>CM077089.1:75616761-78016761 GCA_039513925.1 Platanthera zijinensis
AAAGAAAAACAGAACATCTTCAAGGTCGAGACCCTGCTCCGGAGCAAGACTACCCTTACTCTACTGCCTAACTTGATTCCTACTAATTACTCGCTTGTTAACCATGCCCTCCCTTATCTGGGCACTAGGAACACTTTCCAAGGCACCATTCCATTTACTAGATTAACCTTCTCTCGGCGCTGTCGCCCCAGCAGATCTCATGACTGGTACACGAATTCCTGTTAATTGATGACTATCCTTTGTTATAAAGTCGAACCGGATAGGAAATGATCCAATACTCATCCAAATGCCCTAACTTATTTACTGGAGGTATATCATGAAATAATTTATCCTATAATCAGAAAATTATAATTTTTTCCTAATTATCTGGCATTTAATTAATTTCCTCAAAAATTCCAAGGGCTACCAGTTTGAACATGAACTACCCTAAGTACTCATGCAAGATGTCCAACAAAATTATAATAATATTATGTTATCTCAATATGGTAAATCCAAAGTATCCTAAATTTTCTATCATCAACAGGGCACTAAAACTATTTTAGCAATATTTTCTATCTTTTGTTATTTATGAATCAAGTACAAATAATATCCATCCAAAAATTATAAATTAATTATACTATGTAGATACAACCTTAAAATGGTATTGGTCCAGTTTCATAATTTTTCAGAAAGTATTAATCACTGAATAAATTAATTATCAAAAATCTTCATAAGGTGGACTTGTAAAAAAAGTGTCGTAACTAAAACTCTAAAAATCAGGAATAAATGTCTACAAGCATATAAAGTCCTGAAAGTCTCAATTCCTAAGTCTCATAATTTTTCAACAGCAATATCATCCATAATTAATTTTTAAACCATAAAACCCCTTTTTAACATTTGTGAATGAAGTACTAGATTAACTCAACTAAAAATTATACAAAATTCAAGATCAACAATTCTGACCTAACACATTTAATTTCAAGATTTCATGGGTTACAATGAACAAAAAGATCTAAATAATTAAAACGTCAATTAAGGCTATAACAAACTTTACAAAAGAAGTGCTAGAGATAAACATCATAAAATTCCACTAAATTGCTATAGGTGCTTCCCATTCCAAAACTCACTCTACCCATGTTTCACAGCTTTTAGATAATGTTTAGTGACTTATTTTACTTATTTGAGATTTTACCACTAAACTAAGGTTAGGGTTTTGAGGTATCTACCTATGTCCAAATCTTCCGAGATTCCATCCATATGATTTATATTATGCTAACGTCAGCTCTACTAAATTTCAAGGCAATACGAGGGCATTTGCCCCCATGTCCTTCAGAACCTCAAAACCCTCCCTTTATGGTTTGAGTTTGGATCCTAGGGTAAATCAACCCTAAACCACACAATTTTTCCCCAAGTGGGTTATAATAACCCTTCTAACTCAGTGGTAAAAATATCAGCCACTGTTGAGGTGATTTGACCGTTCCAACCTCTTAGTGCCCTTTTTACTCAAAAAATGCCTCATTAATGGCTAGTTAAGGATAGGTGATTTCTACACAAAACTCATCCAAATGAGTTGGGTTTTCTTATAAAGCTAGGTTTTATAGCCAGGGACAAGTCTCCAAATTTGGGAGGTTTGGAGTTCATTTGACCACATAAATAAATTACTCTAACTTAATTAAATTAAAACAAAAACCTTAGACAAAGTATCTCCAAAAATTCCATTTTTAAACAGCCTCTAGTATGACTAAGGGTAACCCCCTGCCCAAATTTCATGTTGTTTGGACAAGGGACGAAGAGTGGTCATTCATTTTACTTTCTTCCTAACTCTAGGTACATCCCCCACTAAAACGGGTGCTGCAGTCAAACCACTTACCCAAACGAGTTGAAATTGATTTTAGTCTAATCTAGATTCAAAGGGCTATAACTTTCGTGACTGGCCATTTTTCCTAAATCGTCTCTAAGTGCCTCGTTTTGCAGCATCAAAATGCGCCCATTTAATGTATCTTTTCCTTATAAACTATATACATAATTTTTATATTATAAAAATGTTCTTACGATGGCTATCGGTCGGCGGTGGTTTGGCTGTCGGAGGTGGCAGTTTTCGGCGGACCCAAAATATATTTTTCATGGTTTTTCCATGAAAAAGCGAGATAGGTCCGGCTCCGTTGAGCACGAACTACTTTTCTAAGATCCTAAGATCTACCCATAAAAGAAGAAGTAGAGGAGGACCTTGTTCGCGGTTTGGAGGTGAGATGAACGTCGAGTTTCCATGGCGCAGTGGTGGAGTTTCTGAACTTCTCCTATAGCAAGAACAATAAATCTAATCCGTTTGGTCAAGAGTGTAAACTTCTCATCTTGCTCTAACTAGGCTTTTATTGATCACCAAGTGGGGAGGGGAAAGGGTAAAGCATTTAAGTCCATGACATATCCCTTGTATTAAGCCACCTATAGGTTGATGAAAACCCTTGGTCTCCTCTAAATAATGAGGGGAAGATGAATCAAGGCTTTGGAATCAATTGGAGAGGAACTCTTGCTCTCCTATGGCCATTAATGGCTTTCTCTCCCCTCTTTCTCTCTCTTCCTTATGGGAGAAATAAAATTCGGCCACTTTTATTGCTATTTATGGTTATTAAACTCCTCAAAACTGATGAGGGATAATATATTCAACCCTTGGAATCAAATAGAAAGGCCCTTGGTCTCCCTTGGCCATGAATGGCCCCTTTAAACCACTTTCTCTCTCCTCCATTAAAGGGTAAAATGGAGTTTTCTATCTCCTAGTCATCAAGGCCGTATTTGTTCATCTCCCTAGCCTATTGGCAGCCCACTAATTTGTACTATTAATTAATTAGGAGTTGGTTAGCCCAAATTGAAAAGGACTTGAGCTTGGGTTAGCCCATTTAGGCTAATTTGACCTATTTCAACGGATTGAGTATACCTTGGTCAAATTGACCATTTGGGTTGACCACAATGGGTGGTGACCCATTGGCTTCCCCTAAGTTCTAGGTAGGGTTGGGTATTGTTGACTTGGCACCTTGGAGGTCACTTGACCCTTAGTAAGGGCACTTTGACCACTATGGGGGCTAGAGTTGACTTGGGTCAACTTAGCCTCTTGGGTTGTCTCCTATGGGTCCTTGGTGACCCATTCACCTCACTTAAGTTCTAGGAAGACTTAAGTAGGGTTGGTTAGGCATATAGGGGAGCATTGCCCTTAGTTAGGGCACTGATGAGTTGTAAATATACCTATATTTTGTATTTTATTTAAGTCATTTTTGTTTATTTTTGTCTTTTTTAGTTTGCTTTCTTTAATAAAATTGCTCATATTTTGTAAAAATTATTTCTAACTTAGCTCTTTTTTTTTTTCTAAAAAATTTCAGAAAAGTCAAAATTTGACATGTCCCCCGTGACCATGCCCGACACGCCCATGACAGGCACTCAATGCCTTCAGCCAGTCTACACTCAATGATTTTACTGTTCAACACTCAATGCCATCCAGTCAGGCGCCCCTTCACGCCCGTGACCAAGCCTGTCATGCCCGTGACCGTCACGTGTTCCTTCTAAAAGCTTCAAGATCATCGATCGGCGCTCGAAGATCGTCAACCACAGCTCGACACGCCCCCTGTCACGCCCGTGACTGCCACGTGGAGCTCCCAGAAGTCAACTTTGCCGTCAAATCGATGGATCGAATCTTCCAGCTGTCCAATTCACGTCCCCGTCACGCCCGTGACTGATACCTGTCATGCCCGTGACAGACACGCGTCACTCCCCGACTTCCAGAATTTTGCCAACTCTCCGTAGAAGCCCAGTCAAACACGTCTCTAACTGACACGCCCCCTGTCACGCCCGTGACCTAGGGTGTGTCAAGCCCGAATTATTTTCTATAAATAAAAGCTTTCTGTAAACTTTTCTTGTCCATTTTTTTGACCACTTTGCTTAGGGGAGGTGCTTCCCAAATGTATTCCAAATGTTATGTAAGAGCATTTCTCCCCCTCCCTTAGTTTTAATAGCTTTCTCATTCTAGCTTTGTTTTAAATCACTTATGATTTAAATAAAATAGCTTGTTTTCTCTCTTTATATTGCATGAAAGTCTCATTTGGAAGCCCTACTCTAAGCAATTTTTAGTTCTTTTTTTGCGCCTTTCTTTTTATGTTTTCATCTTTATAGCTTTTTAACTCGTTTAGTTTAGGAATTTTCTTGCATTTGTAGCTGTTATACCGGCGTTTTATTTTCTAATTCCGCACTTGTTTAGGTTTAGCTAGATTTTTCTTTTGTTCTTACTTTTTAATCCTTATGAATTTAAAAAGTGTTTTTAAAATGTGTTATTTTCATTTTTCTTTAACTTAGGAATTTTAGGAACGTAAAATTTTTCGTCTTTTTTAGTCTTATTTTCACCTTTTTTGCTCTTTTATAAAAACATAAGAATGAAATATAGTCGTTTTAATTTTTCGCTCACTTTGATTTAGTCCTTTATTTTTAAAATTTTTTCGCTCCGTTTAATTTTTATTTTCTCTTTTTATGCATTTCTACCGCATTCTAGCGGTAGAAATGCAGTTGTTTTATTTTTAGGACTTTGTTTTTCTTTTTTTTTTGCAAGTGTGCGTGCGTGTATGAGTTAGTTTTATAGCTTTATTTCATTTCTGTAGAGTGCGTGTGTGCGTATGAATTTATTTCCGCCTACTCGTTAAGTTAAATGGCACACTGCTTTCATTTCCCCCCCCCCACTTGTTTGAGTGGGACTTGTCCTTTTATTGCTTTCATTTTCTTCTAACTCACTTGAGTGAGAAAACTTTGTGTGCGTGTGTGTGTTTTCATTATATGTGAGTCCGTGCATGCGTTTTCATTAAGTAGAGTGCGTGCATGTATGTGATAAATTTACCCCCGCCCACTCATTTTTGTCGGGATTCGCAATTTTCTGCTTTCCTTTACAGCTTTCATTTACTGCTTTCTTTTACTGCTTTTTTACAGCTTTTTTTATCGCTTTCTAGCATAAGTGTCCCCATTCCGATGAGTGGCTAATCTCCCTTAGCCCTCAATATCGAAGAGAATTGGGACAGATAAAGTAGCTTTAAATAATTAAAGGTCCTGTTTTTCAGTTTAATTAAATTACTTAAGGTTTGCCCCGGGTTAACGACGCGTAGGACCGCATATCGATGTGCGGGCTCTATTTCTGTTATCCATACCCAACACCGAGAGGCCGTGGTATGGACCGATCACTCTTGGGTAAAGAGAGCTCCGCTCTAACCCTCGGGAGAGGAGGCGCGTGACTCTACCGGATTGGGTTCCCCACCCAATAACGGGGTACTTAGCGTAATGCAAGCATTAAGAGGAATCCTTCGTCGGTCTAGCGATCGGTCTAATAGTCTTAGCGTTCAGGTGAGTGATAGTCCAAGAGATTGGTGAGCTCATTCCTTTTGAACATCCACGGCCAAGTCTCCGCCTTAATTAATTTGAAATTTAGGATCTCTTTTTATTAGAAGTTATTTTAGTTCAATTCTCTTTTTGATATCATCGTGCTAAGTTGTTCATCGACTTTCTGCACTTTATTTTCTGCTTTAATTTTTCTGCATTTATTATCTTGCTTTATATATTATTATGCACTTTTTATTTTGTATGTCTGCCATTTTCTTTTTTTATATATAAAATACAAAAATTATCTGTAAAATAATAGGCTTTCAGGGAAAGAGTAGAAATAGCTAAGCAGACCCTTGAACAATACGACCACGATATTCCACACCGGAATATCCTGTACTACACGCGATAGGTGCACTTTCCTTCCTTTCATTAAAACTCGTCTAAAACCCCTTTTTTATATCAAATTAATCCGCGCGCCCCGCCTTTCTTTCTACTAAATATAACCACCGCTTTTTCTATAATAAACCATCAAACCTAAACCGCGGGCGCCGCGAGCTTTAACCATCAAGTTTTTTGCGCTGTTGCCGGGGAAAATTTCGATTTACTATTTTTAATTCCTGAAAACTATTAATTTTACCTTTTATTTCTATAAAAAAAATAATGATCAACCAAAAAAATTATCTGTATAATATCAATAATATCAATAATAATAATAACAAAAATATATACTTAAAATATAATAAAATAAAATAAAATAAAAAAATAAAAATTTAAAAACTTTAAAAACTTTAAAAAAATCAGAAAACTAAAAACTTAAAAAAAATCAAAACTTAAAAACAAAAAAACTTAAAAACTTAAAACACTAAAAAAATTTATTTAAAAACTTAAAATCAAAATAAAATTATGAAAAAAAAATCTATCTTATTTTTCATCAAAAATTTAAAATTCAAAACAAAATTATATATCGTTTATTATATTTTTCTACTTTATCTTATTTTTTTTTTTTTCTTCTTATTTTCTTATTTTTATTTTTTATTTTAAAAAAAGAAATAAAAAAAAACAAAAAAAAACAATAAAACTTAAAAATCTAAAAAAATTCAAAAAAAACTAAAAACTTATATTTTATAAAACAAAAAATTTTTACTATATTATTTTATATTTTTCGTTTCGGCGCCCTTCACAATTGTGAGCGCTAGGGGATCGCACATCTGTAAAACTCAGTTACCCCCTATCACCCACACATTTTCGACGAATTTATATTTTTCATTTTTTTCTTTTTTATTCTTTTTCTGCTTTTTAATTTACTTTTGCAGGGTCATTCTTAACGGGCTTCCCCGAACGCGGTTTAGGGAAGATTTCTAAAACCCCTGTTTTTAATTTTTTGTACATAACTGCTTAGTTTCTTTTTTTATATATATATCTCGTTCCTCATACTTACTGCAACATTGGGGACAATATTGGACTTAAGTATGAGGGTGTTTCTTATTTCTGCCCTTTTATTTCCTGTACTTAATAAAAAATTCAAAAAAATTTTTTGAAAAAATTAAAAACTTTAAAAAATAAATATATTTTCATGCTTTAATAATAATAATAATAAAATTTTTCAAAAAAATGAATCATCGCTCCGCGACGTTCGACTCATCGAACCAACCACAAATAAGAGTCTGTTCGAGGGCGATCCTTTTTTTTTTACTTAGTAAATATTTTCTAAATATTCTAGTCTCTTTCCCTTCTCTTTCCTATCTTGAAAAATTCTCTCTCTTTATTCTTCTAAATATTTCCGTAAATCAAAAAATTCAAAAAATTTTGTATAACTCACAAAACAATAAAAAATTTGTATAACCTTTAAAAAATTCCAAAAAAATGAAAATAACCCCAAAAAATCAAAAAAAAAAATCAGAAAAACTCCAACAAAATCAAAAAAAATTATTTTGAGTTAAAAAATTCGAATACCTCATTTCTTAACCTCTTTGCTCTCCAAAATAATCATTTCGAGTTTATTTATAATGGAATTTTAATTAATTCTTTATTTACTATTCGTTTATTAATCGTAGCTCGATAGACTTAGATTTTTGGGGTTAAGATTTTAAAGAATTTTTTTATGTCTTCTTCTTATTATAGTGAACTTATGTTTCTCATTTCACTTCTTATTTTTTTGAAATAAAGCTTATTTTTATGATAGAAAATAACATTTATGGATTTTATATTATTTCTACTTATGCTTTTAGAAACGCAGGAACTTTCAAATAAAGAGGTTGCTCTAAAATTTTTTTATTAAACTCTAGTTTTCTTTTAGAAATTAAACCTTCTGCCTTTTTTTCATGCCTTACTTGGTATGATTCCCCACTCACCCTTAAAAGATCTTATGTCAATAGGGATAAGATTTTGTCTCGTAAACATAGGCACCCAATAAAAAAAAATTATATGTTAGGAGTAAGAGAATAAAATTCATTACTCCTATACATATGCATTGGGTTTATTATTATTTATGAAGAAAAAAAAAATAATATGTTAGGAAAATAAGATTTCATTTTCCTAATTATTCAAAAAAAATTTGGAGGTTCGAGAAAAAATTACCTCGCCTCAAAAATCAAAGCCTTCTTCATAACCGCCAAACCACTTAGCCTATTTCATGATTTAGAATTAATATAAATTTTTTTGAGATCATAATTTTTAAATTGAATTATTTCCTTTCAATTTCTTTTTAGCTAAAGTTTTTTTCTATAATTTCCATCCATTTTTGTTAAACTAACAAAAATAATTTTCGCTTTCTTTTTTCCATTTAGAAGTATTTTTTGAAATAGTTCCTCTATTTATAACATTTTCATAATAGGTTAGGATTTAATTCTGAAACCCCAGAAATTCATTTCGATCTTTCTTATAATTAACTTAAGCGTTAGTGAAATTTAGGATTCTTTTTTATTCCTTATAGGTTCATCTCCAACTTTTGCTCTGGAATAGGAAAAGCTTAGGTATGGGGGTATTTGATGAGTTGTAAATATACCTATATTTTTGTATTTTATTTATGTCATTTTTGTTTATTTTTGTCTTTTTTAGTTTGCTTTCTTTAATAAAATTGCTTCTTTTTTGTAAAAATTATTTCTAACTTAGCTCTTTTTTGTTTTCTGAAAAATTTCAGAAAAAGTCAAAATTTGACCTGTCACGTCCGTGACCATGCCCGACACACCCTTGACAGGCACTTAATACCTTCAGCCAGTCGACACTAAATGATTTCACTGTTCAACACTCAACGCCATCCAGTAACGCCCCCCATCACGCCCGTTACCAAGCCTGTCACACCCGTGACCGCCACGTGTTCCTTCTAGAAGCTTCCAGATCATCGATCGGCGCTCGAAGATCGTCGACCATTGCTCGACACACCCCCTGTTACGCCCGTGATTGCCACGTGGAGCTCCCCGAAGTCGACATTGCCGTCAAATTGACGGATTGAATCTGCCAGCTGTCCAAGTCATGCCCCCATCACGCCCGTGACTGACACCTATCACGCCCGTGACAGACACGTGTCACTCCCCGACCTTCCAAAATTTTGCCAGCTAGCCCAGAAGCCAAGTCAAACACGTCTTTGACCGACACTCCCCCTATCACGCTCGTGACTTACGGCGTGTTAAGCCTGAATTTTTGTCTATAAATAAAATCTTTCTATAAGCTTTTCCTGTCCAATTTTTTACTACTTTGCTTAGGGGAGGTGCTGCCCAAATGTATTCCAAATGTTATGTAAGAACATTTCTCCCCCTCCCTTAGTTTGTATTAGCTTTCTCATTCTAGCTTTGTTGTAATCAATTTTGATTTTAATAAAATAGCTTGTTTTCTCTCTTAATATTGCATGAAAGTCTCATTTGGAAGCCCTACTCAAAGCAATTTTTAGTTCTTTTTTTGTGCCTTTCTTTTTATATTTTCATCTTTATAGCTTTTTAACTCGTTTAGTTTAGGAAATTTTCCGCATTTCTAGCCGTTATGCGGCGTTTTATTTTCATATTCCACACTTGTTTAGGTTTAGCTATATGTTTTTTTGTTCTTACTTTTTCATCCTTATGAATTTATAAAAGAGTTTTTAAAAGGTGTTTTTTTCATTTCTCTTTAACTTAGGAATTTTAGGAACGTAAAAGTTTTCGTCTTTTTTAGTCTTATTTTCACCTTTTTTGCTCTTTTATAAAAAACCTAAGAATGAAAATATAATCGTTTTATTTTTCGATCACTTTGATTTAGTCTTTTATTTTTAAAACTTTTCGCTTCGTTTAATTTTTATTTTCTCTTTTTATGCATTTCTACCGCATTCTGGCGGTAGAAATGCTGTTGTTTTATTTTTTAGAGCACTTTGTTTTTCTTATTTTTTTGCAAGTGTGCGTGCGTGTATGAGTTAGTTTTATAGCTTTATTTCATTTCTGTAGAGTGCGTGTGTGCGTATGCATTTATTTCCGCCTACTCGTTAAGAGTTAAATGGCGCACTGCTTTCATTTCCCGCCCACTCGTTTGAGTGGGACTTGTCTTTTTATTGCTTTCATTTTCTTCTTACTCACTTGAGTGGGAAAACTTTGTGTGTGTGTGTGTAACACCCCGAAACTCAAAAGAGGTACGGGTGATGTTTTAAGCCCAGTTTGGTTTTTGGAGCAGGTGTCACGGGCGTGTCACCGGCATGTCACGGGCGTGTCACGAGCGTGTCACGGGCGTGACACAGGCGTGTTCGGCCTCGGGTCGTGCGGTCGACGCTTTGGCGGTCGACGCTAGTCGAGTTGTAGAACACGGCCTAGGACACGGGCGTGTCCCAGGCCGTGTCACTCCAGGGATTCTGCAAGTGTGGTACACGGGCCGTGATACGGGCACAAACACGGGCGTGTAAAATTTGATACGGGCGTGTCTGACGCCGTGTCACAAGGCCGTGTACCTCTCTGACTGCGAAATATTGGTCGATTGCACACGGAGGGCGTGACACGGGTCCCGACACGGGCGTGTCGTAGGTGACACGGGCGTGTCGGAGGCCGTGTCAAAGGTCGTGTGCTGATTTTTTGACTCGATCGAGACGACGAGTGGGTAACACGGCCCGGCACACGGCCGTGTTGCAACCCGTGTTCGGCCCAGTTTTTGTGATTTTAGGCCGAATTGTGGCCGTCCGTTTCTTTGATTGAGATCCAACGGCTGGGGGATAGATCTGAGGGATTAAACTCGGGAATAGGGTTTGAAACCCTCACTTTTCTCCTATCTTTATCTCTCTTAATTCTAGAAAGAAGGGAGAGCAAGGAGGAGGAAGAAGGCCAAGATCCGGCCGCCGGGGAAGCTACGGAGGTCCGTTTCGAGAGCGGAGTTCAGATCTGCGAAGGTGGGAGCGTTGCGGTGGTTTTCAACCGAGCAAATCTTCTCCATGGCTAGGAAGAGGGGACGGAAGGTAACGACACTTCTCCTCTCGGTTTTTAGGATTTAGGATGCATGAATAGCATCCCCTTCCTTTCGTATTTTGAGCGCCGAATCTCTCAAATGAGAGGGATTCGTGTAGCCTAGGTTCAAGAGGATCCTCCGGGTTGAGTATGTTCATCCTGGCATGCTTTGCATTAGAGATCCGCTCCGTTAGCGGATTAGGCATTGTGGGTGAAGCCGTGGTCGCGACCATTAGTCCGACCCGGTGATGTTGCATAGCGAGCTTCGGGGATTCGGTAGAAATCCATTGCGGCAATACGCCGTTGTATGTATGTGTTTTCCCCTTATATTTGAGTGAGTACTCGTGGTCGGAACCGGACAAGGTTAGCTCCATGTTGTGCGGTAGATGATTTCCTTGGAGCACGGGAAAGACACGGTGCGAATGGTGATTGGGGTGGGGAAACCTTTGTTTGTGCTGTGCAAAGGCGCGACTATGTCTCCGTGGTCGGCTGGCTATCCTGTGACGCGCAAGTCATGTGGGGGTAGCGTCCCGGCGAGACTAGCCCCTTGTGTGGACTGACGAGAATGTCGAGCGGAGGACAAGCCCGGGCAATGTGGCCATGAGCGGGTGGGGTCCAGCAAGGCTTCTTAGAATCGGTCAGTGTGAGACGGAACCCTGACGTGCGAAGTCAGAATGTGCGGGCAAGCCCCGGGGTATATGACCCTTGTGCGGTTGGGGCCATTGCAAGGTTCCGTGTGACGGCGTGTGTGCCGTTAGGGACATGGTGGTTCCCTTGTGTTTGCGGCTTTAAGCCAATGGGGAAACGGAAGTACCCAGTGTTTGATGTTGTGGCAGATGCATACGAGCTAGGGTGCCTTGGGTGAAACCCGGGTTGCATTCATGTTGCATAGTAGGCCCCTTTCACTTTGTACAAAACATAGAGAACATGTATGCAGTATGAGACATCCAAGCCTGTTTTACCGCTTTAATATATATATGCTCTTTTGGTATATGAAGTGCTAACTTGCAGGTGGAGTGGTACCCCGGGGTCCGTTAGGGACGGCCGGGAGGAGATGTGTTTGTTACACAGTAGAGGTCAGCCTTTGCTGACCCACGTTACTTCAAATCCTTACAGGGCAAGGATCGCATGCAGGAGCTAGCGCGCCGGGCAAAAAGCCCTAAGCCTCATGAAGTGTTGCTGTGCTTGGTTTCTCCATTTGTGTTTGCTACTCTTGTTATGTTTATGTCCGGCTTGCATGCCGAGGTAGCCTAGGAGTGCTTGGCACATTTATATTTTTTTGGACTATTATTGTGTAAGGCCTTAAGGCCATTTGATACTCTATCGTTAGTGGATAACTTTTGTCGGTTTGTTCTGTTTCCGCTGTGTTTGTCTGGAGTTTTGAGATTGGGTAGTTTTCATATCATCTTCTAATACTAAAGCTGTGGCGTCCGTATGTTGTGGGGCCCCGGCCAGACCCATATTATATGATCTTTATAGGGGAGGTGTTACAATTTGGTATCAGAGGCAGGTTCGCGTTCCAATGAGAAGATTCGCGGTCGAAAGTATAAGTCGAGTCGCGTATAAGAAGTTATCCACATAGGAGTATCTCGGGACCATGAGTGTCCTTGTGTTCGAGTCTTGCAATTAGAGACTGATTTGCGTTTTCTTGCTTGTGTTTAGAGTGCAAGTAACGAGGCTGGGACCTCGAGGCCAAGAGAAGAGCTCTCGGCAAGTAGTGCGACTGTGCAAGGTCCGCTAGGGATGGGGGTCACACTGGCCGACTTCTGCCATATGCTTGCAGAAGCGATGGTGGCGGCCCAAGCTGCAGCGACAACACAGGTAGCAGTTCCCGTTGCTCAAGTAGCAACTCCTGCTACCCCAGACACGGCAGCAACCGTGCCGGTTGAGGAAGCCAGGCAGGCAGAGCCGCGGGTCGAGAGAGTGGTTGTCGGGCATAGGGACCGGCAAATGAAGTACTTTCTGAGTTTCCACCCTCCAACCTTCAAGGGAATCGGCACGCCCATAGATGTAGAGGATTGGTGGGCTAGAATTCAGGAGCTTCTGAGGGCGACAGAGGCGCCAGATGAGAAAAAGGCAGAGTTCACAGCCTTTATGTTGGAGGGAGATGCCAAGTTATGGTGGGTGAGCCACAGTGGCCGGCAGTTTCTAGGACGCACACCGTCCATCGAGGAGTTTGGGAATGCCTTCCTGAAGAAGTACATTCCCGCCTCAACGAGGTTGGCCCTCCAGAGGCAGTTCCTACATCTGGTACAGTGAGACAAGTCAGTGGATGAGTATGTTCAGGAATTTACTCGCTTGGGTCGTTATGTAGGGACGACCATGGCAGACGATGAAGAGAGGGACAATCTCTTCTATCATGGACTGAGGGAGAATCTAAGACAACCCCTCATATCGATGAAATGTGCAGGTTTCAACGAATTGGTGGAGACGGCCCGAATTTTGGAGAGTGACATGGAGCGATCCCAGCGCCGCAAGGGTTTCACACCCAAGCAGGGGGAGGAGAAGAAGCCTGCTCAGTCCCATGGAAAGACAGAAGGGAGCCGATGGAAGAAGAAGCCTTCCCCATATAAGTCAGGCGAGAAAAGTAATTGGACGTCCGGAGGGTCACGCTCTAAGGGACCGCAGACGTGTTATAGTTGTGGCAAGCCAGGCCACATAGCAAGATTTTGTACCCAAGGGGCGCTGAGCAAGAGCCAAGGCAGGAGCAAACTGTACGCTCCGGACCCAGTGCAGCAGAGAAGGGGAAAATGGCGGAGTCGAGTGCTTCTCGGTTTCAACCAGTGCAGCCAAGGGCCTACAACCTTGGGAAACAAGAAGCAATCCGTCAACCTGATGTGGTGACAGGTACAAGAGTTCAACCTGCACCCTAGATTCCTGTCTTTCAAACCTTTATGTTTGTTGCATGTGTGTAGGCTTTGTAGTGGTATCTGGGTACCTCGCTAGAGTACTTTTTGATACGGGAGCGTCGCACTCCTTCCTTGCGGAAAGTTTCACCCGGAGGATTGGAGTTGAGTCCTTTGCAACAAACTCAGAGTTGAAAGTGCGCATGCCCAATGGGTCGTCTATGACAACCAGGGCTAAAGGGCGGATTTGTTGGAGTCTAGAGGGAGTCGACTTCATATTAGTAGAGGCGATCTTGCCGTTTTCCGAGTTCGATGTGATTTTGGGGATGGATTGGCTAGCGGAGCAGCGTGCCAGTATCGACTGTTTGTCCAAGGTGGTAACCCTGAGGAGCGTGGGGCAAGCAGAAGTCATGTTTGAGGGCCTGCATGGAGTGGCCTGTTCCCTAGTTTCGGCACTTCATCTAGTGCGAGCTGTTAACCAAGAGGCTGTAGCTCTAGTAGCATTATTGGAGGTTAGCCTTTCCAGGCTGTCTCTTGGAGAAGTGCCCGTGGTGGCGGAGTTTGGAGATGTTTTCCCTGAGGAGCTACCGGGAGCACCTCCTCGGCGGGAGATTGATTTCTCCATCGAGTTGGTGCCCGAGGCTAGACTAGTGTCGCATACACCCTTCTGGATGGCACCAAAGGAGTTGGCCGAGCTCAAGGTTCAGTTGCAGTAGCTTTTGGAGCAAGGGTATATCAGGCCCAGCTCTTCACCATGGAGTGCGCCGGTGTTATTTGTAAAGAAGAAGGACGGTAGTATGCGTCTGTGCATAGACTACCGAGAGTTGAACAAATTGACTGTCAAGAATAAGTATCCGATCCCTCGGATAGACAATCTTTTCGACCAGTTGGTGGGGTCGGTGGTGTACTCCAAGTTGGACCTGAAGTCCGGGTATTATCAGTTGCGGATTCGTGACGAAGACATACCCAAGACCGCGTTTGGTACGAGGTATGGTCATTTTGAGTTCACGGTGATGCCGTTCGGGCTGACGAACGCGCCGTCCGTGTTCATGGACTTGATGAACCGAGTGTTTCGTGAATATTTGGAATGGTTCATAGTCGTCTTTATCGATGACATATTGGTGTATTCCAAGTCGAAAGCGGAGCACGAGTCGCACTTGCGGACAGTGTTGTAAGTATTGAGAGAGAACCAGCTTTATGCGAAGTTCTCCAAGTGCGAGTTCTGGTTGGAGAAAGTGGCATTTCTAGGCCATGTGATTAGTGGGGATGGGGTGGCGGTAGATCCAACGAAAGTAGAAGCCATTAGAGAGTGGCCAGTTTTGAGGACCGTGGCGGAAGTCCGAAGTTTTCTTGGACTAGCCGGGTACTACCGAAGGTTTGTCGAAAACTTTTCGTGGATAGCTCTACCCCTCACTTCACTAACTCGCAAGGATCAGAAATTTTTATGGACTCAAGAGTGCAACGAGGCGTTTGAAACCCTGAAGGAAAGGCTAATGACGGCGCCGATCCTAAGTCTACCAAAGGGGACCGAAGGGTTCTAGATTTTCAGCGACGCATCCAGATGTGGTTTAGGGTGCGTGTTGGTGCAACATGGTAGTGTGATAGCTTTTGGGTCGAGGCAGCTGAAGCCTCATGAGAGAAATTACCCCGTCCATGATTTGGAGTTGGCGGCGGTAATTTTGGCTTTGAAGTTGTGGAGGCACTACGTTTATGGTGCAAAGGTGGAGATCTTCACGGACCACAAGAGTCAGAAGTATCTCCTAGATCAGAAGGACCTAAATATGCGGCAGCGTAGGTGGGTCGAGTTCCTTGGGGACTACGAGGTGGCGATTCAGTACACGCCAGGGAAAGCCAATGTGGTGGCAGATGCTTTGAGTAGGAAATACTCGGGGCTAGGAAATTGGATTGAAGCTCACGATGAGCGGTTAAGGTGGGACTGGGAGTCCCTTGGTTTGGAATGTGTGGCAAGAGGCGAGTCTAGCGTGGCTCGACTAAATTGGATTGAGATGCAGAGTGACTTATGCGATCGTATTCGGGAAGCGACCCGTGTAGATGCGGATTTCCAACCTTTCGTGGAGGAAGCTCTAAAGGGCGAGGGTAGCGCCTGGGAGATGGTTGATGGGATTTTGAGGAAGGGCGGAAGGATTTGTGTACCGCAGTTCGGCAAGCTCCGCGAGGAGTTGATGTTTGAGGCCCACTTCACTAAGTACTCCATTCACCCGGGTAGTACAAAGATGTACTTGGACTTGAAGAAGTCCTATTGGTGGCCTGGGATGAAGCGGGACGTAGCTTTGTGTTTGAGTCGGTGCCAAACATGTGCCTTGGTGAAGGCCGAATGTCAGAAGCCGGGCGGGTTCTTAAAGCCTCTTCCAATCCCCGAATGGAAATTTGATGACATCTCCATGGGTTTTGTGCATGGGTTGCCTATATCGCAGCAGGGTAATGATGCCATTTGGGTGATTGTGGACCGCCTGACCAAAGTGGCACATTTCATCCCAAACCGGAAGGAGGACAGTGTGGAAAAGTTGGTGGAGTTGTACGTCCGCAATATTATACGACCTCATGGGATTCCGAAGAGTATATTCAGTGACCGGGATGGACGTTTCACGTCTAAGGATTGGCGGTTGGTGTAGAAGAGCTTGGGCACAAAACTCAAGTTCAGTACGGCCTTTCATCTTCAAACCGATGGGCAAACTGAGAGAACGAACCGTACTTTGGAAGATATGTTAAGGATGTGTACTCTCGACTTCGGCAAGAAGTGGGAGGATCACCTCATCATGGTGGAGTTTGCGTATAACAATAGTTACCAAGCTAGTATCAAGATGGCGCCATACGAAGCTCTGTATGGGAGGCGGTGTCGAACACCGATGTCTTGGACAGAGGCGGGAGACACCAAGCTTTTGGGGAAAGAAGTGGTAGCCGACGCTAGTGAGCTAGTGCGGACCATCCAAGAGCGCATGAAGGTAGCTCAAGATTGGCAGTCGAAGTATTTCAATGCTCGCCACAGGCATGTGGAATTCGCTGTGGGCGACTGGGTGTATCTTAAGATCAAGCCGTTCAAAGGCGTTTCGCGATTTCGCCGACTCAAGAAGCTGAGTCCGAGATTTTTGGGACCATTCAAGGTCATCGAGCGAGTGGGAGAGGCAGCGTACCGGTTGGCGTTGTCCACAGAGCTAAGTGGATTGCATGACGTTTTTCACGTCTCCGTCCTGAGGAAAGCGTTGTTAGAAGCCAGCGTGGTGATTGAGCCGACGGCAGTGCCGGTAGAGGAAGACTTGAGGACGCAAGTTCGTCCAATCGGGATAGAAGACTCAGAGGTTCGGCAATTGCGGAACAAGGAGGTCAGACTCGTAAAGGTCCGTTGGGACAACTGTGGTTGCGAGGAGCTCTCATGGGAGCGAGAGCAGGCCATGCTGGAGGAGTACCTCGAGCTTTTCTCCTCAGGTACTGTTTAGTTTTGTTTACCTTCCATGTTTTAAATTTCGGGACGAAATTCTTTTAAGGGGGAGAGAGTTGTAACACCCCGAAACTCAAAAGAGGGATGGGTGATGTTTTAAGCCCAGTTTGGTTTTTGGAGAAGGTGTCACGGGCATGTCACGGGCGTGTCACGGGCGTGTCACGGGCGTGTCATGGGCGTGTCACGGGCGTGTCACGGGCATGTCACGGGCGTGTCACGGGCGTGTCACGGGCGTATCACGGGCGTGACACAGGCGTGTTCGGCCTCGGGTCGTGCGATCGACGCTTTGGCGGTCAACGCTAGTCGAGTTGTAGAACACGGCCTAGGACACGGGTATGTCCCAGGCCGTGTCACTCCAGGGATTCTGCAAGTGTGGTACACGGGTCGTGATACGGGCACAAACACGGGCGTGTCAAATTTGACACGGGCGTGTCTGATGACGTGTCACAAGGCCGTGTACCTCTCTGACTGCGAAATGTTGGTCGATTGCACACGGGGGGCGTGATACGGGTCCCGACACGGGCGTGTCGCAGGTGACACGGGCGTGTCGGAGGCCATGTCAAAGGCCGTGTGCTGGTTTTTCGACTCGATCGAGACGTCGAGTGGGTAACACGGCCTGGCACACGGCCGTATTGTAACTCGTGTTCGGCCCAGTTTTTGTGATTTTAGGCCGAATCGTGGTCGTCCATTTCTTTGATTGAGATCCAATGGCTGGGGGCTAGATCTGAGGGATTAAACTCGGGAATAGGGTTTGAAACCCTCACTTTTCTCCTATCTTTATCTCTCTTGATTCTAGAGAGAAGGGAGAGCAAGGAGGAGGAAGAAGGCCAAGATCCGGCTGCCGGCGAAGCTTCGGAGGTCCGTTTCGCGAGCGGAGTTCAGATCCGCGAAGGTGGGAGCGTTGCAGTGGTTTTCAACCGAGCAAATCTTCTCCATGGCTAGGAAGAGGGGACGGAAGTTAAAGACACTTCTCCTCTCGGTTTTTTGGATTTAGGATGCATGAATAGCATCACCTTCCTTTCCTATTTTGAGCGCCGAATCTCTCAAATGAGAGGGATTCGTGTAGCCTAGGTTCAAGAGGAACCTCCGGGTTGAGTATGTTCATCCCGGCATGCTTTGCATTAGAGATCGGCTCTGTTAACGGATTAGGCATTATGGGTGAAGCCGTGGTCGCGACCGTTAGTCCGACCCGGTGATGTTGCATAGCGAGCTTCGGGGATTTGGTAGAAATCCGTTGCGGCAATACGCCATTGTATGTATATGTTTTTCCCCTTATATTTGAGTGAGTACTCGTGGTCGGAACCGGACAAGGTTAGCTCCGTGTTGTGCGGTAGATGATTTCCTTGGAGCACGAGAAAGACACGGTGCGAATGGTGATTGGGGTGGGGAAACCTTTGTTTGTGTTGTGCAAAGGCGCGGCTATGTCTCCGTGGTCGGCTGGCTATCCTGTGACGTGCAAGTCATGTGGGGGAAGCGTCCCTGCGAGATTAGCCCCTTGTGTGGACTGATGAGAATGTCGAGCGGAGGACAAGCCCGGGCAATGTGGCCATGAGCGGGTGGGGTCCAGCAAGGCTTCTTAGAATCGGTCAGTGTGAGACGGAACCCTGACGTGCGAAGTCAGAATGTGCGGGCAAGCCCCGGGGTATATGACCCTTGTGCGGGTGGGGCCTTTGCAAGGTTCCATGTGATGGCGTGTGTGCCGTTAGGGACATGGTGGTTCCCTTGTGTTTGCGGCTTTAAGCCAATGGGGAAACGGAAGTACCCAGTGTTTGATGTTGTGCTAGATGCATACGAGCTAGGGTGCCTTGGGTGAAACCCGGGTTGCATTCATGTTGCATAGTAGGCCCCTTTCACTTTGTACAAAACATAGAGAACATGTATGCTGTATGAGACATCCAAGCCTGTTTTACCGCTTTAATATATATGCTCTTTTGGTATACGAAGTGCTAACTTGCAGGTGGAGTGGTACCCCGGGGTCCGTTAGGGATGGCCGGGAGGAGATGTGTTTGTTACACAGTAGAGGTCAGCCTTTGCTGACCCACGTTACTTCAAATCCTTACAGGGCAAGGATCGCATGCAGGAGCTAGCGCGCCGGGCGAAAAGCCCTAAGCCTCATGAAGTGTTGATGTGCTTGGTTTCTCCTTTTGTGTTTGCTACTCTTGTTATGTTTATGTCTGGCTTGCATGCCGAGGTAGCATAGGAGTGCTTGGCACATTTATATTTTTTGGACTATTATTGTGTAAGGCCTTAAGGCCATTTGATACTCTATCGTTAGTGGATAACTTCTGTCGGTTTGTTCTGTTTCCGCTGTGTTTGTCTGGAGTTTTGAGATTGGGTAGTTTTCATATCATCTTTTAATACTAAAGCTGTGGCGTCCGTATGTTGTGGGTCCCCGGCCGGACCCATATTATATGGTCTTTACAGGGGAGGTGTTACAGTGTGTGTGTTTTCATTTATGTTGAGTGCGTGTGTGAGTTTTCATTTAAGTAGAGTGCGTGCGTGTATGAGATAAATTTACCCCCGCCCACTCATTTGAGCCGGGATTCGCAATTTTCTTCTTTCCATTACAGCTTTCATTTACTGCTTTCATTTACTGCTTTCTTTACAGCTTTCTTTATCGCTTTCTAGCATCAGTGTCTCCATTCCGATTAGTGGCTAACCACCCTTAGCCCTCAATATCGAAGATCTTTGGGACAGATAAAGTAGCTTTAAATAATTAAAGGTCCTGTTTTTCAGTTTAATTAAATTACTTAAGGTTTTCCCCGGGTTAACGACGTGTAGGACCGCATATCGATGTGCGGGCTCTATTTCCGTTATCCATACGCAACGCCGAGAGGCCGTGCGTATGGACCGATCACCATTGGGTAAAGAGAGCTCTGCGCTAACCCTCGAGAGAGGAGGCGCGTGACTCTACCAGATTGGGTTCCCCACCCAATAACGGGGTTCTTAGCGTAATGCGGGCGTTAAGAGGAATCCTTCGTCGGTCTTGCGATCGGTCGAATAGTCTTAGCGTTCAGGTGAGCGATAGTCCAAGAGATTGGTGAGCTAATTCTTTTGGAAACTCCACGGCCAAGTCTTCGCCTTAATTAATTTGAAATTTAGGAACTCTTTTTACTAAAAGTTATTTTAGTTCAATTCTCTTTTTGATATCGTCGCGCTAAGTTCTACATCGGCTTTCTGCACTTTATCTTCTGCTTTAATTTTTCTGCATTTATTATCTTGCTTTATTATTATTATGCACTTATTATTTTATATCTCTGCCATTTTCTTTTTTTATATATAAAATACAAAAATTATCTGTAAAATAATAGGCTTTCAGGGAAAGTGTAGAAATAGCTAAGCCGACCCCGAGAACAATACGACCCCGATATTCCACACTGGAATATCCTGTACTACACGCGATAGGTGCACTTGCCTCTCTGTCGTTAAAACTCGGTCTAAAACCCCATTTTTATATCAAATAAATCCGCGCGCCCCGCCTTCTTTCTAATAAATATAACCACCGCTTTTTCTATAATAAACCATCAAACCTAACCTGCGGGGCGCCGCGAGTTTTAACCATCAAGTTTTTGGCGCCGTTGCCGGGGAAAATTTCGATTTACTATTTTGAATGCCTGAAAACTATTAATTTAACCTTTTATTTCTATAAAAAAAATGATGATCAACCAAAAAAATTATCTTTATGATATCAATAACATCAATAATAATAATAACAATAATAAACACTTAAAATAAAATCAAATAAAAAAAATCAAAAATTTAAAAACTTTAAAAAAAGCAGAAAACTAAAAACTTTAAAAAAATCGAAAACTAAAAAACTAAAAAACATAAAAAACTTAAAACAAAAAAAAAATTTATTTAGAAACTTAAAATAAAAAAAAATATGATGAAAAAAAATTCTATCTTATTTTTCATCAAAAATTTAAAATAATAAAAAAATTATAGATCGTTAATTATATTTTTCTACCTTTATCTTATTTTCTTTTTATTTTCTTATTTTCTATTTAAAAATAAAATAATAAAAAAAAAACATAAACTTAAAATTATAAAAAAATTTAAAAAAAACTAAAAATATTTATAAAACAAAAAAATTTTCTTATATATTTAATTTGTCGTTTTGTCCCGCTTCACAATTGTGAGCGCTAGGGGATCGCACATCTGTCACACTCACTTACCCCCCCCCCCTATCACCCGCTCATTTTCGCCGAATTTATATTTTTCATTTTTTTGTTTTATTCTTTTTCTGCTTTTACTTTAACTTTTGCAAGGTTATTCTTAACGGGCTTGCCCGAACGCGGTTTAGGGAAGATTTTTAAACCCCTGTTTTTAATTTTTCTTACATAACTGCTTAGTTTCTTTTTATATATATATATCTCGTTCATCATACTTACTGCAACATTGGGGACAATGTTGGACTTAAGTATGGGGTTGTTTCCTATTTTCTTCCCTTTTATTTCCTGCACTTAATAAAAAATTCCAAAAAAAAATTTTGCAAAAATTAAAAACTAAAAAAAAAAAATATATTTTCATGCTTTAATAATAATAATAATAATAAATTTTTCAAAAAAATGAATCATCGCTCCGCGACGTTCGACTCATCGAACCAACCACAAATAAGAGTCTGTTCAATGGCGATCCTTTTTTTTACTTTGTAAATATTTTGTAAATATTTTCGTCTCTTTTCCCTTCTCTTTCCTATCTTGTAAAAAGTCTCTCTCTCTCTTCTTGTAAATATTTTCGTAAATCAAAAAATTCAAAAAATTTTGTATAACTCACAAAAAACATAAACAATTTGTATAACCTTTAAAAAATTCCAAAATAATGAAAATAACCCCAAAATATTGAAAAACAAAATCAGAAAAACTCCAACAAAATCAAAAAAAATTATTTTGAGTTAAAAAATTCGAATACCTCATTTCCTAACATCTTTGCTCTCCAAAATAATCGTTTCGAGTTTATTTATATGCGAATTTTAATTAATTCTTTATTTACTATTCGTTTATTAATCGTAGCTCGATAGACTTAGATTTCTGGGGTTAAGATTTTAAAGAATTTTTTGTCTTTTTCTTATTATAGGGAACTTATGTTTCTCATTTCACTTCATATATTTTTTAAATAAAGCATATTTTTATTTTAGAAAATAACATTTATTGATTTTATATTATTTCTACTTATGCTTTTAGAAACGTAGGAGCGTTTAAATTAAAGAGGTTGCTCTCAAATTTTTTTTATTAAACTCTAGTTTTCTTTTAGAAATTAAACCTTCCACTTTTTTTTCATGCTTTACTTGGTATGATTCCCCACTCACCCTTAAAAGATCTTATGTTAATGGGGATAAGATTTCGTCCCGTAAATATAGGCACCCAATAAAAAAAAATTTATATGTTAGGAGTAAGACGATAAAATTCATTACTTCTATACATATGCATTGGGTTTATTATTATTTATGAAGAAAGAAAAAAAATTTATATGTTAGGAAAATAAGATTTCATTTTCCTAATTATACAAAAAAAAATTATGGTGATTCGAGAAAAAATTACCTTGCCTCAAAAATCAAAGCCTTCTTCATAATTGCGAAACCACTTAGCCTATTTTCATGATTCTAGAATTAATCTAAATCTTTTTGAGAGCTTAAATTTTAAATTTAATTATTTCCTATCAATTTCTTTTTAGCTAAAGTTTTTTCTATAATTTAAATCCATTTTTGTTAAATTAACAAAAATAATTTTCGCTTTCTTTTATTTTTCCATTTAGAAGTATTTTTTGAAACAGTTCCTCTATTTATAACATTTTCATAATTTAAGATTTAATTCTGAAACCCCGGAAATTCATTTCGATCTTTCTTAAAATTAACTTAAGCGTTAGTTAAATTTAGGATTCTTTTTTATTCCTTATAGGTTCATCTCCAACTTTTGCTATGGAATAACAAAAGCTTAAATATAGGGGTATTTGATGAGTTGTAAATATACCTATATTTTTGAATTTTATTTAAGTCATTTTTGTTTATTTTTGTCTTTTTAGTTTGCTTTCTTTAATAAAATTGCTTCTTTTTTGTAAAAATTATTTCTAACTTTGCACTTTTTTGTTTTCTGAAAAATTCCAGAAAAAGTCAAAATTTGACATGTCACTCCCGTGACTATGCCCGACACGCTCGTGACAGGCACTCAACGCCTTCAGCCAGTCAACACTCAATGATTTTACTGTTCAACACTTAATGCCATCCAGTCAGGCCCAACGTCACTCCCGTGACCAAGCCTGTCACGCCCGTAACCGCCACGTGTTCCTTCTAGAAGCTTATAGATCGTTGATTGGTGCTCGAAGATCGTCGACCACTGCTCGACACGCCCACTGTCACGCCCGTGACTGCCATGTGGAGCTCCACCGAACTCAACTTTGCCGTCAAATCGACGGATCGAATCTTCCAGCTGTCCAAGTCACGCCCTCGTCACGCCCATGACTGACACCTGTCATGCCCGTGACAGACACGCGTCACTCCCCGACCTTCTAGAATTTTGCCAGCTCACCGCAGAAGCCAAGTCAAACATGTCTCTGACCGACACGCCCCCTGTCACGCCCGTGACCTAGGGCGTGTCAAGCCCGAATTTTTGTCTATAAATTAAAGCTTTCTGTAAGCTTTTCTTGTCCAATTTTTTAACCTATTTGCATAGGGGAGGTGCTGCCCAAATGTATTCCAAATGTTATGTAAGAGAATTTTCTCCCCCTCCCTTAGTTTGTATTAGCTTTCTCATTCTAGCTTTGTTATAATCACTTATGATTTTAATAAAATAGATTGTTTTCTCTCTTTATATTGCATGAAAGTCTCAATTGGAAGCCCTACTCTATGCAATTTTTAGTTCTATTTTTTGTGCCTTTCTTTTTATGTTTTCATCTTTATAGCTTTTTAACTCGTTTAGTTTAGGAAATTTTCCGCTTTTTTAGCCATTATTGTGGCGTTTTATTTTAATATTCCGCACTTGTTTAGGTTTAGCTAGATTTTTCTTTTGTTCTTACTTTTTCATCCTTATGAATTTATAAAAGAGTTTTTAAAAGGTGTTATTTTCATTTTTCTTTAACTTAGGAATTTAAGGAACGTAAAAGTTTTCGTCCTTTTTAGTCTTATTTTCACCTTTTTTTCTCTTTTATAAAACCTAAGAATGAAAATATAGTCGTTTTAATTTTTCACTCACTTTGATTTAGTCTTTTATTTTTAAAAAATTTCGCGCCGTTTATTTTTTATTTTCTCTTTTTATGCATTTCAACCGCATTCTAGTGGTAGAAATGCAGTTGTTTTAATTTTTAGAGCACTTTGTTTTTCTTATTTTTTTTGCAAGTGTGCGTGCGTGTATGAGTTAGTTTTATAGCTTTATTTCATTTCTGTAGAGTGCGTGTGTGCATATGCATTTATTTTCACCAACTCATTAAGAGTTAAATGGCGCACTGCTTTCATTTCCCGCCCACTCGTTTGAGTGGGACTTGTCCTTTTATTGCTTTCATTTTCTTCTTACTCACTTGAGTGGGAAAACTTTTTGTGTGTGCGTGTGTTTTCATTTATGTTGAGTGCGTGTGTTCATTTTAATTTAAGTAGAGTGCGTGCGTGTATGAGATAAATTTACAACCACCCACTCATTTGAGCCGGGATTCGCAATTTTCTGCTTTCCTTTATAGCTTTCATTTACTGCTTTCTTTACAGCTTTCTTTATCGCTTTCTAGCATAAGTGTCCCCATTCTGATGAGTGGCTAACCGCCCTTAGCCCTCAATATCGAAGAACATTGGGACAGATAAAGTAGCTTTAAATAATTAAAGGTCCTATTTTTCAGTTTAATTAAATTACTTAAGGTTTGCCCCGGGTTAACGATGCGTAGGACCGCATATCGATGTGAGGGCTCTATTTCCGTTATCCATATGCAATGCCGAGAGGCCGTGCATATGGACCGATTACCCTTGGGTAAAGAGAGCTCCGCGCTAACCCTCGAGAGAGGAGGCACGTGACTCTACCGGATTTGGTTCCCCACCCAATAGCGGGGTTCTTAGCGTAATGCGGGCGTTAAGAGGAATCCTTCATCGGTCTAGCGATCGGTCGAATAGTTTTAGCGTTCAGGTGAGCAATAGTCCAAGAGATTGTTGAGCTCATTCCCTTGGAACCTCCACGGCCAAGTCTCCGCCTTAATTAATTTGAAATTTAGGATCTCTTTTTATTAAAAGTTATTTTAGTTCAATTCTCTTTTTGATATCATCGCGCTAAGTTCTTCATCGGCTTTATGCACTTTACTTCCTGCTTTAATTTTTATGCATTTATTATCTTGCTTTATTATGATTATGCACTTTTTATTTTATATGTCTGCCATTTTCTTTTTATATATATAAAATACAAAAATTATCGGTAAAGTAATAGGCTTTCAGGGAAAGAGTAGAAATAGCTAAGCCGACCCTGAGAACAATACGACCCCGATATTCCACACCGGAATATCCTGTACTATACGCGATAGGTGTACTTGCCTCCTTTTTGTTAAAACTCGGTCAAAAACCCCTTTTTTATATCAAATAAATCCGTGTGCCCCGCCTTTCTTTCTAATAAATATAACCACCGATTTTTCTATAATAAACCATCAAACCTAACCCACGGGGCACCGCGAGTTTTAACCATCAGGCATCTTTCCCAATTTAGGCCTATGGTGGTCTTCGGTCAATTTGACCACTTTGTGTTGATTTTAATGGACCCTTAGGGCTCTAATGGACCTTCCAATAGTTTAGGGATATTGTGGTGGGGTCATGGAGTACTGGTGAAGCCCTATTGTCATGCTAAACTAGTGTTTAGAATTATACTATTTACAGACCATGGTGATCTCCACCTTCATGCCTAAGCTCACTTGGTATTCTTGGGCTTCGTAGGGTTTTGTCATGACCTTGTAATTACAAAACCACGCCTAAGTGTCTAGCTGGAAATGGGATGTTACATGATACGTGTCGATCGCCGGAAAGCCATTAGTGGTGGAGGTGTCGCCAGCGCTCTGCAACAGCATAGTGAAGTCGCTTATCTTCTTCGGGTAAGGTGTGTAAACGAAAGCTTGGAGCCTAGTGAAGTATTTAAAACAATAAAATGGGGGAGGGGAGGGGTCTAACTGGTGGTGGCCATTAATGGCCCCCTTAAGATTAATCTCAGACATGGTGATGGGGGATTAACATGGGCTTATTCCAGCTAGGTAATGGCTGGAAACTCCTCCTCTTCCCCAGAGGAGTTGAATCCAACCATAAAAGAGGAGGGGAATGAGGCCAAGGCATCAAGTGCCATTAATGGCCATGAAAGCCAATTTTCGGTCATGGCTGTGGGGCTTTCTCTCTCCTCCATTATCTTGTAATTCGGGTTTAAACTATCTGCCATGTGGCATCCTTATACTGGACCACTATTATTATTTTAAAAAACTTTTAATAAAAGAAACAGATAATTAACTAATCCCAGCGCAATTCCCGAAAAGATCTGCATTAGCCTCTTCATTCGAACCTGCAAACTGGAAAGCGTTCAGACAAGACTCCTCACTCAACGCCAAAATCGCCAGGAATATTCTATGTAAAATGGCGTTGAGTGCACTCGACGCTCTCGACGCCATTCAGCCTATGGCATTGAGTGCAATCGACGCCATTCTTCCTGTGGCATTGAGTGAGCTCAACACACTCAATGCCATAATTCGGCTAGAAATAGTCTAAATAAAATGGCGTTGAGTGCACTCGATGCACTCAATACCGTTCAACATATGACATTGTGTGCACTCGACACACTCAATGCACGAACCCAAAATTCCCCCCAAGTATGATGGAGTTGAGTGCACTCGATGCACTCAATGCCATTCAGCTTATGGCATTGAGTGCACTCAATGCACTCAGTGCCCGAGCCCTTTATCCCTGAGTGAGATGGCGTTGAGTGCACTCAATTCACTCAACGCCAATCAGCCCATGGCATTGAGTGCACTCGACGCACTCAACGCCCGAGCCCAAAATTCTTCCTAAGTGGGATGGGGTTGAGTGCACTCAACGCACTCAACGCCATACAGCCCATGGCGTTGACTGCATTCGATGCACTCAATGCCCGAGCCCGAAAGCCTGTTTAAGTAGATATCCGATCTTTTCGTCGAGTCTTGTCGACTCACTCGACTCCTCCCGGACTTGAGTCAACTTGGCCTATTTTTGGTCGACCGCAATGGGTCCTTAGCGATATATTGACCTCCCTTAGGGTTACAGCTACCATGATGGGATAATGGAACCAGGTTAAAACACTAAGTTCATGCCTAAGGTAGTAATTGGGATTCTCCTACTTACAAAGCAAGGTGATTTTTCACATTGAGCCTGGGTCACTTGGTCTTCTTGGGCTTTCTAGGGTTTTGTCATGACCTAGTCATGACAAAACCAATCTTAGGGGTCCAGTTGGAAATGGGATGTTATAGGAAGCTGCACTGAAAGTGGAGGCGATTGAAAACTCCAAGAATCGAGGTACTGTGGCGAGGAAAGAGAAGAGGAAGGGTGTTGAGGATGGGATATCTAGTGCATTCGGCCCTTCTTCAAAAAAGAAAATTTGAGAAATATGTAGCTTCTTTGGTCGACCTTGCCACCCTTATGAAAGGTGTTTCAAGAGGACTTCCACCCTGAAGCAGCAGCAGGTGCACTCCATCCAAGGTGCACCTAAGGGAGAGCTAGTGTGCTCGTTCTGTGCAAGGAAGGGTAATGATGTGAGTCGTTACTGGATGAAAGAAAGGACTTTCTTCAAGTGCGGGCAGAAGGGATATCAGAAGTCTTCGTGCCCCTTAGCTCAGTCCCCATTGCAGCCTTCCCCGCTTTGAGCTCTGCCACCGCAACCAAACCAGGACAAAGGAAAAGGAAAGCCGAACGTGGTCACCAGCGAGGAAGCTCAAACCTCTATGCAAGTTATATCAGGTTAGCCTCTATTTAATTTATCTTTATTAATTATCATTATTGCCCTAGTTATCGTTCGTTTAGTTATGTATGCTATGATTTTAGGGGAGTTTAAGGTGCGGAATAGGTGGGCGTGTGTTATTTTTGATTCGTGTGCCACCCATTCCTTTGTGGCCCGGAGGTTTGTAGATAAACATCGTCTAGATATGGATCAATTAGGATACTCTTTCAACGTCAAGATTAACTCCAGTGATTCGGTGATATCTAATCAAGGAGTTCTAAGATGCCCTATATACCTAGGCGATTTTCTAGCTTTTGCAGATTCGATGGTGTTGGATCTAGCTGACTTTGACGTGATTTTGGGTATGGGTTGGCTGTCCAAGTATGATGCGGTCATCCAGTGCAAGGTAATGTGACTGGACTTCAGGACGGATAATGGCCAACCTATGAGCATCTATGGATTTCACGACAGGGTTTACCCAATCATTTCTGAGGTACGTTCTTGTCGTGTTATAGAGTCTGGTTGCGAGGAAATTTTGTTTTCTATTTCTGCTATGGAAACTGATTTTGTTACACCACGTCTTGAGGATATCTCGGTGGTGCGAGAGTTTCCAGATGTTTTTCCTGACTGTCTTCAAGGACTTTGTCTGGTGAGGGAGATAGAGTTTGTGATAGACCTCGAGCTAGGTACTCGTCCTATTGACAAAGCACCGTACCGTATGGCTCTACGCGAGTTGGATGTGTTGCATACTTAGCTCGAAAAGTTGTTGAGGTGTGGTTTTATTAGACCAAGTTCTTCTCCATGGGGTGCTCCTATTTTGTTCTTCAAGAATAAAGATGGATCGATGAGCCTTTGCATCAATTAAAGAGAATTGAATAAGGTGACCATTAAGAATAGATATCCACTGCCAAGGATTGATGATCTGTTCGATCAAGTACGTGGTACCTCGGTATTTTCAAATATCGATCTTTGCTCAAGCTACCACCAGTTTAGAATTCGTGAGGCAAATATCCCCCGAACCTCTTTCCGTTCACGACATGGACATTATGAGTTCTTGGTGATGTCTTTTGGTTTAACCAATGCACCCTCCTCTTTCATGGATTTGATGAATATGGTGTTTAAGGATTTTTTGGACCGATTTGTTTTTGTATTTATAGATGATGTCTTGCTGTTTTCCCGCAATGTTGAGGTGCATACTCAGCATTTGCATTCGGTTTTGTCGACCCTAAGGGAGCATAAATTATATGTGAAGTTGAGAAAGTGTGAGTTCTTGCTACCTCAGGTGTCCTTTCTGGGTCATGTGGTAAGCAAGGACGGTATTTCTGTAGACCCGACTAAGATTTCTGCTGTGATGGAATGGGAGAGACCTTCTACCCCTAAGAATATTTGGTGTTTCTTATTCCTGGTAGGCTATTATAGAAGATTCGTGGAAGGGTTTTTAGTGTTGTCTGCTCCTCTATCCAAACTTACCCCGAAGAACACTACGTTCGTTTGGATCCACAAGTGTGAAGAAGCTTTTCAAGAATTAAAGAAGAGATTATGTACTGCTCCAATTTTAACCTTACCTACTGAAGGATTTGAGTATGCTGTGTATATTGATGCATCACACATCAGACTTTGCTGTGTTTTAATGCAAGATGGTAAGGTGATCGCGTATGGATCGGGGCAACCAAAGATTCATGAGATAAACTATCATACGCAAGATTTGGAGTTCGTTGATGTAATTTATGCGCTGAAGCTTTGACAACACTTATTTTATGGCGTGCTGTGCAAGATCTATACGTACCATAAGAGTTTGAAGTACGTATTAACTCTGAAGGAACTAAATCTACGCCAGCGTCGGTGGTTAGAATATGTGACTGATTATGAAGTTGAAATCCTTTATCATCCAGGAAAGGCTAATGTAGTAGCCGATGCTTTGAGTAGAAAGACTGCAAAAATTTTTATTTTGCCGGTACAGTCCTTGGTGGAAGAATTTATGTTCATGGATTTGAGGTTGGGAGTAGTACTGTACCTGCTAGTCTAGAGGCAGAAGAGCCCTCTTGGATTTCCCTTACTCGAGCACATCAGAAGGATGATCCGGATTTGTTACTGATGCGTGGAAATCGGCAAGCACACCGATCACACAAGTAATAAAAATTGGGAATAAATCGCAGAGTGTCTGTCTCTTGAGAAATGCAATTAGCATATAGCGGCGACATTTCAGAAAATATTGTTATGAGGGTTATACTTAGAAAAGATTAAAAAGGGGGCTTGTGAGCTTGTGGTGTCTTGATCGAATAAACAAATAAAGACTATGCGGGTTGAAGGCACTGCATGGCAAAGTGAGGTGAGTGTATCGGCCGCGATGCAAAACTTCGGTTGGGCGAGTGGATGGAAAGCTAATTGATTGAGGTGTTCTTATGCGGAGTGCAATCGGGTGAAATAAGGGTATGGAGTGGATGTTGAGTGGGCGAGGTGCATTCACAACACACAACTCAAAAGCAACTGAAAACTACAACATCCAATTAGATATAGAGTAAGGGATGTAGTTCATTACAAAATCAAGTCATTCCAGACAACAAAAGAAAGGGAAGAGGAGTAAACCACTAGAGGGTGAAGGTCCACCGCAGGTCTTGGCCGGTATAGCAAGTTGTCAATCTGCTTCTAGGCTCAGTCCGAGGAGGCTTCCGGTACCAACGAGCTGTCACCTCGAAGGCCTTTGAGTCCGTTCTCTAGGTCGTCTTCTTCTCAAACTCCGGTGGAAATCTTTGAGTTGAGGTTGTCAATGGCCGGGAGCTTTGCCGGAGGGCTTGGAAAGCTTCGGAATCAACGACTACGGACTCCCGATGGAAGGGATGAAGGTGGAGGTGGCTGGAGTAGTAGAATAGCACTTCTCGCGCAATCTCCGATCACAGAAATGACCCCAGTTGACCTAAATCGCGGAGTAGGCCCTTAAATACGGAGGAAGAAAAAGCAAAGTGCATGATCAGTGGTGCATGAGCAGTGGTCGTGCACGCTATCGGTCGATGATCGTGCATAATTTCCAATTAAACCTGCAACTTGGATAGAAACATCAGCAAATATGCGCACAATCAGTGGCGCACCACCGTTGATCGTGCACACTGAATCCACTGATCGTGCGATTGGCTAAGACAGAACTACATAAAACTTGGGTTAAACGCGCACGAGCAGTGTCGCACGACTAGTGGTCGTGGGCGAATTGGCCGGTGCTCGTGTGATTACCCGTGAAGAACAAGGAAAATAGAGAGGATGGAGCGCACGATCACCAGCGCACGACCAATGTTCGTGCACAATAAGTCCAGTAATCATGCGATTGTCGAGATGGAACTGGGGAAAATGAGAATGTAATTCACACGATCAGTGGCGCACGACCAGTGGTCGTGCGCAGTGAGTCCAGTGATCTTGCACAGTGTTCCAGAATCGTCGGGGTCTCCCGAGCGGTTCCGAAGCACGCACTTGACCCATGCACCAAATGAAGAGGCAGAAAGGCTACTCAAACTGCACACCACATTCTCAAGACATGGCGAGAGAACACGTAAAACAAATGAAAACACAGAGACATCTCAAGCACACAGAAAACGGTCCTAAAGTGAACTTAATCATGAAATTGGCAGATAGATGAATATAAGCGGTTATAGCTATCAAATTTAGTGCTAAGATGATAAAACTGGCCCAGATGAGTCCAAAAATAAGTGTAATATTTGGAATCATCACACCCCAAGACATACCCTTTTGCGCGTCCCGCGCAAATCATTACTCCGCAGACTGTAAAAACAGCTAGCTGGCTTAGAAATTTCAAAATAATGTAGGACGAAAAATCAAATACATCATTGTTGGGTACATTGGAAAATGTGTACCTGATTTGAAGAAGCCCAACCTAGCTCAATGATATACATCAAGGTGTATTTGATGTTGTTTTATGTTGACATGTGCAGGTGAAGAATTGATAAAATATGCAGAAAAATTCTAAGTCCAAGTGTCGACACAGAGGAAGCAGTGTCGACACATAGAAGAAAATAGTCGACACAACACTAGGAAGCAGTGTCGACACATAGCAGTTAGTCTACAACTACACTGGGAAAAAGTGTCGACACAGAAGAAGTAAGTCGACACATCACTGGGAATTTGTGTCGACACAGAAGAAAAGAGTCGACACAACTCTGGGAATTTGTGTCGACACAAAAGAAAAGCGTCGACCTCAATATTGGGAGAATGTGTCGACACAGAAGAGTATAGTCGATCTCAAGATTGTCGACATCAGCTGAATGTGTCGACATAGAAGAAAATAGTCGACCTCAAGTTTGTCGACACCAGCAGAATGTGTCGACACATTGTGATTAAGTCGACACATTAAAGCAGATTTAAGAAATGAATGTGTCGACACCTGAAGGCTAAGTCGACACTTACTAAGTTATGATTCTACAACAATTGTGTCGACACACAGGACTTGTGTCGACACACTGAAGAGTCAAAACCAAGTTATTTTCAGAAGAAGTTGTGTCGACTCAAAGGCAACTTAGTCGACATCACTGAAGACTGTGTCGACACCAAAGTCAATTGTGTCGACACAGATAGACAGATGGTCTCGACACTTTCTGACAGACTGTTTCAACAACTTGTGGTTCAAGACTAAGGCACAGGACTTGTTTGAAGACTTGACAGCTGTGGGTTACCACCGGTTAACTGAAGCTGTCAGACTTGTCAGAAAACGGTTAGAAACCGGATCAGCCGGTTACCATGAAGAATGTCTATAAATAGACAGATTCAGAAGGAGAATAACAACCACAACAGATAGTCCTTTTGAATAACTTTGAATCAAAAAGGAAGAGAAGGATCACAATCCAATTCATTTCAAGAAAGTGCTAGTCACTTAAGAAGATCTTCTCCGGGAGATCTAAGAAGACTATCTAAGGATAGATCTAAGAAGAGTTCTAATCAGAATTCAGAAGAATCTTTCAAAGTGCTGGATAGAGAGAGATCAAGCCAGAATTAGAAGAAGAAGAAAGAAACCACCAGTGGATTCTCAAGAAGCTGTTTGGAATCAACTCAGCTAAGTTCATTTTCAAGAAGCTTTGAAGAAGGCTCAGATACAGTTGATTGCATCAGCTGATCAAGAATTGTCTTGGCCTTTTCTCTCTCAACTTTGGCAAGACAGTTTAATAATCTTTTCTACATTTCTGTAGGATCTGTTTACACAGATCTGAGTTGTAAGCCTATGTTATAAAGGCTGAGTGTAGGAGTGTTGAACTCTGAGTGGTAGGGCTGTTTGCCTGAGTGTAGGAGAAGGATATTCTCTGAGTTGTAGGCCTTGGGGCAAGGCTGAGGTAGGGCAGTTGTGCCTGAGTTGTAGGAACCAGTTGGGTTCTGAGTTGTAGGATCTGTTGATCTGAGATAAGTGGAAGTTTGGCCGAATCTAGCATACTGCTAGATAGGTGAAGGGGGAAAGTGGATGTACCCAGACCTTGGGGAACCACTATAAAACATTGTGCAATCTGTGATGTTTTATTTTCTGTGATTGCTGTGCCAATTGTGTTAGCTATTGAATTGAATTCTGCCTAGAAGTTTTTATATGAGAAGCAGAACCTATTCACCCCCCCCCTCTAGGTGTTTAGGCTGCCTTGAAAGTTAAACTATCAAGTGGTATCAGAGGGAGGTTCCTCAAAAAGGACTTAACAGTCTGAGGTAGATCTGAAAGGCAGATTCAAGAATCAAGAAGATGGGTTCTGGAGAGAATCGTAAGGAGCTGGGGTCTATGAAATTACCCATATGCAAGAAGGAAATCTTTGGGATCTGGAAAGAAAGAGTCAGATTGTTTATGGAGGCATCTGACCCAAGGATTTACATCACAGTACAGGAAGGACCCTTCATTCCAATGAAGATATCTGTTCTTGATGCAAATATCCAAATACCAAAGACTTATTCAGAAATGACCAAGGATGAAATCATCTTGGCAACCATGGACAAAAGGGCACAGAACATCATTGTTAGTGCCATAGATGATTCAACATTTCAAAATCTGATTCACTGCAAGACCTCCAAGGAGATGTGGGACACATTGATTGTCTACATGGAGGGATCTGAAGAAGTAAGGCTGGACCGAAAGTCTATGCTAAATCAGGAGTATGAAAGCTTTAGACAAGGAAAATCTAATAGCATAACTGAGTGCTATAAGAAATTCTATAGAATTGTGAATGAGCTAATCTCCTATGGAAGAGTCTTCAGTACCTATGAACTGAATGACAAATTCTTAAGATCCTTATCAAAGGACTGGGATACAAAGATCTGTGCCATAAGAGAAGTGGCTAAATTGGCAGAGATATCTCCTCCAACACTGTTTGGAAAGTTGCTATCCTATGAAATGCAACTTATGGTAAGGAAGGAGGAGGAAAGAAACTCAAGAGGAGAGCATAGAGAAAAGACTGTGGCATTTAATGCTGAAGCCACTAGAAAGAGTAGGAGGAAATCACCATCTCCTCCTAAAGAAGTTGAAGAAGATAGTTCTGAAAATTCAAATAAGGGTTCAGAAAGCTGTGATTCAGATGCAGACTTTGCTGCATTCACAAGGCAATTCCAAAGGTTCTTGAAAAAGAAGCAATGGAAGTCTAGGCCTTCCACATCACAGCAAGTTGATGACTATTATCAGAAGAGAAGGTCATCAAGGAAAGAGAAAAGCAGATCAAAGCCTAGCAAAGCCACTACTTCAAAGATTGTCTGCTATTGTTGCAATAGGCCTAGACATGTAGTGGCTGATTGTCCTGACAAAAGGAAGGAATCTTCAGAAAAGAAGAAGACTTATCAGAAAGGCAAGAAGGAGAAATCCTTTGTAGCAAAGAAAGATAAAAGTCTGTCAGACCAGTCAACTTCAGAATCAGGATCTGAAGCTGAAGCATATATTGGACTATATGCTGCATCTGAGGAAGAGGAGTTTATGCAGTTGCTAGACTCCATCAATGAACATCAATGCATGGGTTTTATGACAAGATCAGAAGAGGACATATGCCAGAATCAGTCTGGTCCTAATGAGGTAAACTGTCCTTCCTGTACATCTGTTTGTAATACAAGTGAAGAATCAGTTACATCTGCATCAAGTTATGAAGATGCATCTGGATCTGAAGGAGATGTCTATCAATTGATAGACAAGTATGGGGACTGATGCGTGGAAAACGGCAAGCGCACCGGTCGCACAAGTAATAAAGTTTGGGAATAAATCCCCGAGTGTCGGTCTCTTGAGGAACACAGTAAGGGATGAGTTAATGTCAAGGAGGACTTGAGATTGAAGTCCTCGGGTCGGAGGTAACGATGGGGGTTTTGGTGGTTGTGGAAAATAAAGTAAAAATCTAACAACTACTCCTATGCAACGCCGCTATGCGATGCTTCGCCAGGCGGGATGGAAACTACACGGGCCGCTATGCACCGAATCGCTTGGCGGATGGAAGAGTAGGCTAGCGGATGAGGTGGAGAGAACGGCGGAATGAGGGTCGTGAGCACCTCTTCGCAACGCACGCCACTAGCAATTGCTAGTGCGGCAAGGGTGGATGGTGGATGGAGTATTAAGGCGCACCTCAAGCAATAATAACGAAAATACACAAATCACATAGACATGATAAAGTGCAAGATCATTAACTACAATAAAATGTGCTTCATCAATACAAAGAGTTAAACTAAGCTATCAAATACAAGAGGAAGAGGTGTGCGAATCGACCGAATCCGAAGCCTTGTTGAGGGTTCACGGTTGGAATCCCGGGTTGTCAATCCGAGTCCAAGCTCGGTCCTCAACTGCGTCCGGGGTAGAGGAGGCTGTCACTCACTCCCAATGGACCCGTCTTCTTCGTTGAAATGATCCGTAGATTGCGGCTCCGGCCCTTCCTTGCTTGATGGAGAAAGCTCGGTCAAAACTCCGCTTGAAGCTTGAGGATGAAGGAGGAGGCCGAGAGGATGCTCCGGCGTTGATTTGGCGTTGAAAGCTTGCCCGGAGACCTTCCCTAAGGTGGAGGATGAAGGGGGACGGAGGAAACCCTCGTCCGAGACGAAGAACGGCGGAGAAATTGCGGATTTGGATCGTCTCCCGAAATTAGGGCGGACCTGCGCTATTTATAGAAAACAGAATTAAACAGCGCGCACGATCACTGGCGCACGACCAATGGTCGTGCGCGATATGGTCAGTGATCGTGCGATATGGAGGCAGAAAAGTGGAAAAGATGTCATGACTGCGCACGACCGGCAACGCACGAGCAGTGATCGTGCGCGGTATGGCTGATGATCGTGCGATATGCCGGGACAGAACTTTCACAGAAGAGGTCATGACTGCGCACGACCAGTGATCGTGCGCCAAAGAGGTCGATGGTCGTGCGTGGGTAAAAACGCACGACCATTGACTCCTTTGCCAAAAATGGGGAAAGTTCGATGCCGGACGCCCACACGATCCCAGAACCTGCAGGAAAACTGGACGGGATGTCGATCATGGCAGTCACAGACATAAATATAATGCATAGCAAAAGGGAAATACACATACGCACAGAAATAGGCTAATAAAGTGCACAAGACGTGGAATAACCGTAGCGTACCAAAAGAAGTGCAAATGACGCTAAACGGTGTGCAAAGACAAGAAAATAAGCCTAGATGAGTCCAAAAATAGGTATATAAAGAGGACTCATCACACCCCCAGACTTAACCATTTGCGCGTCCCGAGCAAACAAAGCCTAAGCAGACGGGGAAATGAACTAGCTAACAAAGAAATTGCAAAACGGAGTACCATGCGAAGTCGCATGCTCGCGTGCATAAAAATAAAGTAAAGGAAATTCTTAAGTATACAAAATATTTTATATTTTTCACAATGCGTAACAGAAATTTATTATTACTCAAAAGTAGAATCACGGTGAATCATCCGGTCCTACGCAGGAAGAAAGTAGACAGGCCACTAAGGTGAGCATTGCCGAAGACCGGGGCTCAAGATTACCTCCAAAGGAATCCACCAATGTCGGAAACCATAAGCTTGCCCGTTCGCACTCTCTCCACGGCACTAGTCAACTCAAGCGCAAGTCCGTAGGACTTCGGGTAATAATGGGGCTTGGGTTACGGTGAGGAAAACAAGGGTAAACATGAAGGGTATGCACCTAACCCAAATGAGCGAATGTACAAAACTAGTACCCGCTGCCCACAAAGTAAACACGGGTGCACCACACCCCCAGACTTAACTTTTGCAACATGGGTGTGTGCACCGCCTACTCCAAATCCAAATCATCTCAAATAAAGATTTTCAATTAAACTTTTTCTTTTTCTTTTTCTTTTCTTTTTCAAATATTTTTCTTTGTAAACCTTTTCGTTTCATAATATACAATTTCAGCAAATAAAACTTGGGCGCGCTTCCACATTTTCACAAATAATAACACCACATCACAACCCAACATGAAAATATAAAACACTAAGCTCGACTTGGGTGTGCGACTAGGATCGGCTATGAGGCTTTGGTGAAATAATGGTGGAGCTGAATCAAAAGAAAGGGCAGGCACAAAGGGGCTAGCAAGGACGATGTTAGGAATGGGTACAAAGCTCAACCGGGCCAAAAGGTGGCCTACATCACTCTCACGCTAGACTAACCGTGTACCAATGCTTCAAGAATAGCTTGGGGCAAGTTCTTAGCAACCGAGAAAGATAATCCTTCCTCCCGACTCAAGCAATACGAGTCTAGTGGCGGCTACACACATTCCTACGCTACCGTTTGATTCACACCGGATTCACCAACTTTTGAGTAGAATAAAAAGAATTTACGCAGATAGAAAAATACAAAACTATAAGCATACAGAAAAATTAAATCTACTCAAATTTCCACATGAGACGAGAGCAGTTGACTAGAAACACAGCAAGGCCAACATTTTACTCCGTCTCACAATCCTAAGCCAGCAACATAATTTTCCCAAATCTAACAAAGAATGAGTTCAACTCGCGGCACGCTAACAGCTAAGCACGCGCTCTTGTGGGTGCAGTGGTGTGCGATGCAATGAACATAAACAAAATAAAACTATAAAAGCTTCTAGTATGCACATGAAATGTGCGCGTGCAAAAGGTAAACGGACTCTCCCCCAGACTTAAACTAAACAACACATCAAATGATAGAGAAATTTAAATCAAAAAGAGCTAAGGGAAGAGGTTACCCAATGCTCAGCTAGTGAGCATACCAGAAGACGCGTGAAATCTAGAGCAGGCCCGCCATACGAAGAATCACAACCCCGCCAATGCGTAGTATCCATGAATACCTGCAGGGGTGAGCTCCGCAAAAACAAAAGAAATAGACAAAACAAATAAAACTAAACTAAGCTAGACATGAAAATAAAATGCAAGAAAATATAAGATAACTACTGGGGTTACTGTCATCCCAGCACGACTTATTTGGCAAAAGAAAAGTTCTAGCTAATGGGCCTATGAAAAGAAAAGTGCACAGGTAACTGTTCTAATATCCGTGTCGGTAACGGGTACCGATACGGTGATAGCACAGTTACCCCTCTACCTAGATAGTAATACCTGTGACGCACAGGTAGAGGAAATAGGAAGTAAGATGAGGAGAAGCACTGGTCCTCACTCATCTCACCACAAAAAATATCCTTGCCTAGCAAGGGGTCATCCCACACAGGCGCGTAGGAGTCAACGGCTTGAGCACAAGGCTCATCGTCATCCCAGCACATCAGCGGAGAATCAACCCGCACAGGCTCAGATATGGAAGGGGATCAAGGAATAAAAGAGAAGAAGGACAAAAACAATCAGAAATCGGGGAGTGATCCCGGTATCACTCCCAGCAGGATCCAAATAATGATCATCGTCAGTGTCATATGAGTCGTATTGGGGAGAATCCGAGAACTCGAAGTCCGCGGTGGAAAGGGGGATCGCCTCGTCAGATAGGGGGGTGCAAACCTCCTCATCCGAAAGGTAATACTCCTCGTCCCACCGGGGTGCGAAGAAGTGTTCCGAAGATCCACATTCTCCGTCGGAGATACTAGAATCCTCATCCCACTTCGGCGCAACCTCGGGCACCGAATCATCCACAATAACGGCCTCATCAGCCGACTCACAAGAAAAAGGAGTAGAAAACTCTGGCAAAAATTGCGGAGGGGCAAGGCTGCTCTCAAAATCAGGCATAGAATGCGCAGGCCCCATCGCAACATCATCCGCAGATGCCACCCCGTCGACGATCGGAACACTCTCATCGTCCCATACAGGATCGTCCATGAGTTCCCGATCCACTCCTTGCGGGCTAACATCCGAGTGAGAATGATCACTCAGAGGAAGCTCGTAAAAAGGGGTTGAGGAACCCATGAAGGAACTATATGCGGCGAGAGATTCTTCCGTAATCTCAACGGGCAAAGAACGAGCAAGGTGCGCCATGTCAGTGTATGGGCCAGGCAACACCCTAGTAGGCCTATCCATAGTAGTCTCCCGCGAACAGGGGACTGCTACGGATGCGTCCACAGAGGTAGAAGGCTTGCACAAGCGAGGGCAATCCTTCAACATATGGCCCACACCTTGACATAGAATACACCGAAAACAGTGCTCGGCATTAGAAACAGCTATGGCATCGATGCATCTCCGCAAAGCGTCAATAATACGACACTCGGCAGCAGAATCCATCGCGAACAAAAATATTTACCGGAAATTACTACACACAAGAATAAAATAACTAGGATCTGCAATATTAAAAAAAAAAGAAAAACAAGGAAGGGACAAGAAAAATAAAGTAAACAATTTCAAAAACTAAAATAAAGACAAAACAGGGTATGAACAAATGGACAAGGGCGACTATCTCGCATCTACCTCTTCAAAAACTCAAACGACTGTGTTCCCCGGCAACGGCGCCAAAAACTTGATGCGTGGAAAACGGCAAGCGCACCGGTCGCACAAGTAATAAAGTTTGGGAATAAATCCCCGAGTGTCGGTCTCTTGAGGAACACAGTAAGGGATGAGTTAATGTCAAGGAGGACTTGAGATTGAAGTCCTCGGGTCGGAGGTAACGATGGGGGTTTTGGTGGTTGTGGAAAATAAAGTAAAAATCTAACAACTACTCCTATGCAACGCCGCTATGCGATGCTTCGCCAGGCGGGATGGAAACTACACGGGCCGCTATGCACCGAATCGCTTGGCGGATGGAAGAGTAGGCTAGCGGATGAGGTGGAGAGAACGGCGGAATGAGGGTCGTGAGCACCTCTTCGCAACGCACGCCACTAGCAATTGCTAGTGCGGCAAGGGTGGATGGTGGATGGAGTATTAAGGCGCACCTCAAGCAATAATAACGAAAATACACAAATCACATAGACATGATAAAGTGCAAGATCATTAACTACAATAAAATGTGCTTCATCAATACAAAGAGTTAAACTAAGCTATCAAATACAAGAGGAAGAGGTGTGCGAATCGACCGAATCCGAAGCCTTGTTGAGGGTTCACGGTTGGAATCCCGGGTTGTCAATCCGAGTCCAAGCTCGGTCCTCAACTGCGTCCGGGGTAGAGGAGGCTGTCACTCACTCCCAATGGACCCGTCTTCTTCGTTGAAATGATCCGTAGATTGCGGCTCCGGCCCTTCCTTGCTTGATGGAGAAAGCTCGGTCAAAACTCCGCTTGAAGCTTGAGGATGAAGGAGGAGGCCGAGAGGATGCTCCGGCGTTGATTTGGCGTTGAAAGCTTGCCCGGAGACCTTCCCTAAGGTGGAGGATGAAGGGGGACGGAGGAAACCCTCGTCCGAGACGAAGAACGGCGGAGAAATTGCGGATTTGGATCGTCTCCCGAAATTAGGGCGGACCTGCGCTATTTATAGAAAACAGAATTAAACAGCGCGCACGATCACTGGCGCACGACCAATGGTCGTGCGCGATATGGTCAGTGATCGTGCGATATGGAGGCAGAAAAGTGGAAAAAGATGTCATGACTGCGCACGACCGGCAACGCACGAGCAGTGATCGTGCGCGGTATGGCTGATGATCGTGCGATATGCCGGGACAGAACTTTCACAGAAGAGGTCATGACTGCGCACGACCAGTGATCGTGCGCCAAAGAGGTCGATGGTCGTGCGTGGGTAAAAACGCACGACCATTGACTCCTTTGCCAAAAATGGGGAAAGTTCGATGCCGGACGCCCACACGATCCCAGAACCTGCAGGAAAACTGGACGGGATGTCGATCATGGCAGTCACAGACATAAATATAATGCATAGCAAAAGGGAAATACACATACGCACAGAAATAGGCTAATAAAGTGCACAAGACGTGGAATAACCGTAGCGTACCAAAAGAAGTGCAAATGACGCTAAACGGTGTGCAAAGACAAGAAAATAAGCCTAGATGAGTCCAAAAATAGGTATATAAAGAGGACTCATCAGGGACTTGTTGCAGGCCCTTAAGAAAAGCAAGAATCTGGTTAAAACACAGGCTCAGGAAATTGCTGAACTAAGGGTAGCAACAACTGAGTTAGAAAAAGTCCTTGATCAAAAATTAAATGAAATTGCCAAGCTGAAGAATATAACTATTATTCAGATGGGCACAATTAATTATACTAATGATCAAGTAAAGAGTCTGGAGGCCAGACTTAGAATTGAAAGGGATTTAGTGGCTAGTTACTCTAAGACAAAATCTGTCTTACCCTTGATAGATGAATTTGTCACTCAGAAGGGTAAGGCTGGATTAGGATTTAAAGGTAATTCCAGGGCTGGCAGATTCAAGAGGAAAGGCAAAGCCCTATTCAGCCACTAAACCTTTCAGTCCCCATAAAGTTTAGTAAGGAGAAAGTGCCTTCTAACATATATGATCATGAAGACATTCAAGATCATATTAAGACAAATGTTCTAAAGAACAAGGGTGTTAAGGCAAGCAGGCCTACCTATGGTCATAAACCCAATAGTTTTAAGAAATCAGTAGGTGAAGTTGCAACAGCACCAGCAATGAACAGAAATTTTCTGACAAGGATGTATCTAGATCTAGATACAATAAGTTTGAATGTTGGTGCTGTGGCAAGAGGGGCCATTTTGCATTGGACTGCTGGTATAACACAAGTGTTATAAAGAATAAGAGTCTACCTGTTAGAAGAGGTTATGATAACTTTATTAATGCTAACCTGAACCAAGGACCCAAGACTTACTTGGGTTCTAAGGGTAAGTAATTCTGTATTGCAGGTGAATCCAAGTAACCATGCCCCTATATGGTACTTGGATAGTGGTTGTTCCAGCACATGACTGGAACAAAGGGGCTGCTGAAGGAGTATTCATCTGTCAAAGATGGACATAAAGTGATCTTTGGTGGATCTGAAAAAGGAGTCATCAAAGGGTTTGGTAACATTTCTTCTAACCTAATTACTATCACCCAAGTGGCCTATGTAAAAGGTTTGAAACATAATCTAATAAGCATAAGCCAGCTGAGTGATCTAGGATATGACATTTCATTTGGTAAGGATGGATGTCATATCAAAAGGTCAAGTGATCAAGAGATCATTTTGACTGGGTATAGGAAGAGAAATGTATATTGCCTTAATTTTGAATGTGAAAATAAGGCTTCCCCCATTTGTCTTGTAGCTGATGACAATGCTTCCCATTGTGTTAAGTGGCACAAGAGATTGGCTCATCTAAACTACAAGACAATTGGCCAACTCATTAGTAAAGAACTAGTGAGGAATGGGCCTCAAGTTAAGTGTATAAAGGAAGGGGTATGCTCAGCTTGTCAAAAGGGCAAGCAGACAAAATCCTCATTTCAAAGCCTTGAAAACAAGGATTCTGTGAGGTGCTTATACCTCTTGCATATGGATCTTTTTGGTCCTATGCCAGTTCATAGTCTAGGTAGGAAGGTCTACACTTTTGTGGTTGTAGATGACTATTCTAGATTTACATGGGTGTTCTTTCTGAGACAAAAATCTGAAACCCCAAGTGTATTACTTAATTTTGTAAAGCAAATTCAGAATGAACTGAATAGTACAGTGGTCAAAATCAGAAGTGACCATGGTACTGAGTTTCAATCTGAAAGCATAACAAACTTGTGTAAGACTTTGGGATTTTCCAAGAGTTCTCCTCACCTAGAACACCTCAGCAAAATGGAATTGCTGAAAGAAAGAATAGAACATTAATTGAAGCTGGTAGAACTCTATTGAGTGACACCTCTCTCCCAGAATATTTTTGGGCTGAGGCAGTTAACACTGCTTGTCATGTCATCAATAGGGCTTCTATCACCAAAAGCCACAGAAAGACTCCCTATGAGATTGTGAAAGGCAGAAAACCAAATCTATCCTATTTTAGGATCTTTGGTTGCAAGTGCTATATACTTAACAATGGCAAGTCATATTTGACTAAGTTTGCTGCCAAATCCCAGGATGGGATATTTGTTGGGTACAGCACAAATAGTAAGGCCTATAGAGTCTTCAACTTAACTACTCAAGTTGTTGAAGAATCTGTGCATGTTGTATTTGATGAAACAAGATTAATCAATTGTGAGTTGTCTTGTAGATCAAATGACTCAACAGGTATAAGCAAGAAGATGGACAAGCTCTCCATTGCTGAAGCTTCAAAGGAAGATGGAGCATTGGAAAATGAAGGCTGCTGTCCAGGGGGAGTACAAGAGATAATGGAAGCTGATGAAAACCAAGAGGAACAGCAGAATGAAGAAGCTGGAGATGCTCAACCTGAAGGGAATCTACCTCCAGCTATAAGATATCTAAGAGATCATCCTACTGATCAGATAATTGGTGATCCAAGACAAGGAGTGCAAACTAGAAGCAGAAATCAAAGCACAGTTTTGCATTCAAGTTTCTTGTCCCAAATGGAACCTAAGAAGTTTGAAGAAGCTATCCAAGACCAGCACTGGATTGATGCTATGCAAGAGGAGCTGAATCAATTCAGAAGGTGCAAAGTCTGGGAGCTTGTTCCTAAACCAAGAGGCCACAACATAATTGGCACTAAGTGGATCTATAGGAACAAGCTAGATGAAAGTGGGATAATAGTGAAGAATAAAGCAAGTTGGTTGCAAAAGGATACAGGCAGGAAGAAGGGATTGACTTTGATCAAACCTTTGCTCCAGTAGCAAGGCTGGAGGCAATCAGAATGTTCCTTGCCTATGCAGCCTACCAAGACTTCAAAGTATACCAGATGGATGTGAAGTCAGCATTTCTGAATGGTGATCTTAAAGAAGAAGTATATGTAGAGCAGCCATCAGGTTTTGTAGATCCTCTTAAACCTGATTCTGTGTATAAGCTTAGGAAAGCTTTGTATGGGTTAAAACAAGCTCCAAGGGCTTGGTATGAAACCCTGTCTACCTTCCTCATTGAGAATAAATTCTCAAGAGGAAAGATAGACAAAACTCTATTCCTTAGGGAATCCAAAGGAAAGATCATCTTAGTCCAGATCTATGTTGATGACATAATCTTTGGATCTACTGAAAACAACCTTTGTAAAAAGTTTGCCAAACTTATGCAAGGGAAGTTTGAGATGAGCAGTATGGGAGAACTTAAGTTCTTCTTGGGACTCCAAGTAAGACAGACTGATGATGGATTGTCCATATCCCAGTCTAAGTTCACCAAAGAATTAATTAAGAAATATGGTATGGAGTCATCCTCCACCATGAGAACTCCTATGGGAACTAGTATGCCTATATGCAAAGATGAGACAGGTAAACCTGTTGATGAATCATTGTATAGAGGAATAGTTGGGTCTCTACTATATCTCACTGCTAGTAGACCTGACATTATGTATGCAACATGTGTCTGTGCTAGGTACCAAGCCTGCCCTAAAGAATCTCATTATACTGCAGTCAAAAGGATTCTGAGATATCTAAAGGGCACTCCTACTCTAGGTCTTTGGTACCCTAGGAATAGAGATTTTCTACTAACAGGCTATTCAGATGCAGATTTTGCAGGATGTAGAGAGGATAGAAAGAGTACTACAGGTACTTGTCAATTCCTGGGAGGAAGACTAATATCTTGGAGTAGTAAGAAGCAGACCAGTGTGGCAATTTCCACAGCTGAGTCAGAGTATGTTGCTGCTGGAAGCTGCTGTGCACAGCTATTATGGATGCAGCATCAGCTTAAGGATTATGGTATTCAGGTAAGTAGAACACCCCTTTTATGTGATTCAAAGAGTGCTATTTCTATTGCTAATAATCCAGTTTCTCATAGTAGAACTAAGCATATAGAAATCAAATACCATTTTCTTAGAGAACATGTAGAAAAAGGAGACATCTCATTGGAATTTGTAAAAACAGATTATCAAATAGCAGATGTATTTACTAAGCCTTTAGATGAAACCAAATTCAATAAATTCAAAATTGAATTAGGTATGTTAACCATTGATTAATGTATTAACAAAATCATTAACAATGCTATTGAAGTGGTATATAAGTAAGTAAAAGTAATAACAACATAATCAAGTGTTAAAAAGGACACATTGAAGTTACAGAAATTGGCTAAGTAAGAATGTGTCGACACATTCAGTAATAATGTGTCGACTCAGAGAAATTATGTCGACAAGTCAGAAATATTGTGTCGACACAGAGAATATGTGTCGACACTTAAGAGTTTTATTGTCGACTTAACCAGAAATGTAATGTCGACTCAACCAGGAAAATGGTGTCGACACTTACAGAATATGTGTCGACACTTATCCTTAGAGTCGACACAGAAGAATTTCTGTTTATCTAAGGTGTCGACATAACCACAAATTGGTGTCGACACATAGTAGGCTGAAGTAATGTCGAGATAATAGAAGTTTGTGTCGACACATTCCGTCTGTGTCGACACATTTTGACTGTTTTTGGCGCCTTTTGAACTTCTTTCAACTGAGGCTATAAATAGGTCAAAAACTCTTTCTGTCGACACGCTTCCAAGGTTTTCGAGACTAAAACCCTGTGTCGACAGTCTATCTTTCTCTCTTCTCTCAAGCTTTCTCGACGAACCGATGGCGCCAAGGATTGAAGACAACATCAATGAAGGGTATGAGTTGGTGCGCCAGGCCTTTGCAGAGGCGCCACCAGATGTTCAAGGAGTTATCACCCTCCTCTCTGAGTCAGGGTTAGAATTTCTCATCTCAGAACCTACTAAAATCTGGAAGAAGGAGGTGCACGAGTTCTTTATCTCTGCATCAGTCCACTCTACTGGCCTCAAGATTAAGTCCACTGTTCAAGGGACTAAGGTGAAGATTAATCAAAGAAGTTTAAGAAAGATCTTTCAATTGCAAGTAGTTGAGAATGAAGAGGATGTTCCTATATCTAAGACAAGGGAAGCCCTTCAATGGTGTGGACTGGACTCAGGATTGAAGATTGGAGCTGCATTCAACAGGAAGGGTATGAATCAGCAAGGGAAGTTCTTGTCAGAAGTAGTTGGGAAAGTAATCCTCTGCAAGACAAGTGGACATGATAGGATTTCTGCATATATGTTCAGCCTGATGACCAGGATTGTTTTTACTATTCCTACTGATTGGTCAGGAGTGATCTTTGACAAGATCAAAGAAGGAATCGAGAAGCCTAACATGGCTAGGATCATGAGCCTGTACTTCACTGGAGTGATTCCTGAAGTGATGCAGCAACTGCAAGGGAGTAAGATTAATCATATGAGAAGAATGGATATGAGACTGTTCTCTAGGTAGGATAGGGTGCTGTCCAAGGATGTGCCTGAAGAGAGCAGGCCAGACACCCCTGTGAAATCCCCTACACAAAATCAAGAATCTGAACAATTACAAGAAGACCCACTGAGGACACAGGTTGAAAAACAGCTTGACTCAACTATAGTTCAGGAAATGTCAACACCTGCACAGATGCAGGGGGAGCCAGTTTCCACTCCTGCTCCAAAGGTATCTACTCCTGCTCCGGTATAGGGGGAGCTAATGTATTTTACTATAAAAGACATTGCTCATATTCTTATTACTGCACAGGTTCAGGGGGAGCTAGTGTCCACTCCTACTCCAGATACTACAAATACTGAAGTGCAAGTACAAGAGGAAGCACAGTTAAACTTGTCTCAAGTTTTAACTGCTTCAGAAGTAACAGCTCAACTGGAATTTACTATGGAGGAGTTATTCCCTGATATTGATACTACTGCTGATAAAGTAGGAGGTGGACCAGATATTGAGAAGTCCATAGGTATGGACATTGATCAGGAAGCTGAAGTTGAGCCACAGGGTGAGGGTGAGCCAGTGGATGTTGAAACTGAGCAACAGACCCCTGGAACAGATACAATTCATCGTTCTCAAGAAAGAATTCATGTAGATACTTCATCTGAAACAGAAACTGAAGATGCCAGGGTGGCAAAGGAAAGAAAACTTGTTGTATTTAAGAGAAGAAGCAAGCATTATAAGCAGGCTTTACAGACCACACCTCTACAAGTATCTCCAGCCTTTGATTACAACAAATTTATGATAGATCTACAAGTAAAATTGGATGAACAAAGGATGGCTATGGAAAAGTATGTTGATGAAAATAGCAAGTCACTTCAGTTTGACTTAGCTCAGGATATAAAGTCCATCCAGTTTCAGGTCAACATGCATAAAACTGAAATGAGAGATTGCTTCCACAAGGGTGGCAATGCTGTGGTTTATCTAGCTAAACAACAGGAGGCTATTACTACAAAGGTGGATGACATTGCTTTGAAGCAAAGTTATGTTTTGGAAAATCAGATCAGAATGAATTAGAATTTAACTGAATCTCATAATGAGATTGTTGAGGAGGTAAAGAAGATTGTTCCAGGTCTGCCTGCAGATAGAGCCAAAGAAAGGGAAGAATTTGATAAGAATTTTCAAGCTGCCATTGCATCTGTTAAGACTGCCATCACAACCTCTCAAAAAGAAATATCTGAAAAGCTTCAAAAGTTAAAACCATTTTTCAAAGAGGGTGTGAATTATTTGGATGGCCAAATCCGATTTCAAAAGGAAGATCTAAGAGATCATGTATCTAGAGAAGCCATAAAGGGGGAGAGGATGCTAATTCATGCAGGCTCAGAGCACACCAAATGGGTGACCAATAGCATTCGAGCCACTTTGGGATATCCCCCATTGTGTGATGATGCTATGGTGGCTGAATCAGGAATACAATCAAATCTACTTGAAGGCAATCAACCTGAGGTTGGTCATTTACCCCCCTCCAGATTTTGACATGATTGATCAGAAAGTTCAAGAAATGTATAGTCCTCCAAAGGAGGTTACTAATATTGTCTTTGGAAAGGTTGATAAGCCTGAGGCTACTCTGAAAGAACAGCAAGATGCTCTATTAGCAAAGAAGAAATTCAGAGAGCAGGCTGTACTTAAGACAGATTATGAGCAGTGGAGTCCTACTTCAAGGAACATAATACTCACTGCATGGAAAGCTGTACAAGATAAAGTTCATGAGAGAGGCAAGTGGTACAATGAATTAGAATGACAGAAGTATGAGGCAAGACAAGAAGCAATAGTATAATTCAGAAGGAAAGCTAAGCTGGGAAGACTGCCATCAGATGCTAAGGAGCCAAGCAAATACTTCCCAAAGCCTTTTCATTATTTTGAAAGGCAAAGGATCAAGGAAGAAGCTCAGAAGAAAGCTGATCTTAAAGGAAAGAAGATAGCTGAAGAATCAGAAGCTCCTGTGACAGCTACAATTCAATCTGGCAAAGGGATTATAATTAGAGAGCCTGATCAATCCTGATTATGTTTTAAGTTCTTTTATAGTGTTTTGTAATGTTGTGATGTAATCATTAAATGTAAAACATTGTAATCAAACATTACCCAGTTATAAACAAAATGTTGTTTGGCATATTATAATGTGCATTTTGTGATGAATTGTTTTTATGTTTTGTTTATATTAAAGTATTCCTGTTATGTCATTAATCATCATTTAGTACTGTTTATAAATGGTGTATATCATTGGCTATAGGGGTTATGACTTCTCCAAATAGGGGGAGATTGTTGGGTACATTGGAAAATATGTACCTAATTTGAAGAAGCCCAACCTAGCTCAATGATATACATCAAGGTGTATTTGATGTTGTTTTAAGTTGACATGTGCAGGTGAAGAATTGATAAATATGCAGAAAAATTCTAAGTCCAAGTGTCGACACAGAGGAAGCAGTGTCGACACATAGAAGAAAATAGTCGACACAACACTGGGAAGCAGTATCGACACATAGCAGTTAGTCTACAACTACACTGGGAAAAGTGTCGACACAGAAGAAGTAAGTCGACACATCACTGGGAATTTGTGTCGACACAGAAGAAAAGAGTCGACACAACTCTGGGAATTTGTGTCGACACAAAAGAAAAGCGTCGACCTCAACATTGGGAGAATGTGTCGACACAGAAGAGTATAGTCGATCTCAAGATTGTCGACATCAGCTGAATGTGTCGACACAGAAGAAAATAGTCGACCTCAAGTTTGTCGACACCAGCAGAATGTGTCGACACATTGTGATTAAGTCGACACATTAAAGCAGATTTAAGAAATGAATGTGTCGACACCTGAAGGCTAAGTCGACACTTACTAAGTTATGATTCTACAACAACTGTGTCGACACACAGGACTTGTGTCGACACACTGAAGAGTCAAGACCAAGTTATTTTCAGAAGAAGCTGTGTCAACTCAAAGGCAACTTAGTCGACATCACTGAAGACTGTGTCGACACCAAAGTCAATTGTGTCGACACAGATAGACAGATGGTCTCGACACTTTCTGACAGACTATTTCAACAACTTGTGGTTCAAGACTAAGGCACAGGACTTGTTTGAAGACTTGACAGCTGTGGGTTACCACCGGTTAACTGAAGCTGTCAGACTTGTCAGAAAACGGTTAGAAACCGGATCAGCCGGTTACCATGAAGAATGTCTATAAATAGACAGATTCAGAAGGAGAATAACAACCACAACAGATAGTCCTTTTGAATAACTTTGAATCAAAAAGGAAGAGAAGGATCACAATCCAATTCATTTCAAGAAAGTGCTAGTCACTTAAGAAGATCTTCTCCGGGAGATCTAAGAAGACTATCTAAGGATAGATCTAAGAAGAGTTCTAATCAGAATTCAGAAGAATCTTTCAAAGTGCTGGATAGAGAGAGATCAAGCCAGAATTAGAAGAAGAAGAAAGAAACCACCAGTGGATTCTCAAGAAGCTGTTTGGAATCAACTCAGCTAAGTTCATTTTCAAGAAGCTTTGAAGAAGGCTCAGATACAGTTGATTGCATCAGCTGATCAAGAATTGTCTTGGCCTTTTCTCTCTCAACTTTGGCAAGACAGTTTAATAATCTTTTCTACATTTCTGTAGGATCTGTTTACACAGATCTGAGTTGTAAGCCTATGTTATAAAGGCTGAGTGTAGGAGTGTTGAACTCTGAGTGGTAGGGCTGTTTGCCTGAGTGTAGGAGAAGGATATTCTCTGAGTTGTAGGCCTTGGGGCAAGGCTGAGGTAGGGCAGTTGTGCCTGAGTTGTAGGAACCAGTTGGGTTCTGAGTTGTAGGATCTGTTGATCTGAGATAAGTGGAAGTTTGGCCGAATCTAGCATACTGCTAGATAGGTGAAGGGGGAAAGTGGATGTACCCAGACCTTGGGGAACCACTATAAAACATTGTGCAATCTGTGATGTTTTATTTTCTGTGATTGCTGTGCCAATTGTGTTAGCTATTGAATTGAATTCTGCCTAGAAGTTTTTATAAGAGAAGCAGAACCTATTCACCCCCCCCCCCTCTAGGTGTTTAGGCTGCCTTGAAAGTTAAACTATCTGCGCATAGAAAATAGAATAAAAAAACTTTTTAATTATACTACGCAGCTTAAATTATTCCACAGAGGTAAATAAATATTATGTCTACTAAAAATTAGAATTTTGGAGAGTCATTCGGTCATGTGTATGGGGAAAGTAGATAGGCCATTAAGGTGAGCATTGCCCAAGACCAAGGTTTGTGATCACCTCCAAAGAAATCCATCAATGTAGGGAACCATAAGCTTTCCCTTTCACACTCTCTCCATGATGCTAAGTAGACCCAAATGTGAATCTGCAAGACTTGTAGGTTTGAATGGGGCTAAAGCTAAGGTGTGGTAGTCAATGATAAACATTAAGGCTACACGCAACCAAAGCGAGCGAACAAGAGCTAAACCAAATAGCCACAAAGAAATGCATGTGCGACACACCCCCAGACTAGGCTAGAAAACCGGTTGTGCACACGGGCTATCCTGACCAAAATCTAACACACAAGATGGGGATTGCAATTCTCCTTGCAATACTTTTAGATTTTCTCTTTTTCATTTTATTCAACTTTTTCTTTTTCATTTTTTTTCTTTTCTTTTTTATACAGCAATCCCCATATCTAACAATTAACAAATCATGAATTCATCTCAACATAACATGAATCCCAAATATCACAACATATAAAATTTTTGAAATCGATCAAGCTCAATGTTTTGATTGCGACAAAAGGGTTGCCTTTTAGGATTTGGTGAATCTAGGTGGAGCTGAAACAAAAGGAGGGTATGTGCAAATTTGGCTTGCAAGGGTCAGCAACTTGGAGTAGGTACAAAAAAGCTCAAACTAGCCAAAATAAAGGCCTACCTCACGCTCACACTCTACTAACCGGGCACCAATGCTTCGAGAGTAGCTTGGGGAAAGTTCTCAGTCGCCGAAAAAGATGATCCTTCCCCCCGACTCAAGAAATACGAGTCTAGTGGCAGCTACACTCATCCCTACAATATCGTTCGATTACTCCAGATTCTATAATTTTAAGTAGCACAAATAGAATTTACTTTAGCAGAATAAATTTATGTTTACGAGCATGAAGAAAAAGTAATCCTAGACTATTTCTACGCAAATCATGAGTACTCGATTAGGAACACTGCATGAGTTTCAAACTACTAGATCCCAAAATCCTAAGTCAGCACCACTTTTTTGAGTTTACACAAAAGTAATGCATTTGACTTGAGACGCACGCGTGGTTAAGTGCGCACTCATATGGGTGATTCAGTGTGTGCAGAAGTGATCATGAAATAAATAAATGAAGACCAGTATGCAATAAAATGTGTTGTGTAGTGATCAAAGGCAACTCCACCCCCAGACTAGAATGTGACAATACGAAAAAGTAATATATGCAAATAAAAACAAAGGGTCATGGGAAGAAGTACCTATGCTCAAAATTGAGCATACCGGTCATGTGATGAGATATGCAAGTGCGGCCAAGTTACCGCGCATCAAAAATTCCTACACCTGCGATTTAAATACGTAAGCAAAACAAAAGATGGACACACAAAATATATATATATATATATATATATATATATATATATATAGAGAGAGAGAGAGAGAGAGAGAGAGAGAGGGAAAAAGAGCTAAAAACACAGCACGGGACCAAATGGTCCAATATGGGTTGTCTCCCAGAAGCCACTTTTTTTTGCCGTCCTTAAGGTGGACAAAATATCTGTATTAGCAGATTATATAAAGAGTTCTTTGCAGTTTGAAAAGAAAGAAATAAAATAGAGCGAACTAGAGTTTCATATGCAGCGAGAAAATGGAAAGAGGAGGGTAAGTGGAATGATGGTGTTGTAATCAGCTATAAGCGGATTTGTGGTAAGTCTCTCCGGTGGGGTGCGAAGGGACGACAGATCATCTTTTTGCGTTGGGGGAAGGGGATTTCCCCTTACTCTGATTGTGTGCTCCCTCGCGCCGGAAGGCAGCGTATCGCTCGTCGCATAAACACTTTGCCTCTTTTAGTTTCTCCACCGTGGGAGACTTCCAATGGATGTAGTCTGTGGGTTTTCTTGTTTTTGTGGTTGGTGGCGTCCTGTCCGGCACCGTGACGGTGACCGGATCTGCCCAAGCTACATATCACTTAACAGAGTTATCAGCAGTGTCATACAAATAAGTTTCTTGGGGTTTCTCCCGAATAAAACACGGTTTGCCATGCTCAAAAACCGAGTTGGCGGGAGGTAGAAAGGCAGCCATGGCTTTGGCGCACTCGGTCTTCTCTTTGACCAATAGCTCTTGATTCTCATCTATCTCCTAGCAGAGTCCTTTCGTTGTCTTCTCTTGCGGATGTGCTTCTTCCAATGTTGGGAGTCCTGAATCTATCTTGGTATCTCTAACACTCAGAAAATTGTTATTTTGAGTGGGAGAGGGATGTGCGGATGTGTTATCGTGGGCGGAATCTTTGGCCGGCCAAGTGACACGTCCTTTGGAAAAGTCGAGGGATGCAACACTGTTTGTCAGTAATGGGACTCCTAATATTGGAATAAAGTTATTTTCCCTTGGTCCCAAAACCTAGAAGTCAGTGGTTATACATTTTCCTTTGACCTCAATTTCGACTTCCCGTACACCTCCATCGGTGTCAACCAAATTGCCATTCGCTAAGATAAGCGACTTCTGGTTTTCATTGTCGACTTGTAGGTGCATCTTGGCAACATCTTGCAGGGTGAGGATGTTGCAGGACGCCCCGAAATCGCTTAATGTGGGGGTTTCGAAGTTGTTAATTTTACAATTGATGACGAGTTTGTTGCTTTTTCCCAAATTTTCCTCCCCAAGACTTTTACCTTGTTCATGGGGGTCCTTTTCGGTGTTACTAGGTAAGGTGCCTTGGGTGCTCTCGAGGACCACTTGGGCCAATTGACCCAATTCTGCCTTCAGTTTGCGCATTGAGGCAGCCTGATATTTCATGTTGGTTTGAGAAATTTCAACGAATTTCTCGAACATCTCTTCCAAAGAACCTTTTTAACGGTAGGGGGCCCATGGGATTAATTTTGTGGAGGAGGCCGCGGTTGGCTTCCTGAGGCATAGGCATAATTTTTATGCTTCCCCGGTTGCCATCTTTGGCCAGATGCGTTTGGAATCCAAGAAAAATTGGGGTGGTTTCTCACCCCCGGGTTGTATGTGTTTCCGTAAGGTACTCCCCTGTTTTTATTTGCTATAAAATTAAATGACTCATTTAGAAAATAAGAATCGTCTGGGACCTCGACTCCTAGACATTCGAAGCTGTGGTGGTCGGTACTTCCGCAACCTTGGCATGAGATTGCTATCACTGGGCGGCGGCAGCGGGCTTGGGGATATCCACGGTGAATACTCCACTTGTGCCTCGTGGGGTGTTTCTTCCAGCGGTCCAGTAAGCGATGTGGGTGGCGGTGTCTTGTAAGATTCTCAGTGCATATTTTGGAGCAAGGTTCATGATTGTTACTCCAGAGGCGGCATCGATCATGGCTCGGTGGTGGGGTTCAATAGCAAAGTAGAAACTTTCGATGAGGTTCCAAGTTTGGAATCCATGGTTAGGGCACTTCCTCAGTAGCTCATTGAAATGCTCCCAAACTTCAACTAAACTTTCATGATCGGCTTTCCGGATGTTGTCTATTGCTCGCCTCATTCTCACGATCTGATCTACCGGGTGGAACTTAGCTAGGAATTTTTTGGTCAAAGCCTCCCAGGTGGTGGCTGTTCAAGGTGGAACGGAGTGAAGCCACGTCTTGGCTTTGTCCCTTAGTGAAAAAGGGAAGAGGCAGAGCTTGATTATTTCGTCCGAGATTCCAGCGTAGCGGAACTTGGCAAAAATTTTGGAGAATTCCACCAGGTGAAGATGGGCGTCTTCAGTTGCCATTCCTAAGAACTGAGCGTTGTTCCGAATGATATTCAGGATAGCTGGTTTAATCTCGAACTGTTGGTTGGTGAAAGCAGGTCTGAAACCGGGGTATATGCTCCCGACGCTAGGTGTAGTGTAATCCCTCATTATGCGGACCTGGGGAGGGTTCACTTCATTTTCGTCGCCATTTCGGTCACCAGGAAGTATCCCTCCAACTCGGTTGCCTGCATCGATATTCAGCTGGTCTCCAAATGTGGCTAAAGTGATGGCTGCGGCACGTCTTCGCAGTAGGATAGTACGTTCGATCTCTGGGTCGTAAGCTACAAGATATCTTGTGGCTCGACCCTACATTCACTGCGGCAAACTTTACAAGGAAATAGTAGCCAAAAAGACTAACTCTTATAAAAATATTTTCAGTCATCCTGAATCGCTCTATAGTTGTATTCCCCAGCAACGGCGCCAAAAACTTGATGTGTGGAAATCGACAAGCGCACCGGTCGCACAAGTAACAAAATTTGGGAATAAATCCCCGAGTGTCAGTCTCTTGAGGAATGCAGTTAGGATAGAGTTGAGACAGTTCAGAAAATATTGTTATGAGGGTTATACTTAGAAAAGATTAAAAAGGGGGCTTGTGAGCTTGTGGTGTCTTGATCGAATAAACTAATTAAGACTATGCGGGTCGAAGGCACTGCTTCGCAAAGTAAGGTGAGTGTATCGGAAGCGATGCCAAACTTCGGTTGGGCGAGTGGACGGAAAGCTAATGGATGGAGGTGTTCTTGTGCGGAGTGCAATAAGGTGAAACAAGGAAATGGAGTGGATGTGGAGTGTGTGAGGTGCATTCACAACCCACAACTCAAAATCAACTGAAAACTACAACATCCAATTAGATATAGAGTATGTTGGAACACCCTATTACTAATTTGGGTAAGGATCACTATGCTTGTCTTAGGAATCCCAGTTGACCTAGTTGTATAGTTGAAAAGGTCAACATTAGAATGAGTCTAGGTCATAGAACTTTGGTTTGAAGCTGCCCCCAGGATCATTCCAAGATCAAGGTTGAAGAGCTTAGTCTAAGGCAATTTTCGTCGAACTCCGGTCGACGAATCGTCGAACTCCGTTCGACGCTCTCTGAGCTTATCTTCAATAAATCGTCGTACTCCGGTCGACGATCGTCGAGCTCAGATCGACTATCTGCTTTTGTCTAGCTTCTGCTGAGTCGTCGAACTCCCCTCGACTATCTTCTAGCTCAGTTCGATGATCACTCCCTAAAGTTATTTCTCAGATCTCTGAGCTCAGTTCGACGATCGTAGAGCTCAGATCGACGTTTTATTTGGAGAGATCAACGCTTTCAGGAATTCAAATGCTGCTGTTCTTTGGAATGTTTTTGAATATTATCAGCATTTATGTCAGAAGATCTCCCAGCCGTTTGTCTTTAATTCTGGAGCAAGTTTCAAGGAATTATTCAGAGAATGTTTGCTGGACTTTCCTCTAGAAGACAAGACTATTTTTGGAAGACATTTATGACTCCCAACGGCTAATTTTGGACAAGGAATCGTCAGAAAATTTATTATTCCTTTCTTCTGTGTTATAAAGTTTTTTTTTTAGAAAAAACACAGAAGTGAACACACAGAATAGAATATACTAATAGCAGAAGAACAACAGAAGAACTGTGACTCAAAAATCTTCTTGCTGACTGAAAAGTGTTCACAATCTCATCACTCCAGACACCTCACCTTCAGCCTTCTTGCTGAAACCATCTTGTGCTGGAGATCAAAGTTTTGAAGACCTATCACCCTAGAGCAAAGCTTCTTTTCCTGAACATTTCTACATCTCAGGGGGAGCTTTGACATCATCAATCCACTTGTGCTTCTCTCATTTGATTGAGAACAGAGAAGACACCCTTCATTCTTATTTTTCTTTTCCTGCTGTAAAAGGGTTCTTGAACTCCCTTCAAAAGTTCTGTCTGGTTCTGAGAGCCTTGTCAAAACTCAGTGGTGGCAAGACACCTTATCAAAAAATCTAGTTTTGGTTTTTGGGCACCTTATCAAAAGCTCATTGGTGTCAGGACACCTGATCAACTCATCCTGAGTGGATTCCTACCAAGGGTGGTAGAAGAGTGGATGTACCCAGGTTTTTGGGGAACCACTATAATTCCTTGTGTCTTCTGGTTTGTTTGTGTAATTTGTTTGCTGTGTGCTGTGCTTTTTTACTTCTTAGCTTTTAACATTTTACTAGCACTCTACACTATATCATAAATTAAATTTTATATGTGCTGTTCATTTCAACTGTGAAAAATTATTTTAAAATACTCTATTCACCCCCCTCTAGAGTTGAGATAGATCTTAGCCTCACTTTCAATTGGTATCAAAGGGAGGTTGGTTGCTCATACAGGCTAACACCTGAACCAAAAGATCCTTGATAAGATCAATCTCTTAAGGGGATTATTTTCTCTACATCTTCTTTTTATTTAAAGACATGGCACAGAACAAAGATTATGCAAGCACCAGACCACCAGTGTGCAACCTTTCTAAGTTTGCACTCTGGAAGGCAAGGATTAGATTATACAGGAATTCTATTGATGAAGACATTTTCAATTCTGTCTTGACAGTTTGTCCAACTCCACCAGCAAGCTCAAGTTCAAATGCTGTCCCACCTCCTTCTGGAACAGATGCAGATATAAAGAAGTGGAAGACTGCAGATGCTAAGGCTATGAACATCTTAGCCCAAACAATGTCTGATGAAATCTTTCAGAAGGTAGCTGAATGTCACTCAGCCAAAGAAATCTGGGACAAACTCTCTGAAATTGTCTCAGGATCTGCTGATGAAAGGAAAGATAGAAGATCTCATCTGATAAGCCAATATGAGAACTTCAAAAAGGGAGAAGCTGAATCAGTGGCTGACATGTACAATAGACTAAGTCTAATTGTCAATGAGCTAAAAAACCCTAGACAAAGAAATCTCACTGACTGAGCTGAATGACAAAATCCTGATGTGCTTCCCCAGCACTTGGGATTCAAGAATCTGGCCAATTAAGGATGCCAGAAGTTTAAATGAGATTACTACTGAAGCTCTCCTGGGCAAGCTCAAATCCTATGAGCTGCTCATTAAAAATAGAGAAGAAGAACAAAAGGCCATCTCTCCAGCCACAAGGAAAGAAAAGACCATAGCTTTCAAAGCTGTAGAAGAGGAGCCTGAAGATAAAGCTACAGGAAATGATGAGCTCATAAGTCTACTAGCCAAAAGATTCTACAAGATGGCCAGAAAAGACTTCAGAAAGAAACGATACAAGGGTCATGATAAACCAAGGTATGATAAATCAAATAACACTAAAGAAATCATATGCTTTGGTTGCAGGAAACCAGGCCATATTGTGCCTGACTGTCCAGAAAACAAGAATAAGGACAAAAGGGAAAGAAGAGAAAGAAGAAAAGAAAAGGATTACAAGAAGAATAGCTCAGACAAAGCCTCCTCCAGCAAGAACAAACATACAAGGAAGGGCTTTGTTGCTGAAACATGGAGTGAGACTGAAGAGGAATCTGAAGCCTCATCCAGCTCCAGTGATGATGAGGATGATGCAGATGAAAAAGAATTTTGCATGATGGCTATCAATGCATCACAGCAAAACTCTGATGAAGAATCAGATTCAGATTCAGAAAGTCAACCAGATGAGGATCAGGTAATCAACTCTTTTGATTTTGATTCTGAAAACTTCAAAGATGAATTTAAGACACTGTGTCTAGATCTATTAAAATCTGAGAAGGAGATAATCTCTCTCAGGAATCAATTATCTGAGCATAGTGTCCTAAACTCAAAGAACCTCAAACTCTCTGAGGAGTTAGAATGCTGTAGGGAGGAGATAGCTTCATTGAAGAATGAACTATCAAAGGCCAAAAAGTTTGAAGAATCCCTAAATGGGAGAAGTATCAGACTGATGGACATCACAAGCATAGTGAACTCTAGATTTAATAGCACACTGGGCATGGGTGCTTCATCCAGCCAACCTATAATTCTGACAACTCCAATCAAGTTTGTCTCTGACAAAGGAAAGGGAGTAATAGAGGTACCTAGGAAGAATGCAGATCTGTCAGAGAAGAACTCAGTTCAACAGATGGCGTCGAGCAGAGCTCGACGATCGTCGAACAGAGCTCGACGATCTAACTACAGATCGTCGACCTCAGCTCGACGATATCCAAACTCTGAATCTCAGCATAATCGATCTTCGAACGGAGATCGACGATCTGACCCAAGATCGTCGACCTCAGTTCGACGATCGTCGAACAGAGTTCAGGCTTGTGAACACACCTTCAATGGCACATTCAGATTCAATCCTAGAAGCTCCACATCCCAAGGGTTTAATCCCTATACTGAATGGATAGTACCTCCTAGGAGATACCATCCTGAAGGTTATAAGGATCAACCTGGGATGTCCTTTATTTCAGAATTTAAGGGATATCAACCTAGGCCCAAGGTTAACTGGGTCAAAAACAAATAAGCTGTTTTTGTGTAGGTGAAGACCTATCCAGCATCAAACCATCAATGGTATCTGGATAGTGGGTGCTCAAAGCACATGACAGGGGACAAGGACAACTTCACTTCCTTCAAAGCCAAGCTTGGACCCAAAGTAATTTTTGGAGACTCAAGCTTTGGAACTACAAAAGGATATGGTGCAGTCAAAATTGGCCCAGTCACATTCAAGAAGGTGGCATATGTTGAAGGACTCAAGCACAACTTGATAAGTATCAGTCAACTGTGTGATGAAGGATATCAAGTGACCTTCAACAAAGCCATATGCAAAGTCAAGTCTGTGGACAACACAACTGTGTTGACAGGTAACAGAAGAGGTAACATTTACTTAGTGGATTTTCATTCACCAGTGGTAGATATTTGCCTGTTTAATTCCATTTCAAAATCTAATGTTTTATGGCATAAGAGACTAGGACATATTAACCTTAGAACCATTGCTAAGCTATCTAAAGACAACCTTGTTAAAGGACTACCTTCTGGTCCCTACAAGAAGGAAGGACTTTGCAAGACTTGTCAATTAGGCAAGCAAACTAAAGGTAGTTTTAAATCAATTAATAAGAGTGATTCACCTAGGATTTTGTACCTGTTGCACATGGATCTTTTTGGACCCATATCTGTGCAAAGCCTAGGAGGGAAGTCCTATACTTTAGTGGTTGTAGATGACTTCTCAAGATTCACTTGGGTATTCTTTTTGAGGAAGAAGTCTGATAACTTCAAGTGTTTGACAGATTTTCTCAAATGCATTCAGATTGAGTTCAACACTCACATTGCCCTGATCAGAAGTGATCATGGGACAGAGTTTGATTCTCTTCTCATGCAAGAGTTCTGTCAGAGTGAAGGGATCAGGCACACTTTCTCAGCTCCTAGAACTCCTCAACAAAATGGGGTAGCTGAAAGGAAAAATAGAACACTCATTGAATCTGCAACTACATTATTGGCAGATGCTCACTTACCTCTGTCCTTTTGGGCTGAGGCAGTGAACACCTCCAACTATGTGTTGAACAGAAGCCTGATACACAAGCTGAAGGGCAAGACTCCTTATGAATTACTCAAAGGGAAGAAACCTAAAATAGGCTATTTCAAAGTTTTTGGTTGCACTTGTTTTATTCATAATAATGACAAGAAATACCTAGCAAAATTCCAAGCTAAAGCTAATGAAGGAGTGTTTCTGGGATACTCCATGACCAGCAAGGCCTATAGGGTTTATAATAAATCTTCCTGCAAAATTGAAGAATCTGTTCATATTATTTTTGATGAAGCTAACATGTCTTTCAAGGAGAAGAATGCTTCTACCATAGAACCTCTGCAGGTACATTCTCTAGCTGAAGACTTGAACAAACTGCAAGTTGCTGAAAAGAATGAGAGCAGTGATGATGAAGAAGAAGTTCAACATCTTGAAGAAAATCATCCTGAAGAGCCAGTTGCTGCTCCACTAGAGAAGACAACAACACAGGCTGGTGAACAATCAACACTCCCTGTTGACTTAGTAACAACAAGAGATCATCCAATCACCCAAGTAATTGGAGAGATCTCAGCTGGTGTGCAAACTAGAAGTCAGGTCAACCAAAACCTGATGCACACTTGCTTCCTATCTAAAATTGAGCCTCAATCCATTCAAGATGCAGAGCAAGATCCACACTGGATCATTGCAATGCAAGAGGAGTTGCATCAATTTGAAAGGAACAAGGTTTGGGAACTAGTGCCTAAGCCAAAGGATCATCCCATTGTTGGAACAAAGTGGGTATTCAGGAACAAGCTGGATGATCAAGGAGTTATAGTCAGAAACAAGGCAAGGCTAGTTGCTCAAGGGTACTCTCAGCAAGAAGGAATAGACTATGATCAGACATTTGCACCAGTTGCAAGGCTAGAAGCCATCAGGATATTCCTAGCATATGCTGCCCACAAAGGTTTCAAAGTGTATCAAATGGATGTAAAAAGTGCATTTCTCAATGGGGACATCAAAGAGGAAGTCTATGTTAGACAACCTCCAGGTTTTATCTCTCTAACTCACCCTGATTATGTTTACAAATTGCATAAAGCATTATACGGTCTCAAGCAAGCCCCTAGAGCATGGTATGAGACCCTAGCATGCTTTCTTCTGGAAAATGATTTTGTTAGGGGGAGAGTAGACCAAACTCTTTTTATTAGAACCCATAAGTCCCATACCCTGCTAGTGCAAATTTATGTAAATGACATTATTTTTGGTTCTACTGATTCAAAATTGTGCAAAAAGTTTTCCAAGCTTATGCACTCTAAATTTGAAATGAGTAGCATGGGTGAGCTATCCTTCTTCTTAGGACTGCAAGTCAAGCAACATGCTGAAGGCATATTTATTTCTCAAACCAAGTATGCAAAAGAGCTGGTTAAGAAATTTGGTATGTCTGATGCATCATGTATGAAAACACCCATGCCCTCAAATGCTGTAATAGATGCTGATGAACATGGGAAACCTGTTGATCAGACAACATATAGAGCAATAATTGGCTCTTTATTGTACCTTACAGCTAGTAGGCCTGATATAATGTTTGCCACATGTATTTGTGCTAGATTCCAAGTTAGCCCTAGAGAGTCACACTTAATCTTAGTTAAGAGAATTCTTAGGTATGTTAAAAGTTGTCCAAATCTAGGTCTCTGGTATCCAAAAGATTAAGCATTTGACTTAACTGGATTTTCAGATGCTGATTATGCTGGACGCAGAATAGACAGGAAAAGCACCAGTGGAACTTGTCAGTTCCTTGGTGATAGACTTGTCTCTTGGTTCTGTAAGAAACAAACATCTGTGTCAACTTCAACTGCTGAAGCTGAGTATATGGCTGCAGGCAGTTGCTGTTCACAAATATTGTGGATACAGAATCAGCTCTTAGACTATGGCTACAACTTAGAGAAGTCTAAAATTTTCTGTGACAATACTAGTGCTATCTCTATAGCACAAAATCCAGTCCTCCATAGTAGGACAAAACACATAGAAATGAGGCATCATTTTCTAAGAGATAATGTAGAGAAAAATAAAATTGAAATTCAATATATACCTACTGATTTGCAAAGGGGAGATATTTTCACCAAACCCTTGGATGAAAAGAAACACAGTTTCTTCCTAAATCATTTAGGTATGTTAGATGGAGGAAGCCTTAATTAAATTACAAGATTTTGAAAAGCTAAAACAGACCAAGACTAGGTCAAAAAATTCCCTCTTTTTGTGTCTGTAGAATGAGTTTAGACTCTGAACTGCGCTCGACGTTTTCCCCAAAATCGTCGAACAGAGATCGACGATTTTCCAAAAATCGTCGACCAGAGATCGACGCTTTTGCAGTCGTCGATCTGAGTTCAGAGCCCTCGCTAGAGCTAGGCTTTCTCTCCTTCTGATCAGAGGCCGTCGAGCTGAGCTCGACGTTTTTCAACATCGTCGAACGAAGATCGCCGATTTTGAAGACTCTTCAGATTCCCTCTGTAGCCCAAATCGTCGAACTAAGCTCGACGTTTCGTCGAGCTAAGCTTAACGATTTTTCTTTTTCGCGTCGAACCCTAATATAAAATCTTTCTTTCAGCCATCGTTCTCCCTTTGCGCTTTCATACTCTGCAACTCTCCTTCTTTTCCCTCCAAATTCTCTACGCTTGGTCGTTTTTGGTTTTCTGTTGCAGGTGAATATGGCTGAATCGAGTGCTGCTATTGCTAAGATGAAGTTCGACACAGGTTTTGACATCGACATAAACTCCTTCGACGGAAGCGACCAGCGCTTCAAGGACATCCTAAACTTATTCCGAGAACAACAGCTGACTCCAATAATGACTACAAGGATGAAGATCGCCTCAGAAGAGATAAAAGAGTGGTGTTTTACCGCAACAGACGAGTCTGAGAATTCTGTTGTCGGCACCATTAAGGGGACTCAGGTATCTCTATCCCGGGCTCTTTTAACAGAAGTCTTTCAACTTAGTACTGGAGAAGACTCCATTGAACTATCTGGAGAGGAGTTTGACACCATGCTGGATAGGATGGGTCACAATGCAGTAAACCCTAATAAGCTGCTGAAGAAAAATCTGGCAATCGATTTCAATTCCTGGCTGATGTAGTTGGGAAGGTGCTGTTGGCCAAGCATTCAGCCCATGACACCATTTCCAGATATCAGTTCTGCCTGATGGGAGCCTTATTAGATAAGAAACACCTGGACTGGGGCTCCATCTTCTTCACTCTGATTAAGAAGGAGATCAACAAGAATGCAGTTAGTTATGGAAGAATCTTAGGGGTCTTTCTGCACAACAGGTGCCCTGACCTATTAACCTCCTCTGGCATGTTTATCAATGTATCCAAGAGGCTTTCCTGTGCCCTCTTCAGTAAATGGGACAGGCAGATTATAAACCCCTCCAGGGCTGCTGCAAAACTTCATTCAGGCACAAGGACTATTTTAGTCACTCCTTCAGCAGAAGAGCTGCCTGCTTCCTCCCCTCTTCCAGCCATAACCACCCTAACCACCCAAGTTGTCACCTCCTCACCACCAGTCACCACCATAATCATCTCATTCCCAATTACCATTTCCTCACCTATGCCATCCCCTCCTCTATCCACCTCAGAGGAATTCCATCCTCTCTTTTCCTATTCAACCTTCACCATTCCATCCTTCTCACTTACAGATGACTCCTTCATGGATGATTCACCCTCTACTCCTCCTGAGCCACCCTCCACTTCCTCCTTTCAACAACTGCTCCATGACATTCTCTCTCAACCCTCCTTCACACCAACTCTTACTTCCCCTATCTCCACCTCAACCTCCTCTATCTCCATTATTCCATCTTCTGAACCAACCATTCCCTCTCCACCTTTCTCCACAATTTCAATTTCAGCCACCATCCCTCCATCTACTTTTGCCTCTACCTCTGCTCAAGCCCCACTTGAGCATGTAGATCTTCCTATTTTGGCAGACAGGCTGTATGAGTTGCTAGCTCCCAAGCTGACATCTCTACTGGAGTCTTCCCTGGCTCCACTCCTAAAGCAAGTACAGGAGCTGTCTACCAAGATTGCCTTCCTTTCCTCCTCCCTAGCTATCCCATCTTCTGTGTGCCTTGATTCATCTTTCTCTGAACCAAGGCAGGGGGAGATGCCTTATGAAGAAGTGGATGTGCCAGCTACTGATATTATGTCTGCTCCAGCTCCAGCTCTTGGATGTGCTTTTGCACTGAATCTGCAGAGGCTGCTATCTATATTTGATACAGTCCATTTCAGTTGTCTGCCTGCAACTCCTGCTGAAGATTTGTCTAAGGCCATTGTGCCTATAGCTACCTGTGATCCAAGCCATATTGATTCCTACATCAAATCCTGGAAGGCTGTGGATATCTCTGATGCTGATACTAAGGCCACTGTGCCTCTTTCAATTGTTACTAAGGCCACTGTGCCTCCTTTTGTTGGAATTGCTGCTGATGCTACTGCTGACATAGAAATGATTCCAGCAACTGATGCTGATGAAATTGCTGCTCCTGCTCCAAAGTCTGCTCCTGCTTCTGCCTGCTCTGCTGTTGCTCCCTCTCCTCCTGCTCCTGATGTTTCTGAAAAACTTAAAGCTCAAGAAGAGCTTATCAGAAGAATTGATGATCTGTATGATCAACATCAAAGTTCTGAGAGTGACCAATACAAGACTGATTCTGATGATTCTGCTAGAACTATTGCCAAGAAGAGAAAAGCCAGAAGTAAAGCAATGATGTCAGTCCCTCCTGCCAAAGCCAAAGACTCAAATGATATTCCATACTACATCCTGCATGACTGCCCCATCTCTGAGCCTTGGATACAATATTCCAAAAATCAACTGAAAGCTATGAAGAAGAAGAGGAAGCTTGACAAATATGAAAAAGGATCTTCTCAATATCAGCCTCCTCCTCCTCCTCCTCCAGATTCAGGCTCAGGTTCAGCCCCTCAAGCTCCAGTCTCCAGACACAGCTCTTCCCAGCATTATCAAAAATCATATCAAAGGGGACAGCATCAAAAAGGATATCAACCCAGAAGGGGTAATTACAGAGGAAATCAAAGAGGACAAGGATTCTATCAAAGGGAAGGACAAGGTCTCCCTGACCCTTCTTCAGGTCCTTTTCCTTACAAGCTGAAAGACACTATTGTTTCCAGGACTCCTTCTACTGTTTCTGAAATCATCAACAGATATGAACCTCCTATTCCTTTTGAAGACCCTGAGAACAACCCTGTATCCTGGACAGCCAGAATGAAAGATTTGGCTGCCCTTGATCAAATAAAAAAGGCCAGAGAACAAGGAAAGGATACTTCAAACATAACTACCTTATCAGAGCAGAGAAAGAAAGAACTGGAAAGATATGCATCAAGAAAATTTTTCAACCCAGAAGATTATATGAAGCTGCACCCAGAGGCTGTTGTTCCAAGGCCCAAATCTCAAACTTCTCTAGGTGCAGAGGATGACAGAAGGTCAAAGAAAGAAAGTCAGAATCCAAATAGAGAAATTTTATTTAAAAAGGGATCTGAAAGGAAGTGAACTGTGTAAGCTAAACATTTCATCCACCTTTGGACATCTGCTGATATTTATCTGTGATCTGCTTTACTGCTATATATCTTCTCTGCATTTTGTATTAGCTTATGTATTGTTGTATGCTTTTCATTTCCTATGATTATCTGTAAATAGTAATCCTAACCCAAATAGGGGGAGATTGTTGGAACACCCTATTACTAATTTGGGTAAGGATCACTATGCTTGTCTTAGGAATCCCAGTTGACCTAGTTGTATAGTTAAAAAGGTCAACATTAGAATGAGTCTAGGTCTTAGAACTTAGGTTTGAAGCTGCCCCCAGGATCATTCCAAGATCAAGGTTGAAGAACTTAGTCTAAGGCAATTTTCGTCGAACTCCGGTCGACGAATCGTTGAACTCCGTTCGACGCTCTCTGAGCTCATCTTCAATAAATCGTCGTACTCCGGTCGACGATCGTCGAGCTCAGATCGACTATCTGCTTTTGTCTAGCTTCTGCTGAGTCGTCGAACTCCCCTCGACTATCTTCTAGCTCAGTTCGACGATCACTCCCTAAAGTTATTTCTCAGATCTCTGAGCTCAGTTCGACGATCGTAGAGCTCAGATCGACGTTTTCTTTGGAGAGATCAACGCTTTCAGGAATTCAAATGCTGCTGTTCTTTGGAATGTTTTTGAATATTATCAGCATTTATGTCAGAAGATCTCCCAGCCGTTTGTCTTTAATTCTGGAGCAAGTTTCAAGGAATTATTCAGAGAATGTTTGCTGGACTTTCCTCTAGAAGACAAGACTATTTTTGGAAGACATTTATGACTCCCAACGGCTAATTTTGGACAAGGAATCGTCAGAAAATTTATTATTCCTTTCTTCTGTGTTATTAAGTTTTTTTTTTAGAAAAAACACAGAAGTGAACACACAGAATAGAATATACTGATAGCAGAAGAACAACAGAAGAACTGTGACTCAAAAATCTTCTTGCTGACTGAAAAGTGTTCACAATCTCATCACTCCAGACACCTCACCTTCAGCCTTCTTGCTGAAACCATCTTGTGCTGGAGATCAAAGTTTTGAAGACCTATCACCCTAGAGCAAAGCTTCTTTTCCTGAACCTTTCTACATCTCAGGGGGAGCTTTGACATCATCAATCCACTTGTGCTTCTCTCATTTGATTGAGAACAGAGAAGACACCCTTCATTCTTATTTTTCTTTTCCTGCTGTAAAAGGGTTCTTGAACTCCCTTCAAAAGTTCTGTCTGGTTCTGAGAGCCTTGTCAAAACTCAGTGGTGGCAAGACACCTTATCAAAAAATCTAGTTTTGGTTTTTGGGCACCTTATCAAAAGCTCATTGGTGTCAGGACACCTGATCAACTCATCCTGAGTGGATTCCTACCAAGGGTGGTAGAAGAGTGGATGTACCCAGGTTTTTGGGGAACCACTATAATTCCTTGTGTCTTCTGGTTTGTTTGTGTAATTTGTTTGCTGTGTGCTGTGCTTTTTTACTTCTTAGCTTTTAACATTTTACTAGCACTCTACACTATATCATAAATTAAATTTTATATGTGCTGTTCATTTCAACTGTGAAAAATTATTTTAAAATACTCTATTCACCCCCCCCCCCCTCTAGAGTTGAGATAGATCTTAGCCTCACTTTCAGAGTAAGGGATGTAGTTCATTACAATATCAAGTCATTCCATACAACGAAAGAGAGGGAAGAGGAGTAAACCACTAGAGGTTGAAGGTCCACCGCAGGTCTTGGCCGGAATAGCGAGTTGTCAATCCGTTTCAGGGCTCAGTCCGAGGAGGCTTCCAGTACCCACAAGCTATCACCTCGAAGGTATTTGAGTCCGTTCTCTAGGTCATCTTCTTCTCCAACTCCAGTGGAAAGCTTTGAGTGAGGTTGTAAATGGTCGGGAGCTTTGGCGGAGGGCTTGGAAAGCTTTAGAATCAACGGCTACGGACTCCCGATGGAAGGGATGAAGGTGGAGGTGGCTGGAGTAGTAGAACAGCACTTCTTGCGCACTCTCCGATCGTAGAAATGATTCCAGTTGACCTAAATCGCAGAGAAGGCCCTTAAATACCGAGGCAGAACAAGCAGAGAACACGATCAGTGGCGCACAGCCTTTGGTCGTGTGCACTGTCGGTCGATGATCGTGCATAATTTCTAGTTAAACCTACAACTTGGATAGAAACATCAACAAATATTCGCACGATTAGTGGCGCACGACCGATGGTCGTGCACACTGAATCCACTGAACGTACGATTGGTTAAGACAAAACTGCAGAAAACTTGGGGTAAACGCGCATGATTAGTGTTGCACGACTAGTGGTAGTGCGAGAAATGGCCTTTGCTCGTGCGATTACCCGGGCAAAATAAGGAAAATGGAGAGGACAGAGCGCACGATCACCAGCGCACGACCAATGGTCATGCGCAATAGGTCCAGTGATCGTGCGATTGTCTAGACAGAATTGGGGAAAAGGAGAATGTAATGCGCACGATCAGTGGCGCACGACCAGTGGTCGTGCGCAGTGAGTCCGGTGATCATGGGCAGTGTTCCTGAATTGTCGGGGTCTCCCGGGCGGTTCCGAAGCATGCAAAAGACCTATACACCAGCAGAAGAGGAAGAAAGGCTACTCAAACTTCACACCACATTCTCAAGACACGGCGAGAGAACAAGTAAAACAAACGAAAACATTGAGACATCTCAAGCACATAGAAAACGGGCCTAAAGTGCACTTAATCATGAAATCGGTAGATAGACAAATATAAACGGTTATAGCTCTCAAGTGCAGTGCTAAGACGATAAAACTGGCCTAGATGAGTGCAAAAATCAGTGTAATATTTGGACTCATCAGTTACACCTTCGGAATAGAACTGTGAAGGGAGAGCTACCTGATTTCTCCTTGGATGATTTGGATACCTTGAAGTATCGGGGTAGATTTTGCATCCCCGCCTTTGGCAACATTCGGGCTAAGATCTGTGCTGAAGCTCATAGTTCCATTGTAGCCTTCCACCATGGTTCCACTAAGATGTATAAAGATCTAAAGCAAATTATTTGGTGGTCAGGGATGAAGAATGATATCACAAAGTTTGTATCGGAATATTATATGTGTCAGCGAGTCAAGGCTGACCATAGAAGGTCGGAAGGTAAATTGATTTCTTCACCAGTCTGCTGAAATCTCCCCGTGGGCACGACTCGGTTTGGGTGATAGTCGATAGATTGACAAAGTGTGCTCACTTTGTTCCCTTTAAGATTGGGTATTCTATGAAAAAGATAGCGGAGATATACCTTGATGAAGTCATCAATTTATATGGAGTGCCAGTTAGCATCGTATCGGATCGAGACTCTAGATTTACGACTTGTTTTTGGAAGAGTTTACAGGAGGGGTTTGGTACCGATTAAAGGTATTCCACTGCCTATCATCCACAGTAAAATGGTCAGACGAAAAGGGTGAATCAGATCATAGAAGATATGATGAGGTGTTATATTTTTTATCACGGTGGCGCATGGGACGAGCGTCTCAGACTCCTGGAGTTTGCGTACAATAACAGTTATAAAGAGAGTCTGCAGATTGCCCCGTTTGAGACCTTATATGGGAGGCATTGTAGAACTCTTTTGTTTTGGGCTGAAGATGGTGAGAGAACGTTGTTAGGTCCGGAAGCCCTTGACGAGATTGATAACTCTTATTATTCTTATTATTCTTATGTTATTTTCTATTAATAGTTAGATATTATATATATTTTTTATAATATAAAGTTTTGATAGTAACAACCTTTTATATCATTTATCTTTATTTGTTCTAAAAAAATTATTTTAATTCTTGCAGGGTTAATATGCAGATTATTTGGATCAAAATGGAAATTTTGCATTCTAGGCCCAAACACACCCGGTGACACGCCCTCCTTGGGCGTGACCAGGGGCGTGACACAGATGAGCTAAAAACATCAACGCAAATCATCGACAAGCGATCGAAGAACCTCGGCACGCCCTGCGAAATGCCCTCCTTGGGCATGTCTCATAGACGTGGCACCCTTATGCGGGGCATGCCAGCAGGTGGAAGACCGTTAGTCTGCTGCCATGTTGGATTAAATTGACACGCCCTGGGCACGGCTGTGACCCAGGACGTGTCGGGTGTGTTTCAAACTAATAAAGAAGTCATTTCTGCCATTGCCGCCAGACTGCCATTGCATCTTGACACGCCTTTGTCACGTGTGTAACTAGGGGGTGTGACACCTCTAATAACAGCAAGTTACTCTCGCCATTTTTAGCTTCCTTCCGTTTTCCAGAAACATACTTGACATTCCCTAGGTCACGGGCATGACCCGTCAGTTAACAGATTTTGGCGTTTTCTCCTCCAACGTTCCCGGGGGTTCAAGACGAAGGTTCTGAGCCTGACATGCCCTAGGTCACGGGCGTGACCTAGGGCGTTACTAACCAGCAATTTTTCCTAAAAATTCCAGACAACTTCAGTTGCTAAGGGTCGAAATTTTGGGAGTTGGAGTCTTGTAGTTTGCTGTTTTATTTTTTTGTATTTTCCATTTCTTTGTTTAATTTAACATTATGAAAGATTCAATTCAAGTTTGTTTCTCGATTTAATCATGTCTTTCCCTACCTTAGCTTGTATTTCCCTAATGATGAGTAGCTTATTTTCAGTTAGCACTTGATCACGATAAAGCTTAGAATAAAATAAACTCTTTTTTTATCAAATGTCATGTTCTTAATCTTGCTCACTATAATTTATCTTTGATTTTTATTTTGTCGATTTCATATTGCGCGGATATGATCTTCAATCTAGGATCCGTATCTTTAATGACCGAGAGGTTGCGGATACGAGGAGATCACTTAAGGATAAAAGGAGTTGCATGCACTCCTCAAGAGAGGATGACATAAATCTTCCGCATTTGAGTCAAATACAAAAGTGTGGTTCACCGCTTAAAGAAAGCTTAGGTGTTTTGACTAGCCGAGTGGTCTTAATCGATCAACCTAAGGTTAGTCAAAAGCATGAGATTGAGATAAACGCTTTTGTACTTTAAGAAGCTCCACGGTCGAGTGAGTAATTTAAGAACTCGCATTGCTTTATTTTTCAAGAAGGTTTATTTTATCCCAAGGGGATTCTAGATCAAGTGCTAGCTTCCCCATCATCGAATTTCTCTTTCTTTGTATAACGCTTCCTTTTCCTTGTCCGTTTTAATCAAAAATGAAACTTTTCTATCTGATAGGATAATTTCTCTTTCTTGTGAGTACAAGTACTCGAAAAGCCCCGAGTCGATATACGACACTTCCTTCTTCACTCCGAACGATAGGTATACTTGCATCATCAATTGGTAACACGCGATAGGGTGGAGATAATATCCATCAAATTTTTGGCCTCGTTGCCGGGGACTTTCTTTGTCGATATTTTGAAAGAAAGAATCTATTAATTTTACTTTTTTTATTTTGTTTGTTTTGTTTAAAAGTTTTAACTTTAATTTTTTATAATTAAAGTTTCTTGCGAAATGGCCGTGCTGTGTTTTCATCCCGCAATACCGCCTAGTACCTTGCAAACCCGTCATTGGGTAGCCCTTTGTAAGTACGGGAAATTTTATTTTATAAATTTTTAATCTTAAAACTTTTATCTTTCATTTTATTTTGGTGTATGACCAGACGGAATTCGTCAAATCTATTTAACTTGGATCAGGAGATCGAGCAAAGCTTACGGCGACGCGTAAGACTCCGTGACATCAATTCTCCAGATTTTTTCTAGGATTCCGATGGGGACACTTTTTGTTCTTCACCATTTTCGTCTTCTTCTTCTTCCGCTTCCCTTTCTTCTGAATTTTCTTCTAATTTGGGCAACCAAAATCCAAATATGGCCGAAGAACGGACTATGTGTAACGCACCAAAACTCAAAAGAGGGATGGGTGGCGTTTTGAGCCAAGTCTTGGATTTGGTAGAGGTGATAAGGCCTGGTACACGGGCGTGTCCCAAGGGCGTGTCGTGCTCCGTTTCGGTGATGGTCATGCGGTCGATGAAATTGAAGTCGACGAGTGTCGAACAGCGAACACGGCCTGAGACACGGGCGTGTCACAGGCCATGTCCTACTCAGATTGTTTGCCTAGTTATGTTAGGGGAGAGATACAGCGTGAGCCCAGGCATGTTCGGGTCCAACACGGGCGTGTAAAATTTGACACGGGCGTGTCGAATACCGGTGTTCTCCTCGGGTTGGTGCTGGACCTGTATCGATGCAGGAACACGTCTAGCTATACGAACGTGTACTGGATGACATGGGCGTGTCGAGTGCCCGTGTTCTTTTCGGGACGCGATAGTTTCGGCGGCGGATGAGTTACACGGCCTTGGACACGGGCGTGTTGCAAGCCGTGTTCGTCCCAGGAAGTTTATTTTCTAGGCGAATCATGGCCATTTGATTCCTTATTTTGGGATCCGATGGTTCAGGCTTTTCCCATCTTAGGGTTAAGGCCGGTTTTGGGGTAGAAATATCTCATTCTCTTGAGTTCTATCTCTTTCTAACTTTTAGAGATAGCGGAGAGCAAAGAGGAAGAAGGAAGAGATATACGGTCGCTGGAGGAGATTCAGATCGCCAAATCGCAAGCCGAGTCCAGATCTACGGAGGGGAGATCATCGCGGTGCTTTTAATACGTGTATATTTCTATGGCGCCGAAGAGGAATGCAAGGGTAACGATTCTCTACTTGAGCTTGTGAATCTCTTCTTCTTTTGCATAGGGAAAACCAGCACCCACGGGTGTGCGGTGAGTATGCGGTGTTCCGTGGGGTAGATATGTAAAGTCCCCCTTGTTTGCATTTAGAGTATAAAATCAAGAAACAGACATAGACATGGTGTGTGAAGCCTACCTGGACAAGTTGGTCTGGATCGGTGATGTTTTACAATGCATGATTAGCCGGAGAAGACTCCGTGCCTTTGGTATCTTTCAGGTTTCTACATGGTAGATTGCAGCAGGGATCCATGGGGATTAACCCCAATACGCACCCGGAAAACATGGAGGAAATGCATTTCTGCCATCTTGCTGGTCTGGGAGCCAACCTTGAACATAATTGGGTTATGTGCTTGAATGATTGAATTTGGGATCCGGCGAACTTTGGCCCGTACATATGGCTTAAGGTTGACAGTGCGGTGTGAGCAACGGGCTTGTGGAACAAGACCCAAGCTATGTGGTTTGGTGACAGATACCTTGAAAAGGGACTAGCTACTGGAATAGTCGTTCGAGCCTTAGGCTTAGGTCGGAATGACTAAATGCTCACGAGATTTGCCGTCCTAGGGATTGTTGTGAGACCGCGGTTTTGACCTGGTTCACCGAGTTAGTGCCCTGAGAGCACGGGTTTTGTGCCAATATGAGCCTGCACTTGTGATGTTGTGTATATTCATTATATTGCTTGTTACGCTAACAAGTAAAGGGAAGAAGCTTTGCCGCCCCGAGTTTGGTGGCGAAATCGTTATAATTTGGTCGGCTTTAGCTGACCGTTATTCTTTTTTGCCACCGTTGCGGTGAATTATGCTTGCAGGTACCCTGGAGCCGAGCGGCAAATAGCAGGCCAAAGCCCAAGTTACTAAGCCTGCCCTTGAAGGACTTGTTTGTTTACTTGTTTAATTCATGTGTGGCAGGCCTGCGAACAAAAGTTTGTAAGAAACTATTTTAAATTTCGTGAACTATTGTAAGGCCATAAGGCCAGTACTTTAAGTACTTTTTATTTCATTTCTGCTGGGTTTTGTTAGTGGTCATTCATTCTTGTGGCTGGGTTCTTACTTTTGCAACTTAATAAATTGCTTCCGCTAGGTGCTCTGTGTTAGATGTTATGATTGGAAGGATGGTTTCATCTAGTAACCTGCCGGTCTGTCCGTGGTATATGGCGTCGGGCACCAGCCGGACCTACTGTTATATGTTATGTGATGGATAGGGGTGTTACAATTTTGTATCATACTATCAGTTTCGGTCAGGCTTAAATGAATTCATAGACGAATTCACTTTAAGGGGTGGTGAGCACATGTGTGTGCGTCACCATTATAACATGAAAAGGACCCTTGAATATCCACTTATGAATAAAAATACACATGTTTGAGGAACCTACGTGTTCCTATAATTGCTTTTTACAATGTTGTTTGGTTGATAATCGGTGTTTTGTATGACTATAGGTGACCAGGAGTGGTGCAGGGCCGTCAAAACATCCAGTTTCTTAGGCAAGTAGCGCACCAAATGATGCGCCGAAAACACCTCCTTCAGCTGAGACCATACAATTGGTAACAGAGGCAGTGTTTGCGATGATTAATGCGCAGCCTGTGAGACAGGTGTAGCAGCCTTCCCCTACTGTGGAGCTGGCACCGCTCAAAGCGGCAGAGCCAAGGAGAGTGGAGTAGGCTGTAGTGGAGCCAGTGTTGCCTAAGAGAGCAATGGAGAAACAACTCTAGCACATTATGGGCTTCAATCCTCCAATGTTCTTAAGTACGGAACCCCAACCCAAGCAGAGGATTGGCTCTCCTGAGTTAAGAGAGTGTTGATAGCTACTGAGATGAAAGAGTGGCAGAAGACCATAATTGCCATGTTCTTGTTGGATGGTGACACAAGAATATGGTGGGAAGGCTTGGAGCTACACCATCTGAGGAGTAGGCAGCTTACTAACGTCTCGATAGAGGAATTCTCGAGACTGTTCTTGGCTCGATACCTCCCATCAACTCAGAGGATTGATATGAAAACTAGTTCAAGAAGCTGGTACATGGTGAGTGTAGCGTGGATGAATATCTTCACGAGTTTACTTGCTTAGGTCGGTTTGCAAGCGCTACCTTCGCTGATGTGGAGTGAAGGAAAAACTGATTCTACGAAGGTCTAAGGGATGATTTGAGACTATTACTCTCGGGGCCAATGACGCAGGGTTTCCTGACCTTGGTGAACACGGCCCGATCTTTGGAAAAAGACATGAAGAATGTGCAGGAAAAGAAAGACTCCGGTGTTAGGAAGTCAGAATTCAAGGTGTCGTCTTCAAAATCTGATTTCTGTAGGTGGAATAAGAAGGCTAGGACATTGGGTCTAGCCCCTTTTTCGTGTGCCTCGGGGGCAACTACCAACCGAACCTCGGGCACTTGTTTTATTTATGGTAAGACGGGGCACTTTGCCCGTGAATGTTGGAGCGGACGTCCAAAGTTTGAGAGGAAGCAGGGAGCAACTTAGGAGGAAAAGGGCAAGGCGTTGGATTCAACCGCATCCGATTATGCCCCGACTCAACCAAGAATCTACAATCTGGGCCAGCAGGAGGCCATCAAACAAGCAGATGTGGTGAGAGGTACGGTTTAAATTTATAGCAAGTTAGCTCTAAATACTGTTACCTAGTGCTTGTTAGCTTATTACTATTTGTATAGGCTTTGTTATGATTTGGGATAGTCCGGCAAGGGCACTATTCGATGCGGGAGCTTCGCACTCTTTTTTGTCCGAAGGTGTCATATCGCGCATCAGAGTCCCTTCTTCGATGGCGAAGGACAAATTGCACGTGTTACTACCGAAAGGGTGTTCTATGCGTGCGGGCAGAGTATGTGCCGTAAAGATCCGTATTGGAAGTCAGGAGATTGACTTACTAGCGACATTACTGCCGCTAGTAGAGCTCTACGTCATTTTCAGTATGGACTGTCTTTCAGAGCAAAAGTCAAGCTGGCTGCTTGGCAGGAGACAACGTTTGCGGGACTGAAGGGTCGAGCAAGACTTTAATGTCTTCTCTTTAGGTTGTCAAGGCAGTCCGTGCTGGAGCAGAGTTGTTCTTCACGTTAGTGGAGGCTGTAAAGCCTAAGCCCACTTTGGGTAGTATCCCAGTAGTGTGCGAGTACCCTGACGTATTCCCGGACAATCTTCCCGGTGCCCCACCTTAGTGGGAGATCGATTTCACAATTGAGTTGGTGCCTGGTTCCAAACCTGTGTCACGCTCTCCTTATAGGTTGGCGCCTGAGGAGATGGCGGAGCTAAAGGTTCAACTAGAGGAGTTGTTGGAGCAGGTCTATGTGTGTCCAAGTTCGTCACCTTGGAGCGCACCAGTCCTTTTCGTTAAGATGAAGGACGGAAGTTTTCGGCTCTATATCAACTATAAAGAGCTGAACAAGCTAATGAAAAAGAACAAGTACCCGATCCCAAGGATTGATGATCTTTTTGATCTTTTAGTCGGGTCATCGGTGTACTCCAAATTGGATCTGAAGTCCGGTTACTATTAGCTGAGGATAAGGGAGAGTGATATCCCAAAGATAGCGTTTAGCACAAGGTATGGGCATTTCGAGTTTATAGTCATACCGTTCGGGCTGACTAATGCGCCATCGGTGTTCATGGATCTGATGAACAGGACGTTCATGGAGTACTTATACCGTTTTGTGATCATTTTTATTGACAATATATTGGTGTACTTGCAGTGCGAAGAAGATCACTTCAAGCATCTGCATTTGTTTTTGGAGATGCTGAGGAGGCTCGAACTATACGCAAAGTTCTCCAAATACGAGTTTTGGTTGTCCTCAGTAGCGTTCCTTGGTCACATAGTCAGTGGTGAAGGGATTGCGTTGGATCCAACAAAGATAGTTGCGATAGGGGAGTGGCCTGTGTTGTCTGCAGTAGTGGAATTCCAGAGTTTTCAGGGGCTTGCCGGCTATTACAGGCGCTTCGTAGAGAACTTCTCACGGATAGCGTTACCTCTCACGACGTTGACCAGGATTGATCAAAAGTTTGTTTGGGCGCGCGAGTGCGCAAAAGATTTTGAAGAGTTGAAGGGTCGGTTGACCACGGCGCCAGTGCTTAGTTCGCTGAGTGGGACCGAAGGCTTCGAGATCTACAACGATGCTTCGGGCAGTGGTTTGGGGTGTGTGATGCTGTAGCATGGAAGTGTTATTGTATATGGCTCGCGTCAGCTGAAAGTGCATAAGAGGAATTATCCGGTCCACGACTTGGAGTTGGCGACCGTGATTTTTGCGCTAAAGCTGTGGAGGCATTATTTGTACGGATTATAGGTCGATATTTATACCAATACCTGTTGGACTAGAAGGATCTGAATATGAGGCACCAGAGATGGATGGAGTTCCTGGGGGACTATACATTCAAAATTTATTATGTGCCCGAGAAAGGCAATGTAGTTGCGGATGCGTTGTGTCATAGTGCTCCCGCGCAAGCCAACTGGTTGTCGATTCATAATGAGCGGTTCATTCGAGAGTTGGAGGCGTTAGATATATCTTGTGTTGACAAGCAGACTAGCGACGAAGCGTTATTGAACTGGACAAAAGTTCAGTATGATATGGCTTATCGGATTCGGCAGGCTATGGATTTGGATAACAACATGAAGGAAATTATAGATGCAGCTTCAGATGGGTCAAATTCCCAATTTACAGTTGAAGATGGACTGCTAAGGAAGGACAATCATTTGTGCGTCCCAAATGTGGGTAATTTACCGGTGGAGTTATTGTACGAGGCTCATCATACAAAGTACTCAATTAACCCAGGGATCACGAAGATGTACCGAGATCTGAAGAAGCTGTTCTAGTGGCCAGGAATCAAGAAAGATGTGGTTGTATATGTGGCTAAGTGTCATACTTGTGCCTTAGTGAAGGCAGAGTCCCAAAAGCCAGCGGGTTTCTTGAAGTCTTTGCCAATTCCGGAGTGGAAGTTCGATGACATTTCGATGGACTTTGTGCATGGTTTGCAAAGGTCGCAAAAGGGAAACGACGCCATCTGGGTGATCGTAGATTGGCTGACAAAAGTATCGTACTTCATTCCGTATAGGAAGGATGATTTGGTGGAGAAACTGGCAAAAATTTACTTGGAGAACATTGTTAGACTGCATGGTGTTCCCCGCAGCATCGTGAGCGATATAGATGGGCATTTTATGTCCAATGACTGGAGGTTGGTGCATCAAATGCTGGGATTTCAGTTGAAGTTCATCACAGCCTTTCATCCGCAGATGGATGGGCAGACCGAGAGGGTCAACAGGATGATGAAGGACATGCTTCGCATGTGCGTCTTGGACTTTGGAAAATAGTGGGAAGATCATCTGTATTTGGTGGAGTTTGCATATAACAATAGCTACCAAGCGAGCATCCAAATGGCGCCCTTCGAGGCCTTGTATGGTAGAAAATGTCACACGCCGTTGTCGTGGTTAGAAATGGGTGAGGCGAGGTTGTACAAAAATTAAGAGGTGGAAAGTGCCACTTCATTGGTACGAACCATTCGAGAGCATTTACTGATCGCTCAGGATAGGCAAGCTAAAAAGTACAATGCCAAGCATCTGAATGTGGTGTTCGCGGTTGGCGATTGGGTGTATCTAAAGATAAAGCTGTTCAAGTGTGTTTAACGGGTAAGATGCTTGAAGAAGCTGAGCCCGAGATACCTTGGACCATTTGAGATTCTGGAGCGGATCGGTGAAGCGGCTTATAGTCTAAAGCTATCGGTGGAGTTTAGTGGTCTACAAGATGTATTCCACATATAAGCATTGCGGAAGGTGGTGCAAGAGCCTTCGCAGGTGATCGCGGTTGATCAAGTATTGGTGGACAAAGGGTTAATGACAAGGGTCAAGCCCATTCGTATTGAGGACTTTGAAGTCAAGTGACTTTGTAACAAGGAGATCAGGATGGTCAAGGTCTGTTGGGACAATTGTGACCGGGAGGAGCTCTCTTGGGAGCGAGAGCAGACCATGATTGAGGAGTACCCAGAGTTATTCCACAAAGGTATCGCTTTTGGTTTTGTGTATCTTTTCCTTTCAGTAATTTCGTGGATGAAATTCTTTTACGAGGGAGAGAGCTGTAACGCCCCGAATCTCAAAAGAGGGACGGGTGGTGTTTTAAGCCAAGTTCTGGATTTGGTAGAGGTGACACGGCTTGGGACACGGTCGTGTCCCAGGGGCATCTCGTTCTCGGGTTCGGCGATGGTCGTGCGGTCGATGAAATTGCAGTCGACGAGCGTCAAACAATGAACATGGCCTGAGACAAGGGCGTTTCCCAGCCAGTGCCGTACTCGGATTGTTAGCCGAGTTATGTTTGCGGAGATACACGGCCTGAGCCCAGGCGTGTTCCGGTCCGACACGGGCATATCAAATTCGACACGGTCATGTATAATACCCGTGTTCTCCTCTAGTTGGTGCTGGACCTGTGTCGATGGAGGAACACGCCCAGCTACACGGGCGTGTACTGGATGACACGGGTGTGTCAAGCCTGACACGGGCGTGTCGAGTGCCCGTGTTCTTTTCGGGATGCGACGGTTTTGGCGGCGAATGAGTTACACGGACTTGGACACGGGAATGTCGCAAGCCGTGTTCATCACAGGAAGTTTATTTTCAGGGCGAATCGTGGTCGTTTGTTTCCTTATTTTGGGATTCGATGGTTTAGGCTTTTCCCATCTCAGGGTTAAGGCCGGTTTTGAGGTGGAAATCTCTCATTCTCTTGATTTCTATCTCTTTTTAACTTCTAGAGAGAGGGGAGAGCAAGGAGGAAGAAGGAAGAGAGATCCGGTCGGCGGATGAGATACGGAGCGCCAAATCACAAGCCGAGTCCAGATCTACAGAGGCGAGATCATCGCGGTGCTTTTCATCCTTGTAGATTTCAAGGGACCGAAGAGAAATGCTAGGGTAACGATTCTCTACTTGAGCATGTGAAGCTCTTCTTCTTTTACATAGGGAAAACCCGCTCCTGTGAATGTGCGACGAGTTTGCGGTGTTCCTTGGGGTAGATATGTAAAGTCCCCATTGTTTGCATTTAGAGTCCAAAATCGAGAAACGGACATAGGCATGGTGTGTGAAGCCTACCCAGAAAAGTTGGTCTGGATCGGTGATGTTTTACTATGCATGATAAGCCGTAGAAGACTCTGTGCCTTTGGTTGTTTTCAGGTTTCTACATGGTAGATTGCATCAAGGATTCTTGGGGATTAACCCCAAGGCGCACCCAGAAAAGTGGGCGGAAACGCATTTCTGCCATCTTGGTGGCCTGGGAGCCAACCTTGAACATAACTGGGTTATGTGCTTGAATGATCGAATTTGGGATCCGACGAAGCTTGGCCAGCGCATATGGCTTAAGGTTAATAGTGCGGTGTGAGCGACGGGCTTGTGGAACCAGACCCGAGCTATGTGGTTTGGTGACAGATACCTGAAAAATGGACTAGCCAATAACATAGTCATGCGAGCCTTTGGCTTATGTTGGAAAGTGAAAGTGAGGGTAAGATCTATCTCAACTCTAGAGGGGGGGTGAATAGAGTATTTTAAAATAGTTTTTCACAGTTGAAATAAACAGCACATATAAAGTTCAATTTATGATATAGTGTAGAGTGCTAGTAAGAAGTTAAAAACCAAGAAGTAAAGAGCACAACACACAGCAAACAAATCACACAAACAAACCAGAAGACACAAGGAAATATAGTGGTTCCCCAAAAACCTGGGTACATCCACTCTTCTACCACCCTTGGTAGGAATCCACTCAGGATGAGTTGATCAGGTGTCCTGACACCAATGAGCTTTTGACAAGGTGCTCAAAAACCAAGACTGGATTTTTTGATAAGGTGTCTTGCCACCACTGAGTTTTGACAAGGCTCTCAGAACCAGACAAAACTTTTGAAGGGAGTTCAAAAACCCTGTACAGTAGGAAAAAGAAAAAGGTAAAGAGGTGAGATTGTCTTCTCTGTTCTCAAATCAAATGAGAGAAGACTAGTGGATCTTTTGTTGTCAAAGCTCCCCCTGAGATGTTGAATGAATCAGGAATGGAAGCTTTGCTCTAGGGTGATAGGTCTTCAGATCTTTAGATCTCCAGCAAAGAATTGATTCAGCAAAGAGGCTGAAAGATGAGGTGTCTGGAGTTCTTTGAGATGAAGCTTTGATCACTTTTCTGTAAGCAAGTGAATAGTTATCGTTTTTCAACTTAATTCTTCTTGTTCTTCTATATCAGTGTGTCTCTTGATTCTATTGTATATTGACTCTGGATTAATTCTCTCTGAAAGTAGTGATGGAGAAGACGATCTTTTTCTCTGAATATAATTCTTCCAAGATAGCCGTTTTCAGACATTAAATGCCTTCCATAAATGATTTGTCTTCTAGAGGAAAGTCCAATGAAACATTCCTGAATAATTCCTTTGAAACTTGTTCCAGAATAAATGAAAATGGCTGGCAAATCTTCTTGAAATTAAATGCTGAGAGAATTCAAAAACATTCCAAAGACTAGCAGCATTTGAATTCTTAAGAACGTCGATCTCTCAAAATAAACGTCGATCTGAGCTCTACGATCGTCGACCAGAGCTCAGAGAAGGAATATATCATTCTGACAGAAAACGTCGATCTGAGCTCGAAGATCGTCGACCTGAGCTCAGAGATATGGAAGATAAGCAGTAGACAGAAAACTTCGATCTGAGATCGACTATCTAAGTTCTTGGTCTGGCAGAAATAGTCGATCTGATTAAGACAGAAATCGTCGACCGAGACTTCAACAGAAAACATCGACCTGAAGCAAACAGAGATCGTCGACCTAAACTTTCCCAGAAATAGTCGACCCAAGTACAGCCAGAGATCGTCGACCAAAGCTCTACGATCGTCGGACTGAAGCTCGACGATAGTCGACCGAAGCCAACAACAAGCAGAAGGCTGAGGACATAAGTAGTCGACCAGAGCTCGACAATCGTCGACCTGAGCTCGACGATAGTCGACCGTCGTTCGACTATTTTTATTTCTTTACTTAGCTTGAAATCCTGAGCTTGAATGGTCCTTGGGGGCAGCTTCAAACCTAAGTTCTAAGCCCTAGACTCATTCTAATGTTGACCTTTACACTATACAACTAGGTCAACCTGGCTTCCTAAGAGACATAGTGATCCTTGCCCAAATTAGTAATAAGGTGTTCCAACAATCTCCCCCTATTTGGGTTAGGATTACTATTTACAGACAGAAATAGGAAATAAATAAGCATACATCAACACAAAAGCTAAATCAGTACTACAGAGGAGATATATAGCAGCAATGCAGATCATAGATAAAAAGACAGCAAATATCCAAGGGAGAATGATGTTCAGCTTACACAGATCATTTCTTTTCAGTTCCCTTTTTAAACAAAATTTCTCTGTTAGGATTCTGACTTTCTTTCTTTGACCTTCTATCATCCTTTGCACCTAGAGAAGTTTGAGATTTGGGCCTAGGAACAACAGCCTCAGGGTGCAGCTTCATATAGTCTTCTGGATTAAAGAATTTCCTTGATGCATATCTCTCTAGTTCTTTCTTTCTCTGTTCTGATAAAGTAGTTATGTTGGAAGTATCCTTGCCTTGTTCTCTAGACTTTTTCATTTGATCAAGGGCAGCCAATTCTTTCATTCTAGCTGTCCAGGACACAGGGTTGTTCTCAGGATCCTCAAAAGGAACAGGAGGTTCATATCTGTTGAAGATTTCAGAATCAGGAGGGGTCCTGGAAACAATTGAGTCTTTCAGCCTGTAAGGGAAAGGACCTGAAGAAGAGTCAGAGTGGCCTTGTCCTTCCCTTGAATGAAGTCTGTGCCCTTTCTGGCTTCCTCTATATTGATCTCTTCTGGATTGATATCCCCTTTAATGTTGTCCCCTTTGATAGGATTTCTGATAGGACTGAGAAGAATTGTGTCTGGAAACTGGAGCTTGAGGGGCTGAGCCTGATCCAGAATCTGGAGGAGGAGGAGGAGGAGGCTGATATTGAGAAGATCCTTTTTCATACTTGTCTAGCTTCCTCTTCTTCTTCATAGCCTTTAATTGATTCTTGGAGTACTGCATCCAAGGCTCAGATAAGGGGCAGTCATGCAAAATATAGTAGGGAATATCATTGGAGTCCTTTGCTTGAGCTAGGGAAACAGACATCATTGCTTTGCTTCTAGCTTTCCTTTTCTTGGCAATAGTGCTAGCAGAATCATCAGAATCTGTCCTGTACTGATCACTTTCAGAACTCTGAGGTTGATCATACAGATCATCAATTCTTCTGATATACTCTTCTTGAGCTTTAAGCTTTGTAGAAACAGCAGGAGCAGGAGGAGAAGGAGCAGCAGTAGAGCAAACAGAAGCAGCAGCATAAGCATCAACAAGCATATCAGAGTCAACAGCAATATCAGCAGAAATATCTACAACAACAGTAGCAGCATCATCAACAAGAGGCACAATGGCCTTAGTAACAGCATCAGATATGGACAAAACAACATCCACAGCCTTCCAAGAATTTATATATGCTTCAATATGGCTGGGATTACAGACAGAAATAGGCACAATGGCCTTAGACAGATCTTCAGTGTGAGGAACTGGCAGAATTCTGAAGTATCTAGCATTAAATTTGGAGAGCAGGCTCTGGAGGTTCATTGCAAAAACTACTTCATATGGCATCTCCCCCTGCCTTGGTTCAGAGATAAGTGAATAAAGGAACCCATAAGATGAAGTTGCTTGAGAGGAGATTAAAGATGATAGCTTGGAAGACAGCTCCTTGACATGGGTCAGGAGTGGAGCCAGAGAGTCCTCCAGTAATGAGGTTAGCTTTGGAGCTAACAGCTCATATAACCTGTCAGCCAGGGCTGAGAGATCTACATGCTCAAGAGGGGCTTGAGCAGAGGTAGGATAGAAGGTTGTTAAAGGGATGTTGACTGGAGCTGGTGGCATGGGGAAAGAGGAGATATGAGGTAAGGGAATAGATGGTTCTGATATAGGAAAGGAAGAGATTGAGTGAAGTGAGGTGGAGATAGAAGGGGTAAGAGAAGGAGTGAAGATGGGTTGAGAGAAAATGTCTTCCATCATTTGTTGGAATGAGGAGGTAGAGGGAGGCTCAGGAGGAGAGGAAGGATGAGAATCATCCAAGAAGGATTCATCTAAAAGAGAATATGATGGAGTGGTAAAGGATGGGTAAGAGAAGAGAGGAAGGTATACCTCAGAGGTAGATGCTGGAGGGGATGAAACTGGTGAAGAGATGGTAATTGGGGAAGATATGGCTATGGTAGAGATTGGAGGTGAGGATGAAATGGCTGGGGTAGAGACAGCTGAAAGAGAGGGAGGAGCAGGCAACCCTTCTACTGGTGCAGAGACCAGGGGTGGAGTGACTAAGACAGTCCTTGTGCCTGAAGCAGAAGTCGATGCAGCAGCTTGGGAGGGATTGATGATCTGCCTGTCCCATTTGCCAAAAAGGGCACAGGAGAGCCTCTTGGATACATTAATGAACATCCCAGAAGAGGTCAGCAACTCAGGGCATCTGAAATGCAGATAGACCCCTAGAATTCTCCCATAGTCGACAGCAGTCTTATTCAGCTTTTTCTTAATCAGATTGAAGAAAATTGATCCCCAGTTCAGGTGTTTCTTATCCAGCAGAGCTCCCATCAGACAAAACTGATATCTTGATATTGTATCATGGGCGGAGTGCTATGCCAGCAGCACTTTCCCGACTACATCAGCCAAAAACTGAAATTCCAAGGACAGATTCTTCTTCAGCAGTTTATTAGGATTCACAGCATTGTGACCCATCCGATCAAGCATGGAATCATATTCTTCTCCAGATAATTCGATAGAGTCTTCTCCAGTACTGAGATGAAACACTTCAGTTAAGAGAGCCGGGGACAGTTGTACCTGGGTCCCTTTTATGAAGCCGATGACAGAATTCTCATTCTCATCTGTCGCAGAATAGCACCATTCTTTTATTTCATCTGAAGCAATTTTCATTCTGGTAGACATAATTTCCAACAGCTGCTGATCTCTGAACAAACTGAGAATGTCCTTGAAGCGTTGATCGCTTCCATCAAACGAGCTTATATCGATATCAAAACCGGTATCAAATTTCATCTTCGAAAGGGCAGCAACAGTTGAAGCCATTTGTACCTGTAAAGATTGAACAAACGCGACCAAGTGTAGAAGGTTTGGAGGGAAAAATAATTTGCAGAGAGTATGAAGGCGTAAACGACGAGCGGCGACCAAGAAATGATTTTATATTAGGGTTTGACGCGAAAAAGGAAAATCGTGGAGCTCCGTTCGACGTTATTGAGAGCGTCGAGCTCCGCTCGACGACCAAGGAGCAGACAGAAGGAAAGCCTAGATCCAACGGCGGCGCTGAACTCAGATCGACGTCTCAAGAACCGTCGATCTCCGGTCGACGATTTTGTGGGAAATCGTCGATCTCCGTTCGACGTTTTCTGGGAAAACGTCGAGCTCAGTTCAGGGACAGAAACTATCCTACAGACACAAAAAGAAAGAAATTTTTAGCCTAGTCTTGGTCTGTTTTAGCTTTACAAAATCTTGTAATTTAATTTAGGCTTCCTCCATCTAACATGCCTAACTGATTTAGGAAGAAACTGTGTTTCTTTTCATCCAAGGGTTTGGTGAAAATATCTCCCCTTTGCAAATCAGTAGGAATATATTGAAGTTCAATTTTATTTTTCTCTACATTATCTCTTAGAAAGTGATGCCTAATTTCTATGTGTTTTGTCCTACTATGGAGGACTGGATTTTGTGCTATAGAGATAGCACTATTATTATCACAGAAAATTTTAGACTTCTCTAAGTTGTAGCCATAGTCTAAGAGCTGATTCTGTATCCACAATATTTGTGAACAGCAACTGCCTGCATCCATATACTCAGCTTCAGCAGTTGAGGTTGACACAGATGTTTGCTTCTTACAAAACCAGGAGACAAGTCTGTCACCAAGGAACTGACATGTTCCACTGGTGCTTTTCCTGTCTATTCTGCATCCAGCATAATCAGCATCTGAAAATCCAGTTAAGTCAAATGCTGAATCTTTTGGATACCAGAGACCTAGATTTGGACAACTTTTCACATACCTAAGAATCCTCTTAACTAAGATTAAGTGTGACTCTATAGGGCTAACTTGGAATCTAGCACAAATACATATAGCAAACATTATATCAGGCCTACTAGCTGTAAGGTACAATAAAGAGCCAATTATTGCTCTATATGTTGTCTGATCAACATGTTTCCCATGTTCATCAGCATCTATTACAGCATTTGAGGGCATGGGTGTTTTCATACATGATGAATCAGACATACCAAATTTCTTAACCAATTCTTTTGCATACTTGGTTTGAGAAATAAATATGCCTTCAGCATGTTGCTTGACTTGCAGTCCTAAGAAGAAGGACAGCTCACCCATGCTACTCATTTCAAATTTAGAATGCATAAGCTTGGAAAACTTTTTGCACAATTTTGAATCAGTAGAACCAAAAATAATGTCATCTACATAAATTTGCACTAGTAAGGTATGGGACTTATGAGTTCTAATAAAAAGAGTTTGGTCTACTCTCCCCCGAACAAAATCATTTTCCAGAAGAAAGCATGCTAGGGTCTCATACCATGCTCTAGGAGCTTGCTTGAGACCATATAATGCTTTATGCAATTTGTAAACATAATCAGGGTGAGTTAGAGAGATAAAACCTGGAGGTTGTCTAACATAGACTTCCTCTTTGATGTCCCCATTGAGAAATGCACTCTTTACATCCATTTGGTACACTTTGAAACCTTTGTGAGCAGCATAGGCTAGGAATATTCTGATGGCTTCTAACCTTGCAACTGGTGCAAAGGTCTGATCATAGTCTATTCCTTCTTGTTGAGAGTATCCTTGAGCAACTAGCCTTGCCTTGTTTCTGACTATGACTCCTTGATCATCCAGCTTGTTCCTGAATACCCACTTTGTTCCAACAATGGGATGATCCTTTGGCTTAGGCACTAGTTCCCAAACCTTGTTCCTTTCAAATTGATGCAACTCCTCTTGCATTGCAATGATCCAGTGTGGAAATTGCTCTGCATCTTGAATGGATTGAGACTCAATTTGAGAAAGGAAGCAAGTGTGCATCAGGTTCTGGTTGACCTGATTTTTAGTTTGCACACCAGCTGAGATCTCTCCAATTACTTGGGTGTTTAGATGATCTCTTGTTGTTACTAAATCAATAGGGAGTGTTGATTGTTCACCAGCCTGTGTTGTTGTCTCCTCTAGTGGAGCAGCAACTGGCTCTTCAGGATGATTTTCTTCAAGATGTTGATCTTCTTCTTCATCATCACTGCTCTCATTCTTTTCAGCAACTTGCAATTTGTTCAAGTCTTCAGCTAGAGAATGTACCTGCAAAGGTTCTATGGTAGAAGCATTCTTCTCCTTGAAAGACATGTTAGCTTCATCAAAAATAATATGAGCAGATTCTTCAATTTTACAGGATGATTTATTATAAACCCTATAGGCCTTGCTGATCATGGAGTATCCCAGAAATACTCCTTCATCAGCTTTAGCTTGGAATTTTGCTAGATATTTCTTGTCAATATTATGAATAAAACAAGTGCAACCAAAAACATTAAAATAGCCTATTTTAGGTTTCTTCCCTTTGAGCAATTCATAGGGAGTCTTGCCCTTCAGCTTGTGTATCAGGCTTTTGTTCAACACATAGTCGAGGTGTTCACTGCCTCAGCCCAAAAGGATAGAGGTAGGTGAGCATCTGCCAATAATGTAGTTGCAGATTCAATGAGTGTTCTATTTTTCCTTTCAGCTACCCCATTTTGTTGAGGAGTTCTAGGAGCTGAGAAAGTGTGCCTGATCCCTTCACTTTGACAGAACTCTTGCATGACAAGAGAATCAAACTCTGTCCCATGATCACTTCTGATCAGGGCAATGTGAGTGTTGAACTCAATCTGAATGCATTTGAGAAAATCTGTCAAACACTTGAAGTTATCAGACTTCTTCCTCAGAAAGAATACCCAAGTGAATCTTAAGAAGTCATCTACAATTACTAAAGTATAGGATTTCCCTCCTAGGCTTTGTATAGATATGGGTCCAAAAAGATCCATGTGCAATAGGTACAAAATCCTAGGTGAATCACTCTTATTAATTGATTTAAAACTACTTTTAGTTTGCTTGCCTAATTGACAAGCCTTGCAAGGTCCTTCCTTCTTGTAGGGACCAGAAGGTAGTCCTCTAACAAGGTTGTCTTTAGATAGCCTAGCAATGGTTCTAAGGTTAATATGCCCTAGTCTCTTATGCCATAAAATATTAGATTTTGAAATGGAATTGAACAGGCAAATATGTACTATAGGTGAATGAAAATCCACTAAGTAAATGTTACCTCTTCTGTTACCTGTCAACACAGTTGTGTTGTCCTCTGACTTGACCTTGCATATGGCTTTGTTGAATGTCACTTGATATCCTTCATCATGCAGTTGACTGATACTTATTAAGTTATGCTTGAGTCCTTCAACATATGCCACCTTCTTGAATGTGACTGAGCCAATTTGGACTGCACCATATCCTTTTGTAGTTCCAAAGCTTGAGTCTCCAAAAATTACTTTGGGTCCAAGCTTGGCTTTAAAGGAAGTGAAGTTGTCCTTGTCCCCTGTCATGTGCTTTGAGCACCCACTATCCAGATACCATTGATGGTTTGATGCTGGATAGGTCTTCACCTGCACAAAACCAGCTTATTTGTTTTTGACCCAGTTAACCTTGGGCCTAGGTTGATATCCCTTAAATTCTGAAACAAAAGACATCCCAGGTTGATCCTTATAACCTTCAGGATGGTATCTCCTAGGAGGTACTATCCATTCAGTATAGTGATTAAAGCCTTGGGATGTGGGACTTCTAGGATTGAATCTAGATGTGCCATTGAGGGAATGTTCACAGTCCTGATTTCTGTTCGACGATCGTCGAACTGAGGTCGACGATCTTGGGTCAGATCGTCGATCTCTGTTTGAAGATCGATTATGCTGAAGTTCAGAGTTTGGATATCGTCGAGCTGAGGTCGACGATCTGTAGTTAGATCGTCGAGCTCTGTTCGACGATCGTCGAGCTCTGCTCGACGCCATCTGTTGAACTGAATTTTTCTCTGACAGATCTGCATTCTTCCTGGGTACCTCTATTACTCCCTTTCCTTTGTCAGAGACAAACTTGATTGGAGTTGTCAATATTATAGGTTGGCTGGATGAGGCACCCAAGCCCAGTGTGCTATTAAATCTAGAGTTCACTGTGCTTGTGATGTCCATCAGTCTGATACTTCTCCCATTTAGGGATTCTTCAAACTTTTTGGCCTTTGATAGTTCACTTTTCAGTGAAGCTATCTCCTCCCTACAGCATTCTAACTCCTCAGAGAGTTTGAGGTTCTTTGAGTTTAGGACACTATGCTCAGATAATTGATTCCTGAGAGAGATTATCTCCTTCTCAGATTTTAATAGATCTAGGCATCGTGTCTTAAATTCATCTTTGAAGTCCTCAGAATTAAAATCAAAAGAGTTGATTACCTGATCTTCATCTGGTTGAGTTTCTGAATCTGATTCTGATTCTTCATCAGAGTTTTGCTGTGAGGCATTGATAGCCATCATGCAAAATTCTTTTTCATCTTCATCATCCTCATCATCACTGGAACTGGATGAGGCTTCAGATTCCTCTTCAGTCTCACTCCATGTCTCAGCAACAAAGCCCTTCCTTGTATGTTTGTTCTTGCTGGAGGAGGCTTTGTCTGAGCTATTCTTCTTGTAATCCTTTTCTTTTCTTCTTTCTCTTCTTTCCTTCTTGTCCTTATTCTTGTTTTCTGGACAGTCAGGCACAATGTGGCCTGGTTTCCTGCAACCAAAGCATATAATTTCTTTATTGCTGTTTGATTTATCATACCTTGGTTTATCATGACCCTTGTATGGTCTCTTTCTAAAGTCTTTTCTGGCCATCTTGTAGAATCTTTTGGCCAGTAGACTTATGAGCTCATCATTTCCTGTAGCTTTATTTTCAGGCTCTTCTTCTGCAGCTTTGAAGGATATGGTCTTTTCTTTCCTTGTGGCTGGAGAAGTAGCCTTTTGTTCTTCTTCTCTATTTTTAATGAGCAGCTCATAGGATTTGAGCTTGCCTAGGAGAGCTTCAGTGGTGATCTCATTTAGACTTCTGGCATCTTTGATTGGCTAGATTCTTGAATCCCAAGTGCTGGGGAAGCACATCAGGATTTTGTCATTCAGCTCAGTCAGTGAGATTTCTTTGTCTAGGGTTTTTAACTCATTGACAATTAGACTTAGTCTATTGTACATGACAGCCACTGATTTAGCTTCTCCCTTTTTGAAGTTCTCATATTGGCTTATCAGATGAGATCTTCTATCTTTCCTTTCATCAGCAGACCCTGAGACAATTTCAGAGAGCTTGTCCCAAATTCCTTTGCTGAGTTGCAGTTAGCTACTTTTTGAAATATCTCATCAGACATTGTCTGAGCCAAGATGTTCATGGCCTTTGCATCTGCAGTTTTCCATTTCTTTATGTCTGCATCTGTTCCAGAAGGAGGTGGAACAGCACTTGTACTTGAGCTTGCTGGTGGAGTTGGACACACTGTCAAGACAAAATTAAAAATATCCTCATCAATAGAATTCATGTATAATCTAATCCTTGCCTTCCAGAGTGCAAACTTGGAAAGGTTGCACACTGGTGGTCTGGTGCTTGCATAATCTTTGTTTTGTGTCATGTCTTTAAATAAATAAATAGAAGTATAGAAAATAATCCTCTTAAGAGATTGATCTTATCAAGGATCTTTTGGTTTAGGTGTTAGCCTGTATGAGCAACCAACCTCCCTCTGATACCAATTGAAAGTGAGGGTAAGATCTATCTCAACTCTAGAGGGGTGGTGAATAGAGTATTTTAAAATAGTTTTTCACAGTTGAAATAAACAGCACATATAAAGTTCAATTTATGATATAGTGTAGAGTGCTAGTAAGAAGTTAAAAACCAAGAAGTAAAGAGCACAGCACACATCAAACAAATCACACAAACAAACCAGAAGACACAAGGAAATATAGTGGTTCCCCAAAAACCTGGGTACATCCACTCTTCTACCACCCTTGGTAGGAATCCACTCAGGATGAGTTGATCAGGTGTCCTGACACCAATGAGCTTTTGACAAGGTGCTCAAAAACCAAGACTGGATTTTTTGATAAGGTGTCTTGCCACCACTGAGTTTTGACAAGGCTCTCAGAAACAGACAAAACTTTTGAAGGGAGTTCAAAAACCCTTTACAGCAGGAAAAAGAAAAAGGTAAAGAGGTGAGATTGTCTTCTTTGTTCTCAAATCAAATGAGAGAAGACTAGTGGATCTTTTGTTGTCAAAGCTCCCCCTGAGATGTTGAATGAATCAGGAATGGAAGCTTTGCTCTAGGGTGAGAGGTCTTCAGATCTTTAGATCTCCAGCAAAGAATTGATTCAGCAAAGAGGCTAAAAGATGAGGTGTCTGGAGTTCTTTGAGATGAAGCTTTGATCACTTTTCTGTAAGCAAGTGAATAGTTATCTTTTTTCAACTTAATTCTTCTTGTTCTTCTATATCAGTGTGTCTCTTGATTCTATTGTATATTGACTCTGGATTAATTCTCTCTGAAAGTAGTGATGGAGAAGACGATCTTTTTCTCTGAATATAATTCTTCCAAGATAGCCATTATGAGACATTAAATGCCTTCCATAAATGATTTGTCTTCTAGAGGAAAGTCCAATGAAACATTCCTGAATAATTCCTTTGAAACTTGTTCCAGAATAAATGAAAACGGCTGGCAAATCTTCTTGAAATTAAATGCTGAGAGAATTTAAAAACATTCCAAAGACTGGCAGCATTTGAATCCTTAAGAACGTCGATCTCTCAAAATAAACGTCGATCTGAGCTCCACGATCGTCGACCAGAGCTCAGAGAAGGAATATATCATTCTGACAGAAAACGTTGATCTGAGCTCGAAGATCGTCGACCTGAGCTCAGAGATATGGAAGATAAGCAGTAGACAGAAAACTTCGATCTGAGATCGACTATCTAAGTTCTTGGTCTGGCAGAAATAGTCGATCTGATTAAGACAGAAATCGTCGACCTAGAATTCAATAGAAAACGTCGACCTGAAGCAAACAGAGATCGTCGACCTAAACTTTCCCAGAAATAGTCGACCCAAGCACAGCCAGAGATCGTCGACCAAAGATCGACGATCGTCGGACTGAAGCTCGACGATAGTTGACCGAAGCCAGCAACAAGCAGAAGGCTGAGGACATAAGTAGTCGACCAGAGCTCGACGATCGTCGACCTGAGCTCGACGATAGTCGACCGTCATTCGACTATTTTTATTTCTTTACTTAGCTTGAAATCCTGAGCTTGAATGGTCCTTGGGGGCAGCTTCAAACCAAAGTTCTAAGCCCTAGACTCATTCTAATGTTGACCTTTACACTATACAACTAGGTCAACCTGGCTTCCTAAGAGACATAGTGATCCTTGCCCAAATTAGTAATAGGGTGTTCCAACAGAAAGACTAAATGCTCAGCAGATTTGCCGTCCAAGGGATGGTGGTGAGACCGCGGTTTTGATCAAGTTCACCGAGTTAGTTCCCATAGAGAACGGGGTGCGTGGCTGTTGCGCGCTAGGGTTCGAAGAAAATAAACGCAACGGAACTAGCAACCCGATGAGGCAAGTATACCTATCGAATTGTAGCAAGGGGACACAAGTGTCGTATTGAAATCCGGGAACTGTTGGCTAAGCTTACTCACACGAACGCTATTATCTTATCGACGGAAAAACTAGGGTTATAGAAAATCTAAGTGCAAGGGAGGAATTAAAGCTATACTAGAAAGAGAACTACCGCAATTAAGTTAAGCTATTAAGCAAAGAATTATGCTAGAAAGGAAACTACTGCAGTTAATTAAAGAGCACAAGATAGGTAATTACTACGAAAGGTAGAAAATATGAAATGGAAATGCACTCAATCAAGATTCACCTCGGCTAAAGATGATTAAGAAAATGCGATAAAAATCTGAACTTAATAGGATAAAGGTCCTTGACCGTGGAGGTTCCTAAAGCTTGAACACGCTTCTCTCAAAGTCGTGCCCAACTGAGTTTAGGAAGGTCCGACCGACTCTCGTATAAATCGGAGGCCTAAAACTCGCTTTACGCGGTGAACCCCACTATTGGATTTTACTCCAATCCAGGAGATTTGGACGTCTGCCTCTCTCGAGGGGTGCGTACAACTCCCTTTACTCTTGAATGCTCACTTCATTCTTTCGGCCTCTCGGCTAGCCCAGAATGAAAGCAAAGACGGAGAGTATATATCGAAAATATACCTCCAACCCGTGTTTAATCAAAAGTAATTCAAGGCCCTAACCTAAAAAGAAAATATTAATTAAAACATCATAACATAATCGCTCTAACCTCTGATCATCAAGATCGAGTACAAGGAGGATTAAATAATCATAATGCAGTGGAGGAGGGGAGAGGAGTAGAAAAGCATATGAAGGAACACATGTAAAGGAAGAACACTTTTATTAATGAAAAAAGGCAAGTTACACTATTGAAATTGAAATTACAAGTGCATGAAAATTAAATCCTATTCTAGCCCTATATTAAGCACTAAGCAACACTAAAGATTACAAAAAAATCTAGGGCAACTAAATATTAAACCATGATTAAGCAAAAATTACAAAGGAAGAGAGAGAGAGAGAAAGCATAAAAAAACTCAAGAACCAAAGGGGCAGCTGAGAGGTCTAAGATGTTAGCCTAAATAACCTAGAGGGGGGTGAATAGGTGAAATGCGTGTCAAATGCGGAATTAAAAACTAACACAGCAAATATCAAGCAATCACAGAAGACAAGAGATTTATAGTGGTTCCCCAATCTTGGGTACGTCCACTTTCCTCACCGATCTAGCAAATTACTAGACTCGGCTTCTCCACTATCTCGGATTGAAAACAATCCTACACCTCGGAACCACGTTCCTACAAATCTCGATCCAAACTGGATCTACAAAAAAAACTCGGAAGACAAAACTTCCTACAAGTCTCGGAGAAAAATCTCCTACAATGAAATTTGGTTTGAGAATAAAAATCAAAACAACAATCTCAGATCTGGATCTTTGACGGTCTTCTTCTTTAGGAACTTCGGCTTGATCAAAAAAAAAGGTTGAAGATGACCTGAGAGAAATCCACGAATCTGAAAACTAGAACCACCTCGATCGAGAAAGTAGATCTGGAATCTTCAAGGCTTGGCAAGATCGAGTGATTCTCTTTCTTCTGGATCGCTAGAGGAAAGATCGATGAAAACGAAGGTCGCGATCCAAACTTTTCTTCTTCTTCCGTGAACGGCAATGGCGGCGGCGTGAAATTAGGGTTCACGGAATTTCTCTTTCTTAAAAAGAATATTTCTGTAATAACGCTTAAAAGTCATTTCTGAAAAGACCTATTTATAGGTGGGTTCCAACGGTCATAATATTGATTAATGATGACACGTGGACCAATCAGAATTGACAGATTCAAAATACTTAAGACGAATTAGAACTTAGAAGAATTCTGAATTAGAGAACAGCTATACTCGAGTGAGAGAAGGAATACTCGAGTATGGGAACTTAGATACTCGAGTATCAGAAAACATATACTCGAGTAACAGAAGGATATACTCGAGTCTCAGAAACACATATACTCGAGTATCAGGGAATTACTCGAGTATCAGAAAACACGTACTCGAGTATCAGGGTATTTACTCGAGTATCAGAAAACACATACTCGAGTATCAGGGTATTTACTCGAGTATCAGAAAACACATACTCGAGTATCAGGGTATTTACTCGAGTATCAGTACTTTGAACTTGCAGAGAAGAGAAGAAAAGGATCTACTCGAGTATCAAACATGATTTACTCGAGTATCAAGTTACTTACTCGAGTATGAAAAGAACTTACTCGAGTGACTAACTTAACTACTCGAGTATAGATATATCTACACGAGTATTCAGACCCTACTCGAGTAAGCCAAACTGATTACTCGAGTATCTCACTAACTACTCGAGTATGGGACACAGACTACTCGAGTATTAAGACCTTACTCGAGTAAGTCTAACTGACTACTCGAGTATCTCTAACTACTCGAGTATGTCTTACTAACTACTCGAGTATTAAGCCTGATACTCGAGTATCATAAGGGGTTACTCGAGTATTAGGGACTTAGAAAAATTCTATGAGGAAATTTGCTCCAATGCTTCTGTCCATCAATCCAAGTGCATGAAGGAAGTGTATCCCAATAGAGAGGCTATACATGGGCCAACACTTTGGATCACACAATGAGGGATTACATTGTATGGTCCTGTGTTTGGTGACCCATTATAGACTGACATTGGTCTACACTTGGCATTAAGGACCTGCACACATACAACTTAAAACACAGCATCAAATACACCTTAATTCATCTTAGTTCAAGGTCTGACCTCCTACAAATCTGAGGCATTGTGGAGACAAACCCCAACAATCTCCCCCTATTTGTAGATGTCAGCACTCTCTATACTAAGGTGAATTACTTAAGAGTAAAAGAAACAACATGCATATAACAGGAGAATAAACTTAACTAAAGCAGGGTAAGTAAAACATTGCCATAATCAGAATTAAATATATATATAGAAATGTTTTAAGCATAGAAACAAAAGTCCAATTTCACATTCTCAGTTCAACTCAAGATGGGGCATCCTTGTGCCTCCTTTCTCTCTTTAGTTCTTGCCTTTCTAGATAACTGTATGGCTTGGGAAAGTAAGTCCTGGGCCTAGGAGGAGCAGATGGATTATTGTGTCCCCAGTTTCTGTCATGGAGTCTGATTTTAATCTGGGACACTTCATAGGCCTTCCATTCTGTATTACTGTAGAACTGATCTCTGTTTTCTCCAAGATCTGTCACTAACCTCAAAGTATCAAGAATTATGGACTTAGAGGTAGGACTCCACACTTCAGCATGAACAACAGGAGGTCTACTTTCAGAGGCTGTCTCTTTCCTGGGAGCAGAACGACTTGCAGAAGCACCTTCACCATACTTTCTTTTCTTCTTAGAAGGGCCTTGAGAACTGGAAAGAAAATCATCTTGCCACATGTCAGAGTAGTTAAGAGGAGGCTCAGTCACATCACCCTCAGGTCTAGGAGAGAAGGCTGGCACACCACTTTCTGGAATGGTAGCTTGGACAGGGGCATCTGCAGAGGGTTGCTCTTCAAGAGGATTTAGGTGCTGAGGTATAATGGTTGGGTTGAGCTGGGCATTAGGGAAGTTCATGTTATGCAGCCACACAGCAGTGTCATAGGTATAAAACTTTACAGATTGAAGTTGAGAGAGAATGTCTGCTTTCATTTCCTTTACAATTCCATCCACTGTAGTTTGAGCCTGTTTAGAGAGAGTTTCAACTTGTTCTTTTACAACTATTTGAGCTTGCTCATGTAGTTTGTCCACTTGTTCTTTTACAACTTTCTCCCCCTTGCTGATATCTATGTTTAGCTTTGCAATGGCTTCATCTTTGAAGGTGCCCACTTCATTACATACTTTCACAACATTCATTTCAGCTCTCTCATCTAGCTTGATCTGATTGTAAGCTACTGTCTCGGCCTGGTTTCTTAGCTCACCTATGCTTGTAATGGTGTGGTCTATGGCTTTGCCTCCAATTTGGAACAACCTTTTTAACTCATCAGTATTTGCTTGAATCTCAGCAAAGCCTCTGCTCATCTCTGTTTCAAGAGCAGAGACCTTGGATGTTACTGATTGCAGAGAGGCATCAAAGTAATCTCTCTGTTCTTTGAGCATAAGCTCAATCTTGCTTATTATATCTGAAGAGGAGGGAGCTGAGGTTGGTTCAGGAGCTGAAGCAGCAGGAGCAGGAGCAGGGGCAGTCCAAGGAAGGATTTCTGTGATCACCACTGAGCTGACAGCTCTCTTGAAGGGTTCTATTTCAACATTTTCTTCTGTGGGTAGGAGAGAGGGCATGGAGAAATCCAAAGTCCTCAGAGGTGCCTCCACAGGATCTGGAGACATCTCATCATCAGACAGGAGAATATGAGCTGATTGGCTAGGCTCACTCTCAGGAGATTGGACTGGAGATTGGACTGGAGTTCTTGCAGGAGATGGAGTTGGGGTTCTTGCAGGAGACTGAACTGGAGACTTTGCAGCTGATCCATTCTGGAAGAGTGGGGCATCTGAGCTGAGCTCATCAATCAGATTGTTAATTTCTTCAGCTGTAGACAGAAGGGCTGCTGAGTCTGGAAGCTCTGAGTCTGGGTTTGCTGATGGAATCTCTGCTGGAGGAGGAGAGACTGGAGGAGTAGGAATTCTTACTTCTTCTTGTTCTAGAATTACTGATTCTGAAGAAACCTGATTCTGAGGAAGAGAAGAGGCAGGCTCCCCCTCAACTATTGCACTGGTGGTAGCAGTAGTTTGATGTAGAGGAGGAGATGGAATCCTGTCTTCAGGGAAACTGGTTTCTTTGGGAATTTCTGAGGTGGCAGCAGATTTGGAAGCTTGGGCAGTATTGAGGAGCTTGATGTCATACCTCTGGATGGAGGAGAGAGAGACTTTCTTCATATGGTGGAGAGGAATACCTTTAGAAAGGTCAAAAACCTGAGGATCTATCTCATGGAGGATGAGTGAGATAATCCTTGCAAAACTGGGTTGCTTGATGCTCCCCTGAATCTTGTCCAGTAGCATCATGCCAAACTGGAACTTCTTTCTGCAGATGATGGCTTGCATGATCTCAAACATGTTGTGAGAGATTTCTCGGATGGAGTAGGTCTTGCAGAGTATGACCTTGGAGATAACATCAATCAGAAATTTTCCCTCTCTATTGCAATCTGCTCTGCTGAAAGTATCACACTCGGGATCAACCCCACAGTATAGGGCTGTTCTGTCAGAATCTGCGGTTGTGAGTTCATCCTCTTCCTCAACGACGGGCAGCCGGAGTAAAATAGAGATTGAGGTTTTGTCCAATCGGATTTTGAGTCCTCTGACCTTGGTCTTTAGAACTTTTCCATTTCGTTTAACCTTTAGGTTTTTGTAGAACTCTTCCACTGCGGGAATAATAGCCTTGCACGGCGTCTGGAGGAGGTAGGTCAATCCAGCGGTGTCGAACAGAATGAGAAGGTTGCGGAAGTCATCTGAGAGGTCTGCAATACCATCTGGAACTAGTTCGGAGCCGATTCCGATCTTGGACGACGGAGGAGCCATCTGAAACTGAGAAATCGGCGGCGACGGAAGAGCGACGAGACAGAGTCGGGAAGACGATAGGTCGGCGGATACACGAGTGAATGAGAAGTGGAATGGACGTTTTCGTTTTATATATATATATAAATAATCCTAATTAGGTCTAAAAATGATAAAAACATACCCGAATGAGGCGGCAAATTCGTTGTGCGAATAGAGAGTTTGAAAAATTCCAGAGAAATCCGATTACACGAGAGAAGTTTACGGCATACACGAGTAATCCTTAACATATACTCGAGTATGTACTGAGTATACACGAGTATTAAGTCTAGACGGATTTTTCCATACTCGAGTATAAGAAATTCATACTCGAGTATCAATCTGATTACTCGAGTATATGAAGTTCAATACACGAGTATTAAATTCTGAAGACTTTTCATACTCGAGTATAAAGAGTGCATACACGAGTATTGATTTGATTACTCGAGTATATTTGACTTGTTACTCGAGTATTCACTATTTCACTCGTGTAAATGTAACTATTCTCGAGTCTCAAATTTCTTGAAGGAATTTTCACTAAAAAAAAACTGTACCTCAGAGTATCCAACATTTTTGACCTCTTCTAAATTTCTGAGTCCATCATTGGTCTTCTTTGTTAAGCAGTCCAAGCTCAGTTTTGAAGAATGAAAACTTGGACTCATCCAGCGGCTTGGTGAAGATATCTGCAACTTGCCTGTCTGTGGAGACATACTGTAGATCTATATCTCCATTTTCCACATGCTCCCGGATGAAATGATAGCGAAGCTCTATGTGCTTGGTCCTGCTGTGGGAGACTGGGTTGTTGGCTATTGCTATGGCGCTGGAAGAGTCACAGAACAGGGGAATGTTCTGGAACTTCATGTTGTAGTCTTCAAACTGATTCTTGATCCATAACAGCTGTGCACAACAGCTGCCTGCAGAGATGTACTCTGATTCAGCCGTTGAGATGGCTACACAGTTTTGCTTCTTACAGCTCCAGGAAATGAGTCTCCTTCCGAGGAATTGGCAAGTCCCGGAGGTGCTTTTCCTGTCGTCTTTGCTTCCTGCAAAATCTGCATCTGAAAATCCAATTAGTTCACTATCATTACTTCTTGGGTACCATAAGCCAAGATTTGGTGTTCCTTTGAGGTATCTCAAGATTCGCTTTGCAGTGATGTAGTGAGATTCCTTAGAGTTCACCTGAAATCTAGCACATACACATGTCGAGAACATTATATCTGGCCTACTTGCAGTAAGGTAGAGCAAGGACCCAATTATGCTTCTGTACTTGGTTTCATCAAAAGGTTTCCCTTTCTCGTCCTTGTCCAGAGACATAGCTGAGGCCATTGGAGTCCTCATAGAGGTTGCATTCTCCATTCCGAATTTCTTAAGCAGCTCTTTGGTGAACTTGGTCTGAGAGATGAAAATTCCATCCTCAGATTGTTTCACTTGAAGCCCTAAGAAATACTTCAGCTCTCCCATACTGCTCATTTCAAACTTCCCTTGCATAAGTTTAGAAAACTTCTTGCAGAGGTTGTTGTCTGTAGAGCCGAAAATAATGTCATCGACATAGATTTGCACTAGCAAAATCTTGCCCTTTATTTCCCTAAGAAATAATGTCTTATCTATCTTTCCTCTCGTGAACTTGTTCTCAAGAAGAAAGGTAGATAGCATCTCATACTAAGCTCGAGGAGCTTGCTTAAGACCATATAGTGCTTTTTGCAATAAGTAAACATAGTTAGGAAAGGTTGAGTCAACAAAACCTGGCGGTTGCTCTACATACACTTCTTCCTTTATGTCACCATTCAGGAAGGCGGACTTTACGTCCATCTGATAGACGGTAAAGCCCTTCAGTGCAGCGTACGTAGGCAAGAAATAACCTGATTGCCTCCAGTCTTGCTACTGGAGCATAAGTTTGGTCGAAGTCGATCCCTTCCTCTTGACGATATCCCTTGGCGACAAGTCTGGCTTTATTCTTTATAATTGTTCCGTCTTCATCCATCTTGTTCCGGTAGACCCATTTTGTCCCGATGACGTTCTTATGCTCGGGTCTAGGAACAAGTGTCCAGACTTTGCATCTTTTGAACTGATTTAATTCTTCTTCCATGGCTAGAATCCAGGATGCGTCGGAGTTGGCTTCCTCAAATTTCTTTGGTTCAACCTGTGAGAGAAAGCTTAAGTGTAAATTCTCGTTAGTTGTACCTCGACGAGTTCTGACACCATCCCGAGGATCTCCTATGATTTGGTCAACAGGATGATCCTTCAAGTGTCTGAACTCTAAAGTCCTTGCATCTGGGATCTCTTCAGCCACTGGAGTTATATCTTCAGCTGGGATGTCTTCTTCATCTTGATCATCTCCCTCTCCAAAGGTGGTTGTAGAGGGGATCTTGATGAACGTCTCATCTTTATCTTTAATAGGTTCATCCAAGCTGAGTTCTTTCAACTTTGTACCTGCATCTACAATAGGCACACTAGACGAGTTGCTTTGCAACAGACTCGTCTCATCAAATACAAGATGTATCGACTCTTCCACAACCAGAGTTTTTCTATTGAAAACTCTATAGGCCTTACTATGGATACTATAACCTACAAAAATACCTTCAAAGCTTTTCTCGCTAAACTTTGTAGTGTGATACTTGCCATTGTTAAGTACGAAGCACTTACAACCAAAGATTCTAAAGTATGAAATGGTTGGTTGCCTGCCTTTTAGAAGTTTGTAAGGAGTCTTATCATGGTCTTAGTTGATGAGTGCTCGATTTTGCACGTGACAAGCGGTGTTGACGGCTTCAGCCCAGAAATACTCCGGAAGTGAGGCATCACTCAACATGGTCCGACAAGCCTCTATGAGTGTTTTGTTCCTTCTCTCAGCCACTCCATTTTGCTGTGGTGTGCGGGGAGAGGAAAACTCATGAAAGATACCTTGACTTTCAAAAAATTCTGTCATGGCTCCAGACTTGAATTCCGTTCCATTGTCACTTCTGATTTTGACTACGGAACGGTTGTATTCATTCTGGATTTGCCTGACAAAATTAGTGAAAATACCGAAGGTATCTGACTTGTGTTTCAGAAAGAACACCCACGCAAAGCGCGAGTAATCATCCACAATAACCAACGTATATTCCTTACCTCCCAAACTTCTAACCTGCAGTGGACCAAACAAGTCCATATGAAGAAGCTGTAAACTTCTATTGGAATCCTTGCCTATTATGCTTTTAAACGAACTTCTTGTTTGCTTGCCTTTGATACAAGCGTGACAAGGACTGTCCGTAACGCACTTGACCTTGGGTGCATCACGCACTAAGTTTTGAGAGAATAATTTATTAATAGTTTTGAAATTAATATGTGCTAGTCTCTTGTGCCATTGGTCAGCAAGAGATGCACTACTTTTTGCCAAAAGACACACTGGTGTCGAAGAGTCTATACAAATAAAATTCAAACAGAAAATATTTCTGCTTCGAGTGCCTGATAAAATAGTTTCCATATTGTTAACCGATTTTATCAAACACTTGTCAGCATGAAATTCAACTACGTATCCTTTGTCGCATAGTTGGCTTATGCTGATGAGATTGTGTTCCAATCCTTCAACATAGGCTACATCCGAGAAGGATACGCTACCGTTAGAAATCATACCATAGCCTTTAGTGATTCCTCGATCTGAACCTCCAAAGATGACCTTTGGTCCGTTGCAGACTGAGGTGTAGTTCAGTAGTAGGCTCCTTGTCCCGGTCATATGCCGAGAACATCCACTGTCCAAGTACCAGATTGGCATTTTGGTGGCCTTTGGACATACCTGCAATTACAATCATTTAGCCTTAGGAACCCAAACAAGTTTGGGTCCTTGGTCTCGAGTTAGAATACTCCCCCTACGAGTATTAGCCTCATGAGTGGTCATTCTCACGTTGCTAACTTTAGGGGTAGCAGCATTATTAGGATTGAACCAACAATCACTGGCAAAATGACCAATTTTGCCACAACACCAACAGTTGAACCTGTTGTATCTTTGCCTTGGGTAGTCCTGCCTGACTTTCTGGAATGAAGGTCTAGCAGGAGCCTTACTTTTGGAGGAAGAGGCTTCATGATGATTGCAGTTACATGAAGTCTTCTCCTTCATTGGCTTTTCTACAATGGGTTTTACTTTTGGTGTCTTCTTAAAGTTATGACCATGAGCATAAGGTCCATAGCTTTGAAGCTGAATCTCCTCATAAGGTGCCTTGAAGACACTCTCGCCAAAGTTACGAGGACGAGTCCAACCTTGGTATCTTGACTTAGGCTTCTCAGGGATTGGCCTAGAAAAGTGTCCGTAGGTGGACTCATAATCGAGTTCGTTCGTGGGAAAGATAACTTTCTTGAACACAACAGGTTCCAAGGGAGCTTTCCCTTTTTCTTCAGCTAGAGTCTTTCGGGCAGCCTTATTCTTTCTCTTGGCCTTGTTTCTTCTAGAGGATTTACTAGAAGAGCCAATGTGGCCTAAACCAGCACCCTTGGCCTTAGCAGAGAATTCAGCAACGATTGGAAGAACTGTCTTAGGCTTAGAGAAGCTCTCAACAAGCTTCTTTTCAGCCTCGAGTTGTTGTTCCAATTCCTTGATGATTGTCTCTTTAAGGTCAAGGTGCTTGAGAGCTTTATTGTATTCCTCCATAGCAGCATTGAAGTTCTCTTGAAGAGAGTTAGTCTTATTGACTTCTTCTCTCAAGCTGCTCTCACTAGCCTGTAGAGATTTTATCTCTTTGGCTTGAGTTTTCACTACTCTACGACATTTTTCGTAGGCGGTGAGTAACTCCTTATACTGACTCATGAGCTCAGATTCATCTTCAGAGGAATAGCCCTCTTGCTCATTGTCATCATCAGAGTCAGAGAGAGGAGTGTGAGATTTTACCTCCCCAGTGAACTGGGGGACTTGTTCATCATCTGAATGAGCCATGAGCCCAAAGTAAGCTTCCTCTTCTTCACTTGACTCAGATGAGTCAGAGTCGCTGAGAGTTTTGCTCTTCTTGGCTACTAGGCTTTTCTCTGTCCTCTTCTTATGGTGTGAGGATTTCTTTTCCTCTCTTCTTCCACCCTCTTTCATTTTGTGAGGGCAATCGGCGATGACGTGACCTGGCTTATTGCAACAATAGCAAATGATGTCAGTTGAAATATGTTTGTTCTGTTTAGAATTGTACCTGTCATGGCTGCTTGAGCCTTTCTTCCGATGATCACCGTCATGTCGTGATCTTCTATATGAGGCATCCTTGCCTCTCCATTGCTTCTTCTTGTTCAAGAATTTCTTGAACTGCCTTGAGAGTAGGGAGAACTCTCCATCAGATAGTTCTGAGCCAGATGAGCTAGGCTCAGATGATTCTTCTTCATCAGCCTCAGGAACTGGGGCAGGAGAGCTAGCCTTTATCTTCCTTGAGCTATCTGCCTTTAGAGCGACAGATTTCTCCTTGGATGCAGACCTGCTTGTCTCTTCTTCAGCTTTTCTTGAGTTGATTTGCAGCTCGTAAGACATAAGCTTTCCGAACAGATTCTGCGGGTCCGTCTCAGCTAACCTTCCATACTCCCAAATGGCACATACCTTATTGTCCCATTCCTTGGTTAGGGATCTTAAGAATTTGTCATTGAGTTCCCCGTTGGTGAAGACACGTCCATAAACTCTTAGGCCATTTACTATCTTGAAGAAGTTCTCAAAAGTGTCAGCTATGGCTTCCTTATGACCCTGCCTGAAGGCTTCATATTTTTGGTTCAGTAGGGATCTACGATCATCCCTCACTTCTTCTGTACCTTCCATTAGAGTCACAAGGGATTGCCACATCTCCTTGGCAGACTGGCAATGAATCAGATTTTGCAGCATTGAGTCATCCACTGCACTTGCTATAATATTTTTGGCTTTCTTGTCCAGAGAGACAAGTGCAATCTCATCCTTATCTAGATCCATCAGCTTCTTGGGAACTTGCTTGGTGGGATCTATGGTGGATGCAGTCATAGGAATGTGGGGACCTTCTTCAACAATCATGAAGATCCGGGGATCTACTGCTTCCATGAAGAACTTTACTCTTTCCTTCCACATAGGAAAGTTGTTCTTGGTGCAGATAGGGAGTTTAGCAAAATCCTTGGTCTTACTCATGCTTGATACTTTTCAAGAAACAACTTAGAAGGATAAGATCAAGGTGTTAACCTTTTAACGATCAACCTCCCTCTGATACCAATTGAGAGGTCTAAGATGTTAGCCTAAATCACCTAGAGGGGGGTGAATAGGTGAAATGCGTGTCAAATGCGGAATTAAAAACTAACACAGCAAATATCAAGCAATCACAGAAGACAAGAGATTTATAGTGGTTCCCCAATCTTGGGTACGTCCACTTTCCTCACCGATCTAGCAAATTACTAGACTCAGCTACTCCACTATCTCGGATTGAAAACAATCCTACACCTCGGAACCACGTTCCTACAAATCTCGATCCAAACTGGATCTACAAAAAAAACTCGGAAGACAAAACTTCCTACAAGTCTCGGAGAAAAATCTCCTACAATGAATTTTGGTTTGAGAATAAAAATCAAAACAACAATCTCAGATCTGGATCTTTGACGGTCTTCTTCTTTATGAACTTCGGCTTGATCAAAAAAAAAGGTTGAAGATGACCTGAGAGAAATCCACGAATCTGAAAACTAGAACCACCTTGATCGAGAAAGTAGATCTGGAATCTTCAAGGCTCGGCAAGATCGAGTGATTCTCTTTCTTCTGGATCGCTAGAGGAAAGATCGATGAAAACGAAGGTCGCGATCCAAACTTTTCTTCTTCTTCCGTGAACGGCAATGGCGGCGGCGTGAAATTAGGGTTCACGGAATTTCTCTTTCTTAAAAAGAATATTTCTGTAATAACGCTTAAAAGTCATTTCTGAAAAGACCTATTTATAGGTGGGTTCCAACGGTCATAATATTGATTAATGATGACACGTGGACCAATCAGAATTGACAGATTCAAAATACTTAAGACGAATTAGAACTTAGAAGAATTCTGAATTAGAGAACAGCTATACTCGAGTGAGAGAAGGAATACTCGAGTATGGGAACTTAGATACTCGAGTATCAGAAAACATATACTCGAGTAACAGAAGGATATACTCGAGTATCAGAAACACATATACTCGAGTATCAGGGAATTACTCGAGTATCAGAAAACACGTACTCGAGTATCAGGGTATTTACTCGAGTATCAGAAAACACATACTCGAGTATCAGGGTATTTACTCGAGTATCAGAAAACACATACTCGAGTATCAGGGTATTTACTCGAGTATCAGTACTTTGAACTTGCAGAGAAGAGAAGAAAAGGATCTACTCGAGTATCAAACATGATTTACTCGAGTATCAAGTTACTTACTCGAGTATGAAAAGAACTTACTCGAGTGACTAACTTAACTACTCGAGTATAGATATATCTACACGAGTATTCAGACCCTACTCGAGTAAGCCAAACTGATTACTCGAGTATCTCACTAACTACTCGAGTATGGGACACAGACTACTCGAGTATTAAGACCTTACTCGAGTAAGTCTAACTGACTACTCGAGTATCTCTAACTACTCGAGTATGTCTTACTAACTACTCGAGTATTAAGCCTGATACTCGAGTATCATAAGGGGTTACTCGAGTATTAGGGACTTAGAAAAATTCTATGAGGAAATTTGCTCCAATGCTTCTGTCCATCAATCCAAGTGCATGAAGGAAGTGTATCCCAATAGAGAGGCTATACATGGGCCAACACTTTGGATCACACAATGAGGGATTACATTGTATGGTCCTGTGTTTGGTGACCCATTATAGACTGACATTGGTCTACACTTGGCATTAAGGACCTGCACACATACAACTTAAAACACAGCATCAAATACACCTTAATTCATCTTAGTTCAAGGTCTGACCTCCTACAAATCTGAGGCATTGTGGAGACAAACCCCAACAGCAGCACCTCCCCCTCTCAACCAAAAGCTTGCTGAAATGGAGAGGGGGGTCTCAATTTATAGAAAAAATCTCGGGTTGGTCACGCCCTCCGACACGCCCTAGGGGGGGCGTGTCAGGGGGCGTGACAGTACTATGTTGACCTCGGGCTCTGGATTCTGGCGGGAGGGATGATTGCTTCGGTACGTCGGTGGTCACGCCCTAGGTCACGCCCATGACAGGGGGGCGTGACAGGCACGTCATGTCCAAATCATTGGTCGGAAATCCGTCAGTCGTCGAAAAGTTGATGTCACGCCCCAGGTCACGCCCGTGACGGGGGGCGTGACGGTACTATTTGCGTGCTGAGGTGGAACGACATTTAATGCGGCGGCAGGCTTTTCGGTAGAGGGCGACACGCCCCTGGTCACGCCTGGTGACACGCCCAGGGAGGGCGTGTTAGGGGGCGTGACAGCGGTTTTGACCGTTTTTCTGTCCCTTCCAGCAGGAGTCCTCGGGATCGGGTGACACGCCCTAGGTCACGCCCAGGGAGGGCGTGACAGGGGGGCGTGACAGGTCATTTTGGACAATTTTCTGGAAACCTGCAAAAAGACAAGAAAAAATCAGTGGCAATAATATTTACATAAAAATGATAAAAATAAACTAATAATAGACATAATTTGCACAATATAAAATAGAAAATACGATAATAGTTTAGGATACAAAATGTATTATCAAATTCCCCCAAGCTTAAGCTTTGCTTGTCCCCAAGAAAAAATATAAAAACTAGAAATTTATAAAAAGGACTAATCAAAAAGTTCTAATTATGCCTACACAAGTACTATGCGAAATTCTAAGTAAGGAAAAGGTGAAATGTAAGTCTAAAACAATTATTTAGGTATGGTAAAACTTTTATAAACTTTACTTAATAAAAACAAATCATCCAAAATTTTAACGAGATTTTTTTAAATGGACTTAAGTAAAGCAACGAAAATGAAAAACACGCATTGAGTTGTTACTGGATCCAAGCAATGCATTATAATTATATCAATTTAATTAAAAAAAATCTAGGTTTAAATCAAAAACTAAAACTGATTTACTGTTTTTCTTTTCTTAGTTATTAAATAAAAATCAACAAGCGTGAATCAAAAGGACTTAAATAGGACAGAAATGTTTGGCTTAGGAATATGATTAGGAGTGGAATTCAAAGATAAATGTGAAGGTTTAAAATCACACTAAACCAAAGCAAAGAGTTTCAAAAACTTTCATAAAAATATATACACATTTTTTTTCTTTTTCTTTTTCATTTTTTTTTTTCAAAACAAAGGCCATAAATATTTTTATTTTCTTTTTGAGTTGGCCAAACAAAAATAAACATCACTTTCAAACATACTTATTTTTTTTCGAAAACCTTTCTCCCACAAAAAACACAAAATACCTTATCAAAATCGTCAAAATAACTTATGAAACGCAAAAAGGCTAGTGTGATTCGATAGGTTGGAAATTTTGGCTTTGGTGAAACTGAAATGAAGGGAGGAGCTATCAAATGAAATCGGAAAAAGGTTCAAAAACGGCTAACTAGTGGTAAAAGTTTTTAGGTTGGCAGGAAAGCTCAAACGAAAACAAAAACGGCCTAAATCATTTTCATGCTTTTGAATTTATTTAAAACAAAGGTTTGAAAAATTTTCAAAAAGCGAGTCCTAGATAATAAAAGAAGATTGATGAAATTAACTTGAAAATAGAAATAATAGGTGACTTGGATCGTTCACATCTACTACGTTATTCAAAAGTTGACTTTACAAAAATTATTCAAAAACGAAAAAGAAAATAGTGGATGATGAATTTTTAAGAAAGTAAAGAAAATAAACAACAAAAAACCATAATAGAAATGCGAGTTTTAGAAAAATATTTCACCTTAACATGCTACCGTGAATTAGAAACACAGCATGGCCAACATTTTACTTGTGAAACATAATTAAAAAGAACGATTAGAAATATTATAATTATCTAAGTTGTTTATAGGAGATTTTGAGTACAACAAAACTAAAAACTAGGGGTACTATTGAAATACCAAAATGTCTAAACTATTCAAAAACACATATAAATTTTTTTAATTTAATTTTGTGAAATATTCTCTTTTTTTTTGGATTTTGGATTTTTTTCTCTTTTTTTTTTGGAATTTTAAGATATTCATTTTTTTTGGAAATATTTACAATATATACAAAAAGAATATTATTTACACTTCGCAAAAATGAAGGAGGAAATCCTCCCCCAAGCTTAAAACAGACATTGTCCTCAATGGCTAAAGAAGGGGATTGGAGAAGGAGAGAAAAATAAAGTACAGAATTGAAAGACAGAATTGAAATACAGGTACTTCCCCGGATTTATTTGCTGCGAAAGCTGAGTGATGCCACTCACCGAATGTCTTCTTTGGACTTTGTGATGGATTCAGCAATGTTGGAGCAGGCGATCACAGAAGCTTCAGCTTGTCGGAGCCGTCCGAGGCAAAAATTGTAAAATAAAGAAAACAGAAAAAGATAACTTGGGTTGCCTCCCAAGAGCGCCCTTTGATTAAAGCGTCGTTGAGCTCGATGCATCAAAAAATAATTTTGTCCAAAAATATTGTTGTCCCGAAATAAAATTGTCTTTAGCAAAAAATTAAAAGTTTCAGATTACAGTTCGTGAAGCAGAAACTTAATAATATTTGGACTGACATCATCATCACCAGAAAAGTAGAGTTTAAGACGCTGACCTTTCACTTTGAAATTACCCTTATCAGGGCGAGAAATTAAAACAGTTCCATATGGAAATACTTCTAAAACAGAAAACGGGCCAGACCAGCGAGATTTTAATTTGCCCGGAAATAAATGTAAACGAGAATTATATAAAAGGACTTGGTCGCCCGGCTTAAAGTTTTTAGGGTGCCTTAAGTGTTTATCGTGTAAACGCTTCGTCCGCTCTTTATAAAGTTTATTATTTTCATAAGCATAAGAGCGCCACTCGTCGAGTTCATTTAGTTGAAATTTTCGAAGGTCACCGACTGAGTGGGGATCGAAGTTTAAAAATTTTAAGGCCCAAAAGGCGCGGTGTTCTAACTCTACGGGCAGATGGCACGATTTTCCATAGACCAGCCGATACGGCGTACATCCGAGGGCGGTTTTGTACGCTGTTCGGTAGGCCCATAGAGCATCGTCAAGTTTGGTTGACCAGTCTTTTCTAGAAGTTGAAACAGTCTTTTCTAATATTCTTTTTATGTCTCTATTAACTACTTCGACTTGACCGTTAGTTTGGGGGTGGTAGGCAGTGGACAGTTTATGCGTAACGCCGTATTTAGTAAGGATTTTTGAAAATTGCGCGTTACAGAAATGGGAACCCCTATCGCTAACGATTGCGCGTGGCGTACCGAATCTAGAAAATAATTTCTTTAAAAACGGACTACAACTCGGGAGTCGTTCGTAGGAAGAGCTTGGGCCTCAGCCCATCGTGAAACATAATCAACAGCAACTAAAATATATTTGTTTCCGAAGCTAGAAGGAAGGGGGCCAACAAAATCAATTCCCCAGAGGTCGAAAATTTCGCACTCTAAGAAATAATTTTGCGGCATTTCATTTTTATTAGAGATGTTGCCCGATCGTTGGCAACTATCACACCTGCTCACAAAGGCTTGTGCGTCCTTAAACAGGCTAGGCCAGTAAAAGCCCGCGCAAAGCACCTTATGAGCGGTGCGAGCAGCTTGATAGTGCCCACCTGTCGGATCTTCATGCAAATGTTTTAGAATATCAATTCCTTCATCAAAAGAAACACATCTCCTTATCACTTGATCCGCACAAATTTTGAAAAGATGCGGGTCTTCTCAAAAGTAGTTCTTCAGCTCAGAAAAGAATTTCTTCTTTTGCTGAGAGGAGAACTCTTTTGGGAGCACCCGGGCCACTAGATAGTTGGCGATGTGCGCGAACCAAGGAGAAGTAGATGTATTAACTAAAAGCAGCTTCTCATCAGGGAAATAGTCATTAAAAGATTTTTCATTTAATTTTTCTATAAAGGGATTATCTAATCTGGATAGATGGTCGGCGGCCAAGTTCTCGGCTCCTCGCTTATCACGGATCTCTAAGTCAAACTCCTGGAGGAGTAATACCCAGCGAATCAAGCGAGGCTTGGCATCCATTTTGGCAAGAAGGTACTTGAGGGCCGAGTGGTCCGTAAAAACAATGATTTTTGAAAGAGTAATGTAAGGGCGGAATTTATCAAACGCAAATACTACAGCTAAGAGCTCCTTCTCGGTTGTGGTGTAATTTTCTTGTGCAGATGTGAGGGTTTTACTAGCGTAATTGATGGGGTGGAAGTTTTTAGATATGCGTTGACCTAACACGGCTCCCACTGCAAAACTACTCGCATCGCACATAATCTCGAAAGGAAGGTCCCACACCGGAGCTATCATAATCGGTGCGTTAATTAACTTTTCTTTAATTGATTCAAAGGCAGAAATACAAGAGTCATCAAAAATGAATGGAGCATCTTTTTCTAAGAGATGGGTGAGTGGCTTTGTGATCTTGGAGAAGTCCTTTATAAAACGGCGATAAAAACCAGCGTGGCCTAGGAAACTTCTTATAGATTTTATGTTTGTAGGCGGCGACAACTTCTCAATAACTTCTATCTTGGCAACGTCTACCTCAATACCTTTAGCAGAAATTAAATGACCCAAAACTAACCCTTCCCTAACCATAAAATGGCATTTTTCCCAATTTAGGGCAAGGTTAGTTTCTTCGCATCGTTCTAAGACTTTTTCGAGGTTTTCTAAACATCTATCGAAGGAATCGCCGAACACGGAGAAATCGTCCATGAATACCTCCATAATGCTTTCTACGTACTTGTCAAATATTGCGAGCATACATCGCTGGAATGTAGCTGGTGCATTGCATAATCCAAACGGCATTCTTCGGTACGCGAAGGTGCTGAAGGGACAAGTAAACGTAGTTTTCTCTTGGTCCTCGGGAGAGATGGGTATTTGAAAGTACCCCGAGAGGCCATCGAGAAAACAATAAAAGCTATGGCCTGAGAGACGTTCTAAAATCTGGTCGATAAATGGTAAAGGAAAGTGGTCCTTGCGGGTGGCGTCATTTAACTTACGGTAATCTATGCACATACGCCAACCCGTCACCGTCCGCGTCGGGATTAATTCATTATTCTCATTACTAACTACGGTTATCCCTCCCTTCTTTGGAACTACCTGAACGGGGCTAACCCACTTACTGTCCGATATAGGGTAGATAATTCCTGCGTCTAATAGTTTCATAACCTCGCCCTTGACTACTTCTTTCATGTTTGGGTTTATACAGCGCTGAGGTTGGATAGAGTTACGCGAATTATCTTCCATTAAAATTTTATGGGTACAGAAAGATGGGCTTATGCCCTTGATATCAGAAATTTGCCAAGCAATAGCCCGGCGATGCTTACGTAGAACTAGAAGAAGTTTATTGTTTTGCATATCTGTGAGGTAGGCCGAAACGATAACTGGTAACTTGGAGTCTTTTTCTAGGAAAGCATACTTAAGGTGTTCGGGAAGTTCTTTAAGTTCTAGGGTAGGAGGTTCTTCATAAGAGGATTTTGAGATTCTTTCTTTTTCAAAAATAATATCTTCATAAACTTTTTTATAAGGAACATAATAAGGGGTGGGGCTAGCAGCTAAGATGACTTCTTGTAGTGATTCAGTGGGAAGAAAAGAGGAAGAACAAAAATCAGAAAATTTTTTTTCAAACTCAGAAAGACAATAAGAAGATTCATCACTTCCTTGCAGTGATTCAGTTGTAAGAGAAGAGGAGCAAAAAGTAGAAAATTCTTTTTCAAAGTCGGAGAGGCAGTAGGAAGGATCATCACTCACGGCGTCTACGAAAAAACATGAGTCATCATTCGCTAAGGTGTTCTTCATCGAAGGGGTGATAGAAAATGTGACTTCGTCGTCGCCTACTCGAAGAAAGAGCTTACCATTGCTTACGTCAATGATGGCTCGGGAGGTGGCAAGGAAGGGTCGGCCAAGGATCAGGGGAACCTCGACGTCTTCTTCGATGTCCAAAAGGACAAAGTCCACCGGGAAGATAAACTTGTCGACTTTCACTAGAACGTCCTCCACTATTCCTAACGGGTACTTGACGGATCTATCGGCTAGCTGGATACTCATACGCGTGGGGTTAAGGATACCAATTCCTAACTTTTTGAATAATGAAAAGGGCATCAGGTTTATACTCGCGCCTAAGTCGGCTAACGCGTGTTTAACAAAAAGATCACCGAAGACACACGGGATAGAGAAACTACCCGGGTCACTGATTTTCTTCGGCAAACCATTTGTTAAAACGGCGGAGCACTCGGCGTTTAGCGTGACGTGCGAAAGATTCTCTAACTTCTTCTTGTTTGTGAGGAGGTCTTTAAGATATTTGGTGTATTTCGGCATCTGCGAAATAGCCTCGTGGAAGGGAAGATTAATGTGGATTTGTTTGAAGATTTCTAAGAAGCGGGAGTACTGATCATCTTGACGTTGTCTATTAAGTTCAGAGGGGTATGAAGGAGTTGAATTATTTTTGAAGATGGGTGGTGGAGTGAGATTATTTTCTAAAATAGGGGTGATTACTTCTTCAGCAGAGGGTGGAAGCGGAGCGGAGCTTTGATTTTTAAAAACGGGAGTGGAGCTTTGATTTTTAGAGGCAGGAGCGGAGCTTGCCTCGGGCTCTTCACTTACCATACCAGAGACTTGCTTCCCACTCCGAAGAGTTATAGCTTTCGCTTGCTCTCTCGGGTTGGGTTTGGTATTGGAAGGAAGAGACCCTGCGGGTCGCTCAGAAATTATTTTCGCGAGCTGTCCTACCAGATTTTCTAAACTTTTTATGCTTCCGGTTAAAGTTCTTATGGTAGCATCATTTGTGGTGATGTATTTAGAAAGTAATTACTCCAAGCTTGGAGGTTTTGGGTAATTTTGAAGAAGTGGTGGTGGTGGTGGTGGTGCAGAAAAATCATTTTGCGGGGGTGGGCGCATCGCATTCGATGGATTACTCCATGAAATGTTCGGATGATTTCTTAAAGCAGGGTTATAACTATTCGGAAAATTAAAACCAGGCGGATGAAAATTTGCAGCAGAAAAATTATTAAAAGAAGTTCTAGGCATATTATTAACATAATCTAAATGTTCTGGAGTAGGGGTTGCAGATTCCCATACCTGAGGGGCGGAGGCAGCAGTCATCTCCGTTATCTCTTTGCTTAGGATTTCTACTTGCAGAGCGAGCTGGGAGACGTTGTCCACTTCATAGATACCTGCAGGCTTGTTCGGGAGGGACCTAGGCACATTCCACTGATAAGTTTTCATGGCCATGTCCTCAAAAAGCTCAAGAGCGGCTTCCGGGGTCTTATGATTTAAAGTACCGCCAGAAGCTGCGTCTATCATTTGCTTCGTGCTTTGATTTAGCCCATTATAAAACATCTACACTTGTAACCATACAGGCAGCGCGTGATGTGGGCATCTTCTTAATAATTCTTTAAATCTCTCCCAGGTTTTGTATAGGGTTTCAAAGTCTATTTGTCCGAAGGCAGAGATGTCGTTCCTAAGTTTTGCAGTTTTAGCTGGCGGAAAATACTTCGCCAAAAATTTTTCAGTTAATTCATTCCAAGTGGTTATGCTATTTTTCGGAAGTGTGTTAAGCCACTGCTTAGCTTTAGTTCTTAGAGAGAAGGGGAAGAGTCTAAGCCTGATCGCATCATTTGTGACACCATTTATCTTGAAGGTGTCACAAATTTCAAGAAAGCTAGCTATATGTGCGTTCAGATCTTCATCTTGAAGTCCGTCAAATTGCACATATTGCTGCACCATTTGAATTATGCTAGGCTTTAGTTCGAAGTTATTATTTGCTATAGCAGGGCTGACTATACTTGATTCTGTTACCTCGAGGTTCGGTCGTGCATAATAGGACATAGTCCTTTGCATGGCCTCATCTACGTTGGGTTCTTCCATTCTTAAAGTAGCAAATGACTCGGAGTCCTCAACCGGCACTTGGATAGTAGGACCTTGAAATCGCGATCTTCTCTGAAGAGTACGCTCAATTTTGTGGTCCAAGTCCAAAATAACTGACGGACTCCCGCGGGTCATGCACTAAAAGAACAGAAAAGAAGAAGAGGAAGAGAAATAGGATAAACTAGAAAAAAGATTAGAAATTTTTTTCTTTTTGAAATAGATTTTTTTTTTATAGATTAACTCCCGAACTTCCCAAGGACTACCCCATGAAGGGTTCACAAGATACTAGACAAGACAGTGGCGCTTAAAGCCCTTTGCCCTTTTCGAGAGAATTAGGTGGCGTAGAAAAATTGTGAGGTTGGTTTCTATTAAGAGCGATGATAAATTTTTTTTGATTTTTAAAATTTTAAAGGAAGAGGATGAGAAAGAGAGGAGATAAAATTAATAGGTTCGTGTTTTCAAAATATCAACGGAAGTTGGTTCCCCGGCAACGGCGCCAAAAACTTGTTGCGCGCTAGGGTTCGAAGAAAATAAACGCAACCGAACTAGCAACCCGATGAGGCAAGTATACCTATCGAATTGTAGCAAGGGGACACAAGTGTCGTATTGAAATCCGGGAACTGTTGGCTAAGCTTACTCATACGAACGCTATTATCTTATCGACGGAAAAACTAGGGTTTTAGAAAATCTAAGTGCAAGGGGGGAATTAAAGCTATACTAGAAAGAGAATTACCGCAATTAAGTTAAGCTATTAAGCAAAGAACTATGCTAGAAAGGAAACTACTGCAGTTAATTAAAGAGCACAAGATAGGCGATTACTACGAAAGGTAGAAAATATGAAATGTAAATGCACTCAATCAAGATTCACCTCGGCTAAAGACGATTAAGAAAATGCGATAAAAATCTGAACTTAATAGGATAAAGGTCCTTGACCGCGGAGGTTCCTAAAGCTTGAACACGCTTCTCTCGAAGTCGTGCCCAACTGAGTTTAGGAAGGTCCGACCGACTCTCGTCTAAATCGGAGGCCTAAAACTCGCTTTATGCGGTGAACCCCACTATTGGATTTTACTCCAATCCGGGATATTTGGACGTCTGCCTCTCTCGAGGGGTGCGTACAACTCCCTTTAATCTTGAATGGTCACTTCATTCTTTCGGCCTCTCGGCTAGCCCAGAATCAAAGCAAAGGCGGAGAGTTTATATCGAAAATATACCTCCAACCCGTGATTAATCAAAAGTAATTCAAGGCCCTAACCTAAAAAGAAAAGATTAATTAAAACATCATAACATAATCGCTCTAACCTCGGATCATCAAGATCGAGTACAAGGAGGATTAGTTAATCATAATGGAGTGGAGGAGGGGAGATGAGTAGAAAAGCATATAAAGGAACACAAGTAAAGGAAGAACACTTTTATTAATGAAAAAAGGCAAGTTACACTATTGAAATTGAAATTACAAGTGCATGAAAATTAAATCCTATTCTAGCCCTATATTAAGCACTAAGCAACACTAAAGATTACAAAGAAAGCTAGGGCAACTAAATATTAAACCATGATTAAGCAAAAATTACAAAGGAAGAGAGAGAGAGAGAGAGAGAGAGAGAGAGAGAGAGAGAGAAAGCATAAAAAACTCAAGAACCAAAGGGGCAGCACCTCCCCCTCTCAACCAAAAGCTTGCTGAAATGGAGAGGGGGGGGTCTCAATTTATAGAAAAAATCTCGGGTTGGTCACGCCCTCCGACAAGCCCTAGGGGGGCGTGTCCGGGGGCGTGACAGTACTATGTTGACCTCGGGCTCTGGATTCTGGCGGGAGGGATGATTGCTTCGGTACGTCGGTGGTCACGCCCTAGGTCACGCCCATGACAGGGGGGGCGTGACAGGCACGTCATGTCCAAATCATTGGTCGGAAATCCGTCAGTCGTCGAAAAGTTGATGTCACGCCCCAGGTCACGCCCATGACGGGGGGGCGTGACGGTACTGTTTGCGTGCTGAGGTGGAACGACATTTAATGCGGCGGCAGGCTTTTCGGCAGAGGGCGACACGCCCCTGGTCACGCCTGGTGACACGCCCAGGGAGGGCGTGTCAGGGGGCGTGACAGCGGTTTTGACCGTTTTTCTGTCCCTTCCAGCAGGAGTCCTCGGGATCGGGTGACACGCCCTAGGTCATGCCCAGGGAGGGCGTGACAGGGGGGCGTGACAGGTCATTTTGGACAATTTTCTGGAAACCTGCAAAAAGACAAGAAAAAGTCAGTGGCAATAATATTTACATAAAAATGATAAAAATAAACTAATAATATACATAATTTGCACAATATAAAATAGAAAAAACGATAATAGTTTAGGATTCAAAACGTATTATCAGTGGCCGTGTGAGCCTGCACCTGTGATATTATGTTTATTCACTATATTGCTTGTTACGCTAACAAATGTAGGGAAGGAGCTTTGCCTCCCCGAGTTTTGGGGCGGAATCGTTATAATTTGTTCAGCTTTAGCTGACCGTTATTCTTGTTTGCCACCGTTGCGGTTAATTATGCATGCAGGTGCTGCGGAGCCGAGAGGCAAATAGCGGGCCAAAGCCAAAGTATCTGAGCCGGACCTCGAAGGCCTTGTTTGTTTACTTATTTAATTCATGTGTGGCCGTCCTGCGAGCCGATGTTTGTAAGACACTGTTTTAAATTTAGTGAACTATTTTAAGTCCATAAGGCCAGTACTTTAAGTACTTTGTATTTCATTCCTTCTGGGTTTTGTTTGTGGACATTCTTGCTTGTGGCTGGGTTCTTACTTTTACAACTTAATAAATTGGTTCCGCTAGGTGCTCTTTGTAGGACGTTATGATTGGAAGAATGGTTTCATATAGGAACCTGCCGGTCTGTCTATGGTATATGGCTTCGGGCCCCGGCCGGACCTACTGCTATATGCTATGTGCCGGATAGGGGTGTTAGACTATGTCATATTATGCCCAGCCAAATTTGGATGAGGCACAATCAAGTATTGTTCGACCCACTATTACGATCAATAACATTGAATTGAAGCCAAGCATCATTAAAATGCTACAACAATCGGTATAATTTGATGGGCTTCAAGATGAGTACCCAAATACAAATATTTCTAACTTTTTAGAAATTTGTGATACTTTTAAAATTAACAAGGTTTCTGATGATGCCATTCGACTAAGGCTTTTTCGTTTTTCTTTGCGCACCAAGGCTAAGCAATGGTTGAGTTCTCTTCCAAGAGGCTCCATTACTACTTGGGCTGAGATGACGGGAAAATTTCTCATGAAATATTTTCCGCCCGCTAAGACTACCAAATTGCGAAATGATATTACTTATTTCTCCCAAGTTGATTCGAAAACATTATATGATACTTGGGTGCGATTCATGGAATAGCTTCGTCGTTTTCCGCATCATAAAATCTCCTATTGGTTGCAAGTACAAACATTCTATAATGGCCTCAATCAACAAATGACGCAACATATTGATGCCATCGCCGGTGGAACGTTAAATAACAAGACACCGGCGGCTGCCTAAGAACTTATAAAAGGTATGACCATGAATACGTATTAGTGGAGTACACCTCGATCTCATCCATCTAAATAGTCTGGGATGTACAAAATAGAGACGGTTTCTAATTTATCTCTACAGGTTGAGAAACAACAAAAATAGATGAACGTGATGACTGCTTCCTCGTCTACACCTACCTGTGGGCCCCAATATTGGGAGCCTTCTACTATTACCAAGCATGTGGATTACATGGGTAATTCGAATCGTCCACCTTATAATTTGGGTAATAATTTTGGTAATACCTATCACCCGGGTATAAGGAATCACCCTAACTACTCTTAGAGTAATCCGGGGAACACGCCTCGCCCACCTAACACCATTCCTCCAGGTTATTTTCCACCGCAAGCTCCAAAAGCTCCCAATCTCAAGGAGTTGTTCACCAAATATACGACTACAAATGATGCCAACATCCGGAATCTCACCGGATCTCTTCGTAATTTGGAGACCCAAATTGGGCAAATCGCTAAAATGCTCTCTGATCTCCAATAAGGAGCTATACCGGGTAATACGGAGCCAAACCCAAAGGAGCAAGCAAAAGCCATCACTCTACGGAGCAGGAAGGAGGTAGCCAGTTCTCCAATTCCGGTTGATACTTCTCTAATTCTGGCTGATACGGAGGTAATAATTTCTTCATCTTCTCCTTCACTTAAGCCTTCTATTTCTAATTAACGAAAAGCTTATCAACCACCTCTTTCCTATCTGTCTTGAATGCAAAAAGACCGGGTGGATGAGCATCATGATAAATTTTAAGACATGTTTAAACAAATTCAAATAAATTTACCATTTTGCGAAATAATAGCACAAATGCCGAAATATGCCAAATATCTCAAGGATCTTTTATCCAATAAAAATAAACTTGAGGATATCTCCATGGTTCAGTTGAATGCGAAGTGTTCGACAATTTTACTTAATAAATTACCTAAGAAATTTCCCAATCCGGGTAGTTTCTCTATTCCTTGTTTGTTTGGTGATTTATTAGTAAAACGTGCGTTAGCCGATTTAGGTGCCTCAATTAATTTAATGCCTTATTCTTTAGTGGAGAAATTGGGCTTTGGAGAGCCTAAGACCACAAGAATGAGCATTCAATTGGCAGATCGGTCTATCAAGCTCCCTATGAGGATCATAGAAGATGTGCTTGTCAAAGTTGATAAATTTATCTTTGCAGTAGATTTCGTCATCTTTGACATCGAAGAGGACACCGAGGTACCACTCATTCTCGGTCGCCCTTTTCTCGCCACCGTGCACGCCATTATAGACGTTATTAACGGTAAATTTCTCTTTAGAGTCGGAGATGAAGAAGTTACCTTTACGATTGACTCGTCTATGAAAAATTCGCTCTCAAATGACGACTCATGTTACAATTTGGAGGCTTCTCCCGAAAAAGAGTCCACCCTATTTTCTGAAAATATTTGTTCACCTATTTTTCATGATGCCCTTGAAACTTTAAATTTAATTTCTCATGAAATCAGTAGTAACCATTTGGTCACACGCGCACCTATTTTTGAAACTCTTGAATTAGGTAGCGACCCCTTAAGAATTTCATTTGAGAAACCTCCAACTTTAGAACTTGAACACATGTCAAATCATTTACAATATTTATCTCTAGCGGAGGGTTCCAAACTTCCTGATCATACTTCGTCTTATCTATCCGAAAAGCCAATAACGTAGCGCGCATCACTATGGTCGAGCTCAACGACCATAAACAAAGCGCTCGTGGGAGTCATCCCATGGTTACCCTTTATTTTTATTAATTTTCTTTTTGAGTTTTTACAAGTTTGAAGGACATCGATGCAAGACGATCGGTCGGAGACGAACGTCAAGTCTACGTCATACTTCAAGTCGCTAACTTTTATTTTATTATTACATTTTAAAAAAAACGAAAACTACAAAAATATATATAAAATAACAAAAAAACAAAAAAAAAATTTTCTCGTACACGCCCCTGTCACAGGCGTGACCTGCAGATCACGGGTGTGTTAGTGGCGAGCCTTACCTTGTACGCAAACTTTTTCCCGTTTGTCTTTAGGCAATGACACGGGCGTGACCAAGATGGTCACGGGCGTGTCATGCCCTTATCGCGGGTATCTGAGGAGTTGACCAGGTCTACCTCGGATTACCTGCGGCGTGTTAAATTTTGGCCGACACGCCCCATTATCACGGGCGTGACCCTAGGGCGTGATAGTGGAATCCGAGGCCCATGCCTCGGATTCCTGCGCGCCTCTCTAGGATACCACTTTCACGCCCGGAGTCACGGGCGTGACTCTGCGAGTCAGGGGCATGACTCTGGGGCATTACCCGCAAATCAGAAGCAGCGCGCCTCAGATTCCATCCCGCTTTGACTCATACCTAACACGCCCCCATTCATGGGCGTGATAGGGGGGAATGACCGACCCGTGATTTCCTATAAATTTGAATTCACCCCCTTCTCTTCTCTCAACACTTCCACCGATCAAACCTCCTATTCTCTGCTTTTTGTGGTCGAACAAACATCTTCTTTTTAATCAAGCCTCGCCACCGCCCATGTTCCTGCGCTTCTTCCTCCGAGCACCCCGCAGATCCCGCCTCCGCGGAGCCATGCTCCTATTCAAAATTGCCACCCAACAACAATGGAGCGAGCATCTGTACGCCAAACCCTTTGGCATTTTTTGGATTTTTGACTGGGCGATCCTCGCAACCTTCAGAGCAGCGGACGTAGTTCGGGAATTTCTATCAACCACAAGATGGGCTCACCTTTTCTCCATTTCGGAGCCAGCTTTCCTCGAGCTCACCATCGATTTCTTGGCATCTTTTGAGTTCCGTTAGGCAGCACAAGATGATTTCATCATCTTTCGCATGGGCGAATGATGCACCAGCTCACCATCCGCCAACTCAATTTCGTCACGGGCTTTTGCTTAGAGGCCTTTTCACACTCCCCCGCCTATCTCGAACTCTAAACTTATTTTCCTTCTGATTTAAACCTCCTCACCTTCTGCTTGGAAATCAGTAATGACGCCGCCATGTACACCCCCAAGATATCAAAGGGTAGCCACCTCATCTCCCCTTCTTTACGCATTCTCCATAACCTCCTTACCTTTACTCATTCCGACCGCGGTGATAGCTATAATGTGGTGACCTGGGCTGATTTATATATATATATAGTATTTTTTATCGGGCACCACTCAACCTTGGTTATATGCTGGCAATCTTATTCCGTCATTAGGCTGAAAATGTGAGGCTGGGGCGGTTCATGGAGGAAATTTTATTACTTTCCAAGCCAAGCAGACCAGCATTTGGGATGCCCTTTCACAGCTCACTTGCATGCAAACCCCACAGGCTCTCTAGTTCCCGACCTTTCATGCCCCTGGCCTAGCGCACCGACGTGAGGGCGAGTTTGAGGTTATTCCCCTATCAGTCGGTGGTGGGGATCTTGATCTTGATCATGGTGCCAGTCCCAGCGGTACTCATCATTATCCCCAGATTCCACCACCACCGCTGCATTCTGCCCCAACATCCGAACCTTCTAATTATTGGGATCAACAATTTGGGTCAATTCATATGTGCATAGATGAGTTATAGACCCATTTTGACGGTCGTTTCACTACTTTTGATAAGCGCTTTACCAAGCTAGAGCAAAGTCATGCTTCTTCCATGGATCATATTACCCGCGAGTTCATGGCCATGCGAACTTTCTATCCGCAGCCCGGGGATTCTCCCAACCAGGAGTAGCTGTCTTTTCATTTCTTTGGACTTGTAGTGGGTCGCCTCTCTGTATCTGTATCATTTTTTTATTTTCATGTATTTTTATTGTTATGAAAAAAAATCTATAAAAAATGTGTTTTGTTTTGCTAATGTCTTACAGGTCGCTTTTGGTACTGCTTTGACATTCTCAGGGAAGTCTCCATTTCTTTCTTTTCTTCATTTTTGTATTGAGGACAATGTATTGCTTAAGTATGGGGGAGGTATATTTCTCAAGCGAAACATAAAAAAAAATTTTATTTTTCAAAAAATTAAAAAAAAGAAAACTCAAAAAAAATTATATTTCAAAAATTATATTTTATTATGTATTTTTTTTCAAAAAAATAAAAAAACGAAAAACAATTAGAAAATCACTAATTAAATTTCTTAGAAAGGGATGTTTAGGATATCACCCCATCTTACATCCTAATACCGTTGAGAGCCCTTCACAGGGTATATCTCGGGAAGTCTAAGAAATAAAAAAAAAATAGGTTTAATTTTTAATTAGAGAAGTCGTTATTTTCATATTTATTCACATGTAAATTCCTAGTAATTTAACTTTTTATATAGTATTTAGAGAATTTTAATGTTTTAATTGAATTTTGAATTTTGGAGTAAATTTATTGGCCATGCTGTGTTTCTAGTTATGTGCACGTGTAAGTAAAATTTTATGTAGATCTAAATATTAAGCATATAATTAGATTTTCATTTTTCTAAATGCGTGAAAATGTTTTGTTTTACTTTCATTTTGAAAATCGTTAAAATCTAAAATACTTTAGGTGAGTAAGTAGAAGTTTACTAGAGTGATATTTCGTGGATCAAGAAAGAGATATTTTTTCTCGATGTCTAGAACTTGCCCTCTAACAATTCTCAAGACTTTGCATAAGTTAAACACATTACCATAAATATGATTTAGGCAGTTCTTTTGGCCAGTTTGTGACTTTGCACCCGTACCTAAAAAAGTTTATCATTGTTAAGCCATTTTGAGCTTATTACCGTATCCTTTTGTTTTAGCTACACCAAGCATTTTACCAAAGCCTAAAAAGCAACCTAATTGCACACTTAAGACCAAGCTTGAGCTTAGATAAACAAACACGGTTTGTGAGTGATTAGGAGCCTTTTCATTTTTGGTGGCTCTTTTCTTAAAAAAAAGTTGATTTATTCTTCTTTTCTCTTCAAAATAAAGACAAATAAAAAAATGAAAGAAAGGAAGAGATAGAAGAAAATTTTCAACATGGTAAAAGAGTTGAAAGAAAAAGTAAGAAAAATACAAAAGGATCATGGATGTGGCTCCGCTCCTAAAGCCATAACAAATTTATGATGTGCAAGCTCTCTCTAGGTTTTGGTGTGACTAGCCATTGTTTGTATCTTTGAGAACCCTTACCAAAAACTTAAGCCTACATTTCAACCTAATTAAGCTCTATTGATTTATGTTTTTAAGTTAAACTAGTGTCGTGGCGAGAGTGTGAAAGGGCAAGCCTATGTCCATCAACATTGATGGATTTCATTGGAGGGTATTTTGATCTTCGTTCGTGCAATGGTATCTTAGTAAACACGCTACACTCTCCATAAATATAATTTTAAGATTTACCCAATTTTTCATTTTAAAAGTAAAAAATAATAGTGGAAACACATTTTAAGAAAAATAAAAACCTAATTTGTATGTTGAGTAAGTTTTTTTTACAAAAATAGCTACAAGCATAGGCATAAGACATCGCATTTTACTTCTTAGGTTCAATTTTCTTTTCTAGTATTTAATATTTTTCTACTCCCTATAGGAAGTTGTTTACTCGGGACTAGCAAACAGATAAGTATAGGGGTATTTGATAACTCTATTTATTCTTATTTTTATTATGTTATTTTTCTATTAATAGTTAGATATTATATATATTTTTTATAATAAAAAGTTTTGATATTAACTACTTTTTATATCTTTTATCTTTATTTGCACTAACAAAATTATTTTAAATCTTGCAGGGCAAATCTGCAGATTATTTGGAGCAAAATAGAAATTTTTCATTCTAGGCCAAGACACACCCGGTGACACGCTCTCCTTAGGCGTGACCAGGGGCATGATACAGATGAGCTAAGAACGTCAACGCAAATCGTCGACCAGTGATCGAATAACCTGGACACGCCCTGCGACACACTCTCCTTTGGCTTGTCTCGTAGGCATGACACCCTTACACGGGGCGTGCCAGCTGGTGGAAGACTGTTAGTCTTCTGCCACGTCGGATTAAATTGACATGACCTGGGCACGGGCGTGATCCAGGGCGTATCGAGTGCATTTTTAGCTAATAAAGAAGTCGTTTCTGCCGTTGCCGCCAGACTTCCATTGCAGCTTGACACGCCCTGGTCACGGGCGTGACCTGGGGGAGTGATGCCCCCGTCAATTGCAGGTTACTCCCATAATTTTCATCTTCCCGCTATTTTCCAGAAATATACTTTACACGCCCTAGGTCATGGGCATGACCAAGGGGCGTAACCTGTCAGTTAACAGATTTTGGCGGTTTATCCTCCAATGTTCCCGGGGTTTCACGACGACGGTTCCGAGCCTGACATGCCCTAGGTCATGGGAGTGACTTAGGGCGTGACCAACCAGCAATTTTTCCTATAAATTCCAGACACTTTCAGTTGCTCAGGGTCAAAATTTTGGAAGTTGGAGTCTTGTAGTTTGCTGTTTTATTTTGCTATATTTTCCATTTCTTAGTTTAATTTTACATTGTGAAAGTTTCAATTCAAGTTTGTTTTGCAATTTAATCATGTCTTTCCCTACCTTAGCTTGTATTTCCCTAAGATGAGTAGCTAATTTTCATTTAGCATTTGATCACGATGAAGCTTGGAATAAAATAAACTCTTCCTTTTTTATCAAATGTCTTGTTCTTAATCTTGCTCACTACGATTTATCTTTGATTTTTATTTTGTCAATTTCATATTTCGCGGATATGATCTTCGATCTAAGATCCGTATCTTAAATGAACGATAGGTTGCGGATACGAGGAGATCACTCAAGGATAAAAGGTGTTGCATGCACTCCTCGAGAGAGGATGACATAAATCCTAATGATTGGTGTCAAATCCAATAGTGTGGTTCACCGCCTAAAGCAAGCTTAGGGGTTTCAACTGGCTGAGAGGTCTTAATCAATCAACCTAAGGTTAGTCAAAATCATAAGATCGGGAGAAAAGCTTTGGTACTTTAGGAACCTCCATGGTCGAGTGAGCAATTTAAGAACTCGCATTGCTTTATTTTTCAAAAAGGTTTTTTTTATCCCAAGGGGATTCTAGATAAAGTGCTAGCTTCCCCATCATCGAATTTCTCTTTCTTAGTATAACGCTTCCGTTTCTTTGTCCATTTTATTCAAAAACCAAATTTCCCATCCGATAAGATAATAGATCTTCCTTGTGAGTACAAGTACTCGACAAGCCCCGAGTCGATATACGACACTTGATTATATACTCTGAACCTTAGGTATACTTGCCTCATCAATTGGAAGCACGCGTTAGCGTGGAGAAAATATCCAAAAGAGATGTATTGTCTCATGACTAATATTTGAGAAAAGCTCCATGTAGCTCAAGAGCGTTATGAGAAGTTTGTTAATCGATGAAGGGTCGATCTGGTGTTTGCCGTTGGAGACTTGGTTTTTTTGAAGGTTTCTCTGATGTTTGGTGTTCAAAGGTTTGGAAGGAACCGCAAGTTAGACCCCCGGCATGTGGGACTTTTCCAGATTTTTGAGCGCATCAGAGTGTCAGCTTATAGGCTGGAGTTGCCTGCTACATTCCCTGGTGTCCATGATATATTCCATGTGAGCCAGTTATAGATGTGTTTTGGAAATGATCGTCAAGTCCTCAATTCGATGCCACAGATACTGTCAAACCTTACGTATGTGTAAGAAACTGTTCGTATTCTGGATTCTCAAGAGTGTGTGTTGCGGAGAAAGACCATCCTCATTGTCAAGATTCTTTGGAGAAATCAAGACGTCGAGAGTGCAATGTGGGAATTAGAATCGGCGATGAGGGAATCTAATCCACACCTCTTCTCTTAGTTTCGGGTTTATCTTTATGTTTTCAATCACGTTTGATTTTCTCGTTTTGTTGTGGTGTTGGAGTTGTGTTAAGTTTCGGGACGAAACTTCATTTTAGGGGGAGTGACTGTAAAGCCCCCGATTTTTAGATGATTTTATTTGATTTGGTATCGTCAAATTTATGACGCCAGGCCGTTACACCACTTTCTTTTTATTAACAGCGTTGCACCGCTCGTGCATTTTTGCGTCCATTGGGTCTGTTTGACCAGTTTGAGTTTTTAAAGAGATTAAATGTATCCATGTTGGAAGCTTTGAGTTTTGAAGTTTTGAACTCGTCTGGTTTTATTCTCAACCGAGAACCCTTGGGTCTCGGTGCGTGTTTTTAATCCTTATGATGACTTTGCTTAAGTAAGCATTTGTTGATAATGCCTCAAGATTGGTGTGTTGGAATCTTGGGTCGTCTCTCCCGCTAAATTCTTAGAGTTGGCATTTCCCTTCAAGAATATTTGGAATTTTCAAAATTTTCCTATTCGGGTCTCGAGAGGACCTGGAGTTCTCGAGAGGACCTGGAGTTCTCGAGAATAATCCTATAGTACTCAAGATACCTATCTTCAGTACTCAAGTAGAGTGTGCCTGGTTCTCGAGAGGAATTTCTGTTAGTACTCGAGTAATCTTCTTCCAATACTCGAGTTATCCCCTAGCTCTCGAGAAGGCCTTATTCTGTTCTCGAGTAAAGTCTTCTCTTCTACTCAAGTAGACCTAGTAGTACTCGTGTAGCCCTTGTTGTACTCGAGTATTCCTTCTAGTACTCGAGTAAACGTCCCTTAGTACTCGAGTAATCACATAGCTCTCGAGAATCCTTATCCTATTCCCTTGTAAGGTCTTCTCTTCTACTCGAGTATCCCTAGTAGTACCGAGTAGCCCTTTCTGTACTCGAGTAGTCCTTCTATTACTCGAGTAGTTCTTTCAGTACTCGAGTAGTCCTTCCCTGGTATTCGAGTAGTCCATCCAGTACTCGAGTTGTCCCTTCTTCCTTCTCGAGAAACCCATTTCAGCAGACCCCAATTCTTCTTTTAAGTGTGGTTATTCAGATTTGACCCTAAGTATAAATACCTACTTCTTCTTCATCTATTAATCGATCGAAATTCTTTTCGACCTCCGAACCAGAGCGGTGTGAGTGAGTAAGAGTTTGTGCTTCCTTACTCCTTCCGGTGACCGTCGACGGTGCTCCGGTGCTCGAAATCATGAACTAATCGTTGATCCGGAAAGCTATAGTCGAGAGCTACGCCATCGTGGTAAACATTTCCCCATTCCTTGAATTTTCTCATTAGGGTTTTTCGGCCCTAACCTCTATTTCGGCCATTTTTTTCAGATTTCGACTCCTCCCATCTTCTTTTGCCACGATCTGCGACGTGGAGTAATTCGGTGAACGTTTCCGGTAAAACCAAGGCAAGTTGTGGGTTACCCTCATTTCCACTTCTTCGATTAATGGTAACTATTACGTTCTTCATGTTTGTTAAATTTGTACACCTTTTTCCCCATGGTATCACAATAATTAATCTTCCTAAATAATCACTTGATGTTGTCATGGTAAACAAAAAAATTGTCAAGCCATGTTTATTCATTCTTGAAGTGTTTTATTGGCGGCTCTAATCGCATTATCCATCGTTGTTGATTGTGTTAGAATTGATCTAGGCCTTGTAACACTTCCTAGAGGTCGATCAACTGCGTCTTTAATCTAGAATGTCGAGTAGAATCTGACTTTCCAAGTCTCAAGATATATATGGTGGTTTTTTGTGGGTTTTCTTGATTGCGGCATATAGTGGACAAAACTACCTCCGTAATGTTTGATTCCTTTATTAGTACCTTGTGGAAGTATACCAGGTTTTTGGGCATCTGCGGTACATGGTGGAGGGTATGAGACTCTCCCACAGTTAGACAGATATTATATTCGTGAGGGGTGTATCCAGTTGAGTGACCACCTCGCCCGTGTTTTTGGGTAGAGTCGACCACAGGTGCCTAATAAAGGTTGTGCAATTTCTTCCTTATGATTTACTTATATTTATAAACTTATAGCCTTGTGCATCTGGTATATTTGTCGATGTACATGACGATTCACGTAAGCGTTCTTTTTTTCCTATTTGATGCTTTACTTTTGTACTTTACTTCAGTACTGTTGGTCTTGGGTTGGTACCCCTTTTGATCTTTGTTTAATTTGGCTTATCTATCTTCCACTATTTGTACCTTCTTGTTGAGGTGCTCTGTCTTTGGAATTCCTCAGGTTCAGAGCAGTAGAAGATAGCCGTGCTGGTTTTGGAGTTCCTGGGTAGCTGTCTTTGTTATGGGTTTGCCTCGCCGTAGCGAGGCAGTTTATTATTTAATTTGTTTTACACGTTTAGACATATTTTACTGTATGTTGGTTCGTGTCAGTTTGTTGATGCCCACAGGTTTGTTATCTTTGGATACTTGCTAGCTGCATAGTTTTCTTTCTATGGATGAGGATTACTTGCTCTCTGGGATGATTTATGCTAGGAATGCATGTTAGGTATTTTCAAGTATAAAATTTACTATTATTATTTCATGCATTTGCATATTTTAAAATTCTAACTTGTTATATTTAGCGACCGTAAAATCTATCTTTACTACTAATATAAATTTAGGGTCTTGCATAGCATGAGTTGTCTTTGGGGACGTTTATACTCATGTAGGATGTTAAATCTCATGAAGGAAGTATATTTATTCCGCAGTGTATAAACTATTTTCTTTCGTGGACTTGTTGAGCCACCAAGCCGATGGATATAGATAAATTGCCTTAAAATTGGATTTTTTTCTAAATCTCTTAAAGATCTATCTTTTTGAGTCTAGTAGGAGTTTTGCCTGAGCGTCCGTAGTTATACCCTTCTGACGTGGCATCATGACGCGTATTTTCCCTTACTCTTATAGGTTATTAAATGCGGTGAAAATTCTGGTTTTGACATACCCGTCCATGAAGCGATTTCCCAAATGCTGAAGTACGCTAAGTACCTTAAGGACCTCCTGACTAACAAAAAGAATTTAGAGAACTTATCGCACGTCATGCTAAATGTCGTATGCTTTGTGGTCTTGACAAATGGTTTATCAAAGAAGATCAGTGATCCGGGTAGTTTTTCTAAACCGTGTGTATTTGGTTATATTTTTGTCAAGCCCGCATTAGCCGACTTAGGTGCGAGTATCAATATAATGCCCTTCTTGTTATTTAAGAAGATAGGAATTGGTAGCCACAACCCCACGCATATGGGTATCCAGCTCGCCGATAGATCAGTTAAGTACCCGTTAGGAATAGTGGAGGATGTCTTAGTCAAAGTCGACAAATTAATCTTCCTGGTGGATTTCGTCATATTGGACATCGAAGAAGACATCGAGGTTCCCCTGATCCTTGGACGACCCTTCCTTGCCAACTCCTGAGCTATCTATGACATAAGCAATGGTAAGATCTTCCTTCGAGTAGGCAATGACGATGTGACTTTCTCTATCACCTCTTCGATGAAGAACACCCTAGAGAATGACGACTCCCATTTTTTCTTAGACACCTAAAGTTATGAATCTTCCTACTGCTTTTCTTATAGTGAAAATAAATTTTTTGGTTTTTGTCCTCCCTTTACCCCTCCAATGGAACCTCTGCAAGAAGCTGTCACGGCCATAAGCCCCACCCCTTTTAATTTTCTGTTTAAAAAAGTCTACGAAGACATAGTATTTGAAAAAGAAAGAATTTCGAAAACATCTTATGAAGAACCTCCTACCCTAGAATAGAAGGAACTACCCGAACATCTTAGGTATGCCTTCTTATAATAGAACTCCAAGCTACCGGTAATAGTTTCGGGCCACTTGACTGAAGTACAAAATAATAAACTCCTGCTAGTATTACGTAAGCATCGCCGAGCTATTGCTTGGTAGATTTCTGATATAAAGGGCATATGTAAGCCCCCCCTTTTTTTTGAAAACCCGGGGTCTTATGCCCAGAACCGCCGCTTTGAGGTGACACCTTTGCACCCGGGAAGGTCGTCACTACAACGCGCCGATTCTGCCGGCCTTTTCGATCATAATAAGTAGCAAGCAAGAAGAGTAAGCAAGTCCACCAGAAGAAAATATCACATATAAATAAAAAGTCCACAAAGGGAGTGTCCACAGAAATCATCAGAGAACAAAGATACTAGAAATATAAGGGCTCGCGCCCGGTACATCAAGTCCTCACTACAAAATCACTCAATGCGGAAGCAAAACTAAAACTCTACTAAAGGTCGGGACTCACGGTCCCTGCAGTCTGGACTCCAGTGCTAGACTGCCCCATCTCCAAGCATACCGGCCTCCTAGGATGCTCCTCCGGGCTGGGCTCCGTGATCCCCTAATATGATATGGTTCTAAAACCTTTAGTCTAAAAGACTAAGCCCTATTATCCCCCACCCCTTCCCCCATGCTCTAAGGCACCGGGCGGAGAGGGAGAAAGGGGAGGACATGAAAGTGGAGATAAATTCCAAAACAGATAACGGTGGACCTAACTAGCAAGTTATAACAGGTGAACAATCTAAGTGTTGTAATAGATATAATAGAAAGGAAGTAAGTAAGAAATTAAACCTTCGCTTATGTGAGTACACATAAGCTAAGGGATCTTTTGTAAGGCTCCCATCGTATAACGCGTCCCATACCGCTTATACGTTGGGGTGTCGTTTATCAAGCAGCAGATATACATATATCAAATTGACCTTAATTTATAAACATGCCCACACAGGCTTATAGACCAAGGGGTCGTTTTGCAAGTCCTAAATTATAAGCGTCCCATTCCACTTATATTTTAGGTGTCAAGGTTGTTATGAATGATTATGACATGCAGCTATATGGTGGGTTATGATGTTCAAGCAGTGCAACTCACACACCCAACTTTATGTACACAAACCTTTAGTTCCCCCTTTCTGGAGATAACTCCCAGGTTACGCCCGTAGAGGCAAACGGAAGCGGTGGGTTGGGCCTCGCCCACCTCAAAACCAGTAAAAGCACCACTAGTCTGACCTGTCGTATGCCCTCAACGCCTGGTGCACGAGGCGGACTCCTGCGTACTCTTGCCGACTGGTCTGCCGAACTTAACCTTGGCTAAGTGCTAGTCACCTTGCTGAGTCAACGATATTAGTGTCGGTGCAATCCAACTCCCCGATATCGAGAACCCACCACCTTATTCTTTCCTATTTTTATGCACATGCAGCAGATTAATATATAATAATTTAAAGTGTCAAACTCCCGGACTAAACCGTCTGTATTAACCACAACCGAGACTAAGCTCCCCGGACTAGACCGTCCAGCTCATCTCCAAACTTCATCCCTTAAAACACCACGAGACGGCGCCCCCTTGAACACCTCGGGACGACTTAACCATTACCAACCCTAACTAATGAGTGTGTGCAATGCGAATCCCTATTAGGCTAATTACTCTTTCGTTTGTTTTAAGATTTACGTTAGCCTAGGACTGCCTCCAGAATATACCCTGTGAGGGGTTCTCAATAGGCACTAGGAACTATGATGGTAGTAATAGCCCAAAGTTCCCTTTCGCAAGGCACTTATTGTTATTGGTTGTTTTTCCCTTACCCTTTCCCTTTATAAATTGCATCAAACTAAACCTAGGGTGAATTTGACTCTTCACTCTTACGGGGACGGCGATCTTTCGTCGGTCCCGCGCACCTTCTAGAGCACATCAACTCATTCCTCACCACACTTGAAACCTCCTAGGGGGATCCATCCTCTTTCTTTAAATCCAACCAATACAAGCTGTCCTTACGCTAACCCAAACCTTATCCTGTTACTCATTTCCCAAAGTTACTAACTACAGACCACCTTATACTAAGTAATGTCTAAGATAGGATGTCCATTGTGTTTTCATCCGAACAGTCTAAGTTATTTACTGGGGGCCTATCACGACATAATTGAATCAATTCCCGGTTATAACAATTTTCTCAATTAATCTATTAATTAATTAATTTTACTAAAATCCAAGGTCTTCCAAATTTGAACAAGGAGTATACTTTTCAGTCATGTATAAATCATAATAAATTTAAGACAAATACTACTATGTCTAAAAATGATATATCCAAGGTTTGGAAATTTTCACTAAGGTTTAAGGGGCCTAAACATATTTTTGCAATAATCCATTCCTTTCATGTCTAATGAATAAACTACATCAGATTCTCTTCTAAATAATTTGGATTAATTACAGGGTACTAGAAATATCATGAAAACAGTACTATAAAAGTTTCATAATTTTCCTGCTGGAAATTAATTTATAATAAATCATTTACTAAAAACCTAATCTAGCATGCTTGTGAATCAAGTACTATATTCATAACTCCAAAAATCCAGAATGAAATCCCACTGATTCAAAATGATTTAAAAACCCTATTTACCAACATTCATAATTTTCCAGAAACTATTTATGCCATAAAATATTTTTAAACCATAAAGCCCTTTAATAACACTTGTGAAAGAACTACTCTATTTATTCAACATAAAATTAAAATAAAATTCATGAGCATTCCTACTGGCCAACGACATCTAATTCCAGAGTTTCAAGGGGGCCTTATTTGGATTAAAAATCTTTAATAAATAAAACATCAAATAGGGCTATACCCATATTCGTGAATGAAGTACTAAAAACAATAATCCAAAAATTCTAGTAAAATCAGCCAAGGGTCCTAACTACCCTAGAAACACTCAACCCAGGTTTCATAGCCTTTGAGTGCATTTAAACTACTACTTTGACCTAAAAGCCCTTCTACTCTAAAACTAGGGTTTAGGTTTTGAGGTACCTACCTACCTCAAAATTCTCTAATATTACAACCAGAGGGTTAAATACCCATTAACTACCTCTCCACCAAAACCCAAGGCCATACAAGGGCATTTGCCCCTATGTCCTTCACAAGCCCCCAAAGTCCACATTTAGGGTTTGAACCTGGGCCCTAGGGTAAACTTACCCTAATCCATCCCATTTTCCCTAAGGGAGTTCTTAGGACCATTTTAAACCAGTGGTCAGAATATCAACCTCTGTTGAGGTGAGATGATCACACAAGTGTCAAAAGAACCTTTCTCTAAGCTTCCCTTCACTAGGTCAAAACTAGGGTTTAGAGGATTCCTATACAAAACTCAACCAAATGAGTTGAAATTTGAACCAGACCTAAATACCTATACCAGGGATACCTCACCAAAATTTGGGAGGGTATGGAGGTCATTTGACCCTTTAAATATCTTACCCTAGCTTTTCTAGGGTTAGGGCAAAACCCTAAGCTACACTATCCCAAATGGTCTACAATATTTACAGGAGCTAGATCTAGGTAATAATAAGCCTCTGTACAAAATTCAAGGAATTTGTACCAAGGGTTAGGTGTGGGGAATTATTTTAAAATCTGCCCTACATATAGGACCTACCCTAGTAAAATGGCCCTAAAAGTCAGTAGACTTGTCCTAAAATTTTCCACAACATATCAAACTGTAGATAATAAAAATACCTACAACATTTATATAGATCATCTTTGATGAAAGTGCCCCTAAATGGCCTAAATAATTTTTATAACAAATCTGCCCTAATTCTAGGACATACCCATAATAAAATGGCCCTACAGGTCTTGGTTCTTTACCAAAATTTCACCACAGCATATCAAATTGTAGGTATTTAAAGGACCTACAACTTTCATGCTATAAACCTTTTTAGGAGGTGCCCAGAAGGGGCCTAAATTCCATTTACAGTAAATCTGTGTAAATAAAATACAGAAAATTGAATATATAAAATCATTAAACTTATTTAATAGGGGTTGCACGAATCTTAAAGCAGAATCCAACGGAGGCTGTTCGTCTTCTCCGATTGAGCAGAACTTCAGGCCGTGGGGGAGGTGTTTCACGGGCCATATCCCGGCGGCCTGAGGCGGCGCCACCACCGGAAAACGTCTCCTATGTGTTCCCGGTGGTGGGGGCTTCCCTTTGCCGGAGCTAGGGAGGCCGGAGGTGGCGGCGCCGCCCTACCCGAGAGCTCCAAAAGTCCATGAAAATTGGAATTTTTCTGAAATTTAAACTCCTATTCCGTCTTGTTTGAGCAAGACATCAACTCCTAAACATTCCTAGGATCTAAGCATGGAAAAAGAGGTGAGGGAGGACCTGAGTTCGGGCTTGGATGCGGGTGGAGCGACGGGAATGCTTGGCGGCGGCGGCGATGGCATTTCCTCTTCTTGGTGGCTCCGGCAGTGGTTCTCCCTCCTATCTAGGGTTTCGAAATCCGTCTCCCTAGCATGTTGATGAGGTATAAATGGCCTGGAGGGGAGGGGGGAGGCGGTTTTGAAAATGGCCATTAAAGCCATTAATGGCTAAGCTCGGCCATGGAGGAGGGGGGCTGAACCAGGGCTTAGGTGCCCGGGAAATAGATAGAAACTTCTCCCCTTCCCCAGGGGAGTTCAATTCAGCCATTAAGGGTGGCCTTTGGCCTCCCATTGGCCGAACCCCTTCATTCCCTTTTTTTTCTTATTTCTCTCTCTCCTCCTTATTTCTCTAAATTTAGGCTTCTCTCTCTCTCTCTCTCTAGTCACTAGGTTGACTAGTCAATGGTCTAGGTTATTGCCAGCTATGAATAATCATATTAATCATGCACTCAAGGTTAACTTAGAGGAGAGAGTGGCTTGAGCTTGGGTTAACCCAAATAGGCTATGTTGACTTGACTTGGGTTAAATGGTGACTTAGTGACATTGACCTTTTGTGTCCACATTAATGGGTCCTTAGTGACCCATTGGGCTCCCCTAAGGCCTAGGTAGGGTTAGTTGGGGTTGGCTTGGCACCTTGGAGGTTACATGACTCTTAGGAAGGGCACTTTTACCACTTTAAGGCTAGAGTTGACTTGAGTCAATTTAGTCACTAGAGTTGACCCCAATGAGTCCCTGGTGACTCATTGGCACCATATTTGGTCTAGGGATGCCTTGGGGTCAGTTTGAACCCACTAGGTCACTCAAACCTAGTGTTTTAGAAACTTGCCATTTGCAACCCAACTAAGTCTCCACTAGGTCTTTAGGTCACTTGCTCTTCTTGGTTCCCTGAGAACTTGTCATGACCTATTCTTACTCAAAGCCACTCCTAGGGGGGTCCAATTTGAAAATGGGATGTTACAGCATAAGCCCATCCTTCTGCACTCACAAAATCTTAATGGAAGATAATTAACGTAATTCAATACAACCTCAGCACCGTATAAATCCAATCATGAAAGAAGTCGTAAAGGGCGAGGTTAGGAAACTCTTAGATGCAGGAATTATCTATCCTATATCTGATAGTATGTGGGTTAGCCCTATTTAGGTAGTGTCGAAAAAAGGAGGAGTAACAGTAGTTATAAATGAAAATAATGATTTAATCCCTATACGGACGGTGACTGGGTAGGGAATGTGTATCGACAACGTAAGTTAAATGACGCCACCCGCAAGGACCACTTCCCCATGCTGTTCATCGATCAAATCTTAGAGTGATTATTCGGCCATAGCTTTTATTGTTTTCTCGATGGTCTCTCGGGGTATTTTCAAATCCCTATCTCTCCCGAGGAGCAGTAGAAAACTACATTTTCTTATCCCTTCGGCTCCTTGCCTACCGAAGAATGCCATTTGGACTTTGCAATGCGCTAGCTACATTCCAGCGATGTATGCTCGCTATCTTCGACAAGTATTTAGAAAGCATTATGGAGGTGTTCATGGATGATTTCTCCGTGTTCGGCGATGCCTTTGATAGTTGCTTAGAAAACCTCAAAAAAGTCTTAGAGAGATGCGAAGAAACTTACCTTGCCCTAAATTGTGAAAAATGTCATTTTATTGTGAGGGAAGTGTTAGTTTTGGGTCATAAAATTTCTGCAAAAGGAATTGAAGGAGACATAGCTAAGATAGAAGTTATCGAGAAGCTGCAACCACCTACGAACCTCAAAGCTATAAGAAGTTTCTTAGGACACGCTAGTTTCTACAGCCGCTTTAAAAAAGACTTCTACAAAAGCACCAAACCTCTTACTCAGCTCCTAGAAAAAGAGAACCCATTTATTTTTGATGACCTTTGTTTGTCTATCTTTGAATTAATAAAAGATAAATTAATTAACGCACTTAATATGATAGCTCTGGTGTGGGACCTTTCCTTTGAAATAATGTGCGATGCGAGTAGTTTTGTGGTAGGAGCCGTACTAGGACAACAAATTTTAAAAAACTTCCACCCCATCTATTATGCAAGTAAATTACTTACAATCGACACACGAGAATTATACCACAACCGAGAAGGTGCTCCTAGCTGTAATGTTCGCTTTTGATAAAATTCGTTCATACATTATGCTTTCAAAAATTATTGTTTTTACGGGCCACTCGGCACTCAAATATCTTCGTGCTAAGACGAATGCAAGGCCGCTTTATTCGCTGGGTCTTAATCCTCTTGGAGTTTGACTTAGAAATCTTTGATAAGCGAGGAGCCGAGAATTTGCCCGCCGACCATCTCTCATGATCAGATAATCCGTATATAGAAAATTTAGATGAAAATCTTTTAATGATTATTTTCCTGATGAGAAGCTTCATTAAATTAACACTTCTCCTTCTCCTTGGTTTGCACACATAGCCAACTATTTAGTGGATCGTGTGCTCCAAAAAGAGCTTTCTGAGTCTGTGCGGACCAAGTGATAAGGAGATGTGTCTCTTTTGAAGAAGGATTAGATATTCTAAAACACTTACACAAAGGACCTACTAGTGGTCACTATCAAGCTACTCGCACATCCCACAAAGTGATTTGCACGTGTTTTTGCTGGCCTAGCCCATTCAAAGAAGCGCAAGCCTTTATGAGTAGGTGTGATAGTTGCCAACGGTCGTGAAATATTTCCAATAAAAATGAAATACCGCAAAATTATTTCCTCGAGTGTGAAATTTTCGACCTCTGGGGAATTGATTTTGTTGGCCCCCTTCCTTCTAACTTTGAAAATAAATATATTTTAGTTGTCGTAGATTATATTTCTCGATGGGCTGAAGCCCAAGCTCTTCCTATTAATGACTCCCGAGTCGTAATTGCATTTTTGAAAAAATTATTTTATCAGTTTCTTACGCCGCGAGCCATCGTTCGCGATAGGGGTTCACACTTTTGTAACACGCAGTTTTCATAAATTATTATTAAATACAACGTTACGCATAAGCCTTCAACTGCCTACCACCCCCAAACTAATGGACAAGTTGAAGTAGTGAACAGAGAGATTAAAAGAATATTAGAAAAGACTGTTTCATCTTCTAGGAAAGACTGGTCTACAAATTAAACGATGCTCTATGGGCCTACTGAACAGCGTACAAAACCGCCCTCGGATGTACGCCATATAGATTGGTTTACGAAAAATCGTGCCATTTACCTATAGAATTAGAAAACTGCGCTTTTTGGGCCTTGCATTTTTTCAATTTCGATCCCCACTCTGTCGGCGACCTTAGAAAATTTCAACTTAACGAGCTCGACGAGTGGCACTCTTATGCTTACGAGAATAATAAGTTTCATAAAGAGCGTACGAAACGTTTTCACGACAAGCACTTAAGGCACCCAAAAACCTTAAAGTCATGCGATCAAGTTCTTCTTTATATTTCTCGTTTACGTTTATTTCCTTGAAAGTGAAAGTCTCGTTGGTCTGGGCCATTTTCTGTTAAATAAGTTTTTCCATATGGTACTGTTTTAATTTCACACCCTGATAGGGCGAATTCAAAGTAAATGGTCAGTGTCTTAAATACTTTTTCTATGGTGATGTCAGTCCGAACTATATTAATGTTATTTTGCATGATCTGAATGTTGGATAACTTAAGACTTTTTATTTTGTTATGAACTTTAAATATAATTTTTGGACAATAATCTTTTGTACAATGTTTTTTTGATACGTCGAGCTCAAACGACATTTTAAACAAAGTGCGCTTTTGGGAGGCAATCCAAGTTATCTTGTTTGTTTTCTTTATTTTCCACTTTTTTCCCTGGATGGCTCCGACAAGTTGATGCTTCTGTGATCGCCTGCTCCAACGATGCTGAATCTATCACGAAGTCCAAAGAAGACATTTCAAGAAGATCCAAAGCGCAAGCACAGGGGAGCGACATAAATAAACATTCGCGGTGCATAAATCCGGGGAAGTACCTGTTTTTCAATTCTGTACTTACATTTCAGTTTTAATTTCTCTCTCTCCTTCCCCTCCTTTCTCCAGTGAGGACAATGCCCATTTTAAGCTTGGGGGAGGATTTCCTCTTCCTCTTTTCTTTATTTTTTTCCCTGTAAAAATCAATCAAAAAATCCAAAAAATTCTTGTGCTTTCTCCTTTTTCTTCTTATAGAAAAATTTCAAAAAAGATAATATCTTTAAAAATCCAAAAAAATAGAAAAAATTTCAATATAAAAAAAATATATGCTATTTGTTTTTTACTTTAATAGTTTAAACGGTTTTTGGTATTTCAATTGTACCCTTGTATTTATTTGTTTTTCTCAAAATCCCATATAAATAACTTAGCTATTTATAATATTTCTAATCGTTCTTTTTAATTATATTTCACAAGTAAAATGTTGGCCCATGCTGTGTTCCTAATTCACAGTATCATGTTAACGTAAAACTTTTTTCTTAAACTCGAATATTTATTATTGTTTTCGTTTTTTTTTCTTTACTTTCTTAAAAATATTTCATCCACTATTTTCCTTTTAATTTTTGGATAATTTTTATAACGTCAACTTTAGATTAGCATAGTAGATGTGACCGATCCAAGTCACCGATTATTTCTATTTTCAAGATAATTTCAATAATCTCCTTTTATTATCTAGGATCTGTTTTTTTTTTTAAATTTAAAAAAACTATGCTTTAGATAAATTTAGAAGCATGAAATTGATTTAGGCCGTTTTTGTTTTCGTTTGAGCCTTCTTGCCAACCTAAAATTTTTTACCCCAAGTTAGCAGCTTTTGAGCCTTTTTCCAATTTCAATTGATAGCTCCACTTATCATTTCATATTCACCAAAGCAAAAATTTCCAACCTATCTAATCACAATAACCTTTATGAGTTTCATTAAAAAATTTTATGATTATGATAGGTTATTTTGTGATATTTTTTGAGAAGTTTATGAAAAAAGTATGCTCAAAAGAAGTGTTTACTTTTGTTTGGCCAATCTCAAAATGAAAAGAAAAAAATTAATTATGGCCTTTATTTTGAAAAAAAAATCGAAAAGAAACCAAAGAAAAATATTTTATTTATAAATTTTTTGAAACTCTTTGTTTTGGTTTAGTTTGTTTTTCTAATGCCTCCTTGTTTATCTTTGAATTCCACTCCTAATCATAATCCTAAACCAAATTTTTTGGTCCTAATAAATCCTTTTTTATTCATGCTTTTGAATTTTATTTGTTAGCAAAGTAAAGAAAAAAAGTAAATCATTATTAGTTTGGATTTAAATTTAGATTTTTGTTATTTATTTGATATAGTCATAATGTGTTGCTTGGATCTAGTAACAACTCTATGCGTTTTTCATTTTGTTGATTTGCTTAAATCTATTTAAAGAAATTTGTTAAAATTTTGGATGATTAATTTTTGTTAGTAAAGTTTATAAATTGTAAACCATGTTTAAGAAATTGTTTTAGGTTTATGTTTCACCTCCTCCCTACTTAGAATTTTGCATAATACCTGTGTAAGCATAATTAGAACATTTTGATTAATCACTTTTATATTAGCTAGTTATTATATCTTTGCTTAAGCTTGGGGGAATTTGATAGTACGTTTTGCAGTCTAAACTATTAGGGTATTTTATTGTTTTTAATACATGAATCATGTCTTGTAAGCTTATATATTGACCTCCTATTATATATATTATTGCCACTAATGTTTTCTTATCTTTGTGCAGGTTTCCAGAGTTTTCGGCCAAAAAAATGCCCTGACACGCACCCCTAACATGACGTCCCTAGGCGTGTCACAGGGCGTATAGCTTGAACCAGACGAAGTTTGATGCTAGAACCAGAATAATGAGAAAAATCGTTGATACGCCCCCTGACATGCCCTCCTTGGGCGTGTCATAGGGTATGTCACTGGGTGTGTCACCCTCATCCAAAAGCCTGCTACCGCATAAAAAGATTTTTTTTGTTATTGCACGTAAACAGTACTGACACCCCCTTACACGGGCGTTCCCCTGGGGCGTGTTCCACCTTTTGTCGACAACTGACGGATTTCTTACCAATGATTGAGATTTGACGATCCATACATGTGTAAGATCCGACTTCCTAATTTAGAAGCACACCCGAATCTTATGCCCAGAACCGCCGCCTTATGGTGACACTAGCACACAGGCTAGTCAACACCGCAAGACGCCGATCCTGCCAGCTAACACGATCATATCCCAGAGTAATATGAGTAACAAAAGTATTAAATAGTCCATAGCCACAACATATATATATATATATATATATATATAAGTGAAAAGAAATATGCATCAGTCCAGAAAGTGTACATCAATAATAAGGGCTTATGCCTTGTACATCATATATATAAAATTCCCTCTCTCTCTACCAGCGGAAGTCTCTATCTTCACCAACTCAACCCACCATGTGACAGCTCTACTGTAGTAGAAAAAGGTGGTAGTCGAACTGGCTCCTCAGGTCCTGTCACCTCGCCCTCTTGGTCGTACTGGTACTCCATTTCCTAGAGCCCGTAAAAATAGTTGGTCACCGACCGTTAATCAAAAGACTAAGTAATTTCTTCCAAACCTCGCCCCGCCACTCCTATGCACCATGCAGGGGAACAAAGTGGAAGGTAACAAGGGGTGACAAGTATAAGCAGATGACAGTGGCCCTATACTATTATGTAAACAAGGAGTAACAATAGCTCTACACTAATAGTGCTGAGTAAGAGGTATAAGTACAGTAAGTAAAGAAAAGAACATCAATAAATAAAGTATGTAACAGTTGTAAGTAAGGTAAAGTAAGAGGAGTGCTACGCAGCATAGTAACATAAGTATACTTCATCTAATCTATCATTAAAGAAGTACCCCAACTTATATGAATTCCCATACAAACATATAAGTTAAAGTTTCAAAAATTAACTTATCATATAAAAGAGCCCATACTAATTTATATGATAAGGATCCATGAAGCGTACGACCTAATATGAATGAATGCATGCGGGTTATTATGAATCATGCAAGTGCAACTCACACACAATGACTCTGTGATCACTGACCTTTAGTTCCCGCTTTTCGGAGCTAGCATTACTCTATAGTACCACTATTGTGGCTACGGTAGCAGTGGAGCGGGCATCTCCACTCCTAGGCAGGTATGCACACTACCAAACCTAGACCTCCCATACGCCTTTGTACACGTCCTAGGTGCACTCTAGATTCTTGCATACTAATTGCTGACTACCCGTCCGTCTTGTTGGGTTGGGTTTACGTTTCCGGGGATTGTCGACCAGACCGTAGTATAAACAACCTAATGGCCCCTCAAACCCACACACCAACCTGAGTCACCGTACTGCCATCAGTGTGACGATTGGCCCAGTACTGCATGACCCGCCACTAGTATGTTTATGCACATGCAAGTATTATAACTCAAGCCTTCAGCTTGCAGGACCAACCTGTCTTGAATTCCTCCAACCCTACACGGGTGTGCATATAACAGAAATCCATCAAATGCTACATGGGCGAGAATATTACCATGAATCCCTACAACCCAGTACGAGTGAGGATGGTGATGCGATGCCTAACCTATTAGGCTACTCTTGTCTACGGGTTATTATACTCAGTGACTTAAGATTAATCCCAGGACTGCCCAGGGTATACCCGGTAAAGGGCTCTCGGGGGCACTAGGAACTACGATGGGCTGAAGCCAAAGCTCCCTTTCTTAAGGATATTTACTTTAGTGGATGCCTACCCGTGATTCCATTTTTGCTCTGATTATTACTCATGGGTGATCCTAATGATTTAAGATCTTATTTAAGGGGCGATGGTCTTCCGCCAGCCTCCACCAGGTTGCAATCCAAAGGCTTGCACTTTTGCTCTCGTCACTAAGACAACACTACCAACCAGGGTTATACTCCACTTTTGATCTCTAGCTCAACCGTTGATCCATTACCCGGTGGTCCTTATAGTATAACCTACTTTCACTATGTGCAACCCATGACCTAATACCAACCCGAAATAGAACTTCCAACTCCTTGGGCCACCGGCCCCAAATGATTTTATCCTAGGATTGTATGGACAAATGAAGTGAGTATATTGATTTACATAATTTTCTTAAGTCATTAAAGCCTCTACTTAAATCATTTAACTAATTCCCTAGGTCACTTAATACATGAAGTAATACAAATTATAATCCACTGACCTAAGGAATTTCTCTTAAGTTATATCATGGTAAAATATTGTTGTCTATAAAAATTCATAATTTTCCTTTGAATATTTCAATTTATTGATTGATTAATACAAAACTCACATCATTGCCATTTTCCAAATAAAGTATAAGGAATACATTACCCAAAATTCTAGGAAAATTACAGAGCATAAATATCATTAATTTAAGGCTAATGGCAGAGTTTCATAAACTTCTATAATGTAGTGACCAACTAATTTCAATTCTTACTAAATTACCAAAATGCCATTATGCAAGTTTAAAAATTATTATGACATCCAAAATTTTTGAGATCATTATACAAGGCTAAGCATACATTTATACAGCACTAGAAATTTTTCCAACATTTTTTGATGTATATTTTTATCATAACTAAATTATTTCACAAAAAGGCAAAATGATCAAAAGTACATACTATCATTATAAAATCAGCTAATCAGGTCCATAAATTTTTCCAGGAATTACATATGACTCCCTTAATTTCTAGGCATTATTTGAGAATTTTAACTCTTGAATAACCCTATTTTCAAATTTTCATCCTTAAATGGCCTATATTTCAAAAATTCCAAATAATTGAATTCTTGCTTCCAAAAATCCCAAAATCTCTATGAGGGATAAACTTTATTCTAATGAGCCTCTGGAATAAGTTCCATGATTTTTGACTAGAAAAAAAATTATAATAGTTTAATAGTTCCATGATTTTTTACATACTATCATTATAAATAGAAAAAATTTCAATTTAAAAAAAATATATGCTATTTGTTTTTACTTTAATAGTTTAAATAGTTTTTGGTATTTCAATAGTACCCTTGTTTTTATTTTGTTTTTCTCAAAATCCCATATAAATAACTTAGCTAATTATAATATTTCTAATCGTTTTTTTTAATTATATTTCACAAGTAAAATGTTGGCCATGCTGTGTTCCTAATTCACTATAGCATGTTAATGTAAAAAATTTTTTCTAAAACTCGAATATTTATTATTTTTTTTGTTTTTTATTTTCTTTATTTTCTTAAAAATATTTTATCCACTATTTTCCTTTTCATTTTTGGATAATTTTTATAGCGTCAACTTTAGATTAGCGTAGTAGATGTGACCGATCCAAGTCACCTATTATTTCTATTTTCAAGATAATTTCATTAATCTCCTTTTATTATATAGGATTTGTTTTTTTTTTAAAATTTTAAAAAACTATGCTTTAGATAAATTTAGAAGCATGAAATTGATTTAGGCCATTTTTGTTTTCGTTTGAGCCTTCTTGCCAACATAAAAATTTTTACCCCTAGTTAGCAGCGTTTGAGCCTTTTTCCAATTTCAATTGATAGCTCCACTTATCATTTCATATTCACCAAAGCCAAAATTTCCAACCTATCTAATCACAATAACCTTTTTGAGTTTCATTAAAATATTTTATTATTATGATAGGTTATTTTATGATATTTTTGGAGAAGTTTATGAAAAAGTATGCTAAAAAGAAGTGTTTACTTTTGTTTGGCAAATCTCAAAATGAAAAGAAACAAATTTTAATTATGGCCTTTGTTTTGAAAAAAAATCGAAAAGAAACGAAAGAAAAATATTTTATTTATAAATTTTTTGAAACTCTTTGTTTTGGTTTAGTTTGTTTTTTAATGCCTCCTTATTTATCATTGAATTCCACTCCTAATCATAATCCTAAACAAAATGTTCCTGTCCTAATAAATCCATTTTTATTATTGATTTTGAATTTTATATATTAGCTAAATAAAGAAGAAAAGTAAATCAGTATTAGTTTGGATTTAAATTTAGATTTTTGTTATTTATTATATATAGTCATAATGTGTTGTTTGGATCTAGTAACAACTACATGCGGTTTTTCATTTTGTTGCTTTGCTTAAATTATTTAAAGAAATTTGTTAAAATTTTGGATGATTTATTTTTGTTAGTAAAGTTTATAAATTGTAAACCATGTGTAAGAAATTGTTTTACATTTATGTTTCACCTCCTCCCTACTTAGAATTTCGCATAATAACTGTGTAAGCATAATTAGAACTTTTTGATTAATCACTTTTATGTTAGCTAGTTATTATATCTTTGCTTAAGCTTGGGGGAATTTTATAGTACGTTTTGTAGTCTAAACTATTAGGGTATTTTCTGGTTTTTAATACATGAATCATGTCTTATAAGCTTATATATTTACCTCCTTTTATATATATTATTGCCATTAATGTTTTCTTATCTTTGTGCAGGTTTCCACAGTTTTCGGCCAAAAAAATGCCCTGACACGCGCCCCTAACATGCAATCCCTAGGCATGTCACATGGCATATAGCCTAAACCAGACGAAGTTTGATGCCAGAACCAGAATAATGAGGAAAACCGCTGACACGCCCCCTGACATGCCCTCCCTGGGCATGTCATAAGGTATGCCACCGGGCGTGTCACCCTCATCCAAAAGCCTGCTACCGCATTTAAAGATTTTCTGTTACTGTACGTCAACAGTACTGACACGCCCCTTATACGGGCATTCCCCTGTGGTGTGTTCCACCTTTTCCGACGACTGACGAATTTCTTACCAATGATTGAGACTTGACGTGCCTTACATGTGTAAGATCCGACTTCCTAATTTGGAAGCACACCCGAATCTTATGCCCATAACCGGCGCCATATGGTGAGACTAGCACATGGGCTAGTCGACACTGCAAGAAGCCGATCCTGCCGGCTAACACGATCATATCCCAGAGCAATATGAGTAACAAAAGTAGTAAACAGTCCACATCCATAGCATATATATATATATAAGTGAAAAGAAATATGCATCAATCAAGAAAGAGTACATCAATAATAAGGTCTTATGCCTTGTACATCATATAAAAAAAATCCCTCTCTCTCTACCAGCGGAAGTCTCTATCATCACCAACTTATCCCACCTGCAGCAGCTCTGCTGTAATAGTAGAAGGTGGTAGTCGAACTGGCTCCTCAGGTCCTGTCACCTCGCCCTGCTGGTCAAACTGGTACTCCATCTCCTAGAGCCCCTAAAAATAGTTGGTCACCGACCGTTAGTCAAAAGACTAAGTCGTTTCTTCCACACCTCGCCCCGCCACTCCTAGGCACCGTGCGGGGGAACGAAGTGGAAGGTAACAAGGGGTGACAAGTATAAGCAGATGACAGTGGCCCTATACTATTATGTAAACGAGGAGTAACAATAGCTCTACACTAATAGTGTTGAGTAAGAGGTATAAGTACAGTAAGTAAAGAAAAGAACAGCAATAAATAAAGTATGTAACAGTTATAAGTAAGGTAAAGTAAGAGCAGTGCTACGCAACATAGGAACGTAAGTATACTACATTTAATCTATCATTAAAGACGTACCACAACTTATACGAATTCTCATACAAACATATAAGTTAAAGTTTCAAAAATTAACTTATCATATAAAAGAGCCCATATTAATTTATATGATAAGGATCCATGAAGCGTATGACTTAAAATGAATGAATGAATGCGAGTTATTATGAATCATGCAAGTGCAACTAACACACAACGACTCTGTGATCACTGACCTTTAGTTCCCGCTTTTCGGAGCTAGCATTACTCTGTGGTACCACCATTGTGGCTATGGTAGCAGTGGAGCGGGCATCTCCACTCCTAGGAAGATATGCACACTAACAAACCTAGACCTCCCATACGCCACTGTACACGTCCTAGGTGCACTCAAGATTCTTGCGAACTAATTGCAGAGTACCCGTGTGCATTTCCGGGGATTGTCAACCAGACCGCAGTATAAACAACCTACTGGCCCCTCAAACCCACACACCAGCCTGAGTCACCGTACTTCCATTAGTGTGACGATTGGCCTAGTACCGCATGACCCACCACTAGTATGTTTATGCACATGCAAGTATTATAACTCGAGCCTTCAGCTCGCAGGACCAACCTGTCCCGAATCCCTCCAACCCTACACGGGTGAGCATATAACACAAATCCATCAAACCCTATACGGGCGAGAATATTACCATGAATCCCTCCAATCGAGTACGGGTGAGGTTGGGGATGTGATGCCTAACCAATTAGGCTACTCTTGTCTACGGGTTATTATACCCAGTGACTTAAGATTAATCCCAGGACTGCCCAGGATATACCCGGTGAAGGGCTCTCGGGGGAACTAGGAACTACGATGGGCTGATTCCCAAAGCTCCCTTTCTTAAAGATATTTACTTTAGTGGATGAATACCCATGATTCCCTTTTTGCTCTCATTATTACTCTTGGGTGATCCTAATGATTTAAGATGTTATTGAAGGGGCGGCGGTCTTCCGCCGACCTCCACCTGGTTGCTATCCAAAGGCTTGCACTTTTGCTCGCGTCACTAAGACAATACTATCAACCAGGGTTATACTCCACTTGTGATCTCTAGCTCAACCGTCAATCCATTCCCCGGTGGTCCTTATAGTATAACCTACTTTCACTATGCGCAACCCAAGACCTAATACCAACCCTAAATAGAACTTCCAACTCCTTGGGCCACCTGCCCAAAATGATTTATCCTAGGATGGTATGGACTAATAAAGTGAGCATATTGATTTACATAATTTTCTTAAGTCATTAAAGCCTCTACTTAAATCATTTAACTAATTCCCTAGGTCATTTAATACATGAAGTAATACAAATTATAATCCACTAACCTAAGGAATTTCTCCTGAGTTGTATCATGGTAAAATATTGCTGTCTATCAAAATTCATAATTTTCCTTTGAATATTTCTATTTATTTCTTGATTAATACAAAACTCACATCATTGCCATTTTCCAAATGAAGTATAATGAATACATTACCAAAAATTCTAGGAAAATTACAGAGTATAAATATCATTAATTTAAGGCTAATGGCAGAGTTTCATCAACTTCCATAATGTAGTGACCATCCAATTTTAATTCTTACTAAATTACCAAAATGTTATTATGCAAGTTTAAAAATTATTATGGCATCCAAAAATTTTGAGATAATTATACAAGGCTAAGCATACATTTATACAACACTAGAAATTTTTTCAACATTTTCTGATGTATATTTTTATCATAACTAAATGATTTCACAAAAGGGCAAAATGATTAAAAGTACATACTATCATTATAAAATCAGCTAATCAGGTCCATAAATTTTTCCAGGGATTACATATGACTCTCTTAATTTCTAGGCATGATTTGAGAATTTTGACTCTTGAATAACCCAATTTTCAAATATTTATCCTTAAATGGCCTATCTTTAAAATTCTAAATAATAGGATTTTTGCTTACAAAAATCCCAAAATCTCTATGAGGGATAAACTTTATTCTAATGTGCCTCTGGAATAAATTTCATTATTTTTGAATGTATCATATAGGCTGAATATGCAATATTTAAAAAAATTTCTATTTGCCCCTCAAAGCTATATATAGCCAGCAAACACATGCAAGTGGGTTAACACAACATGCAGTGGTCCAAATCCGCTGAAAATTTTACCATACACATATTATGTCTCCAAGGACCTGCCACCAAATTTGGGGCCATTTGGAGTCATATTACTCCAAATATTTCATTAATTTAAATTAGTGTATTATGAAAAAAACTATAGGAAACTTTCTTCCAAAATTTTCATATTTTCACAGGGTCTATGTATGACCCTAAAAATCACCTGACCAAAATTTTAGGTCATGTGTATATATGGTTTGGCCTGAGCATGCATTTGAATTTCTTCCCTTGCCTAGGACCAGTCCTAGTAGAACATCCCTACAGGGAGCCCTACAACTCGAAATCGTAAGTTTAGGGTGGCCAATGAAAGTTAAGAGCAAGGCCTACAATTTTCATTTAGGTTTCATGTTCTTGAAATTCTATAAGAGGCCTAATTTTAGCATACAAAACTCTATATGAAAGTGTGACAAAATAACACTATTCATATATATATATACAATTTCAACTTATATATAAAGAAAAATGAGGAGCACAAATCTTAAAGCCAAATCGACGGCATCCCGTCATCGTCCCCAAATCGCCAACGATTGATATTGAACCGTCCTGGGCCACCTTTGCTAGCACTTTCCGGCCAGCTGAGCAACCACCACCACCTGTGATTGTCGACACCACCTCCGTTGAGGTGGGGGCTAGCGTTTCCCGGCAATGAGGCTGCCGGAATTGGCCCCTCTTGTGATCCTGAGCAAGAAGAAAAGCTCAGTAATTTTCGCATTTCCTCACATGGCATCGGGCTCAATTGAGCCCGATATCTCCCCTAGTTGATCTAAAAAGCTAATGCGAGTAGAGGTGAGGAGAATCGGACCCGAATGGCTGCCTGGCGGCGAGGTTGGTTGCAGGTTGCCATGGTCGAGCTGCTCCGGCGATCTTCTGCTCAAATTGTGGTTTATCCACCGTTTTATCTGCTCCAGGAGTCGTTCTCCACTCGATTCCACATACTGAAGCTAATGGAGGGGTTGGTTTTGGCTGATGGTGGCTGTATAAGGAGATGGCAAAAAGGGGAGCTCGGTCATGCCTTGGTGGTGTCACCAATGGTGCCAAGTGGCAGATAAGCTGCCAAAATGCTCTGGAATTCTTCTGGGTGGCAGGCCAGCAGTCTTGGGCAGAATGAACAAAGACCACATGGCGACCATCCCTCTCTTTCTTCTCCTCTCTCCTCTTTTCCCATTTTTCCCCCATACATGCACCCTCTCTCCATATCCAGAGGGGTAGGGATGGTCTTTGACACCTTGGGCTGATAATGGGCTAGGTTTGGTGGGCTTGACCCAAGGAGAATGGGCTTAGCCCCCATTTTCTTCTTTAGGCCACATGTTTGACCAAGTTGACTTTTTAGGTTGACTTGGTCCACATGGCTAGTGGGCTGACCCCACTTGAGTTTCATGGACCCTATGGCATGACCAAACATGGGTTGGGCCATGGTGAAGTCCCACTTGGACCATTTGGGCCTTTAGGTGTAGGTTTGACCCACTTAGGGCTAAGGTTGACCTTGGTTCAACTAGGGTCAAAGTGTGACCCAATGGCATGCCCTAGGGTCCACTTAGGTTGTCCTTAGGGTTAGGGCAATGTGGTGGGGGTCATGGTGTGGCTAGGGTTCCTATTTAGGGTAGTTGTCTCTAGTTTGACTTGGGCCCTATAGTGGGCCCTACATGGCTATAATCCATTACTTAGGGTCAAACCTAGCTAATTTCCCTAACACCCACCCCATGCCCAACCCAATCTAAGTTAAGGGGTCTAGAAGTAACATGGGATGTTACAAATCCAATAAACAAAAAAATAATAATTTCGTCCCCGAAATTTAAGTTCGGGTCTACGGGGTTCTAATTGCAAGAGTTATAAGAATTTAAACGCATAAACTAGAGTATACCTAAAGTAAACAACTCCGAGTGTTGCTCCATCATAAGATCCCTTGGATCCCAGGTGTGCTCCTCCTATCCATGGTTGGACCACAACACCTTCATAAGAGGAACCTTCTTCTTTCGCAACACTCATACATCTGTATCATCAATCCGGATAGGCTCCAATCGAACGGATCTGTCTGGTGCTATCGGACCAACTGTAGTAGTGATGTGCTGCTCTAGCCGTAGGAGAGCTCTCTGCAAGGAAGAGACATGGAAGACGTCGTGCAGGGCACTCAACTCTGGCGGCAGCTGCAGTCTATAAGCCAAGGGACCGATCCGCTCCAGAATCACGTACGACCCCATATAACGAGGACTGAGCTTCTTGTGCCTCCGCACCCGAGAGACACCGTGCATCAGACGTACCTTAAAAAATACTCGGTCCTCTACCTGGAACTCCACCTTCCGGTGCCGATCATCATAATACTTCGTCTGCCTGCTCTGGGCCTCTAGCATTCGATCCCTGATCAAACGAACCTGAGCCTTCGTATCCTCCACAAAATAAGAGCCAAGAGCCTTGGTGTCCACATCTTGAACCCAAGACAGCAGTGTCCGACACTTCCTCCTGTAAATTGCCTCATATGGTGCCATCGCGATGCTAGCCTGGTGGCTGTTATTGTAGGAAAATTTCAATCAATGGCAGCAGCCTCTCCCAAGGCTTCCCCGTATCCAGAATGCATTGACAGAGTAGATCCTCCATGGTCCGGATGGTTTGCTCAGTCTGTCCGTCGGTATGCGGGTTGGAAGGCGATACTAAAAGTCAGCCGAGAGCCCAAATAAGCATGCACAGCCCTCAACTCCCTCGAAGTCAACCGACCATCGCGGTTCGTAACGATCGTCCTGGGGATGCCATGGTATCTGACGAATTGCTCTACGAAAAATTTGACCATAACTGCAACTGATGAATCCTTCCTGACTTGAATAAACTATGCTACCTTGGTCAGTCTGTCAACTACGACCCAGATGGAATCATGCCCAGAGTGGGAGCGAGGCAGTTCGTGTATGAAATCCATAGCAATGTCCTCACACTTCAACTCTGGGACTGGCAATAGTTGTAATAAACCTCCCGGGATTTTACATTCCTCCTTCATGCGCTGACAAGTCTCGCACTGTGTCACAAAATAGGTGATCTCCCTCTTCATCCCAGGCCAGTACATGGTCCTCCGTAAATCTGCCCACATCTTCGAGATGTCGGGTGCACTGAATATCTAGAGCAATGTGCCTCTCTAAGTATGTCATCCCGGATACCATCTCTTGCTGGTATGTATACTCGTCCACGTAATCGAAGGAGATCATCTTGCAGGGTGTAATCCTCAAACTTCCCCCTTCCAGGGCACTGAAAATTGGCTCTAATACGGACATCCAGCCTCTGTTGTGTAGTAATGCACCCCCGAATATCATCATCACCGATCAATGAGCTCAGGTACTCTCGGTATACCACTGGTTCGGCCTAAGATACCATGGTAATATGCATGTCTTCCATCATCCGTATTAGCTCTATAGATATCAACCGAGGCTCCGGTCTAGAAGTGCCGGCTCTCCTGCTCAAAGCATCTGCTACTGTGTTTGCCTTTCCTAGATGGTAGTGGATCTGATAATCATTGTCACAGAGGAATTCCAGCCACCTCCTCTATCGCAAGTTCAGGTCCTTCTGCGTATCGATATATTTAAGATTCTTGTGATCCGAGTAGATATCACAATGAATCTCGTATAATTAATGTCTTTATAACTTTAGGGCGAATACAACAGCCCCGAGCTTTAATTCATGTACTGGATAGTTATGATCATGCTTCTTAAACTGTCTCGAGGCATAAGCAATAACATGTCCATGCTGCATCAGTACCACACCCATCCCTTGGTAAGAGGCATCCGTGTAGATCTTAAATCCTTCACTCCCGGATGGGAGTACAAGGATAGGGGATGTGCTGAGTCGGTCCTTCAGCTCCTGAGAAGCTGTCTCGCACTGCTCTGATAAAAAAAATCTACATCCTTTTTTTATCAAGGAAGTAAGTGTGAGGGATATCCTCGAGAATCCCTCCACGAACTTACAATAGTAACCTGTTAATCCTAAGAAGCTGTGGATGTCTGACGCTGTCTTCGGCCGTGGCCAATTCTTTACTGCCTCTATCTTTGCTGGATCTACTGCCAATCTAGCTCCACTGATAGTGTGCCCAAGGAAGGCTACATCCTGTAGCCAGAAATGGCACATAGAAAACTTTGCATACATCTGGAATTCTCTCAGCCTCTGCAAAACCTGAGCCAAATGCTCTGCGTGCTCCTCCTGAGTCCGGGAATAGATCAGAATATCATCGATGAACACAATGACGAAGCGGTCTAAGTAGTGCTCGAATACACAGTTCATTAGGGTCATGAATGTGGAGGGGATATTCGTGAGCCCAAAATTCATCACCGTGAACTCGTATAGCCCATATCGTGAATTGAATGTCGTCTTAGGTATGTCCTCTTCTCGGATGCGGAGCTGGTAGTAACCGGATCGTAAATCTAGCTTAGAGAACCAGAAGGCTCCCTATAGCTGATCGAATAGCTCGTCTATCCGAGGAAGTGAATAGGTTTTACAGACCTTCAACCGGTTTAGCTCCCTGTAATCTATGCATAGTCGCAACGATCCGTCTTTCTTCTTTACAAAAAGAACTGGTGCTCCCTATGGCGATGAGCTCGGCCGCACAAATCCCGATTCCACAAGCTCCTGAAGCTGAGTCCAGAACTCCGCCAACTCTCTGGGAGCCATCCTATAAGGTTGCCCGGGACACTAGCCTCGCCCCCGACACTAACTGGATCCTGAAATCCAAGTTCGGAACTGGTGGTAGTCCGGGTAATTTCTCTGGGAATACATTGGAGAAATCCCAAGACACCAGGATATCGGCTATAGAACTCTCTGCTACTGCCATCTCAAAGCAAATGAGGTACACCTCCTCCCCCTGCTCATAGGCCTTGACAGCCTGTACAGAAGATAAAGAAAGGTGGTGGAAAGGTCGGATTCCTTCAATAGTGACGTAAGAATCTCCATGTCTTAGTGTGATCCTTTTCGAGGGGCAGTCGATCTGAGCATGATTCCAATAAATCCAGGTCATGCCCAAAATGAAATCAAAGTCCGATAATTTCAAGACCGCTGCCAGAGATTCGAATTCCTTGCCTCTGATATCGGCCTCCATGTTACAACAATCTGTGGTCTGCAGCTCCGAGCAATAAGGAAGATGCTCCCTCCTTTCTATGCAAGGGAACCTTTCCACGCCCTCTAGCCCTTCAATAAAAGTCTCCGACACGAATGAGTGTGAAGCACCCGTGTCGAAGAGGGTACGAGCGGGCTTGCCGCTGATCATAACTATGCCTGGGGTTTATTTGAGTTAAAAGGGAGATTATTTTCTTTTATAATTTTCAAGGTACTATTAAGGTTGAAAATTCTAAATTAAAATAATTGAAGTACCTGTAATCACTTTTTCGGGGTTCCTTTCTCTTTGTGGTCTAGTGCAAACATCTGTTCCTGACCACGTCCTCGGCCATGATGTCCACGACCTTGGCCTCGACCTCGTCCTCGGCCCTGGTGTGCTGGAGGGGCCACTTGAGGTGGAGGAGGAGGAAGAGGGTGGATCTGATGTGGGCATTGCGACCTGATATGCCCAGACTAGCCGTATCCAAAGCATATGATTTGTCTCTGGCCCTGATCATCCTGTCTCTGACAACGATTATCTTGCCTCATTAGTCCCTGCATCTGTAGAGGTGGGGGAGCTAGGACACTAGGAGGCCCCTGCTCATGCCTGATGTTGGGACGACGATGTCCCCCACCCCTCCTTTATCCAATAACCTTGCCTCTCTGGGATGCCCTGCTACTTTCTCCTGATGATGATGCCTCTAGCAGTCTCTTTCCTCTTCCATGCACCATTAGCTGTTAGGCCTCCAGCTTCTTTTCCATCTCTATAATCTGTGAAGTGGTACCATGAGATATGAATAATAAGGGCTGACTCAAGGAGTCACGGAGCCCATGGTAGAATCTTTTAGCATACTTCCGGTCATCCTACTCAAGAAATCCCGCAAATCTATCCAGGTGGGAGAACTCTCTTTGGTATTCGATCACAGATCTGCTCCCCTGCTGGAGGTTCAAAAACCTCGCTACCAAAGCATCTCTGTCTGTGGTGGATACGTAGTTCTCTAAAAATGTATCGCTGAATTGCCTACCAAAAAATATCCATCAGCTCCCTATCAGCATATACAGAGTATCGTACAAACTTCCACCACCTCTTTGCATGTGCATCCAGTACCGAGGAGGCAAGAGGGACTGCCTTGCTGACTGGGCAGTTGATGCCAACCAACAGCTCCTGAATAGTCTCCAGCCACTCCTCCGTCTTCACAGCATCCTCTGTCCCGCGGTACACTGACCGAGGCAAACTCTTGAAGGCACTCAATAAGTTCGACCCCGAATTTGGCTGTGCGGTCGGGACCTGCTGGGCTCTGAAGGCTTCCAGGATAGCCGTCAGAGTTTGCCCCATCTCAGTCTGTAAAAAGGGAGTGGCAGCTAAAGGGGGAGGAAACATATTCTGCTGCGGAGCGACCTGCGGAGGTTGCAAAACAGATGCGGTTTAACAGGGTTGGCCTAACTCATTGTGTTAACTGGACTGATCATGTGACTTTTACAAGGGCACACCATCGCTTCTACTGCATAGTTTGTTCGCAAACTAATTCTCGAGTGGGGTGTTCCAATGTTGTGGACTTTGTTCTCATATGATCGTCTGGTCAAGTGATACAAGTTTGTAAGATCTGACTTCCCAATTTGGAAGTACACCCGAATATTATGCCCAGAATCACCGCCTTACAGTGACATTAGCACACGGGCTAGTCGAGACTGCAAGACGCCGATCCTGCCGGCTAACACGATCATATCCAAGAGCAATATGAGTAACAAAAGTGGTAAACAGTCCACAGCCACAGCATATATATATATATATATATAAGTGAAAAGAAATATGCCTCAATCTAGAAAGAGTACATCAATAATTAGGGCTTATGCCTTGTACATTATATATATAAAATTCCTCTCTCTATCAGCGGAAGACTTTATCATCACCAACTCATCCCACCTGCGGTAGCTATGCTGTAGTAGTAGAAGGTGGTAGTCGAACTGGTTCCTCAGGTCCTGTCACCTCGCCCTGCTTGTCGTGCTGGTACTCCATCTCCTTGAGCCCCTAAAAATAGTTGGTCACCAACCGTTAGTCAAAAGACTAAGTCGTTTCTTCCACACCTTGCCCCGCCAATCTTAGGCACCGTGCTGGGGAACGAAGTGAAAGTTAACAAAGGGTGACAAGTATAAGCAGATGACAGTTGCCTTATACTATCATGTACACGAGGAGTAACAATAGCTCTACACTAACCGTGCTGAGTAAGAGGTATAAGTACCGTAAGAAAAGAAAAGAACAGCAATAAATAAAGTATGTAAAACTGTATGTAAGGTAAAGTAAGAGCAGTGCTACACAGCATAGTAACATAAGTTTGCTACATCTAATCTATCATCAAAGAAGTACCCCAACTTATATGAATGCCCATACAAACATATAAGTTAAAGTTTAAAAAATTAACTTATCATATAAAAGAGCCCATACTAATTTATATGATAAGGATCCATGAAGCATATGACCAAATATGAATGAATGCATGTGGGTTATTATGAATCATCCAAGTGCAACTCACACACAACGACTCTGTGATCACAAACCTTTAGTTTCCGCTTTTCGGAGCTAGCATAACTCTCTGGTGCCACCGTTGTGGCTACGGTAGCAGTGGAGTGGGCGTCTCCACTCCTAGGCAGGTATGCACACTACCAAACATAGACCTCCCATACGCCTTTATACACGTCCTAGGTGCACTCTAGAGTCTTGCGTACTAATTGCTGACTACCCGTCAGTCTTGTTGGGTCGGGTGTGCGTTTCCAGGGCTTGTCCACCATACCGCAGTATAAACAACCTATTGGCCCCTCAAACCCACACACCTGCCTGAGTCACCATACTACCATCAGTGTGACGATTGGCCCAGTACCGCATTACCCGCCACTAGTATGTTTATGCACATGCAAGTATTACAACTCGAGCCTTCAGCTCGTAGGACCAACCTGTCCTGAATCCCTCTAACCCTACACGGGTGAGCATATAAAACAAATCCCTCAAACCCTACACGGGAGAGAATATTACCATGAATCCCTCCAACCCAGTATGGGTGAGGATGGTGATACGATGCATAACCTATTAGGCTACCATTGTCTACGGTTTATTATACTCAGCGACTTAGGATTAATCCCAGGACTGCCCAGGGTATACCCGTTGAAGGGCTCTCAGGGGCACTAGGAACTACGATGGGATGAAGCCCAAACTCCCTTTCTCAAGGATATTTAATTTAGTGGATGCCTACCCATGATTCCATTTTTGCTCTCATTATTACCCAAGGAGAATGGGCTTAGCCCCCATTTTCTTCTTTAGGCCACATAATTTGACCAAGTTGACTTTTTAGGTGACCTGGTCAACATGGCATGACCCAACATAGGTTGGGCCATGGTGATGTCCCACATGGACCATTTGGGCCTTTAGGTGTAGGTTTGACCCACTTAGGGCTAAGGTTGACTTTGGTCAACTAGGGTCAAAGGGGGACACAATGGCATGCCCTAGGGTCCACTTAGGTTGTCCTTAGGGTTAGGGCAATGTGGTGGGGGTTATGGTGTGGCTAGGGTTCCTATTTAGGCTAGTTTGACCTAGTTTGACTGGGGCCCTATAGTGGGCCCCACATGGCAACCACCCATTACCTAGGGTCAAACCTAGCTAATTTCCCTAACACCAATCACATGCCCATCCCAATCTAAGTTAAGGGGTCTAGAAGTAACATGGGATGTTACAACATGCCCCTCCTACACGGGCGTGGCCCAAGGACGTGTCCACTGACGTACATAAGTAATCATCATTCCTGCCAGAATCTAGAGCCCGAGGTCAACTCCGTTCATGTCACGCCCCCTGACACGCCGTCCCTGGGCGTGACAGAGGGCGTGACAAACCCGTTAGATTTTCTATAAATTTAGGCCTCCCCCTTGTGTCCAAAGAGTTTTGGGTTTAGAGGGGAGGTACTGCACTTTTATTTCTTGTAGTTTTTCATGGTCATCCTCTCTCTCTCTCTCTCTTTCTCATTTTAGTTCTTTTCTTAATCTTACCTAGTTTACTCCTTTTGTAATAGCTTTTGTTATTTCTTTAGTAGCTTAATGTTAATGCTAGTTTAGGTTTTCAATTTCATTGCACTTGTAATATTCTATTTCCAATTGTACTCTCTTTTAGCTTTAATATAAAGTGTCCTTTTTTACATTGTGTTTTTAATGTTTTTCAACTCATCTCTCCTCCCCCACTTCTCAATGATTAAATAATCCTCCATGTACTCGATCTTGATGATCCGAGGTTCGAGTTGATTAAGTTATGATGCTTTCACAATTATCTTTTCTTTTTAGGGTTTAGGACATCGAATTACTCTTGATTTTTCATATTCAGAGTTATATCATCGATATATAATTTCCATCTTTGTTTTCACTCTTACTGTAACACCCCCATCCGTCGTATGGCATATAACAGAAGGTCCAGCTAGAACCTGACGCCAAATAACACGGACAGTCGGAAGGGTTACATAATAATACCAAACACAGAACTACTCACCCTAACACAGAGCATTCTAGTGGAAAGTTTTTAAACAGTTTAAGAGAACCCAAAATTGCACAACAAAAACATGAATGTCCACTATTCACCACAGGAATGAAATATAACAAATATACAATCGAGTACTTGGCCTTATGGCCTTACAAATGTTCACTTAACAACAAAGTGTTTTACAGACATCGGCTCGCAGGCCGACCACACATGATAAAAATAAAATAACAGTTCGCTTTGGCCTTCGAGGGCCATCACAGCAGCTTGGGCTTCAGCCCACTATTTGGTACTTGGTTCTCCAGCACCTGTAAGCAACATTCCACCGCACGGTGGAAAACAAAGCAACAGTCAGCTAAAGCTGACAAAAATATAACGACCCCGCCCCTTATTCGGGACGGCGGTGCTCCTTCCCTGCATTTCATTAGCCCAGCTAAACAATTAAGTGCATAAGTAGATTTAGCCACAGGTGTGGGCTCGCTCGGCCAAACACCCCGTGCACTCAGGGCACATTCTTGGTGAATCCGGTCAATTCCGTGGCTTCACCACCATCCTCGGGACGGTAAACATTGTAAGCATTTTTTTAGTCTTTCCGACCGCAGTCCAAGACTCCCGACTATGACAACGGCCAGTTCTACTTTAGGGCCTCTAACACCGAACCTCACATCCTAGGTCCGTTTCCACTTGCCCGTTGCTCACTCCGCCTAGTCACTTTAAGATGTATGTGCAGGCCAAGCTTTACCCGAATCCTAATTCATTTCCAAAAATCACATAACCCAGTTATATTTAAGGCTTGCTCTCCGGCCGCCAAGTTAGCACAATTACGTTTCTGCCCAGTTTTATGGGTGCACCGTGGAGTAAATCCCCAAGGATCCCTACTGCAATCTACCGCGTAGAAACCCTAAAACACAAAGCACAGAGTCTTCTCCGGCAATCCATACAATATGCAACACCACCGATCTAGATAACCACGTCCGGGTAGGCTTCACGCACAATGCCTCAGTCCGTACTTCGATTCTGGATTCTACATACAACACAAGGGGGACTATTTACATCTACCCCGAGGAACACCACGCACTCACCACACACTCGGCGGAGCGGGTTTCCGATGAAAAAAATAAAAAGACTTCACATGTCAAAGTGGAGAATCGTTACCCTTGAATTTTTCTTTAGCGCCATGAGAAACTAGCCGGATCGAAGGCTTCACGAGGGAATTCTCTCCACGGATCTGTTCTCGGTTCTTGATTTGGTGCTCCGATGCTCTACCGGCGGCCGGATTCCTCCCTTCCTTCTTTCTTGCTCTCTTCTCTCTCTAACTTCTTTGAAAGAGTGAATTTTGGAGGAAAATGAGGGATTAATCCTCTATTCCCGAACTTAACACAGTAGGATCTCATCTGGACCGTCAGATCGTATTTAAAGAAAACGAACGGCAAAGATTAGCCTAAAATTTCTTAATCCTGGGTCGAACATGGCTTTGCACACGGCCATGTCCCAGGCCGTGTGCCTCGATCCTACCACGAATATAGAGCACAAAAAATAACACGGGTTGGGACACGCCCGTGTCCCAACCAGACACGCCTGTGTTGGGTCCTCGACACGCTTGTGACCAGGGGCCGTGTCGCAAATAACCGCCACGCCAACCGTCACGTCCCATAATGAACACGGGTGGCGACACGCCCATGTCAGACTTGACATGCCTGTATCAACTAGTACACACCCGTGTTCCGGGTTGTGTCCCTGAGTCGACATAGGACCAAACATTCCAGAAAAGTACATGGCCATGGGACATGCCCGTGTCCCATGCTACGTGCTTGACATGCCCTAGGACACGCCCGTGTCCCAGACCGTGTTCAAGCACTTAAAGCTCGTCGACCTCAACTCGACGACCCGAGCATGAAACGGCCATATGAAACGCCCGTGTTCACCCTACCACGAACCGAACATAGTTCAAACACCGCCTGTTTCACTTTTGAGTTTCGGGGCGTTACAAATCTCCCCCCTTGAAGAATTTCTTCAACGAAATTATGTAAAGGTATACATAACAATTTAAATATTATCTGAGTCGAATAATTCGGGGTATTCTTCCATTATAGTCTGCTCTCGCTCCCAAGAAAGCTCCTCACATCCGCAATTATCCCAACGGACCTTAACCATTCATATTTCCTTATTGCTGAGCCGTTTGACTTCAAAGTCTTCAATGCGAACTGGCTTGACCTTTGTCATCAACCCATTAACAATCGGCACTTGATCGACTGCAACGACCTGCGAAGGCTCTTGTACCACCTTCCACAATACCGATACCGGGAATACATCGTGTAGCCCACTCAACTCCACCGACAACTTCAATTGATACCCTGCTTCACCAATAGGATCTAGGATCTCAAACGGTTCAAGGTATCTCAGACTCAGCTTCTTCAAGTGTCGAATCTGCGAGACACCCTTGAACGGCTTGATTTTCAAATACACCCATTCGCCAACACTAAACTCCACATTCCTATGCATGGCATTATAGTATTTTGCATGCCTATCCTGAGCGATCTATAACCGTTCTTGAATCATACGTACCATTGAAATGGCATCTTCTACTGCCTAAATTTTGTATAACTTTGACTCGCCTGTCTCCAACCAAGACAACGACGTGCAAAACCTTCTCCCATTCAGGGCTTCGAAAGGCGCCATTCTAATACTCGCTTGAAAACTGTTATTGTATGCAAACTCTACCATGTACAGGTGATCTTTCCACTATTTTCCAAAATCCAAGACGCACATGCGAAGCATGTCCTCCCTCATCCTGTTGACCCTTTCGGTCTGACCATCCGTCTGAAGATGAAAGGCTGAGCTGTAACTCAGCTTAGTTCCCAACAACTTATGCACCAGCCTCCAGCCATTTGACGTGAAGCGTCCGTCTCGGTCACTAACAATACTGCGGGGCACACCATCCAACCGTACAATATTATCCACATAGAGCTTGGCTAACTTTTCCACTGGATCATCCTTCCTATTCTGTATGAAGTGCGACACTTTTGGCAATCTATCTACGACCACCCAGATGGCGTCGTTTCCCTTCTGTGACCTTGGCAAACAATGCATAAAATGCATGGAAATATCGTCGAACTTCCATTATGGGATAGGCAAGGACTTCAAGAACCTCCGCGCTTTTGGCACTCCTCCTTCACTAAGGCATAAGTTTGGCACTTTGCCACATAAAGTGCGATATCCTTCTTCAACCCTGGCCACCAAAACAACTTCTTCATATCCCTATAAAGCTTCGCCCCAAGGGTGGATTGATTACTTGGTATGATGAGCCTCGTACATAAACTCCTCCCGAAAATTATCCGAACTAGGGATGCATAGGCGACCGTACTTCCTTAGCAGTCCATCATCAACAGCAAATTTGGAATTTGACCCATCCAACGATTCATCGAGGATCTGCTTCATACTATTATCCTGAACCAAAGCCCGCTGAATCCTATCAGCTAGGTAATACCGCACCTCTATCCAACACAAGATTGCTTCGGCACTAGACTACTTGTCAATTCAAGAGATCTCCAATGCCTCAAAATCACGGACCAAACTCTCCTCATACACTGCCAACCAGTTGGCTTGCGCAGGTGCCCTACGACTCAAAGCATCCGCCATTGCATTTCCTTTCCCGGGCACGTAATGTATTTTGAAAGTGTAGTATCCCAGGAACTCCATCCACCTCCGCTGCCTCATGTTCAGGTCCTTCTTAAATAGAAAATACTTCAGGCTCTTATGATCGGTGTAGATATCGACCTTCACACCGTACAGATAGTGCCTCCACAGCATTAGAGAAAATATCACGGCCGCTAACTCCAAGTCATGGACCAGATAGTTTCTCTCATGAACCTTCAATTGTCATAATCCATAGGCTATCACGCACCCATGTTGTAGCAGAACACAGCCCAAACCACTGCTCGAAGCATCACTATAAATTTCAAACCCTTCAGACCCACTCGACGAACACAAAATAGGCGTCGTGACCAACCGCCTCTTCAATTCTTCAAAATCCTGCATGCACTCTAGCGTCCACACAAATTTTTTATCCTTCCTTGTCAATGTCTTGAGTGGTAGCGCTGTTGATGCGCGAAATGCGGTTCCAACCAGTTAACGGGTGTTCGATCTCACAGGCTAAGGATGAAGGAAGAAGGGTCGCGGGGATAGAGGAGAAGGCTTGCTCGAGCAGAGAAAGAGCTTGCTTGAGCAGAGAGGGAGCTTGATCTGGAACTGTCGAGCAGACAGCTACTTGAATGGTTAGCTTTGCAGGTTGATGCCAAGAGAGGAGAGAAGAAGAGAGGAGGCCGCTAGCAGCGGCAACAGCAGACTTCGCCCGCCGCGGCTTGAATGCCACTCTTGCGACGGGCTTTTCCTTTAATCAAGAAGAGTTACAACTTGCTAATGCACCATTACATATAAGAGCAGTAAAGGGTACAACGGGGGAAGCTGGCGGTTAAGGATGGAGATGCCAGAAACTAAGCAAAAGAGGCTGCAGAGAACTGGAAATCGGAGGCTGCGGAGGCTGCGCAAGCTGCCAGCTGATGGCAGAAAAAACTAAGTCCACAGCTTTGACGACCTGGGAGACCTGGAAATCGGAGGCTGCGGAGGCTGCGCAAGCTGCTGAGAGCAGAAAAAGCTAAGTCCACAGCCCTTGACGACCTGGGCGGACTGGAGATTTGAGTCCGCCGACCTTGCTTGATCAACCTTGACGGACTGAGAAAACCGAGTCCGCAGCCTTTGATCAAGGTTGCAGTTCTCCTCCCATCCCCGCGCTCTGGAATGAGAGGCCTTGGGGGGTATTTATAGGCCCGGGGAGAATCTTTGAAGCGGGGCCTAGTGACGTCATCCTTGACGACCTCGGCGAACTGAGAGAATGAGATCGACGACCTCGGCGGACTCCGCGGACTGGAAACTTCCTCTGCTGGGGCTGTCTTCCTGTTGGCAGCTGGAAGAGGGCAGGCAAGCTGTGGGACCTGAGGAGCAAGCAGGCGGATCTGGAGCAGGCAACTCCGGGCTAATTTGGGGGGACTCCAGGAGGAGTCCTCCCTTGCCGGAGCGGAGGCCGCCCCCTGCGGGCGGCCTGGGGCGGACTCGGGGTGGAGTCCGCCCAGCCAGGGCCAGGCCGCCCCCTTGCGGGCGGCCTGGGGGCGGACTCCGGGTGGAGTCCGCCCAGCCAGGGCCAGGCCGCCCCCTTGCGGGCGGCCTGGGGGCGGAATCCAGGTGGAGTCCGCCCAGCCAGGGCAGGCCGCCCCCTTGCGGCCGGCCTGGGGGCGGACTCCGGGTGGAGTCCGCCCAGCCAGGGCCAGGCCGCCCCCTTGCGGGCGGCCTGGGGGCGGACTCCGGGTGGAGTCCGCCCAGCCAGGGCAGGCCGCCCCCTTGCGGGCGGCCTGGGGGCGGACTCCGGTGGAGTCCGCCCAGCCAGGGCCAGGCCGCCCCCTTGCGGGCGGCCTGGGGGCGGACTCCGGGTGGAGTCCGCCCAGCCAGGGCAGGCCGCCCCCTTGCGGGCGGCCCGCGGAGGCGAGCGGAGGCCGCCCCTGGCGGGCGGCTGGCGGAGCATCCAACCTTGGGCGATTTTGGACCCGACAGTCCGTCTTGCGCGAACACGGTGGACATCAGGGGTAACCTGCTCCTTGCGGATGGGAACCTGTAAGAGAAAAAGCAGAAACAATAGGCACCTTGGAGAGGATTGCCGATTTTGGGGTTAACATAATCCCCGCACTTTTTCAAGTTCCGCAGGGAACTTCGAAAAAGTAAGAGACCCACAAAAATCGTGATCCTCCTCTTGAGAAACAGGAAAGAAACAATTTAGAGATCAGGAGAGATAGAACCTGATGCCCCTGAAAGATCTGTCAGTGCCCATATTTTACCTATGAAGAAAAGTCAATATAGGTAAAAGGAGGTACATCTTGTGTGTACCTGAGAAGGACTTGTCACTACCTGCTAGTCTCTGCAAAAAGAAGAGTAAGCAAGCAAGTAGAAGAAGAAAATAGGCTGCAAGTACCTGAGAGGAACTTGCCGCTACCTGCTAGTCTCTACAAAAAGAAGAGTAAGCAAGCAGGTAGAAGGAGAAAATAAGCTGCAAGTACCTGAGAGGAACTTGCCGCTACCTGCTAGTCTCTGCAAAAAGAAGAGTAAGCAAGCAGGTAGAAGGAGAAAATACGCTGCAAGTACCTGAGAGGAACTTGCCGCTACCTGCTAGTCTCTGCAAAAAGAAGAGTAAGCAAGCAGGTAGAAGGAGAAAATAAGCTGCAAGTACCTGAGAGGAACTTGCCGCTACCTGCTAGTCTCTGCAAAAAGAAGAGTAAGCAAGCAGGTAGAAGGAGAAAATACGCTGCAAGTACCTGAGAGGAACTTGCCGCTACCTGCTAGTCTCTGCAAAAAGAAGAGTAAGCAAGCAGGTAGAAGGAGAAAATAAGCTGCAAGTACCTGAGAGGAACTTGCCGCTACCTGCTAGTCTCTGCAAAAAGAAGAGTAAGCAAGCAGGTAGAAGGAGAAAATACGCTGCAAGTACCTGAGAGGAACTTGCCGCTACCTGCTAGTCTCTGCAAAAAGAAGAGTAAGCAAGCAGGTAGAAGGAGAAAATAAGCTGCAAGTACCTGTGAGGAACTTGCCGCTACCTGCTAGTCTCTGCAAAAAGAAGAGTAAGCAAGCAGGTAGAAGGAGAAAATAAGCTGCAAGTACCTGAGAGGAACTTGCCGCTACCTGCTAGTCTCTGCAAAAAGAAGAGTAAGCAAGCAGGTAGAAGGAGAAAATACGCTGCAAGTACCTGAGAGGAACTTGCCGCTACCTGCTAGTCTCTGCAAAAAGAAGAGTAAGCAAGCAGGTAGAAGGAGAAAAAACTAAATTCGCAAGTACCTGGGCAGAACCTGCGAATGTTGGTTATTAACTGTTGGTATGATAAGACATAATTGGATAACAGAGTAGATACCTAACGCACTCTGCTATCGATTGAGTAATGATCAAAACTGCGATGATGATCGTCTTGCGTGCTCAAGGTATAATGTCGACATGAAAACCTAGATCAGCGAGATAAGAAACTCTAAAATCAGATTCACGATGGCACGGTTTTTGTCAATCAAGATCCATATGCCTTGAGTGATGTGTGATTAACATCTGATAGGAGAACTTTTTGACCATCATCTGATAAGAGCTTATACAGGTAGTGTATATAGGATGATCATAAACCAAGAGGAATATTGCAGATCTTTAGAATAGGTTGTATTCAACCTGCTAACCTGCAAGAAGGTAAAAAAGGAGAGAAGAGGGGCTACATCCCGAGGATGAACTAAAAGGTTGAATGCTACCACAGGTATTCCCCGTGGGCATTATGCATCACTTGCCAAAGTCATCCTGGGTGTAGTCCTAACCAAAGCGGGCTGGCCGCGCATCCTTTAGAAGGGCACAAATAAACAAGAAACAATCCTAAGAAGGATCGACAGATGCACTGCTCTCTTGCCTCGGGTTACAAGCATCGCTGATCAATTAGACTAGTTGCGCCAAGTGGCCTATTGCTTGTCTGCGGATTGATCAGCGGAGTTGTGAGTCCCGCGGAGGCACGGATTGAGAGTACCATAGAGTGTTCGGCCGTCACAGTTGTGAGATGATCGAGGAGACAAGGCTACACTTGATTGCCATTGCTTGTCATGCAAAGATCATCGTAAATGTAACGTATCCCTAACGAAGCACGATAGAACTATCACAGGAGGCCTCCCCTAGGCACTCACACTGCTCTAGACATCGGCCGGGATCCGAAGCCCCGTCATCCTCCGCACGAGAGTTGAACGGCCCCCACTACACACATATGAGAAAACTCCTCATCATATGCGGTCACTGTGGTTTTACGCCAGAGGACAATCTCGAGGGGACATTGAGCAAGACTTGGCGATATCTCGCTGGTTTTAGTGATCTCTTTGGCAAAGAGAAAAATATGGAGAAGAAGCATCACAAAAAGGGAACTGTGTCAGTATGAGATCTCTGACGTAAGCTTTATTAAATGAAAAAATGAAGCACTCAGAAGTGCTGAAAAATAGAATGTTTGAAGAGTAAAGTAAAGGCAACCAGTTATGATCGTGAGGGACTTTGAGGAACTGCGATTTGTCATAGCTGATGACGCAAGAACTGTGCCCTCTTTGCTTCAAAACAGCCTTCCAAGGGGACCTTCGTCAACGACATCTATGCACTCACTTTGAATATCAACGAGTCCCCGCTGGCCCTCATCATGTATCTCTATGCACTCCTGCTGACCCTCAGCCACCTCCTTGCCCTTGGAGGTGGAAGGTTTTGCAGAATCAATTTTCTTGACCAGGTCGTTGATCTTGCCCTCGATGAACAATCTTTCAACCAATCGCCGAAGGGCCTTGCAATCTTCAGTTAAATGACCTTTCTCTTTGTGGAATTCACAGAAAGGGTCTGAATTTCTTGATCTCTGATTTGCCGGTTGGTAGGGCCTTTTGGGATATGCCTTATCCTTCATGATTTGGCTCACTTCTTGCATGAACTCATCTAGTTCAGAGTTAAGCGAGCCATCATCTTGCTGATGAATCGACGCTGCTAGCGGAGATGATGCTGACAATGGTAGCAGTCGTTCTTGGGCACGATCATGGCCTTGGAAGGGGGGTTGACGATGCGGAAATCTTCTTGCTTTCCTAGAGAGAGATGGAAAGTCTTTCCGAGGAGACCTCGGAGGTTGCTTGTAAGAAGAAGAATTTTTCTCTGATACCAGCCTGGAGACGAAGCTGGGGTTGCTCTTTTCACCGCGAATATACGAGTTGGCTAAACCAATCAGCTCTTGATAAGTCCTCGGTGCTCGGACATTAGCTTCAAACTTTAGAGGGCCTTCACGCAGGCCGTGAATAAGAGCCACTCGATACATTTCTTGATCAACGATCTCAATATCTAGGATTTCTTTCTGAAAACGATCCACGAAATGAGACCAAGTCTCATTATCTCGCTGCCTGATCTCAAAGAGGGCTTCCGGGCCTCCCTTCCTCTTTGAAGAGGTAGAAAACCTGAGCAGGAACTCCCTTCGCAAATCCGTAAAGGAAGAGATTGACTGAGGTCGCAGTCCATAGAACCAGTCTCTTACTTGACCATCAAAGGTCGTTACGAGGAGCTTGCTCTTGGTAGCATCGGAGAGGGTCTTGAGAGCAACGGCTGATTCAAAAGCTTGAAGATGCTTGACAGGATCAGTCTCCCCGGTGTAAATGGGCAACCGTGGCTCTCGAAAGTTGACTGGAGTTGGTTCATATCGAACGCTCTCTGTAAACGGCGATGGCTCTTCTGGCTCTACTGCATAAGGAAAGTAAGGAGCATGAGCAGTAGTTGCAAAAGGAGCAGGAGGATAGGAGTAAAAGGTTGCTGCGGGAGGAGCAAAGGCAGGAGCTGAAGAGGAGGGGTGACTTCCCTGAAAGTTCAAAAATCTAGCTGGACTTCCCCGGGCAGCTTCCCGGAAGAAGTTTTGACGAGCTGCAAACTCATCATCTTGAGATCGCAAAGGAGCTGCAGGTCCTTGCGGAAAAGTTGGAGTATAAAGAGGAGGATAGACCGGCGGATAAGCCGGTGGGTAAACTTGAGGAGTCTCTAATGTTGGTGCTGGATTGATTGGAGGGATTGGCGCTGCTGAAGATTGAGCTGCCAATTGCTGCGTGAGAGCTGCTAGAGTTCGGTTGATGGCTTGAAACTGTTGGGCAGTTTCTCTGCGGGATTGCTCTAAGGCCTCCCAAAGAGGATCATCACTGGGACTTGGAGAAAGGCTCTCGGCTGGTTGATGGTCTGTCATGAGTAACCACTGCTTTCACTGCCTGATCGAGATCTGAAGGCCGCGTGTTAACTGTTGATGCGCGAAATGCGGTTCCAACCAGTTAACGGGTGTTCGATCTCACAGGCTAAGGATGAAGGAAGAAGGGTCGCGGGGATAGAGGAGAAGGCTTGCTCGAGCAGAGAAAGAGCTTGCTTGAGCAGAGAGGGAGCTTGATCTGGAACTGTCGAGCAGACAGCTACTTGAATGGTTAGCTTTGCAGGTTGATGCCAAGAGAGGAGAGAAGAAGAGAGGAGGCTGCTAGCAGCGGCAACAGCAGACTTCGCCCGCCGCGGCTTGAATGCCACTCTTGCGACGGGCTTTTCCTTTAATCAAGAAGAGTTACAACTTGCTAATGCACCATTACATATAAGAGCAGTAAGGGTACAACGGGGGAAGCTGGCGGTTAAGGATGGAGATGCCAGAAACTAAGCAAAAGAGGCTGCAGAGAACTGGAAATCGGAGGCTGCGGAGGCTGCGCAAGCTGCCAGCTGATGGCAGAAAAAACTAAGTCCACAGCTTTGACGACCTGGGAGACCTGGAAATCGTAGGCTGCGAAGGCTGCGCAAGCTGCTGAGAGCAGAAAAAGCTAAGTCCACAGCCCTTGACGACCTGGGCGGACTGGAGATTTGAGTCCGCCGACCTTGCTTGATCAACCTTGACGGACTGAGAAAACCGAGTCCGCAGCCTTTGATCAAGGTTGCAGTTCTCCTCCCATCCCCGCGCTCTGGAATGAGAGGCCTTGGGGGTATTTATAGGCCCGGGGAGAATCTTTGAAGCGGGGCCCAGTGACGTCATCCTTGACGACCTCGGCGAACTGAGAGAATGAGATCGACGACCTCGGCGGACTCCGCGGACTGGAAACTTCCTCTGCTGGGGCTGTCTTCCTATTGGCAGCTGGAAGAGGGCAGGCAAGCTGTGGGACCTGAGGAGCAAGCAGGCGGATCTGGAGCAGGCAACTCCGGGCTAATTTGGGGGGACTCCAGGAGGAGTCCTCCCTTGCCGGAGCGGAGGCCGCCCCCTGCGGGCGGCCTGGGGCGGACTCCGGGTGGAGTCCGCCCAGCCAGGGCCAGGCCGCCCCCTTGCGGGCGGCCTGGGGGCGGACTCCGGGTGGAGTCCGCCCAGCCAGGGCCAGGCCGCCCCCTTGCGGGCGGCCTGGGGGCGGACTCCGGGTGGAGTCCGCCCAGCCAGGGCAGGCCGCCCCCTTGCGGGCGGCCTGGGGGCGGACTCCGGGTGGAGTCCGCCCAGCCAGGGCCAGGCCGCCCCCTTGCGGGCGGCCTGGGGGCGGACTCCGGGTGGAGTCCGCCCAGCCAGGGCAGGCCGCCCCCTTGCGGGCGGCCTGGGGGCGGACTCCGGGTGGAGTCCGCCCAGCTAGGGCCAGGCCGCCCCCTTGCGGGCGGCCTGGGGGCGGACTCCGGGTGGAGTCCGCCCAGCCAGGGCAGGCCGCCCCCTTGCGGGCGGCCCGCGGAGGCGAGCGGAGGCCGCCCCTGGCGGGCGGCTGGCGGAGCATCCAACCTTGGGCGATTTTGGACCCGATAGTCCGTCTTGCGCGGACACGGTGGACATCAGGGGTAACCTGCTCCTTGCGGATGGGAACCTGTAAGAGAAAAAGCAGAAACAATAGGCACCTTGGAGAGGATTGCCGATTTTGGGGTTAACAAGCGCTATCCGCGAGAAGTTCTCTATGAAGCGCCTATAGTAGCTGGCAAGCCCTAGAAAGCTCCGGACTTCCGCCACCGTAGTCAACACTGGCCACTCCTGAATCGCCGCTATCTTCGCCGGATCCACCGCTATCCTTTCGCCACTAACAATATGCCCAAGGAACGCTATTGAGGATTACCAAAACTCACACATGGAGAACTTAGCATAAAACTAATTCTTCCTCAACGTCTCCAATATAATATGCAGATGCTTGTAGTGATCATCCTCACACCGCAAGTACACCAAGATGTCGTCGATAAATACTATCACGAAATGGTCCAGGTACTCTCTGAACGTCCTATTCATCAGATTCATAAACACAGATAGAGCATTGGTTAGCCCAAACGACATGACCGTAAACTCGTAATGTCCAAACTGCGTGCTGAACACTGTCTTTGGGATGTCACTCTCGTTTATCCTTAACTGGTAGAATCCAGATTTAAAATCTAGCTTCGAATATATCATTGACCCAACCAACTGATCAAATAGATCGTCAATCCTTGGGATCAGATACATTTTCTTCTCCGTAAGCTTGTTCAACTCCCGATAGTCGATACAGAGTTGCAAGCTCCCATCTTTCTTCTTAACGAAGAGGACCGATGTGCTCCAAGGCGACGAACTTGGATGCACATACCCTTGCTCTAAAAAATCTTGTAGTTGCACCTTCAGCTCCGCCATCTCCTTAGGCGCTATCCGATACGGAGAGCATGACACCAGTTTGGCACCCGGCACCAGCTCAATTGTAAAATCAATCTCCCGCCAAGGAGGGGCTTCCGAGAGATCGTCCGGGAATAGATCAAGATACTCAGACACCACTGCAATACTGCCAAGACTAGGTTTAGGCTTTGAAGACTGCATTAAAGTGACATACAGCTCTGCCCCAGACCAAACTGCCTTAATCACTTGAAGAGCTGTCAATAAAATCTTGCTCGACCCTTTTTGCCAACAAACGTGGTCTCCTGATCAGTATTCAGTCCCAAATTAACCTCCTTTTGGTTGCAATCAATGCAGGCTCGCTGCTCTGAGAGACAGTCCATTCCAAAGATTACATCGAACTCCACTAATGGCAGCACCGACGCTTGCAAATCAAACTCTTGTTCCCCAATACGTAACATTACCACACAGACTCTATCTGCACGCATTGAGCACCCGTTGGGCAACAATACATCCAACTTGTCTTTTGCCATCAAGTAAGGAACACCGATGCGCAATATGAATCTTTCGGATAAGAAGGAATGCGAAGCTCCTGTATCAAACAGGGCTCTCGCCGGATTATCAAAAACTAACACAAAGCCTAGCACCAACATTTATAAGCTAACATGCAAAAGGTAGCACCTACAAAAGCTAAACAATAATAATTTAACTCATACTTGTCACAATGTCAGCTTGCTTAATGGCCAGTTGCAGACCAAGGTTGTATACTCTAGGCTTGGCTGGAGCATGGTGGGATGCAATCGACTCCGCCGCCTTCGCCTTTTCTTCATATGTTTCTCCATACCTCTTCTCGGACTTTGCACGTCCATTCTAACTCTATCACAACCCGCATTTTCTCCGAAATTAAGAAGTATCAGAGTAGGAAGAAACACGCATTGTGATGCCACGTCGAGCAGGGGATGTAACATCCCATTTCCGGCTAGACCCCTGGAGGTGGTTTTGTCATAACAGAACCTTAGGAAACCCAGGAATTGAAGATTATCGACAAAAATTTTGAGTCAAGGGGTGGTCACGCCCATGGCCGATCCGTCATGCCCGTGACCTAGGGCGTGACCCCTTTGACGATCGTCGACCTCAGGAAGACGATCGTCGAGCTAAGAAATGTCAACATGGGCCTGACACGCCCGTGACCGGTCTGTCACCCCCGTGACCTAGGGTGTGACCCCTTTGACGATCGTTGACCTCAGAAAGACGATCGTCGAGCTCAGAAATTTCAACATGGGCCTGACACGCCCGTGACCGGTCCGTCACGTCTGTGACCTTGGAATGGCGTTGAGTGAGCTAAGCTCACTCAACGCTGTGGGCTGGATGGCGTTGAGTGAGCTTAGCTCACTCAAAGCCATAAGCCGGATGGCGTTGAGTGAGCTTAGCTCACTCAAATCCATAAGCTGGATGGCGTTGATTGAGCTTAGCTCACTCAAAGCCATAAGCAGGATGGCGTTGAGTGAGCTAAGCTCACTCAAATCCATAGGTTGAATGGAGTTGAGTGCACTGACTGCACTCAACGCCATCTGGTGTCGGCAGGAATGGCGTTGAGTGAGCTGAGCTCACTCAACTCCATAGACTGGATGGCGTTGAGTGAGCTTAGCTCACTCAATGCCGTAAACGGTCATGCGGGATGGCGTTGAGTGCGTTGAGTGCGCTCAATGCCATAAGCTGAACGTCATTGAGTGCACTGACTGCACTCAATGCCATTTGGTGTTGTCTGGATGGCGTTAAGTGAGCAGAGCTCACTCACCGCCATAACCTGGACGGCGTTGAGTGAGCTAACGCCATCGTCTAAAAAGACATATTCTGGGTGGCGTTGAGTGAGCAGAGCTCACTCAACGCCATAATCTGGATGGCATTGAGTGAGTTGAGCTCACTCAATGCCATAATCCGGATGGCGTTGATTGAGCTGAGCTCACTCAACGACATAGTCTGGAATGGCATTGAGTGAGCAGAGCTCACTCAACGCCGTAGCCTGATGGCGTTGAGTGAGCTAAGCTCACTCAACGCCATTATACTTAGACTTTTTTTCTGGCATTTTTATTTCCAGCTGGGTGCTGGTCTAGCTGAACCAGGCCGGTTCAGGAGTGAGCCGTCTTCTCCAATAGGACCTGATAAGTTTTATTTAATTTAAGTTGACCAGTCATGCTGTGCCACGTGGACCGCCGGTTTTGCAAAAGGACGATTGCGGTCATGGCCGAAAGCTTGTAGTCACGGCCATCAATGGCATTTGATGCCATGACTCTTTCTCTTCCCCAGAAACTGCTGGATTCAACTCCTCTCAGGGAGAGGAGGAGTTTCTAGCCCTCCTCCAACAGTCATAGAGCCGTTTTAGCCCCCCTCCATCATGGCCGAGCCAAGCTTTTGTGGGCCATTAATGGCCACCAGCTTTTGGCCGATCCCCCTCCTTGCCCAAGCTTTTAAACACCTTTAGAGGCCCAAGGGGAGTTTTTCCAAGCTGTTACCCGAAGTTTTCAAGCCTCCCCTTGCTGTTGAAGAATTTCCGGTGACGCCACCACCGCGCAAATGGCTTCCCGACGATCTGCACGCCTCCAGCCCGCGAACAAGGTCCTCCCCTCCCTCTTATTCTGTGGATAGATCTTAGAAATCATTAGGAGAGATATAAGGCTCAAAAGAGCCGGATCAGGTGAGTGTTTCCATGTTTTTCCAAAATTTCATGGTGGCGGGTTCGCCGGAAACCGCCTCTCCGGCGGCCGTGCCGCCGCCCGACGGTAGCCCTCACCTCAACAGAGGAGGTGGTGGTGGTGGCCGGCCAGGGAGATGGCTGGGTGGACAGGAAATGGCTTTAGAAAAGCTACAGGTTTAAGGTTTTTTTGGTTGCTGGTTCGGGCTAAAGAAGAAGATGAACAGTAGCATTTTATTATATTATATATTGTATAATTAGGAATTAATTCCCTTTACTGTGCACTAGGTTTAAACTGAAAATTATTGCCCGTAGGTGCAAAAACATAAAAAGTGGTTAACATTGAAAATGTAGCACTTGAAGTCTAGTTTAATTAAAAATTAATTTCACTCGATTTGGAGTTTTGGTTAGACCACATCACACTTTTTGGTGAGGTCTATCCATAGGGCTGTCTTGACCTTAAAAAAATTCCCCACTCCAATCCATTCATCAAAATGACTTGAAATTTGGGGCGTGGCCTAATCTTATCTATATCTAAGTTCTATCCAAAAATTAGGATTTTTGGAAAATATTTTTCTATAGTTTTTAGAAAAATTCAATAATCCTAGCATAATTTAATTAGATGGCTAAATGACTTCCAAACCCTCCCAAATTTTGGTGAGTGGTCCCTGGGTTTATCATAAGGTTCTGATAAAAATTTCATCTCATTTGGAGAAGTTTTAATTAGGTTTGTCTCCAACCCTAGGTTGATCCTTATAGGATAATTTAGGATCAAACACCCCCCTTGATATTTGGGTGGTCATATCACCTCAACAGAGGCTGATATTTTGTCAAAGGCTGTTTAGGGCATGAAACACCCTCCATGGGAGTTTGGGGTGGTTTGGTGTAGGATAGACCTAGAACCCTAGGTAAAATCCCTTAATGGTGGTTTTTGGGGTTGTGAATGTCATGGGGTCAAATGACCTTGGACTGACTTAAAATATGGTGGAGAAAACCATATGGCCAGTATAGCTCTCTGGACAAAATTTTAGGGTATTTGGAGACTGCTAGACCACCTAAAATCCTAACCCTAGTTTAGGTCACCAACTTTAATTTGAATTATTAAGCTATCTAATGAACTTCAAATCAAGTAAAGTTTGGGAAAAGTGATTTTCTGGTCCAAATGGCCATGATATAATTTTGTTGAGATTTTTGGGTTAATTTATACAGTACTTCATTTACAACCCTAGTTGTGCCCTAGATATTTATTTTGATGATTCTGGAATTTCTGTTCACTGAAATGTTATGAAATCTTGGATTAGGGCATCTTATAGCATGTTATACCTTCTGTATTTTTCTTGGAAATTGTAACTGATTATTTTGGGTACATATTTCTTTAACGTACTAGTTGTGACATGGAGTCAAAATACAAATAATGTCCAATTACTGTCTGAAAAATTATTAAATTTTGTCAGTGGGTGTGTAAAGTTATGCTAGTCACCCTGTAATTTTCTATGGAATTTTAGATGATTAAAAATATCATCTCCTTCTCTAAGCTAGGAAAGTCGGTATTTTACATTAAAATAGTTTCAGAGCCCAAATGTTTGATAAAAATTATGGGACTTGGATTCTGATGGTTTTAGGTCACCATAAAGCTTCTATAATTTTATTGGGGTTTTTGGATACATATTTACAGTACTTCCTTCATAATATAGTAGAAATGGCCTAAAATGGTAAATTAGGAAATATAGGCCTAAACACCTCTAGAATTTTTCAAAACTTGGAATTACTGTTTGAATGTCTCATAGGATTTTTATTGATTTTATGATGATTTATTGTTGGCTCATTAGTGCACTTCATGTTCATACTAAGGCATTTGGAATCTTAGAATAAATAAATTAAATGCCCGATAAATAGGAAAATTTAGAAATCTTGGTCTTAGCTATATTATATCACGATAGACCTCCAGTAAATATTATAGGAGATTCGGAAGACAATTTGGAGTACCTCCCTTTATACTCCTCACGTATCTTAGGATGGTCTGCATATAGTAAAACCACGGAAACTGAACTAGAGCAAATAATGAACTTTGGGAGATGGAATTTTTGTAGTTGCTGGTTGGTTAGGGCAAGCTAAGTTTAAGTCCATTATTGGAGGTCAGGATAAGTAGAGTGTGAGACTGGTTAAGGTTAAGAGGCGTACGGGAACGACGAAAAGATCGTCCACCCCGGGTAGGAGTGGAAGAGTCTTAATATGCTAGGGCTAGATCTAACGTAACTTAAAAAAAATGGATCGGGTAATGAGTATCAACCAATAATAATAAGTGCCTTGCGAAAGGGAACGGTGGGCTTAAGCTACCATCATAGTTCCTAGTGCCCTCTGAGAGCCCTTCACGGAGAATACCGGGGGCAGTCCTGAGCTAATGTAAACTGTAGAAATAATAATCTAAAGAGCAACTAGTATAACTAGGGTTGCACGTACACATACCCCGGTACCTAGGAAGGTAGAATAAGTTGCTTTGGTTGCCATTCAGACGGTAGCTCTTAAGGTAGATGCACGGACGGGACAGTCCGAGGAGCCGAGGGCTCGAGGGTTAGAGTACAGAATAAAGGTGGTGGGTCTTCGATATCTTATTGCCATTCACACCGGCATCGGTACGTTGACTCGGCGGTGTGGGAAACTTAGCCAAGAAAGTGTGGTGGGTATAGCCAGCAGTAGTATGCGGATACTCTAGGTTGTGTTCTTCTAGGGGCGTACGGAAGGGCTAGGCCCGGTAGTGTGGATACATGCCTAGGAGTGGGGGGCCCGACCCACTGTCTCCGTTTGCCACTACAGAGGTTCCTGTTAGTGAAGCTAGCTGCACGAACAATGGGAACTAAAGGTCTGTGCGCATAGAGTCGTGTGCGTGAGTTGCACTTGCATGAATCATGGCATAGCATATCACTACACTCATATTTGCATACAACCGACACCCCAACGTATAAATCGGTATGGAACTTTTTATACGATGGGAGCCTTGCAGAAGACCCCTTAACTTATAAGTTTGTATGGGCATTCATATAAGTTAAGGTTACTTACTTCTTTATTTTTGTTCTCTGTCGGCCTTCTTATATATCTACCACTTATTACATGTTTTCTTTATTACTTACTGCCGTAGAATTTCTAGTTGTACTTTGTTCTAGTTAGTTGTTAGAATAACTCCCTTGTCATCTGCTTGATTATTCTCCACCTTTGTAGCTTCCCTTTCATCCTCTCCGCTCGGTGCTTAGGAGCCGTGGGGGGAGGGGTAGGGGATGATAGGGCTTAGTCTTTATGACTAATGGTTTTCGAACCACAACATTACAGGAGCTCCGGATGGGACACAGGGACCAGCAGTCCAGGGACCAGCACCAGCGGAGTACGGTGCGCATGGAGGTGTGTCAGTCTAGCACCGGTGCACCTGCGACCAGCTCCTTGAGTGATTAGTACCTTTATAGTTTTGCGATGAGTGATTTGTAGTGAGGACTCTGATGTACCGGGCATGAGCCCGTTTTTCTATGTTTCATCTGAACAGTATCTTGCAGTACTTATATTATCTATTTCCTGTTATTATCTACTGATGGACTGGATGTGATTTCATTTTTATACCTTCTTCTGTGGACTTGTTTACATTTATGTGTAATTACTTCTCTCTCTTGTGATCAAAAAGGGCCAGCAGAATTGGCATTTTGTAGTGGCGGCCTTCCCGTGAGTCGGTGCCACCGCAAAGCGGTAGTTCTAGTCAAAGACCCCGGTGTTGAGAAAAGAAAAAAAAGGGGGGTCTTACAAGTGGTATCAGAGCAGACCTCGATCGAAAGAGAAGTAGTCCACAAAATTTTGGGCCACCCCCGTGCGAGCTTAGTTTGCGGACAAACTAGCAGCGGAAGCAGTGGTGTGCCCATAAGGGAAATCACACGTGAAAGTCCATCCAAACCCTACTTAAAATTCCATTCATTCGCTCTCTAACAAATGAAATTTTTACTTGTAGCCTGCGACGAACTCTTCATCACAGCAGGGGACACCCCAGGCTCCGAATGTGGTCCCGCCTCCGCCGGCTCCAGCTCCGTTACAGCAGACGAAGATGGGGCAAACACTGACGGCCATTCTGGAGGCCTTTAGAGCTCAGCAAGCCACGGCTCCACAGCCAAACCCCGGGGCCAATTGGATGACTGTCTTCCGGGGACTTTCCCCTCCATCTTACCAGGGGACGGAGTCTGCAGTACGTACGGAGGAATGGTTGGACACCATTTAGGAGATGATGGCAGGGATTCGATACACAACTGAGGAGGCAGTTGCTTTGGCGGTCTCCTGCCTAAAGTCACACGGAAAGAGGTGGTGGAAATCTCAGCTTGACACCACCTTTGCGGGGATGGATTGCGCTGATATTACTTGGGAGGAGTTCAGAGCAGCGCTCTTAGGACATTTTGTACCTCAGTCGGCGAGGGATGACCTGGAAAATAGGTTCCTGCGATTGAGGCAGGGGAACAGGACTGTGGTGGAGTACTATCAGGAGTTCACTCACCTGGCCCGTTATGCGGATGCTTATCAGTTAGACGATGTTGGCTATGCCCGAAGGTTTTATAAGGGGATGCAAGACGACATGAGACAGGCCCTCCTTTTCGTCTCAGAGGGGAGTCTGGCTAGGATTCTGGAGATGGCAAAGAAGAGAGAGGCGGATCAGCTTACAGTGAAGAGCCGGAAGAGACCGGCTGATGATTCAGTGATTGGAGGTCATAGAGACCGTCCTCGGGCCAGGTTATTGGGGAGAGAAGGAACGGGGATCAGCCTCGTCAGGAGTTTGGGTAGGAGCAGAGGAGTCAGGGGGTAATGGCTCCCCAGCCTATACAGATGCTAGAAATGCCAAGGACAGTAGAGCAGCCACCGGTATGCTATCAGTGTAACCAGCCGGGGTATATCAAGAGGAACTGCCCTATGAGGCAAGCACCCCCACCATCACATCAGGGGGCTCCACCTCCCCGGCAGTTTGGCGGACGAGGACAGGATCGTGGACGAGGATTTCAGGATCGAGGCCGCAGGACAGAGAGGGAGCAGGTCAATGCTCTAGACCTGACACAGCCCCGAAACCCGGAGCAGGTTATCGCAGGTATGGAAGTACATTTAATTTTCTTCATATAAACTAGTATTCTAGACATAACCTAGTTAGAAATTAAGAGAAGGCAACTACAAAAAAAAAATTCTAAGACACTTAATTACCCCAGCAGTTGTCTTCGTTAGCGGCAAGCCCGCTCATACCCTCTTCGACACTGGTGCTTCACACTCGTTCGTGTCGGAGGATTTTGTGAAAGGCATGGAAGGTGTGGAGCCATTCACCGGGAAGATTATGAGGGTGCGCCTACCCGATGGATCAGAGATAATGACTTCTGCTCATTACAATATGGAAGCGAGGATCGGCGGGAAGGCATTTGAGGCACCAGCAATGATTCTGAAGATGCCAGATTACGATCTGATCCTGGGCATGACTTGGCTGTGCTGGAACAATGCCCAGATCAACTGCATGGCGAAGAGGATCACTGTGAGGCACGGCGACTCCTTCATTGTCATAGAAGGTATTATACCAGCACCCCGTACCTTATTATCGTCTGTGCAGGCCGTTAAGGCCCACCTGCAGGGGGAGAAGTTTATCAGTTCCTTTTTGAGGCGGTTGTGGCCAAGGACTCCATTTCAGATATTCCAGTAGTGCGGGACTTCGCCGGCGTGTTTCCGGAGAAGCTACAAGGGCTACCCCCGCACCGAGAGAAGGACTTTCAAATTCAGCTCGTACCGGGGGCTAAGCTAGTATCCAGAGCTCCCTATCGATTGGCCCCAAAGGAGTTGGTGGAATTCCGAAGCCAGCTTCAGGAGTTAGTGGAGGCCGGGTTCGTTCGGCCTAGATCTTCACCATGGGGAGCTCCGGTACTGTTCGTTAAGAAGAAGGACGGGTCCCTTCGACTGTGCATAGATTACCGGGCCCTGAATAGGTTGACGGTCCGGAATACTTATCCCTTACATGGGAAAGACGAGCTATTTGACAAGCTGGAGGGAGCCCATTGGTTCTCAAAGCTGGATCTGAGATCCGGGTTTTACCAGCTTCGCATTCGGGAGTAGGACATCCCGAAGACGGCCTTCAGCAGCAGATATGGGTTGTACGAGTTTACCGTGATGCCATTCGGGCTCACGAATGCACCCTCCACATTCATGGCCTTGATGAATCGGGTGTTCGAGGAGTATCTGGTCGTCTTCGACATCGTATTCATCGACGACATCCTTATCTATTCAAGGACGGAGGAGGAGCACGCGAGACATCTGGCCTTGACCTTGGGGAAGCTGCGGGAGCATGAGATGTATGCCAAGTACAGCAAGTGCCAGTTCTGGCTAAAGGAGGTGGCCTTTCTGGGCCATGTCATCAGTGGAGCAGGTCTGGCAGTGGATCCGGCGAAGGTCCAAGCAGTAGGGGATTGGCCACCACTATAGTCGGCCTCGGATGTTCGAAGTTTCTTGGGACTTCCCGGTTACTACCAGAAGTTCGTAAAGGGGTCCTCTCAAATTGCCCTCCCTCTTACGTCTCTGACGAAGGAGTCCCATTTTATCTGGACGCCTCGATGCGAATTGGCCTTCCAGGAGCTGAAGGATCGTCTCACCTCGGCTCCCATCCTTGCTCTTCCATCAGGGAAGGAGGGATTCTAGGTGTATATAGATGTTTCCTATCAGGGGATGGGTGTCGTTCTGATGCAGAACGGGCACGTAATAGCCTATGCCTCCCGTCAGTTGAAGCAACACGAGCAGAACTACCCCGTGCACGATTTGGAGATGGGGGCAATTATTTTTGCTCTTAAGATCTGGCGACACTATCTCTACGAAGTACATTGCGATATCTTCTCCGACCACAAGAATCTGAAGTACGTCGATACCCAGAAGGAGTTAAACATCAGGCAGAGACGTTGGGTGGAATTTCTGTCGGACTACCAGTACACCATGCACTACCATCCGGGGAAGGCGAACGTGGTTGCAAATGCTCTGAGCCGGAGAGCGAGTATGACAGAAGTAGGCCCATAGCTGATGGCCTTGGAGTTGGTTAGATCATTAGAGGAGATGCAGATTTCACTAGTGTCTGAGGATGACCCGGAGCTATACATGGAGTACCTGGGGTCGATGATTACTACTGATGATATTCGAGACCGCATCAGAGATGGGCAGATGCTGGATTAGAGAGCTGAGCCAATATTCCGAGCCTTGGAGGAAGGCACGACAGGAGATTACTCTTTGAGGGATGGTCTCCTGTGTTTCAGAGGCAGAGTCTACATACCAGAAGGAGTACGGATCCGGGAGGACATTTTGATGGAAGCTCACTGCAGCCGGTATTCGGTACACCCGGGGATCACCAAGATGGTAAAGGATTTGAAGAGGATGATGTACTGGCCTGGTATGAAGAAAGATATTACGTACTTTGTGACGCATTGCGAGGCCTGCCAGCTCGTGAAGGCGGAGTGTAGGAACCCGGCAGGCTTGCTGCAGCCGCTTCTGGTGCCAGAGTGGAAATTTGAGGATATAGCCATGGACTTCATACATGGGCTACTTCGATCCCGTGTGGGGAATGACTCGATCTGGGTGATAGTGGACAGACTAACAAAGGTGGCCAGATTCATTCCAGTGGCAAAAGACGCACCAGTTAGTGTACTAGTACGGAGGTACATTGGGCAGTTTGTGCATTATCATGGGGTACCGAAGACTATCATTTCGGATCGGGATGGGCGGTTTACATCCAGGGAATGGAGGTCAGTCCAGGCCCATCTGGGGTCTCGGTTGACATTCAGCACAACTTTTCACCCTCAGACCGACGGGCAGACAGAGCGCACCAACCGTACACTGGAAGATCTGCTGCGACTATGTATTTTGTACCGTGGCGAGCCTTGGGAGAGATTGCTGCCACTGGTCGAGTTTTCGTACAACAACGCCCATCAGTCTAGCATAGGCATGCCTCCATACGAGCCGTTGTACGGTAGGAGGTGCAGGACCCCACTATCATGGGTTCAGGATGAGGATCCGCAGACACTAGGCTCGGAGTTTGTGGGAGATACAGATGCTCAGATTAGATTGATCCGGGACTGGATGTTGGAAGCCCAGAGTAGATAGGCCAAATACTACGATGCGAGGCATCGTCAAGTGGAGTTCCAGGTGGGAGACCGGGTTTTCTTGAAGATAAGGCCGATGCACAGAGTCTCGCGGGTTCGCGGGCGGAAGAAGCTCAGCCCGAGATATATGGGGCCTTATAGGATCCTGGAGCGGATCGGCCTCTTAGCCTATAGACTAGAGCTACCACCGGAGTTAGCGGGATTGCATGACGTCTTCCACGTCTCCTCACTTTGGAGGGCTCTGCTATGCCCTGAGCAGCTTATTTCCTCGGCAGATGGCCCGGTGGCCTCGGATCGGTCAGTCAACTTGGAGCCTATCAGGATTGACGATACAGCAGTGCGGGCCTTGCGACGGAAGAAGGTTCCGTTAGTCAAGGTTCTGTGGAACAATCATGGGAAGGAGGAGCATACATGGGTGCCACAGGACTTAATGCGGTAAATATACCCGGAACTTTTTCATCAGGTATACCTCACAACCCCTCTGGACAATCAATTTGCTTTCCTACTTTAAACCAATAAGACTGAAATTTCAAGAATAGGGGCTAATCTTTTGTTTATTGGGGTGTATATACCTAGTTAATTGGGCGAATTAATCTTAGATTTGAAACCGCACAAAGCAAACATAACGTAGAGATGTAATCTTTCAATTCTCGTGGGATGTTACAAGCTTATTTTTCCCGACGGGAGTCCCGTAGGCTTAACCTTGATTTCGGGGACGAAATTTTTGTTTTGTTTATTGGGATTTGTAACATCCCATTTCCGGCTAGACCACTAGAGGTGGTTTTGTCATAACAGAACCTAAGGAAACCCAGGAATTGAAGATTATCGACAAAAATTTCGAATCAAGGGTTGGTCACGCCCGTAGTCGATCTGTCACGCCCGTGACCTAGGGCGTGACCCCTTCGACGATCGTCGACCTCAGGAAGACGGTCGTCGAGCTCAGAAATGCCAAAATGGGCCTAACACGCCCGTGACCAGTCCGTCATGACCGTGACCTAGGGCGTGACCCCTTTGACGTTTGTCGACCTCAGAAAGACGATTGTCGAGCTCAGAAATTTCAACATGGGCCTGACACGCCCGTGACCGGTCCGTCACGCCCATGACCTTGGAATGGCGTTGAGTGAGCTAAGCTCACTCAACGCCGTGGGCTGGATGGCATTTAGTGAGCTTAGCTCACTCAAAGCCATAAGCCGGATGGCATTGAGTGAGCTTAGCTCACTCAAAGCCATAAGCTGGATGGCATTGAGTGAGCTTAGCTCACTCAAAGCCATAAGCAGGATGGCGTTGAGTGAGCTTAGCTCACTCAAAGCCATAAGTTGAAGGGCGTTGAGTGCACTGACTGCACTCAATGCCATCTGGTGTTGGCAGGAATGGAGTTGAGTGAGCTGAGCTCACTCAACACCGTAGACTGGATGACGTTGAGTGAGCTTAGCTCACTCAACACCGTAAACGGTCAGGCGGGATGGCGTTGAGTGCGTTGAGTGAACTCAACGCCATAAGCTGAACGGCGTTGAGTGCACTGACTGCACTCAATGCCATTTGGAGTTGTCTGGATGGCGTTGAGTGACCAGAGCTCACTCAACGCCATAACCTGGATGGCGTTGAGTGAGCTAAGCTCACTCAAAGCCATCGTCTAAAAAGACATATTCCGGGTGGCAGCTGAGCTCACTCAACGCCATAATCCGGATTGCGTTGAGTGAGCTGAGCGCACTCAACGCCATAGTCTGGAATGGCGTTGAGTGAGCAGAGATCACTCAATGCCGTAACCTGATGGCGTTGACTGAGCTGAGCTCACTCAACGCCATTATACTTAGACTTTTTTTCTGGCATTTTTATTTCCACCTGGGTTCTAGTCTAGCTGAACAGGGCAGATTTAGGAATGAGCTGCCTTCTCAAAAAGGACCTGATAAGTTTTATTTAATTTAAGATGACCAGTCATGCTGTGCCACATGGACCGTCGGTTTTGCAAAAGGACGGTTGCGGCCATGGCCGAAAGCTTGTAGTCACGGCCATCAATGGCATTTGATGCCTTGACTCTTTCCCTTCCCCTGAAACTGCTGAATTCAACTCCTCTCAAGGAGAGGAGGAGTTTCCAGCCCTCCTCCAGCAGTCATAGAGCCGTTTCAGGCCCCCTCCATCATGATCGAGCCAAGCTTTTATGGGCCATTAATGGCCACCAGCTTTTGGCCAATCCCCCTCCTTGCCCAAGCTTTTAAACACCTTTAGAGGCCCAAGGGGAGTTTTTCCCAGCTGTTACACGAAGTTTTTGAGCCTCCCCTTGCTGTTGAAGAATTTCCGGCGATGCCACCACGGCACAAATGGCTTCCCGACGGTCTGCACGCCTCCAGCCCGTGAACAAGGTCCTCCCCTCCCTCTTCTTCTGCGGATAGATCTTAGAAATCATTAGGAGAGATATCGGGATCAAAAGAGCCGGATCGTGTGAGCGTTTCCATGGTATTCGAAAATATCATGGTGGCGGGTTCGCCGGAAACCGCCTCTCCGGCGGCCGTGCCGCCCCCCCGACGGTAGCCCTCACTTCAACAGAGGAGGTGGTGGTGGTGGCCGGCCAGGGAGATGGCTGGGTGGCAAGGAAATGGCTTTAGAAAAGCTACAGGTTTCAAGTTTTTTTTGGTTGCTGGTTCGGGCTAAAGAAGAAGATGAACAGTAGCATTTTATTATATTATATATTGTATAATTAGGAATTAATTCCCTTTACTGTGCACTAGGTTTAAACTGAAAATTATTGCCCGTAGGGGCTGAAACATAAAAAGTGGTTAACATAGAAAATGTAGCCCTTGAAGTCTAGTTTAATTCAAAATTGATTTCACTTGATTTGGAGTCCTGGTTAGACCACATCACACTTTTTGGTGAGGTTTATCCATAGGGCTGTCTTGACCTTAGAAAAATTCCCACTACAATCCTGTCATCAAAATGACTTGAAATTTTGAGTGTTGCCTAATCTTACCTATATCTAAGTGCTATCCAAAAATTAGGATTTTTGGAATATATTTTTCTATAGTTTTTAGAAAAATTCAATAATCCTAGCATAATTTAATTAGATGGCTAAATGACTTCCAAACCCTCCCAAATTTTGGTGAGTGGTCCCTGGATTTATCATAAGGTTCTGGTAAACATTTCATCTCATTTGGAGATGTTTTGATTAGATTTGTGTCCAACCCTAGGTTGATCCTTATAGGATAATTTAGGATCAAACACCCCCCTTGGTATTTGGGTGGTCATATCACCTCAACAGAGGCTGATATTTTGTCCAAGGCTGTTTATGGAATAACACACCCTCCAAGGGAGTTTGGGGTGGTTTGGTGTAGGGTAGCCCTAGAACCCTAGGGAAAATCCCTTAATGGTGGTTTTTGGGGTTGTGAAGGTCATGGGGTCAAATGAACTTGGACTGCTTAAAATTTGGTGGAGAAAACCATATGGCCAGTATAGCTCTCTGGACAAAATTTTAGGGTATTTGGAGATAGCCAGGCCACCTAAAATCCTAACCCTAATTTAGGTCACCAACTTTAATTTGAATTATTAAGCTATCTAATGAACTTCAAATCAAATAAAGTTTGGGCAAAGTGATTTTCTGGTCCAAATGGCCATGATATAATTTTGTTGAGATTTTTCGGTTAATTTATACAGTACTTCATTTACAACCCTAGTTGTGCAATAGATATTTATTTTGATGATTTTTGAATTTCTGTTCACTGGAATGTTATGAAATCTTGTATTAATGCATCTTATAGCATGTTATACATTCTGTATTTTTTTTTTGGAAATTTTAACTGATTATTTTGGGTACTTATTTCTTTAACGTACTAGTTGTGACATGGAGTCAAAAATAAAAATAATGTCCAATTAATGTCTAAAAAATTATGAAATTTGATCAGTAGGGGTTTAATGTTATGCTAGACACCCTATAAATTTCTATGGAATTTTTTATGATTAAAAATAGCATCTCCTTCTCTAAGCAAGGAAAGACGGTATTTTATATTAAAATAGATTCAGAGCCCAAATGTTTGATAAAAATTATGGGACTTAGATTCTGATGGTTTTAGGTCACCATAAAGTTTCTATAAATTTATTGGGGTTTTTGGATACATATTTACAGTACTTCCTTCATAATATAATAGAAATGGCCTAAAATGGTAAATTAGGAAATATAGGCCTAAACACCTCTAGAATTTTTCAAAACTTGGAATTACTGTTTGAATGTCTCATAGGATTTTTATTGATTTTATGATGATTTATTGTTGGCTCATTAGTGTACTTCATGTTCATACTAAGGCATTTGGAATCTTAGAATAAATAAATTAAATGCCAGATAAATAGGAAAATTTAGAAATCTTGGTCTTAGCTATATTATATCACGATAGACCTCCAGTAAATATTATAGGAGATTCGGAAGACAATTTGGAGTACCTCCCTTTATACTCCTCACGTATCTTAGGATGGTCTGCATATAGTAAAACCACGGAAACTGAACTATAGCAAATAATGAACTTTGGGAGATGGAATTTTGGTAGTTGCTGGTTGGTTAGGGCAAGCTAAGTTTAAGTCCATTATTGGAGGTCAGGATAAGTAGAGTGTGAGACTGGTTAAGGTTAAGAGGCGTACGGGAACGACGAAAAGTTAGTCCACCCCGGGTAGGAGTGGAAGAGTCTTAATACGCTAGGGCTAGATCTAACATAACTTAAAAAAAGGGATTGGGTAATGGGTATCAACCAATAACAATAAGTGCCTTGCGAAAGGGAACGGTGGGCTTCAGCTACCATCATAGTTCCTAGTGCCCTTTGAGAGCCATTCACGGGGAATACCGGGGGCAGTCCTGGGCTAACGTAAACTATAGAAATAATAATCTAAAGAGCAACTAGTATAACTAGGGTTGCATGCACACATACCCCAGTAGCTAGGAAGGTTGAATAAGTTGCTTTGGTTGCCATTCAGACGGTAGCTCTGAAGGTAGATGCACGGACAGGACAGTTCGGGGAGCCGAGGGCTCGAGGGTTGCAGTACAGAATAAAGGTGATGGGTCTTCGATATCTGATTGCCGTTCACACCGGCATCGGTACGTTGACTCGGCTGTGTGGGACACTTAGCCAAGAAAGTCTGGTGGGTGTAGCCAGCAGTAGTACGTAGATACTCTAGGTTGTGTTCTTCTATGGGCGTACGGAAGGGCTAGGCCCGGTAGTATAAATACCCTCCTAGGAGTGGGGGGCCCAACCCACTGTCTCCGTTTGCCACTACAGAGGTTCCTGGGAGTGAAGCTAGCTGCCCGAACAGGGCGAACTAAAGGTCTGTGCGCATAGAGTCGTGTGCGTGAGTTACACTTGCATGAATCATGGCATAGCATATCACTACTCTCATATTTGCGTACAACCGACACGCCAACGTATAAATCAGTATGGGATTTTTAATATGATGGGAGCCTTGTAGAAGAACCCTTAACTTATAAGTTTGTATGGGCATTCATATAATTTAAGGTTACATACTTCTTTATTTTTGTTCTCTGTCTGCCTTCTTATATATCTACCGCTTATTACATGTTTTCTTTATTACTTACTGCCGTAGAATTTCTAGTTGTACTTTGTTCTAGTTAGTTGTTAGAATAACTCCCCTATCATCTGCTTGATTATTCTCCACCTTTGTAGCTTCCCTTTCCTCCTTTCCGCTCGGTGCTTAGGAGCCGTGGGGGAGGGGTAGGGGATGATAGTGCTTAGTCTATATGACTAATGGTTTTCGAACCACAACATTACAGGAGCTCCGGATGGGAGACAGGGACCAGCAGTCCAGGGACCAGCACCAGCGAATTACGGTGCACATGGAGGTGGGTCAGTCTAGCACCGGTGCACCTGCGAACAGCTCCGTAAGTGATTAGTACCTTTATAGTTCTGCGATGAGTGATTTGTAGTGAGGACTCTGATGTACCGGGCTCGAGCCCGTTTATCTATGTTTCATCTGAACCGTATCTTGCAGTACTTCTATTATCGATTTCCTGTTATTATCTACTGATGGACTGGATGTGATTTCACTTTTATACCTGCTTCTGTGGACTTGTTTACATTTATGTGTAATTACTTCTCTCTCTTGTGATCGAAAAGGGCCGGCAGAATTGGCGTTTTGTAGTGGCGGCCTTCCCGTGAGTCGGTGCCACCACAAAGCGGCAGTTCTGGGCTAAGACCCCAGTGTCGAGAAATGAAAAAAAAGGGGGGTCTTACAGGGGATAACTGTCGACGCTCAGGCAACCACCAAGTACTAAGACTATGAAAAAACAAAAGCTTTAATGATTTGAAAATCAATTATATTTTAGAGGTCGTATCCCTCGGCTCAGTGAATCAGCTAATCCACAATTAAAAACTATACTTATACGCAGCGGAAAATACTTTAGTTACCTTACTTTAACATCCTAAGAGAGTGCATAAGTGTCCCCAGGGGGCAATTTATACGATGCAAGACCCTAGATTTATCTTATATCATATATAAGAAAACGATCATTTTACGTTACTTGGAAAGTAGTGTATGAGTTTTAGAAAATATGCTGATCATGAGATATATATATATAATAGTGTTTCTAGGTTTAATTGTAACTAACAACCTAGCATAATTCTTCAAAAGAGCAAGTTGAATAAACTCTAAAATAGGAAATCTAGCAGTATAAGCAAAGTACAAAGTATCTAAAAGAGAAACCACATATGGGCTTCAACAACTGACACTAAAACACTGGTGAGTAGGCATATCTGTACTACAAGTCTATAGAAACTACCTCCCAAGAGTGATGAAGAAAAAAAATCACAGCAGCATCTTTAGCACTAGAAATCTCCAAGAGAAACCTAGCCGCACAGTCGGCTATAAACCTGAACTTAGGTATTAAAAAAAGGAAAGAAAGAAAAAAAAGCACCTCAGCAAAGTAATATTCAAAAAGGAAATGAGACAATTAGGTTTAAAAGAGAAATTACATAAGGTTTACCAAACCCAAAATTTAATGCTAGCAACATAAGCTAAAAGAAGTAAGGTAAACCGGTAAAGGGAAAATACTCATCAGAAGTGAGAAAAAGGGGGGGGGTGCACCAAGTGCACGGATGAAGCCAAGCTTCAAGAATCTCTGCAAGAAGGATTAAAAATAATAATAACATCCTAACATAGAGCTAGAGCGAAAAGAATCACCTAGTACTAGAGATGGACAAATTCAGTAACAAGGGCCTAAGCTGGTGGCAACATGTCCAACCAAGTCTATCAGGCCCAAATATCTCCAAGGTGCTGTGGTGATGACATCAGTCCAACACAACCAAATAGCCCAGAATGTCTTCGCAAGACAAGAAGTAAAACAAGGGTGGCGGTACCGGTCCGACCCAGCTCCAAAACTACATCCTACTCCAGCACGAAGTGACTCGGGAAAACCCTTGCTGTTGGTTCCATGAACCAACAAGAAGTCACACTGAACCCTAAACCATCTAGAGCAACCCACCTATATCCTTATATACATACAAACAGACTAAACATCGAGTTTGTCCAATCAAGTGGTTTGACACAAATAAATTGAAGGTGACACGATACTATGTTTATGTAAGTAGCTTGATACTAAATGCTTACCAATAACGTGATATTAAACATAACTTGTAGCTTGATCCCAACAAAATATATTCAACTAGCTTGGTGCAAACCCTATACGGTTAACTTGATACGAACCATAAACATTTATATTGATACAACCATAAACAATTTAATTTCGTGGTTGATACAAAACATTAACAAAGGTGCTTGACACAAATTGCAAACAGGAGGATGGACACACAAAAAAAATGACGAGAGGTTTGGGTGGTTTTGATACAAATCCTATTTCGGAGCAACTACGGAGAAAATTATTTTATGATCTTGAAATTAATTATAATGAAACTATAGCAATGGTTACACCCAAGGAAAAAAACAACCCATAAAATATCTCAAGAAATGAACAAACATAATACAGAGGGCTCTCGGGTTATACCCGATCGGGGCAATACCCATTGCAAAAAAAGGAACATTTACCTAATAAACTTATTTGGGCAAATAAATAAACACAATCCAATAACAATAGTAGATATGCAGAAATAAATAAGGGGGGATAACAAAATGATGTCAATACAAGAGGGAAGGTGGAAGGCTTTGCACCGATTTTAATATCATACTCAAGTCCAAGAACAACCAACCAATCTCCAGGAATCAAGCAACAAGGACTATTCATGGAAAAATTACTTTGGCAAGTGGATACTTGCCTTGGCTTTTGAAGGAATTCAGCCAATAGTACTCTTCCCAACAGGAAAAAATCACCGCAACAACCTATGAAAACCTGGGAAGAAATGCTCGATCAAAGCACGAAAAGAACAAGAACCCTCAACACCCGATCAAAAAAGAAGATGGTGAAATCCCAAAATGGTTACCTCGGAACGAAGTTCTTGCCTAGAGGAGTTCAGATCCGGCCTCAAACAGAAGTTTCGACCTCTGCTGGGCAGGGGAACCGGTGTCGGAGTGCCCCCAGGTTCTGCCCTTTCTCTTCTTTAGCTCGATCAGCAGGTGCAGCCGCCAGGTTGGGAGGGAAGGAATGAAAAATAAACCTAGACTAAATACCTAATCGTATATATATATGCCCTATTAACTATATACTACTCTAATTAATAACTAAGGCAGCCACTAGTTAAGCATTTTATATATATATACTTTACATACACTAACACACATACACGATAATTATGAACAACAGCTCACTTGGCATCCTTATATTTATACATATATACACAATTATATATGCTTATACATAAACCGCACTTACCCATATAAACACGCACATATAAATTCTTATAAAGCTCCACACGCACGTACGTGTGCATTTATACACCGGCATGCCTAAATCACTCATCATGCTAAAATGCGTAAATATATATATACGCTTATATAAAATGACGACCCGCTAACTAGCAACCGTGGAAATGACGCGAAAATAAATGATCTCAGATTTCGAGAAAACACGCACCGTAGCTAGACACTCATTCTACAAAAACAACGACAAAGTCGAAAACAACCTCTGACGTTCAAACACTCAGGCTAACACCTCCCGAAGCCAAAGCACAAGCATTCCTTGCTAGGCTCAGCCGAGTCTCCAAAACAGACTTAAGCTAGCTGGGGAACTCTGCAAACAGACTACGACTACTAAGAAAACCTAACAAGGTACTCAAACTACAGCACAAGCTGGAAACGCGTCAATATAACGCCAAAGGGATATTAAATAAATACCGAAAAACTGGGGGCGTTACAAACACTTCCCCTAAAAGAAAGTTTCGCCTCGAAACTTTACGCACGAATTTCTAACAGGGAAGAAACAGAAATAGTCTAACAAGAGCTATAAAGGAGAAGGCAAAACATACCAGGCACAAATCAAGGAAAGAGATGAGGGTGAGCCTCCCTCATCGACGACTCCAACTTCCAAGTCGCGCTTTCCACCTCCTGGTTCCACCATAAAACTTTGACCATGGGAATGGTCTTTCTTCGCAACACTCTATCCTGGGAATCCAGAATGCGGACCGGCCTTTCCACAAAAGTCAGATTTAGCTCCAACTGAGGCACATCATCCAACACTTGCCTACTATTCTGCACGCACTTCCGCAGCTGGCTCATATGGAAAACATTATGCACACCTGGAAAGGTTGCTGGCAAATCCAACCTATAAGCTGCCACGCCAATACACTCTACTATCTTTAATGGGCCCACATACCTCAGATCCAGCTTATGGTTCTTGCCGAACCTCTTCACCCCAACCATCGGGACACCTTCAAGAATACCATATCCTTCATCGAAAATTCCAAATCGGACCTACGCCGGTTGGCGTTCTTATCATACCTCTCTTTAGCCACCCGAAGCTTCTCTCGAATAAGCTTCATGACAACCTCCATTTCCTCGAGCGCGTCAGGACCCAACAGAGGCCTCTCACCAGCCTCAGCCCAAAACAACGGTGTTCTGCAGCGCCTCCCATATAAGGCTTCAAAAGGAGCCATCTGCGGGATCTCCTGATAACTATTATTGTATGTGAACTCCATTAGCCTCAAGCGCTCATCCCACGCTCCCCCGTGGTCTATAATAAAACAGCGGACCATATCTTCCACAATCTGGTTGACGCGCTCCGTCTTCCTGTTAGTCTGCGGGTGGTATATGGTAGAATATCTCAAGTCCGTACCCAAACCCTCCTGCAATCTTTTCTAGAAATGGGAAGTAAACCTGGAGTCTCGGTCAGATATGATTCTAACTTGAACCCCATGCAATCAGATGACTTCGCTCAAATACATCTCTGCTATATTATTCATCGGATAATCAATCTTATACGGCACAAAGTGAGCACACTTTGTCAGTCTGTACACTATCACCCAAATAGATTCAAAACCTTGTGGAGATCTCGGTAAGCCCGTAATGAAGTCCATAGAAATGCTCTCCCATTTCCAAGTCGGGATTTCCAAAGGGGTCAACTTGCCACCCTGCCTTCCAAGATCGGCCTTCACCCGCCTGCGGTATAACACTCAGAAACGAACCGTGCTATATCCCCCTTCATGCCATACCACAAAGCAATCTGCTTCAGATCGTGATACATCTTTGTAGACCCTGTATGGTAAGCAACGTTGGAACCATGGGTTTCCCTGCACAACATACCCCAGATATCTCCAACTGCATGAACGCAAAACCTACTGCGGTACTTCAAAGTACCAGCATAATCAATGGAAAAATCTTGCACTTCTCCCCTCTCAGTCCAGAGATACTGGTGCAAAAGATCCGGATCCTCCTTATGGTGCAGCCTACTAAGAGAAATCCAAGAAGGCTAAGCCACGGCCAAACTGCTCTGCAAGTTAACGCACCCCACCGAGATGTCCATCAAGAGGAACTCCTCCACCAAACGCTCAACTGAGAGGTTAAACATCTTTCCCGTCTTACGGCTCAGGGCGTCAGCCACCACATTGGCCTTGCCTGGTTGATACTGGATCTCCACTTCAAAATCTGCAACAAACTCTAACCAACGCCGATGAAGCAAATTCAGCTCCTTCAGGGTGAAGATATACTTCAGGCTTTTATGATCGGTGAAGATCTTGCACTACGCACCATAAAGTTAATGTCTCCACAGCTTCAGGGCAAAGATCACTACTGCGAACTCAAGATCATGCGTAGGATAGTTCCTCTCATGAGTCTTCAATTGCCTCAACCCATACGCAATCACTTTCCCTTCTTGCATCAACACACCTCTGAGCCTAACATACGAGGCATCCACATACACATCATAGTCCTTGCCCTCCATAGGCAATGTCAAAACCGGGGCTCAGCACAACCTGCTCTTCAGCTCAAAAAAAGCCTCCTCGCATCTCTCGCTCCAAATGAAGGCCGCATTCTTCTACATCAGCTTAGTCAAAGGCGCTGCCAGGGTAGAGAATCCCTCAACAAACCTTCTATAATAGCCAGCCAAACCCAAGAAGCTCCTAATCTCATTAGGTGTGCTCGGCCCATGCCAATCCATAACTACAGAAATCTTCTCTGGGTTAACTGAAATGCAATCCTTGTTAACCACTTGGCCCAGGAAAGAAACCTGGGCAACCAAAATTCACATTTACTCAGCTTGGCAAATAACTGATGGTCTCTCAAGGCAGATAACACAAATCGCAAGTGCTGACAATGCTCTGCAGCATTCCGAGAATAAATCAGAATGTTGTCTATAAATACGACCACAAACTTGTGCAGAAATTCTTTGAACACCCTGTTCATCATATCTATGAATGCTGACGGCGCGTTGGTCAACCCAAACAACATAACAAGGAATTCGAAATGCCCATGCCTCGATCTGAAAGCAGTCCGTGGAATGTCCGACTCACGGATCCTGAGCTGATGATAGCCTGATCGAAGGTCAATCTTGGACAATAGAGCGCTCCCACGTAACTAATCGAATAGGTCATAGATCCTCGACAGAGGATACCTGTTCTTAATGGTGACCTTTTTCAGCTCTCTATTATCGATGCAAAGCCGCATCGAACCATCTTTCTTCTTCACAAACATTACGGGAGCACCCCAAGGCGACTAACTCGGCCTTATGAAACCCTTCTCAAATAACTCATCCAACTGGGTGCGCAGCTCTGCCAGCTCCCGTGGGGCCATCCAATATGACGCCTTAGCAATGGGACGCGTACCGGGCTCCAAATCTATCACAAACTCAATGTCTCTGTCTGGAGGAAGACCAGGAAGATTGCTAAAAAACACATCTGAAAACTCCCACGCAACAGGAATCTCATCTAACTGCGGCACACTGCTAACAGTCCCCAGCATCAAAACTAAGCAAGCAAAACAATCAAAACTAAAAAGCCTCTGAACACATACTGCAGAAATCGTCGGAGAAACCTGACGCGGATCACCATAAATACTCCCAGGCTGACCGTTGTCCTTCCTGAAATCCAAACGCTTACCCCTGCACTGAATCACCGCATCGTATCGAGACAACCAATCCATGCCTAGGATGACATCGAAATCCTCCAAGTTAATAACCTTTTGATCTGCCTTGGCAAGAAAACCCCCAAAAGAATAGGACAATCCAGGATGCCATTATCCGATAACACGGAATCACCCAAGGGGAACTTGACGTAAAAGGCCTCACCGACACGATCTAGAACCAACTCGAACCGCTCTACAAAGGCCCTAGCCACAAATGAGTGGGTAGCACCTGAGTCAAAGAGAACGCGCGCCCAGCGGTTCTTTACCTTAAAATTTCCTATATATATAAAAAAATTGCACACGCATCTAAGAGGAGAAATTACAAAACTAAAACTACAACTGAAGTAAAAAGACAAGCGAGAAAGTCTACCTGAGATGACTTGCGTCGAAGTTTGAGCCTCCGCTGATGATATCACATTTAGCTTCCCTTTCCCTTTATCCGTAGACTTAGGCGGTGGCAAGGACTGAAGAAGAATAGGTCGGAGCACAGACTAGAGCGGCAGGCACCTTGCCTTGGTATGGCCCTTCTTTCGGCACTGATAGCAGACCTTGTCTTTCAACCAGCAACGGGCAACGTCATTCACCTCTTTATTACACAAAGTACACACCACGTTCTGCCTGGGAGCACCCTGAATGGCATGAACTTGCTTCTTCTGCGCTTTAATCCTCTTGAAACATTTCTCCACCGGATGGCCCGGCCGGCCACAAAAACTACAGGTCTCTTTGCTCTTCTTACCGGAAGGAACACCGGTCACCTGGGGGCCCTTTTCTTCGACCGCTTTTTGATGCGCGTAAAATACGGCAAGCGTACCGGTCGCTCAAGTAATAAAGTTGGGAATGAATCCCCGGATGTCGGTCTCTTGAGGAATGCAATTGGCGTCGAACGATTTAGACTCTGAAACTATCGTTATGAGAGTTAAATGAAATAAACAGAAAAAGAAAGGGGCTTTGGTTGGTGGTCATACGACCGATTACACTAACGAGAGCTTTGCGGGTCGCAATCACCGCTTCGCAAGGCGAGATGGATGTAGCGGCCGCGATGCCGTACTTCGGTGGGCGAGTGGGCGGTAAGCTAGTGAGTGAAGTGTGTGATGTGAAGTGAAATGAAGTGAAGCAAATGCGTGGAGTGAACGAAAGAGAGCGAAGCGCATTAACAACGAATCTCACAAGCAAGATGAAAGCATAAACATTTCATTGCAAAAGAGATTAATCCGTTCATACTTGCATACATAAACCATACAACAAGAAAGGTTGGAGAAAGCTAAACCACAAGAGTGAAGATCCTTCGCGGGTGTTGGCCGGAGGTGCGGGTTGTCAAACCGCTTCCAAGCGCAGTCCGTGGAGGGCTTCCGGTACCGCCGAGCTGTCACTTCGGTGGCCTTTAAGTCCGTTCTTGAGGCAAGCTTCGTCGTCTTCCTTGGTGAAGAACTTGGAGAAGAGCTTTAATGGCCGGAGGATCGCCGGAGGATGAGGGGTGCTTCGGAATCACGGGAGAAAGTCCTCCCGATGGTAGGAATGGAGGTGGAGGTGAATGGGACTGCTGGAGGGCGAAAACGGCGGAATGGCGAAGGTTCCGTAACGATTGTCTCGCCCTAATTCGCGGAACAGCGTATTTATAGCTTGCAGAATAAATAGCGCGCACGACCACTGGCGCACGACCAGTGGTCGTGCGCGACCAAGGTCAGCGCCCGTGCGTGAGCAACCTGCAGACCTGCATCAGAAAATCAGTAGTCGCGCACGATCAGCAGCGCACGATCAGTGATCGTGCGAGGCAAGGCTGATGATCGTGCGGAAATAGCCAGACAGACTTTTGCAAAATGGGTATGACTACGCACGATCGTCGGCGCACGAGCAGTGGTCGTGCGCGGTATGGCAGTGATCGTGCGGAAGGTTCAAGACAGAGTTTCACAAATGAGACCGGGCTGCGCACGATCAGTGATCGTGCGCCAGGAGGTCGATGGTCGTGCGTGGGCAAAAACGCACGACCACTGACTCCTTTGCGAAAAATAGTGAAACGCCTATCCCGAATGCCCTCACGATCCCCAAACCTGCAGGAAAACTGCACGGGGCATCGATCGCGGCAGCCACAGCGAACAGTGATAAACACAGCAAGAAAGTAAATGCACACAAGCACGGAAATGGGCTAAAAAGGTGCACAGGGCGTGGAAAACCGTAGCGAACCAAAAGGAGTGCAAATGGCGCTAAACGGTGTGCAAAGACATGGAAATAGGCCTAGATGAGTCCAAAATATAGTATAAAATAGGGACTCATCACACCCCCAAACTTAACCATTTGCACGTCCCGGGCAAATAATCACGTTGTGGGCTCTAAAACGGCTAGCTGACGTAGTAATTACAACCTACAGTAGGACGAGAAATCGAGAAGCTCACATGCGTAAAAAAATATAATAGAAAGAGTTTCTAATCATGCAATGCAATTTATAATTTTCGAAAAACGTAAATAGATACTGTCACTACTCAAAGAATGAATTCCGGAGAATCGCACGGTCATGGGAAGGCAGAAAGTAGGCAAGTCGGATGGCGAGGTATTGCCAAAGACCGGGGCTCATGATCACCTCCAAAGGAATCCACCAATGTCGGGGGCCATATGCTTGCCCGTTCGCACTTTCTCCACGATGCGGGTTTGACTCGAGCGTAAATCCGTAGGACTTGAGGTGAAGAGTGGGGCTTGGGTGTAGATGTAGGTATGGATGGACAAGATGAAGACGAAGGCTACGCACAACCCAACGGAGCTCGCACACATCAGAATTCTCGCTAACAACAAGAATGCGAGTGCACCACACCCCCAAACTTAGCTTTTACAACATGAGTGGGTGCACCGCCTACCATAAAACAAATTTCTCAATTTCAGATTTTTCATTTATACTTTTTCGTTTCTCTTTTCTTTTCTTGGTCACATTTTTCTTTTCTCTTTTCTTTTCTCAATAATTCAGCATTTATAAACTTTGCGGCATATCCACACATTCACAAAATCCGCCCATCACAACAACCCAACGAGAAATTAATGAAACAAGAGCTCAATGCGGGTGTGCGACTAGGAGTGGCTTGAGGCTTTGGTGACTTGCATGTGGAGCTGATCAAAAGGGAAGGTAGGCTCAACGGGGCTAGCGAGGGCTATGTTAGGACGGGTGCAAGGATCAACCGGGCCAACATGATGGCCTACGTCACGCTCACGCTCGACTAACCGGGCACCAATGCTTCGAAAGTCGCTTGGGGCAAGTTCTTAGCCACCGAGAAAAGTGATCCGTCCACCCGACTCGAGCAAAACAAAGCCAGCGACGCTTACACACATGCCTACACTACCGCGAGATCACTCCGGATTCAGAAGTTGAGTAGGACAGACAGTATTTACGAATATAGAAAAAAATATAAAATGCAAACATGAGAAGAAACTAGCTCTATACAATTCCTACACAACGTGAGCACTCGATTAGGAGCACTGCACGAGTTTCGAACTACCGTACGACAAAATCCTACGTCAGCACCACAATCTTAAAACTTACACAACACAAGTACTCAACCCGAGCCGCGCGCGTGGTAAGAGTGCGCGCTCATGTGGGTGCAAATGTGTGCGCACAGCAGGAGTCTACAAACATGAAGCATAAATAAATCTACCGGTGTGCGAATGAAATGTGCTCGTGAGTGCATAGGCGGCTCTTCCCCCCAAACTTGAATGAAAACAAGATCAACATGCAAAATAGCACTAGAATAAAGTCTACAGGGAAGAGTGTACCTATGCTCCGCAGAGGGAGCATACCGGAAGATGGCGTTATGAGTTGATGGAGTTGCTGCGCCGCACCAAAGAGAAGCTGAACCTGCGATTTGGGCCAAAGACAAGAAAATACAAAAATAGAAAATTAGAAAAAGAAAGGGGACCGAATGGTCCGAGCATGGGTTGTCTCCCGAATAGCCCTTTTGTTTACCGTCCTTAAGGTGGACCAAATACCTGTTTTAGCAGTTTATAAATAATGTTCGTGCAGAAAAAGAAAATAAAAGTGCAAGAATATGAAACACAGAATAATGTCTAAGCAGAGCGACGAAAAAGCAATCAACTCGGCGCCGATTTGGGGCGAGTCTCTCCGGTGGAGTGCGAGGGGGGAGCAGAATTTTTCATGGAATCATGAGGGAGGGATTTCCCCTTGCTCAGCTTATACGCTTCCTCGCGCCGGAAGGTGGAATAACGCTTATCGCGTAGGCGCTTAGCCTCCTTCATCTTCTCCACCGTGGGAGACTTCCACGCAGATTTTTCCACAGTTTTCGCAGATTTTGAAATCAATGGCGTCATGTCCGGCACCGCGACGGCGACCGGATCGGCCCAAGCAACATTACGCCTAACACAGTCATTAGAATTATTACAAACTGAATTGTTCAGGGATTTCTCCCGAATAAAACTACTAATGTCATTGTCTTCAGTCGCTTTTGGGGGACATGGAACAATCGCCGTGGCTTCCACTGACTCGATCTCCTTCACGGTCACTACCACTTGCTCTACATCGGTCTTCTCGGGAGGTGCTTCCTTGATCATTTCGTCCAAACGGGCGGCGTTCAAAACTTGAAGTCCCAAATTTTCCTTGGATCCTGCATTTCTTAGCAAAACAATTTCTTGAATGTTGGAGGGGTGTGCGGAAATATCATCGATGGCGGACGCATCGGTCGGCCAGGTGACACATCCTTTGGAAAAATCCAAGGATGCGCCACTGGCCGTCAGGAATGGGACCCCAAATATTGGAATGGAGTCGTTTTCTTTAGGTCCCATAACCTGAAAATCAGTAGTAAAATGTTTTCCATTCACCTCGATCTCAACTTTCCTCACACCGCCTTCGGTAGCAACTACATCTCCATTAGCTAAAATGAGTGACTTCCGGTCATCGGTGTTAATTTGTAATTGCATCTTCTCAACATCCTGCAGAGTGAGGATGTTGCTCGATGCTCCGGAATCACAAAGTGCGGTCGTTTTCACATCATTGATCATACAATTAATCACGAGTTCGTTGTTGTTCCCTAGCCTTTCCTCTCCCAAGCTTTTCCCTTGTTCATGGGGATTTCTTTCTGTGTTGCTTGGGAGGGTGCCGTGAGTACGCTCGGAGACCATTTGAGCCAATTGGCCCAACTGCGCCTCAAGCTTACGCATAGAAGCGGCTTGGTTAGTCATATTAGTATGGGACACTTCAACAAATTTCTCCAACATTTCAGCCAAAGAGTTGGTTTTCACAGCGGGAGGGCCTTGGGTGTAATTCGGGTGTGGCGGCCGCGGTTGGCTTCCGGAGGCGGCGGCATCATTTTGATGCTGCCCCGGTTGCCATCGTTGGCCTGGCGCGTTTTGATTCCACGAAAAGTTCGGGTGATTTCTCGCACCCGGATTATACGCATTTCCATACGGCGCACCCCTGTTTTGATTAGCAATAAAATTAACTGTTTCATTAGATAAGGCGGGATCATATGTTACCTCCGGTCCAGGGCACTCGAAGCTGTGATGATCGGATCCTCCGCATCCTTGACATGAGATGGCCAACACCGGACCAGCAGCAGCGGGCCTTGATGCTTCCACAGCAAAGATTCCACTTGTCCCACGGGGGGTATTCCTTCCCGCGGTCCAAAAGGCGCTGTGCGTGGCGGTGTCCTGCAGAACTCTCAAAGCATCCTCAGGAGCAAGGTTCATAATTGTTCCACCAGAGGCGGCATCAATCATGGCGCGGTGCTGAGGCTCGATGGAGAAGTAGAAGCTCTCCACGAGATTCCACGTTTGGAAACCGTGATTTGGGCACTTCCGCAGCAATTCATTAAAGCGCTCCCACACCTCTGCTAAGCTTTCTTGGTCGTTTTGCCTGAAATTGGCGATGGCACGTCGCATGCTCACAATACGGTCGACTGGATGAAATTTGGCTAAGAACTTCGTGGTGAGAGCATCCCATGTTGTGGCGGTTCCAGGAGGAAGGGAATGAAGCCATGACTTGGCTTTGTCACGTAGAGAGAAGGGAAACAGACGGAGCTTGACCGTGTCATCGGCGATCCCAGCATAGCGGAACGTGGCGCAGATTTCCGAAAAATCCGCCAAATGAAGATGGGCATCCTCAGTGGCCATTCCGGAAAACTGCGCATTGTTCCGGATGATGTTTAGGATTGCCGGCTTGATCTCGAACTGCTGGTTTGTGATTGCCGGTCCGAACCCAGGATATATGCTCCCCACAGTGGGAGTGGTGTAGTCTCTCATGGTTCGGACATGCGGCGGGTTTACCTCGTTCTCATCCCCGTTACGGTTATCAGGGGGGTTCCCTCCAACACGGACTCCGTTGTCATGGTTCAACTGGTCGCCCATTGTGACTGGATCAATTGCAGCGGCACGCCTTTGCGCACGAAGAGTTCGCTCGATTTCGGGATCGTAAGCAACGAGATCTCTTGCAGCACGTCCCTGCATCCACTGAAGCAACAAAACAAAGAAACGAAAATAAAAAAAAAACACTAACTCTTATACCAATAATTCCAGAAATCGTGATCGTTCAACAGTTGCATTCCCCGGCAACGGCGCCAAAAACTTGATGCGCGTAAAATACGGCAAGCGTACCGGTCGCTCAAGTAATAAAGTTGGGAATGAATCCCCGGATGTCGGTCTCTTGAGGAATGCAATTGGCGTCGAACGATTTAGACTCTGAAACTATCGTTATGAGAGTTAAATGAAATAAACAGAAAAAGAAAGGGGCTTTGGTTGGTGGTCATACGACCGATTACACTAACGAGAGCTTTGCGGGTCGCAATCACCGCTTCGCAAGGCGAGATGGATGTAGCGGCCGCGATGCCGTACTTCGGTGGGCGAGTGGGCGGTAAGCTAGTGAGTGAAGTGTGTGATGTGAAGTGAAATGAAGTGAAGCAAATGCGTGGAGTGAACGAAAGAGAGCGAAGCGCATTAACAACGAATCTCACAAGCAAGATGAAAGCATAAACATTTCATTGCAAAAGAGATTAATCCGTTCATACTTGCATACATAAACCATACAACAAGAAAGGTTGGAGAAAGCTAAACCACAAGAGTGAAGATCCTTCGCGGGTGTTGGCCGGAGGTGCGGGTTGTCAAACCGCTTCCAAGCGCAGTCCGTGGAGGGCTTCCGGTACCGCCGAGCTGTCACTTCGGTGGCCTTTAAGTCCGTTCTTGAGGCAAGCTTCGTCGTCTTCCTTGGTGAAGAACTTGGAGAAGAGCTTTAATGGCCGGAGGATCGCCGGAGGATGAGGGGTGCTTCGGAATCACGGGAGAAAGTCCTCCCGTTGGTAGGAATGGAGGTGGAGGTGAATGGGACTGCTGGAGGGCGAAAACGGCGGAATGGCGAAGGTTCCGTAACGATTGTCTCGCCCTAATTCGCGGAACAGCGTATTTATAGCTTGCAGAATAAATAGCGCGCACGACCACTGGCGCACGACCAGTGGTCGTGCGCGACCAAGGTCAGCGCCCGTGCGTGAGCAACCTGCAGACCTGCATCAGAAAATCAGTAGTCGCGCACGATCAGTGATCGTGCGAGGCAAGGCTGATGATCGTGCGGAAATAGCCAGACAGACTTTTGCAAAATGGGTATGACTGCGCACGATCGTCGGCGCACGAGCAGTGGTCGTGCGCGGTATGGCAGTGATCGTGCGGAAGGTTCAAGACAGAGTTTCACAAATGAGACCGGGCTGCGCACGATCAGTGATCGTGCGCCAGGAGGTCGATGGTCGTGCGTGGGCAAAAACGCACGACCACTGACTCCTTTGCTAAAAATAGTGAAACGCCTATCCCGAATGCCCTCACGATCCCCAAACCTGCAGAAAAACTGCACGGGGCATCGATCGCGGCAGCCACAGCGAACAGTGATAAACACAGCAAGAAAGTAAATGCACACAAGCACGGAAATGGGCTAAAAAGGTGCACAGGGCGTGGAAAACCGTAGCGAACCAAAAGGAGTGCAAATGGCGCTAAACGGTGTGCAAAGACATGGAAATAGGCCTAGATGAGTCCAAAATATAGTATAAAATAGGGACTCATCACTTTTCTCTTTTCATTTCTCGCTTGCTGCCCTCTTTGCTTCGCATTCTCAATGGCCTCAACTTTCAAAGAAGCTTCAACAGCACCAGCATAACTCACCGCTCCATGAGAAACCACTAGATGCTGAACGTCACTCCTCAGACCACCAAGGAACGCTTTACAATGTCCTCCTCGGAACTCACCAAACTAGGGGCAAACCGACTGAGTTGGCTAAACTCAATTTCATAACCGCTGACAGTGAGATGCCTCTTCTTCAGATGTAAGAAGTCATTCATCAACCTGTCCCGCTCAACTGCTGGTAGAAATTTTCTCATCAATATCTCCTTGAAGGAAGCCCAGGAGCATCCTCCTACCATTCCCTCATTCTACCTCATCCACCAACTCTTCGCTAACCCCTTCAGTTGATAGGAGGCAAGCATCAGCTTCTGATCATCAAACACTCCAGAATAGTGAAACATCTCCTCTATGGAAATCAACCAATCATCTAGTACCATGAAATCTGCCCTACCATCATAGGATGGGGGTCGCAGTCGCTAAAGCTTGGAGATGAAGGTCATCGCTGGGGGCACCGTAATTGGAGACACCAAAGGGGCAGGAGGGGCTGGGACAGCCGCACTCACAGCCGGATCCTGCACTCTCGGGACTATCCCTGCTACTACTGCAACAAAGGACTGGATCTGAGACTGAACTTCCACCAACTGCCTCGATAGAGCCTCATTGCTCTACATCAGACTTGCCACAACTGCATCGCTTTGTTCCCTAGAAGAATCACCCTCAGATTGGGAAGTCGACCTCATCACAATACGCTTAGGGGCCCATCTAAAAAGGAATAAGCAAAATAATCATCAGAACCTAGTTAATTTACTAAGACTAAACAAATAGGTACACACAAACCTACATAAGTACTTGATTCAACTGCCAACTTGCACTGGGGTTTTATTTTTACAAAAAGATGATGTCATGCTTAACCTAAGACGGCTTACCACCATAATAATTATTATTGTGCCTAGATCGGGAATGCATGAATTTATATTCTTTTTGACTCCAAAATATGTGTGTACAAATGTCATCATGCAAGTCTTTAGCTTGGCACATTTTGCTGATGTATTGTTATGCTATGCATATTTGTGCTATGCATTCTATAAAGGTCCTAATGCATGTTATGAGTGGCGTACACATGAAAATGTTATGAATCCTGTACAACATAACATTCTCATGCAACAAAAATAAAACGGGCTAGTCGCATGCATGTGGTGTTGTTATGCATCCCATACTACATAACCCTCACATGTTGCCTCCTATGGTGGATCCATATATGAACACATATTATGCATCCCATACTATATAATATGCCCCGTATACTTCTATTCATGCTTATGAGTGTAGTGTCCGTGCTTCAGCCAAGACGTGCTGATGACATGTTGGTGTGTGTATGATATGACACTAAACATTTATTGATCACAAGGAAAGGTTGCCCGACAAATTTGTCGAGCAACCTCCCTCTGATACCAACTGTCACAACCCGCATTTTCTCCGAAATTAAGAAATATCAGAGTAGAAGGAAACACGCATTGTGATGCCACGTCGAGCAGGAGATAACTTCCGACGCTAAGGAAACCACCAACTACAAAGATTATGAAAAAACATAAGCTTTAATGATTTGAAAATCAATTATATTTTAGAGGCCGTATCCCTCGGCTCAGTGGATCAGCTAATCCACAATTAAAAACAATACTTATACGTAGCGAAAAATACTTTAGTTACCATACTTTGACATCTTAAGAGAGTGCATAAGTGTCCCCAGGGGGCAACTTATACGATGCAAGACAATAGATTTATCTTATATCATATATAAGAAAACAATCTTTTTACGTTACTTAGAAAGTAGTGTATGAGTTTTATAAAATATGCTGATCATGAGATATAAATATAATAGTGTTTCTAGGTTTAAAAGTAACTAACAACCTAGCATAAATCTTCCCAAGAGCAAGTTGAATAATTTCCAAAATAGGAAATCTAGCAGTATAAGCAAAGTACAAAGCATCTAAAAGAGAAACCACTAGTGGGCGTCAACAACTGACACTAACCCACTGGTGAGTAGGCATATCTGTACTACAAGTATATAGAAACTACCTCCCTAGAGTGATGAAAAAAAATTTACAGCAGCAACTTTAACACTAGAAATCTCCAGAAGAACCTAGCCGCGCAGTCGACTATAAACCTGAACCTGAGGTATTCAAAAAAAAGGAAAGAAAGAAGAAAAAAAAAGAAGACCTCAACAAAGTAATTTTAAAAAGGAAATGAGAAAATTAGGTTTAAAAGAGAAATTACATAAGGTTTACCAGGACAAAAATTTAATGCTAGCAATATAAGCTAAAAGTAATAAGGTAAACTGGTAAAGGGAAAATACTCATTAGAAGTGAGAAAAAGGGGGGGTGTGATGCGTAAAAATCGTCTCACGGACAACAATTCGAATAGGCAAGTGTACCTATCATTTTATAGTATAGTGATATAAATATATCATAGTCGTATAAAAACTCGGGGCAAGAAAGTACTATTACTCACAACGATTCTATTATCCTACCGAACATTTGATGAGTTTTGAAAATAAAATAAAATAAACATAGTTAAAAGAGAAATAAAATAAAAGCGAAAGAGTGCTCGATCGACGATTCACTTTGAAATAAAATAACGGAATAAATTAGTTAACATTTGCAATTTATTAAGACCGTGACGGATCCGATGTTAGGAAGTAATCTCACTAGAGAATTAAATCCCCTGACTTATAGACGTTCTGACCGAAATCTCTTTAAAGGCAAAAAGTCCTAAAGTCACATTATCGAGGTGACCCGCACTATTGGATTTGACTCCAATCCGGAAGATTTACGTCATCCTATCTCTAGGGTTGCGTTCAACTCCTTCCTTATTTGAGTGATCTTTCACATTCACGAGCCTCTCGGCTACTTAAATATGTGATCGGAATCTACTACCGTATACTAGAAATACAGAGTTGATACGAAATAAATCAAGGAAGGATCAAAAATAAAAATAAAAATGCAACATAAAATGAAAGATATTATTTTATTGCAAATCTTATCGCGATCGGGAACAAAAAAGAAATTAGCTAAGCATATTTGAGAAAGAAAGAAGAAAAAGATAAAAGAAGTTCATTTGCATTGCTTAATAAAATAAAAGAGAAATACAATATTAAAAAGACAAGACTATGTTATGAAGAAAATTACAACATTAACAGAGAACTACAACATGGGAAGAAAAGAACTAGAAATAGAACTCTACTTGAACTAGCACTCTACCAAAACTACTTCAACCAAAAACTACTTTTTTAGCAAGAGGGAAGGGGCTCCTTTTATAGGAGAGGGAGAAGGTTCTAGATGGAAATGAAGAGGGGGAGATAAGGAGGTGGCCGGCCACTTGCTTGGAGAGGGTTCATGCATGAATTAAATGAAGGGAGAGAGGGGGCATGATGGATGCATTGCATGGAATTTAATGGAAATGAATTAGAAAATATAAAACAAATAAGGGGGATGAAAGTGGAGGGTGGCCGACCATGTGCATGGGGAGATGTTCATGCATGCATTAAATGAAGGAAGAGGAGAGAAAATAACAAAAGGAGAGAGAGGGGGAGCCGGCCGCATGAGGGAAGATGCGTGCATGTAATACATTTAATGATGGAGAGAGAGGGAGAATATACAATGTAAATGGAGAGGGAGGAGAGGAAGGTGGCCGACCATGCATAGGATTCATAATGGGCTGCATGAGGGGCTTGTTAGCGGGCTCGGTTAGACTAGGTGGCTGCTCCAAGTTGGGCTCGGGTAGGCTAGGTGGCTGCTCCAAGTTGGGCTGCACCATGTGGCTCGGGTGGCATGCAATGGAGGGGGCCGGGCTGCTCTAAAGGTGGACTCGGGTTGGACTTGTGGGAGGCCGGGCTGCATGCAATGTACCTACAAGAAAAAATAACATTAGTTAAAAAAACATAACAATAAACCAAAGAAAATAACAAGCATAACATAACACATAATATAATCAAACATACTACATAAAATAATAAAAATACATACTATAGATTTTTATATCATAATACAAAATAAAGTTGCAACAAACCAAGTAAATAAAACGATAATAAAACTAGAAATTATATTATGAAAAGACTTTGACAAATAAAACAAAACATGCATAAAAAAGCTTAAAACATTTAATTAAACTATGAATTTTGCATACTAAACTACTTCAAAAACGATGACAAAAACAAGTCATCAAACTCCCCCATGCTTAGGCTTTTGTTATTCCAGAGCAAAAGTAAGAGAAATATTTATAAGACAATTATAAAAATTGCAATTAAACTAAAAATTTATTTACACCAAAATCTAGCCAAAAATAAAATTTAGGGATTTACGAATTAAGTTCTAAATTATGAAATTAAAGTGAAAAGAGAGAAATATTTAGCAAAAAATTCTCTAATAAATTAACTAGCACTCAAAATTGAGTAAAGTGCAAACAAAGTTAGATTGAAATTATAAAAACCATAACTGAATAGAAACTTAAGGAAAAAGTGCAACTACTACTTATGCTCTCCCAATATTTTAATTTAAAAACTAAGACAATAATATTGGCTAAGGGGTTTGGGGAGGAAAACAACATGAAGAGGAGTTTTATTGGATGTGATCATCATAATTATTTTTTTTTACACCCCACACAATTTTTTTAAAATAAAATATATATGTAATACCACAAAATAATAGACTAACATCCTATCACTTCCTCGGACATATATGAACTTTTAATTCCTCTCTTCATCAGGGTTGTATATGTGTACCAGAGAATAAGGAACTAACATCTCCTTATTCCCATAACATATGATCTAACAATAAAAGAAAGAAAAAAAGAATTGGGTAAGGATAAGGGGTTAAACAAGATTTTAGAAAATAAACTAAAATACTAGAGAGAAATTACTAATAGATTGTGATTTCCTAAGAATCTAAAAGCATGAGGTAATAATCATTAGAATCCAAAATTGTTAAGCAAAATTACTACAAAATTGAAACTATTTAAAATAAAAGAGAAAAGGTTCTAAATAAATTACTCTAAGCAAATTAAAATCATAAGATTATCCTCAAAAATAAATCACTAAATATTAAATTTAACTTAATATGATGAAATAAAAGATTAGCAAATGAAAAAAATAATGCTTATAACAAACTCAAACTAAATTTCTGAAAATAACAAAAAGCTAAGCATGAGGTTTATTATATTTTTGATTTTTTTGACATTTTTCAATTTTTTTTGGGTTTTGAAATATGATCTTTTTTTTTGGAATTTTTGATTTTTCTAATTTTTTGGGTTTTTGATAAGACTAAATAAAAGCAGTACTAAAGAAACTTAATAAAACTATACTAATCTTTTTTTTGTAGAAATTTAAAAAAAATTTAGAAAAGAAAGAAATAAAAGAAATAAAAAGACTAAACCCTCCCCCATGCATAAATTTTGCATTGTCCTCAATGAAAAATAAAAACAAGAAGGAAAAAGGAAGAAGAAGGGGGAGGGGGATGCAATAAAGTAAATAAAAAAATAGAAAACAACTTCCCCGAATTCGTAAGGCTGAATGCAGATGTCGTTCCCCCATGCTTGAGATGGACATCGGCTCAGGCCTAAGGAAGAGAGGAAAGGATGGAGCCAAACGAACCGCCAGGGGTGTTATTCCTACAAAACAAAACAAAAAGAAAAAGAAAGAACAAAAATGATAAGCAAGGGGTGACTCCCAAGAGTGCTCTTTGTTTAATGTCGGCTGAGCCCGACGTTAAACGTTAGCTAAATGGAAAATAAAAACTAAAGTGAAGTGGTAACTCACTAAGTATGCGCTTAGGAGAGTTAATCAAAAAAGAGAAAAATTGAAAAATCGCACCGACATGCGGTGCAATCTTCGAAGGAATGACGCCCAAAAATGAACGGACGGAGTTATAGAAGAACTCCGCCGTATGAAAAATGGAAAAGAAAGGGTCGTCAAAAGAAGAGGAAAAAACAGAAGAAGAAATAGAAAGAGGAATAAAGGAAGTAGAAAAAAAAAGTTCAAAAACGGAAATGTCACAAGGAGAAGGGGAATCTTGTGAAATTTTGAGAGAAGAAAGGGTAGAGAAAAATAAAGGAGAATCATCTAAAATAAAAGAAGAAGAAGAAAAAGGTTCGCTAAAAATAGAAAAATTTGGAATAGTTAAAGTTAAAAGCATAATGGAATCACAAATGTCTTTAGAAGGAGGAATAGGAGACATCTCGTCATCCTCAACGGGTAAGAAGCACACCGGAATATCCATAGAGGTGTCTTCCAAAGGAGGAAGGAAACAATCCGGAATATCCGAATAGTTATCCTCCTTGAGAGGAACAAGACAAGATGGGATATCCGGTGACTCATTACATGAAGAAATTGGAGGAGACGAAGAAGAAGACGAAGAAAATGAAGCGGCCTCAAGAGAAAAATAATCCATAATGGTTTTGAAATGCGAATTAATATTATCAAGAGAAGTTTGCATTTCAAGATACTCATTATTGATAGAATTAAAATTTGGAAGCGCAACGCTTTGCGGGGCAAAATCATAAGAAAAATAAGACGGGTTCCCCATCTACCAAGTAGGATAAAAATTTGAGTATGGTTCAAATTGGCCATTTTGACATTCCCCAGAAAAATTAAAATCAAAAGAGGGAGGGGTTCCCGAAAGACATTTAGAATAAAAGTGGTCGGACGACCCGTAAAAAGCGCAAAAATATGATGATTCCATAAAAAAAACTGTTACCGAAGATTTAAAATAATTTTTTTTTGAATTTTTTTTTTAGAAAGTAGAAAAATTAAAATAAATATTTTGTTTTTTTTAAAAAAATTAGTAGAAGTAATAAACTCGATGCTTTCGTAATATTGCAAAAAATATCCCCGACAACGGCAGCAAAAACATGATGCGTAAAAATCGTCTCACGGACTACAATCCGAGTAGGCAAGTGTACCTATCGTTTTATAGTATAGTGATATAAATATATCAAGGTCGTATAAAAACTCGGGGCAGGCAAGTACTATTACTCACAACGATTCTATTATCCTACCGAACGTTTGATGAGTTTTGAAAATAAAATAAAATAAACTTAGTTAAAAGAGAAATAAAATAAAAGTGAAAGAGTGCTCGATCGACGATTCATTTTGAAATAAAAAAACAGAATAAATTTGTTAAAATTTGGAATTTATTAAGACCGTGACGGATCCGTTGTTAGGAAGTAATCTCGCTAGAGCATTAAATCCCCAGACTTATAGACATTCTGACCGAAATCTCTTTCAAGTCAAAAAGGCCTAAAGTTGCATTATCGAGGTGACCCGCACTATTGGATTTGACTCCAATCCAGAAGATTTACATCATCCAATCTCTTGGGTTGCGTTCAACTCCTTCCTTCTTTGAGTGATCTTTCACATTCACGAGCCTCTCGGCTACTTAAATATGAGATCGGAATCTACTACCGTATACTATAAATACGGAGTCGATACGAAATAAATCAAGGAAGGATAAAAAAAAAATACAAATGCAACATAAAATGAAAGATATTATTTTATCGCAAAGCTTATCGCGATCGGGCACAAAAAATAAATTAGCTAAGCATATTTGAGAAAGAAAGAACAAAAAGATAAAAGAAGTTCATTTTCATTGCTTAATAAAATAAAAGAGGAATACAATATTAAAAAGAAAAGACTATGTTATGAAGAAAATTACAACATTAAAAGAGAACTACAACATGGGAAGAAAAGAACTAGAAATAGAACTCTACTTGAACTAGCACTCTACCAAAACTACTTCAACCAAAAACTACTTTTTTTAACAAGAGGGAAGGGGCTCCTTTTATAGGAGAGGGAGAAGGTTCTAGATGGTAATGAACAGGGGGAGATAAGGAGGTGGCCGGCCACATGCTTGGAGAGGGTTCATGCATGAATTAAATGAAGGGAGAGAGGGAGCATGATGGATGAATTGAAGGAATTTAATGGAAATGAATTAGAAATATAAAACAAACAAGGGGGATGAAAGTGGAGAGTGGTCGGCCATGTGCATGGGGAGATGTTCATGCATGCATTAAATTAAGGGAGAGGAGAGAAAATAACAAAAGGAGAGAGAGGTGGAGCCGACCATATGAGGGAAGATGCATGCATGTAATACATTTAATGATGGAGAGAGAGGGAGAATATATAATATAAATGGAGATGGAGGAGAAAAAGGTGGCCGGCCATGCATAGGATTCATAATGGGCTTCTTGGGGGGGGGGCTTGTTAGTGGGCTCGGGTAGACTAGGTGGCTGCTCCAAGTTGGGCTCGGGTAGGCTAGGTGGCTGCTCCAAGTTGGGCTGCACCATGTGGCTCGGGTGGCATGCAATGGAGGATGCCAGGCTGCTCCAAAGGTGGGCTCGAGTTGGACTTGTGGGAGGCCGGGCTGCATGCAATGTACCTACAAGAAAAAATTACATTAGTTAAAAAAAACATAACAATAAACAAAATAAAATAACAAGCATAACATAACACATAATATAATCAAACATACTACATAAAATAATAAAAATACATACAATAGATTTTTATATCATAATACAAAATAAAGTTGCAAAAAAACAAGTAAATAAAACGATAATAAAACTAGAAATTATATTATGAAAAGACTTTGAGAAATAAAACAAAACATGCATGAAAAGCTTAAAACATTTAATTAAACAATGAATTTTGCATACTAAACTACTTCAAAAACGATGACAAAAACAAGTCATCAGGGTGCACCAAGTGCACGCTTCAAGAATCTTTGAAAGAAGGATTAAAAATTAAAATAACATCCTAACATAGAGCTAGAGTGAAAAGAATCACCTAGTACTGGAGATGGACAAATTTAGTAACAAGGGCCTAGGCTTGTGTCAAAATGTCCAACCAAGTCTATCAGGCCTAAATATCTCCAAGGTGCTGTGGTGGTAGCATCTGTCCAACTCAACCAAATAGCCCAGAATGTCTTCGCAAGACAAGAAGTAAAACAAGGGTGGCGGTACCGGTCCGACCCACCTCAAAAACTACATCCTACTCCAGCACTAAGTGACTCGGGAAAAACCTTGCTGGTGGTTCCATGAACCACCAAGAAGTCACACTGAACCCTAAACCATCTAGAGCAACCCACCTAAAACCTTATATACATACCAACGGACTAAACATCGGGTTTGTCCAATTAAGCGGTTTGACACAAATAAATTGAAGGTGACACGATACTAAGTTTATGTAAGAAGCTTGATACTAAACACTTACCTATAACGTGATATTAAACATAACTAGTAGCTTCATCCCAACAAAATATATTCAACTAGCTTGGTACAAACCCTATACGGTTAACTTGATACGAACCGTAAACATTTAAATTGATACAACCCATTAACAATTAAATTAAGTGGTTGAAACCAAACATTAACAAAGGGGCTTGACACTAATTGCAAACAGGAGGATGGATACAAAAAATGACAAGATGTTTGGGTGGTTCTGATACAAATCCTATTTCGGAGAAACTACGAAGCAAGTTATTTTATTATTTTGAAATTAATTATAAAAAAACCATAGCAATGGTTACACCCAAGGAAAAAACACAACCCATAAAATATCTCAAGAAATGAACAAACCTTATACAGAGGGCTCTCGGGTTATACCCGATCGGGGCAATACCCATAGAAAAAAAAGGAACATTTGCCTAATAAACTGATTTGGGCAAATAAATAAACACAATCCAATAACAATAGTAGATATGCAGGAATAAACAAGGGGGGATAAAAAATAATGGAAATACAAAAGGGATGGTTGAAGGCTTTGCACCGATTTTAATATCATACTCAAGTCCAAGAACATCCAACCAATCTCCAGGAATCAAGCAACAAGGACTATTCATGGAAAAATTACTTTGGCAAGTGGAAACTTGCCTTGGATTTTGAAGGAATTAGGCCAACAGTGCTCTTCCCAACAGGAAAAAATCACCGCAACAACCTACGATTACCTGGGAAGAAATGCTCGATCAAAGCACGAAAAGAACAAGAACCCTAAAAACCGATTGGAAAAGTAGATGGTTAAATCCCAAAATGGTTACCTCTGAACGAAGGTCTTGCCTAGAGGAGTTCGGATCCGTCCTCAAATAGAAGTTTCAACCTTTGTTGGGAAGGGGAACCAGCGTCGGAGTGCCCCCAAGTTCTGCTCTTTCTCTTCTTTCGCTCAATCTACAAGTGCAGCCGTCGGGTTTGGAGGGAAGGAATGAAAAATTAACCTAGACTTAATACCTAATCGTATATATATATGCCCTATTAACTATGCACTACTCTAATTAAGAACTAAGGCAGCCACTAGTTATGCATTTTTTTTTTATATATACTTTACATACACAAACACACATACACTATAATTATGAACAGCACCTAACTAGGTGTCCTTATATTAATACATATATACACAATTATATATGCTTATACATAAACTGCACTTACCCATATAAACACGCACTTATAAATTCTTATAAAGCTCCGCACACACGTACGTGTGGATTTATACACTGGCACACCTAAATCACTCATCATGCTAAAATGCGTAAATATATATACACTTATATAAAATGATGACGCGCTAACTAGCAACCGTCGAAATGACGCGGAAATAAACGATCTCGGATTTCGACAAAACTTGCACCGTAGCTAGACACTCATGCTACGAAAACAACGATGAAGTCGAAAACAACCTCCAATGATCAAACACTCGGGCTAACACCTCCCGAAGCATAAGCACAAGCATTCCCTCTTAGGCTCAGCCGAGTCTCCAAAACAGACTCCGGCTAGCTGGGGAACTCTGCAAACAGGCTACGACCACTAAGAACACCTAACAAGGTACTCAAACTATGACACAAGCCAGAAACGTGTCAACATAACGCCAAAGGGATATTCAATAAATACTGAAAAACCGGGGGCGTTACAAAATCTCACGTGCAAAATGTCACACCTTTCCACAATTGTTGCATGCTCTTGGGAATCGACTTGTGTTTGCCCCCGTAGCACCAGAAGAAGGGGATGAGCTCGAAGTCTTTAGTTTCTTATTCCATCTACGGAAACTAGACTTTGAATTCGGCGCTTTGAACTCTGACTTCTTTTCCCCTGGGTCCTTCTTCTCTTGAACATTCTTCGTGACCCTTTCCAATGACCGAGCCACATTTACCAAGGCTAGGAAGCCCTGCGCCTTAGGCCCAGCAAGGAGTAGCTGTAGGTCGCCCCGTAGGCCCTCATAAAATTTGTTGGTCTTCCGCTCTTCTTCAGTAAACATAGCACCAGCATAACGAACTAACCGAGTAAACTCGTGGAGATACTCATCCACGCTTCTCTCTCTTTGAGTACAACCAAGGTACTTATTATCCATCTCAAGCTTCTGGGCAGAAGGTAGGTATCTTGCCAAGAACAACCTTGAGAATTCCTCCATCGGTACATCTGTAAGTTGCTTTTCCACTAAGAGATGAACCTCCAACTCATCCCACAACATCCTTTCCTCACCAGCCAATAGGAAGGTCACGATTGTGGTCTTCTGCCACTACGCGGTTTCTATGGTGGACATGACCCTCTTCATTGTAGAGAGCTAATCCTTAGTTTGAGTTCGCTTTCCCATCCCGTCGAATACCAAAGGATTAAAGCTCATCACATGCTTGAGCTGTTTCTCCGTGGCTCTCCTTGGTATTACTAGATCAACTGCCCCACTCTCTATTACTCCCGGCTCTGCCACTCTAATCGGTTCTTGCTCATTAGTAGGTGGTGCGTGCTACACTTGCTTGGCATTTATCAGGGCAAAAACTGCTTCCGCCACCAATCTGATGGTTTCTGCTGAAGGAGGTGTGTAGGAACATCACTTGGTGCACTACTTTCCGGCGATTGTGGACGCTCCCATTTCCGAGCACCTCTCCTAGCATCTTATAATAACATAAACCCTAGATTAGGCGACACACAAATTGCTAAAAGCAATCACTGGAACACTCAGGTTCCTCAAAAGAAGCATATTTTTCCATTCCAAAGTGGACATTCATGGGTTCTTTTATGTTATAACGATGACGCACATACATGTGCTCACCTTCCCTTAAAAGAATTCGCCCACGAAGTCAAAAAAAGAAGACCGAAACCTTAGTTTGATACAAAATTATAACACCCCCATCCGTCGTATGGCATATAACAGAAGGTCCAGCTGGAACCCGACGCCTGATACCACGGACAGTAGGAAGGGTTACATAATAATACCAAATACTCAACTACTCGCCCTAACACAGAGCATTCTAGCAGAAGCTATTAAATAGTTAAGAGAACCCAAGATTGCACAATAACAGCATGAATGTCCATTATTCACCACAGGAATGAAATATAACAAATACACAATAGTGTACTTGGCCTTATGGCCTTACAAATGTTCACTTAACGACACAGTGTTTTACAGACATCGACTCGCAGGACGGCCACACATGATAGAAATAAAATAACAGTTTGCTTTGGCCTTCGAGGGGTAGAACATCAGCTTGGGCTTCAGCTCGCTATTTGGTACTTGGTTCCCCAACACCTGCAAGCAACATTCCACCGCACAGTGGCAAAAAAGCAACGGTCAGCTAAAGCTGACAAAAATATAACGACCCCGCCCTTATTCAGGATGACGGTTCTCCTTTTCTGCATTTCATTCGCCCAGCTAAACAATTAAGTGCATAAGTATATTTAGCAATAGTTGTAGGCTTGCCCGGCCAAACACCCCGTGCACTGAGGGCACATTCTCGGTGAATCCGGTCAATTCCGTGGCTTTACCACCATCCTCGGGACGGTAAACATTGTGAGAATTTTTTAGTATTTCCTACTGCAGTCCAAGAATCCCGACTATGCCAATGACCAGTTCCACTTTAGGGCCTCTAGCACCGAGCCGCACAGCCCAGGTCCGTTTCCACTTGCCCGTTGCTCACTCCGCCTAGTCACTTTAAGACGTATGCGCGGGACAAGATTTACCCGGATCCTAATTCATTTTCAAACATCACATAACCTAGTTATGTTCAAGGCTGGCTCCCCGGCCACCAACTTAGCAGAATTACGTTTCCGCCTAGTTTTCCGGGTGCGCCTTGGAGTTAATCCACAAGGATCCCTGCTGCAATCTACCACGTAGAAACCCGAAAACACAAAGCACGGAGTCTTCTCCGACAATCCATACAATAAGCAATATCACCGATCCAGACAACCACATCCGGGTAGGCTTCACACACAATGCCTAAGTCCTTACTTCGCTTCCGGATTCTACATGCAACACAAGGGGGCCTATTTACATCTAACCCAAGGAACACCACACACTCAACGCACACTCGGGGGAGCGGGTTTCCTATGCAGAAAAGAAAAGAACTTCGTATGTCCAAGTGGAGAATCATTACCCTTAAAGTTCGCTTTGGCGCCGCGAGAAACTAGCTGGATGGAAGGCTTCATAAGTGAATTCTCTCCACGGATCTGGTCTCGATTCTCAATTTGGTGCTCTGATGCTCCGCTGGCAGCAAGATTCCTCCCTTCCTTCTTACTTGCTCTCTTCTTTCTCTAACTTCTTAGAAATAGTTAATTTAGGAGGAAAATGATGTATTAATCCTCTATTCCGGAACTTAACATAGCAGGATCTCATCCGGGCCGTTAGATCATATTTAAAGAAAATGAACGGCTTAGAATAGCCTAAAATTTCTTAATCCTGGGCCAAACATGGCCGTGTCCCAGGCCGTATGCCTCGATCCAGCCATGAATATCGAGCACAAAAAAGAAAATGGTTTGGGACACGCCCGTGTCCCAACCTGACATGCCCATGTCGAGTCCTCGACACGCCCGTGACCAGGGGTCGTGTTGTTGGTGTTACCATGGTGATCTAGATGTGGTCAAACATGTAATATCATTGCCAACGTGATATGAGCCTGAAGGGTCGCACATAAGAGCATGTGGAGAAGTTGGAAGTTTGACTGTGCTGGTAAGGGTTACCAATCACCACCAAGAATAGGTCGGGCAAACGTTGGCAAAGGAAAAATCGTCGAGAATCAAAGGGTGTCGTCGAGTATGTCTCGCCGACTAAGGCAAAGTCGTCGAGAATCGACGGGAGTCTTCGAGCCTGTCTCGCTGACTAAGGCAAAATCGTCGAGAATCAATTTGCTGAAATCGTCGAGAATCGAGGACAGTGTCATCGAGACTGTCTGCTGATTCTCGCCGAATCTGGCTGCTGATTCTCGCTGAATCTGCCTGTTGATCTCGCCGACTGATTCTCGCCAAACCTGTACGTGATTCTCGCCGAATTTTCCAAAAACCTTGTCTTGTGTGGTGTGCGGATAGAGATACTTTTATGCTTTTGGTATAAAAGGGGTCTTAGGGTTTTGGGATCACGAGGCTCTCGACAGATCGGGCATTTCTCTTGTAGCTGGATCGAACCCGACGGAATTGTTTCGCCGCTCGCTCCGCCAAATCCTGAGCCCCGCCGGACGGAAGAGTTTCGCTTCCGCCGCATCTTCGCTCCGCCGACCTCATCCTCTCTGGTGATAGTCGCCGGCGTTGCCTTTCCTGGAGCGGACCTAGCAGTCCGTGGAAGTGCAAAGATGTGGTAGATCTCCTTCCCGACCCTTTGTGCGACGAAGCTCGGTGTTCTCCTGCTCGTGTTGATTTCTGCAGAGACGTGGATGTTATTCCACGTAGAACTCACCATCGATGAGGACTCGAAGCTTGGAGCATCTCCGTTGAGTTGTGACTCAACGCCACTAAGGTATTTTGCCTAGTAATTTTGTTTACTTCTTGATTCAACATTCGTGGACCGACCTGTGTGGACATACTTAAACATGGAGTGCTGAGTCAAAGATAAAGTTGTGTAGACACCCAAGACTTGGGTCGACACTATGATTCAAGAAAGCAACTGTATCGACACTCAGGATTAGTGTCGATACACATTTCACAAGCTGTGTCGAGATAAGGTGAAGGCCGTGTTGACAAATTCTACATCAGCTATGTTGAGATAAGGTGAAGGTTGTGTCGACACATTCAGATGTATGTCGACATCACTACAAGAGTAGTATAGAAACCCAGGACTGGTGTTGAAACATTAAGCAGCTAAGTCCCAACACTTTGTGAAGAGTTGTATACTATGTACAGAAATCATGCCAGAGGTTCTGATAGCTGTTAGAACTATAAGATGTCATTAATTTAACCGGATCAGACGGTTACCTTTGATAGAGCCTATAAAAAGGGATCAACTCTACAGAAAAAAAGAGAAGAGTAGTAAAAAATTGGAGAAGCCAGATCTAAGAAGTAATCTTCTATAATTCAGAAGGTGGAGAGATGCCTGATCAAGAATCTTCTTCAACATTCTCCATCTTAAATTTACACTAATTTCAACTTCAAGAAGCTTTGAAAAGCTAAGAAGGGTCGAATCAAATTAATTACAACAAGGATCAAGGGAAGCTAACTTATAAAGTTCAGTTCAAGAAGCAGTCACCCATTTCTCTCTTGCTGGGTGACTAAATCTAAATTAAATTCTTTTCACTATTATTAATCTTGTAAGATCTACTTGTAGATCTGAGTGTTGGGGAATAAATTTCTCTGAGTTGTAAGCCTGTGTTATAAAGATTGGGGTAGGGCAGGAATTTCCCGAGGTAGGAGAAGTGGGTATTTCTCTGAGGTGTAGGAACTGATTGTTCTGAGTTATAGGGTAAGAGTTGCCTTAGGTGTCGAAGTGTGGATTTACTCTGAGGTAGATTTCTTGGAAAGAACTTGATGTATATGATCTTGGTGATCTGAGTGGTAAGACTTGTATAGTCTGAATTGTATGAGCCAAATGGGCTCTGAGCTGCAAGATCTTAGGATCTGAGTAAAGAAAGAAGGAGTTTGGTCGAATCTAGTTGTTTGCAAGATAGGCGAAGGGGGAATTGGATGTACATATCAATTGGGGAACCACTATAAATCTTTGTGTACTGTGTTATGATTGTTGTGTTGTGATTGTTTTAAATGTTGAATAGTTTTCTTAATTTATCTAACTGGGGTAGTAAATATAAAAAAGTAATTCTCAGAATTCAAAAAGTAGCCAATAAATAAATTGGACCTATTCACCCCCTCTAGGTTACTCACAATCCTAAAACAAACATTTACAATTGGTATCAGAGGGAGGTTTGCTGATAAGTCATAACAGCTTAGTGAGAATCTAAAGGATTGCATAGAAAGATAAATCATGGCTCAGAGGGAAAACGATTCCATCAGGCTCTCATTCTGCTCCAAGGAAAATTTTGGAATTTGGAAGGAGAGAGTAAGATTTTTCATGGAGGCAGCAGATCTAAGAATATACATTACATTTGTTGAAGGACCTTTCATTCCCATGAATTTGTCAGTTCTTGATGTAAACATCAAGACACCAAAGAGCTACATGGAGATGGACAAGGATAAAATCATTCTGTCCTCTATGGACAAGAGGGCTAAGAATTGTATTGTCAGTGCAAAAGATGATTCCACTTTTCAAAACCTGATTCATTGTAAAACATCTAAAGAAAGGTGGGAGTCACTTATTATTTATATGGAAAGAACTGATGAGGTCAGAGATGATAGAAAATCTCTTCTAAACCAACAGTATGAAGCCTTCAGACAGGATAAGAAAGACTCAGAGGCTGAATGTTTTGAAAAGTTTTTCAAAATTGTAAACAACCCTTAGGACTTATGGCTGGAGCTTTACTAACTATGAACTTAATGACAAGTTCTTGAGGTCCTTGAACAAGGAATGGGACATCTAGATCGGTGCAATAAGATAAATGGGCAATTTTGCCTACATAGACCCCCGAGCACTATTTGTCAAGCTATTGTTCCATGAGTTACAGCTCAATATCAGGAAGTCTAAAGAAGATTCAGTAAGAGCACACAATAGAGAAAAGTCTTTGGCACTAAAGGCTGAGTCATCCGGGAAGGTCAGAGAGAAGTCAACACTTTCAAAAAAACTAGGAAAACCTTCTGAGTGTACAGAATCTTCTTCTTCAGAAGGAGACCTAACTAAGGAGGAACTATCTCTCTTCACTAGACAGTTCAAGAAGATTTTGGGGAGAAGAAGGTAGGGTAGCTTGAAGGGTCCAGTTGGAGACTCTTCTCTCAAGAAGACCAATCATCTAGATAAACCTAGGAAGAAGAAATCTGGGGACAGTTATGGTTCTTCAGAGAATAAATATATTAAGACTAATATTGTTTCATTGTTGCAATAGGCAAGGGAATGTCATTGTTGATTGCCAACAAAAAGAAAGGAGAAAAAGCCAGAGAACTGGAAGATTAGACAGCACAAGAAGGCTGACAAAAGCCACTTAGCAAAGAAATAGACTACATTGTCTGATAGTAAGTCTGGTTTATCAGAATAAGACGAGTAGGATGGTATCATGGGACTGATGGCTATTGAGGAGACCTAATCAGGAGAAGGAGATCGGGATTGTTCAGATCCTGCTATGGTAAAACCAATCTCTCATAATTTAGCCTCAGATTCTTTTTCTACCTTAGAAAATGAATCATGTTCAAACTCCTCTAATAATAGAGAACGTGATTCAGACATTAAAGATGATTTCAACACGATTATCAACAGATATGGGAAGTTATTAAAGGTCTTGATTGTAAGCAAAGAGCTTGCTAAGGATTAAGCCAGAGAATTAGAATCTCTGAGGGGAGTATCTTTTTAGTTGGAGAGGGCAAACATAAAGTTGGACCTACAAAAACTAAAGCTTATAGAACTAACCAATAAGATAGATAGACAGGAAGAGGTAATAGTAGAACAGGTCAAGACTGTCAAGGACTTGGAAGAAAAGCTCACCCAGGAAAGACAGCTCCTGACTCAATTCTCAAAACCCAACTCAGTACTACCTATCATAGATACATTTTCACTATTTAGAAGTGGTGTAGGGTATGGAAAAAATAAAAAGTTCAAAAAGAAATTTGAACTTAAGGGTAAAGCCCCAATGGGTCCAGTTAAGCAACCTTCCAAGTATCTGCCATCCAACAGATGCTTGAGATCATGTGTTCCTTGACACATGAGTTCTGAGTGCTCTACCAGCAAGATCAATAAATATCCTTGTTGGAAGGGACAGACATCTAATGGCAATAAAGGCCAAATACCACCATATAGGGTGATCAATAAAAGAGGCCAAGGAATTCTTGGAGTTTGTTGATGCATGGAAATTGGCACCACCAGCTAACGGTTCAGTCACGGGGGAAGGAAGGGAAAAGAGGCGTCTGCAAGCATCTATCTACTAGTGGATGAGAAGAAAATGACAGCAGAGCTGTGAGCCATAACAACACTAGAATTTTCCCATCTCATATTAAATGCCTCTCTTGTGACGGGCTTTCCTTTTATTGCAAATGGTTGATTGCATGTAGAGGAAGAGAGGTGAAAGAAGAGCAAGCTGGAGACTTCAAAGCCTGAGATTCGAGTCTGCAAGTTTGAATAAGTAGGCTCCTATGCTCGAGTAAGCGTGCTTTGGGTGCACCGCTTCCCCCTATTTATAGGTTTGGGGGACTGCCCAAATGGGCAGGGCTAAAATAACCGGCTGCCCGGGGTATTAGAAAACCGGGCAGCGGTGACGGGAAACAAAAACGAGAAGAAAAGCCAGTCCGCACAAGTGGGGCGGAGTAAGCTCGTGGTCTGGAGCTTCCGTTTGTTATCGCACGACGAAATCCTAGTTGAAGGGTCGCGACCTGTGTGGACTGATTCTTCAGTCCGCCTGAAGAGGAAGACTGGCGATCCAGGAAGCTGACCTCCTGAGTCTAGAAGACCTGGGAGTACTGGAGGATCTAGTCCGCCACTGAAGGAGGACAGTGCTAGAATCCCGAGATTGGTCAACCTGGGCAAACTGGAAATTCAGTCCGCCGCCGGAGAGACCTAGGTCTTGCTGATGCTGAGACTTGCCGACCTGGGCGAATTGGAGAACTAAGTCTACCGTTGAAGGAGAATGACCTTGGTACCTTATTGAACATGTTGTAGATTCTGCGGTTAACATAATCCCCGCACATTTTTATGTTTCAGAAAACTTCGAAAATGTTTGCTTAACTGCCGAGTCCGCAACCCTCATTAATGTTGTCAGCACTATAAATATCGCTGGAAGCTCTGCATTTACCAACAGATGTCACCGCCATAGGTCATTTCTCACCACCTGCGGTCTACGCATTACAGTCCGCGATGACTGGGCTAGGAGCATTCATCAGCAATCTTTCTTCAAAGGGAGAGAAGCCCGGGCTGTCGTTAAAGACTAAGAAAGTAGTGATAATAAGTTGAGAGACTGTTCACCTTGCTAAAGTAACTTCCCAAACGGATAAGCTAGTATTTGAGACAGTCCGCCACATTGATGAACTTGCTTGTGAGAAGTCCACGGAAGCCACCACTTCACAAAATGTGAATCCACCAAAACGTGCGGACGAAGCACAAAATTCGCCTGTGATGACTGATCAGAACCCTGTGGACTCTGTGGACATGGATGTGTACTTCGTGAACACTTATGTTGCGTATAAACACGGAAAATGAGGTTTCATCATTAAATGTCCAGTAGCCTGTCGTCGATATAGATCAAGATAAGAGATTTGCTAGAGAAGAAGCTGAGAAAGAGGTGCATTCTCAAATCTTGGTCGTCGTCAACCAAGAGGCAGTCCGCGAGAGTCAGCTAAACATAGATCAGGTCATTTCAGACTTGACTTTGAAAGAAGGCCCCTCTAAAATGAAGAAGAGGAAGAGGTGTTTGGTATTGTATCCACAATAACCAAGATTTGTATGATGTCACCCTTGAAGTAAGAAAAATTAGGTTTGTATTTGATGCTCCCTTTTAGTTGAGTGTTTGCAGGACTTAATTTCCAAGTGTAGACCAATGTTAGTCTACAGTGGGTCACCAAACATAGGACCACATAATGTAATCCCTCATTGTGTGATCCATGGTGTTGACTCATATGTAGCCTCTCTATTGGGATACACTTCGTTTTCAAGAACTATACTTATTGGAGAAAGAAATGTTGCTGATTTTATTTAAGAAAGAAAACTTTCAAGAAACAAAATTTTGTTCTAAGTATTTTACTCGAGAAGAACTTAAGTACTAAAGTAGATTATTTGAAAGTACCCGAGTAAGTTTAGTCTGGATTTCAAGTAAGGGAAATAGTTCTCGAGAAGATTGAACATATTTCTCGAGAATCTGGTTCCATTACTCGAGTAGATCCTTTCTTATTCTCGAGTTAACAGAATTCCTATCTCAGAATTTTCTAAGTCCTATACTCGAGTCGTTAAGCATATCACTCGAGTAGCTAAGTACTTTGTCTCGTGTGACAAAAGACAAGTACTCGAGAAATGTCTATCTTACTCGAGTAGTGAAGTACCTGTACTCGAGAAGCCTATCTACTTCTCGAGATGTCAAGCCTTAGTACTCGAGTAGAAAGATTTCTTCTCAGAATGTTTTTTCTAAGTCCTCTACTCGAGAAGATAACCTCCATTTCTCGAGTAACGTATTTAGTACTCGAGTAATCCTCCTTCCACTCGAGTAATGATAAATTCTTTCCTGAAGTTTCGTCAAGTACGTCTCGAGAGCATGCAAATGTCTTCTTGAGAACCTGAAGTATTACTCGAGTAATCCTTTCTTCACTCGAGTAATGCAGCGAGATTTTCTCTGAAAAATTGCTAAGTATCAGGACACATTTTTTCAAAATGATTTCCTTAATCATTGGACCAAGTGGCCATCTTTAATTGTAATTATGACTGTTAGGGATATCTTATAAAAGGTCTTGTCATTCCTACCGACCCCAAGACATGTAAGAAGAATTTCTGAATCCACAATTCTCTTTCCTTATTCGGAAGCTGCCTCTCATCGTTCTCATCGCCAAGGGCTTTTAATAAAGAATGAATCAGAGAAGTCGACTTGTAGATCAAGATCTTCTATAATCTACACATCCTCTTCTTGATCTTGTGAGTCCATAAATTTCAGATCAAGGATCTTCCTGAGTCTTCTTCAACATATTCTTATAGAGCCGCAAAGTTCAAGAAAGAAGACCTAGGCAGAAACTACTAGATCTGATAGATTTTACTATTTGTATTTCTTATTTAAAATCGATTCTTTTTGGATATTTTTCTCCGAGTGTAGGAGCTTTGTTCTCTAAGTTATTGTAGTAAGTTTTTATCTTCCGAGTGTAGATCCGCTTTGTGGATCGAGTTATAGAAACGTTGTTCTGAGTTGTAGGATTATTTTCAACCAGACTAGTTGAGTAGCCGAGTCTAATGCATTGCTAGATCGGTGAGTGGAAAGTAGATGTACCCAAGGTTGGGTACCATTATAATTCTTTGTGTCGTTTGTGATTGCTTAGTTATTTTTATGTGCTTAGATTGCTAAAATTGTTTTTTTCGCAAAAAGACGCACAACTCACCTATTCACCCCCTCCTGGTGATTTAGGTAGACAACTTAAACATCTTTCAATTGGTATCAGAGGGAGGTTGATCATTAAAAGGTTAACACCTTGATTTGATCTACACCAAGTTGTCAATTGAGTTATCAAAGCATGGACAAGGCCAAGGATTTTGCTAAGCTTCCTTTGTGTACAATGACCAACATTCCCATGTTGAAAGAAAGGATTAAGTTTTTCATGGAAGCTGTGGATCCAAGGATCTTCATGATTGTTGAAAAAGGTCCTCATGTTCCCATGACCTTCTCTACTATAGATCCTACCAAGAAAGTTCCTAAGAAGTTGATGGATCTTGACAATGATTAGATTGCACTTGTATCTTTAGACAAGAAGGCCAAAAATATCATCGCAAGAGCAGTCAATGATTTTATGCTGCAGAACCTGATTCACTGCCAATCCACTAAGGAAATGTGGTCGTCGCTCATCACCTTGATGGAAGGCACTAAAGAAGTTAGGGATGACAGAAGATCCCTTGTAAACCAGAAATATGAAGCTTTCCGACATGGACCAAAGGATTCTATTACAGATACATTTGAATGTTTCTTCAAAATTGTTAACAGCCTAAGAGTATATTATCGTGTCTTCACTATTGGAGAGCAAAATGATAAATACCTAAGGTCCCCGAGTAAGGAGTGGGAGAACAGAGTCTGTGCTATCCTGGAGTTTGGCAAGCTTGTAGAGACTGACCCTCAAAATCTCTTCGGAAAGCTAATGTTATATGAGCTGCAAATCAATTAAAGAAAAGCTGAAGAAAAGAAGAGTCGGTTCTCATCCAAGGAGAAGTCGGTCGAACTAAAGGCAGACAGCTCAAGAAAAGCCAAAGCTCCATAACCTGCTCCTACATAGGAAGATAGTGAAGAAGAAACTTCATAGCCAAGTACCTTAGGCTCACAGTTATCTGAAGGTGAGTTTTCTCTTCTTTCAAGACAGTTCAATAAATTCTTGAACAAGAAGAAACAATGGAGAGGCAAAGATGCCTCATACAGAAGATCACGTCATGATGGTGATCGATACAAGAAAGGCTCAAGTAGCTAAGATAGGTATCATACTAAATAGAACAAACATATTTCTGCTGACATCGTTTGTTATTGTTGCAATAAGCTAGGTCACGTTATTGCTATTTTCCCTCACAAGAATAAGGAGGGTGGAAAAAGAGAGGTGAAGAAAAATTCTTACCACAAGAAGAGAATTGAAAGAATCCTAGTAGCAAAAAAGGGCAAGACTCTCAGCGACCCTCACTCATCTTAGTCAAGTGCAGAATAGGATACCTACTTTGGGCTAATGGCACAAACTGATGAAGAAGAACACCAGTTCACTGGGAATGTAAACTCTCATACTCCTCTTTCTGAATCAGATGTTTCTGAGCATGATCATTAGGACAGCTCCTCTGACAAGAGTCTGAACTCATGGCCCAATTTCAGGAGTTAATCAAGGCTAACAACATGTAGAAAAGTCATGAAAACACAGGCCAATGAGATTAAATCTCTTAAGGATGAAGAGAGCACTATGAGAGAGGAAGTCGTCAAGATGGACTAACTCAGAGAAGACTTAAATACTGCTATTGAAGAGTATAATAAGGCTCTCGAGCACCTAGATCTGAAGGGGAAGATCATCAAAGAATTGGTAGAATGACTTGAAGCGGAAAAGAAACTTGTAAGAAGTTTATACAAACCCAAGGCTGTCCTTCCTTTGGTTGTTGAATTCTCAACTCAAGCCAAAGGTACTGGCATAGGCCATGTTGGTGCTTCTAGTAAATCCTCTAGGAGAAATAAGGCTCAAAGAAAGAATAAGAATGCCAAGAACGCTCTGTCCAAGAAAAATGGTAAAGCTCCTCAAGATCAGATGTCATTCAAAAAGTTTATCTTTCCAACCAATGAGTTTGATCTTGATTCGTCCTACGGTCACTTTACTAGGCCTACTTATATAGAGCCTAAATCTCGTTACCAAGGATAGACCAATCCCAGGGACTATGGAGAGAGTGTCTTCAAGGCAACTTATGAGGAGATCACTCTTCAGAGCTTTGGACCTTATAATCATGGTCATAACATGAAGAACACGCAAAAAGTAAAGCCCGCTATGGAAAAGCCTTTTAAGGAGAAGAAGCCATGTGAATGCCATCACACTGAAGCTTCTACCTACAAGTCTGCTGCCCATGCTAGACCACACTCTCAAGTTGTTAAGCAGGAGAATTTGAGGCAAAGATACAATAGGTTTGACTGTTGGTGTTGTTGCAAGGTTGGTCACTTCTCCATTGATTGCTGGTTTAACTCCAGAAATTACTTAACTCTTCAGATTAACAATGTGAGAAAGACCACTCATAACGTTAATACATGTAGGTGGAGTAAACTAACTCGATACCAAGGACCCAAGCGAGTTTAGGTTCCTAAGGTAAACTGATTTGTGATTGCAGGTATGTCCAAAGATAACCAAAACTCCTATCTGGTATTTTGACAGTGGATGCTCTCGGCATATGACCGGGACAAGAAGCCTTCTCCAGAATTACTCACCAGTCATGAACGGGCCAAAGGTCATCTTTGGAGGTTCCGACATAGGAATTACTTAAGGCTGCGATTTGATTACAAATGGTAGTGTATCCTTTTCGGATGTGGCTTATGTTGAAGTATTTGGAACACAATCTCATAAACATAAGACAACTATGCGATAAAGGATATATCAAAGAATTTCATAAAGACAAGTGCATGATAAAATCGGTAGATAATCTGGAAACGATTCTATCAGGCACTCCAAGTAAAAATATCTTTTGTTTGAACTTTATATCCATAGACTCTTCTACACCAGTGTTTCTTTTGGCAAAAGATAGTGCGTCTCATGGTGACCAATGGCACAAGAGATTAGCACATATAAATTTCAAACTATTAATAAATTATTTTCTCTTAATTTTGTACGTGATGCCCCAAATGTAGAGTGCGCTAAAGATAGACCTTGTAACACATGTGTAAAAGGCAAGTAAATAAGGGTTACCTTTAAAAGCATTATTGGCAAAGGCTCTAGTAGGTGCTTACACCTACTTTATATGGACTTTTTCAGTCCACTGCAAGTTAGAAGTTTGGGAGGTAAGGATTATACATTGGTTATTGTTGATGATTACTCGCGCTTTGCATGTGTGTTCTTTCTAAAACACAAGTTAGATACTTTAGACATCTTGACAAATTTTGTTAGGCAAATACAGAATGAATACAACTGTTCTGTAGTGAAAGTGAGGGGATAAGATACTTACTAATCTAGAGGGGGGTTGAATAGAGTATTCAAAAATTAAGAAGACTCTAAACACTTCTCTTGAGTTATTTGCGGAAAATAAAAACTAAAAGCTTTATACAAAAAATCTATCAGAGTGTAGTTAAAAATAGAAGATGCTGACTGAAGTTTCAGTTGAGCATAAGTCCTAACACAACAACTAGCAACCTAGTTATATCTATCATAGCCATGGTGCAATGATTAAAGTAAACAACCAGACAACACAAGAGAATTATAGTTGTTCCCCAATTGGGTACATCCACTCTTCTACCACCCTTGTAGGAATCCACTACAGGTTTTTGTTCAGGTGCCCCGCCACCACAAGATCTGCTGCAGGTTGATCTAGAGACCCTTTGAGCTTTTGATCAGGAGACCAAAATCCAATAGGTTTTTGTTCAGGTTCCCTATCACCAACAGTTCACTTTTTAAGGGAGTAATAACCCTTTTACAGGAGGTTAAGGGAAAGAGTTGAAGGTGTCTTCTCTGTGTTAAGAGAAGCTCGTGGATTTCTCTGAGAAAATCTAAGCTCCCCCTGGCTTAGAGAATGTCTAAGAAGAAACTTTGCTTTAGGGTGTAGGATCTCCAAATTGCTTGAGTAGACTTTCTGATGCAGCCTTTAAGAAGACTCTAGCTTTAGAATGAATGTTCTTCTTCAGTAGCTTTTGCAATCTACAACAATGATGTTCAGCAATCTGGGAGTGATCTTCTTCTTGAAAGCTTGAGCACTGAGAATTGATTTTCTTGAAGATAGGATGAACTCAGGAAGAAGAAAAACTTTTTCTTTTTCTCTTGAGAATTCTGGTTCTATGTCTCTTAAATTGTATTGTCTTGTTGTATATTGAATTAAACCGACTGTACTGATAATATAGAAACTTTTCTTCTTTAAATAATGCCTCGAGCCCTGCAGTAAAAGATCTTTCCAAATAATACAATAAAACAAATAATGAAACTGTGTCAGAAATCTTCTCTATCATTCCCAAAAAGGAATTAAGGATATTAAAATATCCTATCAAATTGACTTTATAAATTGGCACAGGAAGCAAGGCATAACGGCTATATTACAACTGTTAGAAAAATAAGGTTTCCTCTAATAAAACAAACAACTTTATTCTATCAAAATCTCTCAATTAATGCACAAGGAATATTGTAAATAAGCAAAGGAATATAGGCATTAAATTAAGCAGAATATCTGAATAACATATGTCTTAAACATGAGGAAATAAGTTAATAATTAAAATGAAAAGAATACAAATAATAGCAGACAAAAAACGTCGACCAGAGAACGAAGATCGTCGATCTGAACAAGCAGATCGTCGACCTGAAGAAAAACTATCTTCACAGAAATTGTCGATAAGGGCAACACGATCGTCGATCTGAGACAAGCAGATCGTCGATCCCACTTCAGAGTTCAAATGACTCTGAGCACGACAATCATCAATCGAAGATCGTCGAGCGAAGTTTGACTATTGTCGAACACAAAACTACAAAAACAAATTCTCATTCCAAACCTTCCTCAACTAGCCTAGCCTGAGGGTAGACTAACATTTAGTCTAACCATTGACCATAGAAAAATCTTGGGTCAATTGTGCCAAATAGAGATACATAACCTAAATCAAAACTAGGGATCCAACAATCTCCCCCTATTTGGGTGATGTCACTCAAACAAAATAAATCTAATACAAGCAGATAAGAATAAACAATAATAGATATATCAGCAAGCATATTTGAATAAATCAGATTAGACAGAACAAATTACACAGTCAATTATCAATAGAGTCTGAAGGAAGAATAGAAGTCACATGAGAGAAAGTAATTTTTCTTCTTGGATCAGATGCATCCTTCTTTGATAGCTTCAAGTCCTGTTCTCCAATAATCTTTAGTTCCTTTGCTTTAGGCAGTACTGCTTCAGGGTGTTTTTTCATATACTTGGAAGCATCAAAAACCTCTGAACTGACTTGAAATCTGTCCAATTCTTTCTTTCTGTATTTTGACATGGTAGAAAATCCTGAGATATCGTTTCCTTCAGCTTTAGCTTTCTTGATCTAAGCAGTTCCCACCAATTCTAAAAGTCTTCCCATTTTGAAGTTTGGATCAAGCTCTTGACTTTCATAGGCATGTTCATCAGATGGATCAAATGGATTTATAGTCTTGAATTTTACTGATTGAGTTAAGAAACTCTCAGTTTGCACTTGAACTGGCTTGACATTTATATCTGCTGGCTCTTGAATTATAAGACTAGATGGAGGAGCAAACTCAGCAAACTTTTTGCTTGATTTATCAGAATATAAAACTCTTTTTCCTTTGAAATTAACTGGTTTGGCCTGAGCAGGTTTTTCCTTTGAAGATGATCTAGAGGCTGGAGGAGGAGATAAGGTGGGTTGTTCATATACAATATCCTTAACTTGCTCTCTTTGAATGTTTGAATTTTTAGACTACCTCTGATCACTAGAACTTCTTGGAGGAGGTTGCCTTCCCTTTCTTTGATAGGTATAGGACTGATTTTTCCTTGCTGAAGGAGCAGAAGTCTTGGAGCAATATTTCCTGAGGCACCAGCAGAGGGAGGAGGAGGAGGAGGACCTCTCTGAATTCCCTTGGGAGGAGTAGAGTACTTCCTGCTCTTATTCCTTGCTTTTTGTTCATTCGTAAAGTACCACATCCAAGCCTCAAAATTTTCAGCTTTAGGATCAATTCCTTTCAAAATGTAGTAGGGAATATCATTATCTGGATTAGGAGGAGCTGGAGTTGTGGCTTTCCTTTTCTTTTGAACAGACCTTTTCTTTTTCTTATTACTATCAGAATCATCAGAATCTTCATCTTCGTCCTCAGAATGTGAGGGTTGAGGTTCTGCATACAGATCATCAATTTTCTTTAACATAGACTCCTCTTTCTCTTTAGCTTGCAGAAGAGCTTTTTCTTTTTCTTCTTCTAGAATGTCTTGGGCCAGGAGAGAGTCCAAATCTGGACCTGGGGTGTCATCCCAAAGGGTAGAAGGTACAGCAGTCTCAATTTCTGGAACTTTTTCTTGAGCAGCAAGATTCCATTTAGCTTCTAAGAAATATGTTATAATTCCTTCTAGATATCTAGCAGTAACAGGAGTAGAAATCTCCTCAAGATAAACTTTGAAAGCAAAATTTACTTTAGCTATTGTTTCAGAAATAACAAAGCTATCCAAAAACTTAAGACAAATTGGTCTCTGGTAGCACACAATTGCCTGAAGAGGATAAAAAGAACAAGGGGAGGAGATAGGATTATGAAGGACTCCACATGATGACTCATCATCTGAGTCAAGGAATGCATCCAGTTCCTCTTCCAAAACTACTGGAGCATCTGAATCTTCAACTATCCTTTAAACAGAATCTGGAACAACTGCATCTAGAACTGGAACTGAAAATCTTTCTAACTATGAACATCTTTCTTACTCCATAATAGGGACTGAATCATCTTCATCAAGCATCTCCCCCTGCATGGGTTCAATGAAAACTAAACCCAGGCCCATAGATGAAGAAGGGACTGTGAGGGTAGAAATAGAGGCTGCAAGAGAAGAGATAGATAGAGCAAGATGGGTAATGGCCTTAGCTATCATGGCTTTGATGGAAGGAGGTATGAGGTGAAGGATAGTTGCAATGAATTCTGGTGTGATTTGAAATGATGGAGGAATGATGGAGGGGGAATCATCAGAATAAATATTCTTCTGAACTGGGGTTTCAGTATTTGGAGAATAATGATGAGATGGATGATCAGCAGCTGGTGAGGGTTGATTTGAGTTTGCTGGGGAATGAGATGGAGAATGAGATGGAGAAAGCAGATTGAACAAAGATTCTAAATTTTGATTTGGAATCTCAGTTATATGAGCTAGTGTTGGAGAAGCAGGTTGAGATGGATGGTTCACAGGAGAAGAAGGAATGTCAATGGAGGTGGATGGCAAGGAGAAGGAAGCAGGGATTTCTTCACTAGGGTGGGAAGTGGCTTCAAAAGCCCTTGTGCCCTCAAATGTTATAGGGGCAGACTTAGCCTTTGAAGGTTTCTGAATGACCCTTTTCCACTTAGCAAACAGAGAAGAATCAATCCTTTTGCTGGCATTGATCGCTGTAGAAGCAGTGCCTAACAGCTGGGAAGCTTTCTTAGAGAGAAAGAACCCGATCAGCCTTCCTTGTGTTACCTCTTTCTTGTTGTTCTTCTTCCTGATCAAATCAAACAATAGACCAGCCTAGTTGATTTCTTTCTTATTCACGAGAGCTGACATCAATTCAAACTGATGTCGGTTGATGTTATCATGGGCGGAATGCTTTCCAAGCAACACTTTTCCAACTAGATCTTCCAGAAACTTGAATCCCACAGATAAGTTTACCTTTAGGAGCTTGGATGGGATGCATTCTGCATGACCCATTTCCAATAGCATCCTTCGGTACTCAGCAGAATCTTGCTCATACACATCAGAGCCATTCTTTAACTTAAAAATTTCAGTCAGAATTTCTGTAGTAAGAGTTACCTCCACGCAGCTGATTTATCCTTTCATCTCTTTATCATCAGAAGACGATGTATAAATCCATTCCTTGATTTCTGATAGGTGCAGTTTGAGCTTTGAGGACATGAGTTTCTTAAGACCTTGATCTTTACACAACTGCAGTATTTCCTGAAAAACTTGTTCGCAGTCTCTGAAATACTCGAAATCAACACTAAAGCCTACATCGAACTTCATCACGTATAGGGTTGCAGAGGAAATCGCCATTTGATTGATGAGAGTACCTGAAATAAGAACAAACACAGAGATAGAGAAGATAAAGTGCGGGACGAGAGCTTGAAACAAGCCTGGAAGCAGAATACGAAAAGGCGAGCTCCGTCGACGATCTTCAGACCTAAATAGACGATCGTTTAGAAATAAATGAAAGTCGTCGATCAATGAATGAATATCAAGAGAATCTGTCGTCGATCGTCGGTCGTCGGTCGTCGATCGATTTCCAAAGATGAGTCGTCGATCATCGATCGACGATTTCAGTCTCTAAACGCAAAGAGCTGTCGTAGACCAAGGGTCGACGATATAGCTCAACCTATTCGACGATCTTCGAACACCGTTAGACGATCTCAGAACAGATTTCAACTTAGAAGATTTTTCACTTAGTCTGATCCATTCATCATGCCTAATTGATTCAAAAAGAATAGATGTTTTTGTTCATCTAAAGGCTTTGTGAAAATATCACTTCTTTGAAGATCTGTGGGTATAAACTCGAGATTTATCTTATTCTTGTCAACACAGTCTCTAAGAAAATGGTTTCTAATGTCAATTTGCTAAGTCATAGAATGGTGCACTGGATTATGTGTTATAGAAATAGCACTGGTACTATCACACATAATTTTGGTGTTTTTGTGTGTGTACCCATAATCCAAGAGTTGGTTTTGAATCCACAGAATCTGTGAACAGCAACTAGCAGCTACTATATATTCAGCCTCTACAGTTGAAGTTGAAATAGAAGTCTGTTTTTTGCAAAACCATGAGACTAATCTCTCATCTAGGAACTACAAGTCCCTGAGGTGCTCTTCCTGTCATCTCTACAACCAGCATAGTCAGTATCTGAGTATCCAATTAACTCAAATTCTGATTCAGCTGGGTACCAAATTCCTAAATTTGGGCATCCTTTCAAGTATCTTAAGATTCTCTTAAGAAGAGTTAAATGAGATTCCTTAGGGTTGACCTGAAATCTAGCACATAGGCATGTGGAAAACATTATATCAGGCCTACTTGTAGTTAGATATAATAGGGAACCAACAATGGCCCTATATTGTTTCTCATCAACAGGCTTTCCCTTATCATCAGAATCAATAACCACATTAGTATCCATAGGAGTGTGCATTGCTAGAGCATCTGCCATCCCAAACTTATTTACCAATTCCTTGGCATATTTAGATTGGTAGATGAAGATGTCATCAGCATCTTGTTTCACTTGGATACCAAGGAAATAAGATAGCTCACCCATACTACTCATCTCAAACTTAGAATGCATTAGGTCTGAGAACCTTTTGCATAGTTTGGGATCAGTGGAACCAAATATAATGTTATCCACATAGATTTGAACTAACAGGATTTTGTCCTTGTGGTGCTTAATAAAAAGGTTTCTATCAACTATGCCTCTTATAAACTTATGTTCTAATAGGAAAATAGATAGAGTCTCATACCATGCTCTAGGAGCCTGCTTAAGTCCATATAGAGCTTTTTCTAACTTAAAAACATGTGAGGGATGAGTTGAAGAAATGAAACCAGGGGGTTGTTCAACAAATACCTCTTCCTTTAGCTCACCATTTAGGAATGCACTCTTTACATCCATTTGGAACACCTTAAACTTCATGTAGGCTGTATAGGCGAGAAAGATCCTTATTGCCTCTAGCCTTGCAATAGGAGAAAAAGTCATATCATAGTCTATGCCTTCTTCCTGTCTATAGACTTTTTCTACAAGCCTTGCTTTATTCCTTATGATAATTCCTTGATCATCCAACTTATTTCTAAATACCCATATGGTGCCTATAACCAGTTGGCCTTTTGTTCTTGGTACCAACTTCCAAACTCTACACCTTTCAAACTGGTTTAGCTCTTCTTGTATAGCAATGATCCAGTGGAGATCTTTCTTAGCATCTTTTATGGTTAAGGGATCAATCTGAGACAGTAAACAAGCAAGCATCACATCTTGACTTAGTTGATTTCTAGTTTGCACACTAGTTGAAATGTCTCCAATCACTTGAGATATAGGATGATCTCTAAGTGTGACATAATCAGTTGGTGGTATGTGATCTTCAACAATAGTTTGAATTAATTCCTCATGTGGAATTAGATTGGCTGTTGGTAAAGTTGCAATCATTTCTACCTGATCTTCATCAATGTCTGAATCAGATAACTGAGGAGCTGGTTGAATCCCCTGAGTGAGTTTGAGCTCATCAAAATTCTTGCATAATTCAGGTACCTGCAAAGAACTACTGGAGGAAGTTTCCTTCTCTCTATAAAACATCTTGGATTCATCAAAGGATACATGTACCGACTCTTCAATTTTCAAAGTTGATTGATTAAAAACCCTATATCCTTTGCCTCAAACTTTCTAATGTATTCTTTGTTATTATTGTGAATGTAAACTACACAGCCAAAAATTCTAAAATAATCTATTTTAGGTTTCTTTTCTTTAAGCAATTCAAAAGGAGTCTTCCCCTATAGTTTATGTATCAAACTCCTATTCAGTACATAGTTAGCTATGCTAACTTCTTCTGTCCAAAAGGATAGAGGCATATTAGCATCCGCTAACAATGTTCCTGCAACTTCAATCAGGATTCTGTTTTTCCTTTCCACTACCCCATTTTGTTGAGGAGTTCTAGGAGCAGAGAAGCTATGCCTGATTCCTTCTTTCTCACAGAATTCTTGCATAAGAAGAGAATCAAACTATGTCCCATGATCACTTCTGATCAGGGCAATGTGAGTATTGAACCCAATCCTTATATAATGTAGAAAGTCTGTAAGAAATTTAAAGTTATCAGATTTAGTTCTCAAGAAGAACACCCAAGTGAACCTAGAGTAATCATCTACAATAACTAGGGTATAGAATTTCCCTCCTAGACTTTGTACAACTATTAGACCAAAAAGATCCAAGTGCAATAGGTACAGAATTCAAGGTGAATCACTTTTATTTACAGATTTGAAATAATTTTTGGTTTGCTTGCCTAGCTGACAAGCCTTGCATAGGCCTTCCTTCTTGTAGGGGTAAGAGGGCAAACGTCTGAAAACACTTTATTTAGATAACCTAGATATATTCCTTAGGTTAACATGACCTAGCCATCTATGCCACAAAGTATTATTTCTACTCACTTCATTAAATAAAAAGATTTCAGAAGAAGTGGAATTAAAGTCTACAAGATATATATTTCCTTGTCTAATGCCTACTAACACAGTCTTATTATTCACAGTAATATTGCACAGAGTATTAGAAAACCAAACCTGATAGCCAGTATCATAAAGCTGACTTACAGATATGAGATTGTGCTTCAGTCCTGTGACATAAGCTACCTTCTTGAAAGTTACTTACCCTATGGTGAATTTGTCATATCCTTCTGTCTTACCACAGCTGGAATCACTAAAGACAACTTTTGGTCCCAACTTGGCTTTGAAGCTTGACAGGTTCTCTTTATTTTCAGTCATATGCTTGGAGCATCCAATATCCAAATACCACTTGTCCGGAGTGATAGGATAGCTCTTCACCTGCAATAAGATAGATTAAACATTGTGGACCCAGGTAACCTTGGGTCCATTGTTCTTCACATAGGAAAAACTAGAAATAAATGAACATGCTGGTTGAGGGTAATATCCTAAGGAATGAGATCTCCTAGGTGGGATAATCCAAATAGTAGGCCTATGGTTGCTAGTAAACTTATTGTTTCTATTAGAATTGTTGAAATTCTGAAAATTTTGTTCTGATCATCGATCGATGTTCGACGATCGGTACCCAGATCGTCGATCTTGGTTTACAGAAAAAGATTCTGGATTCCACGATCGTCGATCTCTGTTCGACGACTCAGGCTGAGATCGTCGATCCCTCATTGCCAAGTAGTTATACCCAGCAGGTGAGTTCAGAGATCGTCGATTATCGTTCGACGATGGTTTTAGCGATCATTGATGGGCATTCGATGATTTTTGTATTTCTATGAATTTCTGTTTCCTTTTGTCTCTCTTAATCTTATTTAAGGTTTTCTTAGACTTTTGAATAACTTCAGTGTTATGTATTCCCTTTTCAAAAACAAATTTTACTAGAGTTGATAGATTATATTCAAGGAGCAATGGGGGTTCACTAGGTGAGACACCTAAGCCTAACTTATTGTTGTCTGTCCTAGTGTTAGCTTTGCTTGTGATTTCTAGCAACTTAAGGCTTCTGCCATTAAGTGAATCTTCTAACCTTTTAGCTTTGGCTAGTTCTAATTTAAGAAATTTAATTTCTTCTGATGCTTTAGTGAGTTAAGATTCTAACCTAATGTTTTCACTAGATAGAGATTCTAATCCAGCTAGTTTATCTTTAAGCAATTTAATTTCCTTTTCTGCGCTAAGTAAATCTAGGCAAAGAGTTTTAAATTCATGCTTAAATTCATCAGAGGTAAAATCATAAGATGCAATTACCTGATCTTCATCAGATAATTCAAACTCCTCATCTTCAGTCATCTCTGCAGTTGAGTTACTACTGCAGACATTGATTGTCATAAGGCAAATCTCTTTAGCTTTCTACTCTTCTTCATCATCTTTACTGGAGCATGAGGAAGATGAGTCTTCCTCAGTATCACTCCAGGTCTTTGCAACAAGACCTTTCTCTTTCTTCTTATACTTGTGAGAGGATGTCTTGGAGTAGTGCTTCTCATGTTCCTTTTCTTTTCTTCTTTCCTTATGCTTTGTCTCTGGACACTCAGGGAGAATGTGTCCAGGCTTCCTGCATTCAAAACAAACAATTTCTTTAGATGGGGTTTTATCATACCTTAGCTTGTCAACATATTTTGATGACTTTCTTCTGTTGTCCTTTCTTCCCATCTTGTAAAACCTCTTGGCAAAGAGTGCCATCAGTTCTACATTTGATTGAGTCACTTTGGACTCATCATCAGCCTTAAGAGCAAGGGTTTTCTCTTTTTTTGTTGGAGTAGGTGCTTTAGCATCAGCTTCCCTAGTCTTCAGTACTTGCTCAAATGATTTGATCATGCCAAGGAGAGCTTCAGTTGAGATCTCTATTATACTTCTGGACTCCTTGATTGGCCAGATTCTGAGATCCCATGTGCTGGGGAAGCACATCAGTATTTTGTCATTGACTTCTGTCAGTGTAATCTCCTTATGAAGTGTATTCAGCTCATTGATGATAGAGCTGAGCCTTGTGTACATGGCTTTTACAGTCTCAGCCTCTTCTTTCTTGAAGTTCTCATATTGGGATTTGAGGTTGGACCTTCTGTCCTTCCTCTCATCAGCTGAACCAGCTACAATCTGATTCAGTGAGTCCACATGGCTTTTGCTGAGGTGTAATCAACCACTTTCTGGAATATCTCATCAGACATAGTCTGAGCCAGAATATTCATAGCTTTTGCATCAGCTATCTTGGCCTTCTTGTAAGTGTCATTATAGTCAGGAGGTGGCACTGCATTGAGATTTGTAGATGTTGTATGTAACGACCCCATCCGTTAAATGACGTATAGTAGAAGGTCCGGCCGGGGCCCCACACTATATGCCACAAACAGACGGTGAGGTCACAGGATAATACCAAGCCATACGAATCCTAACTCAGAGCATTCTAGCGGAAGCTTTAAGTTACATCTTTGAACTCTCAACCGGAATGTCCAATATATAAACCACCTTTATATAAAACCATGCAATGTACAACAAAGGTTTTGTAACGCCCCGTTTTTTTTGTTCAGCGATTATTTTTATTCTCGGTTGGCGTTACGATGACACGTTTCCGTGGCTTGTGCCATGTGTGGAGTATGGTTTAGCTCCTTAGAACTGAGTGCCCTGTTTGGTAGCCTGTTGGCAAGATCTCCCTAGCAAACCGAGTCGTTTTGGTGACTCGGTGTGGCCTCTCGGGAGGATGGTTGTGTTTGGCTTTGTTTGGGTATAACTCGAGTTCTGTTCGTCGAAAGTTAATTTCGACTTCGCCGTTGTGGTCGTAGCGTGGGTATTTAGCTACGGTGCGAATTTCGTCGAATTCCGAGGTGAATCGGTTTTCGAGTCGATTTGGTGCTTTATGTAATTTTGTAATTAATAATATAATTATATATATATATATATAGAATGAATAGGGCCGATCATTCATCTTCTTCACGTAAGAAACCGCCGGTCCTGTACGAGGGAAACGAGTAACCGCCGAGCCTTCCCTTTGGACGCCGATTCCCGGAGCGTTTGTGGACGGAATTCGATTCCGAGAGTGGATACGGATTGCTCTCGTCGAGACCTTCATTCCTGCGGTAAGAAATTCGATTTTCGTGGAGTTTTGGAAGGATTGGAATTTTCGGTTTTGGGAAGTTTTCCGCCATTAATGGCCAAATATTTGTTCTAGGTGTTGCGGCCATTTTGATCCGTGCGAAGAGGAGGAAAGCAGTCCAAGGCTTTGCTGAGATTTGAGGCAAGTGGTATTCTTGCCCTTGCCAAGTGTTTTCTTTGAATTTATTTGCTGAAATTGAAATCCCGGTTAGCCCAGGATAGAGGCCTTGTTGTTTTCATTTTCTTGCTAACTATAGGGCTTAGTTCTTCCTAATGAAACCCCCCCTATGTTGTGATGTTTGGAATCCAAATTGTTGGCGTGGAGCCGTTGTTTTCCTTTATTTTTGAATGTTGCTCTGGTTCGGGTATAGCCGAGAGGGAAAGTTAGGAGGGGGGGGGGGGGTGTGGTTGCCAATTTCCTTCGTTAAGATATTATTCGAATGGTTAGGCATAGTTTGAATGGTAGTAGCGTGCGGCGTTGATAGCTGTCTACTGCTACTGCAGTGGCGTGAGTCGTGTGCGCGTTCCGGTGTCGTTCGGGAAATTCCAAACGGTGCAGGTTGACCGCGCACGGTCATCAACCTTTAGGGCGCACGACCACTGGTCGTGTGCCTCTGTTCGTGCGCGTATAAACTTCAGTTTCTAAAGTTCTGTCTCGGGCAATCGTACGAGCGCTGACATCAGTGCGCACGACCACTGATCGTGCGACACTGATCGTACGCAGTTGCTAGGTTTTCTGTCAGGTTTTCTAGGTTCGTTTCGCACGATCATCAGCCGATGAGTGCGCACGACCACTGATCGTGCGACACTGATCGTGCGCTTTGTATATTTTCTGTTGATAAGCGAATTTAGATGGTTTCGAGTGCGGGAGTTTAGATACTCAAGTGGCAAGCAACTACTCGAGTTCTGGATCTTCTGCCTTGGATGTTCGACTACCGTCGAGCTCCGTTTTCTTTAGTGGGTTTGTGGGTATTAACTTTATTTTGGCGGCGAGTGAGGCTAGCTCACTCAACGCCAAAGTTTAGGTAGTCTCTGAGTGGGTTTCACTCAACGCCTAGTCGTGTTGGTTTATTTCAACACTCTTCCTTTACCTTGTATTTCGTTTCCGAGTGGATTTTTTCCAGTTGTATTTCTGGGTTTTCCTTGTCGGCCGTTTTCTTTATTTTTCCTAAAGGCCGAATCGTGGGTCATGAATAGTAGTGGTGGTTGTAGCTCTTTATGGGGGTGGAGTTGTGTGATATAGCCAAGGCCACCCATGGATTTCTTGCTCTAGGTACGGGCTGGGCATATCGGGTGGAAGGTCCCTTGTGTTTTCACGTGTTGACCCTCGAGCTTTTGACTTGGACATGGTGGAGAGGGGGACTGCGTTTGCCTTCGATCCGGTTCCTCGTTGTTGTTTTTGTTACTATCACTTCCCGCAGATTAGGGTGTTAGAAGTTTCTTCTTTGGTAGTTTGCAGCATTCTGGCTCTTGGTAGCCTAGTAGGCCCTGCAGGATGTGGTTCCTGGGCTGGGTCGTTGCTGTTTCTTTGCACGTTGTGCATTTCTTGTTGTCCTATTTTGGACAGTTGTGACTCTTTCTACTGCATGTTTTTTGTTATTTTGTCCTTTGGTTGACTCTTTCATGCAGTTTTACCTTGATTTTTGCTTGCTGAGGTATTCTGTTTTCTTTTGGAATACCCCAGGTTCTGAGCTGTAGCCAGTCTGGTGGCTAGTTGGAGGTGGTGTTGTTGGTGGACTTCCGGACCTTTGGAGTTCTGTTTACCTTGTTTGTGAGGTTGTTTTCAGTACTTTCTTACAGACATATATGTGTGCTGGTGGGTTCGTGTCAGGTTGTTGGCGCCCACTAGTAGTTTTTACCTTGTACTAGATATATACTATTGCTGCTACCATTTATTTTCTGGAGATAGTCTACTTGCTTTGAGAAGGTTTTATGCTAGGTTGCTAGTTATTTTTAAACTATAATTACTATTATAAATGAAGCTCATGATCAGCATGTTTTGTAAACTTAATCACTACTTTCCAAATCACGTACGAAAACTGTTTTCTTATATATATTATATAAACTAAGTGTAGTGTCTTGCATAGCATGAGTGGTTCTCTTGGGACCCTTATGCGCTCTTTAGGGTGTAAAACCTAATCAAAGTATTTTTCCGCAGCGTTTAAATATAGTTTTCTTTTGTGGACTAGATGATCCACTGAGCCGAGGGATACGGACTCTAAACATAACTGATTTTTTTCTATTTATTAAGCACATGATTTCCTTGCATAAAGATTGTAGTTGGATTTGCCTGAGCGTCAGCAGTTATCCCCTGCTTGACGTGGCATCATGACGCGTGTTTTCTCTTACTCTGATAATTCTTAATTCGGAGAAAATGCGGGTTGTGACAGTTGGTATCAGAGGGAGGTTGCTTGACAAGTTAGTTGGGCAACCTTCCTTGGATGCTTTTAGTAGTTCAGCATCATGTCATTCACACACCGATATGTCATCAGCACGTCTTGGCAAAAGCACGAACACTACACTCATAGCATAACATGAAGTATACGGGGCATATTATGTAGTATGGGATGCATAATATGTGTTCGTATATGGATCCACCATAGGGGCTACATGTGAGGGTTATGTAGTATGGGATGCATAACCTCACCACATAACTGCGACTAGCGCGTTTCTTTTTCGTTGCATGGAAATGTTATGTAGTATGGGATGCATAACATTTTCATGTGTACGCCGCTCATATCATGCATTAGGGCCTTTTTAGAATGCATAGCACAATCATGCATATCATAACATTGCATAAGCACAACGCGCCGAGCTAAAGATTTGCAGGATGACATATGTACACACATAAATTTTCAAACTAACATAAGTTCATGCATCCGATCTAGGCACAAGAGTTGGTGAGGTGGTGGTTAACCATCCTAGGTTAGGGCATATCATCTAATTATTGTGAAGAGATAAACTCTCAGAGCAAGTTTGGCAGCTTTAAGTCTATATCTATATATGTATTGTCTGTACTGGTAGTCGGTTCTCGTCGTGGGATTTGGATCTGATTTGCGTTGTATTGATTTTTTTAGGATGGCTAGGCGTCCTGCGACTCGATCGACTCCCCTGTCTGAGGGTGAATCTTTTGGAGCTCAGAACGATGCGGTGATCGAGGGTCTGCGTCAGAGTAGCGAAGCTATGGGGAGGCAGTTGGAGGAGGTGCAAGCCCAGATTCAGTCTTTGGTGGCAGTTGTGGCAGGGCAGGCTCAGGGTGCGCAAGTTCCTGCGGGGGGGTTAGCTGTTCCTCGTCCTCCTGCACCCTTGAGGCCTCCAGTGGTGGTGCCAGCAGAGATGGCCTTCATTTCGCAGTTTCAGAGGCTGAGCCCTCCCACTTATGATGGGAAGGCAGATTTCATGGTGATAGACGACTGGCTGATCTCCATGGAGGAGATGTTCTCGTACTCAGGGATTTCAGATGATCAGAGGGTGATGATAGCCGCCTATCAGCTTAAAGGTTTGGCTAAGAGTTGGTGGCTGAGAGAGAAGGAGAGCCTGGTAGCCGGATGCTCTTGGGAAGTGTTCAAGGAGATGCTGTTGAGGAAGTTCTTACCCTCGGTCGAGCGTGACCGCCTCATGAATGATTTCCTCTATCTGAAGCAAAGGCAGCTCACGGTGGGTGAGTATGAGATAGAGTTTAGTAAGTTGAGCCGTTTTGCCCCTGGATTGGTCAGCGTTGAGGCTGATCGAGTTAAGCGATTCCTCGGTGGTTTGAGGAGTGAGGTGCAGCTGTTGGCCAGTGCTTATGGGACAGTGACTTATGCTGGAGTTGTAGAGGCTGCTCTTAAGGTTGAGGCCATTGAGACGGCGAAGAGCAGAGGCCAGCAGTTGAGGAAGGATAAGAGGAAGTTGGTAGAGCAGAAGAAACCCCTGGTACCCGATGCTGTTCCGGGAAAGAGGAGCAGGGTGGTGTGCAGTTTTTGTGGCCGGTCAGGCCATCCTGTTGAGAGGTGTTTCAAGAAGGCGGCAGCTCAGAAGAAGGAGCAGGTTCATGCTATTCAGGGTGCTCCTGGGAGAGATGTCTCCTGTTCAGTTTGCAAGCGATCCGGGCATGATGCAGCCCAGTGTTGGTCCAGGGATAGAGTCTGCTATCAGTGTGGGCAGAAGGGTCACGTTAAGTCGAGGTGTCCTCAGGTCCAGTCAGCTCTTCCTGCAGTTCCATTGCAGGCATTACCTCCACCTCAGCGTGTGGACAAGGGAAAAGGGAAGCTGAACGTGATTTCTTCCGAGGAGGCTCAGACTTCGGCCCAGGTGATCGCAGGTTAGTAGTTTGTTGTTTTCTTTCTAGCCTGGTAGTTTAGATGATAGTTTATTTGCGGTACTGTTGTGCTAGTTCCTTAGCTTTGTGCGTTCTTATAGGGAAATTTAAGGTGAAGAACCGCTGGGCGCGTGTTCTGTTTGACTCCGGCGCTACCCACTCGTTCGTGGCTAGAGCCTTTGTGGAGCGTCATCGGTTGTCTCTAGATCGTGTTCGGGATTCCTTCCGTGTCAAGTTTCCCTCTGGTGAATCTGTGTTGTCAGATTTGGGTATTTTGGATTGCCCGGTTTTGTTGGGGGATTTTCTTGCGAAGGCGGATCTGAAGATGATTGATCTAGAGGACTTCGATGTCATTTTGGGCATGGACTGGCTCTCTCGGTATGATGCGGTCATTCAGTGCAAAGGAAAGCGCTTGGACTTCATCAGGGACGACGGTCGGCCCGGCAGCGTGTATGCTGATCCGTGTCAGGATTCTCCTGTTCTCTCTGCGGTATGTGTTCAGAGATTGTTTCTTTCTGATTGTTGTGTTTGTTTAGTCTCGGCGGTTGGAATCGTTGATAGCGTGCCACGCTTGGAGGAGATTCCTATTGTTCGTGGTTTCGCCGAAGTTTTTCCTGATGATCTTCCTGGTATCCCTCCTGAGCGGGATGTGGAGTTTGTTATTGATTTGGAGCCGGGTACGCGTCCTATTGCCAAGGCGCCGTACTGGATGGCCCCTCGTGAGTTAGAGGAGTTGCGAATTCAGTTAGATGAGTTGTTGGCTAAAGGTTTTATCAGGCAGAGTTCGTCGCCTTGGGGTGCTCCTGTTTTGTTCGTAAAGAAGAAAGATGGGTCGATGCGGCTTTGCATCGACTATAGAGAGTTGAACAAGGTCACTATCAAGAACAGGTACCCTCTGCCGAGGATCGATGATCTATTTGACCAGTTGCGTGGTAGCACGGTGTTCTCCAAGATCGATCTTCGTTCGGGCTATCATCAGCTCAGGATCCGTGAGGCAGATATTCCACGGACTGCGTTTAGGTCGAGGCATGGGCACTTTGAGTTTTTGGTGATGTCGTTTGGTCTGACCAACGCACCATCAGCCTTCATGGATATGATGAACAGGGTGTTCAAGGATTTCCTAGACAAGTTCGTTGTGGTCTTCATTGATGACGTGTTGGTTTATTCTCGCAGTGCTGAGGAGCACGAGCAGCATTTGCATTTGGTCCTATCAGAGTTGAGGAACCACAAGTTATTCGCCAAGTTGAGCAAGTGTGAATTTTGGTTGCCTCAGGTTTCTTTTCTAGGCCACGTGGTGAACAAGGATGGGATCTCGGTTGACCCAGAAAAGATTGCAGCAGTGACGGATTGGAGTAGGCCGAATACTCCTAAGGAGATCAGAAGTTTCTTAGGGTTGGCTGGCTATTACAGGAGATTCGTGGAGGGTTTCTCTTCTCTAGCCGCACCGTTGACCAGGATGACTCAGAAGAATGTGGCTTTTGTTTGGAGCGAGAAGTGCGAAGAAGCTTTTCAGGAGTTAAAGAGGAGATTGTGTACTGCTCCCGTTCTGACCCTTCCTACTGAGGGCATGGATTATGATGTGTATGTGGATGCTTCGCATATAGGTCTGGGATGCGTATTAATGCAGGATGGAAAAGTAATTGCTTATGGGTCAAGGCAGTTGAAAACTCATGAGCGGAATTATCCTACGCATGACCTTGAGTTTGCAGCGGTTATCTATGCGTTGAAGTTGTGGAGGCACTTACTTTATGGGGCTCAGTGCAAGATTTTTACTGACCATAAGAGCCTGAAGTACGTGTTCACGCAGAAGGAGTTGAATCTGCGTCAGCGGCGGTGGCTTGAGTATGTGGCGGATTATGATGTGGAAATCCAGTAACATCCGGGCAAGGCCAATGTGGTGGCCGACGCCCTGAGCCGAAAGTCGGGAAAGATCTTTAACCTCTCCGCCGATCGATTAGTTGAGGAGTTCCTCCTTATGAATATTTCAATGGGATGCTGTAGTTTGCAGAGTAGCTTATCAGTGGAAGAGCCGTCCTGGATTTCTTTGACTAGACTGCATCAGAAGGACGATCCGGATCTGTTGCACCTTTTTACCAGGACAGAGAAGGGAGAGTTGCCAGATTTTTCTATTGATGATGCGGGTACTTTGAAGTACCGCGGCAGGTTTTGCGTTCCCGCTGTTGGGGACATTAAGAGTATGATTTGCAGTGAGGCTCATGGTTCGAGCGTTGCCTACCATCCAGGATCTACGAAGATGTACCGTGACTTAAAGCAAATTGCTTGGTGGTATGGTATGAAAGGAGATATAGCCCGATATGTTGCTGAGTGTCACACTTGCAAACGTGTGAAGGCCGATCATGGAAGGCCTGGTGGTAAGTTGACTCCGCTAGATATCCCGACTTGGAAGTGGGAGAGTATATCAATGGACTTCATTACGGGTTTGCCAAAATCCCCGAGAGGATTTGATTCTGTTTGGGTTATAGTGGATAGATTGACGAAGTGTGCTCACTTCGTGCCATATAAGATTGATTACCCGATGAAGAAGATAGCGGAGTTGTACTTGAATGAAGTCATCCGACTCCACGGTGTGCCGGTTAGCATCATTTCTGATCGAGACTCCCGGTTTACTTCTCGTTTTTGGCAGAGTCTGCAGGAGGGTTTGGGTACGGATCTGAGGTATTCTACTGCGTACCACCCTCAGACCAATGGGCAGACGGAGCGGGTCAATCAGATTGTTGAGGATATGATCCGGTGCTATATTTTAGACCACGGTGGAGCGTGGGATGAGCGTCTGCGACTCATGGAATTTGCTTATAATAACAGTTATCAGGAAAGCTTGCAGATGGCTCCGTTTGAAGCTTTGTATGGGAGGCGCTGTAGGACTCCGTTGTTTTGGGCTGAGGCTGGTGAGAAGCCTTTGTTGGGTCCTGATGCTCTGGAAGAGATGGAAGTCGCCGTGAAGCTTATTCGGGAGAAGCTTCGTTTAGCCCAGGAGAGGTATGAAAAGAACGCCAATCGGCGTAGGTCTGCCTTGGAGTTTTTAGTAGGAGATCATGTATACCTCAAGGTTTCTCCAATGGTTGGTGTAAAGAGATTTGGTAAAAACCGGAAATTGGACCCAAGGTATGTGGGCCCGTTTGAGGTTTTGGAGCGGGTTGGTGTGTCTGCTTATAGACTGGATTTGCCAGCGAACTTCCCTGGTGTTCATAATGTTTTTCACGTTAGCCAATTGCAGAAGTGTGTGCGCAGCAGTGGGAAACTCTTGGATGTTGTGCCCCAGTTAGAGCCCAACCTCTCTTTCGTTGAGGTGCCAGTTCGTATTTTGGATACTCAGGAGCGTGTGCTGCGAAAGAAGTCCATACCGATGGTGAAAATTCTATGGAAGAATCAGGATTTGGAGAGCGCGACTTGGGAGCTAGAGTCGGCCATGAGGAGGGCGTACCCTCACCTGTTTCTCTGATTTGATCGGTATGTTTCCCTTTGTAACTTCTGTTTGTTACTTTTCCTTCTTTTGTAGGAGGGTTGTGCGTAAAGTTTCGGGACGAAACTTTCTTTTAGGGGGAGTGACTGTAACGCCCCGTTTTTTTTGTTCAGCGATTATTTTTATTCTCGGTTGGCGTTACGATGACGCGTTTCCGTGGCTTGTGCCATGTGTGGAGTATGGTTTAGCTCCTTAGAACTGAGTGCCCTGTTTGGTAGCCTGTTGGCAAGATCTCCCTAGCAAACCGAGTCGTTTTGGTGACCCGGTGTGGCCTCTCGGGGGGATGGTTGTGTTTGGCTTTGTTTGGGTATAACTCGAGTTCTGTTCGTCGAAAGTTAATTTCGACTTCGCCGTTGTGTTCGTAGCGTGGGTATTTAGCTACGGTGCGAATTTCGTCGAATTCCGAGGTGAATCGGTTTTCGAGTCGATTTGGTGCTTTATGTAATTTTGTAATTAATAATATAATTATATATATATATATATATAGAATGAATAGGGCCGATCATTCATCTTCTTCACGTAAGAAACCGCCGGTCCTGTACGAGGGAAACGAGTAACCGCCGAGCCTTCCCTTCGGACGCCGATTCCCGGAGCGTTTGTGGACGGAATTCGATTCCGAGAGTGGATACGGATTGCTCTCGTCGAGACCTTCATTCCTGCGGTAAGAAATTCGATTTTCGTGGAGTTTTGGAAGGATTGGAATTTTCGGTTTTGGGAAGTTTTCCGCCATTAATGGCCAAATATTTGTTCTAGGTGTTGCGGCCATTTTGATCCGTGCGAAGAGGAGGAAAGCAGTCCAAAGCTTCGTTGAGATTCGAGGCAAGTGGTATTCTTGCCCTTGCCAAGTGTTTTCTTTGAATTTATTTGCTGAAATTGAAATCCCGGTTAGCCCAGGATAGAGGCCTTGTTGTTTTCATTTTCTTGCTAACTATAGGGCTTAGTTCTTCCTAATGAAACCCCCCCTATGTTGTGATGTTTGGAATCCAAATTGTCGACGTGGAGCCGTTGTTTTCCTTTATTTTTGAATGTTGCTCTGGTTCGGGTATAGCCGAGAGGGAAAGTTAGGAGGGGGGGTGTGGTTGCCAATTTCCTTCGTTAAGATATTATTCGAATGGTTAGGCATAGTTTGAATGGTAGTAGTGTGCGGCGTTGATAGCAGTCTACTGCTACTGCAGTGGCGTGAGTCGTGTGCGCGTTCCGGTGTCGTTCGGGAAATTCCAAACGGTGCAGGTTGACCGCGCACGGTCATCAACCTTTAGGGCGCACGACCACTGGTCGTGTGCCTCTGTTCGTGCGCGTATAAACTTCAGTTTCTAAAGTTCTGTCTCGGGCAATCGCACGAGCGCTGACATCAGTGCGCACGACCACTGATCGTGCAACACTGATCGTGCGCAGTTGCTAGGTTTTCTGTCAGGTTTTCCAGGTTCGTTTCGCACGATCATCAGCCGATGAGTGCGCACGACCACTGATCGTGCGACACTGATCGTGCGCTTTGTATATTTTCTGTTGATAAGCGAATTTAGATGGTTTCGAGTGCGGGAGTTTAGATACTCAAGTGGCAAGCAACTACTCGAGTTCTGGATCTTCTGCCTTGGATGTTCGACTACCGTCGAGCTCCGTTTTCTTTAGTGGGTTTGTGGGTATTAACTTTATTTTGGCGGCGAGTGAGGCTAGCTCACTCAACGCCAAAGTTTAGGTAGGCTCTGAGTGGGTTTCACTCAACGCCTAGTCGTGTTGGTTTATTTCAACACTCTTCCTTTACCTTGTATTTCGTTTCCGAGTGGATTTTTTCCAGTTGTATTTCTGGGTTTTCCTTGTCGGCCGTTTTCTTTATTTTTCCTAAAGGCCGAATCGTGGGTCGTGAATAGTAGTGGTGGTTGTAGCTCTTTATGGGGGTGGAGTTGTGTGATATAGCCAAGGCCACCCATGGATTTCTTGCTCCAGGTACGGGCTGGGCATGTCGGGTGGAAGGTCCCTTGTGTTTTCACGTGTTGACCCTCGAGCTTTTGACTTGGACATGGTGGAGAGGGGGACTGCGTTTGCCTTCGATCCGGTTCCTCATTGTTATTTTTGCTACTATCACTTCCCGCAGATTAGGGTGTTAGAAGTTTCTTCTTTGGTAGTTTGCAGCATTCTGGCTCTTGGTAGCCTAGTAGGCCCTGCAGGATGTGGTTCCTGGGCTGGGTCGTTGCTGTTTCTTTGCACGTTGTGCATTTCTTGTTGTCCTATTTTGGACAGTTGTGACTCTTTCTACTGCATGTTTTCTGTTATTTTGTCCTTTGGTTGACTCTTTCATGCAGTTTTACCTTGATTTTTGCTTGCTGAGGTATTCTGTTTTCTTTTGGAATACCCCAGGTTCTGAGCTGTAGCCAGTCTGGTGGCTAGTTGGAGGTGGTGTTGTTGGTGGACTTCCGGACCTTTGGAGTTCTGTTTACCTTGTTTGTGAGGTTGTTTTCAGTACTTTCTTACAGACATATATGTGTGCTGGTGGGTTCGTGTCAGGTTGTTGGCGCCCACTAGTAGTTTTTACCTTGTACTAGATATATACTATTGCTGCTACCATTTATTTTCTGGAGATAGTCTACTTGCTTTGAGAAGGTTTTATGCTAGGTTTCTAGTTATTTTTAAACTATAATTACTATTATAAATGAAGCTCATGATCAGCATGTTTTGTAAACTTAATCACTACTTTCCAAATCACGTACGAAAACCGTTTTCTTATATATATTATATAAACTAAGTGTAGTGTCTTGCATAGCATGAGTGGTTCTCTTGGGACCCTTATGCGCTCTTTAGGGTGTAAAACCTAATCAAAGTATTTTTCCGCAGCGTTTAAATATAGTTTTCTTTTGTGGACTAGATGATCCACTGAGCCGAGGGATACGGACTCTAAACATAACTGATTTTTTTCTATTTATTAAGCACATGATTTCCTTGCATAAAGATTGTAGTCGGATTTGCCTGAGCGTCAGCAGTTATCCCCTGCTTGACGTGGCATCATGACGCGTGTTTTCTCTTACTCTGATAATTCTTAATTCGGAGAAAATGCGGGTTGTGACAGGTTTGGCCTTAAGGCCTTACAGTTCCTCTTTACATACAACATGTTTTACAAACCTCGGCGCGCAGACCGGCCATACATGAGTAAAAGAGAACAACCAAAACATTCGCTTAGCCTTCAAGGGCTAGCCGCAGCAGCAGCAGCAACAGTAGTAGGGCTTCAGCCCATCACTTACCACTTGGCTCTCCAGCACCTGCACGGGAACAATCCACCCAACCGGTGGCAAACAATGCAACGGTCAGCATTCAGCTGACCCAATTATAACAATCCTACCCCTTTCTCGGGGCATGAGCATTCTTTCCCTGCAAGCATGGCATCATCAAATAGCAACTATGTGCGCGCAGGCACATTCAAGCCATCACAACTATCGGCCACACGGCCCGACAGTCCGTGCACTCAGGGCACATTCTTGGTGTACCGGAATACCATGGTCAACACCACCGTCTACACGGTATTTGAGCATTCTAGTCTTTCCGGCGTGCGGGCCTAAGACTCTCATTAGGCGCTCCAACAAAACCTATAACCAGACTTCCAAGTCAGACGGACCTAACGCAGGTACGGATCAGCCACCCCCCGTTGCTCAAGTCGCCGTGCCACCTCGAATACGGAAGTATCCATGGCTATTTATAGGCGCAGGTCGGTTTCACCTTTCCTGTTCGGCAATCTGCCTTTTCATCGAGTTGCAGCCTAACGGCTCAACCACTCACAAAGTGGCAACACACGGCCACAAGAGTTGCATCCAACCCTCTTCATTTCCTGGACATCGTCCAGTACTTCCTGCCGCACCAAGTAACAGGTAGGAACAAGGCATCACAAGCCATAATCACGGAGCCTTCTCCGATATGCAAACAAGCATCACCAATCCAGAACATATCCAGATGGGCTTCACACAGCATGCCTAGAGCCGTACTCCAATTCCGGCCTCTAACAAGTGGGACTTCACATATCTACCCCAAGGGACACCACAACCCACCGCACACTTGCGGGGAAGGGTTTTCCCTATGCAATGCAGAAAAGAAGGACTTCACATGTCCAAGGAGGGAGATCGTTACCCTTATCGATCTCTTCGGCGCCATCGAAAACTAGCCGGTGAGAAAGAACCGCAGCAGCCTTGCCTTCACAACGCCGGCTTCGGATCACGAATCGGACCACGGGAACTCCGCCGGTGGCTTGCTCTCCTCCTCCTTCTTCTTCCTCTCTTTCTCTCTTCCTTAAGCACAAATGAAGAATGACTTCTTCCTTGACGAATTTAATCCAGCCAGGAATCACCTAAGCTCTTGGATCTAAAGAGAGAATCTGAACGGCCACGATCTGCCCAAAAAACCCAAATTTTGGCTGACACGGCCTGTGACACGCCCGTGTCACAGGCCGTGTACCCTTAAGCGGCACACGCAGTTTGAACCGACTGCAAAACACGGGCATCGACACGCCCGTGTCGAACCTGACACGCCCGTGTCAAACCTGAGACACGCCCGTGTCAAACCTGCTTTATCGAGCTGCACCCAGTACACGGGTCGGAACACGGCATCAGACACGCCCGTGTCCCACCTGACACGCCCGTGTTCACGGCCGTGTTCAAGGCCGTGTACTTTTCTTACTCGAACAGGCCAATTTCGAAATTTAATTCGAACACGCCCTGGGACACGCCCGTGTCGGAGGCCGTGTCCCAGGCTCGATGATCGTCGACTCCCAATCGTCGACTAACCTGAACACGCCCTGGGACACGCCCGTGTCCCAGGCCGTGTACCCCCGACACGCCCTGGGACACGCCCGTGTCCCAGGCCGTGTAAAATTTCCTGTACCTCAAAAATCATTTTGAGTCCTTTGGGGTCTTTTTGGGGTGTTACAACCCTCCCCCCCTTAACAAAATTTCGTCCCGAAATTTGCACGGTAAGGAAACAAGAACCAGCAATGCTATAAATATGTTATAAAAAAAAGTACACGGTCTACAGTTTATACAAATAACTCGGGAAACTCAGCTCGCATGGTCTGCTCTCGCTCCCATGTTAGCTCTTCACGGCCACAATTGTCCTATCGGACCTTGACCATCCCGATCACTTTGTTCCGCAACTGTTTCTCGGCTCGATCCTCGATCCGAATGGGTCTAACCCTCGTCGTTAGCCCATACTCGACCGGTACCCGATCATTCTCCACTACTTGAGCTGGATCCTTCACCGCCTTACGAAGGACTGAGATGTGAAATACATCATGTAATCCACCCAAGTCTGCTGAAAGTGCTAGTCGATAAGCAGCTTCCCCAACTCGCTCCACCACCTCAAATGGACCAAGATACCTCGGACTTAGCTTTTTCAAACGCCGAATCCTGGACACACCTTTGAAGGGTTTGATCTTCAAATATACCCAATCACCCACCGTGAACTCCATGTTCCGGTGTTTGGCATTGTAGTACTTTGCTTGACGATCTTGGGCTATCAATAGCCTCTCCCGAATAGAGCGTATGAGCGAGGTCGCTTCTTCGACTTCCTTTTTCCCATTCAGCTTAGATTCGCCTGCTTCTGCCCAAGCTAACGGTGTACGGTTCCGACCATACAACGCCTCAAAAGGTGCCATACCAATACTCGCTTGGTAGCTATTATTATAGGCAAATTCGACGAGAAATATATAATCTTCCCATCTCTTACCAAAGTCTAGGGCGCACATGCGGAGCATGTCCTCCATCGTTCTGTTGGTCCGTTCAGTCTGGCCATCCGTTTGGGGATGAAAGGTCGTACTAAACGCTAACTTTGTCCCCAACATTTGATGAACGAGCCGCCAATCATTCGATGTGAACCGCCCATCACGGTCACTAACGATGCTCCGAGGAACACCATGCAGTCGAACAACCTGCTCCACATAAAGCTTGGCCAAGGTTTCCACTGAATCGTCTCTTCTGTTTGGAAGGAAGTGCGCCACTTTCGTCAACCGGTCCACAATCACCCAGATTGAATCATGACCGCGTTGAGATCTCGGCAACCCGTGCACGAAATCCATCGAAATATCATCGAACTTCCACTCCGGAATAGGTAACGACTTCAGGAAACCGCCAGGCTTCTGGCATTCTGCTTTCACTAACGCACAAGTATTCCATTCAGCCACATAACGTGCGACATCTTTCTTTAGTCCGGGCCACCAGAACAGCTTTTTCATATCTCTGTACATCTTTGTGCTCCCTGGGTGAACTGAGTACTTTGAAAAGTGAGCTTCGTACATCAACTCTTCCCTCAATTTACCCACACTTGGGACGCACACTCGACCATTTCTTCGTAACAAACCGTTATCCCAAGAGAATTGGTCATCCGGCCCATCTCTTGCATAGCGCTGGAGACTTTCATCAAGCTCCGTTGCTCGCCGAACTCTGTCCGTAAGGTCATATTGTACCTCCGTCCAGTTCAAGCATGCATCGGTTGACGCACCCTTGTCAACGCAAGATATCTCCAATGCTTCCAATTCCTGGATCAAACGCTGATCATGCCTCTGCAACCAGCTTGCCCGTACCGGAGTCTTTCGACTCAAAGCATCAGCGACCACATTTCCCTTCCCGGGAGTATAGTGAATCTCGAAGGTGTAGTCCCCGAGGAACTCCATCTATCTTCGTTGTCGCATATTCAGATCCTTCTGATCCAACAAATACTTTAGGCTTTTGTGATCCGTATAGATATCCACTTTAACGCCATATAGATAGTGCCGCCACAACTTGAGCGCAAAGATTACCGCCGCCAACTCCAAATCATGGACGGGGTAATTCCGCTCATGCAATTTCAACTGACGCGAGCCATAAGCAATCACTTTACCAAACTGTAGAAGAACGCAGCCTAAGCCGCTCCCAGATGCATCATTATAGATCTCATACCCATCGGTGCCACATGGCGATGTCAATACAGGCGCCGTGGTCAAACGACTCTTCAAGTCTTCAAAAGCTCGCGCGCACTCCGGCGTCCAAATGAACTTTTGATCTTTTCTCGTCAGCGTGGTCAGAGGTAAAGCAATCCGTGAGAAGTTTTCCACAAACCGTCTATAGTAGCCCGCAAGTCCAAGGAAGCTCCTGACCTCGGCCACTGAAGACATCACTGGCCAATCTCGGATGGCACTTATCTTCAACGGATCCACCGCGATACCCTCTCCGCTTACCACATGGCCTAAAAAGGCTACTGAAGAGAGCCAGAACTCACACTTTGAGAACTTGGCAAAAAGCTTATTCCTCCGCAGGGTATGCAAGACCAACCGCAAATGGTTTGCGTGATCCTCTTCCGACTGAGAGTATACTAAGATGTCATCGATAAACACAATAACAAACAAATCAAAGTACTCTCGGAACATTCGATGCATTAGGTCCATAAATACCGAAGGCGCATTATATAGGCCAAACGGCATTACCGTGAACTCATAATGACCGTAGCGTGTTCCAAATGCCGTCTTGGGAATGTCACCTTCCCGGATCCTTAGCTGATAATATCCCGATTTCAAATCCAACTTGGAATAGACCGTTGATCCCGCCAGCTGATCAAAGAGGTCATCAATCCGTGGGATCGGATATTTGTTTTTCTCCGTCAGCTTATTCAACTCGCGGTAGTCAATACACAACCGTAAGCTACCATCTTTCTTTTTCACAAAGAGAACAGGCGCGCTCCAAGGTGACATACTTGGCCGTATATATCCCTGCTCCAACAACTCTTGCAATTGGACTTTCAACTCAGCCATCTCTTTTGGCGCGACGCGATATGGAGAGCGGGCCACAGGTTTCGCACCTGGCACCAACTCAATAGAGAAGTCAATCTCCCGCTGGGGTGGTAACCCCGGAAGATCTTTAGGAAACACGTCGGCAAACTCTGACACAACTGGCACTTCACCGACACTGGCCTTTGGCTCAACAGCCTGAATTAGCGTGAAGAATAACTCCGCACCCTTCCGAACAGCATTGACGACTTGGAGTGCAGACAACAGAGTCCCGCCAACTCCTCGCATACCAGCGAACTTCGTCACAAGTCCGGTATTCTGGCCCAGTGTAATCTCTTTGGAGTTGCAATCAATAAAGGCACGCTGCTCCGAGAGCCAGTCCATACCAAAGATCACATCAAACTCCGATAACGGTAGCACAGCTGCACTCAAACCGAAATCCCGACTTCCTATTTGCACATCCACATCGCAAGCCCTATCCGCAAGCATCACACAGCCATTCGGCAATAGCACCCTTGTACTATCCACCGTCACATGACTTGGTACCCCAATGCGAGATACGAAATCCTCAGACAGAAAAGAATGCGAAGCACCCGTATCAAACAGGGCTCTCGCCAAATTATTCCGAATCAGGACAAAGCCTGCAGCACACACACATGCACAAGCTATACATAACCAAAACCAATAGCACAACAAGTAAACTAAATCAACTCGTACCTGTGACAACGTCACTTTGCTTAATCGCTTCCTGTTGGCCAAGTTGATAGATACGGGGCTGCGCCTGAGACGCAGAGGAATCAACCACCGCTTTGCCCTTCTCAGCATACGACGCCCCCGTCTTCTTTTCCCCTTTGGGCTGCACAACCCGACAGTCACGAGCAATATGCCCCACCCGGCCACAGTTATAGCATGTACGAGCATCCGGCCTTGATGTCGCTCCCGACACAACGGTCGTAGTCACTTGCCCAGATGGCTTGGACCTCTTGCCCCCTTTCTTCTGGTAAAACGACTTGCTTGGGCGAGGTGCTTGAAACTCTGGCTTCGACACCACCAAGCCCTTATTCCCTTGCACTCGCCGCATGTCCTTCTCCAACGCGCACGCAGTATCAACCAACGCCTGAAACCCTTGGCTCACTGAACTCGAAAGCAGGAATCGCAACTCATCCCGCAATCCTTCATAGAACCGATTCGTTTTCCTTTGGTCATCCGCGAAGATTGTACCCGCATATCGTCCCAACCTGGTAAACTCATGCAAGTAGATATCCACACTATCTTCCCATTGCTTTAACCGTTGGAACTCATTTTCCATCGCAATGCGTTGCGCCGCTGGGACATGTTTCGCCAGAAATAATCGAGAGAACTCCTCAATCGACACTTGTGTTAATTGCTTGCCCGCCAAATGGTGTACCTCAACCTCGTCCCACCACAACCGCGCCTCTCCTTCAAGCATGAAGGTGGCTAAGGTGACCTTTAGCATTTCCTCCGCCCTGATCGCTGTCATTATCCTCTTGACACGCGATAACCATTCTTCCGCCTGCGTTGGGGATCCCATTCCCGCAAACGTAGGAGGACTGAAGCTCATGAATTGCTTCAACTGTCGGTCAGCTGCTCGTGGATCTACAGCCTCAACCGGCTCGGGTCTTACATCAACACGAACTGGCACTACTGCCGGCTGCGCTTGCCCGGTCGGCTGAATCATGGCAAATAGCGCCTCAGCAACTAAGCGAACAGTTTTCGTAGATGGAGGAGGTGTTGGCACCTCAGCTAGTGCCGCACTCTCATCAGAGCGCTGGGGCTCAGACTGCCCAGCACCACTACATGTCACCTATAGGTGGACAAGACACACATTAGCGAACGTATGCAAGCAAAACAACACAAAAAGGAACGCGCAGATTCCTCAAACAAGATTTTGTACATTCCTTAATGGACATTCCAGAGTTCATTAGCGTTACAGCAGGTCGCACAAACACGTGCTCGCCATCCCACAAAAGAATTCGACCACGAATTCGAAAGAGGAAGACCGAGGAAAGCCGATACCAAAATGTAACGACCCCATCCGTTAAATGACGTATAGTAGAAGGTCCGGCCGGGGCCCCACACTATATGCCACAAACAGACGGTGAGGTCACAGGATAATACCAAGCCATACGAATCCTAACTCAGAGCATTCTAGCGGAAGCTTTAAGTTACATCTTTGAACTCTCAACCAGAATGTCCAATATATAAACCACCTTTATATAAAACCATGGAATGTACAACAAAGGTTTGGCCTTAAGGCCTTACAGTTCCTCTTTACATACAACATGTTTTACAAACCTCGGCGCGCAGGCCGGCCATACATGAGTAAAAGAGAACAACCAAAACATTCGCTTAGCCTTCAAGGGCTAGCCGCAGCAGCAGCAGCAACAGTAGTAGGGCTTCAGCCCATCACTTACCACTTGGCTCTCCAGCACCTGTACGGGAACAATCCACCCAACCGGTGGCAAACAATGCAACGGTCAGCATTCAGCTGACCCAATTATAACAATCCTACCCCTTTCTCGGGGCATGAGCATTCTTTCCCTGCAAGCATGGCATCATCAAATAGCAACTATGTGCGCGCAGACACATTCAAGCCATCACAACTATTGGCCACACGGCCCGACAGTCCGTGCACTCAGGGCACATTCTTGGTGTACCGGAATACCAGGGTCAACACCACCGTCTACACGGTATTTGAGCATTCTAGTCTTTCCGGCGCGCGGGCCTAAGACTCTCATTAGGCGCTCCAACAAAACCTATAACCAGGCTTCCAAGTCGGACGGACCTAACGCAGGTACGGATCAGCCACCCCCCGTTGCTCAAGTCGTCGTGCCACCTCGAATACGGAAGTATCCATGGCTATTTATAGGCGCGGGTCGGTTTCACCTTTCCTGTTCGGCAATCTGCCTTTTCATCGAGTTGCAGCCTAACGGCTCAACCACTCACAAAGTGGCAACACACGGCCACAAGAGTTGCATCCAACCCTCTTCATTTCCTGGACATCGTCCAGTACTTCCTGCCGCACCAAGTAACAGGTAGGAACAAGGCATCACAAGCCATAATCACGGAGCCTTCTCCGATATGCAAACAAGCATCACCAATCCAGAACATATCCAGATGGGCTTCACACAGCATGCCTAGAGCCGTACTCCAATTCCGGCCTCTAACAAGGGGGACTTCACATATCTACCCCAAGGGACACCACAACCCACCGCACACTTGCGGGGAAGGGTTTTCCCTATGCAATGAAGAAAAGAAGGACTTCACATGTCCAAGGAGGGAGATCGTTACCCTTATCGATCTCTTCGGCGCCATCGAAAACTAGCCGGTGAGAAAGAACCGCAACAGCCTTGCCTTCACAACGCCGGCTTCGGATCACGAATCGGACCACGGGAACTCCGTCGGTGGCTTGCTCTCCTCCTCCTTCTTCTTCCTCTCTTTCTCTCTTCCTTAAGCACAAATGAAGAATGACTTCTTCCTTGACGAATTTAATCAAGCCAGGAATCACCTGAGCCCTTGGATCTAAAGAGAGAATCTGAACGGCCACGATCTGCCCAAAAAACCCAAATTTTGGCTGACACGGCCTGTGACACGCCCGTGTCACAGGCCGTGTACCCTTAAGCGGCACACGCAGTTTGAACCGACTGCAAAACACGGGCATCGACACGCCCGTGTCGAACATGACACACCCGTGTCAAACCTGAGACACGCCCGTGTCAAACCTGCTTCATCGAGCTACACCAAGTACATGGGTCGGAACACGGCATCGAACACGCCCGTGTCCCACCTGACACGCCCGTGTTCACGGCCGTGTTCAAGGCCGTGTACTTTTCTGACTCGAACAGGCCAATTTCGAAATTTAATTCGAACACGCCCTGGGACACGCCCGTGTCGGAGGCCGTGTCTCAGGCTCGACGATCGTCGACTCCCAATCGTCGACTAACCTGAACACGCCCTGGGACACGCCCGTGTCCCAGGCCGTGTACCCCCGACACGCCCTGGGACACGCCCGTGTCCCAGGCCGTGTAAAATTTCCTGTACCTCAAAAATCATTTTGAGTCCTTTGGGGTCTTTTTGGGGTGTTACATTGTAGCAGTAGCTGCAGCAGGCGATGTTGCTGGCCCTGTTAAGATAGAGGAAAAAATATCTTCATCAATAGAGTTCATGTAAAGTCTAATTCTTGCCTTCCCGATGCCAAACTTGGCTAAGTTGCATACTGGAGGTCTAGTGGTAGAGTAATCTTTGTACTGGGCCATGAATCTAATGTGAGTGTATGGTATCAAAGTATCTTATCACAAGATCTTATGGTTTAGGTGTTAGCCTGTTCAACCAATAAACCTAGGAATGGTTAAGCTATTGAATAACCAACCTCCCTCTAATACCAATTAAAAGTGGGGGGATAAAATACTTACTACTCTAGAGGGGGGGGGGTGAATAGAGTATTCAAAAATTAAGAAGACTCTAAACACTTCTCTTGAGCTATTTGTGGAAAATAAAAACTAAAGGCTTTATACTAAAAGTCTATCAGAGTGTAGTGAAAAATAGAAGATGCTAACTTAAGTTTCAGTTGAGCATATGTCCTAACACAGCAACTAGCAACCTAGTTATATCTATCACAGCCACAGTGCAATGATTAAAGTAAACAACCAGACAACACAAGAGAATTATAGTGGTTCCCCAATTGGGTACATCCACTCTTCTACCACCCTGGTAGGAATCCACTACAGGTTTTTGTTAAGGTGTCCTGCCACCACAAGATCTGCTTCAGGTAGATCTAGAGACACTTTGAGCTTTTGATCAGAAGCCCAAAATCCAATAGGATTTTGATCAGGTTCCCTATTACCAACAGTTCACTTTTGAAGGGACTAATAACCTTTTTACAGGATGTTAAGGGAAAGAGTTGAAGGTGTCTTCTCTGTGTTCAGAGAAGCTAGTGGATTTCTCTGAGAAAATCAAAGCTCCCCCTGGCTTAGAGAATGTCTAGAAAGAATCTTTGCTTCTGGGTGTAGGATGTCCAAATTGCTTGAGTAGACTTTCTGATGCAGCCTTGAAGAAGACTCTAGCTTTTGAATGAATGTTCTTCTTCAGTAGCTTTTGCAATCTACAACAATGATGTTCAGTAATTTGGGAGTGATCTTCTTCTTGAAAGCTTGAGCACTGAGAATTGATTTTCCTGAAGACAGGATGAACTCAGGAAGAAGAAAAACTTTTTCTTTTTCTCTTGAGAATTCTGGTTCTGTGTCTCTTGAATTGTATTGTGTTGTTGTATATTGAATTAAGCCGACTGCACAGATAATATAAAAACTTTTGTTCTTTGAATAATGCCTCGAGCCCTGCACTAAAAGATCTTTCCGAATAATACAATAAAACAAATAAATAAACTATGCCAGAAATCTTCTCTGTCATTCCCAAAAAGGAATTAAGGATATTAAAATATCCTATCAAATTGACTTTATAAATTGGCACAGGAAGCAAGGCATAACGGCTATATTACAGCTGTTAGAAAAACACGGTTTCCTCTAATAAAACAAACGACTTTATTCTGTCAAAATCTCTAAATTAATGCACAAGGAATATTGCAAATAAGCAAACGAATATAGGCATTAAATTAAGCAGAATATCTGAATAACATATGTCTTAAAAATGAGGAAATAAGTCAATAATTCAAATGAAAAGAATACAAATAATAGCAGACAGAAAACGTCGACCAGAGAACGAAGATCGTCGATCTGAACAAGCAGATTATCGACCGAAAGAAAAACTCACAGAAATCGTCGACCAGGGCAACACGATCGTCGATCTGAGCAAGCAGATCGTCGATCCCACTTCAGAGTTCATATGACTTTAAGAACGATGATCATCAATCGAAAATCATCAAGCGAAGTTCGACTATCGTCGAACACAAAACTACTAAACAAAATTCTCATTCCAAACCTTCCTCAACTAGCCTAGCCTGAGGGTAGACTAACATTTAGTCTAACCATTGACAATAGATAAATCTTGGGTCAATTGCGCCTAATAGAGTTGACATAGCCCAAATCAAAACTAGGGATCCAACACGTAGTCAAAATCATAAGTGACAATGGACTTGAGTTCAAGTCTGGGGCCTTGACAGAATTTTATTAAAGCCTTAGTATCTTTCATGTGTTTTCCTCTCCTCGTACTCCTCAATAGAATGGAGTAGCTGAGAGAAGGAATAGAACACTTATAGAGTCCGGCAGAACCATGTTGAGTGATGCCTCATTACCAGAATATTTCTGGGCTAAAGGCGTCAATACTGTATGCCACGTGCAAAATCGAGCACTCATAAAAAAAGAACCATAATAAGACACCTTACGAACTACTAAATGGCAGAAAGCCGACTGTTTCATATTATTGAATCTTTTGTTATAAGTGCTTCGTCCTTAACAATGGAAAGTATCACACTACTAAATTTAGTGAAAAGTGTTTTGAAGTTATTTTCGTAAGGTATAATAGTCATAGTAAGGCATATAGGGTATTTAATATGAAAACCCTGGTTGTAGAAGAATCTATTCATGTTGTATTTGATGAGACGAGCTTGCTGCAAGACAGCTCTTCTAGTATGGTCATTGAAGATACAGGTTCAAAGATGAAAGAACTTTACTTGGGTGAAACGACTGAATAAAAAGGTGAAAAGTTCATCAAGATCACCACTCAAACCCCGATTGGTGAGGTTGATGATCAAGATGAAGAAATCCAACAAGTTGATAAAGTCACTCCTGTGGTTGAAGATACTACATATATAAGGACTCTAGAGCTCAGAAATCTGAAGGATTACCTAGTGGACCAAATCATAGGAGATCACAGGGATGGTGTCAGAACTCATAGAGGTATAACTAATGAGAATTTATATTTGAATTTTCTCTCACAGGTTGAACCAAAGAATTTTGAGGAAGCAAACTCAGATGCATCATGGATAATGACAATGAAGGAAGAGTTAAATCAGTTGAAGCGTTACCAAGTCTGGAAACTTGTTTTAAGACCCAAAGGAAAGAACATCATTAGAAAAAAGTGGGTCTATAGGAACAAGATTGAAGAGGATGGAACAATCATAGAGAATAAGGCCAGACTCGTTGCCTAAGGATACAGACAAGAAGAAGGAATTGACTTTGACCAGACTTATGCTCCAGTGGCAAGGCTGGACTTTAGGGTTTTCCTAGCATATGCTCCAGTGACCAGACTTATGCTAGGTTGTTCCTAGCATATGCTGCACTTAAGGGTTTCACTATCTACCAGATGGACGTGAAGTTTGCCTTCCTTAATGGTGACATAAAGGAAGAGGTGCATGTAGAAAAACCTCCAGGCTTCGTTAATTCTAACTTTCCTGATCATGTCTATCTTTTATTTAAAGCATTATATGGTTTGAAACAAGATCCTCGAGCATGGTACGAGACGCTGTCTAACTTCCTTCTTGAGAACAAGTTCACAAGAGAAAAGATAGATAAGACATTATTTCTTAGGTAAATAAAAGGCAAGATTTTGCTAGTGCAACTCTATGTCGATGACATCATTTTTGGCTCTACTGACGACAACCTCTATAAAAAGTTTTCTATACTTATATAAGGGAAGTTCAAAATGAGCTGTATGGGAGAGCTAAAGTATTTCTTAGGACTTCAGGTGAAACTATCTATAGATGGAATTTTCATCTCTCAGATAAAATTCACCAGGGAGTTAATTAAGAAATTCGGAATGGAGAACACAACCTATATGAGGACTCCAATGGGTTCAACTATGTGTCTGGACAAGTACGAGAAAGGGAAACCTTTTGATGAAACCAAGTACAGAAGCATAATTGGATCCTTGCTCTATCATACTGCTAGTAGACCGGACATATTGTTTTCAACATGTGTATCGTCTATATTTCAAGTGAACTCTAAGGAATCTCACTCTTCTACTGCAAAACGGATTTTAAGATATCTTAAAGGTATACCAAATCTTGGCTTGTGGTACCCAAGAAGTAATGACAGCGAACTAATTGGTTTTTCAGATGTAGACTTTGCAGGAAGTAAAGATGATAGAAAGAGCACTTCTGAGACTTGCCAATTCCTTGGAAGAAGACTCATTTCATGGAGCAACAAAAAGTAGAATTGTGTTGCAATTTCAACGGCCGAGTCAGATTATGTTTCTGCCAGCAATTGTTGTGCAAAATTGCTTTGGTTAAAGAATTAAATGGAAGATTATAATATGAAAGTCAAGGACATTCCTTTGTTTTGTGAATCCTCCAGTGTGATTGCAATTGCCAACAACCCAGTCTCTCATAGCCAGACAAAGCACATAGAGCTGCGATACCAGTTCATCCGGGAGCATGTGGAGAATGGGGACATAAATCTACAATATGTCCCAACTGATAGGAAGATTGCAGATATTTTAGCAAAGACGCTGGACGAGGCCAAGTTCTAATTTTTCAAAACATAACTTGGCATGCTCAATAAGGATGCATAAGAATGAAGAAAGAGGTCTCAAGCAAGTTCAAGATTAGTCTTAACTTCAAAATCTAGAAAAATTTAGAAAATGGACTGCATTTCTCGAGTACAACGCATGTACTCGAGAACAGAAGACTCACTTCTCAAGTGCTGATATTACTACTCGAGAACATTGAAGTCACTTCTAGAGTACAAATATTCCTACTTGAAAAAATGGCTACTTCTTCTCGAGTGCGGCAACTCTTCTTCTCGAGAACAATTGGTTCTCTCGAGAAATCGAGTGTTCATCTGGACTTCAAGTTCAAATTTTTCTTATTGGCAGCTAAAAGTTTATACCGCCTCATTCTAGGTATTTTAAATGTTATTAATATCATTTTTCATCAAATTTAAAGGTTAGTATAAATAGACGTAGGTCCAAGATAATCATATTTCTGATTTCAAAACCCTTCCACTATAGAAAACCATTTTGTCTTCTTTGTGTCTGCCGTCTGACGCAAGCCAGATTCTCCAAATGCTAGCCATCCAAAATCATTTCATCCTCATCAATGGTTCCGACTTCAAATATTGGGATTGGGAGTGAGCTTTTGTTGCTGGGATTGCAGAAATTTCCGACGATTTCCAAAACCTTCTTCTTCTCTTAGACACCGCCGGATTAACCTTTCATTCTACAGCAACCCTACAAAATTCTCTTTCCTGAAGTAGAAGAATTATTTTGAAATGCCAAAGTGAGAAGGAAGGGTAAAGTTCTTATGTCCAAAGTTAAGGGGATTAAGATCAAGCTTACTAAGTCCAATGTCTCTACCCCATCTTCAGCTTCCCTTGGTTGAAGAGGAAGATGATATAACTTTTGAAGATTATGACAGAGCATACAGCTTTTGTGGAATTTACATTGTCATTAACAACATTTTTCGACCAGACCTCAATGTAGAGGTCAAGCTTCTAGTGGACATTCTGGGAAAAATTCTTCTATGCAAAATAACATCGGAAAGCTTCATCTCTACGGATCTCTTTCACATGATGACAACCATTATCTGCAGAAAGAAGTTTCAGTTTGGTATTTGTTATTCTATACAAGATCATAGAAAGCATTAAGGCTCCCAACTATGCTAGGATTATCTCTCTACTCCTACAAGATTTGAATCCAGAAGTTTTTGACCTCTCTAAAGGGACAACACTCCATCACATGAAGAAAGTATCTGTCTCTTCCATTCAAAGAGGGGAATTGAAACTGAAAAATCCATTCCAAGCTCACAAGGCTGCTAAGGAAATAGAAGATGTGGATAGGACCCCATCTCCTTCCTCTCATCAGATAACTGACTCAGTTATTGAGGGGGAGCCTGCCCCATCTGTCCCAGCTCAAGCACCAATCCCCACAGAGATTCCATCACAAGTTTCTTCACCTACTGCCAGTCATCAAGTCCAAGAAAACATTCCATCGACATCAGCTGCTGCCTCTACCTCTCTATTGCATAAAAAAAATTCCTGATTTGACTGTTGTTGAAGATATTCTAGATTAAGAAACATTGACAAATGATCAGCTTCAAGGACAGCTTCTATCCACTAATGAAGATATCTTTAGAATGATAGAGAAGCTCACATCCAAAGAGCCTCTATCCTCTATTCTTGAAGATCTCCCCTCATCATCCAAGTCCCCTAAACAACTAGCTAAGTCGCCAGCCAAGTCTCCTTCTCCTCATCAAGATAAGTCTCCTAAGATTGAATAAGAGAAATCTCCTGAACATCTACATAATGATGAAGTTGTTTTTATAAATGATTAAGAAGATGACACTCCTCTAGAAGATGATGAACCAAGACTTCCAAGTCTTAACTTCACCATTCCCTCCTTATTGCCCTTAGATGCTGAAAATGAGGACAACACTGTCCACAAGAAACTGTCATCTACCTCAACAGTTGTAATTTAAGAGATCCTTCCATGGTAAGCCCCTGCTCCGCCTCCTCCACCTGCTCAACCTATAGAGATCTTCCCCGAAGGCCATATTCTTAATAAAATTGAAGCTATGCTTGTTATACAGAGATAATACTTTGATGAGTCTCTGAAAAGTGTAACTTCAAAGTTCACTACCTTAGAGAAAGAAATGAGCCGTAGATTTGCTGAAATCCAGAACAATACTGATGAACTCAAAAGGCTCTTCCAAATTGGAGGAAAAGCTTTAGATCATACCATAACAAGCATTGGTAATGTGATGGAACAATTTGTCACCCATGCAAATAATCAGATTCAGCTTGAAAAGAATGCCGAAAAGAGAAACTTCAAAACTTGTGAAGAAGTTGGAACCTCTAAGGAAGATGTGATAAGCACCCTCACCCTAGAAATCATAAAGGGGGAGGATAAGGTGAAAGAACAATTGGAAAAACAAAGTCAATCCTTGAAAAGTCAGCTGGAAAATCAAGTGAAAGAGATCCAGACATTTGTGATTAAGGAAGTTAAGAGTAGAAATCTTTGTACATTTGACACAACAGTATGGATGCATAATCAATTGTTTCCTGAGATGCCCATAGATCCTTCTACACCCCTCCTACACATTTGGATGTTGACAGACCTACTTTCTCTCCTCCTACAGAACACTTTGAAAGGCCACCTGAAAGTGAGGGGAAGATCTATCTTAACTCTAGAGGGGGGTGAATAGAGTATTTTAAAGTAAAGTTACAATTTAAAAATGCACAGCAGTAAAGGCTCAATTTATATATAGGTGTAAGGTGCTTTGATGTAGAAAAAAAAAACTAAAGCAATAAAACAAAAACCACAGCACACAGCAAAGAATATCAACAAGAAACCAGAAAACATAAGGAACTATAGTGGTTCCCCAAAAACCTGGGTACATCCACTCTTCTACCACCCTTGGTAAGAATCCACTGCAGGATGAGTTGATCAGGTGTCCTGGGCACCAATGAGCTTTTGATAAGGTGCTCAAAAACTAAACTAGATTTTTTGATAAGGTGTCTTGCCACCACTGAGTTTTGATAAGGCTCTCAGAACCAGAATCAAGACTTTTGAAGGGAGTCTTGATAACCCTTTTACAGTAGGAAAAGAAAAAGGAAGAGGTGAAGTTGTATTCTCTGTCTCAATCACTGAGAGAAGACTTAGTGGATTGATTGTGTTGTCAAAGCTCCCCCTGGGAAAGATGAGAGCTTTGCTAGGGTGATAGGTCTTCAGAAGCTTCAGATCTCCAGCAGAAGATGGTTTCAGCAGAGGCTGAAATATGAATTGTCTGGAGTCCTTGATGTTGAAGCTATGATCACTTTTCAGTATGCCAACTAATTCTCCAGGATTGATCACTTGATTTTTGAATTGATCTCTCTATCCTGTGAATCTGTACTGAGAATTTCTTGTTGTAGATGTCTATTCTTGTGTAGTCTCTTGTTGTATATCTGTCAGACTAGAAAAGATGATTTATTCTCTGATGATCCTCTATCCAAGATAGCCGTTAGCAGTCAATAAATTTCTTCCATTAATGTTTTGTCTTCTAGAGGAAAGTCCAATAAACATTCTCTGATAAATCCCTTGAAACTTGCTCCAGAATAAACGAAAACGCCTAGCAGATCTCTTGAAATAAATGCTTAGAGAATTTGAAAACATTCCAAAAGCTGACTGAATTTAAATCCTCCAAGTCGTCGATCTCTCAGGAAAAACGTCGATCTGAGCTCTACGATTGTCGACCTGAGCTCAGAGATTGGATTGAACATTAGACAGAAAACGTCGACCTGAGCTCGAAGATCATCGATCGGAGCTCAGCGATCTGAATAATAAGCTGAAGGTAGATCGTCGATCTGAGCTCGAAGATCGTCGACCGGAGCTCGACGATTTAGCATAGTTGAGCTCAGAGAGCGTCGAATGGAGTTCGACGTTTCGTCGACCAAAGCTCGACGATAATTATCTTTGCCTCAGCTCTAAGTCTGAATTCTTGAATGGTCCTGGGGGCAGCTTCAAACCTAAATTCTAAGCCCTAGACTCATTCTAACTTGACCTTTTCAACTATACATTTAGGTCAAACTAATTTCCTAAAAACATAGTGATCCTTGCCCAAATTAGTAATAGGGTGTTCCAACAATCTCCCCCTATTTGGGTTAGGATTAATATTTACAGAACTCAGTAATAAATACAAATTCATCATACAGAAAAACAAAAATCTAACACAAAAGAGCAGATCATGCAACAGCAGCAAGCAGATGGAATATCAGCAAATGTTCAAAATGAGTATACTGTCTTCTTACAAATGTCATTTCTTTTCACTTCCCTTCTTAAATAAGATTTCCCTGCTGGGATTTAGAGCTCCTTTCTTTGACCTTCTATCATCCTCTGCACCTAAGGAGGTTTGAGATCTAGCCCTGGGAAACACAGCCTCAGGATGTAGTTTCATGTAGTCCACTGGGTCAAAGAATTTCCTTGATGTATACCTTTCCAGTTCTTCCTCTCTTTGATCTGACAAAGTAGTAATGTTGGAAGTGTCTTTCCCTTGTTCTCTGGCCTTCTTCAGCTGATCTAGAGCAGCAATTTCTTTCATCCTAGCAGTCCATGATAATGGATTGTTCTCTGGATCTTCAAAAGGAACTGCAGGCTCATATCTGTTGACAGTTTCTAAAGCAGTAGGAGTTCTTGTATCAACCATTTCTCTGAGTTTGTAGGGGAAAGGACCTTGAGTTGAGTCCATATGCCTTTGTCCTTCCCTTGCCTGAAATCCGTGTCCTCTTTGATTTCCTCTATATTGTCCCCTTCTTGACTGATAACCCCTTTGATATTTCCTCCTAGGATGGTATCTTTGAGAGGATTGGGAGGAACTTTTCTTTGGAGCTGAGGATTGAGAAGCTGAGCCTCCACCTGATCCTGAATTTGGAGGAGGAGGAGGAGGAGGAGGCTGAAATTGGGATGAACCTTTCTCATACTTATCAAACTTTCTTTTCTTCTTCATGGCCTTTAGTTGATTTTTAGAATATTGCATCCAAGGTTCAGTAATTTGGCAATCATGCATAATATAGTAGGGAATATCATTAGCATCCTTGGACTTAGCAGGAGGGACTTTCATCATGGCCTTGCTTCTGGCCTTCCTTTTATTTGCAATGGTACCAAAAGAGTCATCAGAGTAAGTGTGAAACTAATCACTTTATGAGCTCTGGGGTCTATCATACAGATCATCAATGCTTTTGAGGTACTTTTCTTGTTGTTTCAGTTGTTCAGAAGTCAGAGCAGGAGCAGCAGCAGCAGCATAAATAGAACTTATGGAAGCAGTAATAGGAGCAGATGTAATTGGAGTAGCAGGTTCAGGTTCTTCCAGATAAGTAACAAGTTCGTCAACAATAGCAGCATCAGCAATAACAGACAACATTTCAATATCAGAGGATCCAAGAGATGTAACAGCAGTAGAAATAGAAGCAACAACATCCTTAGCCTTGAAAGAGTTTACATAAGATGCAATCAGGCTGGGACCACATTCTAAAACAGGCACAATGGACTTAGTAAGGTCTTCAACTTGTAGAACTGGTAGAGAATTGAAGTACACAGAATCAAAAACTGACAGCAGGCTCTGAAGATCTACTACAAATACTGGAGCAGGTTCTGAAACTTCAGCAGCCTCAGGCAAAACCAGAGCTTCATTAGGCATCTCCCCCTGCCTTGATTCAGTGAAAACTTGATCAAGGCACCCAGAAGAAGGGATTGCCTGAGAGGAGAGGAAGGGAGATAGCCTGGTAGACCGCTCCTGAACATTTTTCAGAAGTGGAGCCAAGGTGGTCTCCAGCAATGAGGTTAACCTGGGGGCTAGCAGCTCATACAACCATTCTGCCAAAGCTGAAAGGTCTACATGCTCAAGAGGGGCTTGAGTGGAGGTAGGAGTTGATGTAGTTGGAATGATGTTGGCTGGGACTGATTTTATGGATGGTGTGGAGGTAGGAGGTATAGGGATGGATGGCTCAGTAGAAGGAATTGTTGAGATTGATGTTACTAAAGTAGAGATGGATGATATGGGAGAGGTAAAGGATGGGGTGAAGGATGGTTGAGAGATTATGTCCTGAAGAAGTTGTTGCTAGGAAGATGTAGATGGAATCTCAGGAGGAGAGGGAGGAGAATCATCCATGAAGGAGTCATCCAGAATATGAAATGATGGAGTGGTGACAGGTGGATAGTAGTACAAGGGATGGAGTGATTCTGAGGTTGTGGCTGGAGGAGGTGAAATGGGTGATGAGATTGAAATGGGGGAAGATAGGGTTATGGATATGGTTGAGATGAGTGGTGAGGTTGATATGACTGGTGCAGATACAGCTGGAGGAGGAGGCGAAGCAGGCAAATCTTCTGCTGGGGCAGAGACCTGAGGAGGAGTGACTAAGGCAGTCCTTGTGCTTGAAGCAGATGTTGCTGCAGAAGCCCTGTTAGGGTTTATAATCTGCTTGTCCCACCTACTGAAGAGGGAACAGTTGTGCCTTTTGGATGCATTGATGTGCATCCCACTAGAAACCAACAGATCAAGGCACCTGAGATGTAAGTAAACCCCTATAATCCTCCCAAAACTGACACAGCTTTTGCTAATTTTCTTCTTGATAAAATTAAAGAAGATTGATCCCCAATCCAGATGTTTCTTATCAAATAAAGCTCCCATTAAGCATAACTGATACCTTAAGATTGTATCATGGGCGGAGTGCTTTGCTAGAAGCACTTAGCCAACAACATCACCCAAAAATTGATATTCAATAGATAAATTCTTTTTCAGCAGTTTATTAGGGTTCACAGCAGAGTGACCCATTTGATCTAACAATGAATCATATTCTTCTCCGGACAAGTCGATGGAGTCATTCCCAGTACTTAATGCGAATACTTCTGTCAAAAGAGCGGGGGTCATTGGTACCTGAGTTCCATTGATGGTGCCGACTATAGAGTTCTCATTTTCATTGGTGGAAGTAAAAACCCATTCTTTTACTTCATCTGCTGCAATCTTTATTCTTATGGTCATCAACTGAACTAACTGCTGTTCGCGGAAAAGATTCAGAATGTCTTTGAATCGCTGATCGCTGCCATCGAAGGAGTTCATATCAATGTCAAAGCCTGTATCAAATTTCATTTTGGAGAGTGTGGCGACCGACATTGCCATCTGTACCTGCAAAGATTCAACAAACACAACCAAGTGTAGAGAGTTTGGAGGGAAAAAGAAAAATTTGCAGAGAGTATGAAACTTTAAACGACGAGCGGCGGCTGAAAAATGATTTTATATTAGGGTTTGACGCGAAAAAGGAAGGATCGTCGATCTCCGTTCGACGATCAGGACTCCTAAGGGAAGCTGAAAGGTCTTCAATATCGTAGATCTCAGTTCGACGATCTAGAGAGAACGTCGAGCTCAGTTCGACGATCGAAGGCCTGAAAGAGATTGTATACAACTATCTGACAACCTCTGAACTAAGGTCGACGTTTTGGGAAAACGTCGATCTCCGTTCGATGTTTCTCGGAAAAACATCGATCTCCGTTCGACGCTTTCTGGGAAAAACGTCGAGCGTAGTTCAGAGTCAGAAAACTATCCTACAGACACAAAAAGAGATGAGTTTTTAGCCTAATCTTGGTCTGTTTTTAGCTTTTCAAAATCTTGTAATTTATTTTAGGCTTCCTCCATCTGACATGCCTAACTGATTGAGGAAGAAGTTGTGTTTCTTTTCATCCAAGGGCTTAGTGAAAATATCTCCCATTTGCAAATAAGTTAGGATATATTGAAGTTCAATTTTATTTTTCTCAACATTATCCCTTAGAAAATGATGCCTAATTTCTATGTATTTTGTCCTACTATGGAGGACTGGATTTTATGCAATGGAAATAGCACTGGTGTTGTCACAAAATATTTTAGACTTCTCTAAGTTGTAACCATAGTCTAGGAGTTGATTTTGTATCCACAATATTTGTGAACAGCAACTGCCTGCAGCCATATATTCAGCTTCAGCAGTTGAAGTTGACACAGATGTTTGTTTCTTACAATACCATGAGACAAGTCTATCACCAAGAAACTGACAAGTTCCACTGGAGCTTTTCCTGTCTATTCTGCATCCAGCATAATCAGCATCTGAAAATCCAGTTAAGTCAAATGCTGAGTCTTTTGGATACCAGAGACCTATATTTGGACAGCTTTTAACATACCTAAGAATCCTCTTTACTAAAGTTAAATGTGACTCTCTAGGTCTAACTTGGAGTCTAGCACATATACATGTAGCAAACATTATATCAGGCCTACTAGCTGTAAGGTACAATAGAGAGCCAATCATTGCTCTATATGTTGTCTGATCAACTGGTTTCCCATGTTCATCAGCATCCAATACAGCATTGATAGGCATGGGTGTTTTCATACATGATGCATCAGACATACCAAATTTCCTAACCAGTTCTTTTGCATACTTGGTTTGAGAAATTAATATGCCTTCAGCATGTTGTTTGACTTGCAATCCTAAGAAGACGGATAGCTCACCCATGCTACTAATTTCAAATTTAGAGTGCATAAGCTTGGAAAACTTTTTGCACAAGTTTGAATCAGTAGAACCAAATATAATATCATCTACATAGATTTGTACTAGTAGGGTATGAGACTTATGGGTTCTAATAAAAAGAGATTGCTCTACTCTCCCTCTAATAAAATCATTTTCCAGAAGAAAGCATGTTAGGGTCTTATACCATGCTCTAGGAGCTTGCCTTAGACCATATAATGCTTTATGTAGTTTGAAAACATAATAAGGATGAGTTGGATAGACAAAACCTGGGGGTTGTCTGACATAGACTTCTTCTTTGATCTCCCCATTGAGAAAAGCACTCTTCACATCCATTTGGTAGACTTTGAATCCCTTGTGAGCAGCATAAGCCAGGAAGATTCTTATGGCCTCTAACCTTGTAACTAGTGCAAAGGTCTTGTCATAGTCTATCCCCTCTTCTTGAGAATATCCTTGAGCAACTAGCCTTGCCTTGTTCCTTACAATAATTCCTTGATCATCCAATTTGTTTATGAACACCCTTTTTGTTCCAACAATGGAATGATCCTTTGGCTTAGGCACTAGTTCCTAGACTTTGTTTCTTTCAAATTGATGCAACTCCTCTTGCATTGTAATGATCCAGTATGGATCTTGCTCTACATCTTGAATGGATTGAGGTTCAATTTGAGAGAGAAAGCAAGTGTGCATCATGTTTTGGTTGACCTGATTTCTGGTTTGCACACCAGTTGAGATGTTTCCAATTACTTGGGAGATTGGATGATCTCTTGATGTTACTAAATCAACAGGTGGTGTTGATTGTTCACCAACCTATGTTGTTGTTTCCTCTTGTGGAACAGAACCTGGCTCTTCAAGAGGATTTTCTTCCAGATATGGAGCAGCTTCTTCATCTTCACTACTTTCACCCTTTTGAGTAACTTGTAATCTGTCCAAGTCTTCAGCTAGAGAATGTACCTGCAATTGTTCTATGGTAGAAGCATTCCTCTCCTTGAAAGACATATTAGTTTCATCAAAAGAAATATGAACAGATTCTTCTATTTTAGAGTAGTTTTATTATAAACCCTATAAGCTTTACTGATCATGGAGTATCCTAGAAACACTCCTTCATTAGCTTTTGCTTGAAATTTTGCTATATATCTCTTATCATTGTTGTGAATATAACAAATGCAACCAAAGATTTTAAAATAGTCTACTTTAGGTTTCTTCCCTTTGAGCAACTCATAGGGAGTCTTGCCCTTCAGTTTATGTATTAGACTTCTATTCAACACATAATTGGAGGTGTTCACTGCCTCAGCCCAAAAGGATAGAGGAAGGTGAGCATCTGTCAATAATGTAGTTGCAGATTCAATTAGGGTTCTATTTTTTCCTTTCTGCTACCCCATTTTGTTGAGGAGTTCTAGGAGCTGAGAATGTATGTCTGATCCCTTCACTCTTACAGAACTCTTGCATAAGAAAAGAATCAAACTCTGTCCCATTATCACTTCGGATCAGGGCAATGTGAGTGTTGAACTCAATCTGTATGCATTTGAGAAACTCTGTCAAAATTTTGAAGTTATCAGACTTCTTCCTCAGAAAGAACACCCATGTGAATCTTGAGAAGTCATCTACAACCACTAAAGTGTAGGATTTCCCTCCTAGGCTTTGTACTGTAATGGGTCCAAAAAGATCCATATGTAACAGATATAAAATCCTAGGTGAATCACTCTTGTTAAGTGATTTAAAACTACTTTTAGTTTGCTTACCTAATTGACAAGCCTTGTAAAGTCCTTCCTTCTTGTAGGGGCCAGAAGGTAGTCCTTTAACAAGGTTGTCCTTGGATATCCTAGCAATGGTTCTAAGGTTAATATGTCCTACTCTCTTATGTCATAGAATATTAGGTCTAGATATGGAATTGAACAGGCAAATATCTACTTTATATGAATGAAAAAATACTAAGTAAATATTACCTTTTCTGTTACCTGTAAACACAGTTGTGTTGTCCTCTGACTTGACCTTGCATATAGATTTGTTGAAAGACACTTGATATCCTTCATCACAAAGTTGACTGATACTTATCAAGTTGTGCTTGAGTCCTTCAACATAAGCTACTTTCTTGAAGGTGACTGTTCCAATTTGGACTGCACCATATCCTTTTGTTATTCCAAAGTTTGAATCACCAAAGATTACTTTGGGTCCAAGCTTGGCTTTAAAGGATGTGAAGTTGTCCTTGTTCCATGTCATGTGCTTTGAGCACCCACTATCCAGATACCATAGATGGTTTGATGTTGGATAGGTCTTCACCTGCACATAAACAGCTTATATGTTTTTGACCTAGTTTACCTTGGGCCTGGGTTGATATCCCTTAAATTTAGAAATGAAAGACATCCCAGGTTGACTCTTATAACCTTCAGGATGGTATATCCTAGGAGGTACTATCCATTCAGTATAGGGGTTGAAACCTTGGGATGTAGGACTTCTAGGATTGAATCTAGATGTACCTTTGAAGGATTGTTCAAAGTCCTGATCTCTGTTCGACGATCGTCGAGCTGAGGTCGACGATATTAGGTCAGATCGTCGATCTCTATTCGAAGATCGACTATCCAGGAGTTCAGAGTTCAGGTATCGTCGAGCTGAGGTCGACGATCGTTTCTCGGATCGTCGAGCGCCGTTCGACGATCGTCGAGCTCTGTTCGACGCATTCTGTTGAACTATAATTTTCTTTGGCAAATATGCATTCTTCCTAGCTACCTCTACAACTTCCTTCCCTTTATCAGAGATAAATTTGATTGGAGTTGTCAATATAATAGGCTGGCTGGATGAAGCTCCCAAGCCCAGTGTACAATTAAGTATAGAGTTCACTGTGCTTGTGATATCCATCAGTTTGATGCTTCTCCCATTAAGGGATTCTTCAAACTTCTTGGCCTTGGATAGTTCACACTTTAGTGAAGCTATCTCCTCCCTATTGCATTCTAACTCTTCAGAGAGTTTGAGGTTCTCTGATTTTCAAGTGCTATACTCAGACAATTATTTTCTGAGGGAAGTGATTTCCTTCTCAGACTCCAACAGATCTAGGCATAGTACTTTAAACTCATGTTTAAAGTCCTCGGAACTGAAATCAAATGAATTGATTACCTGATCTTCTTCTAGTTGAACTTCTGAATCTGATTCTGACTCTTCTGCTTCTGAATCTATTTGAGAGGCATTGATAGCCATCATGCAAAATTCCTTTTCATCAGCATCATCCTTATCATCACTAGAGCTGGATGAGGCTTCAGAGTCCTCTTCAGTTTCACTCCATGTCTCAACAACAAATCCCTTCCTTGTATGTGTGTTCTTGCTGTAGGAGGGTTTGTCTGAGGTGTTCTTCTTGAAGTCTTTCTCCTTTCTTCTTTCCCTTCTATCTTTCTTGTCCTTGTTTTTGTTTTCTGGACAGTCAGGCACAATGTGGCCTGGTTTCCTGCAACCAAAACATATAATTTCTTTGTTGTTATTTGATTTATCATACCTTGGCTTATCATATCCCTTATATGATTTCTTTCTAAAGTCTTTTCTGGCCATTTTGTAGAATCTTTTGGCCAGTAGAATTAGGAGCTCATCATTTCCTGTAGCTTTATCTTCATGCTCCTCTTCTATAGCTTTGAAGGCTATGGTCTTCTCTTTTCTGATGACTGGAGAAGTAGCCTTTTGTTCTTCTTCTCTATTTTTAATGAGCAGCTCATAAGATTTGAGCTTGCCCAGGAGAGCTTCAGTGGTAATCTAATTTAGACTTCTGGCATCTTTGATTGGCCAGATTCTTGAATTCCAAGTGTTGGGGAAGCACATTAGGATTTTGTCATTCAGCTCAGTCAATGAGATTTCTTTATCCAGAGTCTTTAACTCATTGACAATCAGACTTAGTCTATTGTACATGTCAGCCACTGATTCAGCTTCTCCCTTTTTGAAATTCTCATATTGGCTTATAAGATGGGATCTCCTGTCTTTCCTTTCATCAGCAGATCCTAAGACAATTTCAGAGAGTTTATCCCAAATTCCTTTGGCTGAGTTGTATTCAGCTACCTTCTGAAATATCTCATCAGACATTGTCTGAGCTAAGATATTCATGGCCTTGGCATCTGTAGTCTTCCACTTCTTTATTTCAGCATCTGTTCCTGAAGGAGGTGGAACATCATTTGTACTTGAGCTTGCTGCTGGACTTGGGCACACTGTCAAAACAGAATTAAATATGTCTTCATCAATAGAGTTCATATAAAGTCTAATCCTTGCTTTCCAAAGTGCAAACTTGGATAGATTGTACACTGGAGGCCTGGAGCTTGCAAAATCTTTTTTCTGTGCCATGTCTTTATATAAAATTAAATATAATGAAAATAACCCTCTTAAAAGATTGATCTTATCAGGGATCTTTTGGTTCAAGTGTTAGCTTGTATGAACAACCAACCTCCCTCTGATACCAATTGAAAGTGAGGGTAAGATCTATCTTAACTCTCGAGGGGGGGGGGGTGAATAGAGTATTTTAAAGTAAAGTTACAATTTAAAAATGCATAGTAGTAAAGGCTTAATTTATGTACAGGTGTAAGGTGCTTTGATGTAGAAAATAAAACTAAAGCAATAAAACAAAAACCACAGCACACAGCAAAGAATATCCACAAAAAACTAAAAGACACAAGGAACTATAGTGGTTCCCCAAAAACCTGGGTACATCCACTCTTCTACAACCCTTGGTAGGAATCCACTACAGGATGAGTTGATCAGGAGTCCTGGGCACCGATGAGCTTTTAATAAGGTGCTCAAAAACCAAACTAGAATTTTTGATCAGGTGTCTTTCCACCACTAAGTTTTGACAAGGCTCTCAGAACCAGAATCAAAACTTTTGAAGGGAGTTTTTATAACCCTTTTACAGCAGGAAAAGAAAAAGGAAGAGGTGAAGTTGTCTTCTCTGTCTCAATCACTGAGAGAAGACTTAGTGGATTGATTGTGTTGTCAAAGCTCCTGTAACGCCCCCGATTTTTTTGCAATTATTTTTATTCTCATTTGGCATTACGATGACGCGTTTCCGTGGCTTGTGACATTTGTGGAGTGTGGTTTAGCTCCTTAGAACTGAGTGCCCTATTTTGTAGCCTGTTGGCAAGATCTCCCTAGCAAGCCGAGTCGTTTTGGGTGACCCGGTGTGGCCTCTCGGGGGGATGTTTGTGTTTGGCTTTATTTTGGTATAACTCGAGTTCTGTTCGTCAAAAGTTAATTTTGACTTCGTCGTTGTGTTCGTAGCGTGGGTATTTTGCTACGGTGCGAATTTCGTCGAATTCCGAGGTGATTCAGTTTTTGCGTCGTTTTGGTGTGTTAATAGTATATGTAATTATTTATTAATTTGAATAGGTTTGTCATGAACCTTCAGTTATGGGCTGAAGCATTGTTTCCTGCGGCTGAATTGATTCAGCATTTATTCCTGCTTAGGTGGCAGCCTTATATTGGCTTGCCTTTTTGGAATTCTCTTAATATAAATAAGAGAATAGGTGTCTAAGTTTCGGTTTTTGCTGAACCGGCATGTCTAGCTTTAGTATAAAAGCTTTGTTTAGAAGTGGCGGCCCACTTCTTTCTTCTTCTTCTTCCTGTGAAAAACCGTCGCCTGCTTGTTTGGGAAATCAGAGAGAAAAACCGCTGTTCCTGTACCCCTTCGGACGGTTATTCCGGGCTTGTTCGTGGACGGATTCCGATTCCGAAAGCGGCGTTGTCTTGCTCTCTCTTAGATCTACGTTTCTACGGTAAGATTTCTAATTTTCGTGTTCTTTTAAGTAATCTAGAAATTTGGTTTGACCCCTCTTCCTCCACAAAACCTCTAGATAGTTCTTGGCTTGTGCTGTTGCGGCCAAATCCGAGAGAGAGGGTGTTGTTCAAGAAAATTGCTGGATATAAGGCAAGTGGTGCTTCTTTCCCTTGCCAAGAGGAATTTTTTATTTTTTTTATTCCTCTTCCTATTAGCCATGTTCTTACAGGTTTTCTTGCTCATGCTCAATTTAATTATGACAACTTGTTGTTTAAAGCCTATTGAACTTATTCGTCCAGATTTCATATTTCTTTTGCTTCCTAATGGTAAATTACTTAAAACAAAATCTGTTCTCCGAACTTAGGGATGCTGCAAGGTCTTGTTAGATTCTTATTGTTACTGCAGTTTTATACCACTGTCGGTTTGGTTGGCTGTAGGGTAGAAATTGTTGAGTCCTTCTTGGGTAGGCTCGGTTTAAAGTAAGTTGGCATGGCTGTAGAGTAGCAGTAATAGCAAACCTTTTTTCCTTTTCAAAGTCTTGTTGAATAAAATGATTCGAGGCAAGTGGTGTTCTTGCCCTTGCCATTCTCTTGTTCTCTTGTTATTATTGAAAATACCGGTTAGCCCTAGGGTAGAGGCCATGATGATCTTGTATCTTGTTGAATTTTTTAAGGCTTAGTTTCTCCTATTGAGCCCGCTTCTTTGTGTTGATGGTGCCCAACCCTCCGGCGTAATGCCGCCGATTTAATTCCAGATTGTTGTCTGGTTGGTGGCTTGCGGGTGAAGCCGAGAGAGAGAGTGAAGGGGTGCCTGCTGTGTTGTTTTTTTGGAAGAGCCAAGTTTGGGCTCTCGGGTTGGCGATGAGTGTGGTGCACACACTCAAAGCCTTCCCAGGATTGGCATTGAGTGTGGTGCCCACACTCAAAGCCTTTGCGGGTTTGGCGTTGAGTGTGGTGCACACACTCAACGCCACAGCTGGTCAGTTGTTAGTTTTTTTTTGGCTAAGTACTGGGGCGTTGAGTGAGGTGAACTCACTCAACGCCGTAGCCCCTGCTAGCGGCTAAGTACTTTGGCGTTGAGTGAGTCGACCTCACTCAACACCACTTCTGTTTTGGCATTGAGTGAGGCAAGCTCACTCAACGCCGTGGTTTTCCTGTGAAGCCAAGTGTTTTGGCGTTGAGTGAGTCGATCTCACTCAACACCATTTCGGTTTCGGCGTTGAGTGAGTCGACCTCACTCAACGCCATCGCCTCTGTGCAGCCAAGTACTTTGGCGTTGAGTGAGGTGTCCTAACTCAACGCCATAGCCTTTTCTGAGGCTAAGTACTTTGGTGTTGAGTGAGTTGAGCTCACTCAACGCCATTTCTGGTTTGGCGTTGAGTGAGGTCAGCTCACTCAACGCCGCAGGTTTTCCTCGTGGCTGCTATGTGCCAGGGCGTTGAGTGAGTGAACCTCACTCAACGCCATTGCTGTTTTGGCGTTGAGCGAGGTGGACTCACTCAACGCCGTAGTTCTCTTTTGCGACTAAGTGTAAGGGCGTTGAGTGAGTGAGCTTCACTCAACGCCATTGCTGTTTTGGTGTTGAGTGAGGCCAGCTCACTCAACGCCACTTTCTCTGTTTTTGGCTAAGTACCAGGGTGTTGAGTGAGTGTACCTCACTCAACGCCATGGCTATTTTGGCATTGAGTGAGGTTGGCTCACTCAACGCCAGGGTTGATCTTGCGGGAGGCGTTGAGTGAGTGAGCTTCACTCAATGCCATGCTTATTTTAGCGCTGAGTGAGGCTAGCTTACTCAACGCCAAGGTCTGGTTAGGCGTTGAGTGGGTCCCACTCAACGCCAAGCCGTGTTGAGTTATTTCAACATTTTCCCTTACCTTGATTCTCATTCCTGAGTGAATTCATTGATTTGATTTCTTTTTTGTAATTTCCTTGTCGGCCATGTTTCTCTTTCCTAATGGTCGAATTGTGGGTCGTGGTTAGTAGTGGTGGGTTGAAGCTCTTCATGTGAGAGGTGTTGTGCAATTTAGCCAAGGCCACCCTTATTCTTCTATCTTGCTCCAGGTACGGGATGGGCAAGGGGTGGAAGGTCCCTTGTGCTTTCGCATGTAGACCCTTGAGCTTGTTGGCGTGGAAATGGTGGTTGAGGGACTGAGTTTGCCTCCAACCCGGATCCATGCTGTTTGTTTATACTACTACCATTTCCCACAGCTTAGGATGTTAGAAGTTTATTCCTTGGTAGATTGCAGCACTTTGGGCTCTTGGTAGCCTAGCAGGCCTTGCAGGATGTAGTTCCTGGATAGGGTGGTTGCTGTTTCCTTGCACGTAGTGCTTTTCTTGTTGTCCTACTTTGGACAGTTGTGACTTTTTCTTCTGCATGTTGTTCTTCTTTCTTTCACTTTTTCCCCCTTGGTTGACTCTTTCATGCAGTCTTTACCTTGTTTTGCTTGCTGAGGTATTCTGTTTTCTTTTGGAATGCCTCAGGTTCTGAGTTGTAGCCAGTTTGGTGGCTAGGTTGCGGTGGTGTTGCTGGTGGTCTCTGGGACTTTGGAGATCCGATTGCTTTGTTAGTGAGGTAGTTTTCCTGTACTTTCCTTACAGACATACATATGTGCCAGTGGGTTCGTGTCAGGTTGTTGGCGCCCACTGGTAGTTTTTACCTTTGTACTAGATATATTACTTCTGCTGCTACCTTTTTCTGGAGATAGTCTACTTGCTCTGGGGAGGTTTTATGTTAGGTTGCTATTTACTTTTAAACTACAACTATTATTATAAAAAAGGGCACATGATCATCATGTTTTATAAAACTAAATCACTATTTTCCAATCACGTATAAAGACCGTTTTCTTATATATTATATTAATTAAATGTAGGGTCTTGCATAGCATAAGTGGTTCTCTTGGGACTCTTATGCACTCCTTAGGATGATAAACCTGAATAAAGTATTTTTCCGCAGCGTATAAGTATAGTTTTAAACTGTGGACTAGATGATCCACCGAGCCGAGGGATACGGCCTCTAAAATATAACTGATCTTCTAATCATTAAACTCATGAATTTCTTCTATTAAGTAAGTAGATGGTTTTGCCTGAGCGTCAGCAGTTATCCCCTGCTCGACGTGTCATCATGACGTGTGTTTTCTCATACTCTGATAATTTCTAAATTCAGAGAAAATGTGGGTGTGATAGTTGGTATCAGAGGGAGGTTGCTTGACAAGTTAGTCGGGCAACCTTTCTTTGTTTGCTTTTGGTAGTTCATCATCATGTCATTCACACACCGATATGTCATTACCATGTCTTGGCAAAAGCACGAACACTACACTCATAGCATAACATGAAGTATACAGGGCATATTATGTAGTATGGGATGCATAATATGTGTTCGTATATGGATCCACCATAGGGGCAACATGTGAGGGTTATGTAGTATGGGATGCATAACCTCACCACATGGCTGCGACTAGCACGTTTTCTTTTTTGTTGCATGAGAATGTTATGTAGTATGGGATGCATAAAATTTTCATGTGTACGCTGCTCATAACATGCATTAGGGCCTTTTTAGAATGCATAGCACAAACATGCATATCATAACATTGCATAAGCACAACATGCCAAGCTAAAGACTGGCAGGATGACATATGTACACACATAAGTTTTCAAATTAATATAAAAGTCATGCATTCCCGATCTAGGCACAAGAGTTAGTAAAGTGGTGGTTAACCATCCTAGGTTAGGGCATAACATCAAATTTTTGTTAAAAAGATAAACTCTCAGAGCAAGTTTAGCAGCTTTAAGTCAATATCTATATATGTATTGTCTGTACTTGTTATTGGTTCTAGTCGTTGTATTAGGATCTGATTTATGTTGTTAGGATGGCTAGGCGTCTTGCGACTCGATCGTCTCCCCTGTCTGAGGGTGAGTCATCTGGAGCTCAGAATGATACGGTGATTGAGAACCTGCGTCAGAGTAGCGACTCCATGGGCAGGCAGTTGGAGGAGGTGCGAGCCTAGATTCAGTCTTTGGTGGCAGTTGTGGCAGGACAGGCTCAGGGAGTGCAAGTCCCTGTAGGGGGGTTAGCCGTTCCTCCTCCTCCTGTACCCTTGAGACCTCCAGTGGTGGTGCCAGCAGAGATGGCCTTCATCTCGCAGTTTCAGAGGCTGAGCCCTCCCACTTACGATGGGAAGGCAGATTTCATGGTCTTAGATGATTGGTTGATCTCCATGGAGGAGATGTTCTCGTACTCAGGGATTGCAGATGATCAGAGGGTGATGATAGACGCCTATCAGCTTAAAGGTTTGGCTAAGGGTTGGTGGCTGAGAGAGAAGGAGAGTTTAGTAGCTGGATGCTCTTGGGAAGTGTTCAAGGAGATGCTGTTGAGGAAGTTCTTACCCTCGGTCGAGCGAGACCGCCTCATGAACGACTTCCTCCATCTGAAGCAAAGGCAACTCACGGTGGGTGAGTATGAGATAGAGTTCAGCAAGTTGAGCCGTTTTGACCCTGGATTGGTCAGCGTTGAGGCTGATCGAGTTAAGCGATTTCTCGGTGGTTTGAGGAGCGAGGTGCAGCAGTTGACCAGTGCTTATGGGTCAGTGACTTATGCAGGTGTAGTAGAGGCCACTCTGTAGGTGGAGGCTATTGAGACCGCGAAGAGCAGAGGCCAGCAAATGAGGAAGGATAAGAGGAAGTTAGTGGAGGAGAAGAAACCTCAGGTACCCGGTGCGGCTCCGGGGAAGAAGAGTAAAGTGGTGTGCAGCTTCTGTGGCCGGTCAGGCCACCCTGTCGAGAGATGTTTCAAGAAGGCAGCAGCTCAGAGGAAGGAGCAGGTTCATGCGATTCAGAGTGCTCCCAGGAAAGATGTCTCTTGTTCTGTTTGCAAGCGACCTAGGCATGATGCGGCCCAGTGTTGGTCCAAGGATAGAGTCTGCTTTCAGTGTGGGCAGAAGGGTCACATCAAGACTAGGTGTCCTCAGGTTCAGCCAGCTCTTCCTGCAGTTCCATTACAGGCATTACCTCCACCTCAGCGTGTGGACAAGGGAAAGGGGAAGCTGAACGTGATCTCTTCTGAGGAGGCTCAAGCCTCGACTCAGGTCATTTCAGGTTAGTTGTTTGTTGTTTTTCTAGCCTGGTAGTTTTATTTGCTAGAATATTTGCGGTATTGTTTTGCTAGTTCCTTAGTTTTGTGTGCTCCTATAGAGAAATTTAATGTGAAGAACTACTGGGCGCGTGTTCTGTGTGACTCCAGTACTACCCACTCGTTCGTGGCTAGAGCCTTTGTGGAGCGACATCAGTTGACCTTAGATCGTGTTTGGGAGTCCTTCCGTGTCAAGTTTCCCTCTAGTGAATCTGTGTTGTCAGATTTGGGCGTATTGGATTGCCTTGTTTTGTTGGGGGACTTTCTTGTGAAGGCGGACTTGAAGATGATTGATCTGGAGGACTTCAATGTCATTTTGGGCATGGACTGGCTGTCTAGGTATGATGCAGTCATTCAGTGCAAAGGAAAGTGCTTGAACTTCATCAGGGACGACGGTCAGCCCGGCAGCGTGTATGCTGATCTGTGTCAGGATTCTCCTGTCATCTCTGCGGTATGTGCTCAGAGGTTGTTTCTTTCTGGTTGTTGTGCTTGTTTAGTCTCGGTGGTTGGAACCGCTGTTAGCGTACCACGCTTGGAGGAGATTCCTATTGTTCGTGATTTCGCCGATGTTTTTCCTGATGATCTTCCTGGTCTTCCTCCTGATCGGGATGTTGAGTTTGTGATTGATTTAGAGCCGGGTACGCATCCTATTGCTTAGGCGCCGTACCGGATGGCCCCTCGTGAGTTAGAGGAGTTGCGAGTTCAGTTGGATGAGTTGTTGGCTAAAGGTTTTATCAGGCAGAGTTCGTCACCTTGGGGTGCTCCTATTTTGTTTGTAAAGAAGAATGATGGGTCGATGCGGCTTTGCATCGACTATAGAGAGTTGAACAAGGTCACTATCATGAACAGGTAGCCTCTGCCGAGGATCGATGACTTATTTGACCAGTTGCGCGGTAGCACGGTGTTCTCTAAGATCGATCTTCATTCTGGCTACCATCAGCTCAGGATCCGTGAGGCAGATATTCCACGGACTGCGTTTAGATCGAGGCATGGACACTTTGAGTTTTTGGTGATGTCGTTTGGTCTGACCAACGCACCATCAGCCTTCGTGGATATGATGAACCGGGTGTTCAAGGATTTCTTAGACAAGTTCGTGGTGGTCTTCATTGATGACTTGTTGGTTTATTCTCGCAGTGCTGAGGAGCACGAGCAGCATCTGCGCTTGGTTTTATCGGAGTTGAGGAACCACAAGTTATTCGCCAGGTTGAGCAAGTGCGAATTTTGGTTGCCTCAGGTCTCATTCCTAGGCCACGTGGTGAACAAGGATGGGATCTCGGTCTACCCAGAAAAGATCGCAGCAGTGATGGATTGGAGTAGGCCGAATACCCCTAAGGAGACCAGGAGTTTCCTAGGGTTGGCTGGCTACTACAGGAGGTTTGTGGAGGGTTTCTCTTCCCTAGATGCACCTTTGACCAAGCTGACTCAGAAGAATGTGGCTTTTGTTTGGGACGAGAAGTGCGAAGAAGCCTTTCTGGAGCTAAAGAAGAGATTGTGCACTGCTCCCGTTCTGACCCTGCCTACTGAGGGTGTGGATTATGATGTATACGTGGATGCTTCGCTTGTAGGTCTGGGATGCGTATTAATGCAGGTTGGAAAGGTGATTGCCTATGGGTCAAGGCAACTGAAGACACATGAGAAGAATTATCCTACGCATGACCTTGAGTTTGCAGCGGTAATTTATGCGTTGAAGTTGTGGAGGTACCTTCTTTATGGGGCTCAGTGCAAGATCTTCACTGACCATAAGAGCCTGAAGTACGTGTTCACGCAGAAGGAGTTGAACCTACATTAGCGGCGGTGGCTAGAGTATGTGGCCGATTATGATGTAGAGATCCAGTATAATCCAGGAAAGGCCAATGTGGTGGCCGACGCCCTGAGCCGAAAGACGGGAAAGATCTTTAACCTCACCGTCGATCACTTAGTGGAGGAGTTCCTCCTTATGGATATAACAGTGGGATGCTGTAGCTTGCAGATGGCTCCTTTTGAAGCCTTGTATGGGTGGCGCTGCATAACACCGTTGTTTTGGATTGAGACTGGTGAGAGGCCTTTGTTGGGTCCAGATGCTCCTGAGGAAATGGAAGTCGCTGTGAAGCTTATTCGAGAGAAGCTTCGTATAGCTCAGGAGAGGTATGAGAAGAACGCCAATCGGCGTAGGTCTGCCTTGGAGTTTTCTGTAGGGGACCTTGTATTTCTCATGGTTTCCCAAATGGTGGGTGTAAAGAGGTTTGGTAAGAATCGGAAATTGGACCCGAGGTATGTCGGCCCGTTTGTGATTTTGGAACGGATTGGCGTGTCAGCTTATTGATTGGATTTGCTAGCGAACTTCCCAGGTATTCATAATATTTTTTCATGTTAGCCAATTACGGAAGTGTGTGCGCAGCAGTGCGCAGCTCTTAGATGTTGTGCCCCAGTTGGAGCCCAACCTCTCTTTTGTTGAGGTGCCGGTTCGTATTTTGGATACTCAGGAGTGAGTGCTGCGAAAGAAGTCCATACCGATGGTGAAAGTTCTTTGGAAAAAATCAGGATTTGGAGAGCGTGACTTGGGAGCTAGAGTCCGCCATGAGGAGGGCTTACCCTCACCTGTTTCCCTGATTTGATCGGTATGTTTCCCTTCTTTTAATTCCTATTCGTTACTTTTCCTTCTTTAGTAGGAGTGTTGTGCGTAAAGTTTCGGGACGAAACTTTCTTTTAGGGGGAGTGACTGTAACACCCCCGATTTTTCTGCGATTATTTTTATTCACGTTTGGCGTTACGATGACGCGTTTCCGTGGCTTGTGCCATTTGTGGAGTGTGGTTTAGCTCCTTAGAACTGAGTTCCCTATTCTGTAGCCTGTTAGCAAGATCTCCCTAGCAAGCCGAGTCGTTTTGGGTGACCCGGTGTGGCCTCTCGGGGGGATGTTTGTGTTTGGTTTTATTTGGGTATAACTCGAGTTCTGTTCATCGAAAGTTAATTTTGACTTCGCCGTTGTGTTCGTAGCGTGGGTATTTAGCTACGGTGCGAATTTTTGTCAAATTCCAAGGTGATTTGGTTTTCGCGTCATTTTGGTGTATTAATAGTATATGTAATTATTTATTAATTTGAGTAGGTTTGTCATGAGCCTTTAGTTATGGGCTGAAGCGTTGTTTCCTGCGGCTGAATTGATTCAGCATTTATTCCTGCATAGGTGGCAGCCTTGTATTGGCTTGCCTTTTTGGAATTCTCTTAATGTAAATAAGAGAATAGGCGTCTAGGTTTCGGTTTTTGCTGAACCAGCATGTCTAGCTTTAGTATAAAAGCTTTGTTTAGAAGTGGCGGCCCACTTCTTTCTTTTTCTTCTTCCTGTGAGAAACCGTCGCCTGCTTGTTCGGGAAATCAGAGAGAAAAACCGCTGTTCCTGTACCCCTTCGGACGGTGATTCCGGGCTTGTTCGTGGACGGATTACGATTCCGAAAGCGGCGTTGTCTTACTCTCTCTTAGATCTACGTTTCTACGATAAGATTTCTGATTTTCGTGTTCTTTTAAGTAATCTAGAAATTCAGTTTGACCCCTCTTCCTCCACAAAACCTCTAGATAGTTCTAGGCTTGTGCTGTTGCGGCCAAATCCGAGAGAGAGGGTGTTGTTCAAGAAAACTGCTGGATATAAGGCAAGTGGTGCTTCTTTCCCTTGCCAAGTGGAAATCTTTCTTTTTTATATTCCTCTTCCTGTTAGCCATGTTCTTCCAGGTTTTCTTGCTCATGCTCAATTTAATTATGACAACTTATTGTTTAAAGCCTATTGAACTTATTCATCTAGATTTCATATTTCTTTTGCTTCCTAATGGTAAATTGCTTAAAACAAAATCTGTTCTCCGAACTTAGGGATGCTGCAAGGTCTTGTTAGATTCTTATTGTTACTGTAGTTTTATACCACTGTCGGTTTGGTTTGCTGTAGGGTAGAAATTGTTGAGTCCTTCTTGGGTAGGCTCGGTTTAAAGTAAGTTGGTATGGCTGTAGAGTAGCAGTAGTAGCAAACCTTTTTCCTTTTCAAAGTCTTGTTGAATAAAATGATTCGAGGCAAGTGGTGTTCTTGCCCTGCCATTCTCTTATTCTCTTGTTATTATTGAAAATCCCGGTTAGCCCTAGGGTAGAGGCCATGATGATCTTGTATCTTGCTGAATTTTTTAAGGCTTAGTTTCTCCTATTGAGCCCCCTTCTTTGTGTTGATGGTGCCCAACCCGCCGGCGTAATGCCGCCGATTTAATTCCAGATTGTTGTCTGGTTGGTGGCTTGCGGGTGAAGCCGAGAGAGAGAGAGAAGGGGGTGCTTGCTGTGTTGTTTTTTGGAAGAGCCAAGTTTGGGCTCTCGGGTTGGCGTTGAGTGTGGTGCACACACTCAAAGCCTTTGCGGGTTTGGCGTTGAGTGTGGTGCACACACTCAACGCCACAGCTGGTCAGTTTTTAGTTTTTTTTTTGCTAAGTATTGGGGCGTTGAGTGAGGTGAACTCACTCAACGCCGTAGCCCCTGCTAGCGGCTAAGTACTATGGCATTGAGTGAGTCGACCTCACTCAACGCCATTTCCATTTTGGCATTGAGTGAGGCAAGCTCACTCAACGCCGCGGTTTTCCTTTGAAGCCAAGTGTTTTGGCATTGAGTGAGTCGACCTCACTCAACGCCATTTCGGTTTCGGCGTTGAGTGAGTCGACCTCACTCAACGCCATCGCCTCTGTGCAGCCAAGTACTTTGGCGTTGAATGAGGTGTCCTCACTCAACGCCATAGCATTTTCTGAGGCTAAGTACTTTGGCGTTGAGTGAGTTGACCTCACTCAATGCCATTGCTGGTTTGGCGTTGAGTGAGGTCAGCTCACTCAACGCCGCAGGTTTCCTCGTAGCGGCTATGTGCCAAGGAGTTGAGTGAGTGAACCTCACTCAACGCCATTGCTGTTTTGGCATTGAGTGAGGTGGACTCACTCAACGCCGTAGTTCTCTTTTACGGCTAAGTGTAAGGGCATTGAGTGAGTGAGCTTCACTCAACGCCATTGCTGTTTCGGCGTTGAGTGAGGCTAGCTCACTCAATGCCACTTTCTCTGTTTTTGGCTAAGTACCAGGGCGTTGAGTGAGTGTACCTCACTCAACGCCATGGCTGTTTTGGCATTGAGTGAAGTTGGCTCACTCAACGCCAGGGTTGATCTTGCAGGAGGCGTTGAGTGAGTGAGCTTCACTCAATGCCATGCTTGTTTTGGCGCTGAGTGAGGCTAGCTCACTCAACGCCAAGGTCTGGTTAGGCGTTGAGTGGGTCCTACTCAACGCCAAGCCGTGTTGAGTTATTTCAACACTTTCCCTTACCTTGATTCTCATTCCTGAGTGAATTCCTTGATTTGATTTCTTTTTTTGTAATTTCCTTGTCGGCCATGTTTCTCTTTCCTAATGGCCGAATCGTGGGTCGTGGTTAGTAGTGGTGGGTTGAAGCTCTTCATGGGGGAGGTGTTGTGCAATTTAGCCAAGGCCACCCTTATTCTTCTATCTTACTCCAGGTACGGGCTGGGCAAGGGGGTGGAAGGTCCCTTGTGCTTTCGCATGTAAACCCTTGAGCTTGTTGGCGTGGAAATGGTGGTTGAGGGACTGAGTTTGCCTCCAACCCGGATCCATGCTGTTTGTTTTTACTACTACCATTTCCCACAGCTTAGGATGTTAGAAGTTTATTCCTTGGTAGATTGCAGCACTTTGGGCTCTTGGTAGCCTAGCAGGACCTACAGGATGTAGTTCCTGGACAGGGTGGTTGCTGTTTCCTTGCACGTAGTGCTTTTCTTGTTGTCCTACTTTGGACAGTTGTGACTTTTTCTTCTACATGTTGTTCTTCTTTCTTTCACTTTTTCCCCCTTGGTTGACTCTTTCATGCAGTTTTTACCTTATTTTGCTTGCTGAGGTATTCTGTTTTCTTTTGGAATGCCTCAGGTTCTGAGCTATAGCTAGTTTGGTGGCTAGGTTGCGGTGGTGTTGCTGGTGGTCTCTGGGACTTTGGAGATCTGGTTGCTTTGTTAGTGAGGTAGTTTTCCTGTACTTTCCTTACAGACATACATATGTGCCAGTGGGTTCGTGTCAGGTTGTTGGCCCCGACTGGTAGTTTTTACCTTTGTATTAGATATATTACTTCTACTGCTACCTTTTTCTGGAGATAGTCTACTTGCTCTGGGGAGGTTTTATGTTAGGTTGCTAGTTACTTTTAAACTACAACTATTATTATAAAAAAGGGCACATGATCAGCATGTTTTATAAAATTAAATCTCTATTTTCCAATCACATACAAAGACCGTTTTCTTATATATTATATAAATGTAGGGTCTTGCATAGCATAAGTGGTTCTCTTGGGACTCTTATGCACTCCTTAGGTTGATAAACCTGAATAAAGTATTTTTCCGCAGCGTATATGTAGAGTTTTAAACTATAGACTAGATGATCCACCGAGCCAAGGGATGCGGCCTCTAAAATATAACTAATTTTCTAATCATTAAACTCATGAATTTCTTCTATTAAGTAAGTAGATGGTTTTGCCTGAGCGCCAGCAGTTATCCCCTGCTCGACATGGCATCATTACGCGTGTTTTCTCATACTCTTATAATTTCTAAATTCGGAGAAAATGCGGGTTGTGACAGCTCCCCCTGAGAAAGATGAGAGCTTTGCTAGGGTGATAGGTCTTCAGAAGCTTCAGATTTCCAGCAGAAGATGGTTTCAGCAGAGGCTGAAATATGAATTGTCTGGAGTCTTTGATGTTGAAGCTATGATCACTTTTCAGTGTGCCAACTAATTCTCCAGGATTGATCACTTGATTTTTGAATTGATCTCTCTATCCTGTGAATCTGTACTGAGAATTTCTTGTTGTAGATATCTATTCTTGTGTAGTCTCTTGTTGTATATTTGTCAGACTAGAAAAGATGATTTATTCTCTGAAGATCCTCTATCCAAGATAGCCGTTAGCAGTCAATAAATGTCTTCCATTAATGTTTTGTTTTCTGGAGGAAAGTCCAATAAATATTCTCTGATAAATCCCTTGAAACTTGCTCCAGAATAAATGAAAATGGCTAGCAGATCTCTTGAAATAAATGCCAAGAGAATTTGAAAAACATTCCAAAAGCTGACTGAATTTGAATCCTCAAAGTCGTCGATCTCTCAGGAAAAACGTCGATCTGAGCTCTACGATCGTCGACCTGAGCTAAGAGATTGGATTGAACATTAGACAGAAAATGTCGACCTGAGCTCGAAGATTGTCGACCGGAGCTCAGCGATCTGAAGAATAAGCTGAAGGCAGATCGTCGATCTGAGCTCGAAGATCGTCGACCGGAGCTCGATGATTTAGCATATTTGAGCTCAGATAGCGTCGAACGGAGTTCGACGTTTCGTCGACCTAAGCTCGACGATAATTGTCTTTGCCTCAACTCTAAGCCTGAATTCTTGAATGGTCCTAGGGACAGCTTCAAACCTAAATTCTAAGCCCTAGACTCATTCTAACTTGACCTTTTCAACTATACATCTAGGTCAAGCTGATTTCCTAAAAATATAGTGATCCTTGCCCAAATTAGTAATAGGGTGTTCCAACACCACCTCCAAGATATTTTGAAGGACCACCTCCAGACTACTGTGCAGGACCTCCTCCTGAGGAATATGAACAAGTTTGGGTATTAGATCAGACATGTATACCTTCTGAACCTCCAGAGATTCCGAAAGACAAAAGAAGGAAATATATGGATGGAACCTCAGCTAGCGGATCAACTCCATATCCATAAGCTGCAAAGATAAGAACTCAAGAGTTTGCTGAAGTATGGAGTCCACCCTCTTAATCACTTAATCTTGACACTCTCAAACTAGTCCTTGATTTTATTGAATCCACAAGCCTTCACTACATCTCAGATGAATGGGGATTATATAAGAAGTCTCTTACTAATAGAAGAATATATGACAGATTCTATGGAAGAAACAGTCCCAAGGCTCCTACTAGACCTCTAAAATACTTCCCAAATTAAGCCTTTTAGCAACCTAAAGAGACAAGATGAGAAACTTGAAAGACAGCAACCTCCACAGGATCAGTAGATGCTGAAAATATTTTGAAAGTTCATTCTTTTGAAATTATGGAATTAAATTTCTCTTGGACAAATTTCTATTTATATGAACTCTCAATTTTGCAGATATGACCTTACTCATAATAGCCTTTTATTCTACTTATCATGCTATTAGTTTCTTTATTTGTTTTTCTCTTGATTTAATTCACCTTAGTGTAGAGGGTTTTGACTTCTACAAATAGGGGGAGATTGTTGGGTATTGCATCCATAATAACCCAGATTTGTATGAAGTCGCCCTTGATCTAAGATGAATTAAGTTTGTATTTTAAGCTTCTTTTTAGTTGACTGTTTCCAGGACTTAATTGCCAAGTGTAGACCAATGTCAGTCTACAGTGGGTCACCAAACACAGGACCACACAATGTAATCCCTCATTGTGTGATCCATGGTATTGACTTATATATAGCATCTCTATTGGGATACATTTTATTTTCAAGCACTATACTTATTGGAGAAAGACATGTTGCTGATTTCTTTGCAGAAAGAAAACTCTTCAGGAAACAAAATTTTTTTCTAAGTATTTTACTTGAGAAGAACATAAGTACTCGAGTAGATTATTTGATAGTACTCGAGTAAGTTAAGTATGGATTTCGAGTAAGGGAAATAGTTCTTGAGAAGATTGAACATAGTTCTCGAGAAGCCGGTTCCATTACTCGAGTACATCCTTTCTTATTCTTGAGTTAACAGAATTCCTATCTCAGAATTTTCTAAGTCCTATACTCGAGTAGTTAAGCTTATCACTCGAGTAGCTAAGTACTTTGTCTCGAGTGATAGAAGACAATTACTCGAGAAATGTCTATCTTACTCGAGTAGTTAAGTACTTGTACTCGATAAGTCTATCTACTTCTCGAAAAGTCAAGATCTAGTACCCGAGTAGACATATTTCTTCTCAGAATTTTTTTCTAAGTCCTCTACTCGAGAAGATTACTTACATTTCTCGAGTAACATATTTAGTACTTGAGTAATCCTCATTCCACTCGAGTAATAATGAATTCTTTCCTGAATTTTTCTAAAGTACTTCTCGAGAAGTTTGCAGATGTCTTCTCGAGAACCTGAAGTACTGCTCGTTGAATCCTTTCTTCACCGATTTTTTCTCAAAAAAATTGCTAAGTATCAGGATGCTCATCATTTCCTGTAGCTTTATCTTCATGCTCCTCTTCTGTAGCTTTGAAGGCTATGGTCTTCTCTTTTCTGATGACTGGAGAAGTAGCCTTTTGTTCTTCTTCTCTATTTTTAATGAGCAGCTCATAAGATTTGAGTTTGCCTAGGAGAGCTTCAGTGGTAATCTAATTTAGATTTCTGGCATCTTTGATTGGCCAGATTCTTGAATTCCAAGTGTTGGGGAAGCACATTAGGATTTTGTCATTCAGCTCAGTCAATGAGATTTCTTTATCCAGAGTCTTTAACTCATTGATAATCAGACTTAGTCTATTGTACATGTCAGCCACTGATTCAGCTTCTCCCTTTTTGAAATTCTCATACTGGCTTATAAGATGGGATCTCCTGTCTTTCCTTTCATCAGCAGATCCTGAGACAATTTTAGAGAGTTTATCCCAAATTCCTTTGGCTGAGTTGTATTCAGCTACCTTCTGAAATATCTCATCAGACATTGTCTGACCTAAGATATTCATGGCCTTGGCATCTGCAGTCTTCCACTTCTTTATTTCAGTATCTGTTCCTGAAGGAGGTGGAACAGTATTTATACTTGAGCTTGCTGGTGGACTTGGGCACAATGTCAAAACAGAATTAAATATGTCTTCATCAATAGAGTTCATATAAAGTCTAATCCTTGCTTTCCAAAGTGCAAACTTGGATAAATTGCACACTAGAGGCCTGGAGCTTGCATAATCTTTTTTCTGTGCCATGTCTTTAAATAAAATTAAATATAATGAAAATAACCCTCTTAAAAGATTGATCTTATCAGGGATCTTTTGGTTCAGGTGTTAGCCTGTATGAACAACCAACCTCCCTCTGATACCAATTGAAAGTGAGGGTAAGATCTATCTTAACTCAAGAGGGGGGGGGGGGGGTGAATAGAGTATTTTAAAGTAAAGTTACAATTTAAAAATGCATAGTAGTAAAGGCTTAATTTATGTATAGGTGTAAGGTGCTTTGATGTAGAAAATAAAACTAAAGCAATAAACCAAAAACCACAGCACACAGCAAAGAATATCCACAAGAAACTAGAAGACACAACGAACTATAGTGGTTCCCCAAAAACTTAGGTACATCCACTCTTCTACAACCCTTGGTAGGAATCCACTGCAGGATGAGTTGATCAGGTGTCCTGGGCACCGATAAGCTTTTAATAAGGTGCTCAAAAACCAAACTAGATTTTTTGATCAGGTGTCTTGCCACCACTAAGTTTTGACAAGGCTCTCAGAACTAGAATCAAGACTTTGAAGGGAGTTTTTATAACCCTTTTACAGCAGGAAAAGAAAAAGGAAGAGGTGAAGTTGTCTTCTTTGTCTCAATCACTGAGAGAAGACTTAGTGGATTGTTTGTGTTGTCAAAGCTCCTGTAACGCCACCGATTTTTCTACAATTATTTTTATTCTCATTTGCCGTTACGATGACGCGTTTCCGTGGCTTGTGACATTTGTGGAGTGTGGTTTAGCTCCTTAGAACTGAGTGCCCTATTCTGTAGCCTGTTGGCAAGATCTCCCTAGCAAGCCGAGTCGTTTTGGGTGACCCGGTGTGGCCTCTCGGGGGGATGTTTGTGTTTGGCTTTATTTTGGTATAACTCGAGTTCTGTTCGTCGAAAGTTAATTTTGACTTCGCCGTTGTGTTCGTAGCGTGGTTATTTTGCTACGGTGCGAATTTCGTCGAATTCCGTGGTGATTCGGTTTTCGCGTTGTTTTGGTGTGTTAATAGTATATGTAATTATTTATTAATTTGAATAGGTTTGTCATGAACCTTCAGTTATGGGCTGAAGCGTTGTTTCCTGCGGCTGAATTGATTCAGCATTTATTCCTGCTTAGGTGGCAGCCTTATATTGGCTTGCCTTTTTGGAATTCTCTTAATATAAATAAGTGAATAGGTGTCTAGGTTTCGGTTTTTGCTGAACCGGCATGTCTAGCTTTAGTGTAAAAGCTTTGTTTAGAAGTGGCGGCCCACTTCTTTCTTCTTCTTCTTCCTGTGAAAAACCGTCGCCTGCTTGTTCGGGAAATCAGAGAGAAAAACCGCTGTTCCTGTACCCCTTCGGACGGTTATTCCGGGCTTGTTCGTGGACGGATTCCGATTCCGAAAGCGGCGTTGTCTTGCTCTCTCTTAGATCTACATTTCTACGGTAAGATTTCTAATTTTCGTGTTCTTTTAAGTAATCTAGAAATTCGGTTTGACCCCTCTTCCTCCACAAAACCTCTAGATAGTTCTTGGCTTGTGCTGTTGCGGCCAAATCCGAGAGAGAGGGTGTTGTTCAAGAAAATTGCTGGATATAAGGCAAGTGGTGCTTCTTTCCCTTGCCAAGAGGAATTTTTTATTTTTTTTTATTCCTCTCCCTGTTAGCCATGTTCTTCCAGGTTTTCTTGCTCATGCTCAATTTAATTATGACAACTTGTTGTTTAAAGCCTATTGAACTTATTCGTCCAGATTTCATATTTCTTTTGCTTCCTAATGGTAAATTGCTTAAAACAAAATCTGTTCTCTGAACTTAGGGATGCTGCAAGGTCTTGTTAGATTCTTATTGTTACTGCATTTTTATACCACTGCCGGTTTGGTTGGCTGTAGGGTAGAAATTGTTGAGTCCTTCTTGGGTAGGCTCGATTTAAAGTAAGTTGGCATGGCTGTAGAGTAGCAGTAACAGCAAACCTTTTTTCCTTTTCAAAGTCTTGTTGAATAAAAAGATTCGAGGCAAGTGGTGTTCTTGACCTTTCCATTCTCTTGTTCTCTTGTTATTATTGAAAATCCCGGTTAGCCCTAGGGTAGAGGCCATGATGATCTTGTATCTTGCTGTATTTTTTAAGGCTTAGTTTCTCCTATTGAGCCCCTTCTTTGTGTTGATGGTGCCCAACCCTCCGGCGTAATGGCGTCGATTTAATTCCAGATTGTTGTCTGGTTGGTGGCTTGCGGGTGAAGCCGAGAGAGAGAGTGAAAGGGTGCCTGCTGTGTAATTTTTTTGGAAGAGCCAAGTTTGGGCTCTCGGGTTGGCGATGAGTGTGGTGCACACACTCAAAGCCTTCCCAGGATTGGCATTGAGTGTGGTGCCCACACTCAAAGCCTTTGCGGGTTTGGCATTGAGTGTGGTGCACACACTCAACGCCACAGCTGGTCAGTTGTTAGTTTTTTTTTGGCTAAGTACTGGGGCGTTGAGTGAGGTGAACTCACTCAACGCTGTAGCCCCTGCTAGCGGCTAAGTACTTTGGCGTTGAGTGAGTCGACCTCACCCAACGCCACTTCTGTTTTGGCATTGAGTGAGGTTTGGCGTTGAGTGAGTCGATCTCACTCAACGCCATTTCGATTTCAGCGTTGAGTGAGTCGACCTCACTCAACGCCATCGCCTCTGTGCAGCCAAGTACTTTGGCCTTGAGTGAGGTTTCCTAACTCAACGCCATAGCCTTTTCTGAGGCTAAGTACTTTGGCGTTGAGTGAGTTGAGCGCACTCAACGCCATTTGTGGTTTGGCGTTGAGTGAGGTCAGCTCACTCAACGCCGCAGGTTTTCCTCGTGGCTACTATGTGCCAGGGCGTTGAGTGAGTGAACCTCACTCAACGCCATTGCTGTTTTGGCGTTGAGTGAGGTGTACTCACTCAACGCCGTAGTTCTCTTTTGCGACTAAGTGTAAGGGCGTTGAGTGAGTGAGCTTCACTCAACGCCATTGCTATTTTGGTGTTGAGTGAGGCCAGCTCACTCAACGCCACTTTCTCTGTTTTTGGCTAAGTACCAGGGTGTTGAGTGACTGTACCTCACTCAGCGCCATGGCTATTTTGGCATTGAGTGAGGTTGGCTCACTCAACGCCAGGGTTGATCTTGCAGGAGGCGTTGAGTGAGTGAGCTTCACTCAACGCCATGCTTGTTTTAGCGCTGAATGAGGCTAGCTCACTCAACGGCAAGGTCTGGTTAGGCGTTGAGTGGGTCCCACTCAACGCCAAGCCGTGTTGAGTTATTTCAACATTTTCCCTTACCTTGATTCTCATTCCTGAGTGAATTCCTTGATTTGATTTCTTTTTTGTAATTTCCTTGTCGGCCATGTTTCTCTTTCCTAATGGTCGAATCGTGGGTCGTGGTTAGTAGTGGTGGGTTGAAGCTCTTCATGGGGGAGGTGTTGTGCAATTTAGCCAAGGCCACCCTTAATCTTCTATCTTGCTCCAGGTACGGGATGGGAAAGGGGGTGGAAGGTCCCTTGTGCTTTCGCATGTAGACCCTTGAGCTTGTTGGCGTGGAAATGGTGGTTGAGGGACTGAGTTTGCCTCCAACCTGGATCCATGCTGTTTGTTTATACTACTACCATTTCCCACAGCTTAGGATGTTAGAAGTTTATTCCTTGGTAGATTGCAGCACTTTGGGCTCTTGGTAGCCTAGCAGGCCCTGCAGGATGTAGTTCCTGGATAGGGTGGTTGCTGTTTCCTTGCACGTAATGCTTTTCTTGTTGTCCTACTTTGGACAGTTGTGACTTTTTCTTCTGCATGTTGTTCTTCTTTCTTTCACTTTTTCCCCCTTGGTTGACTCTTTCATGCAGTCTTTAGCTCGTTTTGCTTGCTGAGGTATTCTGTTTTGTTTTGGAATGCCTCAGGTTCTGAGCTGTAGCCAGTTTGGGGGCTAGGTTGCGGTGGTGTTGCTGGTGGTCTCTGGGACTTTGGAGATCCGGTTGCTTTGTTAGTGAGGTAGTTTTCCTGTACTTTCCTTACAGACATACATATGTGCCAGTGGGTTCGTGTCAGGTTGTTGGAGCCCACTGGTAGTTTTTACCTTTGTACTAGATATATTACTTCTGCTGCTACCTTTTTCTAGAGATAGTCTACTTGCTCTGGGGAGGTTTTATGTTAGCTTGCTAGTTACTTTTAAACTACAACTATTATTATAAAAAAGGGCACATGATCATCATGTTTTATAAAACTAAATCACTATTTTCCAATCACGTACAAAGACCGTTTTCTTATATATTATATTAATTAAATGTAGGGTCTTGCATAGCATAAGTGGTTCTCTTGGGACTCTTATGCACTCCTTAGGATGATAAACCTGAATAAAGTATTTTTTCGCAGCGTATAAGTATAGTTTTAAACTGTGGACTAGATGATCCATCGAGCCGAGGGATACGGCCTCTAAAATATAACTGAACTTCTAATCATTAAACTCATGAATTTCTTTTATTAAGTAAGTAGATGGTTTTGCTTAAGCGTCAGCAGTTATCCCATGCTCGACGTGTCATCATGACGCGTGTTTTCTCATACTCTGATAATTTCTAAATTCAGAGAAAATGCGGGTTGTGATAGTTGGTATCAGAGGGAGGTTGCATGAAAAGTTAGTCGGGCAACCTTTCTTTGTTTGCTTTTGGTAGTTCATCATCATGTCATTCACACACCGTTATGTCATTAGCACGTCTTGGCAAAAGCACGAACACTACACTCATAGCATAACATGAAGTATACGGGGCATATTATGTAGTATGGGATGCATAATATGTGTTCGTATATGGATCCACCATAGGGGCAACATGTGAGGGTTATGTAGTATGGGATGCATAACCTCACCACATGGGTGCGACTAGCACGTTTTCTTTTTTGTTGCATGAGAATGTTATGTAGTATGGGATGCATAACATTTTCATGTGTACGCCGCTCATAACATGCATTAGGGCCTTTTTAGAATGCATAGCACAAACATGCACATCATAACATTGCATAAGCACAACATGCCAAGCTAAAGAATGGCAGGATGACATATGTACACACATAAGTTTTCAAATTAATATAAAAGTCATGCCTTCCCGATCTAGGCACAAGAGTTAGTAAAGTGGTGGTTAACCATCCTAGGTTAGGGCATAACATCAAATTTTTGTTAAAAAGATAAACTCTCAGAGCAAGTTTAGCAGCTTTAAGTCTATATCTATATATGTATTGTCTGTACTTGTTTTTGGTTCTAGTCGTTGTATTAGGATCTGATTTGTGTTGTTAGGATGGCTAGGCGTCCTGCGACTCGATCCTCTCCCCTGTCTGAGGGTGAGTCATCTGGAGCTCAGAATGATGCGGTGATTGAGAACCTGCGTCAGAGTAGCGATTCCATGGGCAGGCAGTTGGAGGAGGTGCGAGCCCAGATTCAGTCTTTGGTGGCAGTTGTGGAAGGACAGGCTCAGGGAGTGCAAGTCCCTGTAGGGGGGTTAGCTGTTCCTCCTCCTCCTGTACCCTTGAGACCTCCAGTGGTGGTGCCAGCAGAGATGGCCTTCATCTCGCAGTTTCAGAGGCTGAGCCCTCCCACTTACGACGGGAAGGCGGATTTCATGGTCTTAGATGATTGGTTGATCTCCATGGAGGAGATGTTCTCGTACTCAGGGATTGCAGATGATCAGAGGGTGATGATAGACGCCTATCAGCTTAAAGGTTTGGCTAAGAGTTGGTGGCTGAGAGAGAAGGAGAGTTTAGTAGCTTGATGCTCTTGGGAAGTGTTTAAGGAGATGCTGTTGAGGAAGTTCTTACCTTCGGTCGAGCGAGACCGCCTCATGAACGACTTCCTCCATCTGAAGCAAAGGCAACTCACGGTGGGTGAGTATGAGATAGAGTTCAGCAAGTTGAGCCGTTTTGCCCCTGGATTGGTCAGCGTTGAGGCTGATCGAGTTAAGCGATTTCTCGGTGGTTTGATGATCGAGGTGCAGCAGTTGACCAGTGCTTATGGGTCAGTGACTTATGCAGGTGTAGTAGAGGCCACTCTGTAGGTGGAGGCTATTGAGACCGCGAAGAGCAGAGGCCAGCAAATGAGGAAGGACAAGAGGAAGTCAGTGGAGGAGAAGAAACCCCAGGTACCCGGTGCGGCTCCGGGGAAGAAGAGTAAAGTGGTGTGCAGCTTCTGTGGCCGGTCAGGCCACCCTGTCGAGAGATGTTTCAAGAAGGCAGCAGCTCAGAGGAAGGAGCAGGTTCATGCGATTCAGAGTGCTCCCAGGAAAGATGTCTCTTGTTCTGTTTGCAAGCGACCCGGGCATGATGCGGCCCAGTGTTGGTCCAAGGATAGAGTCTGCTTTCAGTGTGGGCAGAAGGGTCACATCAAGACTAGGTGTCCTCAGGTTCAGCCAGCACTTCCTGCAGTTCCATTGCAGGCATTACCTCCACCTCAGCGTGTGGACAAGGGAAAGGGGAAGCTGAACGTGATCTCTTCCGAGGAGGCTCAAGCCTCGACTCAGGTCATTTCAGGTTAGTTGTTTGTTGTTTTTCTAGCCTGGTAGTTTTATTTGCTAGAATATTTGCGGTATTGTTTTGCTAGTTCCTTAGTTTTGTGTGCTCCTATAGTGAAATTTAATGTGAAGAACTACTGGGCGCGTGTTCTGTGTGACTCTATTGCTACCCACTCGTTCGTGGCTAGAGCCTTTGTGGAGCGACATCGGTTGACCTTAGATCGTTTTCGGGAGTCCTTCCGTGTCAAGTTTCCCTCTAGTGAATCTGTGTTGTCAGATTTGGGCGTATTGGATTGCCCTGTTTTGTTGGGGGACTTTCTTGTGAAGGCGGACTTGAAGATGATTGATCTGGAGGACTTCGATGTCATTTTGGGCATGGACTGGCTGTCTAGGTATGATGCAGTCATTCAGTGCAAAGGAAAGTGCTTGGACTTCATCAGGGACGACGGTCAGCCCGGCAGCGTGTATGCTGATCTATGTCAGGATTCTCCTGTCATCTCTGCGGTTTGTGCTCAGAGGTTGTTTCTTTCTGGTTGTTGTGCTTGTTTAGTCTCGGCGGTTGAAACCGCTGTTAGCGTACCACGCTTGGAGGAGATTCCTATTGTTCGTGATTTCGCCGATGTTTTTCCTGATGATCTTCCTGGTCTTCCTCCTGATCGGGATGTTGAGTTTGTGATTGATTTAGAGCCGGGTACGCATCCTATTGCTTAGGCGCCGTGCCGGATGGCCCCTCGTGAGTTAGAGGAGTTGCGAGTTCAGTTGGATGAGTTGTTGGCTAAAGGTTTTATCAGGTAGAGTTCGTCACCTTGGGGTGCTCCTGTTTTGTTTGTAAAGAAGAAAGATGGGTCGATGCGGCTTTGCATCGACTATAGAGAGTTGAACAAGGTCACTATCAAGAACAGGTAGCCTCTGCCGAGGCTCGATGACTTATTTGACCTGTTGCGCGGTAGCACGGTGTTCTCTAAGATCGATCTTCGTTCTGGCTGCCATCAGCTCAGGATCCGTGAGGCAGATATTCCACGGACTGCGTTTAGATCGAGGCATGGACACTTTGAGTTTTTGGTGATGTCGTTTGGTCTGACCAACGCACCATCAGCCTTCATAGATATGATGAACCGGGTGTTCAAGGATTTCTTAGACAAGTTCGTGGTGGTCTTCATTGATGACTTGTTGGTTTATTCTCGCAGTGCTGAGGAGCACGAGCAGCATCTGCGCTTGGTTCTATCGGAGTTGAGGAACCAGAAGTTATTCGTCAAGTTGAGCAAGTGTGAATTTTGGTTGCCTCAGGTCTCATTCCTAGGCCACGTGGTGAACAAGGATGGGATCTCGGTCGACCCAGAAAAGATCGCAGCAGTGATGGATTGGAGTAGGCCGAATACCCCTAAGGAGACCAGGAGTTTCCTAGGTTTGGCTGGCTAATACAGGAGGTTTGTGGAGGGTTTCTCTTCCCTAGATGCACCTTTGACCAAGCTGACTCAGAAGAATGTGGCTTTTGTTTGGGACGAGAAGTGCGAAGAAGCCTTTCTGGAGCTAAAGAAGAAATTGTGCACTGCTCCCGTTCTGACCCTGCCTACTGAGGGTGTGGATTATGATGTATACGTGGATGCTTCGCTTGTAGGTCTGGGATGCGTATTAATGCAGGTTGGAAAGGTGATTGCCTATGGGTCAAGGCAACTGAAGACACATGAGATGAATTATCCTATGCATGACCTTGAGTTTGCAGAGGTAATTTATGCCTTGAAGTTGTGGAGGCACCTTCTTTATGGGGCTCAGTACAAGATCTTTACTGACCATAAGAGCCTGAAGTACTTGTTCACGCAGAAGGAGTCGAACCTGCGTCAGCGGCGGTGGCTAGAGTATGTGGCCGATTATGATGTAAAGATCCAGTACAATCCAGGAAAGGCCAATGTGGTGGCCGACGCCCTGAGCCGAAAGACGGGAAAGATCTTTAACCTCACCATCGATCGCTTAGTGGAGGAGTTCCTCCTTATGGATATAACAGTGGGATGTTGTAGCTTGCAGATGGCTCCTTTTGAAGCCTTGTATGGGTGGCGCTGCAGAACACCGTTGTTTTGGATTGAGACTGGTGAGAGGCCTTTGTTGGGTCCAGATGCTCCTGAGGAAATGGAAGTCGCCGTGAAGCTTATTCGAGAGAAGCTTCGTATAGCTCAGGAGAGGTATGAGAAGAACGCCAATCGGCGTAGGTCTGCCATAGAGTTTTCTGTAGGGGACCTTGTATTTCTCAAGGTTTCCCCAATGGTGGGTGTAAAGAGGTTTGGTAAGAATCGGAAATTGGACCCGAGGTATGTCGGCCCGTTTGTGATTTTGGAACGGATTGGCGTGTCAGCTTATTGATTGGATTTGCCAGCGAACTTCCGAGGTATTCATAATGTTTTTTCATGTTAGCCAATTGCGGAAGTGTGTGCGCAGCAGTGGGCAGCTCTTGGATGTTGTGCCCCAGTTGGAGCCCAACCTCTCTTTTGTTGAGGTGCCGGTTCGTATTTTGGATACTCAAGAGTGAGTGCTGCGAAAGAAGTCCATACCGATGGTGAAAGTTCTTTGGAAAAAATCAGGATTTGGAGAGCGTGACTTGGGAGCTAGAGTCCGCCATGAGGAGGGCTTACTCTCACCTGTTTCCCTGATTTGATCGGTATGTTTCCCTTCTTGTAATTCCTATTCGTTACTTTTCCTTCTTTAGTAGGAGTGTTGTGCGTAAAGTTTCGGGACAAAACTTTCTTTTAGGGGGAGTGACTGTAACGCCCCCGATTTTTCTGCGATTATTTTTATTCCCGTTTGGCGTTACGATGACGCGTTTCCGTGGCTTGTGCCATTTGTGGAGTGTGGTTTAGATCCTTAGAACTGAGTTCCCTATTTTGTAGCCTGTTGGCAAGATCTCCCTAGCAAGCCGAGTCTTTTTGGGTGACCCGGTGTGGCCTCTCGGGGGGATGTTTGTGTTTGGCTTTATTTGGGTATAACTCGAGTTCTGTTCGTCGAAAGTTAATTTCGACTTCGCCGTTGTGTTCGTAGCGTGGGTATTTAGCTACGGTGCGAATTTTGTCGAATTCCGAGGTGATTCGGTTTTCGCGTCGTTTTGGTGTGTTAATAGTATATGTAATTATTTATTAATTTGAGTAGGTTTGTCATGAACCTTTAGTTATGGGCTGAAGCGTTGTTTCTTGCGGCTGAATTGATTCAGCATTTATTCCTGCATAGGTGGCAGCCTTGCATTGGCTTGCCTTTTTGGAATTCTCTTAATATAAATAAGAGAATAGGCGTCTAGGTTTCGGTTTTTGCTGAACCGGCATGTCTAGCTTTAGTATAAAAGCTTTGTTTAGAAGTGGCGGCCCACTTCTTTCTTCTTCTTATTCCTGTGAGAAACCGTCTCCTGCTTGTTCGAGAAATCAGAGAGAAAAACCGTTGTTCCTGTACCCCTTCGGACGGTGATTCCGGGCTTGTTCGTGGACGGATTCCGATTCCGAAAGCGGCGTTGTCTTACTCTCTCTTAGATCTACGTTTCTACGGTAAGATTTCTGATTTTCGTGTTCTTTTAAGTAATCTAGAAATTCAGTTTGACCCCTCTTCCTCCACAAAACCTCTAGATAGTTCTAGGCTTGTGCTGTTGCGGCCAAATCCGAGAGAGAGGGTGTTGTTCAAGAAAACTGCTGGATATAAGGCAAGTGGTGCTTCTTTCCCTTGCCAAGTGGAAACCTTTCTTTTTTATATTCCTCTTCCTGTTAGCAATGTTCTTCCAGGTTTTCTTGCTCATGCTCAATTTAATTATGACAACTTATTGTTTAAAGCCTATTGAACTTATTCGTCCAGATTTCATATTTCTTTTTGCTTCCTAATAGTAAATTGCTTAAAACAAAATCTGTTCTCCGAACTTAGGGATGCTGCAAGGTCTTGTTAGATTCTTATTGTTACTGCAGTTTTATACCACTGTCAGTTTGGTTTGCTGTAGGGTAGAAATTGTTGAGTCCTTCTTGGGTAGGCTCGGTTTAAAGTAAGTTGGCATGGCTGTAGAGTAGCAGTAGTAGCAAACCTTTTTCCTTTTCAAAGTCTTGTTGAATAAAATGATTTGAGGCAAGTGGTGTTCTTGCCCTTGCCATTCTCTTGTTCTCTTGTTATTATTGAAAATCCCGGTTAGCCCTAGGGTAGAGGCCATGATGATCTTGTATCTTGCTGAATTTTTTAAGGCTTAGTTTCTCCTATTGAGCCCCCTTCTTTGTGTTGATGGTGCCCAACACGCCGGCGTAATGCCACCGATTTAATTCCAGATTGTTGTCTGGTTGGTGGCTTGCGGGTGAAGCCGAGAGAGAGAGAGAAGGGGGTGCCTGCTGTGTTATTTTTTTGGAAGAGCAAAGTTTGGGCTCTCGGGTTGGCGTTGAGTGTGGTGCACACACTCAAAGCCTTCCCGGGATTGGCGTTGAGTGTGGTGCACACACTCAAAGCCTTTGCGGGTTTGGAATTGTGTGTGGTGCACACACTCAACGCCACACCTGGTCAGTTTTTAGTTTTTTTTGGCTAAGTACTGGGGCATTGAGTGAGGTGAACTCACTCAACGCCGTAGCCCCTGCTAGCGGCTAAGTACTTTGGCATTGAGTGAGTCGACCTCACTCAACGCCATTTCCGTTTTGGCATTGAGTGAGGCAAGCTCACTCAACGCCGCGGTTTTCCTGTGAAGCCAAGTGTTTTGGCATTGAGTGAGTGATGAGTCCCTATTTTATACTATATTTTGGACTCATCTAGGCCTATTTCCATGTCTTTGCACACCGTTTAGCGCCATTTGCACTCCTTTTGGTTCGCTACGGTTTTCCACGCCCTGTGCACCTTTTTAGCCCATTTCCGTGCTTGTGTGCATTTACTTTCTTGCTATGTTTATCACTGTTCGCTGTGGCTGCCGCGATCGATGCCCCGTGCAGTTTTCCTGCAGGTTTGGGGATCGTGAGGGCATTCGGGATAGGCGTTTCACTATTTTTGGCAAAGGAGTCAGTGGTCGTGCGTTTTTGCCCACGCACGACCATCGACCTCCTGGCGCACGATCACTGATCGTGCGCAGCCCGGTCTCATTTGTGAAACTCTGTCTTGAACCTTCCGCACGATCACTGCCATACCGCGCACGACCACTGCTCGTGCGCCGCCGATCGTGCGCAGTCATATCCATTTTGCAAAAGTCTGTCTGGCTATTTCCGCACGATCATCAGCCTTGCCTCGCACGATCACTGATCGTGCGCTGCTGATCGTGCGCGACTACTGATTTTCTGATGCAGGTCTGCAGGTTGCTCACGCACGGGCGCTGACCTTGGTCGCGCACGACCACTGGTCGTGCGCCAGTGGTCGTGCGCGCTATTTATTCTGCAAGCTATAAATACGCTGTTCCGCGAATTAGGGCAGGACAATCGTTACGGAACCTTCGCCATTCCGCCGTTTTCGCCCTCCAGCAGTCCCATTCACCTCCACCTCCATTCCTACCAACGGGAGGACTTTCTCCCGTGATTCCGAAGCATCCCTCATCCTCCGGCGATCCTACGGCCATTAAAGCTCTTCTCCAAGTTCTTCACCGAGGAAGACGACGAAGCTTGCCTCAAGAACGGACTTAAAGGCCACCGAAGTGACAGCTCGGCAGTACCGGAAGCCCTCCACGGACTGCGCTTGGAAGCGGTTTGACAACCCGCACCTCCGGCCAACACCCGCGAAGGATCTTCACTCTTGTGGTTTAGCTTTCTCCAACCTTTCTTGTTGTATGGTTTATGTATGCATGTATGAACGGATTAATCTCTTTTGCAATGAAATGTTTATGCTTTCATCTTGCTTGTGAGATTCGTTGTTAATGCGCTTCGCTCTCTTTCGTTCACTCCACGCATTTGATTCACTTCATTTCACTTCACATCACACACTTCACTCACTAGCTTACCGCCCACTCGCCCACCGAAGTACGGCATCGCGGCCGCTACATCCATCTCGCCTTGCGAAGCGGTGATTGCGACCCGCATAGTTTAATTAGTGTAATCGGTCGTAAGACCACCAACCAAAGCCCCTTTCTTTTTCTGTTTATTTCATTTAACTCTCATAACGATAGTTTCAGAGTCTAAATCGTTCGACGCCAATTGCATTCCTCAAGAGACCGACATCCGGGGATTCATTCCCAACTTTATTACTTGAGCGACCGGTACGCTTGCCGTATTTTACGCGCATCAAGTTTTTGGCGCCGTTGCCGGGGAATGCAACTGTTGTACGATTATGATTTCTGAAAATATTGGTATATGAGTTAATTTGTTTTGCTCTGTTCATTTCTTTTCTCATCTGCTGTAGTACATTGTCGGAATTGTAAGTTTTGCGCGATGAATATTTGCAAAGTAGTTGCTTCTGTTTGACTTTGATATTTCCGCAATGTGGGCCAATTTCAATATCCGTTGCCCTCATTGTGGAGATGTCTCGCATGCAAGTGATAGATGTCCCCAGAAGTATAGTCCCCAGGAAATTCACGACTCTACGTCTCGTAGACATAAGCCGGTCATCCACCGACCCGCGGAGCCATTACCGCACTACTTTTTCTCGGCTTCAGCAAACGCTTCACCGCGGAAGCCGGCTAAGCAGTGCATCTTTTGTCGAAGCTGGGATCATGCATTGAAGGACTGCACTGCTTATTTGGCTGAATTGGAAGTGGATAATGAGCCGGACTTCCGGATTATTCCCACTTCCACCGTGAGCAGCACCCCTTCAGCCTCGGGATATGCATCGACGCCGTCTCCATGTTTTGGAGATAGCACTTCCGGTACATGCCCTGATGCTTATGTTGATCCCCATCCCGGCATGGATACGTATACTTCTGATGAACATGCATCACCTAGCATCGAGTCCGGTTGCGAAGAGCCAGTTCTTGACTTCCCGTTGAGTTCTGTACCTTCACCTTCTTCTTTGCACAATATTCTGTCTTTTTCTGATATTTCTGTTGAGCTTGGTTCGCAGGTGGAACCTAGCAGTTCCAGTTTTCTGTCAGATCCTGCTGCGGAGGACAATTCCGTGGTCGAAGTTGCTGCTTTTACCCCACGTGAGGATGTTCAATGCACGGACGAAGTGGAGGCTGCGCTAGGAACTTCTTGTCCCATCCTGAACAGTGATGTTCAGTTTTCTATAATTCCACCAATGGGGGATGATTCCGGGACCATCTCCAAGATTGAGGATCTTTTATGTTATTCTTCTGATTTATTTCTTGACCCTGTTCTTGTTTCCACATCCCTGCAGGACCCCATCGTGGAACCGGTTCGATCAGTACAAGGGCCTGTAATGCGGCCTACGACTGCTAGAAACCATTTGCAGGTGGTGTTGGAAGCGACGAGCTTCACAAGTTATTTCCTGCCCATGCCTGACATTTATGACAGGTATACTTATACAGGTAGTGGGGCATTTGCTCTGTCTCCATACCGGTACCCGCTACCAAAATGCGTGCTTGAGCAATTGCCTGAGCATTTCTATTTTCATACGCCAATCAGCTAATACGTGTTTAGAAGTTGAATAAGTCCTGTTGGGAGACAGAAAACCCAATAGTTATCTAGGTAGCTTGTTCTTTTCTTTTCTAGTAGAATTTTAGCAATTTGTTTCTTCTTTTCCAATCTCAATGTTTGTGGTAGCTCCGCCTCATTTCCTTATCTCCCGTGCGCACCCGCAGCGTTATCCGAGCGATCTTGGTATAAAACTTGGTGCCTGTAATTTTAATATATCGCGCACGACCACTGATCGTGCGCGCTATTTGATTTCGCACGATCACTGGTCGTGCGGACGGCCCAGTTTTTATAAAAGGACCCCTCGGGCGACGCTGAGCGTGCGCCCTAATCTCTCGCTCCCAAGCTTTCGTCGTGCGTCGGTCTCCTGAGCTTCCGTTTCCCCCTCTTCTTCTCCGGCAAATCTCCGAGAGATTTCTTCCTTCCTCGCTCCGCCGGATCTTCCTCTTGCAATGGCTTCTACCTCTAACCGCAGGGCTGTCAACGCCTACCAGCGCTCCACTCCGGCTCAGGTGCTGCAGAGGATGGCTACATTTCAGAAGGACTCTCACCAGCGCCGGTTTACTGATTTGAAGGACAAACCCTTCCTCCCTCAACGTCTTGTGGACTGGGAGGAGTTAAGGTCCATTGGCGACGGCGGTGTTCTTGCGGATTCCATCCTCCACCTCTACTCATTTGACAAATGGAGCCACGTTTTCGAGTGCCGCGAACCCGGCTTCAGAGAGCTCACTTTGGAGTTCCTCTCCACGTTTGAGTGGGAATGCGACACTCGCGGCTATCGCCCTGTTGATTGCTCCTTCCGGATTCGGGGACGGGTCATTTCCATGACCATCCATGAGCTTGGCGTCCAAGCCGGATTCTACTCTGATGCCTCGGAACCTCAAGGTTTAGGCTCCGGCTTCCCTGAAGGGTCCTCCCATGGGTCTGCTTGGCGCGAAATTACCGGTTCCGACGAGGAGTATGTGGCTCGGAAGGCCAAGTCGACCAAGATCATTTCCCCTGCCTTGCGGTATCTTCAGCATCTACTTAGCCACTCACTCACGGCGCGGTCACTTAGTCAGAATGTGGTTGGGTGGCAGGATCTAGTTTCACTTTATAGCATGCTCCGTCGGGAACCCATCCATCTTGGTTATATGCTGGCGACATTCTTCCATCATGTGGCTACTTATCGCCTTGCCGGCGCGATCGGTGGTGCTTACTACATCACGCGCATCGCCAAGAATTTGGGAGTTTGGGATAGTTTGCCGCCGATGGAGCAGGTTACCACCCCTTCCGTCATCACCCGAGCCAACATGGTCAGTTTTCATCTGCTGCGTGTTATTGGGAGGCGATCCGATCATCGATTCGAGATTGTTATGCCAGGTGACGCCCGAGGAGCTTTGCAGGAGGACGAGGATGAAGTTGCTCCCGAATCTTCCGCCATGGGTAGGCGGAGAGCTGCCGGAGGCACTCAGCCACGTCGTTCTCGGCCACCATCTGCTGAGCCGGAGAGGCAGCCCGACCCTCATTTCAGTGCTACGCAGGGTCAGAACATTCCATTCTTGAATGAGCGGCTCGCGGATATTGAGGCCTCCCAGTTGTGGATGCAGAACCTGGTATATCAGCAGGCTTTGCGTGGTGGCCTAAACATCCCTCCGCCGCCGGTTCGTTCCGCTCCCGCTCCCCGCCCGCCGCCCGTTGAGTTCGACAGCAGCGACGAGGAATGAGTGCAATTCCTCTCCCCCACTGCTACCTCTGCATTTTATTTTTGGAACATTTTGAGCTTTATTTTATTTTGCTGCATAAACATTATATACAATTGCTAATACAGGTATTTGGTCCACCTTAAGGACGGTAAACAAAAGGGCTATTCGGGAGACAACCCAAGCTTGGACCTTTTGGTCCCCTTGTTTATGTTTGATTTTATTTTATGCTTTCTATCTTTTTGTATTCTCTATTGTTCGGCCTAATTCGCAGGTTCAGCTTATCTTTTGTGCGATGCAGCACTTCCCGCGAATCATCATGCAATCTTCTGGCATGCTCCCCTCTTTGGAGCATTGGTACTCTCTCTCGCTTCAGATTTCATTTTCTGGTTGAATGTTTATTTTTCTTGCTTATGTTTTCATTCAAGTCTGGGGGGAAGAGCCGCTTGTGCACTCCACGAGCACATTTAATTTCGCATGCCAGTAGTTTTCCTTTTTCGCTTCATTATGTTAGATTCCTGTTGCACACCACTGCACCCACATGAGCGCGCACTCTTACCACGCGCGCGGCTCGGGTTGAGTACTTATGTTGTGTAAGTTTTAAGATTGTGGTGCTGACGTAGGATTTTGTCGTACAGTAGTTCGAAACTCGTGCAGTGCTCCTAATCGAGTGCTCACGTTGTGTAGGAATTGTATAGAGCTAGTTTCTTCTCATGTTTGCATTTTATATTTTTTTCTATATTCGTAAATACTGTCTGTCCTACTCAACTTCTGAATCCGGAGTGATCTCGCGGTAGTGTAGGCATGTGTGTAAGCGTCGCTGGCTTTGTTTTGCTCGAGTCGGGAGGACGGATCACTTTTCTCGGTGGCTAAGAACTTGCCCCAAGCGACTTTCGAAGCATTGGTGCCCGGTTAGTCGAGCGTGAGCGTGACGTAGGCCATCATTTTGGCCCGGTTGATCCTTGCCCCCGTCCTAACATAGCCCTCGCTAGCCCCGTTGAGCCTACCTTCCCTTTTGATCAGCTCCACATGCAAGTCACCAAAGCCTCAAGCCACTCCTAGTCGCACACCCGCGTTGAGCTCTTGTTTCGTTAATTTCTCGTTGGGTTGTTGTGATGGGCGGATTTTGTGAACGTGTGGATATGCCGCAAAGTTTATAAATGCTGAATTATTGAGGAAAGAAAAGAGAAAAGAAAAAGTATAAATGAAAAAAAAAAAAATCTGAAATTGAGAAATCTGTTTTATGGTAGGCGGTGCACCCACTCATGTTGTAAAAGCCAAGTTTGGGGGTGTGGTGCACTCGCATTCATGTTGTTAGCGAGAATTCTGATGTGTGCGAGCTCCGTTGGGTTGTGCGTAGCCTTCGTCTTTATCTTGTCCATCCATACCTACATCTACACCCAAGCCCCACTCTTCACCTCAAGTCCTACGGATTCACGCTCGAGTCAAACCCGCATCGTGGAGAAAGTGCGAACGGGCAAGCATATGGCCCCCGACATTGGTGGATTCCTTTGGAGGTGATCATGAGCCCCGGTCTTTGGCAATACCTCGCCATCCGACTTGCCTACTTTCTGCCTTCCCATGACCGTGCGATTCTCCGGAATTCATTCTTTGAGTAGTGACAGTATCTATTTACGTTTTTCGAAAATTATAAATTGCCTTGCATGATTAGAAACTCTTTCTATTATATTTTTTAGGCATGTGAGCTTCTCGATTTCTCGTCCTACTGTAGGTTGTAATTACTACGTCAGCTAGCCGTTTTAGAGCCCACAACGTGATTATTTGCCCGGGACGTGCAAATGGTTAAGTTTGGGGGTGTGATGAGTCCCTATTTTATACTATATTTTGGACTCATCTAGGCCTATTTCCATGTCTTTGCACACCGTTTAGCGCCATTTGCACTCCTTTTGGTTCGCTACGGTTTTCCACGCCCTGTGCACCTTTTTAGCCCATTTCCGTGCTTGTGTGCATTTACTTTCTTGCTATGTTTATCACTGTTCGCTGTGGCTGCCGCGATCGATGCCCCGTGCAGTTTTCCTGCAGGTTTGGGGATCGTGAGGGCATTCGGGATAGGCGTTTCACTATTTTTGGCAAAGGAGTCAGTGGTCGTGCGTTTTTGCCCACGCACGACCATCGACCTCCTGGCGCACGATCACTGATCGTGCGCAGCCCGGTCTCATTTGTGAAACTCTGTCTTGAACCTTCCGCACGATCACTGCCATACCGCGCACGACCACTGCTCGTGCGCCGCCGATCGTGCGCAGTCATATCCATTTTGCAAAAGTCTGTCTGGCTATTTCCGCACGATCATCAGCCTTGCCTCGCACGATCACTGATCGTGCGCTGCTGATCGTGCGCGACTACTGATTTTCTGATGCAGGTCTGCAGGTTGCTCACGCACGGGCGCTGACCTTGGTCGCGCACGACCACTGGTCGTGCGCCAGTGGTCGTGCGCGCTATTTATTCTGCAAGCTATAAATACGCTGTTCCGCGAATTAGGGCAGGACAATCGTTACGGAACCTTCGCCATTCCGCCGTTTTCGCCCTCCAGCAGTCCCATTCACCTCCACCTCCATTCCTACCAACGGGAGGACTTTCTCCCGTGATTCCGAAGCATCCCTCATCCTCCGGCGATCCTACGGCCATTAAAGCTCTTCTCCAAGTTCTTCACCGAGGAAGACGACGAAGCTTGCCTCAAGAACGGACTTAAAGGCCACCGAAGTGACAGCTCGGCGGTACCGGAAGCCCTCCACGGACTGCACTTGGAAGCGGTTTGACAACCCGCACCTCCGGCCAACACCCGCGAAGGATCTTCACTCTTGTGGTTTAGCTTTCTCCAACCTTTCTTGTTGTATGGTTTATGTATGCATGTATGAACGGATTAATCTCTTTTGCAATGAAATGTTTATGCTTTCATCTTGCTTGTGAGATTCGTTGTTAATGCGCTTCGCTCTCTTTCGTTCACTCCACGCATTTGATTCACTTCATTTCACTTCACATCACACACTTCACTCACTAGCTTACCGCCCACTCGCCCACCGAAGTACGGCATCGCGGCCGCTACATCCATCTCGCCTTGCGAAGCGGTGATTGCGACCCGCATAGTTTAATTAGTGTAATCGGTCGTAAGACCACCAACCAAAGCCCCTTTCTTTTTCTGTTTATTTCATTTAACTCTCATAACGATAGTTTCAGAGTCTAAATCGTTCGACGCCAATTGCATTCCTCAAGAGACCGACATCCGGGGATTCATTCCCAACTTTATTACTTGAGCGACCGGTACGCTTGCCGTATTTTACGCGCATCAGTGAGTCGACCTCACTCAACGCCATTTCGGTTTCGGCGTTGAGTGAGTCGACCTCACTCAACGCCATCGCCTCTGTGCAGCCAAGTACTTTGGCGTTGAGTGAGGTGTCCTCACTCAACGCCATAGCCTTTTCTGAGGCTAAGTACTTTGGCGTTGAGTGAGTTGACCTCACTCAATGCCATTGCTGGATTGGCGTTGAGTGAGGTCAGCTCACTCAACGCCGCAGGTTTTCCTCGTGGCGGCTATGTGCCAGGGCGTTGAGTGAGTGAACCTCACTCAACGCCATTGCTGTTTTGGCATTGAGTGAGGTGGACTCACTCAACGCCGTAGTTCTCTTTTACGGCTAAGTGTAAGGACGTTGAGTGATTGAGCTTCAGTCAACGCCATTGCTGTTTTGGCGTTGAGTGAGGCTAGCTCACTCAACGCAACTTTCTCTGTTTTTGGCTAAGTACCAGGGCGTTGAGTGAGTGTACCTCACTCAACGCCATTGCTGTTTTGGCATTGAGTGAGGTTGGCTCACTCAACGCCAGGGTTGATCTTGCAGGAGGCGTTGAGTGAGTGAGCTTCACTCAATGCCATACTTGTTTTGGCGCTGAGTGAGGCTAGCTCACTCAACGCCAAGGTCTGGTTAGGCGTTGAGTGGGTCCTACTCAACGCCAAGCCGTGTTGAGTTATTTCAACACTTTCCCTTACCTTGATTCTCGTTCCTGAGTGAATTCCTTGATTTGATTTCTTTTTTTGTAATTTCCTTGTCGGCCATGTTTCTCTTTCCTAATAGCCGAATCGTGGGTCGTGGTTAGTAGTGGTGGGTTGAAGCTCTTCATGGGGGAGGTGTTGTGCAATTTAGCCAAGGCCACCCTTATTCTTCTATCTTGCTCCAGGTACGGGCTGGGCAAGGGGGTGGAAGGTCCCTTGTGCTTTCGCATGTAGACACTTGAGCTTGTTGGCGTGGAAATGGTGGTTGAGGGACTAAGTTTGCCTCTAACTCGGATCCATGCTGTTTGTTTTTACTACTACCATTTCCCACAGCTTAGGATGTTAGAAGTTTATTCCTTGGTAGATTGCAGCACTTTGGGCTCTTGGTAGCCTAGCAGGCCCTGCAGGATGTAGTTCCTGGACAGGGTGGTTGCTGTTTCCTTGCACGTAGTGCTTTTCTTGTTGTCCTACTTTGGACAGTTCTGACTTTTTCTTCTGCATATTGTTCTTCTTTCTTTCACTTTTTCCCCCTTGGTTGACTCTTTCATGCAATTTTTACCTTGTTTTGCTTGCTGAGATATTCTGTTTTCTTTTGGAATGCCTCAGGTTCTGAGCTGTAGCCAGTTTGGTGGCTAGGTTGCGGTGGTGTTGCTGGTGGACTATGGGACTTTGGAGATCTGGTTGCTTTGTTAGTGAGGTAGTTTTCCTGTACTTTCCTTACAGACATACATATGTGCCAGTGGGTTCGTGTCAGGTTGTTGGCGCCGACTGGTAGTTTTTACCTTTGTATTAGATATATTACTTCTACTGCTACCTTTTTCTGGAGATAGTCTACTTGCTCTGGGGAGGTTTTATGTTAGGTTGCTAGTTACTTTTAAACTACAACTATTATTATAAAAAAGGGCACATGATCAGCATGTTTTATAAAACTAAATCACTATTTTCCAATCACGTACAAAGACCGTTTTCTCATATATTATATAAATTAAATGTAGGGTCTTGCATAGCATAAGTGGTTCTCTTGGGACTCTTATGCACTCCTTAGGATGATAAACCTGAATAAAGTATTTTTCCGCAGCGTATAAGTAGAGTTTTAAACTGTGGACTAGATGATCCACCAAGCCAAGGGATACGACCTCTAAAATATACCTGATTTTCTAATCATTATACTCATGAATTTCTTCTATTAAGTAAGTAGATGGTTTTGACTGAGCGCCAGCAGTTATCCCCTGCTTGACATGGCATCATTACGCGTGTTTTCTCATACTCTGATAATTTCTAAATTCGGAGAAAATGCGGGTTGTGACAGCTCCCCCTGAGAAAGATGAGAGCTTTGCTACGGTGATAGGTCTTCAGAAGCTTCAGATTTCCAGCAGAAGATGGTTTCAGCAGAGCCTGAAATATGAATTGTCTGGAGTCTTTGATGTTGAAGCTATGATCACTTTTCAGTATGCCAACTAATTCTCCAGGATTGATCACTTGATTTTTGAATTGATCTCTCTATCCTGTGAATCTGTACTGAGAATTTCTTGTTGTAGATGTCTATTCTTGTGTAGTCTCTTGTTGTATATCTGTCAGACTAGAAAAAATGATTTATTCTTTGAAGATCCTCTATCCAAGATAGCCGTTAGCAGTCAATAAATGTCTTCCATTAATGTTTTGTCTTCTGGAGGAAAGTCCAATAAATATTCTCTGATAAATCCCTTGAAACTTGCTCCAGAATAAATGAAAATGGCTAGCAGATCTCTTGAAATAAATGTCAAGAGAATTTGAAAAACATTCCAAAAGCTGACTGAATTTGAATCCTCAAAGTCGTCTATCTCTCAGGAAAAACGTCGATCTGAGCTCTACGATCGTCGACCTGAGCTAAGAGATTGGATTGAACATTAGACAGAAAACATCGACCTGAGCTCGAAGATTGTCGACCGGAGCTCAGCAATCTGAAGAATAAGCTGAAGGTAGATCGTCGATCTGAGCTCGAAGATCGTCGACCGGAGCTCGATGATTTAGCATATTTGAGCTCAGATAGCGTCGAACGGAGTTCGACGTTTCGTCGACCTAAGCTCGACGATAATTATCTTTGCCTCAGCTCTAAGCCTGAATTCTTGAATGGTCCTAGGGGCAGCTTCAAACCTAAATTCTAAGCCCTAGACTCATTCTAACTTGACCTTTTCAACTATACATCTAGGTCAAGCTGATTTCCTAAAAATATAGTAATCCTTGCCCAAATTAGTAATAGGGTGTTCCAACACCACCTCCTTGATATTTTGAAGGACCACCTCCAGACTACTGTGCAGGACCTCCTCCTGAGGAATATGAACAAGTTTGGGTATTAGATCAGACATGTATACCTTCTGAACCTCTAGAGATTCCGAAAGACAAAAGAAGGAAATATATGGATGGAACCCCAGCTAGCGGATCAACTCCATATCCATAAGCTGCAAAGATAAGAACTCAAGAGTTTGCTGAAGTATGGAGTCCACCCTCTTAATCACTTATTCTTGACACCCTCAAACTAGTCCTTGATTTTATTGAATCCACAAGCCTTCACTACATCTCAGATGAATGGGGATTATATAAGAAGTCTCTTATTAATAGAAGAATATATGACAGATTCTATGGAAGAAACAGTCCCAAGGCTCCTCCTAGACCTCTAAAATACTTCCCAAAGCCTTTTAGCAACCTAAAGACACAAGATGAGAAACTTGAAAGACAGCAACCTCCACAGGATCAGTAGATGCTGAAAATATTTTGAAAGTTCATTCTTTTGAAATTATGGAATTAAATTTCTTTTGGACAAATTTCTATTTATATGAACTCTCAATTTTGCAGATCTGACCTTACTCATAATAGCCTTTTATTCTACTTATCATGCTATTAGTTTCTTTATTTGTTTTTCTCTTGATTTAATTCACCTTAGTGTAGAGGGTTTTGACTTCTACAAATAGGGGGAGATTGTTGGGTATTGCATCCATAATAACCCAGATTTGTATGAAGTCGTCCTTGAACTAAGATGAATTAAGTTTGTATTTTAAGCTTCTTTTTAGTTGACTGTTTCCAGGACTTAATTGCCAAGTGTAGACCAATGTCAGTCTACAGTGGGTCACCAAACACAGGACCACACAATGTAATCCCTCATTGTGTGATCCATGGTATTGACTTATATGTAGCATCTCTATTGGGATGCATTTTATTTTCAAGCACTATACTTATTGGAGAAAGACATGTTGCTGATTTCTTTGCAGAAAGAAAACTTTTCAGGAAACAAAATTTTTTTCTAAGTATTTTACTTGAGAAGAACTTAAGTACTCGAGTAGATTATTTGATAGTACTCGAGTAAGTTAAGTATGGATTTCGAGTAAGGGAAATAGTTCTTGAGAAGATTGAACATAGTTCTCGAGAAGCCGGTTCCATTACTCGAGTACATCCTTTCTTATTCTTGAGTTAACAGAATTCCTATCTCAGAATTTTCTAAGTCCTATACTCGAGTAGTTAAGCTTATCACTCGAGTAGCTAAGTACTTTGTCTCGAGTGATAGAAGATAATTACTCGAGAAATGTCTATCTTACTCGAGTAGTTAAGTACTTGTACTCGATAAGTCTATCTACTTCTCGAAAAGTCAAGATCTAGTACCCGAGTAGACAGATTTCTTCTCGGAAATTTTTTTTAAGTCCTCTACTCGAGAAGATTACATAAATTTCTCGAGTAACATATTTAGTACTTGAGTAATCCTCATTCCACTCGAGTAATAATGAATTCTTTCCTGAATTTTTCTAAAGTACTTCTCGAGAAGTTTGCAGATGTCTTCTCGAGAACCTGAAGTATTGCTCGTTGAATCCTTTCTTCACTCGAGTAATACACCGATTTTTTCTCTGAAAAATTGCTAAGTATCAGGATGCATTTTTTCAAAATGATTTCCTCAATCATTGGTACACGTGGCCATCATTAATTGTAATTATAACCGTTAGGGATATCTTATAAAAGTTCTTATCATTCCGACTGATACCAAGACGCGTAAGAAGAATTTTTGAATCCCTAATTCTCTTTCCTAATTCGAAAGCCGTCGCTCATCATGCTCATCGCCAAGGGCTTTCGATCAAGAACGATTTAGAGAATTCGACTTGTATATCAAGATCTTCTACAATCTACACATCCTCTTCTTGATCTTGTAAGTCAGGAAATTTCAGATCAAGGATCTACCTGAGTCTTCTTAAACATATTCTGACAGATCTGGAAAGTTTAAGAAAGAAGACTTAGGGAGAAATTTCCAGATCTGAGAGATTTTACTATTTGTATTTCTTATTTCAAATCTATTCTTGTAGGAGATTTTTCTCCGAGTGTAGAATCTTTATTCTCCGAGTTGTTGTAGGAAGTTTGTTATCTTCCGAGAGTAGATCAGTTTTGTGGATCGAGTTGTACGAATGTTGTTTCGAGTTTTAGGATTGTTTTCAATCCGAGATTAGTGGAGTAGCCGAGTCTAGTGCATTGCTAGATCGGTGAGTGCAAAGTGGACGTACCCAAGGTTGAGGAACCACTATAATTCTTAGTGTCATATGTGATTGCTTGGTTATTTTTTTGTGCTTAGATCGCTAAAAATTTTTATTCCGCAAAAAGATTCATAACTCACATATTCACCCCCTCTAGGTGATTTAGGTAGACAACTTAAACATCTTTTAAGAGGGACAAGTCTTCCATTGCTGAGCGAGTTAATAAGAAGCTTCGTGCCATGAAGGAGAAGAATGTCTCCGCACAGACTGGGGCCACTAGCTTGCAACATAGGCCGCGAGAAAAGGAAGTTCCCTAGAACTGCTTCATTACTCCAGAGGCCGCAATCACAGTAAATGATTCCCTATCCACAGTTAGTCTATCTACTGTTGAGATACTCAACTCTATAGATAATGATCAACTTGATGCCATTAATCAATCCTTGTTGGAGGTAATGCAGCCTGAAGTCGAGATTTTTGGGGTTAATATTTGTGACCACCCTTCCACACCTGCGACTGAAGGAGATGAGAAGGAGAAGATAAGGGAGAAGATCGCCGCATAGTAGGAAAAGATCGCCGCCAAGAAGGCCAAACTGTAGGCGGCCTCAAAGCAGATCGTTGCAGACAAGCAAGCTTAGGATCTGCGGGTTGCTGTTGATCTATTGTGGTCAGTTAAACTCCAATCCTCGCCTAAGCACTTTAAGCATTAGTGGCTTTATAAGTAATCCCAGCAGAAGTCGAGGCCGATAAAGATCATCACTGAGACTGATGACATAGTTGTTTCAAGAAGGATGGCGGCCGAGATGGGAGCAAGAGTCCGCTAAGAATGGAGAAAGAGCCTTAGTGTTTTTTACCCGGAATGCATGAGGCGGCATGTTTTTGATGGCCTCCGCATCGCCGCGATTGTTGCCAAAAGTATGATTTTAATCTTTGCGTTTTGAGTCTGTTGCGACCTGGATTTGAATATGAACCTTGCTTTCTTTGTTTTAGGACTGAAGTTGCTGCCTAAGCCTGCTAAAACTGGTGAGATCGTGCCATCTCCAGAAGTAAATATTTCAGAGTAGCCTGGAGCGATCTCACTTAGTTAGTCTGCACAAGGCGATCAATCTTGCCTGAATAATTTAGCAATGTTAGAAAATAAGAAATTTGAAGATGAAATAAAAGACATTCGAGCTGAGTTGAGGAAGAAAATAGACCGAGAAAAAGCACCGGTGGACAAAATGGCCAGCATTTCAATGGCACTTGAGAAGAACAATAAGGAGAAGCAGCTGCTTGGTGAGGACGCCCGCCACTACAAGGGGAAATACTTTAATCTGGTGCGAGAAGTAAGGAGCCAATGAGGTGCCGAAGTACCTATGGAGAGGCTGTAATGGCCAAATCGCGCTGCTCCAGCGGAGGCACTGGTCCTATAGAAGGCAATCAGCCCGCCACGGAAGAGGTGTCGAGGCCGTCAACTGAGCACATGGTTCCTTTGAGCTGGGTTGATTGGGATGCCGTGCACATGCACTGAACCTTCAACTCCACGCACCGCCTCATCTACTAGTTTTATGACAAAGTCCTTAAAGAAAGCGACCATGCAACCTGACCATAGAGACCGTTAAGTCCGCTATTATCGCGAACAATTTGATATTTGTTGTATAATTTTTCTGTGCTGAACATTGCTTTTTTTTTATTGAACTTTGATGTGATCTGTGCGATCTTTATTATATTGCACTGTGATTTGAACAATGTTGCGGTCCACGTGATTTAAAATCATTCTGTTGGATAATGCTGAATGCGAACTATGCGAACTGATTCTGTATCTGTATATTTTGATTTGAAGTGCTTAAAATTGCTTTTAGGAACACTAAACACACAATGAGATGTGTGGACTGATTTTGTGTCCATGATCTTTGATTAAAATAGGTTGGATCGACAGCAAGATGTGCAGACTGAGCGATCAAGCCGTGTGGCCTGGCTGAAAAGTTATTAGACCCAAGTTCTATAAATAGTGCTCAAGTCTGTCTTCTTTATAGGAAATACGATCAAAGCAGATGTCCTTGAAGTCTCATAAAATGCTGTACGCACGTACTGATGCAACGGTCTCCTTCTATGCTACTAACCACAAAAAGTGTAAGCTAACAGAGACCAACTTTGAGGCCTTTGTTGTTAAGCATATGGCAGACTCACTTGTGCATGTCCGACTTCCAGAGGATCAAGAAAGAATCAATTTCTTCACTACAACTCAGATTGCAATGCCCATTGATCACTTTGACTATGGATTCAAGTTCCCTCTGCTATAGTTGCTGAAAATTTTTCAACACTACGACATGGTACCAGGGGAGCTCGCGTCGAATACCTTGGCAATCATTTATAGTTATATCTCTTACTTGCAATCTGAGAAGATCGTGTTCTCTTTAAACATATTCGAGAAAATCTTTTCAGTCCGCTCAATAACACCGACTGGAGGCCGCCCGTACAAAGGCGTGATTTACTTCTACTGCAGAGGCATGAAGGTTATGGGCCTGCCGAACAAGATCCATAACTAGACCTCAAGGTATCTGATCTATGAAGGCGACCTGGAGTTTGCGCAGACTCATCCGCAGGAGCGCGCGGACGCCACCTTCAAAAGTGTAAAGTTAGATGCGGTGGAGACCGCAATTGTTGAGTTCTTGGCAACGTAGATCGCCAAGAGAGTATGTTATACGCTCTGCGACCTGCCTCTGTAGTCCTCGCGACCTGCAGTGAACTGATTGAATTTTCATTTTCTTACTGCGGTCTTGGAGGTACAAGCAAATCCGCCTCAAACAACAAGCGGCCTGACCCCTACACAAAGGTAAAGGAAGAAAGAGATTGCAAAAAAAAGAAAGGAGGAGGGGGATCTTGTTGCGGGCTACTCCTCTTCTAAAAGCTTTGATATACATGGTTTTGGAAGAAGCCAAAAAGATCTGCGGGGAAACCCGAAGATCCACTGGCATAGCAAAAATAAGCATGTATTCCTTTCCACCGCGCTTCCCTCTTGGAGGGGTCCAAGAGTATCTCGCCACGCACATGCTGCGATCTTCACGCTCTACGGGAAGAACAAATTGCGCGACCTGAAAAATATCCCTCTACTGAGCTTCCTCTGCTAGACACACAGGCTAGCACAAACAACATGGTGACGAGCCACTTCATGGGTTGCCTGACAAGAGACCAATTCAAAGAGAATGTGCGACTTGAGTAGGAGGTAGAATCGCTGAAGGGAAGAAATAAGCGATTAGGAAAAAGGGTCTCTCTTTAGAAGGAGGCGGCGATGGTAAGCTTTGTATTCACAGCGGTCTCCAAATTAAGTCCACGATGACCTAACTTGATTTATTTTCTGCAAACCGCGTAAGACCTCGAGAATCGTAGCTTCCTAGACGCCATGTTTCCTTGTTTGAAGGAAAGCATCGAGATCACTATTCGGCGGTTCATCGAAGGCGGCTTCACGAAGGATGCTGTGGAAGGAGTGCCTTTTCTCCAGCTCTTCCCTGAGCTTGCGGACTAGATCGCGGCGCTAGAACGAGTTGTAAATGGAAAAGTAGTGATCTCTGAGGATGAAGAGGAACAAGAAGAATAAGGGGTAGAAGGAGAAACTGAAGATGAAGCCGCTGAAGATGCTGGTTCAAGTCAGTGGAGGGAAAGTTAGTCCACAAAGTCCACCTCTTCTAGTAACTCTGATGACGGGAACCCATATAGTGATTTTGTGGATAGAGAGAGATCCGATGGTAGTGGAAGCGGCTTAGAGGGCTATTCTCCTGATGTCAACATTGATGGATCAAGTCCAGACACTCCTCCTATGGAAAAGAAGTGTAAGAGATTGACGAAGTGAAAAGATATATTTTGTTTTTATTTTTTTAAGGAAGTGGCGGACTCGCTATAGAGGCCGCCAACTATTAAAAAGATGTAAATTTTGACATGATTAAATATAAAGGATATTTTCCTCAGCTTGCGTCTTTTGCTATTTTCATTGTTCATTTCTTGTATTTCAATTGTCTGAAATGTGCATGATCATTGTTTTCCACTATAGTTTGGTGAAAACCAGTCCGCGCCTTTTAAAATCTAGGCCGTCTACTTATAGTTAAGCTTACCTCAAAGATAACCAAGATTAATAATAATCTAGGCCACAATAACTGATTTTTCAGCTCGCCAAGGGTTATTTAACACCAGGAAAACGATTTAGTTGTAGCTCGTCGTAATATCTTGAACATGATATGAATATTATTTTCCAGCTCGCCGAAAATATGTAATGGGTATTGTCAAGTTAACGTGGACTTTGTAAAATACCAATTCCAGTCACTATTTCATTAACCGAGATTCTGATGATAAACTTTTGGGAGCTAAGAAAAGATAGATGGTAGATGTTCTGAACTGAGAGACAATTATAGATAAACTCTACGAGCTTAGAAATATAGGTTACATACTTAGGTAACCAACTGACAGGTGCGCACAGGGCCCAAAGCTTTCCTCACAGGGACACAAAAATTGTAAACCACATCACCCAAGTATTTTGGCTGCCTGATAGATCAAGCTTTTCGGACTGAAAACAAACAATAATGTATGAACTGAGAAATGATCCATAGCTTAGGTGACAAAGCAGGCAGGTGCATATAGCATTGCTTTCCTCACAGGGTCACAAAAACTGTGTGATCAACCTGGTGAAAACTGGCGGACTGAGCGGATACAAACATTGATTCTGTACTGGATAGAAATGATTCACATCATAGGTGACCAAGCGGGTCGGTGCGCACGGAGCCCATTACTTTCCTCACAGGGTCACAAAAGCTATAAGACCAACCCACTGAATATCAGAGCACTGAGAGGACACCAATATACAGTCTGCACCGAAAAGAAATGATTCACAACTTAGGTGACCAAGCGGGCAGGTGTCCACGAAGCCCATTGATTTCATCGCAGGGTCAGAGAAGCTATAAGATCAACTTACTTAAAATCGGTGGACTGAGAAGACACCAATATGCAGTCTGCGCCTTGTCAATTTTACCTGCGAGATGAGAATGAGCTACAGACTTAGGTGACCAAGCTGGCAGGTGCGCGCAGAGCCCATTGCTTTCGTCTGAGATCAACCCAGATGTGGATCTCTTGCAGGCACTGCTTGAGGGTACCAAAGAGTATTCAAGGGTCATAAGCTAGGATGATCTGTGGGCAGGTTCATAAAGCATTGCTTTCCTCATGTGATGATCAAAGTTGTAACGATATCCCATACAAGGCATGGTAGAGTTAGCACCCGCCCTGTCCCTCCAAAATGCATAGATGGGGTTAGATACCGGACGAGATCCAAAATTCAGTAGCTTGCTGTCCTAGAAACTGCAAGCTCCGCCTACATGGTATGAAATCTCCCCACAACACATGGTCTTTGTGGTGTTACGCTAATGATAACAGTTCCTGGGCATCCCAGTTGAACACGAAAATGTCTCCTAGTGTCAGTTATCCTTGCTTTAGAGTTGTGCAAAAGACAAAAACACTTGGAAAAATGTCAGTAAGGGGCCTTTGATTAATAATAATCTTTGAAAAGTTACAAAGGAAGAATAAGAGAGGATTTGGTTCAGGAATATAACCGTTTCAGATCATCCCCACTCCACGTAAGTTGTACATCATTTCCTTCATAAGTTTGCAGACGATAAGCCCTGTTCTTCAGCACTTCCTTGATAATGAATGGACCAGCCCAATTCTGATTCAGCTTCCCTACTGAGCCGGTTCTTGCAGCAACATCAAATTTTTAAGAACAAGGTCTCCCACTTGAATGTGTTTGATCCTCACATTCTTACCAGAGTATCTGGCCATTCTTATCTTTATTTCTTCAAGCCTTATGGCTGCTTTATCTCTGATTTCCTCAATATGATCCAAGATGAATTTCATCTCTTCATTGTTCAGCTCAAGCCAATCTTCCATGCCTTGTCTATCAAGCAAAACTCTTGGTGATGGAACTTCGAACTCAACTGGAATGAGAGCCTATGAACCATGAGAGAGCTTGAAAGGAGTCTCTCCAGTTGTTGATGAAGGTGTTGCCCTCAAGGTCTAGAGAACTAAGGGAAGTTGATCAGCGCAAATACCTTTGAGATTTTGCACTTTCTTATTGAGTAAGCTGAGAATCTGCTTGTTTGCTGCTTCAACCTGGCAATTGCACATGGGATGATGGATTGATGCAAAACACAGCTTTTTTCCAATCTGCTTGAAAAAATCAACCATCTCATTATTGTTGAACTGTGGCCCGTTATTTGAAATAATAGCCATTGGAATTCTATCCCGGCAGACTATCTCTCCCAAGATGAAGTTCTTTACTACTTATGTTGGTGTTTTAGCCAATGCCTTGGCCTCGATCCACTTACTGAAGTAATCCATCATTAATATGATTAAGCACCACTATCTGCTTGCCTTGGGAAATGGAACAAAGAGATCCATTCCCCATACTGCAAAGGGCCTTGGTGTTATAATTGATTTGAGCAGTTGAGCTGATTGATGTTGAAGTGGAGTGAACTTCTAGCACTGAGCACATTTCCTTGCATAAGATTCTGAATCCTTCTTCATAATGGGCCAGAAATATCCTTTCCAGAGGATTCTCCTTTTGAGGTTCCTTTCTCCATTATGACTTCCACACTCACTAGAATGAACTTCTTGAAGCACAGTAGGAGCCTCTTTTTCTGAAACTGATCTCGCCATTATTGACAGGAAGGTCTTTCTATACAGAATACCTGATATCAGATTGTAGTAAGCTGCTTTGATTTTGAATTTTTTCTTATCCTTGATCTGTAAGACCCCCTTTTTTTCTTTTCAAACCCCGGGGTATTAGGCCCAGAACCACCGCATTGCGGTGATACCTTCATACCCGGGAAGGTATCCACCACAAAAATCCGATCCTGCCGACCGATTTGATCACAACAGTAGACAAATATAGAAGAGAGAAAGTCCACAGGAATCACATATCATAGTAAATATCTCCACGAAGGGAGAGTCCACGAAATAATAAAGTACTGAAAACAGGGCTCATGCCCAATACATCAAATCCTCACTACAAGAGTCTCTCAAGTGGAAGCAAAACTAAAAAAGTACTAGCGGTTGGGACTCACTGTCCCAGCTGTCTTAACTCATGTACTAGACTGCCCCATCTCCAAGCGTGTCGACCTCCGGGGCTGCTCCTCTATGTTGGGCTCCACAGTCCCCTAAAATTAAATGGTTCGAAAACCGTTAGTCTAAAAGACTAAGCCTTATCATCCCCCGCCCTTCCCCCATGGATCCTAGGCACCGAGCGGAGAGGAAGAAAGGAAAGGACATGATAGTGGAGAATAGAAAAAGCAGATGATGGCGGAACTAGACTAGCAATTCTATATAAACATGTAAAGAAAGGCAGGAAATATATAAAAGGTAAACTAAGAAATATGTAACCTTAACTTATATGAAAGCACATAAGTCAAGGGATCTTTTGCAAGGCTTCTAGCATATAAAAAGTCCCATACAAATTTATATGTTAGGCTGTCAGTTTACTAGCAGGCATAATATATAAATCTACTGAATAAAAACATTAACATATAAGCATGCTCGCGCGAACTTATAAACCAAGGGGTCATCTTGCAGAGCCTATTGTATAAAGCATCGCATACAACTTTATACAGTAGGTGTCATTGTTATATGCAATGGTTATGTTATGACATGCAATTATGCCATAATGTGAACATGCAATTGCAACACACAGACTCAACTCTATGTATACAGAACTTTAGTTCCCTCTTTCTAGAGCTGAACCTCCCTGGGATACCTCCGTAGTGGCAAACAGAAGCGGTGGGTTGGGCCTCGCCCACCTCTAAACCAGTAATTACACTACCGGTAAGACCTATCATATGCCTCAACACTGGTGCACAAAGCGGACTCCTGCATACTCTTGCCGGCTGGGGCACCAGACTTTATTTGGCCAAGTGCTAAACCACACTTACTGAGTCAATATATCGGCGTTGGTACATCGACCCACCAATACTAAAGACCCACCATCATATACTTTTATGCGCATGCAACCTTATGTATCACCAATCGAGCCAAAGCCCCCCGGACCATCCCATCCATTACAATCAACAACCGAGCCAAAGCTCGCCGGGCCAACCTGCCCATCACAAAAACCCTCGGGCCTATAGCCCGTGTGAACCAACCTAACATCCTGAGATATTAAGGTGAGTGAAAGTGAATCCCTAATTATGCTTGTTACTCTTGCAAGTTAGTTTGCCTACAGTTTAGGTTAGCCCAGAACTGCCCTCGGTATACCCCGTGAAGGGTTCTCAAAGGGCACTAGGAACTTTGATGGTAGCTGAAGCCCACCGTTCCCTTTCGCAAGGCACTTATTATTATTGGTTAATACCCGATTCCCGATCCCTTTAGAATTAGTTTGGATCTAATACTAATGTGTTTTGACCTTTCTCTCTCTCTACGGGAAAGACGATATTTCGTCGATCCCGAGCACCATCTAGGCTTAACGACTCCACTACCTACTCTACCAAACTTTCTTTTTCAAATCCCATGAACTATGAATCTCATCCTCTATGTACAATGCAAAGGCTATCACTACTTCCGTTGTTTTACGCTATGAGGACCAAACTATATTATATGATGTTCAAGATAGAAGGTTCTTCAAGTTCTCACCAAAAAGCCTTAAATTATTTACTGTAGTTCTATCATGACATAACTAGCCTAAATCCAAAAATTATAATTTTTCAATTTAATTTGATTTTTAATTAATTTTCCCAAAAGATTGGTCATGGGTAATTTTGAACATGAACTATATGATTTACTCAAGTAATGACATGCACTGGGATACAGCCGTGTCCTAGGCCGTGTAGCTGCCTTAGCACAACAATCCAAACTACCCGAGGAGGACACGGGTATTCGACACGCCCGTGTCGAATTTCACATGCCCTTGTCGGACCCGAACACGCCTTGGCTCAGGCTGTGCGTCCCTCACTCAATGATCATTGAGTGTAAGGCTTTTAGTGACTGACACGCCCTGGGACACGCCCGTGTCCCAGGCCGTGTTAAACCCCCCCCCCCCCATTGACTCCAAAATCATCAACCACGCAACTAACGCCAAACCCGAGCACGACACGCCCTGGGACACGCCCGTGTGCCATGCCGTGTCACCTCTACCAAATCCCAGATTTGGCTCAAATGCCACCCATCACTCTTTTGAGTTTTGGGGCATTGCAACTCTCTTCCTCTTAAAAGAATTTCGTCCACGAAAGTATTAAAGGAAAGGTAAACAAAAAAAAAACCAAAAGCGCCACCTGAGTAAAACAAATCTGAGTACTCCTCCAGCATGGTCTTCTCCCGTTCCCAAGAGAGCTCCTCATAACCGCAATTGTCCCAACGTACCTTGACCATCCTGATCTCCTTGTAACAGAGTCACTTAACCTCAAAGTATTCAATACGAATGGGCTTGACCTTAGTCGTCAACCCTTCGTCCACCGGCACTTGATGAACTGCGATCACCTGCGAAGGCTCTTACACCGCCTTCCGCAATACCGAAATATGGAATACATCGTGTAGACCACTCAACTCTTATGATAGACTCAGATGATAAGCTGCTTCGCCGATCCGCTCCAGAATCTCAAATGGTCTAAGGTATCTCGGGCTCAGCTTCTTCAAGCGCCATACCCGTGACACACCCATGAACGGCTTTATCTTCAAGTATACCCAATCGCCGACCGTGAACTCCACGTTCCGATGCTTGGCATTGTAGTACATAGCTTGTTTATCCTTACGATCGGCTAATGCTCTCGAATGATATGCACCAAGGAAGTAGCGCTCTCCACCTACTGCTTCCTATATAACCTTGCCTCACCCGTCTCTAGACACGACAACGGCGTGCGACACTTCCTACCATATAGGGCCTCAAAGGGCTCCATCTGTATACTTGCTTGGTAGCTATTATTGTACGCAAATTCCACCAGATACAGGTGGTATTCCCAATGCTTTCCGAAATATAGAATGCACATGCAAAGCATGTCCTTCATAGTTCTGTTGACCCTCTCGGTCTGCCCATCCGTCTGCGGATGGAAGGCTATGATGAACTTCAACCTAGTCCCCAGCATCTGTTGCACCAACCTCCAATCATTGGACATAAAACACCCATCTCGATCACTCACGATGCTGCAGGGAACACCGTGCAGTCTGACTATATTATTCACATACAGCTTCGCCAGTTTCTCTACCGCATCATCCTTCCTATGCGGAATGAAGTGCGACACCTTTGCTAACCGATCTACGATCACCCAGATAGCGTCGTTTCCCTTCTACGACCTTGGCAAGCCATGCACAAAGTCCATCGAGATGTCGTCGAACTTCCATTACGGAATAGGCAAGGATTTCAAGAATCCCCCTGGCTTTTGGCACTCTGCCTTTACTAAGGCGCAAGTCTGACATTTAGCCACAAACAGTGCCACATCCTTCTTGAGCCCTGGCCACCAAAACAACTTCTTTAGGTCCCGGTACATCTTTGTGTTTCCTGGGTGGATTGAGTACTTGGTATGATGAGCCTCGTACATCAACTCCGCCCGTAGATTTCACACGTATGGGACTCACAAACAATTGTCCTTCTTTAGAAGTCCATCTTCAACTAAAAACTGGAAATTTGACCCATCCAATGCTGCATCCATGAGCTCCTTCATACCGCTATCCAACTCCAAATCCTGCCGAATCAGATCAGCCAGGTCATACTGAACTTTCGTCCAGTTCAATAATGCATTGGCGCTAGTCTGCTTGTCAACAAAACAGATGTCCAACGCCTCCAACTCCCGAATTAATTTCTGATCATGAACCGACAACCAGTTGGCTTGGGCGGGAGCTCTGCGACTGAATGCATCCGCAACTGTATTGCCTTTCCCGGGTACATAATGAATCTTGAATGTATAGTCCCCCAGGAACTCCATCCATCTCCGCTGCCTCATGTTCATATCCTTTTGATCCAACAGGTACTTCAGGATCTTATGGTCGGTATAAATATCGACTTTTATGCCGTACAAATAGTGTCTCCACAACTTAAGCAAAAAAATCACGGCTGCCAACTCCAAGTCATGGACCGGATAATTCCTTTTGTGCACTTTCAACTAACGCGATCCATACACAATGACACTCCTATACTGTAGCAGCACACAACCCAAACCACTGCCTGAGGTATCACTATAAATCTTGAAACCTTCGATCCCACGCGGCGAACTTAGCACTGGCGTCGTGGTCAAATGACTCTTCAACTCTTCAAATGCTTGCGTGCACTCCTGCATCCAAAAGAACTTCTGATCCTTCCTTGTCAACTTCGTAAGAGGTAACGCTATCCGCGAGAAGTTCTCTACGAAGCGCTTGTAATAGCCGGAAAGCCCTAGAAAACTCCGGACTTCCACAACCGAAGATAATACAGGCCACTCCCGTATCATAACAATCTTCGCTGGATCTACCGCTATTCCTTCACCACTAACAATAGGACCAAGGAATGCTACTGAGGATAACCAAAACTCGTATTTGGAGAATTTTACGTAAAGTTCATTCCTCCTCAGCGTCTCCAACACCAGATGCAAATGCTTGAAGTGATCTTCCTCGCACTACGAGTACACCAATATGTCATTAATGAAGACGATCACAAATTGGTGTAGGTACTCTCTGAACGTCTTGTTCATCAGATCCATGAACACCGATGGCGCAATAGTCATCCCAAACGGCATGACCGCGAACTCAAATTGCCCATACCATGTTCTGAATCCTGTCTTCGGGAAATCACTCTCCCATATCCTTAGCTTATAATACCCAGACTTAAGATCCAATTTTGAATATACCGACGACCCAACTAAGTGATCAAAAAGATCATCAATCCTTCGGATCGGGTATTTATTCTTTTCTGTTAGCTTGTTCAACTCCCTGTAGTCGATACACAGTCGCATGCTCCTGTCCTTCTTCTTAATAAAGAGGACCGGTGCGCTCAAAGGCTACGAGCTTGGACGCACATACCCGTGCTCCATCAACTCTTCTAGTTGAACCATTAACACCGCCATCTCCTTAGGTGCCAACCTATAAGGAGAACGTGACACAGGTTTGGAACCTGTGACGAGCTCGATCGTGAAGTCGATCTCCCGCTACGGTGGGGCTCCGAGAAGATTTTCCGGGAACACCTCGGGGTTCTCACAAACCACTAGGATACTACCCAAAGTGAGATTAGGCTTTACAACCTCCACTAATGTGAAGAATAGCTCTACACCAGCACGAACTGCCTTGACCACCTGAAGAGCAAAAAGCAGTGTCTTACTCGACCCCTTCAGTCTCGTAAACATTATCTCCTACCCAACACCCAGCTTGACCTCTTTGTGGTTGCAATCTATAAAAGCTTTCTGCTCCGAAAGCCAATCAATACCGAAGATGATGTCAAACTCTACTAGAGGCAGCAACGACGCTTGCAATTCGAACTCTTGACTTCCAATATGAACCATTACGGCACATACTCTGTCCGCGCGCATAGAACACCCATTCGGCAACAACACATCGAATTTGTCCTTCACCATTGAAGAAGGGACTCTGATGCGCGTTAGAAACTTTCGGACAAAAAGGAGTGTGAAGCTCCCGTATCGAATAGTGCTTGTGCCGGACTATCGCAAATCAGAACAAAGCCTATACAAATAGTAATAAGCTAACAAGCACTAGGTAACAGTATTTAAAGCTAATATGCTATAAATTAAACCCTAGCACCAGCCGAAGGTTTCTGCTCCAGCCCTCGGGCAGCGAGGAAGAGAGAGAGAGAGAGAGAAGAAATAAAAGTTTCCTCATCCCATTCCTCTATAGAAAAGGCCATTGGTTTTATTCCAGCCACTTGATCCAATCAACAAAACCATGCAACTAGTCAAATTAGAGTTGAAAAGGTCAATCACCGCTCAATGGCCGCATGCTATTCGCCTGACAACATGTCAGAATCGTCGAGCTCAGCTCGACGATCTTCACTCGACATTTTCGTTGAGCTCAGCTCGACTATCTTAGTTGATCTCGGCTCGACGATCGTCGTCGAGCCCCGTTCAATGATCTTCATCGAGCCCGCTCGACGATCGTCGTCGAGCGTCGAGCTCCGCTCGATGATCGTTGATAACTCTAATTATTGTTATTTTTCATTTACAGTTTTCTAATTAATAGTTAGATTTAATATATAAATTTTATAATTTAAAGTTCATAATTAGCTACTTTTTATATTTTATTACTATTTGTTCTAATAAAATTATTTTAAATCTTGCAGAACTAAAATGTAGAATTTTTGGAGCAAAATTGGATTTTTCCTCTTTTCTGCCTAGACACGCCCGGTGACACGCCCTCCTTGTCATGCCCGTGACAGGTTGCGTGTCAACCACTGGTAAAAGAGTGAAGGAATCCGAGGCGGACTGCCTCGGATTCACGAGTCACGCCCCAGAGTCATGCCCGTGACTCTGGGCATGTAACTGGTATCTTAGGGAGGCGCGCGGGAATTTGAGGTACTGGCCTCAGATTCCACTGTCACGCCACAGAGTAACGCCCGACACTCTGGGGCGTGTCGGCCAAATTTATCACGCAGCGGGGAATCCGAGGCAGACCTTGTCAATTCCTCAGATACCTATGATACGGGCATGGCACACCCGTGACCAAATTGGTCACGTCCGTGACAGTGTCGTGTACGAGAAAAAAACCAAAAAAATGTATATAAATGTTTCCTTTTGTTTTTTTGGTTTGTTGTTTGTTTTGTTATTGTTTTTTTTTGTTTAAAGAAAAGAAACTTGAATAAAATAAAAGTAACCGACTTGAAGAATCTCATAGACTTGATGTTGGTCCCCGACCGATCTTCATGCATCGATGTCCTTCAAACCTGTAAAAACTCAAAAAGAAAAATTAATAAAATGAAAGGATAACATTGGGATGCCTCCCACGAGCGCTTTGTTTATGGTCGTTGAGCTCGACCATAATGATGCACGCTACGTTACTGGCTTTTCAGATAGATAAGCCGACGCATGATCAGGAAGTTTAGAACCGCTAGAGATAAATATGGTAAATAATCTAACATGTGTTCAAGTTCTAAAGTTGGAGGTTCCTCAAACGAAATTCCTAAGGGGTCACTACCTATTTCAATAGTATCTAAAATAGTTGTGCTTGTGACCAAATGGTTACTACTAATTTCATGACAACATAAATTTAAAGTTTCAAGATTGTCATCATGAAAAATAGGTGAATAAAGATTTTTAGAAAATAAGATGGAGTCTTCTTCGGGGGAAGCCTCCAAATAGTAACATGACTCGTCATTCGAGAGCGAATTCGTCATTGATGAGTCAATAGTAAATGTAACTTCTTCATATCTGACTCGATGGAGAAGTTTATCGTTACTAACATCTATAATGGCGTGTGCGGTGGCGAGAAAAGGGCGACCGAGAATGAGTGGTGCCTTGGTGTCTTCTTCGAAGTCAAAGATGATGAAATCTACCGGAAAGATAAATTTGTCAACTTTAACAAGCACATCCTCTATGATCCCCATAGGGAGCTCGACAGAACGATCCGCCAATTGAATGCTCAGTCTTTTGGGTTTAGGCTTTCCTAATCCCAACTTTTTCACTAAAAAATAAGGAATTAAATTAATGGAAGCGAATACATCGAAGACACTGATGCGCTGGTTAAGCTAATACGGGACCGTATGCTTGAGGCTCAAAGTCGGCAGGCTAAATGCTATAATGCAAAGCACCGGGTGGTAGAATTTCAAGGGATGACTAAGTGTTCCTAAAAATCCCACCGATGCATGGAGTGTCACGGGTACGTGGTATTAAGAAGCTCAGCCTAAGGTAAGTTGGGCCTTACACTATATTGTAAAAGATTGGCCCTTTGGCCTACCAGTTGTAGTTACCACCAGAGCTGGAGAATCTTCATGACGTATTCTATGTGTCGTCTCTTCGGAAGACGCTGTTGCGGCCCGATCAACATATTCGCACCATTGATGGAGCAGTAGCGATCGATAGATCTATATGACTAGAGCCGGTGAGGATAGTAGACAACGAGACAATGATTTTGTGCTGCAAGAGTGTTCCTTTGTTAAAGGTGATGTGGTCTAATCATGGGAAGGAGGAGTATACCTGGGATCCCGTGGACTTGATACAAAAGCGCTACCCGGAGTTTTTTACTTCAGTTAAAAATTTGAAAGCATGTTTTAATTTATTTTTCACACATTCCTCTATCCATAGCCTCAGCCTGATTTCGGGGACAAAATCTTTTATTTTATTTATAGTATTTGTAACATCCCAATTCGCTCTAGGCCCCTCGTGTGCGCTTTTGAGTCAGGAGAAACGATTTGGGCTCAGGGAGTGCAGGCAGCTAGGCTTACACTTATGTAAGGGAAGAGAATTCAATCTAGAAAAGGACACGGGTAGTGACACTAGCATGTCCCTACCCGTGTGGTGCTCTGGTATATGGGTGGAAATTCGAGGAGTTTCCATAGAAGGACACGGGTAGTGACACGGGAGTGTCCCTACCCATGTGTATGTGGATACAGGTAGAGGCACGGGCGTGTCCTCTATCCGTGTGAGTGTAACTGCTATTGTCGTTCGAGTTTTCCCGAGCAGAACACGGGTAGAGACACGGGCGTGTTCCTACCCGCGTGCATATCTCCAGGATGCCGGCTGTGTCTCCCGAGCATAACACTGGTAGAACACAGGAAGGAATACGGCTGTGTCGTGTGACACGGGTAGTTAACATGGGAATGTCTCTACCCGTGTTGGTGTCAAAACGACAATGTAACTGTCGACGCCAATTCACTTGAGCAGGACATGGGTAGGGACACGTGCATGTCCCTACCGGTTTTGGTCCTATATATATAGGATTCCTGAAACATTGTCGTTTTTCATTCTCTTCCCAATCCTTTTCAGTGGAGAGACTGGTGCTGTAGCAACTTTTTTCCAGTGGAGAATCAACGCTGCCGAGAAGAAGAAGATGCCGTCGCGAAGGGTGATGAGATCAATGGCCAGAAATTGTGGAAATGCCAGAATTGAGGTGAGCTTCCTCCCCTCTCCCTTGGTGCTAGCTATCTAGTTATTCATAGGCGAGATATCGACTCAAAAGAGTCTTGATGTGTGAGATGGAGATTTCTAGGAAGAGGCCATGCTATAACTTGTGTTCTAGGGTTTAGTCATATTCAACCTCTCCTTTCTTCATTGTGATAATGGGGGATGTTCTCGTGAAGAGAAATGGCATTATGAGGGTGATTAAGGGTGGAGGAATTTTTTGTTGTGACTTGGGAAGATCAGTTAGATGCGAAGACGGACCAATGCTGTTCGTTCTGCCTTAAGATGCGCGCAGAAATCTGCTTTTTGCGCGCTGCGTTCTTCATGGCCATTTTCATATATGAATAGGCCACATCTGTGCTTTCGACTAAACACGAAAGCTGTAGCCGATGTAAATACCTTTCTAAAGAGTGGTTACACGTCTTTAGATGAGGTTTGTAGCCACGGCAAAGTTTGATCGAAATTTATGGCTGATAATGTAAACGTGCAGAAACTGTAATCTGAACGTAGCAGTGTTAGAAGCCGATTTCAAGTGTGATACGGCCAAATCTGGGCTTCCGACTAAACACAAAAGTCATAGCCCACGGAAATACCTTTCTAATGAGTGATTCCCTGGTTGAAGTTCTGTACTTTAAGCGGTTCCCGCATGCTTGTTCTTTTGTTTATGAAAACCCTACAAGAATTAGCAGAGAGATTGTGGGTAGTTAGCTTGAAGGATTGTTGTGAAATGTTGGTTTATAATTTATAATCAAATGATGAAGTAAAACCTACTTGAATAAAATGGATGGATGATAGATGCCTAGGTGAACCAGTGGGTAGACGAGTTGGATTGTATAAACAAACTAGTTATGTTAATCGGTAAAGATGACCTTGACATTAGCAGTGCATGAATATGTGGAAGGGTTGAAAGTGCGTGAGTGTTTGCCGCACTTGATTGATTGTGTTGATAAGGAACTCAGTGAGGATCCCTTGTGAGCTGTTGAGCTCAAAATATGAGATTGCATGCTGTGTGATTCGACACGTGGTGTCGTAATCCTGGGTTAAGGATTGTGTGGCAGGTCTACGGGCTCGCTAGTCGTCACACTGATGGGAGTTGATGGTTATACCTTGGGCAGTTGGGCTTGGTCCTCGGTGCTCATTCCTCGGGCTCCTTCCATGCCAGGTGAACGATTGTGCTTCATCCTCGTTCTTTATCTGAGGCTCCTTTCGGGTCACATCTTAGGTTAGTTTGGGGCTTGGTTCTCAGTGCACATCTACCCGAGACTCCGGCTGACCTGTAGTACACGTGTGAGCTCCGCTGTTATTTTCTTAGCGTTGAGGCATATGGATGCCTTGGCCTAGTAGTGAGGAGAGCAGCTAAGTAGTGGATATTCCCACTCTATTGTCACCATCTAGCCATGACGGATGATGCCTGAGAGGTTAGCTACCTACTCGAAAAGTGGGAACTAAGAGTCTGTGTCGACACAGCAATTGCTTGTGCGTGATCATGGGTGAGTCATTTCATAATATTACTAGCATTACATTACATCACATACACAAGATCCTCATCATATAAGTTTGTATGGGCACTCTTATACAATGAGTTACTTTTCTGTTGAGCCGAACCTCAACCTATATGTGTGTATGGGCATTCATATAAGTTGAGTTACTTTCTGTTATAACTTTACCCTTTCTTTTTTTGATGTAGATGTTAGAACTATTAAGGCAGTGTGTTTGCTCATTTACTATGCTTCTATATATATACATTGTTTACAGATCACTTCATTCCACCTGTTTGTACTATTGCTTATACGCATATATTGTACCCTTTTCCTTTCTCCGCCTGGGGCCGAGGAGTCACCGAGGGAGTGGATGTAATAGCCACTTAGTCTTTATGACTAACGGTTGCTATGTCTTCCTTTTTCGGAAGAAGCCCCGCAGACGGAGTAGCAGCAGGTTTTGTAGCAGGAGAGCCAGACCAGGTTGATAGGGCCTGAGTGGATGGTACCATCGTTACTGTCGGTGACTAATGTGAGTATTTTAGAGACTTTTTAATGTAGCCCCTTTTTGGCAATTTACTCGTACTCTAATAGTATAAGAGCTTATTTTACCTTTTTTTATATATTGTTTTTTGGACTATTATATGCTTGTGTAGATTTTGACTTCTCATTTATATGTTTTGATGGGTTGGCAATGTTTGATATTGGTGAAGGCTGGAAGAAAGGCGTCTTGTAGTACAGGCTAGCCCGAGTGCTAGTGCTACCGTAAGGCTGATGTTCTGGGCATAAGACTCCCCTCGAGCCGTGTTTTGGGAACCGGGAGGTTAGGTTTTACAAATGGTATCAGCTTGCTACGATCCTGAACTGAAGAAGTCATTCAACAATGGTGCCACCCCCATTTGATTAGTCAGTTTGGGGACAAACTGACTAAGCGAAAGCAGTCCTGTACCCATATGTAATTCACACTATGTCCAACTTTGACCTTAAATTAGCAAACCTGACCTTAGGCTTGTATTCTATGTGTAGATCCCAGTGCACATTGAGCTAGTGGGGGGGCACCCCCACCAGTCCGTACCCACACAATTTCAACAATCAGATCTAAGGTAGACGCTCACAGCTATCTTGGATGCGTTTAGATCCCAACAAGGTCCCGTAAAACAACAAGGTCCGGGCTCCTATTAGGTGAGCACTTTCCGAGCTCTCTCCCCTCCTGCTTACCTTGGGACAGATTCGGTATTGTGTACGGAGGAATGGCTCGACACCGTGCAAGAACTACTGGCAGGAATTAGATGCCCAAGCAACATGACTATGACCCTGATAGTGACACTCTTAGAACAATACGCTAAGACTTGGTGGAAGTCCCTCATGGGCTCCAAATTTCATGGGTGAGTGTATACGGAGATCAGCTGGAATGAGTTCTTGGGAGACTTTTTAGAGCACTTCATTCCCTTGTCTGCTCGATATGAACTCGAAGAGTGATTCCTACAGCTAAAGCAAGGGTCTAAGTCAGTGATAGAGTACTAGTGGGAATTTCAGCATCTGGCTATTTTTGCTGACTCCTATGAGTTGGATGACAGAGGATATGCAAAAAAGATCTACAAAGTCTTCCGAGACCCCCCTAAGGCAAGCACTTTTATTTATGGCGGACTCCATCCTAGCGGAAATTATTGACATGGCAAAGAGGCTAGAAGCAGACAACTTGGGAAGTGGTAAAAGTCCTGCTAAGGGTGTGATGGAAGATGGCCCTAGCAAAAGAAGGAGACACAATTTCGGGGGAGGAAGAGGACATAAGAGAGGTGGCAGGCATTTCTACCAAAACTATAGAGTGGAGCACCCGGTTCCACAGCTGCCAGCATTGCCTCCACCGCCACAGCCTAAATAGTTTCAGCAACCTAGTGGTCGGCAGGAGCGAGTGTGCTTCGAATGCAACCAACCGGGCCACATTCGACGCTACTGCATGCAACTGTTTGGAAATGCGCCTCTTGCTCTCCCTCCGGCAGCTCCTCGAGGGCGGGGGAACATGCGTGGTCGAGGACGAGGACCACGAGGAGGAAACCCTTGACCTGCTCGGAATCAGGTGTTCGCGCTGGACATGACACAGGAGCGGAACCCTTAGGAGGTGATTGCAGGTATGTTACAGTTAGTTATCATATTTTAATTGTTAATCTTAAGTTGCTTAAGAAATACTAGATATATATCTTTGAGTATTCCTATTGGAACTTAGGCATCGTGGTGGTTAGCGGTAAACTGGCCTATACGTTATTCGATACCGGTGCCTCACACTCATTTGTGTCTACAGACATCATTAAAGACCTAGAAGGAGTGCAATCCTTCACTGGTATTGCTCGAAGAGTACGCCTCCAAGACGGCTCTGAGATGACAGCAACCGCCAAGTGCGAATTGGAGATACTTAATTGGAGAAAGATCTTTGATACCCCTGCCACAGTTTTGAGAATTCCTGAGTTCGACCTCATTCTAGAAATGGCATGGCTGGATTGGCACTACGCAAGAATTGACTGTGCAGAGAAGTGAATCTACTTGAAAAATGGGGATACCGATGTAATCTTCCATGGTATAAAATTCGAACTACGTTTATTATTATCCTCGATTCAGACCTTGAAAGCTCACATGAGAGGGGATAAAGTTTACATGATATGTTTCGAACTGAAGGAGATGAAAATAGAAATGTAGGATGTGCGGGTGGTGCGAGATTTTACCGAGGTATTTCCTGAGAAATTGCCAGGTTTACCCCCGTATAGAGAGGTGGATTTTCAATTAAGCTAGTACCAGGAGCCAAGCCCGTTTCCATGACCCCTTACCGGATGGCCCCGAAGGAACTCGCAAAGTTTAGAGTACAGTTGTAAGAAGTGATGGAATCAGGGTTTGTTTGCCCCAGCTCATCACCTTGCGGTGCCCCTGTTCTGTTCGTTAAGAAGAAAGATGAAACCTTGCGATTATATATAGACTATCGGGAGCTCAACCGACAAACGGTACAGAGCACATATCCGCTACCTCGGATAGATGAGTTGTTTAACCAATTTGTAGGAGCGAATTGGTTTTCCAAATTGGATTTGCGCTCGGGGTATTATCAATTGAGAATATAGGAGGAGGACATTTAGAAAATGGCCTTTAGCTAGGGGTACGGCTTGTACAAGTTCACTGTGGTGCCGTTTGGGCTCACAAATTCACCTTCAGCCTTCATGAGCTTGATGAACAAAGTGTTCGAGCCTTATCTAGATGTCTTCGTCATCATTTTCATCGATGACATTTTGGTCTACTCTAAGATGGAGGAAGAGCATGTCAAACATCTGAACTTGGTAATGAAGAAGCTAAAAGAGCACGCCTTGTTTGCCAAGTTCAGCAAGTGCGAATTTTGGCTCCAAGAGGTTGCCTTCTTGGGCCATGTGATCAGTGGGGCTGGGTTAGCTGTGGATCAGGCCAAAGTGCATGTCGTGAAGGAGTGGTCGCCCTTAAAGTCACTTGTAAATTTGCGGAGCCTCCTTGGACTTGCCGGGTACTATCTCAAGTTTGTAAAAGGCTTCTCAAAGATCGCCCTTCCTCTTACTACGTTGATAAAGAAAGGTGTGCCGTATGAGTGGACACCCTAGTGTGAAGCTGTGTTTCAGGAATTGAAGGACCGAATTATATCAATACCCATCCTAGCCCTTCCATCTGAGAGGGAGGGATTTCAACTTTATACTGACGTATCGTATCAAGGGAAGGGAGCGGTATCTATGCAGCACGGGCATGTGATTGCATATGCTTCAAGACAGCTGAAGAAGCATGAAATACACTACCTGGTACATGATCTAGAACTGGGAGCAGTGGTGTTTGCCTTGAAAGTTTGGAGACATTATCTATACGATGTCTGCTGCGAGTTCTTTTCATACCACAAGAATCTAAAGTACGTGCATATATAGAAGGAATTGAATTTGAGACAGCGGCGGTGGTTAGAGTTTTTGTGCGATTATGAGTTCACTTTTAACCACCACCCCGGAAAAGCAAACTCCGTAGCTGATGCTTTGAGCAGAAAGTTACCTGAATCAAACTCGGAGTCCCGATTAATGAGAATGGAGTTAGCCCGGATGCTCGATGAGATGGAGATCACCCTGTTATACAAAGAACAATCGGAAGGGTATACAGAGTACTTAACCGCGAAGAGCATAGTATGCCATATTCGAGACCGAATCCGGGCGGAGCAAGGAAAGGATACGGCTCTGGCCCCGACAATCAAGTCAATTGAATATGGGACAACTAACGAGTACTCTCTAAAAGAAGGCCTCGTTCATCTCTATGGACGGCTTTACATTCCCGAGGGCGGTAAAATTCAGGAAGATATCCTTAGAGAGGCACACTATACCCAATATTTTGTGCATCCTAGGATTGCCAAGATGTGCGCCGACCTGCGAAATACCATGTGTTGGACGGGAATTTTTTACACACTGCGAGGCCTATCAAATGGTGAAGGCAGAATGCAGGAGCCCCGATGGGTTATTACAGTCATTGCCTATCCCCGAGAGGAAGTTTGAGGATGTCTCTATGGACTTCGTCCAAGGTTTACCTCGCTCACGCTAAGGGAATGATTCAGTATGGGTAATCATTGACTGCCTGACAACGGTAGCCTGGTTTATTTCTATGAACAAAGAAGCTCATGTGGATGTTTTGGTACGCCTCTTTGTGGAGCAGTACGTACGGTATCATGGTGTAGCAAAGACAATTATTTTTGATCGGGATGATCGATTTACCTCAAAAGAATGGAAGGCGGTGCATGCATATTTTGGTTCAAGTCTTACCTTTAGCACAAAATTTCATCCTCAGACGGACGGGCAATCTTAGAGGATCATCAGAACATTAGAGGATCTATTGAGGCTGTGCGTGTAAGATAGAGGAGATCTGTGGGAAAGGCTCTTACCCCTGGTGGAATTTTTATATAATAACAGTCACCAGGCCAGTATCAGAATGACACCCCATGAAGTCCTTTATGGAAGAATGTGTAGAACCCCCTTGTCATGTGTACAAGATGAAGACCCGAAGGTTTTGGATATTGAATACATCGATGACACTGATGCGCTGGTTAGGCTAATACAGGACCACATTTTTTAGGCTCAATGTAACGACCCCATCTGTTACATGACGTATAGTAGAAGGTCCGGCCGGGGCCCCACACTATATGCCACAAACAGACGGTGAGGTCACAGGATAATACCAAACCATAAACGAATCCTAACTCAGAGCATTCTAGCGGAATCTTTAACGTATAAATTTGAACTCTAACCAGGAATGTCCAATATATATAAACCACAGTTATATATACAACCATGGAATGTACAACAAAGGTTTGGCCTTAAGGCCTTACAGTTCCTCTTTCCATACAACATGGATTACAAACCTCGGCGCGCAGGCCGGCCATACATGAGGAAAACAAAACAAACAAAACCATTTGCTCAGCCTTCAAGGGCTACCCGCAGCAGCAGCAGCAACAGCAGTAGGGCTTCAGCCCTTCATTTACCACTTGGCTCTCCAGCACCTGCATAGGGACAATCCACCCAAACGGTGGCAAACAAGGCAATGGTCAGCATTCAGCTGACCCAATTATAATAATCCTACCCCTTTCTCAGGGCAGTCACATCTTTCCCTGCACAGCATAGTATCAACAATAGCAACTATGTGCGCGCAGGCACATTCAAGCCCTCACAACCGTCGGCCACACGGCCCGACAGTCCGTGCACTCAGGGCACATTCTTGGTGTACCAGAATACCAGGGTCAACAACACCGTCTACACGGTATTTGAGCATTCTAGTCTTTTCGGCGCGCGGGCCTAAGACTCTCATTAGGCGCTCCAACAAATCCCATAACCAGGCTTCCAAGTCGGATGGACCTAACGCAGGTACGGATCAGCCACCCCCCGTTGCTCAAGTCGCTGTGCACCTCGAATACGGAAGTATCCATGGCAATTTATAGGCGCGGGTCGGTTTCACCTTTCCTGTTTGGCAATCTGCCTTTTCATCGAGTTGCAGCCCAACGGCTCAACCGCACATAAAGTGGCAACGCACCGCCACAAGAGTTGCATCCAACCCTCTTCATTTCCTGGACATCATCCAGTACTTCCTGCTGCACCAAGCAACAGGTAGGCACAAGGCAACACAAGCCATAATCACGGAGCCTTCTCCGATATGCAAACAAGTGATGGCCGCGGAACAGAGACCTATTGTGGTTGGTTCGAAATGGTCAGATTCCGCGGGCCGGTTAGAAGATCGAGTTTTCTAATGAGAGGAGGCAAGCGCACCTATCGCAAGTAGTACTCGGTATTCGGGAAAATACCGAGGTCATATTATTCTCGGGGACGCGTTGATTATATCTACTCTTCCAGGAACACTATTATCTTACTAACAGTAAGGTGGGATTTTTTAGTTTAATTAAAACGGAAAGAAAGAAAGCAGAATTTTGCTAAGTTAGTTCGATGACGGGTTAACGCTCGGCATCGAATCGGATTAAGACTAAAATAATTCTTAACAATTATTGAACTTTGTTTTTAATTTAATAAAAGGCACTTGGCCGTGGAGGTTCCAAGAACATGAGCTCACCTTGGTCTAGGGATATCGCTCACCTGGGCGCTAAGGCTATTCGACCGAACGTTAGTCCGACGAAGGATTCCCCTTAACGCCTGCATTACGCTAAGAACCCCGCTATTGGGTGGGGAACCCAATCCGGCAGAACTACGTTTCTCCTCTTTCGAGGGGGCGTACGCAGTTCTCTTTACCCAAGGGGGATCGGTCCATACGTGCAACCTCTCGGCATCGCGTATGGATAACGGAAATAGAGCCCACACATCGATTATGTGGTCCTACGCATCGTTAACCCAGGGTAAACCTTAAGTCCTTAAATTAAAATAAAAATAAAGTTTTTTAATTATTTCAACTCATTTTTTATGTCCCAATGCTCTTCGATGTCGAAGGCTAAAAGAGATTAGCCACTCATCGGTATGGGGACGGCTTTATGTTTTTAGGTGAAGCGTGAGTGTTAAATTAAGCACTGAACAATTATAAGAAAAAACACAAAAAATAGGACAGTTAGATAAATTGAAGGCTAATTGATGCAGGCACTCACGCACACTTCAAAACCATAAAGAAAATTAAATAAAGCAAACCCTACTCAAATGAGTAGGCGGAAATAAATGCACACACGCACACACTCTTCTTAATTGAAGAAAGCGATAAATAAAGCGGTAAAATTATCTCCTACACGCACGCACTCTACATAATTGAGAAAGCGATAAAATTGCAAGTCCCGGCTCAAATGAGTGGGCGGGAGTAAATTTATCTCATACACGCAAGCACTCTACTTGAAAGTAAAACACACACACGCACTCTATAGAAATGAAAACACACGCACCCACACAAAGTTTTCCTACTCAAGTGAGTAGGAAGAAAATGAAAGCAGTAAAAAGACAAGTCCCACTCAAACGAGTGGGCGGGAAATGAAAGCAGAGCGCCATTTAACTCTTAACGAGTAGGCGGAAATAAATGCATACGCACACACGCACTCTACAGAAATGAAATAAAGCAGTAAAACCTAACTCATACACGCACACACACTTGCAAAAATAAGAAAAACAAAGTGCTCAGAAAATTAAAACGACTGCATTTCTACCGCTAGAATGCGGTAGAAATGCATAAAAAGTGAAAATAAAAATTAATCGGAGTGAAAAGTTTTGCAAATAAACGCAAAATGAAAGTACTCGAAAAATTAATACAACTGCATTTCAACCGCTAGAATGCGGTAGAAATGCATAAAAAGATGAAATAAAAATTAACCGGACTAAAAGTTTTGAAATTAAAAAGTTAAAATGAAGTGAGCGAAATATTATAATGACTACATTTTTATTCATAAGTTTTTATAAAACCTCCAAAAAAGTGAGAATAAAACTAAAAAGGAACGAGAAGTTTTACATTCCTAAGAGCCTAAGTTAAAGAAAATAAAAACGAACACTTTTAGGGGGGGGTTTATAAAACCTTTATGAATAAAAATGATAAAGAAGAAAAAGCTAAAGCTAAAAAGTGCGGAGAATGAAAACTAAACGGACGGCACAACGGCTAGAAATGCCGATAAATCCTAAATCTAACTAAGTTATGAAAGCTAAAAAGATGAAAACATAAAAGAAATACAAAAAGATGAACGAAAAATTGCTTAAGTAGGCGCATTCAAATGGATTATTCATACTAATTAAGAGAGAAAAATTCAAATTTTATTAAAGTAAAAACCCTAATACAAACTAAGAGAGAGAGAGGGGGGAGAAATTCTCCTTACATAAGTATGGAATCCAATTGGGCAGCACCTCCCCTAAGCAAAGTGGTCAAAAAAGTGGACAAAATAAGCTTCCTGGAAGCTCTTATTTATAGGAAAAATTTCGGGTGGGTCACGTCCGTGACTAGGGCATGACAGGGGGGCGGGTCGACACTATTCATGAGCTGATCGGGTGACTTGACTGGAATGTTGACTTCGGCTGAAAACGTGGCGGTCACGCCCTAGGTCACGGGCGTGACATGTGTCAGTCACGGGCGTGACTGGGGCGTGTCGGGGAGGTCGATCTGGGCGCGGTCCGGCCGCAAAGTCACGCGCGTCACATCGGGCCAGGTGACAAGGTCACGCCCGTGTCATACCTTGACACGGGCGTGACAGGGGGCCGTGTCGACACTTTTTGATGATCGCCGATCGTCGAGCTGGCACCTGTGGTCGGCGATCGTCGAGGGCATGACACGGGCGTGTCGGTCATGTGACACGGGCGTGTCAGTCAATATTTTGACTTTTTGGAATTTTTCTGGAATTTTTCTGGAATGCAAATAATGCTAAGTTAGAAATAATATTTACAAAAATAAGCTTTTTATTGGATAAAACAGATAAAAAAAGACAAAAAACAAACAAAATTGACTTAAATAAAATATGAAAATATAGGTAATTTACAACTCATCAAACACCCCCATACTTAAGCTTTTGCTATTCCAGAGCAAAAGTTTGAGGTGAACTTATAAGGAATAATAAAAAACCCTAAGTTCTGCTACCGCTAAATTAATTATAAGAGAGATCAAATAAAAATATACGGGGTATAAGAGTTAAGTCCTAAAAATTATTTAGATGATTTAAACAGGGCAAAAGTTTTGGCCAAAAGACTTCTTGATGTAATCAAATAGAAAGCAATAATTTGTATTGGTTAGAATAACAGAAAATAGTTTGGATTTATACGAACTTTAGCTTATAGGAGTGTTATCGGAAATAATGCAATTTACGAATTATGCTCTCAAAAAGATTTTTGAATTAATTCTAGAGTCATGAAATTGGCTAAGGGGGGTTGATGTTGGTTTATGAAGATGCTTGGATTTTGAGGCGAGGTTATTTTTTCTCGAACCTCCAATTTTTTTTTGATTTGGATGTTAAAGGAAAACGAAATCTTATTTTCCTTAACATAAAATTTTTTCTTCTTCATAAATAAAAATAACCCAATGTATATGTGTTGGAGTAATGAATTTTATCCTCTTACTCCGTAACGTATAATCTTTTAATTTATTGGGTGCCTATGTTTACGGAATGAAATCTTATTCCCATTGACATAAGATCTTTTTCTTTTTGGGGAAATATTTTTACCATACCAAGTAGGTTATGATAAGTAAGGGGAGAAAAGAGAACTAGATTTTTAATTGAAAAATAATTGAGAGCAACCTTTATAAATTGTACGTTCCAATTTTTCAGAAAGCTAAAAGCAAGCATAATTGAATTCTATAGTCGTTATTTTCTAACATGGTACACATGCTCCTATCTATGAAAAATTAGAAGTAGTGCCTAAAGCGAGTCCCCTATTTTTAACAAAGTATAATAAATTATTTAAAACTTAACCCCGGCTATTTAGATTTTTCAATCTATAATTAACAAACGAATAGTGAACAAAGAATTGATCAAATTCGCATATAAATAAACTCAAAACGAAAGTTTTGGATAACAAGAAACTTAAGAATGAAATGTTTGATTTATTTGTTTCAAAACTTACATAAAATTTTTGTTGTTGTTTTTTTGAAGTTATGCTCTTTTTTTGTATTTTTGTAGTTATATCTTTAATATATACAGACTAAAAAGAAAGAAAAAATGCGAAAATAAATTTTTTTTTTATTTTTAAGTTTTGTGAATTTTTTTTGTATTTTTTTTTTATAAGTGAAAAAGAAAGTACGAAAATACGAAAGCACCCCCATACTTAGATCCAACATTGTCCCCAATATTGTATGCTAAGCATGAGGAACAAGACAGCAGGTATATGTAGAAAAAAGGAAAAAGAGGGGGGCAGAAAACGTCCCTGATCCGCGCTCGGGGAAGCCTATTAGAAACCCTGTATTTATTAGAAAAATAGAAAACATAATAAATAAAGACGTAAAAAAGATAGACGTGGGGTGCCTCCCAGGAGCGCTTTGTTTATAGTCGCGTAGCTTGACTATAGTGGCGGGTTTATATATGGAGAAGGGTTATGGTTTCGCTCCTACTGATCACAGGGTCGCCCGCTATATAAGACTTTAACCGATTACCGTTCACCTTAAAAGTGCCTTTTTCGGGGTGGGAGACGAGTACGGTCCCATATGGCCAAACCTCTTCAACCTTGAAGGGGCCGAACCATTGCGATTTTAGCTTACCCGAGAAAAGCCTAAGACGTGAATTGTAAAGAAGGACTAGATCGCCTGGAGAAAAAATTTTGGGGGTTTTAATTTTTCGATCGTGATAAAACTTAGAACGCTCCTTATAGAACTTATTACTCTCGTAAGCGTTCGCACGCCATTCATCGAGCTCGTTTAGTTGCAGTTTTCTATTCTGAGCGGCTAAGTTAGAGTTGAGGTTTAAGAGTTTTAATACCCAAAGTGCGCGGTGCTCTAGTTCTACGGGTAAATGGCACGCTTTGCCATAGACTAATCAAACGGGGTACAACCGGTAGCGTTTTTGTACGCCGTACGATACGCACATAACGCGTCGTCGAGCTTAGCGGACCAATCTTTCCTATTAAGTGAAACGGTTTTTTCTAATATGCGTTTTATTTCTCGATTTACTACCTCAACTTGGCCACTTGTTTGCGGGTGGTAGGGGGTGGCAAGCTTGTGCGTGACTCCGTATTTAGCTAATGTCTTAGCCATTAGAGCGTTACAAAAATGCGTTCCCCTATCACTAACAATAGCGCGAGGCGTGCCGAAGCGAGAAAATAATTTTTTTAGAAATGTAATGACGACTCGCGCATCGTTGGTGGGGAGAGCTTGTGCTTCCGCCCACCGTGATACGTAGTCGACCGCCACTAAAATATAAGAATTTTTATAAGAAGGAGGTAGGGGGACAACAAAATCTATGCCCCATAAATCGAAAACTTCGCATTCTAAAAACATATTTTGGGGCATCTCGTCGCGACGTGAGATGTTACCCGACCGCTGACAGCTATCGTATGCGCGCACAAAATTGTGCGCGTCTTTGAAGAGAGTGGGCCAAAAGTAGCCCGCCTCTAGCGCCTTCCTTGCGGTCCGGTTGGCTTGATAGTGCCCCCTGGCTGGACCCTCGTGGCAGTGCCTCAATATTTGCGTGCACTCCACTCCCGCGACGCAACTTCGAACCGCTTGGTCCGCGCAGATACGGAAAAGAAAGGGGTCATCCCAAAAGAAATTTTTCAAGTCGGAAAAGAATTTCTTCTTTTGATGACTTGAAAAATCTTTTGGAAGTACCCGCGCGACTAAGTAGTTCGCAAAATCTGCGAACCAAGGCGAAGATGACGAAGACGAACGAATGGCGAGAAGGCGTTCCTCGGGGAATCTGTCATTTATTTCAGATTCGACGAGCGCTTCCGCACCCGGATTTTCTAAACGGGAGACGTGATCTGCCGCTAGATTCTCCGCGCACTTCTTATCTCGGATCTCCAAGTCAAACTCTTGTATGAGGAGAATCCATCGAAGAAGGCGGGGCTTCGCGTCGGCTTTAGCTAATAGATATTTAAGGGCGGAGTGATCGTTAAAAACGATAACTTTAGATAGCGTAAGGTACGAGCGAAACTTATCGAAAGCGAAAACGACGGCTAAGAGTTCCTTTTCCGTCGTCGTGTAATTCACTTGTACGGAAGTGAGCGTCTTGCTAGCGTAATGATAGAGAAAATCATATTCTCCAATCTATACTCGATTAAGGCAAGTGACCTATCGAAATATAGCATAGGATATGAAAAATATCAAGGTCGTATAAAAACTCGGGGCAGGCAAGTACTATTACTCACAACGACTCTATTATCCTACCGAACGATAAATGAGTTTTGAGAATGAAAATAAACTAAGTTAAAAAGAGAAAATAAACTATTACGAGAAAAGAGTGCGCGATCGACGATTCACTTTGAAGTAAAATAACGAAATAATTTAGTTTAGCATTTGCAAATCTATTAAGACCGTGACGGATCCGATATTAGGAAATAATCTCGCTAGAGCATTAAATCCCCTAACTTATAGACATTTTGACCGAAATCTCTTTCAAATCAAAAAGGCCTAAAGTCGCATTCTCGAAGTGACCCGCACTATTGGATTTGACTCCAATCCGGAGGATTTACGTCATCCTATCTCTAGGGGTGCGTTCAACTCCTTCCTTCCTTGAGTGATCTTTCATATTCACGAGCCTCTCGGCTACTCAAATATGAGATCAAATGCCTACTACCGTATACTAGAAATACGGAGTCGACACGATAAAAATCAAAGAAGGATCAAAATAAAAAAATACAAATGCAAACATAAAATTAAAGATGCGTTATTTTATCGCAAAGCTCATCGCGATCGGGCACAAAATATAATTAGCTAAGCATAGTTGGAAAGGAAATCAAAATAACAGAAAGAGAATTCATTTGCATTACTTAATAAAAAGAAGTACATGAAAATAATAAAAAGGAGACAATACTATTCTACTAAAAGAAATTACAACAATGAAAAGAACTACAACAAAGAAGAAGAAAAAGAACTTGAACTCTCACTTTCTCTAGCTAACTCTCTTACAAAAAACTACTCCTAATTTAACATAAAACTTCACTTCCAAAAAGAACTCCCTTAGGCTTGAGGGATGGGGTGGCTTTTATAAGAGATGGAGAAGGATCTAGAATGAAGTGGAAATAAAGAGGCAAAGGGGGGTGGTCGGCCATGTATGGGAGAGGGTTCATGCATGAGTTAAATGAAGATAGAGAGAGGATATGATGGATGCAATGTATGACATTAAATGAAATAAAAATAAGAGATATTTAGAAAAGAAAATGGATGAATGAAGAGGGGGTTGGCCGCCCAAGTATGGGAGAATGCATGCATGGTAATTAATGAAGGGGGAAGAGAGAGTGAGATTCATTGCATGGAATAAATGAGAATGGAATGAAAAATATAAAATAGAAAGGGGGATGAATGTAGAATAAAAAAAGGGAAAAAGAAATAAAAGAGGGGGAAAGAGAGTGGCCGACCATGCTAAGGGGGAATGCATGCAATAATAGTTCGGTTTTTGATAATTAAATGAAGAGGAAATGCTTGGATTTCAGTTTTGGGCTGCTCTTGATGGGCTTTGGGCTGCTTCAAAGTGGAGGGGGATCGGGTTACACCATATGGAAGGGTCGGGCTGCATGTAGACTTTGTGGTGGCTCGGTTAGTGCATGGGCTGCTCGGGTAGCATGTGGGCTTTGAAGCTTGGGCATGAATGGTGGCTCCATGTTGGGTTGCATGAACCTACAATTAAGACAAAATAAACATGACATTAGCTATATTTTATAACATAACATGATAATATAAAACATAAAATAAAAGTGAAAATTACATTAAAACATATAAATAAAACTATGAAGTTTAATTATTATGACATAACAAAACCTTAAAATAAAATAACAAAACATTAACTAATATTAAGAAATATAATACAATATATATAGTGACATAATATATAAATAAAGATTTTAATATCAAAACACAAAATGACATCAAAACAAGCATACAAAACATAAAATTATGATAAAACTTAGGGATTTTAACTACTAAATTATACCAAAAATGATGACTACAAAGTAGTCATCAAACACCCCCATGCTTAGGCTTTTGCTATTCCAGAGCAAAAGAAAGAGAAATATTTATAAGGCATTATAAAATTTTCAATTAAACTTAAAATTTATTTACATCAAAAGCTAGCCAAAATTAAAATTTAGAGATTTAAGAATCAAGTCCTAAATTATGAAATTAAAGTGAAAAGAGAGAAATATTTAGCCAAAAATTCTCTAATAAATTAACTAGCATTCAAAATGGAGTAAAGTGCAAACAAAGTTAGATTGGAATTATAAAAACCATGACTTAAAAGAAACTTAAGGAAGAAGACAACCTACTACTTATACTCTCCACATATTTTAATTTAAAAACTAAGAAAATGATATTGGCTAAGGGTGTTTTAGGGAGGAAATTAACATGAAGAGGTCTTTGATTTGAGGTGATCATCATAATTTTTTTTCTTTTCACACCCCACACAATATTTTTACTTTTTGAATAATATATATGTAATACCAGAAAATGATAGACTAACATCCTATCACTTCCCCCGACATATATGAACTCTTTAATTCCTCTCTTCATTTTATTTTGAGTTGCATATGTTTACCAAGGAATAATGAATTTTATCCTCTTATTCCCATGACATATGATCTAACAATAAAAGAAAAAATGATGGGTTTAAACAAAATTTTAGAAAATAAACTAAAACACTAGAGAGCAACTACTAGTAGATTGAGATTTCCTAAGAATTTAAAAGCATGAAGTAATAATAATTGGAATCCAAAATTGTTTTAGCAAAATTACTACAAAATTGAAACTATTTAAAATAAAAGAGAAAGGGTGCTAAATAAATTACTCTAATCAAATTAAACCATAAGATGATTCTCAAAACAAAATCACTAAAAGTTAAATTTAACTAAATATGATGAAATAAAGATTAGCAAATAAAAAAATGCTTATAAACTAACTCAAACTAAATTTCTGAAAATAACAAAAATCTAAGCGTGAGGTTTATTATATTTTTTGTTTTTTTTTTGACATTTTTTTTTCATTTTTTGTGTTTTTGAAATATTATCTTTTTTTGGAATTTTTTTTATTTTTCTAATTTTTTGGTTTTTGATAAGGCGAAATAGAAGTAGTACTAAAGAAAGTTAATAAAAAAAACTTAATAAAACTATACCACTTTTTTTTTGAAATTTAAAACAAAATTTTTGTTTTTTTGAAAAGAAAACAAAAAAAGAAAACAACAAAACCCTCCCCCATGCTTAAACCTTTCATTGCCCTCAATGAAAAATAAAAATAAGAAAGAAAAAGGAAGAAGAAAGGGGAGGGGGATACAATAAAGTAAAGAAAAAAAAAAGAAAACAACTTCCCCGGAGTCGTAAGGCCGAATGCAGATGTCGCTCCCCCATGCTTGAGCTGGACACTGGCTCGGGCCTAAGGAAGAGATGAAATTATGGAGCCAAACAAACCACCGGGGGTTTTATTCCTGCAAAGCAAAATAAAGAAAAAGAAAGAAACAAAAAGGATAAGCAAGGGGTGCCTCCCAAGAGCGCTCTCTGTTTAACGTCGGCCGTGCCCGACGTTATTTGTTAGCTAAAGGAAAAATAAAAACTAAAATGAAGAGGTAACTCCCTAAGTATGCGCTTAGGGGAGTAAATTAAAAAAAAAGAAAAATTGAAGAATCGCATCGCCATGCGGTGGAAACTTCAAGAGAATGACGCCCAAAAATGAACGGACGGAGTTATAGAAGAACTCCGCCGTATGTAAAACGGGAAAGAAGGGGTCGTCAAAAGAAGAAGAATAAAAAGAAGAAAAAATAGAAAGGGGAATAAAAGAAGTAGAAAAAGAATTTTCATCAAAGGAAATTTCACAAGGAGAAGGAGAGTCTTGTGAAATTTCGGGAGAAGGAGTAGAGAGGACTAAAGAAGAATTATCTAAAATAAAAGAAGAAGAAGAAAAAGACTCGCTAAAACTAGAAAAATTTGGAACAGTTAAAAATTGAAGTGAAATGGAATCACCAACGTCTTCAGATGGAGAAATAGGAGATGTCTCGTCATCCTCAACGGGTAAGAAGCACACCGGAATATCCATAGAGGTGTCTTCCAAAGGAGGAAGGAAATAATTCGGGATATCCGAATAGTTATCCTTCTCGAGAGGAACAAGACAAGCCGGGATATCCGATGACTCTTTACATGAAGAAATAGGAGGCGACGAAGAAGAAGACGAAGAAAAAGATGCGGCCTCACGAGAATGACAATCCATAATGGTCTTGAAATGCAAACTAATATTATCAATAGAAGTTTGCAATTCAAGATACCCATTATCGATAGAATTAAAATCAAAATTTAGAGGCGCGGCGCTTTGCGGGGCAAAATCATGCGAAAAATAATACGGGTTCCCCGCCTCCCAAGTAGGATAAAAATTGGAGTAAGGGTCAAATTGGCCATTTTGACCTTCCCCAGAAAAATTAAAATCAAAAGAGGGAGGGGTTCCCGAAAGACATTCAGAATAAAAGTGGTCGGGTGACCCGCAAGAAGCGCAAAAATACAAGGATTCCATAAGAAAAATAAACTGCTACCAAAAGGAAAAAGAAAAATTACTTTTTTTGATTTGTTTTTTTTTTGATATATATATATTTTTTTGAAAAATAGATTTTTTTACGGCTTGACTCTTGAACTTCCCGAGGACTCCCCGGCAACGGCGCCAAAAACTTGATAGAGAAAATCGTATTCTCCAATCTATACTCGATTAAGGTAAGTGTACCTATCGAAATATAGCATAGGATATGAAAAATATCAAGGTCGTATAAAAACTCGGGGCAGGCAAGTACTATTACTCACAACGACTCTATTATCCTACCGAACGATAAATGAGTTTTGAGAATGAAAATAAACTAAGTTAAAAAGAGAAAATAAACTATTACGAGAAAAGAGTGCGCGATCGACGATTCACTTTGAAGTAAAATAACGAAATAATTTAGTTTAGCATTTGCAAATCTATTAAGACCTTGACGGATCCGATATTAGGAAATAATCTCGCTAGAGCATTAAATCCCCTAACTTATAGACGTTTTGACCGAAATCTCTTTCAAATCAAAAAGGCCTAAAGTCGCATTATCGAAGTGACCCGCACTATTGGATTTGACTCCAATCCGGAGGATTTACGTCATCCTATCTCTAGGGGTGCGTTCAACTCCTTCCTTCCTTGAGTGATCTTTCATATTCACGAGCCTCTCGGCTACTCAAATATGAGATCAAATGCCTACTACCGTATACTAGAAATACGGAGTCGACACGATAAAAATCAAAGAAGGATCAAAATAAAAAATACAAATGCAAACATAAAATTAAAGATGCGTTATTTTATCGCAAAGCTCATCGCGATCGGGCACAAAATATAATTAGCTAAGCATAGTTGGAAAGGAAATCAAAATAACAGAAAGAGAATTCATTTGCATTACTTAATAAAAAGAAGTACATGAAAATAATAAAAAGGAGACAATACTATTCTACTAAAAGAAATTACAACAATGAAAAGAACTACAACAAAGAAGAAGAAAAAGAACTTGAACTCTCACTTTCTCTAGCTAACTCTCTTACAAAAAACTACTCCTAATTTAACATAAAACTTCACTTCCAAAAAGAACTCCCTTAGGCTTGAGGGATGGGGTGGCTTTTATAGGAGATGGAGAAGGATCTAGAATGAAGTGGAAATAAAGAGGCAAAGGGGGGTGGTCGGCCATGTATGGGAGAGGGTTCATGCATGAGTTAAATGAAGAGAGAGAGAGGATATGATGGATGCAATGTATGACATTAAATGAAATAAAAATAAGAGATATTTAGAAAAGAAAATGGATGAATGAAGAGGGGGTTGGCCGGCCATGTATGGGAGAATGCATGCATGGTAATTAATGAAGGGGGAAGAGAGAGTGAGATTCATTGCATGGAATAAATGAGAATGGAATGAAAAATATAAAATAGAAAGGGGGATGAATGTAGAATAAAAAAAAGGGAAAAAGAAATAAAAGAGGGGGAAAGAGAGTGGTCGGCCATGCTAAGGGGGAATGCATGCAATAATAGTTCGGTTTTTGACAATTAAATGAAGAGGAAATGCTTGGATTTCGGTTTTGGGCTGCTCTTGATGGGCTTTGGGCTGCTTCAAAGAGGAGGGGGCTCGGGTTACACCATATGGAAGGGTCGGGCTGCATGCAGACTTTGTGGTGGCTCGGTTAGTGCATGGTCTGCTCGGGTAGCATGTGGGCTTTGAAGCTTGGGCATGAATGGTGGCTCCATGTTGGGTTGCATGAACCTACAATTAAGACAAAATAAACATGACATTAGCTATATTTTATAACATAACATGATAATATAAAACATAAAATAAAAGTGAAAATTACATTAAAACATATAAATAAAACTATGAAGTTTAATTATTATGACATAACAAAACCTTAAAATAAAATAACAAAACATTAACTAATATTAAGAAACATAATACAATATATATAGTGACATAATATATAAATAAAGATTTTAATACCAAAACACAAAATGACATCAAAACAAGCATACAAAACATAAAATTATGATAAAACTTAGGCATTTTAACTACTAAATTATACCAAAAACGATGACTACAAAGTAGTCATCACGTAATAAATAGGATGAAAATGTTTTTCTACGCGTTGGCCAAGAACGGCGCCTAAGGCAATATCACTAGCGTCGCGCATGATTTCGAACGGAAGGGACCAATTAGGGGCCACTAGAATCGGAGAATTGATAAGTTTTTGTTTTATAAAATTAAAAGCAGACTCGCAATCGCTACTAAAGACAAAAGGTGATTCCTTTTCCAAGAGGTGAGTAAGCGGCTTTGTTATTTTTGAAAAATCTTGAATGAAGCGCCTATAAAAGCCCGCGTGGCCTAAGAAACTCCTAATGGATTTTATGTTTGTCGGCTGATGAAGTTTTTCTATGATTTCTACTTTGGCCTTATCGACCTCTATCCCCTTAATCGAAATCTTATGGCTGAGGACCAAACCTCCTCGAACCATAAAGTTACACTTTTCCCAATATAAAACAAGATTTGTGTCCTCGCATCGCTGGAGGACACGATCGAGATTACGAAAACAATCCGGGAATGAGCATCCGAATATAAAAAAGTCATCCATAAATATTTCCATAATATCTTCTACTAGCTCACCAAAAATTGCTAGCATACATCTTTGGAATGTAGCCGGCGCATTGTAGAGGCCAAATGGCATTCTTCGATAGGCGAAGGTGCCAAAGGGGCAAGTAAAAGTTGTTTTCTCTTGGTCTTCAGGGGAAATAGGGATTTGAAAAACCCCGTTAACCCGTCGAGAAAACAATAAAAAGGATGACCGGAAAGACGCTCAAGAATTTGGTCAAGGAACGGTAGTGGAAAATGGTCTTTGCGGGTGGCATCATTAAGTTTGCGATAATCGATGACCACACGCCAACCCGTAATAGTACGAGTTGGGACGAGCTCGTTGTGCTCATTCGCCACTACGGTTAGACCGCCCTTTTTGGGCACGACATGAATGGGACTAACCCATGCACTATCAGAAATGGGATAAATAATCCCCGCATCTAATAATTTAATTATCTCAGCTTTCACGACGTCTTTCATGTTTGGGTTAAGACGCCGCTGTGGCTGAATGGTTTTGCGGCAATTATCGTTTAAGAAAATTTTGTGAGTGCAGAAAGAAGGGTTAATCCCCTTTAGGTCAGAAATTTGCCACGCAATTTGCGTGGCGATGTTTAAGCAAAACCTCCAATAAATCGGAGGTCTCTGAATCGCTTAAATACGAAGAAATGATTACCGGGAGTGTATCATTTTGCCCCAAAAAGGCGTATTTTAGGGATTCGGGTAATGGTTTGAGTTCCAGGATGGGTGGTTCTTCTAGTGAGGTTTTAGTGCTAATGTCTTTTGAACCAATTGGTTCAAAAGGCATGTTCGTAGACTCGTCCTCATCGCAATAAAAATTTTCGAGTGAAAAAATATTTTCGTTTAAAAATTCGGACTCGAAAACCGGAGAAGAACAATCTCCATAAAAAGAATCTAAAGAGTAGCAGAAATCGTCGCTCGGTGACGAGTCTTCCATAGAGGAGTTAATAGAAAAAGTAACTTGGTCGTCTCCTACCTGAAGGAGAAGCTGACCATTACTTACATCAATTAACGCACGTGAGGTCGCGAGGAAAGGGCGACCAAGTATTATTGGTACGTTGGCGTCTTCCTCGATGTCCAAGATGATGAAGTCCACCGGGAAGGTGAACTTGTCTACTCGGACAAGGACATCCTCAACAACCCCGATGGGGAACCTAACCGAGCGATCCGCTAGTTGGATGCGCATATTGGTAGGAGCAGGAGTACCCAAACCTAAACGCAGGAAGAGCGAGAACGACATCAAATTAATGCTCGCGCCTAAGTCTGCCAAGGCGTATTTTACTAATACATTGCCAAAAAGGCACGGGATGGAGAACCTTCTCGGGTCGTTTTGTTTTAAGGGCAATTTACTAGTAAGAGCCGCCGAGCAGACAGCGTTGAGAGATATATGCGAAATATCCTCGAGTTTGCGTTTATTAGAAAGTAGTGCTTTTAAAAATTTCGCATATTTAGGCATTTGCGAGATAGCCTCGCAAAAAGGAACATTAATATGAATTTGTTTAAGTAATAAAATAAATTTTTCATATTGCGCGTTTACTCGCTCATTATCTAACTTATTCGGGTAGGGCAACGCCTTGTTTAAAATAGTTTTATCGTTTAAAATCGGTAAGGGTTGCGTAATCGAAGAAGAGGGAAGAGGGGTCGGAGGTGAAATATGTACCTGAGGATCGATCCGTTTTGGATCGACCACCTCCTTACCGCTACGGAGGGTTATAGCGTTGGCGGTTTCCCTTGGATTGGGCTCCGTGTTCCCTGGCAGTGCCCCCAGGGCGCGTTCTGACATGAGTCGCGCCAGCTGTCCAACCTGGAGTTCTAAATTTTTTAGCGATCCGGTGATGTTCCGGATATTAGACTCGTTGGACGCGACATAACGATTAAAATTTTCCTCCACCGGGGATGGCTTCATAGGAGGGGGAGGAGGAAACGTTGGCGAAAAAGGAGGGGGAGGGGGGCGCTGCGCGTTGTTCGGGATGCTCCAGGAGAAATTCGGATGGTTCCTCCAACCCGGATTATAGTGGCTACTATAAGGGTTGTTTTGAAATGAGGGACGCACCGGATTTCCCATGTAGTCCACGAATTCGTCGACTACGCAGACGTTGGAGGGGGGGGGGGGGAGAAAACAAGGCGGAGTGGAGGAGGCAACAGACATCTCCGCCACCTGCTTAGTTAGCCTTTCTACTTGGAGGGCTAGCTGAGCAGTGGCATCCACTTCAAAAATGCCTGCCTTCTTAGGGCGTGCCCGCGGGACATTCCACTGGTAGGCGTTCACTGCCATTTCCTCGAAAAGGGCCTGGGCGGCCTCGGGGGTCTTATTGTTCAGAGTGCCCCTGGCAGCCGCGTCAATCATTTGACGCGTCTGACTATTCAGTCCATTATAAAAAATTTGTACCTGTAACCACGTTGGCAGAGCGTGGTGCGGGCACCGGCGGAGGAACTCCTTAAAGTGTTCTTAAGTCTCGTAAAGAGACTCGGAGTCGTTTTGGAAGAACGAAGATATGTCCGCCCGCAGTCTTGCAGTTTTCGCGGGCGGAAAATACTTCGTAAGGAATTTCTCAGCCAATTCAGCCCAGGACGTGATGGATCCCCGCGGGAGGAAGAGTAACCACGCCTTAGCCTTGGACTTAAGAGAGAAGGAAAAAAGGCGCAAATGAATGGCATCATCAGTGATGCCATTAATTTTAAAAGTATCGCAAATTTCAAGAAAATTAGACAAGTGATTGTTGGGGTCCTCATCCGGCAGTCCGTCGAACTGCACGGCATTTTGGATCATTTGAATCACACTTGACTTAATTTCAAAATTATTGTTGGCCACAGCGGGCCGAACAATACTCGACCCCGTATCATCCAAGATGGGCCGAGCGTAGTAAGACATAGTATGCTCGGCCGTTTGGGCATTATTCGGGTCGGCCATAGAAGAAAAAGAGGGTTCTCCGATAGATTCTGCGGGGTCTAAAAAGGGAATTCGACGGAGAGATCAGATACGCGTAAGAGAGCGGTCGATCTCGGGGTCGAATTCAAGATTTTCAGAACTCGAAGGTTGTCCACGGGTCATGCACCCTAAAAAAAATGAAAGGGGGAAGGATTTTTTTTTGTATAAAATTTTTTTTATTTGAAAATAAAGTAAAATTAATATAGTCCCGGATTCAATATAACAACCGTGCTTCCCCGGCAATGGCACCAAAAACTTGATGGTCGCGGAACAGAGACCTACTGTGGTTGGTTCGAAATGGTCAGATTCCGCGGGCCGGTTAGAAGATCGAGTTTTCTAACGAGAGGAGGCAAGCGCACCTATCGCAAGTAGTACTCGGTATTCGGGAAAATATCGAGGTCGTATTATTCTCGGGGACGTGTTGATTATATCTACTCTTCCAGGAACACTATTATCTTACTAACAGTAAGGTGGGATTTTTTTAGTTTAATTAAAACGGAAAGAAAGAAAGCAGAATTTTGCTAAGTTAGTTCGATGACGGGTTAACGCTCGGCATCGAATCGGATTAAGACTAAAATAATTCTTAACAATTATTGAACTTTGTTTTTAATTTAATAAAAGGCACTTGGCCGTGGAGGTTCCAAGAACATGAGCTCACATTGGTCTAGGGATATCGCTCACCTGGGCGCTAAGGCTATTCGACCGAACGTTAGTCCGACGAAGGATTCCCCTTAATGCCCGCATTACGCTAAGAACCCCGCTATTGGGTGGGGAACCCAATCCGGCAGAACTACGTTTCTCCTCTTTCGAGGGGGCGTACGCAGTTCTCTTTACCCAAGGGGGATTGGTCCATACATGCAACCTCTCAGCGTCGCGTATGGATAACGGAAATAGAGCCCACACATCGATTATGTGGTCCTATGCGTCGTTAACCCGGGGTAACCTTAAGTCCTTAAATTAAAATAAAAATAAAATTTTTTAATTATTTCAAATCATTTTTTATGTCCCAATGCTCTTCGATGCCGAAGGCTAAAAGAGAATAGCCACTCATCGGTATGGGGACGGCTTTATGTTTTTAGGTGAAGCGTGAGTGTTAAATTAAGCACTGAACAATTATAAGAAAAAACACGAAAAATAGGACAGTTAGATAAATTGAAGGCTAATTGATGCAGGCACTCACGCACACTTCAAAACCATAAAGAAAATTAAATAAAGAAAACCCTACTCAAATGAGTAGGCGGAAATAAATGCACACACGCACTAGGTTTTGCTTAAACATCGCCACGCAATTGCGTGGCAAATTTCTGACCTAAAGGGGATTAACCCTTTTTTCTGCACTCACAAAATTTTCTTAAACGATAATTGCCGCAAAACTATTCAGCCACAGCGGCGTCTTAACCCAAACATGAAAGACGTCGCGAAAGCTGAGATAATTAAATTATTAGATGCGGGGATTATTTATCCCATTTCTGATAGTGCATGGGTTAGTCCCATTCATGTCGTGCCCAAAAAGGGCGGTCTAACCGTAGTGGCGAATGAGCACAACGAGCTCGTCCCAACTCGTACTGTTACGGGTTGGCGTGTGGTCATCGATTATCGCAAACTTAATGATGCCACCCGCAAAGACCATTTTCCACTACCGTTCCTTGACCAAATTCTTGAGCGTCTTTCCGGTCATCCTTTTTATTGTTTTCTCGACGGTTTATCGGGGTTTTTCCAAATCCCTATTTCCCCCGAAGACCAAGAGAAAACAACTTTTACTTGCCCCTTTGGCACCTTCGCCTATCGAAGAATGCCATTTGGCCTCTACAATGCGCCGGCTACATTCCAAAGATGTATGCTAGCAATTTTTGGTGAGCTAGTAGAAGATATTATGGAAATATTTATGGATTACTTTTCTGTATTCGGATGCTCATTCCCGGATTGTCTTCGTAATCTCGATCGTGTCCTCCAGCGATGCGAGGACACAAATCTTGTTTTAAATTGGGAAAAGTGTAACTTTATGGTTCGAGGAGGTTTGGTCCTCGGCCATAAGATTTCGATTAAGGGGATAGAGGTCGATAAGGCTAAAGTAAAAATCATAGAAAAACTTCCGCAGCTGACAAACATAAAATCCATTAGGAATTTCTTAGGCCACGCGGGCTTTTATAGGCGCTTCATTCAAGATTTTTCAAAAATAACAAAGCCGCTTACTCAACTCTTGGAAAAGGAATCACCTTTTGTCTTTAGTAGCGATTGCGAGTCTGCTTTTAATTTTATAAAACAAAAACTTATCAATTCTCCGATTCTAGTAGCCCCTAATTGGTCCCTTCCGTTCGAAATCATGTGCGACGCTAGTGATATTGCCTTAGGCGCCGTTCTTGGGCAATGCATAGAAAAACATTTTCATCCTATTTATTACGCTAGCAAGACGCTCACTTCCGCACAAGTGAATTACACGACGACGGAAAAGGAACTCTTAGCCGTCGTTTTCGCTTTCGATAAGTTTTGCTCGTACCTTACGCTATCTAAAGTTATCGTTTTTACCGATCACTCCGCCCTTAAATATCTATTAGCTAAAGCCGACGCGAAGCCCCACCTTCTTCGATGGATTCTCCTCCGACAAGAGTTTGACTTGGAGATCCGAGATAAGAAGGGCGCGGAGAATCTAGCGGTAGACCACCTCTCCCGTTTAGAAAATCCGGGTGCGGATGCGCTCGTCGAATCTGAAATAAATGACAGATTCCCCGAGGAATGCCTTCTTGCCATTTGTTCGTCTTCGTCATCTTTGCCTTGGTTCGCAGATTTTGCGAACTACTTAGTCGCGCGGGTACTTCCAAAAGATTTTTCAAGTCATCAAAAGAAGAAATTCTTTTCCGACTTGAAAAATTTCTTTTGGAATGACCCCTTTCTTTTCCGTATCTGCGCGGACCAAGAGGTTCGAAGATGCGTCGCGGGAGTGGAGTGCACGCAAATATTAAGGCACTGCCACGAGGGTCCAGCCGGGGGGCACTATCAAGCCAACCGGACCGCTAGGAAGGGGCTAGAGGCGGGCTACTTTTGGCCCACTCTCTTCAAAGACGCGCACAATTTTGTGCGCGCATGCGATAGCTGTCAGCGGTCGGGTAACATCTCACGTCGCGACGAGATGCCCCAAAATATGTTTTTAGAATGCGAAGTTTTCGATTTATGGGGCATAGATTTTGTTGGCCCCCTACCTCCTTCTTATAAAAATTCTTATATTTTAGTGGCGGTTGACTACGTATCACGGTGGGCGGAAGCGCGAGCTCTCCCCACCAACGATGCGCGAGTCGTCGTTATATTTCTAAAAAAATTATTTTCTCGCTTCGGCACGCCTCGCGCTATTGTTAGTGATAGGGGAACGCATTTCTGTAACGCTCTAATGGCTAAGACGTTAGCTAAATACGGAGTCACGCACAAGCTTGCCACCCCCTACCACCCGCAAAAGGTGGCCAAGTTGAGGTAGTAAATCGAGAAATAAAACGTATATTAGAAAAAACTGTTTCACTTAATAGGAAAGATTGGTCCGCTAAGCTCGACGACGCGTTATGGGAGTATCGTACGGCATACAAAACCGCTACCGGTTGTACCCCATTTCGATTAGTCTATGGCAAAGCGTGCCATTTACCCGTAGAATTAGAGCACCGCGCACTTTGGGCATTAAAACTCTTAAACCTCGACTCTAACTTAGCCGCTCAGAATTAAAAACTGCAACTAAATGAGCTCGATGAATGGCGTGCGAACGCTTACGAGAGCAATAAGTTCTATAAGGAGCGTTCTAAGTTTTATCACGATCGAAAAATTAAAACCCCCAAAATTTTTTCTCCGGACGATCTAGTCCTTCTTTACAACTCACGTCTTAAGCTTTTCCTGGGTAAGCTAAAATCGCGATGGTTCGGCCCCTTCAAGGCACCTGTGGTCGGCGATCGTTGAGGGCATGACACGGGCGTGTCGGTCATGTGACACGGGCGTGTCAGTCAACATTTTGACTTTTTGGAATTTTTCTGGAATTTTTCTGGAATGCAAATAAAGCTAAGTTAGAAATAATATTTACAAAAATAAGCTATTTATTGTATAAAACAGATAAAAAAAGACAAAAAACAAACAAAATTGACTTAAATAAAATACGAAAATATAGGTAATTTACAACTCATCAACAAGCATCACCAATCCAGACTAGCATGTCCAGATGGGCTTCACACGCATGCCTAGATCCGTACTCCAATTCCGGACTCTAACAAGGGGGACTTCACATATCTACCCCAAGGGACACCACAACCCACCGCCCACTCGCGGGGAAGGGTTTTCCCTATGCAATGCAGAAAAGAAGGACTTCACATGTCCAAGAAGGGAGATCGTTACCCTTGTCGATCTCTTGGGAGCCATCGAAAACGAGCCGGTGAGAAAGAACCGCAGCAGCTTTGCCTTCAGAACGCTGGCCTCGGATCACGAATCGGACCACGGGAGCTCCACCGGTGGCTTGATCTCCTCCTCCTTCTTCTTCCTCCTCTCTCTTTCTCTCTTCACTTAGCCAAGTGAAGAATGACTCAAGCTTCTGCTGATTTAAACCAGCCAGGAATCACCTGAGCCCTTGAATCGAAAGAGAGAAAAATGAACGGCCACGATTTTCCCAAAAACCCATTTTTTTGGCTGACACGGCTTGTGACACGCCCGTGTCACAGGCCGTGTACCCTTAAGCGGCACACGCAGTATTCGTACCGACTGAACTTTACCAGAACACGGGCATCGACATGCCCGTGTCGAACCTGACACGCCCGAGTCAGTCATGATACACGCCCATGTCACCCCTGCGTTATCGAGCTCCAAACCCAACCAGCAGTACACGGGTCGGCACACGGCATCGGACACGCCCGTGTTCAAGGCTTGGTTCCAGGCCGTGTAATCTTCTGACTCAAAATGCTTATTATTTGCGTTACACGCCCTGGGATACGCCCGTGTCCCAGGCCGTGTACCCCCAACACGCCCTGGGACACGCCCGTGTCCCAGGCCGTGTAAACCAACCTACACCTCAAAACCATTTTTGAGTCTTTTTGGGGTGTTACAATCCTCCCCCCCCCTTAATAAAATTTCGTCCCGAAATTTGCACGGTAAGGAAACAAGGAAAAACAATGCTATAACTTGATAACTCTGTTATAACACAAGGTACACGGCCTACAGTTTATACAAACAGTTCGGGAAATTCAGCTCGCATGGTCTGCTCTCGCTCCCATGTTAGCTCTTCACGGCCACAATTGTCCCATCAGACCTTGACCATCCCGATCACTTTGTTCCGCAACTGTTTCTCGGCTCGATCCTCAATCCGAATGGGTCGAACCCTCGTCGTTAGCCCATACTCGACCGGTACCCGATCATTCTCCACTACTTGAGCTGGATCCTTGACAGCCTTACGAAGCACTGAGATGTGAAATACATCATGTAATCCACCCAAGTCTGCTGAAAGAGCAAGTCGATAAGCAGCTTCCCCAACTCGCTCCACCACCTCAAATGGACCAAGATACCTCGGACTTAGCTTTTTCAAACGCCGAATCCTGGACACGCCTTTGAAGGGTTTGATCTTTAAATATACCCAATCACCCACCGCGAACTCCACGTTCCGATGTTTGGCATTGTAGTACTTTGTTTGACGATCTTGGGCTATCAATAGCCTCTCCCGAATAGAGCGTATGAGCGAGGTAGCTTCTTCGACTTCCTTTTTCCCACTCAGCTTAGATTCGCCTGCTTCTGCCCAAGCTAACGGTGTACGACATTTACGACCATATAAAGACTCAAATGGTGCCATACCGATGCTCGCTTGGTAGCTATAATTATAGGCAAATTCGACAAGAAATATATAATCTTCCCATCTCTTACCAAAGTCTAGGGCGCACATGCGGAGCATGTCCTCCATCGTCTTGTTGGTTCGTTCAGTCTGGCCATCTGTTTGGGGATGAAAGGCCGTACTAAACGCTAACTTTGTACCCAACATTTGATGAACGAGCCGCCAATCATTCGATGTGAACCGCCCATCACGGTCACTGACGATGCTCCGAGGAACACCGTGCAGTCGAACAACCTGCTCCACATAAAGCTTGGCCAAGGTTTCCACTGTATCGTCTCTTCTGTTTGGAAGGAAGTGCGCCACTTTTGTCAACCGGTCCACAATCACCCAGATTGAATCATGACGACATTGAGATCTCGGCAACCCGTGCACGAAATCCATCGAAATGTCATCGAACTTCCACTCCGGAATAGGTAACGACTTTAGGAAACCGCCAGGCTTCTGGCATTCCGCTTTCACCAATACACAAGTATGGCATTCTGCCACATAACGCGCTACATCTTTCTTTAGTCCGGGCCACCAGAATAGCTTTTTCAGATCTCTGTACATCTTTGTGCTCCCTGGGTGAACTGAGTACTTTGCAAAGTGAGCTTCATACATCAACTCTTCCCTCAATTTACCCACACTCGGGACGCACACTCGACCATTTCTTCGTAACAAACCGTTATCCCAAGAGAATTGGTCATCTGGCCCATCTTTAGCGTAGCGCTGGAGACTTTCATCAAGCTCCGTTGCTCGCCGAACTCTGTCCGTAAGGTCATATTGAACCTTCGTCCAGTTCAAGCATGCATCGGTCGACGAACCCTTGTCAACACAATATATCTCCAATGCTTCCAATTCCTGGATTAAACGCTGATCATGCCTCTGCAACCAGCTTGCCCGTACCGGAGTCTTCCGACTCAAAGCATCAGCGACCACATTTCCCTTCCCGGGAGTATAGTGAATCTCGAAGGTGTAGTCCCCAAGGAACTCCATCCATCTTCGTTGTCGCATATTCAGATCTTTCTGATCCAACAAATACTTTAGGCTTTTGTGACCTGTATAGATATCCACTTTAACACCATAAAGATAGTGCCGCCACAACTTGAGCGCAAAGATTACCGCCGCCAACTCCAAATCATGGACGGGGTAATTCCGCTCATGCACTTTCAACTGGCGCGAGCCATAAGCAATCACTTTACCAAACTGCAGCAGAACGCAGCCTAAGCCGCTCCCGGAAGCATCACTATAGATCTCATACCCATCTGTACCACATGGCAATGTCAACACAGGCGCCGTGGTCAAACGACTCTTCAAGTCTTCAAAAGCTCCCGCGCACTCCGGCGTCCAAATGAACTTTTGATCTTTTCTCGTCAGCGTGGTCAGAGGTAAAGCAATCCGTGAGAAGTTTTCCACAAACCGTCTATAGTAGCCCGCAAGTCCAAGGAAGCTCCTGACCTCGGCCACTGAAGACATCACTGGCCAATCTCGAATGGCACTTATCTTCAACGGATCCACCGCGATACCTTCTCCACTTACCACATGGCCTAAAAAGGCTACTGAAGATAGCCAGAACTAACACTTTGAGAACTTGGCATACAGCTTATTCCTCCGCAGGGTATGCAAGACCAACCGCAAATGGTTTGCATGATCCTCTTCCGACTGAGAGTATACTAAGATGTCATCGATAAACATAATCACGAACAAATCCAAGTACTCTCGGAACATTCGATGCATTAGGTTCATAAATACCGAAGGCGCATTACATAGGCCAAACGGCATTACCATGAACTTATAATGACCGTAGCGTGTTCAAAACGCCGTCTTGGGAATGTCACCTTCCCGAATCCTCAACTGATAATATCCCGATTTCAAATCCAACTTGGAATAGACCGTTGATCCTGCCAGCTGATCAAATAGATCATCAATCCGTGGGATCGGATATTTGTTTTTCTCCATCAGCTTATTCAATTCGCAGTAGTCAATACATAACCGCAAACTACCGTCTTTCTTTTTCACAAATAGAACAGGCGCGCTCCAAGGTGACATACTTGGGCGTATGTATCCCTGCTCCAACAACTCTTGCAATTGGACTTTCAACTCAGCCATCTCTTTTGGCGCGTCGCGATATGGTGAGCAGGCCACAGGTTTAGCACCTGGCACCAATTAAATAGAGAAGTCAATCTCCCGCTGGGGTGGTAACCCAGGAAGATCTTTAGGAAACACATCGGCAAACTCTGACACAACCAGAACTTCACCGACACTGGCCTTTTGCTCAACAGCCTGAATTAGCGTGAAGAATAACTCCGCGCCCTTCCGAACAGCATTGACGACTTGGAGCGCAGACAACAGAGTCCCGCCAACTCCTCGCATACCAGCGAACTTCGTCACAAGTCCGGTATTCTGGCCCAGTGTAATCTCCTTGGAGTTGCAATCAATAAAGGCACGCTGCTCTGAGAGCCAGTCCATACCAAAGATCACATCAAACTCCGATAATGGTAGCACAGCTGCACTCAAACCGAAATCCCGACTTCCTATTTGAACATCCACATCGCAAGCCCTATCCGCAAGCATCATACAGCCATTCGGTAATAGCACCCTTGTACTATCCACCGTCACATGACTCGGTACCCCAATTCGAGATACGAAATCCTCAAAAAGAAAAGAATGTGAAGCACCCGTATCAAACAGGGCTCTCGCCAGATTATTCCGAATCAGGACAAAGCCTGCAGCATACACATCATGCACAAGCTATACATAACCACAAACAATAGCACGTAAGCAAGTAAGCTAATCACTCGTACCTGTGACGACGTCACTTTGCTTAATCGCTTCCTGTTGGCCAAGCTGATAGATTCGGGGCTGTGCCTGGGACGCAGAGGAATCAACCACCGCTTTGCCCTTCTCAGTATAAGACGCACCTGTCTTCTTTTCCCCTTTGGGCTGAACAACCCGACAGTCACGAGCTATATGCCCCACCCGGACACAGTTATAGTATATACGAGAATCTGGCCTTGATGTCGCCCCTGACACAACGGTCGTAGTCACATACTCAGACGGCTTGGACCTCTTGCCCCCTCTCTTCTGGTAGAACGATTTGCTAGGGCGAGGTGCTTGAACCTCTGGCTTTGACACAACCAAGCCCTTGTTCCCTTGCACCCGCCGCATGTCCTTCTCCAACGCACACGCAGTATCAACCAACGCTTGAAACCCTTGGTTCACTGAACTCGAAAGCAGGAACCTCAACTCATCCCGCAATCCTTCATAGAACCTATTCGTTTTCCTTTGGTCATCCGCGAAGATTGTTCCCGCATACCGTCCCAACCTGGTAAACTCATGCAAGTAGATATCCACGCTATCTTCTCCTTGCTTTAACCGTTGGAACTCTTTTTCCATGGCAATGCGTTGCGCCGCTGGGACATGCTTCGCTAGAAATATCCGAGAGAACTCCTCAATCGATACTTGCGTTAATTGCCTGCCCGCCAAATGGTGTACCTCAACCTCGTCCCACCACAACCGCGCCTCTCCTTCAAGCATGAAGGTGTCCAAGGTGACCTTTAGAGTTTCCTCCGCCCTGATCGCTGTCATTATCCGCTTGACATGCGATAACCAATCCTCTGCCTGCGTTGGGGTTCCCATTCCCGTAAACGTAGGTGGACTGAAGCTCATGAATTGCTTCAACTGTTGGTCAGCTGTTCGTGGATCTACAGCCTCAACCGGCTCGGGTCGTACAACAACACGAATTGGTTCTACTGCCGGCTGCGCTTGCCCGGTCGGCTGAATCATGGCAAATAGAGCCTCAGCAACTAAGCGAACAGTTTCCGCAGATGGCGGAGGTGTTGGCACCTCAGCTGGTGCCGCACTCTCATCAGAGCACTGGGGCTCAGACTGCCCAGCACCACTACGCGTCATCTATAGGTGGACAAGACACACATTAGCGAACGTATGCAAGCAAAACAACACAAAAAGGAACGCGCAGATTCCTCAAACAAGATTTTGTACATTCCTTAGTGGACATTCCAGAGTTCATTACCGTTACAGCAGGGCGCATAAACACGTGCTCGCCACCCCCATAAAAGAATTCGACCACGAATTCGAGAGAGGAAGACCGAACGAAGCTGATACCAAAATGTAACGACCCCATCCGTTACATGACGTATAGTAGAAGGTCCGGCCGGGGCCCCACACTATATGCCACAAACAGACGGTGAGGTCACAGGATAATATCAAACCATACATGAATCCTAACTCAGAGCATTCTAGCGGAAGCTTTAAGGTGTAAATTTGAACTCTAACCAGGAATGTCCAATATATGTAAACCACATTTATATATACAACCACGGAATGTACAACAAAGGTTTGGCCTTAAGGCCTTACAGTTCCTCTTTCCATACAACATGGATTACAAACCTCGGTGCGCAGGCCGGCCATACATGAGGAAAAACAAAACAAACAAAACCATTTGCTCAGCCTTCAAGGGCTAGCCGCAGCAGCAGCAGCAACAGCAGTAGGGCTTCAGCCCTTCATTTACCACTTGGCTCTCCAGCACCTGCATAGGGACAATCCACCCAAACGGTGGCAAACAAGGCAACGGTCAGCATTCAGATGACCCAATTATAACAATCCTACCCCTTTCTCGGGGCAGTCGCATCTTTCCCTATACAGCATGGTATCAACAATAGCAACTATGTGCGCGCAAGCACATTCAAGCCATCACAACCGTCAGCCACACGGCCCGACAGTCCGTGCACTCAGGGCACATTCTTGGTGTACCGGAATACCAGGGTCAACACCACCGTCTACACGGTAATTGAGCATTCTAGTCTTTCCGGCGCGCGGGCCTAAGACTCTCATTAGGCGCTCCAACAAAACTCATAACCAGGCTTCCAAGTCGGACGGACCTAACGCAGGTACGGATCAGCCACCCCCCGTTGCTTAAGTCGCCGTGCCACCTCGAATACGGAAGTATCCATGGCAATTTATAGGCGCGGGTCGGTTTCACCTTTCCTGTTCGGCAATCTGCCTTTTCATCGAGTTGCAGCCCAACGGCTCAACCGCACATAAAGTGGCAACGCACAGCCACAAGAGTTGCATCCAACCCTCTTCATTTCCTGGACATCATCCAGTACTTCCTGCTGCACCAAACAACAGTTAGGCACAAGGCAACACAAGCCATAATCACGGAGCCTTCTCCGATATGCAAACAAGCATCACCAATCCAGACTAGCATGTCCAGATGGGCTTCACACAGTATGCCTAGATCCGTACTCCAATTCCGGACTCTAACAAGGGGGACTTCACATATCTACCCCAAGGGACACCACAACCCACCGCCCACTCGCGGGGAATGGTTTTCCCTATGCAATGCAGAAAAGAAGGACTTCACATGTCCAAGAAGGGAGATCGTTACCCTTGTCGATCTGTTGGGAGCCATCGAAAATGAGCCAGTGTGAAAGAACCGCAGCAGCTTTACCTTCACAACGCTGGCCTCGGATCACGAATCGGACCACGGGAGCTCCACCGGTGGCTTGATCTCCTCCTCCTTCTTCTTCCTCCTCTCTCTTTCTCTCTTCACTTAGCCAAGTGAAGAATGACTCAAGCTTCTGCTGATTTAAACCAGCCAGGAATCACCTGAGCCCTTGGATTCAAAGAGAGAAAAATGAACGGCCACGATTTTCCCCAAAACCCATTTTTTTGGCTGGCACGGCCTGTGACACGCCTTTATCATAGGCCGTGTACCCTTAAGCGGCACACGCGGTATTCGTACCGACTGAACTTTACCAGAACACGGGCATCGACACGCCCGTGTCGAACCTGACACGCCCGTGTCAGTCATGATACACGCCCGTGTCACCCCTGCCTTATTGAGCTCCAAACCCAACCAGCAGTACACGGGTCGGCACACGGCATCGGACACGCCCGTGTCAAATCTGACACGGCCGTGTTCAAGGCTTGGTTCCAGGCCGTGTAATCTTCTGACTCAAAATGCCTATTATTTGCGGACACGCCCTAGGACACGCCCGTGTTCCAGGCCGTGTACCCCCGACACGCCCTGGGACACGCCCGTGTCCCAGGCCGTGTAAACCAACCTGCACCTCAAAACCATTTTTGAGTCTTTTTGGGGTGTTACACTCAAAGTCGGCAGGCTAAATACTATAATGCAAAGCACCGGGTGGTAGAATTTCAAGTGGGTGACAAAGTGTTACTAAAGATCTGGCCGATGCAAGGAGTGTCACAGGTACGTGGTATGAAGAAGCTTAGCCCAAGGTATGTTGGGCCTTACACTATATTAGAAAAGATTTGCCCTTTGGCCTACCGATTGGAGTTACCACTAGAGCTTGAGAATCTTCATGACGTATTCCATGTGTCATCTCTCCGGAAGGCGCTGTTGCGGTCCGATCAACATATTACCACCATTGATGGAGCATTAGAGACTGATATATCTGTACGACTAGAGCCGGTGTGGATAGTAGACAACGAGAAAAGGATTTTGCATCGAAAGAGTGTTCTTTTGGTAAAGGTGATGTTGTCTAATCATGGAAAGGAGGAGTATACCTGGGAGCCGGTGGACTTGATGCAAAAGCGCTACCCGAAGTTGTTTTCTTCAGGTAAAAATTTGAAAGCTTGTTTTTATTTATTTTTCACGCTTTCCTCTCCCATAGCCTTAGACAAATTTCGGGGACAAAATCTTTTATTTTGTTTATAGGATTTGTAACGTCCCAATTCACGCTAGGCCCCTCGTGCGCGCTTCTGAGTCAGGTGAAATGATTTGTGATCAGGGAGTACTGGCAGCTAGGATTATACTTGTGTAAGGGAGGAGAAGTCAGTCAAGAAAAGGACACGGGTAGTGACACAGGCGTGTCCCTACCTGTATGGTGCTCTGGTACATAGGTGAAAATTCGTGGAGTTTCCAGAGAAGGACACGGGTAGTGACATAGGCATGTCCTTTCCCGTGTGTATGTGGACACAGGTAGAGGTACGGGCGTGTCTGCTACCTGTGTGAGTGTAACTGCCATTGTCGATCGAGTTTTTCAGAGAAGGACATGGGTAGAGACACGGACATGTCCCTACCCGTGTGCAAATATACAGGAAGCCGTCCGTGTGTCCCGAGTAAAACACTAGCAGGAACATAGCTGTGTCGAATGATATGGGTAGTGACACGGGCATGTCTCTACCCGTGTTGGTGTCCAAATGACAATGTAACTGACGACGCCGATTCACCCGAGCACGACACGGATAGGGACACGGGCGTGTCCCTACCCGTGTTAATCCTATATAGATAGTATTTCTGAAACTTGGCCATTTTTCATTCTCTTCCCAAGACTTTTCTATGGAGAGACTTGTGCTAGAGAAACTTTCTTCCTGTGGAGAACCGATGCTGCCGAGGAGAAGAAGATGTCGCCGCGATGGGTGATGAGATTCATGGCCGGAAATGATGGAAACGCTGGAATCGAATTGAGCTTCCTACCCTCTCCCTTGGTGCTAGATCTCTAGTTATTCATAGGAGATATATCGACTCAAAAGAGTCTTGGTGTGTTAGATGAAGATTTCTAGGAAGAGGCCATGCTATAACATATATTCTAGGGTTTAGTCATCTTCAACCTCTCCTTCCTTCAAAGTGATGATGGGGGATGGTCTCGTGAAGACAAATTCCTCTATGAGGGTGAATAAGGGTGGAGGAATTTCTGGTTGTGACTGGGGAATATCAGTTAGAGCAGGAAGACAGACCGATATCGTTCGTTCTGCCTTAAGATGCGTGTAGAAATTTTCTTTCTACGCGCAGCGATCTTCGTGGCCATTTTCAGATATGAATCAGCCAGATCTGGGCTTTCAACTAAACACCAAAGTCGTGGCCCATGGAAATACCTTTCCAACGAGTGGTTACACGTCTTCAGGCGAGGTCTGTATCCACGGGAAAGCCTGATCAAAATTGATGGCTGATAATGTAAACGTGCTGAAACAGTAATCTGAACGTAGCTGTCTAAGAAGCCGATTTCAAGTGTGATACAGCAAAATCTGGGCTTCTGACCAAACACAAAAGTAGTAGCCCTCGAAAATACATTTCCAATGAGTGGTTAAACGTTTTCACCGGATTCCTGTAGCATCAGTAATCTCCAGTTGAAGTTCTGTACTTTATACAATTCCCGCATGCTTGTTCTTTTGTTTATGTAAACCCTACTAGAATTAACAGAGAGATTGTGGGTAATTAGCTTGAAGGATTGTTGTGAGATGTTGGTTGATCTTGTATAATCAAATGATGAATTAAAACCTACATGTACGAAATGGTTGGATGATAGATCCCGAAGTGAACCAATGGGTAGACGAGTTGGATTTTATAAACAAACTAGTTATGTGAATCGGTAAAGATGACCTTGACATTAGTAGTGCATGAATATGTGGAAGGGTTGAAAGAGTGTTTGCCACACTAGTTCGATTGTGTTGATAAGGGACTCAATGAGGAGCCCTTATGATCTATTGAGCTCGAAATATGAGATTGCATGCGGTGTTAGTCAACACGTGGTGTCATAATCCTGGGTTAAGGATAGTGTAGCAAGTCTATGGGCTCGCCAGTCGTCACAACGACAGGAGTTGACGGTTAGACCTTGGGCGATTATGCTTGGTTTTTGGTGCTTATTCCCGGGGCTCCTTCTGTGCTAGGTGAACGGTTAGGCTTGGTCCTCATGCTTTCTCTGAGGCTCCTTCTGGGTCGCCTCTTAAGTTTGTTTGGGGCTTGGTTCTCGGTGCACATCTACCCGAGACTTCTGTTGAGACGTAGTATGCATGTGAGCTCCGCTATTATGTTCTTAGCATTGAGGCGTACAGTGGCCTAGGCCAGGTAATGTGGAGACCAGGCTAGTAGTGGAGATGCCCGCTCTACTATAATCGTCTGTCCACAACAGATGATGACGAAGAGGTTAGTTACCTGCTCGAAAAGTTTGAACTAAGAGTCATTGATGACACAACATATGCTTGTGCGTGATCATGGGTGAGTTATTGTATAGCATTCATGGCATTACATTACATCGTATACACAAGATCCTCATCGTATAAGTTTGAACAGGCACTCTTATACGATGAGTTACTTTATTGTTGAGCCGAACCTCAACTTATTTGTCTGTATAGGCATTCATATAAGTTGAGTTACTTTCTGTTATAGCTTTACACTTTCATTTTTGAATGTTGTTGTTAGAACTGTTAGGGCAATGTGTTTGCTCATTTACTATGCTGCTATATATACATTGTTTACGGATCACTTCATTCCTCCTGTTTGTACTATTGCTTATATATTTATATTGTACCCTGTTACTTTCTCCGTCAGGTACCGAGGAGTCGCCTGGGGAGTGGATGTGATAGCCACTTAGTCTTTATGACTAATGGTTGCTACGTCTTCCTTTTTAGGAGGAAACCCCGCAAACAAAGCAGCAGTAGGTTTTGCAGCAGGACAGCCAAGCCAGGATGACAGGGCCTGTGGGGATGGTACCGTCGTTACCGTCGTTGAATGATGTGAGTCTTTGAGAGACTTTTTAATGTAGCCCATTTTGGGTAAGGTTACTCATACTCTGATAGTATAGAAGCGTGTTGTAGCTTCTTTTATATGTTGTTTTTTTTGGACTATTATATGCTTGTGGGGATTTTGACTTCTCATTTTATATGTTTGGTTGGGTTGGCAATGTATGATTTTGATTAAGGCTGGCAAAATAGGTGTCTTGTAGTATAGGCTAGCCTGAGTGCTAGTGCTACCGCAAGGCGGCTGTTTTGGGCATAAGACTCCCCTCGAGCCGTGTTTTGCGAACCAGGAGGTGGGGTCTTACACAAGTATTCATTACAACTTCATTAGCGGGGTTGTGATTCTTCGTATGGCGGACCTGCCTCTATTTTTCAAGCGTCTTCTGGTATGCTCACTGGCTGAGCAATTGGTAACCTCTTCCCTTAGCTCTATCCGATTTTAATTTCATTATCATTTGCTGTGTAGCCTAGTTCAAGTCTGGGGGAGAGCTAGTATTTGTTACCTTTTGCACGCACACATTTCATGTGCGTATTAGATGTTTTTATTGATTTATTTTGATTAGTTCATTGCATCGCACACCACTTCACCCACATGAGCACGTGCTTAGCTGTTAGCATGCTGCGAGTTAAACTCGTATCTTTTGTATGATTTGGGAAAGTTATTGTGCTGACATAGAATTGTTATATGGAGTAAAATGTTGACACCTGTAGTGCTCCTAGTCGAGTGCTCTCGTCTCGTGTAGAAATTGGAGTAGAATTAATTTTTCTATATGCTTATAGTTTTATATTTTTCTATTTGCGTAAATACTTTTTATTCAACTAAAAAATTGGTGAATCCGGTGTGAATCGAACAGTAGTGTAGGGATTTTTGTAGCCCCCTCTGATACCAATTGAGAGTACTAAGTTGTTAGCCTAAATCACCTAGAGGGGGGGGGGGTGAATAGGTGAAATGCGTGTCAAATGCGGAATTAAAAATAATACAGCACACATCAAGCAATCACAAACGACAAGAGATTTATAGTGGTTCCCCAATCTTGGGTACGTCCACTTTACTCACCGATCTAGCAAATCACTAGACTCGGCTACTCCACTATCTCGGATTGAAAACAATCCTACACCTCGGAACCACGTTCCTACAAACTCGATCCAAATTGGATCTACTCTCAGAAGATAAAGCCTTCCTACAAATCTCGGAGAAAAACTCCTACAAAGAAATTTGGTTTGAAAATAAAATACAAACAGTAATATTCTCAGATCTGGATCTTGACAGTCTTCTTCCTTGAGAGCTTTGGCTTGATCAGAATATGTTGAAGACGACTTGAGAGAGATCCACAAATCTGAAAAATGGAATCACCTCGATCGAGAAAATAGATCTGAAATCTTTGAGGCTTGGCGAGATCGAGTGATTAACTTTCGTCTGGATCGCTGGAGAATCAGAGTTGAAAACAGCGATCAAAGATTGTCGATCCAGAGCTTCTTCCGTGAACGTCAATGGCAGCGGCGTGAGAAATTAGGGTTCACGGAACTTTTTCTCTTTCTTAAAATAAAATCTCTGTTCACTTGTTATTAGTCAAATCTGAGAGGACCTATTTATAGGTGGTCTCCAACGGTCAGAAAATTAATTAGGGATGACACGTGGACCAATCAGAAATGATTAATTTGAAATACACTGCGAAATTGACTTAGAGAATTTCAGGAAAATTTAAACAGATATACTCGAGTCATAGAAGAAACATACTCGAGTATCAGATGGTATATACTCGAGTGGATAGAAGGAGTATACTCGAGTATAAGAAAAGAAGCTACTCGAGTGATTCAAAGATCAGCACTCGAGTGAATTTAGAACTACTCGAGTATGAGAGAATATATACTCGAGTAAAAACACTTAGAGAAAATTTGAGATAAGATAGGAAAAACTACTCGAGTGAAAGGGTTGGAGATACTCGAGTGAGGGGAAAAAGAACTACTCAAGTATCTGGGGAAGATTACTCGGGTAATCACTAAGCTACTCGAGTATGAATAACAACTACTTGAGTACAGAATCACTTACTCGAGTATATAGGGAACTACTTGAGTATGTAGACTTGGAATTTTTCTGAGATGAGAAGCACAGATTCACTCGAGTATGAATAGAACATTTACTCGAGTAACTAACCAACTACTCGAGTGCAAGTTATCATCTACTCGAGTATAATGCAGTCTACTCGAGTATGTAACCTAACTTACTCGAGAGCAGACTCACTTACTCGAGTGTAAAAGGACGTACTCGAGTATGTGGACTTAGAGAAATTTTTGGATCTTAGAACAGACGGATCTACTCGAGTATAATATATGACTTACTCGAGTGACTGACTATCTACTCGAGTATAAACTTATCTACACGAGTACACAGAGTCTACACAGTATGCCTAAGGATCTACTCGAGTACTAAGTCACTTACTCGAGTATATGAAGAAACATACTCGAGTATGTGGACTTAGAAAAAATTCTTCTGAAAAGATAAACTTCATCACTTCAGTCCACCAATCCAAGTGCATGTAGGAAGTGTATCCCAATAGAGAGGCTATACATGGGCCAACACCTTAGATCACACAATGAGGGATTACATTGTATGGTCCTGTGTTTGGTGACCCATTATAGACTGACATTGGTCTACACTTGGCAATAAAAACCTGCACACATACAACTTGAACACAATATCAAATACACCTTAATTCATCTTAGTTCAAGGTCTGACCTCCTACAAATCTGAGGTATTGTGGAGATTTCAACGTCAAGTTTCCTTTGGGTTACTCTTTGATTTCAGACATGGGTATTCAGGGATGCCCAATCTTGTTGGGAGACTTTCGAGCCAGGGCAGATCTGATAGTGATTGATTTAGAGGACTTTGACGTCATCCTAGGCATGAATTGGTTGTCCAGATATGATGTGGTTATCCAGTGTAAGGGTAAGCGCTTGGATTTCGTGAAGGATGACGGTCAGCCAAGCAGCATTTTTGTCGATCCTCTTCAGGAGTCTCCAGTTATTTCTGAGGTACGTGCTTTCAATTTGCTTGTTCCGGGCTGTTTTGCTTGTTTAGTCTCTCTGGTAGGGGCAGAGGTTAGTGTGCCGCAGTTGGAAAATATTCCTATTGTTCGTGAGTTCCCTGATGTTTTTCCTGCTGATCTCCCCAGACTTCCACCCGATAGAGACGTTGAGTTCGTCATAGATTTAGAGCCGGGTACGCGTCCTATTGCTAAGGCGCCGTACCGCATGGCCCCGCGAGAGCTGGAGGAGTTGCGGATCCAGCTAGAGGACATGTTGGCTAAAGGTTTTATCAGGCCGAGTTCGTCGCACTGGGGTGCACCTATTCTGTTCGTAAAGAAGAAGGATGGTTCGATGAGGCTATGCTTTGACTATAGAGAGCTGAATAAGGTTACAATCAAGAACAAGTACCTATTGCCTCAGATCGATGATTTGTTTGACCAGCTGAGTGGTAGTGCTATATTTTCAAAGATAGACCTTTGTTCGGGCTATCATCAGTTGAGGATTCGGGAGTCTGATATTCCGCGGACAACATTCCGTTCTCGTCATGGACACTTTGAGTTTTTAGTCATGTCTTTTGGTTTGACGAATGCACCTTCGGCCTTCATGGATTTGATGAACCGCGTGTTCAAGGAGTACTTAGACAAGTTCGTGATTATCTTTATTGATGATGTTTTGGTGTACTCCCGGAGTGCGGAGGAGCATGATCGACATTTGCGTCTAGTCTTGGCGACTTTGAGAAACCATAAGCTTTATGCCAAGCTGAGCAAATGTGAGTTTTTGCTGCCTCAAGTTTCTTTCCTTCGCCATGTTGTTAGCCAGGAAGGGATCTCAGTAGACCCAGAAAAGATCGCTATTGTTATGGAGTGGGCGAGGCCTGTTACGCCTCGTGAGATCAGAAGCTTCTTGGGTTTGGCAGGTTATTATAGAAGATTTATGAAGGGATTCTCCACTCTGTCTGCACCATTGAACCGGTTGACACAGAAGAATGTAGCCTTTGTTTGGGATGACAAGTATGAGGAAGCTTTTGAGGAGCTAAAGAAGAGGCTATGTTCAACCCCTATTCTATCTTTGCCTGCTGAAGGTGTCGAGTATTAGGTATATGTGGATGCTTCCCATATTGGACTAGGATGCGTGCTGATGTAAGATGGAAAGGTGATTGCGTATGGGTCGAGACAGCTGAAGACTCATGAGAGGAACTACCCTACGCACGACCTGGAGTTTGCTGCTGTGATTTATGCTCTGAAATTGTGGAGGCATTTACTATATGGTGTGCAGTGCAAGATTTTTACTGATCACAAGAGCTTGAAATATGTCTTCACACAGAAGGAGTTGAACCTGCGTCAGCGGCGATGGTTAGAGTACGTGGCCGACTATGATGTTGAGATTCAGTATCATCCGGGCAAGGCCAATGTGGTGGCCGATGCCTTGAGTCGGAAATCAGGAAAGATCTTTGGTCTCACAGCTGAGTCGTTGGTAGAGGAGTTTCTGTTGATGGACATTTCTGTGGGTAGCCGTGATGGACAGAGTAGTCTGACAGTGGCAGAGCCTTCATGGATTGCGCTCACGAGATTGCATCAGAAAGATGATCCTGAACTTCTGCGGTTGTATGTTCGAGCCGAGAAAGGCGAGCTGCCAGATTTTTCTATAGATGATTTAGGTACCTTGAGGTACCGGGGCAGGTTTTGTATTCCCGCTATTGGCGATATCAGGGCTACGGTGTGCAGGGAAGCCCATGGATCTAGCATTGCCTACCACCAAGGATCCACTAAGATGTACCGCGATTTGAAGCAAGTTGTCTGGTGGTACGGGATGAAGGGAGACATAGCCAAGTTTGTTTCTGAATGCAACACTTGCAAGCAAGTAAAGGCTGATCATGGTAGACCAGGTGGCAAGCTGAATCCCTTAGAGATTCATACTTGGAAGTGGGAAAGCATCTCGATGGATTTTATTACAGGCTTACCAAGGTCTCCAAGGGGGCATGATTCAGTATGGGTGATCGTGGACAGACTGACGAAGTGTGCCCACTTCGTTCCATTTAAGATTGATTACCCGATGAGAAAGATAGCTGAGCTGTATGTGGAAGAGGTTATCAGATTGCATGGCGTCCCCGTGAGCATCATATCAGATCGAGACTCCAGGTTCACGTCTCGTTTTTGGAAGAGCCTTCAGGAAGGATTGGGGACAGATTTGAGGTATTCCACTGCTTACCACCCGCAGACCAACGGCCAAACAGAGCGGGTAAATTAGATTATAGAAGATATGATTCGATGCTATATTCTGGAGTATGGTGGGGCGTGGGACAAGCGTTTGCGGCTTATGGAATTTGCTTATAACAATAGCTATCAGGAAAGCTTACAAATGGCTCCGTTTGAGGCTTTATATGGGAGGCGCTGCAGGACTCCCTTGTTTTGGGCAGAGGTTGACGAGAGACCGTTGCTGGGTCCAGAGGCTCTTGAGGAGATGGAAATTTCAGTGAAGCTTATTCGGGAAAAGCTTCGAATAGCCCAAGAGAGATATGAAAAGAATGCCAACCGGCGTAGATCAGATCTGGAATTTGCTGTGGGGGACCAGGTGTTTTTAAAAGTTTCTCCGATGACTGGGGTCAAGAGATTTGGAAAATACCGGAAGTTGGACCCGAGATATGTGGGGCCATTCAGGGTTGTTGAGCGGATTGGTGTGGCAGCTTATAGGCTGGAGTTGCCCGCAAATTTTCCTGGCATACATGATGTTTTTCACGTCAGTCAGCTGTGGAAGTGTGTGCTTAGTGACAGGCAAGTTTTTGATTTTGTGCCTCCGTTAGAGCCGAACCTTTCTTATGTGGAGGTGCCTGTCCGTATTTTGGATACTCAGGATCGCGTATTGCGGAAGAAGACAATTCCGATGGTGAAAATCTTGTGGAAGAACCACGATATTGAAAACGCGACTTGGGAGCTGGAGTCAGCTATGAGGGAGGCTTACCCTCACCTTTTCCCCTGACTTGTGCCTGGTATGTTGCATTCTTTTTATGGCTCTTGATTTAGCTTGTTCTTTTTCCCCTTTTGTTAGAAGGGTTGTGTGTAAAGTTTCGGGACGATACTTTCTTTTAGGGGGAGTGACTGTAACGCCCCCAGTTTTCTGTGTTTTGTTTGACCATTGCTTGGCGTTACGATGACATGTTGTCAGCTTTTTCCATTGTTAGAGCGTGGTCATAGCTCTTTAGGTTCCTTTAGTGATCCATTAGGAGACTGTTTGCAAGATTCCCCAGCTAGCCGGAGTCTATTTTGGTGACTCGGTTGGGCCTCTTAGGGAATGCTTGTGTTTTGGCTTCGGGCAGTGTTAGCCAGAGTTTTGATCTTCGGGTGTTGTTTTCGACCTCGCCGTTGTGTTTGTAGCTGTGGTGTTTAACTACGGTGCGAGTTTTGTCGAAATCCGAGATCATTTGCTTTCGCGTCGTTTCGACGTGCGTTTTGTTAGCCGGTAGTGGCTACCTGTTTGTTGTGTGAGGCCTTGTGCGTTCAAGCTTGGCAAGGCCGATTTTTATTTAGCCTTTGTTTTCAGGTGGTGAATTTTCATATAGGTATATGTATGTATATGTATATATATTTGTGCAATAGATAGCTGGAGCTCGGGTAGCATGCTTCAGGCTTAGCTATGTTTTAGCTTAGTGCTGTTAATGAATATGTATATATCCTACTTAAATATATATATATATATATATATATATATATATATATATATATATATATATATATATTAAGCTTTAGTGGCTAATAATATATATATATATATATTATGTATATATATATATATGTTATTGTTGCTGGGTTAGTGTTAGCTAGGTTTGCTGGCCGGGTGAAGCAGGGCTCGGGTTAGCTCTAGGCTTGGTGGCTGTGTGGATAAGCATGAGCTTGTTAGTGGCCGAATAGGCTAGATTAAATTAAGCATTAGTGGGGCTAAGTGTTAATATTTTAATAGCTTAGTGGGGCTAAGTGTTAATATTTTAATAGCTTAGTGGGGCTAGATAGTATTATGATATTAGCTAGTGGGGGTATATCCCAAGGCTTTTCCTTATCTCCTCCCCCAACCCGAGCAGCAGCTTCAAGTGGAAGGAAGAGGCGGGAGGCGGTAAAGCTGTAACCTTGGCTGGTGATTTCCGGCGATTTAGAGCGCAGTTTGCCTGGAAATTGGCGGATTTGAGCTGCTCTCGCCAAGATCTAGCTTCCTAGGTATGTGATTTGGCCTTTAGGACTGTCTTTAGATAGTATAAAATTTCGGGTTTGCTCCTTTTCTTATCTAAAAGCTCCAGATCTTCTTTTCCCATAGGTAGTCCGGCTGCTGGTGCCAACCCGTGAATTAAAGTGCTGCAGCTAGAGGCAAGTGGCTCCCTTGCCCTTGCTACTCTGTTCATTTCAAGCTTGTTTAATTCTTTCTTTTTATTTCCTGTTCATTAGCTAATTAGCCACCTTGAGCTGCTCCAAGTGATTCCTTTGTTTTTCCATCTAATTGTCTCGGCAAGAGTTTAGTCTAGCAGCTGATGTGAGTTTTAGCCTAAATTTAGTGCAATCTTAAGGCTAGGTTACTGCTAGGATGGTTAAGAAAGAGCAGCAGGAGCCTTGGAATTAATTTTCCAAGGCTCTGCTTGCTGTCGTTGAGAAGAGCTGGGACGGGGTTTAGGAAAATATTCTAAGTACCCAGGCATTGAGTGAAGGCCATTCACTTAAAGCCATGTGTTGGATTTACGGTTAAGTGCTGAAGTGTTGAGTGAGTCGACCTCACTCAATGCCAAAGCAGGTCTGGCATTGAGTGAGGTGAGCTCACTCAACGCCACTGCTGAGATTTGCGGCTAAGTCTGGTGGCAGTTAGTGAAGAGGCATCACTCAACGCCATAGCAGGTTTGGCGTTAAGTGAGCAGGCTTCACTCAACGCCAAGTCTTGTCCCGCTGTCAAGTCTGATGGCGTTGAGTGAAGAGGCTTCACTCAACGCCATGCTTCAGCCCGATGGCGTTGAGTGAGCTGACCTCACTCAACGCCATAGCTGGTTTGGCATTGAGTGAGGAGGCTTCACTCAACGCCAAGTCTTGTCCCGCTGTCAAGTCTGATGGCGTTGAGTGAAGTGGCTTCACTCAACGCCATGCTTCAGCCCGATGGCATTGAGTGAGCTGACCTCACTCAACGACATAGCTGGTTTGGCGTTGAGTGATGGAGACTCACTCAACGCCATGCTGTTCTCTTGCGTTTTAGCCTGATTGCGTTGAGTGAGGGTACCTCACTCAACGCCGTGATCGTTTTGACGTCGAGTGAGGGTACCTCACTCAACGCCGTAGTTTTTTGAAGGCTAATGAGTTAGCCTTGGGATGTGTGTTTCTTTAGGGATGTTAGAAAAGTTCTACCTTTCTAAGGGGGATTTTGGGAGTGTTCGGCTAGTTTTTGCATGCCGACTCGTGGGTATGACTGGAGGGGGTGTGGTTTTTGGGCTCTGAGGGGTGAATCTTGTGTGCTGAGCTGTGGCCACCACTAAGTTTGGACAGTATAGCCAACTTGTTGGGTGTGTGGACCCTGTAGCTGCCACCGGCTGTGTTTCACCCTTGAGCATTTTTTTGGGGTCGGGTTGTTGGTGTTGGACATTGTGGCCACACCTTTTAGCCCCTTGTTTTTTACACCCCGGTCTTTTGCCCACACACTTAGGACTGTTAGTTTTCTATTGTCTACTTGTTGTTTTTCCCTGCTTATATGCTGATGCATTTCTTCTGCAAGTTGATTCTTTCCAAAGCAGGTAGTTTTTGTGCTCACACTTGGTGTGATTTGCTTTATTGCTCTATAAGCAATGAATCTTTCTTTTCCTGCTTCTGTGGATTAGCATTTTGTTGCTAGGTTGGAAAACCCTTCTTGATTTGAGTAATCTGACACTCCTTTCTTTGATTATTTCCTTTGCTGAGGCATTTCTTTTCAAATGCCCCAGGTCCAGGTTGTAGCCGATTGAGCGGCTGATTTCGTTTGCTGGGACTTGTTGATAGCCTCCGAGGTAGCAGAGTTGAAGACCATTTCCCTTGTTAGGTAGTTTTATTCTTCTTTTTTGTACAGACATACACACTCACCGGTGAGTTCGTGTCGGGTTGTCGATTCCCAATGGTGGCATACTTGTTTTGCTAAATATGAGTAAAGACTGCTGTGTTTGCCCTTTTTCTTGGGATTGGTTTCTTGCTTCTGGGAAGGATTTATGTTAGGTTGCATGTTAGGTATTTTAAAACCTAATATATTATATGTACTCATGCATAACATGTTTACTAACTAAAACACTATTTTCTTAACGTGTAAAACAACTTTTAATATATATATTATACTCACCTTAGGCATCGAGCATTTTATAAGTGGTCTCTAGTGGACCCTTATACTCATTTAGGGTGTCAAATCAATTAAATCAAAGTATTTTTCCGTTGTAGCATATATACATTTTTACTAGTGTGGCCTAGCTGATCCACTGTGCCGAGGGATATGGTCTATAGGTAAACTGATTTTCTATTAAATCAACACTTACGAGTTGTGGCTTTGGTGTGTCGCCTGAGCGTAGGCAGTTATCCCCTGCTCAACGTGGCATCACAACGCGTATTTTCCCTTACTCTGATACTTCTTAACCTCGGGGAAGATGCGGGTCGTGACACCTGCACCGGCACCTGAACCTTTAGCTCCTTTCGCTCCTGTCCAGACTCCAGCTTCTCCTCTTGACGTACCAGAAGAACGAATGATCATGCCCCGAGCATTTAATTGAGAACCTTATCGCAAGAAATAGTTTTATTTTGGTTTGTTTAAAAATGTATAAGAATAATTACATAAGCAGGTTGCGTTTTCGAGGACGAAAACTCTTTTAAGGAGGGATGAATTGTGACGAACTAAATATTGCGCGCAGCATATTATAATGTTTGATTTTATATAGCTGTTTTACAATCCCCGATGATGATAAAATAATGGCAATACGATTTTACGAGAATATTTCGTTTGTTTTTAATTTTTGGTTAATTTGAGTTTGGTATTTTGGAGGGTGGACTTAAGCTTTAGAAAATATGGATTATGATGGTTTTGGGTTAAATATTTTTTTGATATGTGGCTGGCTGTTATTGTGCTGGATAAGGTGGCTGAGTCGGTCTTTTGTGTTGACACTTGGGCTCATGATCTTAACACTTGGCTAACCAAGTGTTACTTATTTGGAAGTTGGGCTCTGTTCTAGATCGATGTTTTTTGGCTTTGTGTTCGGTTCAGCACACCTGGAGCGATTCATGGCTCGACCTTGCCACTTAGCCACTTAGTCACTGTTATAAAATTGAGTCGGGCTATTGCTTCTCCCGCACTGCGTTCGTCGATCTCCTGCTCCTGCGAGTTTTTCTTTTCCTCCTGCTGCTCTAGTTCGACCGAGAACTCTCTTCTCCTCCTTCTTCTTTACCCATCTTCTCGGTGCTGTGTTCCTCATGCCACCGGTTGGTGTGTGCCTTGCCTCTGTGCCGCTGATTTTGCTAGGTCGACGGTGCTGCCTGGCCGATTAGGGCTGCCGCTCCTCCATTCCTCTTCTTCTTGCTGCCGGAGCTGCCGCTGTTCTATTATCGATATATTTTGTGCCTTTGCCGTGCCTTACTTTGCCGCTGCTATTGCATACTTCTCTGGATGACTTCTCTTTCTTCTTACCGAGCTTCCTCTTCTCTCTTATTTACCTCTCTCATTTTCTGTAGCCACTGTTGTTCCTTTTGCCACCGCAGCTTTCATCTATGTGCCTTCGACTGGACTGTGCCGCCACTGCTACTTTGGAGTTCTAGGAAGGAGTTTGCTACACTCCGGCAATCCGTCAAGGATCGGTTGCGTAACATCCTTCTTCCTCCTTCTCCCGCTGTAAGCATGCTTCTCCCTCTCTTTTAATTTCTGTTTTAGAATTTTTGAATTGAAATTACTTTGGGAATTCACTATCATTTCGGGCTGTGCACGTGGACTAAAACTAGTATATTTTTAGGCTGTTTGGGCTGTTTTATATAATTGCAGTTTGGGCTGTGTTCTATTGTTGTTGGGGGCTGTTTCGTGGTTCTTTTATGAAGATTTTACGCTACTTTTTGATGTTGGTTGTGCTGATTAGTGGCTGGACAACAGGTTAAGAGGACGGGAAGCCCATTTGGGGGCAGGTTTGGCCCATTCGAGCTATTTCATAGCTATCCAACACTAGTTGAGGGCTGATTTTTATGATTTTTAAATGTCTTTCTCCTCTTACTTTTACGGTTTATCGATTTCGACTTTCCAAAGTTGTTAATAAGTATCCTTACGTATTATACTATGAGGAAAACGAGTTGCAACCCGAACTGTATGCATCTTATTTCAGTGGGTTCCAAGACTAGGACAAACGAGGATGGTGTCCCGCGATAATCATGGTAATAATACAGGAAAGGATAAGGGTAAAGGCAAAGCATTGGTGAGTATTTTATTTCTTGAATTATGTTTATTCCAGTATTTTCATATTATTTTTGTTATTTCCAAGGACACTGCCTGTGCATATGAGTCTAAAACTCAATGAAATGTCGCTAATCAAATAAATGTGGATGAGGGGAAAATTATAGCGATACAAACATTTTCTGAGGGGAATTTTTTTTATTAAAAACCCCTATATATTATTTTTAACATTCAAGAAAGATAATAAAACATAAAATCCGACATAAGGAAATATGAAGGTTTCGAATCCTATGATGTAGAGGCATCTACTGATGGATTCACCAGTAGGGGTGAGGCTACAATCTCGCCCTTCGGGGGTGTGGACAATTCAAGTTGCATACCTAAGTATTTCCTATTATATGTAATTAAAAGGGTGGGATTTCCGGTAGGAAATACATATATATATCTAACTTGTTTATTGTATTGTAAGCATATTGCTATAACCTTTTTTGTTGCATATAGAACTATTTCACGAAATAATTGTCTCACATAGTCATATTTGTACGACTAATCCACTTGAATTACATGTTTTTAGTCAATAGGAGCAAGTCCCAGCGCACCACAGAGGATTCCTCCAGAAGAGCTAGCAAAGCTATGGTTGAAGATCTTTATCGGTATCGGGGAATGCCAGGAGAATCATCGAATCACAAATCCAAACTTGGAATGCGATTATTGTATCTATTATTATTCTTAGATTAGTTATCGTGTGTTGTGTAAATAAATAAATGAAAGTAATAAAATGGTGTGTTCATTTCTGAGATGTGTACAACTGTGACTCAATTTTTAAAAACTTCTGATTATTCCTCATATCATTTGGGGGAAACCCGTGTTAGGGTTTCCACACACTCTCTCTCCAAAATCTGAGGGTTAGGGATTGTCTTTGGCCACATGGGCTTGTCATGGGCCAAGTTTGGTGGTCTTGGCCCAAGGGGAGTGGCTTGGGCTTCATTTCTTTTTTTAGATTAATTTATTGACTTGGTTGACTTTTGAGTTGACTTGGTCAACCATGATGAGCGGGCTTGCCCCACTTGAAGGTAATGAACTCAATGGCACCACCCAACTTAGGTTGGGTCAAGGTGGTGCCCTACTTGGGCTAATTGGGCCTGTAAGTATGAATTTGCCCAAATTAGGGTTAGGGTTGACTTGGGTCAACTTGGGTTAATGGGTTGCCCCATGACATGCCCTAAGGTGTACTTACATTGTTTCTAGGGTTAGGGCATTGTGGTGAGGTTTGCAAATTAGCCTAGGTTGACTTAAGTTGACTTGGGCCCATAGTGGGTCCCATATGGCTATACCCCATCCCCATGGGCCAAACCTAGTCTAAACCCCACACCCACACCACATGACCTAGCCTAATCTAAGTTGGGGGCGCCTAATAGAAAAAGGGATGTTACAAAACCCTATAAATAAACAAATTTTTTCGTCCCTGAAATTTAAGTTCAGGTCTACGGGGTTCTACTTGCAAATACTTAAGAAACTAAAATGAAATTAAAATATTACCTGAAGTAAAAAGCTCCGGGTGCCGCTCTAGCTTCAGGTCCCTTGGCTCCCAGGTGTTCTCCTCCCATCCGTGGTTGGACCACAATACCTTCACAAGGGGAACCTTCTTCTTCTGCAACACTCGGAACGCTGTATCGTCGATCCGGATTGGCTCCAAACGAACTGATCTGTCGGGTGCTATCGGGCCTACTGTAGTGGTGATGTGCTGTTCCAGCCAGAGGAGAGCTCTTCGTAATGAAGAGACATAAAATACGTCGTGCAAGGTCCCCAAATCTGGTGGCAACTGCAGTCTATAAGCCAAATGACTGATCCCCTCCAAAATCAAGTACGGCCCCATATATCGTGGACTGAGCTTCTTGTGTCTCCGCACCTGAGAGACACCATGCACTGGACGTATCTTCAAGAACACCAAGTCCCCCACCTGGAACTCCACCTTCCGATGTCGTGCATCGTAGAACTTGGTTTGCCTACTCTGAGCCTCCAGTATCTGATCCCTGATTAGTCGAATATGAGCTTCCGTATTCTAAATATACTCCGAACTAAGACTCCTCGTGTCCACATCCTAAACCCAAGATAGAGGTGTCCGACACTTCCTCCCATACAAAGCCTCATAAGGCGCTATCCCAATGCTCGTCGGGTGACTGTTGTTGTAAGAGAACTCGATCAGGGGCAACAGTCTCTCCTAGGGCTTTCCCGTATCCAATATGCATAGACGAAGCAGATCCTCCATGGTCATGATGGTCCGCTCTGTATGGTCGTCGGTCTGTAGGTGGAAGGCGGTGCTAAAAGTAAGCCGAGAGCCCAAGTAAGCATGGACAACCCTCCACTCCCTCGAAGTGAACCGACCATCACGATCCGAGACGATCATCCTGGGGATGCCATGGTACCTGACGAACTGCTCTACAAACAATCTCACATAAACAGCAGCTGGGCAGTCCTTCCTGATAGGGATAAATCGAGCCACCTTGGTTAGCCTGTCGACGATGACCCATATAGAATCGTGCCCAGAGTGGGAGCGAGGAAATCCGTGCACGAAATCCATAGATATATCCTCGAACTTCCATTCTGGCACTGATAATGGCTGTAACAATCCACCCGGGCTCCTCCACTCTGCTTTTACCTGATGACATATCATGCAGTGTGTCACCAAATGGGTGATCTCCTTCTTCATACCTGGCCAATACATACTCTTCCGCAAATCAGCTATCATCTTGGTGATACCGAGATGCACTGAGTACTGAGAATGGTGCGCCTCTTTAAGTATATCCTCCCGAATACCACCACCGGCGGGTATATAAACACGCCCACGAAAATGAATGAGATCATCCTGTAGTGAATAATCCTCGAATTTGCCCCCTTCCAAGGCTCTGAATATCGGCTCTAAGGCTGCATCTAGCCTCTGTTGCATCATGATGCGCTCCCGTAGGTCACTCTCCCCAATCAAGGTGTTCAGATACTACCGATAAACTGTTGGCTCGGACTCTGAAACCATAGTGATATGCATATCATTCATCATCTGCATCAATCCCATATACATCACCCGGGGCTCTGGTCCAGTAGTGTTGGCCCTCCTGCTCAACGCATCTACTACAGTGTCGGCCCTCCTGCTTAATGCATCTACTACAGTGCAAGGATAGTGGAAGACGTGATACGGTTCTTTAACTCCTGAAATGCTACCTCACACCTTTCTGTCCACACAAATGCTGCCTCCTTCTTTGTCAAAGTCATGAGGGGAAGTGCTATCCTCGAAAACCCCTCCACGAACTTGCGATAATACCCGACGAGTCCTAAAAAGTAGCGTATGTCAGAAGCTGATCTTGGTCACGGCCAATCACGCACTGCCTATACTTTGGCTGGATCTACGGCCAACACGGCTCCACTGATAATATGTCCCAGGAATGCCACCTCCTGCAGCTAGAACTGGCACTTGGAAAACTTCGCATACAATTGATTCTCCCTCAGCTTCTCCAGCACCTGTGCCAAATGCTGTATATGCTCCTCCTTTGTTCGAGAATAGATCAAGATGTCATCAATAAATACTATGAAAAATCTATCCAAGTAGGGATCGAAAACACGGTTCATCAGACTCATGAATGCAGAAGGTGTATTAGTGAGCCCGAAAGGCATCACCGTGAACTCGTACAACCCATAGCGGGAACTGAATGCTGTCTTCGGGATATCTTTCTCCTGAATCCGTAGCTGATAATACCCAGATCGTAAATGTAACACCTCAATCCGTCACATAGCATATAACAGTAGGTCCGGCATGGGCCCGACGCCATATACTACGGACAGACCGGTTGGTTACTTATCGAGACCATTCAACCAATCACAACGTCATACACAGAGCACCTAGCAAAAGCAAATTATTAGGTTGCGAGGATAAAAGAACCCAAGCAAGCATGAATGTCCACTACAATAAACCCATAGGAATGTATAATACAGCAAAAATGGCCTTATGGCCTTACAATAGTTTGCTCAATAAAAGTGTCTTCCAAACCTCGGCACGCAGGCCGGCCATACATGAGAAAACAAGAAAACACTCAAAATTATGCCTTTGAGGGCCAGCTCAGCAACTTGGGCTTTAGCCCGCTATTTGCCGCTCGGCTCCGCAGCACCTGCAAGCAACAATCCACCGCACGGTGGTAAACAAGAGCAACGGTCAGCTAAAGCTGACCAAATTATAATGATTCCGCCCCCAGACCAGGGCGGCAAAGCTCCTTCCCTGCACTAGTTAGCAAAACAAGCAATATATCAAAGAAACATCACATCACAGGTGCACGCGCACAAGGCTGTACACCTCGTGCTCTCAGGGCACTTACTCGGCGAAGCCGATCTGAACCCCGTCCGGTCCTTGACTTCACAACCACCCCCAAGGGGCAACGACCTCGTGAGCATTTAGTCCTTTCAGCTATAGCCTAGACTCGTTCTCCAAACCTCGGCAAGTCCCACGTAAAACTTTAGGTCACTTTAACCGAGCAGATGGAGCGGGTAGGGGTCCACCAGCCCGTTGCTCACCCTGCCGTTGCCATTTGGCCTTTGACGCGGGCTAAGCTTCCCCAGTCCCAACTATCGATCAAACACGGTACATTGCCCCGCTATGTACCCGGTTGGCTCCCAGGCCACCAATATGACAGAAATGCGTTTCCGTCCAGGTTTCCGGGTGCACCTTGGGGTTAATCCCCAAGAATCCCTGATGCATTCTAACGCATAGCAACCCGAAAACAATCAAAACGCTCGGAGTCTTCTCTGGCTAACAATGCATAGCAAATCATCACCGATCCAGACCAATATGTCTAGCTAGGCTTCTCACATCATGCCTATGTCCGTACTACGATTCCGGACTCTAACAAGGGGGACTTTACATATCTACCCCAAGGAATACCGCAAACTCGCCGCACACTCGCGGGAGAAGGGTTTTCCCTTGCAAAAGAAGAAGAGCTTCACATGCTCAAGATGAGAATCGTTACCCTAGCATTCTTCCGTGGCGCCATGGAAATCTATGCGGATGGAAAGTACCGCAATCTCCTTGCCTGCACGGATCCAAAGTCGGCTCGCGATTTGGAGCCCCGAAGCTCCGCCGGTGACCGGATCTAGCCCTTCTTCCTCCTCCTTTCTCTCCCTTCTCTCTAGGTTTAGAAAGAGAACCACTTAAGAGAAATGAGGGTTTATAAACCCTATTCTCGGTTATAACTCATCAGGAACAGCCCCCACCGTTGGATCCCAAACCAAGGAAACGCACGGCCACGATTCAGCCTAAAAATAGAAAATCTTGGCCGAACACGGCCTGCGACACTCCCGTGTCCAGGGCCGTGTTAGCCATTCCCCGTCACTCCGAAATCCTGACCAGAACACGGCCTGTGACACGGCATCCGACACGCCCGTGTCACATGTGACACGCCCGTATTAGGGCCCGTGTCACGCCCCTTGTGCATACTCCAGAATTCTCCCGAGCTGGACACAGCCCGTGACACGACATCCGACACGCCCATGTCATCTATAACATGCCCGTGTCTGTGCCCATGTCATGGCCCGTGTGCATAAATCAGAAATCTCTTGAGCGGGACACGCCCTGGGACACGCCCTGGGACATGCCCTGGGACATGCCCGTATCCCAGGCCGTATGCCTACACCCGACGATCACTGATCGCCAATACGTCGACCACACCACTCGTGTACGAACACGCCCTTGACACGCCCGTGACACGCCCGTGACACGCCCGTTTAACCTGCTCCAAGTCCCAGACTTGGCTTAAAACATCACCCGTCCATCTTTTGAGTTTTGGGGTGTTACAACTCTGTCCCTCTTAAATGAATTTCGCCCACGAAATTACTAAAGGAAAGAAAACGGAAAACTTTAAGCGGTACCTGAGCGGAATAGCTCCGGTACTCCTCCAACATAGTTTCCTCCCATTCCCAAGAGAGCTCCTCCCGACCGCAATTGTCCCACCGGACCTTGACCATCCGAATCTCCTTATTACAAAGTCTCTTAACCTCAAAGTCTTTAATACGTACGGGAGTGACCTTAGTTGTCAACCCTTCCTCCACCGGCACTTGATCCACTGCGATCACCTGCGAAGGCTCTTGCACCGCCTTTTGTAATACAAGAATGTGGAATACATCGTGTAGTCCACTCAACTCCACCGATAGCCTCAAACGATAAGCCGCTTCACCGACCCGCTATAGAATCTCAAAGGGTCCAAGGTATCTTGGGCTCAGCTTCTTCAAGCGTCTCACTCGCGAAACACCCTTGAACGGCTTTATCTTCACATACACCCAATCTCCAACTGCGAACTCCACGTTCCGGTGCTTGGCATTATAGTACTTCGCCTGCCTGCCTTGAGCGATCAGCAAACGCTCTCGAATGATCCGCACAAAAAAAAGTAGCACTCTCCACCTCCTGCTTCTTGTACAACCTTGCCTCACCGGTTTCTAGCCAAAATAACGGCGTGCGACACTTCCTACCATACAGGGCCTCGAAGGGCGCCATCTGAATACTCGTCTGGTAGCTGTTGTTGTACGTAAACTCCACCAAATACAGGTGGTATTCCCAATGCTTCCCGAAGTCTAGAACACACATGCAGAGCATGTATTCAATAGTTCTGTTGACTCTCTCAGTCTGCCCATCCGTCTGCGGATGGAAGGCTGTGCTGAACTTCAATTTAGTCCCCAGCACCTGTTGCACCAACCTCCAATCATTGGACGTAAAATGCACACCGCGATCACTCACGATGCTGCAAGACACACCGTGCAATCTGACTATATTATCCACATATAATTTCGCAAGTCTCTCCACTAAATCATCCTTCCTATGCGGAATAAAGTGCGACACCTTTGTTAACCGGTCTACGATCACCCAGATGGCGTCATTTCCTTTCAGCGACCTTGTCAAGCCATGCACAAAGTCCATCGATATGTCGCCAAACTTCCATTCTGGAATAGGCAAGGATTTCAAGAATCCTCCCGGCTTTTGGCACTCCGCCTTTACCAAGGCGCACATTTGACACTTAGCCACAAACATTGCCACGTCCTTCTTGAGCCCTGTCCACCAAAACAGCTTCTTTAGGTCCCGGTACATCTTCGTGCTCCCTGGGTGGATTGAGTACTTGGTATTATGAGCCTCGTACATCAACTCTGCCTGTATATTTCCCCCGCTTGGGATGCACAAATGATGGTCCTTTCTTAACAGCCCATCCTCAACTGAAAACTGGGAATTTGACCCATCCAACGCTGCCTCCATAAGCTCCTTCATGCTATCATCCAACTCCAATGCCTACCGAATGCGATCAGCCAGATCATACTGAACTTCCGTCCAGTTCAACAATGCTTTGGCGCTCGTCTGCTTGTCCACATAATAGATCTCCAACGCCTCCAACTCCTGAACTAGCCTCTCATCATGAACCGACAACCAGTTGGCTTGGGCGGGAGCCCTGCGACTCAACGCATCCGCAACTGCATTGCCCTTCCCGGTACATAACGAATCTTGAATGTGTAGTCCCCCAGGAACTCCATCCATCTCCACTGCCTCATGTTGAGATCCTTCTGATCCAACAGGTACTTCAGGCTCTTGTGGTCGGTATAAATATCGACCTTTACGCCGTACAAGTAGTGTCTCCACAGCTTAAGCGCAAATATCACGGCTGCCAACTCCAAGTCATGGATCGGATAATTCCTTTAGTGCACCTTCAGCTGACGCATCCATATGCAATAACACTCCCATACTGCAACAGCATGCAGCCCAAACCGCTACCTGAGGCATCACTATAAATTTCGAAGCCCTCGATCCCACTCGGCGAACTTAACACCGGCGCCGTGGTCAACCATCCCTTCAGCTCCTCAAATGCTTGCACACACTCCTGCGTCCATAAGAACTTCTGATCCTTCCTTGTCAACTTCGTGAGAGGTAACTCTATCCGTGAGAAGTTTGCTACGAAGCGCCTGTAATAACCGGCAAACCCGTGGAAACTACGGACTTCCGCTACCGAAGACAACACAGGCCACTCCCGTATCGCAATAATCTTTGCCGGATTCACCGCTATACCTTCCCCACTGACAATATGACCAAGGAATGCTACTGAGGGTAGCCAGAACTCGCATTTAGAGAATTTTGTATAGAGTTCATTCCTTCTCAGCGTCTCCAAGACTAGATGCAGATGCTTAAAGTGATCTTCTTCGCACTGCGAGTACACCAATATGTCATCAATAAAGACGATCACAAAATGGTCTAGGTACTATCGGAACGTCCTGTTTATCAAATCCATAAACACTGATGGCGCATTTATCAGTCCAAACGACATGACCGTGAACTCAAATTGCCCATACCTTGAGCTGAACGCCGTCTTCGGGATATCACACTCACTTATCCTCAGCTAATAATACCCAGACTTCAGATCCAACTTTGAATACACCGACGATCCGACTAACTGATCGAAGAGATCATCAATCCTTGGGATTGGGTATTTTTTATTCTCTGTTAGCTTGTTCAACTCCCTGTAGTCGATACATAGCCGCAAACTCCCGTCCTTCTTCTTAAAAAAGAGGACCGGTGCGCTCCAAGGTGACAAGCTTAGACGCATGTACCCTTGCTCGATCATCTCCTCTAGCTGAACCTTCAACTCCGTCATCTCCTTAGGCGCCAACCTATAAGGAGAACATGACACGGGTTTGGCACCTGGCACGAGCTCGATCGTGAAGTCGATATCTAACTGTGGTGGGGCTCCGGGAAGATTATCCGAGAACACATCGGGGTATTCACAAACCACAGGGATACTACCCAAAGAGGACTTTGGCTCTACAGCCTCCAATAACGTGAAGAACAGCTCTGCGCCAGTAGGAACTGCCTTTACCTCTTGAAGAGCATACATCAGCGTCTTGCTCGACCCCTTCAGTCCCATGAATGTTGTCTCCCACCCAACACCCAGCTTGACCTCCTTACGGTTGCAATCAATACAAGCCTTCTTCTCCGACAGCCAATCCATACCAAAGATAACGTCGAACTCTATTAGCGGTAACAATGACGCTAGCAAGTCAAACTCTTGGCTTCTAATATGAACCTTTACGACGCATACTCTATCCGCACACATCGAACACCCATTAGGTAGCAGCACATCCAATTTGTCCTTCGCCATCGAAGAAGGGACTCCGATGCGCGATATAAAATTTTCGTACAAAAAGGAGTGTGATGCTCCCGTATCGAGTAGTTCTCGTGTCGGACTATCGCCAATCAAAACAAAGCCTACACAAACAGTATTAAGCTAACAAGCACTAGGTAACAGTATTTAAAGCTAACTTGCTATAAATTAAACCGAACCTGTCACCACATCAGCCTGTTTGATGGCCTCCTGCTGGCCCAAGTTATAGACTCTCGGTTGATTCGGAGTATAGTGGGATGCGGTTGAATCCACCGCCTTGCCCTTCTCTTCATATGTGGCTCCTTGCTTTCTCTCGGACTTCGGACATCCGCTCCATCAATCGCGGGCAAAGTGCCTTGTGTTTCCGCAAGTAAAAGAAGCGCCCGGGGTTCGGTTGGTAGTTTCCCCCAAGGCACCTGAAGAAGGGGATGGACCTGACGTCCTAGCCTTCTTATTCAATCTTCGAAAGCCAGACTTTGAAATCGGCACCTTAAACTCCGATTTCTTGCCACCGGATTCCTTCTTCGCTTGAACATTCTTCATGTCCTTTTCCAAGGACCGAGCCGAGTTGACCAAGGTCATGAAACCCTGCGCCATAGGCCCCAAAATTAACAACCTCAAATCATCTCTTAACCCTTCATAGAAACGGTTTGTCTTGCGCTCCTCATCGACAAAGGTAGCGCTTGCGTATCATCCCAAACGAGTGAACTCGTGGAGATACTCGTCCACGGTACTATCTCCTTGCACCAACTTTTGAAACTCATTTTCCAACGCGATCCTCTACGCTGAGGGGAGTGATAGTTTTACTTTCAAGACAACCTAAACACCTAGAGGGGGGGGTGAATAGGTTCTAATGCTTGTTAACACTTTTTGGCAGAATTCAATTACAGAATTAAAACACATACCACAGCAGTCACAGAAATTTAACCATCACAGATTGCACACTGTTTTATAGTGGTTCCCCAAGGTCTGGGTACATCCACTTTCCCCCTTCACCTATCTAGCAGTATGCTAGATTCGGCCAAACTTCCTCTTTACTCAGATCCACAAATCCTATAGCTCAGAACCTGAAAAGGTTCCTACAACTCAGGCTCAACAGCCCTACCTCAGCCTTATCACAAAGCCTACAACTCAGAGAAGAACCTTCTCCTACACTCAGGCAAACAGCCCTACCACTCAGAGATCAACTCTCCTACACTCAGCCTTTATAACACAGGCTTACAACTCAGATCTGTATTGACAGATCCTACAGAAATTAGAAAAGAATTTTTTAATGTCTTGCCTTTGTTGAGAGAGAAAAGAACAAGACAAATCTTGATCAGCTGATGAAATCAACTGAATCTGAGCTTTCTTCAAAGCTTCTTGAATCTGAACTTAGCTGAGTTGATTTCCAAACAGCTTCTTGAGAAACCAATGATGGCTTCCTTCTTCTTCTTCAAGTGGCTGGATCCATCTCTATCCAACACCTTTGATGATACTTCTGAATTCTTGAAAGAACACTTCTTAGACTGATCCTGAGATCGTCTTCTTTGATCTTTTGATGAAGATCTTCTTTAATGCCTTGCACTTTCTTGAAGAGAGGACTTGTCTTTTAACTGATGTGTTGATTAAGAACTAATTTCCTCTTGTATGTTGTATTTCTTCTTCTAAATCTGTCTATTTATAGATCTTCTTCATGGTAACCGGCTTATCCGGTTTCTAACTGACTTCTGACAAGTCTGACAGCTTCAGTTAACCTGTCATAACTCACAGTTGTCATGTCTTCAAACATATCATGTGCCTTAGTCTTAGACAGCAAAGTGTTGAGACAGAATGTCAGAAAGTGTCGAGACCAACTGTCTATATGTGTCGACATAAGTGACTTTGGTGTCGACACAACCTTTGATGATGTCGACTAGTTTGCCTTTAAGTCGACACTGCTTCTTTAGAACTTCATCTTGAGAATGAGTTGACACAGAGAATTTGTGTCGACTCAACACTTCATCTTTCTTCAGAAAATAACTTGGTCTTGACTTTGCAGTGTGTCGACACAAGTCCTGTGTATCGACACAGTTGTTGTAGATTCAGAACTCAGTATGTGTCGACTCTGCCTTCAGGTGTCGACATAGTTGAGGTCGACTATCTTTCTGTGAGTCGACACTGCTTCCAAGTGTCGACACAAATATGGTCGACTATCTTTCTGTGAGTCGACACTGCTTCCCAGTGTCAACACAAATGTGGTCGACTATCTTTCTCTGTGTCGACACAGCTTCCTTCAAGTGTCGACACAATTATTCTGAAGTGTCGACACAATTTCTTCAGGTGTCGACATATGGACTTAGAATAATTTCCTGTATTTTTTAATACTTCTTCACCTACACATGTCAACTTAAAACAACATCAAATACACCTTGATGTATATCATTAAGCTAAGTTAGGCTTCTTCAAATCAGGTACACATTTTCCAATGTACCCAACAATCTCCCCCTATTTGGAGAAGTCATAACCCTTTTAGTTAATGATATACACCATTTATAACAAATATAATATGATGATGTATGACATTACAGGAATACTTAATATAAACAAAATATTAACAATTCATCACAGAGTGAACATGAATATATGATTCCAAACAAAATTTTGTTTATAACTTAGTAATGTTTGATTACAGATGTTTACATTGAATGATTAAACAAAACATTTCAAAACACTTTTGAAAGAACTTAGAACTAAGACTGATCAGGCTCTTCTATGACAATTCCTTTGCCAGATTGGATTTGAGCCTTCACAGGAGCTTCAGCAACTTCAGTTGGCTTCTTGCCTTTTAGCTCAGCTTTCTTCTGTGCTTCTTCCTTGAGCCTTTGCCTTTCAAAGTAATGAAAGGGCTTTGGAAAGTACTTGCTCGGCTCCTGAGCATCTGGTGGCAGCCTTCCCAGCTTGGCTTTTCTCCTGAACTGTACTATGGCTTCCTGTCTAGCTTCATACTTTTGCCATTCCATTTCATTATACCACTTTCCTCTTTCATGTACTTTGTCCTTTACAGCCTTCCATGTAGTTAGTATAATATTTCTTGAAGTAGGGCTCCACTGCTCAAAATCTGGCTTAAGTTCAGCCTGCTCTCTAAATCTTTTCTTTGATAGTAGAGCATCTTGCTGTTCTTTCAAGTTGGCATCAGGCTTATCAACTTTTTCAATAATAACCTTGGTAACCTCCTTTGGAGGACTATACATATCCAGAACTTGCTGATCAATCATATCAAAATCAGGAGGAGGGTAAATGACTTGGGCAATCTCAGGTTGATTGCCTTCAAGTAGACCTGTTTGAATTCCTGACTCAGCCACCATAGCATCATCACACAAAGGTGGGTATCCCAATGTGGCTCGAGTACTATTTGTCACCCATTTGGTGTGCTCTGAGCCAGCATGAACTAACAACCTCTCCCCCTTTATGACTTCTCTGGTAATATGATCTCTTAGATCATCCTTCTGAAATCTGATCTGGCCATCTAGATAATTCACACCTTCTTTAAAATATGGTTTCAATTTTTGAAGTTTGTCAGATATTTCCTTCTGAGATGTAGTGATGGCAGATTGAACTGAAGTTATAGCCTCCTTTAGTTTCTGATCAAAAGCTTCTATCTCTTTTGCTCTTGCTGCAGTCATCCCTGCAGTAGCCTTTTGGAACTCTTCAAGAATTTCATGGTGAGATTCAGCCAAATTATCATTCATCCTCAGCTGATTCTCCAAAACATAACCTTGCTTCAAAGCAATATCATCCACTTTAGTGAGGATAGACTGTTGTTGTTTAGCCAAAAACAATACAGCATTACCTCCCTTATGGAAGCAATCTGTCATCTCCTTCTTATTCATATTTACTTCAAATCTAATAGACTTAATATCTTGAGCCAAGTCAAATTGAAGGGATTTATTGCTCTCATCAACATACTTCTCCATTGCTAATCTCTGCTCATCCAACTTAACTTGCAAATCTACCATGAACTTGTTGTAGTTAAATTCAGATGTAGATTGGTGAGTTGAAGTTTGGAGTGCCTGCTTATAACTTTGGGTCCTTCTCTTGAAGACTATGAGATTTCTCTTCTTAGCCATTCTGGCTTCTTCAGTCTCAGAGTCTGATGAACTTTCTATTTGAACTCTTTCAGGAGGAGTAGGAGGAATATTAGTTTCAGTGACATGTTGCTCAGCCGCAACATTCACAGGCTCCCCCTCAACTTCTTGTTCCTTCTCAGCTTCTTGCTCTATCTCCATGTCTAGTTCCATTTCATTGTCTTGCTCCTCCTCTACTCTATCAGTAGCAATTTCAATATTAGGAAATAACTCATCTAGAGTGTATTCCTTCTGTGCTTGAACAGATGTTGAATCATCTAGATCTGTAATATTCAAATCTTTTGATAAATCAATTTGTTCTTCCTCTTGCACCTGTACAGACATCTTCTCCCCCTGCACTTGATCAGTATTTGGAATATCCTGGGCAGGTGAATACACTTGTTCCCCCTGCACCTGTGCAGGAATAGAAATATTAGTAATGTCCTAGATAGGAAAAACTCACTTGCTCTCCCTTTACCTGTTCAGAAGTAGAAACATTCTGGGCAGGAGAGTGAGCTTGCTCCCCCTACATCTGTGCAGGAATGGTTTCTTTCTGAACTTGAGTAGACTCAGGCTGATCTTCAACCTGCTCTCTCACTTGCTCTTCTTAATGCTGGGCAGTGCCTAGATCATGTGTAGGGGATCTCACAGGGGTGTCCTGCCTGCTCTCATCAGGCACATCTTTAGACAGCACCCTATCCCATCTTGAAAATAATCTTATATCCATCTTCCTCATGTGATTAATCTTGGACCCAGGCAGTTGTTGCATAACCTCAGGGATCACTCCAGTCAGGTATAAACTCACAATTCTAGCCAGATTTGGCTTCTTGATTTCTTCCTTGATCTTATCAAATACTACAGCTGACCAGTCAGTTGGAATTGTAAACACAATTCTGGTCATTAGGCTGAACATATAGGCTGAAATCCCATCATGTCCACCTGGTTTGCACAAAATTACTTTCCCAACTACTTCTGACAGAAACTTGCCTTGTTGGTTCATCCCTTTTCTGTTAAAAACAGCTCCAATCTTTAAGGTTGGATCCAATCCACACCATTGGAGAGCCTCCCTAGACTTAGAGGCTGGGACCTCTTCTTCATTCTCAACGATAGGCAATTGTAGAATCTTTCTTAAACTTCTTGGTGTGATTTTCACCTTTGTCCCATGAACTGTGGATTTTATCTTAAGACCAGCTGAATCCACTGATGCAGAGGTAAAGAATTCAAGCACCTCCTTCTTCCATATCTTTGAAGGTTCAGAAACTAGAAACTCTAATCCAGATTCGGAGATTAGAGTGATAACCCTTTGAACATCTGTCGGGTCATTCGCAAAGGCATTGCGTACCAACTCATATCCTTCGTTGACGTTATCTTCAACCTTTGGCGCCATTGAGCAGACGAGAAATCTTGAGAGAGAAGAGAGAGAGATTGTCGACACAGGGTTTCAGTCTCCAAAACCCTGTAAGCGTGTCGACAGAATAAGTTCTTGACCTATTTATACCTTCTAGGGAAAGAAGATCAAAAGTCAGGCAAAAACAGTCTATATGTGTCGACACAGATGGAGTGTGTCGACACAAATTTCTATTGTCTTGACAGCAAGTCTGTCTACTATGTGTCGACACCAATTGTGGATATGTCGACACCAGAGAGACATAGTAGAGCATCAGAAATTCTGTGTCGACTCTTAGGATAAGTGTCGACATAAAATCTGTAAGTGTCGACACCACTATTCTGGTGAAGTCGACACTACATTCCTGGATGAGTCGACTATTTGATTCTTAAGTGTCGACACAAATTCTCTGTGTCGACACATATTCTCTGACTAGTCGACATGACTTTACTGAGTCGACACATTATCACTGAATGTGTCGACACCATTTTACTTAGCCAATTTCTGTTTTTGTCAATACCACTTGATAATCTAATATCACTTGTTAGTTTGTTGATAAACTAATCAATGGTCAGCATGCCTAATTCAATTTTAAATTTATTGAATTTTGTTTCATTCAGTGTCTTAGTAAATACATCTGCTAGTTGATAATCTGTTTTAACAAATTCCAATGAGATGTCTTCTCTTTCTACATGCTCTCTAAGAAAATGGTATTTAATTTCTATATGCTTAGTTCTACTGTGAGAAACAGGATTATTAGCAATAGAAATAGCACTTTTAGAATCACACAATAAAGGTGTTCTACTTACTTGAATACCATAGTCTTTCAACTGATGCTGTATCCACAATAGTTGTGCACAGCAGCTGCCAGCAGCAACATATTCTGACTCAGCTGTGGATATTGCCACACTGGTCTGCTTCTTACTACTCCATGATATCAATCTTCCTCCCAAGAATTGACAAGTACCTGTTGTACTCTTTCTATGCTCTCTACAGCCTGCAAAGTCTGCATCTGAATAACCTGTTAGTAGAAAATCTCTATTCCTAGGATACCAAAGGCTTAGATAAGGTGTGCCCTTAAGATATCTCAGAATCCTTTTGACTGCAGTATAATGAGATTCTTTAGGGCAGGCTTGGTACCTAGCACAGACACATGTAGCATACATAATATCTGGTCTACTAGCAGTGAGATATAGTAGAGAGCCAACTATTCCTCTATACAAAGATTCATCAACAGGTTTACCTGCATCATCTTTGCATATAGGCATACTTGTTCCCATAGGAGTTCTCATAGTGGAAGATGACTCCATACCATACTTCTTAATTAATTCTTTGGTGAACTTAGACTGGGATATGGATAGGCCATCATCAGTCTGTCTTACTTGGAGTCCCAAGAAGAACTTAAGTTCCCCCATACTGCTCATCTCAAACTTCTCTTGCATAAGTTTGGCAAACTTTTTACAAAGGTTGTTTTCAGTAGATCCAAAGATTATGTCATCAACATAGATCTGAACTAAGATGATCTTACCTTTGGATTCCCTAAGGAATAGAGTTTTGTCTATTTTTCCTCTTGAGAATTTATTCTCAATAAGGAAAGTAGACAGGGTTTCATACCAAGCCCTTGGGGCTTGCTTTAACCCATACAAAGCTTTCCTAAGCTTATAGACATAATCAGGTTTAAGAGGATCTACAAAACCTGATGGCTGCTTTACATAGACTTCCTCTTTTAAATCACCATTCAGGAATGCTGATTTCACATCCATCTGGTACACTTTGAAGTCTTGATAGGCTGCATAGGCAAGGAACATTCTGATTGCCTCCAGCCTTGCTACTGGGGCAAAGGTTTGATCAAAGTCAATCCCTTCTTCCTGCATGTATCCTTTTGCAACCAATCTTGCTTTATTCTTCACTATTATTCCACTCTCATCCAATTTGTTCCTATAAATCCACTTTGTGCCAATTATGTTGTGGCCTCTTGGTTTAGGAACAAGCTCCCAGACATTGCACCTTCTGAATTGATTCAGCTCCTCTTGCATAGCATCAATCCAGTGCTGGTCTTGGATGGCTTCTTCAAACTTCTTAGGCTCCATTTGAGACAGGAAACTTGAATGCAGATCTGTGCTTTGATTTCTGCTTTTAGTCTGCACTCCCTATCTTGGATCACCTATAATCTGATCAGCTGGATGATCTCTTAAAGGTCTTGTAGCTGGAGGAAGATTCCTTTCTGGTTGAACATCTCCAGCTCCTTCTTCATGCTGAACCTCTTGGTTTTCATCAGCATCTATTGAGTCTTGTACTCCCCCTGGACAGTAGCCTTCATTTTCCAATGCTCCATCTTCCTTTGATGCTTCAGCAATGGAGAGCTTGTCCATTCTTTTGCTTATACCTGTTGAATCATTTGATTTACAAGACAACTCACAGTTGATTAATCTTGTTTCATCAAACACAATATGTACAGATTCTTCAACAACTTGAGTAGTCAAGTTGAAGACTCTATAGGCCTTACTATTTGAGCTGTACCCAACAAATATCCTATCCTGGGATTTGGCAGCAAACTTAGTCAAATATGACTTGCCATTGTTAAGTATATAACACTTGCAACCAAAGATCCTAAAGTATGATAGATTTGGTTTTCTGTCTTTCATAATCTCATAGGGAGTCATTTTGTGGCTTTTGATGATAGAAGCCCTATTGATTACATGACAAGCAGTGTTTACTGCCTCAGCCCAGAAATATTCTAGAAGAGAGGTGTCACTCAATAGTGTTCTACCAGCTTCAATTAATGTTCTATTCTTTCTTTCAGCAATGCCATTTTGCTGTGGTGTTCTAGGTGAGGAGAACTCTTGGAAATTCCCAAAGTCTTCACATAACTTTGTCATGCTTTCATATTGAAACTCAGTACCATGGTCACTTCTGATTTTGACCACTGTACTATTCAGTTCATTCTGAATTTGCTTCACAAAATTAAGTAAGACACTTGGGGTTTCTGATTTCTGTCTCAGAAAGAACACCCATGTAAATCTAGAATAGTCATCTATCACCACAAAAGTATAGACTTTCCTACCTAGACTATGAACTGGCATAGGACCAAAAAGATCCATATGTAAGAGGTATAGGCACCTCACAGAATCCTTGTTTTCAAGGCTTTGAAAGGAGGATTTTGTCTGCTTGCCCTTTTGACATGCTGAGCATATTTCTTCCTTTATACACTTAACTTGAGGACCATTCCTCACTAACTCTTTGCTAAAGAGTTGGCCAATTGTCTTGTAGTTAAGATGAGCCAATCTCTTGTGCCATTTGACACAATGAGAAGCATTATCATCAGCTACAAGACAGATGGAAGAAGCCTTGTTCTCACATACAAAATTAAGACAATAGACATTTCTCTTCCTATACCCAGTTAATATAATCTTTTGATTACTTGACCTTTTGATATGACATCCATTCTTAACAAATGAAATGTCATATCCTAAATCACTCAGCTGGCTTATGCTTATTAGATTGTGTTTCAAACCTTTTACATAAGCCACTTGGGTGATAGTAATTAGGTTAGTAGAAATGTTACCAAACCCTTTGATGATTCCTTTTTCAGATCCACCAAAGATCACTTTGGGTCCATCTTTGACAGATGTATACTCCTTCAGCAGCCCCTTTGTTCCAGTCATGTGCCTGGAACAACCACTGTCCAAGTACCATATAGGGGCATGACCACTTGGAATTTCCTGCAACACAGATTTACTTACCCTTAGAACCCAAGTAAGTCTTGGGTCCTTGGTTCAGGTTAGCATTAACAAAGCTACCATTATCTCTTCTAACAGGTAGACTATTGCTCTTTCTAACACTTGTGTTATGCCAGCAGTCTAATGCAAAATGGCCTCTCTTGCCACAACACCAACATTTAAACTTATTGTATCTAGATCTAGATACACCCTTGACAGAAGAATTTCTGTCCATTGCTGGTGCTGTAGTAGCTTCATCCACTGATTTCTTATAACCATTGGGTTTATGAACATGGATAGGCCTGTAGGCATTAACACCCTTGTTTATCAGAACATTAGTCTTAAAATGATCATGTATATCTTCATGATCATATTGGTTAGAAGGCACTTGCACCTTTCTAAACTTAATAGGGACTGAAAGGTTCAGTGGCTTGACAGGAGCTTTGCCTTTCCTCTTGAATTGGGCTGCCCTGGGGTTACCTTTGAATCCTAATCCTGCCTTACCCTTTTGAGTCACAAATTCATCTATCAAGGGTAAGACAGACTTTGGCTTAGAGTAACTATCCACTAACTCCTTTTCTATTCTTAGTCTGGCCTCCAGACTCTTCACTTGATCATTGGTATAATTGATTGTGCCCATCTGAATAATAGTTATATTCTTCAGTTTGGCAATTTCATTTAACTTCTGATCAATTACTTTTTCAAACTCAGTTGCAGCTACCTTTAGATCAGCAATTTCCTGAGCCTGAGATTTAACCAGGTTCTTGCTTTTCATAAGGGCCTGCAACAAGTCCCCATACTTATCTATCAATTGATAGACATCTCCTTCAGATTCAGATGCATCTACATCACTTGATGCAGATGTAGCTGATTCTGCACTTGTACTACAAACAGATTTTATTGAAGGATATAGTACCTTACTAGGACCAGACTGATTCTGGCACATGTCTTCTTCTAATCCTGCCATCAGTCCCATGCACTGATGATCTTCTTGTTTATAGATGGAGTCTAGCAATTGCATGAACTCCTCTTCTTCAGTAGCAGCATACAGTCCAATATATGATTCAGCTTCAGATTCTGATTCTGAAGTTGATTGATCTGTTAGGCTCTTTTCCTTCTTTGCAACAAAGGATTTTTCCTTCTTGCCCTTTTGATAAGTCTTCTTCTTGTCTGATGACTCCTTTCTCTTATCAGGACAGTCAGCCACTACATGTCCAGGCCTACTACAATAATAGCAGACAATCTTTGAAGTAGTGACCTTGCTGGGCTTTGTTCTGCTCTTCTCTTTCCTTGATGACTTTTTCTTCTAATAATAGTCATCAACTTGCTGTGATGAGGAGGTCCTAGACTTCCACTGCTTCTTCTTTAAGAATCTCTGGAATTGCCTTGTAAATGCAGCAAAATCTGCATCTGTCTCACAGCTTTCTGAACCCTGATTATCTGAATTTTCAGAACTAACTTCTGCAACTTCCTTAGGAGGAGATGATGATATCCTCCTATTCTTTTTAGTGGCTTCTACCTTGAAGGCCACTGTCTTCTCTCTATGCTCTCCTTTTGAATTCTTTTCCTCTTCCTTCCTCACCATAAGTTGCATTTCATAGGATAGCAACTTTCCAAACAAGGTTGGAGGAGAAATCTCTGCCAGTTTAGCCACTTCTCTAATGGCACAGATCTTTGTGTCCCAATCCTTTGTCAAGGATCTTAAGAATTTGTCATTCAGTTCATAGGTACTGAAGACTCTTCCATAGGACTTTAACTCATTCACAATTCTATAGAATTTCTTATAGCATTCAGTTATGCTATCAGTTTTTCCTTGTCTAAAACTTTCATATTCCTGGTTGAGCATAGACTTCCTATCCTGTCTTACTTCTTCAGATCCCTCCATGTAGACAATCAAGGTGTCCCACATTTCTTTGGAGGTCTTGCAGTGAATCAGATTCTGAAATGTAGAATCATCTATGGCACTTACAATAATATTCTGAACTCTCTTGTCCATGGTTGCCAAAATGATTTCATCCTTGGTCATTTCAGAATAACTCTTTGGAGTTTGAATATTAGCATCAAGAACTGATACCTTCATTGGAATGAAGGGTCCTTCTTGAACTGTGATGTATATCCTTGGGTCAGATGCTTCCATGAACAATCTGACTCTTTCTTTCCAAATTCCAAAGATTTCCTTTCTGCAGATGGGTAACTTCATTGACCCTAACTCCTTGTGATTTTCTCTAGAACCCATCTTCTTGAATCTTGATTTTGCCTTTCAGATCTATCTCAGACTGTTAAGTCCTTTTTGAGGAACCTCCCTCTGATACCACTTGATAGTTTTACTTTCAAGACAACCTAAACACCTAGAGGGGGGGGGGGTGTGAATAGGTTCTAATGCTTGTTAACACTTTTTGGCAGGATTCAATTACAGAATTAAAACACATACCACAGCAGTCACAGAAATTTAACCATCACAGATTGCACACTGTTTTATAGTGGTTCCCCAAGGTCTGGGTACATCCACTTTCCCCCTTCACCTATCTAGCAGTATGCTAGATTCGGCCAAACTTCCTCTTTACTCAGATCCACAGATCCTACAGCTCAGAACCTGAAAAGGTTCCTACAACTCAGGCTCAACAGCCCTACCTCAGCCTTATCACAAAGCCTACAACTCAGAGAAGAACCTTCTCCTACACTCAGGCAAACAGCCCTACCACTCAGAGATTAACTCTCCTACACTCAGCCTTTATAACACAGGCTTACAACTCAGATCTGTATTGACAGATCCTACAGAAATTAGAAAAGAAGTTTTTAATGTCTTGCCTTTGTTGAGAGAGAAAAGAACAAGACAAATCTTGATCAGCTGATGAAATCAACTGAATCTGAGCTTTCTTCAAAGCTTCTTGAATCTGAACTTAGATGAGTTGATTTCCAAACAGCTTCTTGAGAAACCAATGATGGCTTCCTTCTTCTTCTTCAAGTGGCTGGATCCCTCTCTATCCAACACCTTTGATGATACTTCTGAATTCTTGAAAGAACTCTTCTTAGACTGATCCTGAGATCGTCTTCTTAGATCTTCTGATGAAGATCTTCTTTAATGCCTTGCACTTTCTTGAAGAGAGGACTTGTCTCTTAACTGATGTGTTGATTAAGAATTAATTTCCTCTTGTATATTGTATTTCTTCTTCTGAATCTGTCTATTTATAGATCTTCTTCATGGTAACTGGCTGATCTGGTTTCTAACTGACTTCTGACAAGTCTGACAGCTTCAGTTAACCTGTCATAACCCATAGTTGTCAAGTCTTCAAACAGATCCTGTGCCTTAGTCTTGGAAAGCAAAGTGTTGAGACAGACTGTCAGAAAGTGTCGAGACCAACTGTCTATATGTGTCGACACAAGTGACTTTGGTGTCGACACAGCCTTTGATGATGTCGACTAGTTTGCCTTTAAGTCGACACTGCTTCTTTAGAACTTCATCTTGAGAATGAGTCGACACAGAGAATTTGTGTCGACTCAACACTTCATCTTTCTTCAGAAAATAACTTGGTCTTGACTTTGCAGTGTGTCGACACAAGTCCTGTGTGTCGACACAGTTGTTGTAGATTCAGAACTCAGTATGTGTCGACTCTGCCTTCAGGTGTCGATATAATTGAGGTCGACTATCTTTCTGTGAGTCGACACTGCTTCCCAGTGTCGACACAAATGTGGTCGACTATCTTTCTGTGAGTCGACACTGCTTCCCAGTGTCGACACAAATGTGGTCGACTATCTTTCTCTGTGTCGACACAGCTTCCTTCAAGTGTCGACACAATTATTCTGAAGTGTCGACACAATTTCTTCAGGTGTCGACATATGGACTTAGAATTATTTCCTGTATTTTTAATACTTCTTCACCTGCACATGTCAACTTAAAACAACATCAAATACACCTTGATGTATATCATTAAGCTAAGTTAGGCTTCTTCAAATCAGGTACACATTTTCCAATGTACCCAACAGGGAGGTATCGAGCCATAAACAACCTCGAAAATTCCTCCATAGAGACATCAGCCAACTGCCTTCCCCTTAGGTGGTGTAGCTCCAGACCTTCCCACCATAAACTCGCGTCCCCGTCCAACAAGAACGTCGCAATCGTGGTCTTCTGCCACTCTTCAGTTTCCGTTGCTGTCAGTACTCTCTTGAATCTCGATAGCCAATCCTCTGCCTGAGTTGGGGTTCCCGTTCCCGAGAACACTAGCGGGTGGAAACCGATCACATGCTTAAGTTGTTTCTCAGTTGCTCTCCGAGGCAACTCCGGCTCCACCACCACCTGTTCCACCCTCTTAGGCTCCGCCGCTTGGAGCGGTACTTGCTCCATAGCAGGAGCAGGCTGCTGCACCTGCCATGCAGGCTGCGTATTGATCATCGAAAAATAGCTTCTGCCACCAATCTAATGGTCTCGGCTGAAGGGGGTGTTGTAGGAGCATCATTTGGTGCGCTGCTTGCCTCAGAACCTGGCCGTTCCGACGGTCCAGCACCACTCCTGGTCACCTATAATTGTGCAAAACATCGATAAGCGACCAAACAATATTGCAAACAGCAATTATAGGAACACGCAGGTTCCTCAAATATGTTAATTTTCATTCCTAAGTGGACATTCATGGGTTCTTTTCTTGTTATAACTATGACGCACACACATGTGCTCACCACCCCTTAAAGTGAATTCGCCCATGAATTCATTTAAGCTTGACCGAAACCGGTAGCCTGATACCAATTTGTAACACCCCTATCCGTCACATAGCATATAGCAGTAGGTCTGGCCGGGGCCCGACGCCATATACTATAGACAGACCGGTTGGTTACTTATTGAGAATATTCAATCAATCACAACGTCCTACACAGAGCACCTAGCGGAAGAAAATTATCAGGTTGCGAGGATAAAAGAACCCAGCCAAGCATGAATGTCCACTACAATAAACCCATAGGAATGTATAATACACCAAAAATGACCTTATGGCCTTACAATAGTTTGTTCAATAAAAGTGTCTTCCAAACATCGGCACGCAGGCCGGTCATACATGAGAAAACAAGAAAACACTCAAAATTAGGCCTTCGAGGGCCGGCTCAGCAACTTGGGCTTTAAACCGCTATTTGCCGCTCGGCTCCGCAGCACCTGCAAGCAACAATCCACCACACGGTGGTAAAAAACAGCAACGGTCAGCTAAAGCTGACCAAATTATAACGATTTCGCCCCCAGACCGGGGCGGCAAAGCTCCTTCCCTGTACTTGTTAGCAAAACAAGCAATATAGCAAAGAAACATCACATCACAGGTGCACATGCACAAGGCCGTACACCTCGTGCTCTCAGTGCACTTACTCGGTGAAGCCGGTCCGAACCCTGTCCGGTCCTTGACTTCACCACCACCCCCATGGGGCGGCAACCTCGTGAGCATTTAGTCCTTTCAACCGTAGCCTAGACTCGTTCACCAAACCTCGGCAAGTCCTACGTAAAACTTTAGGTCATTTTAACCGAGCAGATGGAGCGGGTAGGGGTCTACCAGCCCGTTGCTCACCCCGTCGTTGCCATTTGGCATTTGACGCGGGCTAAGCTTCCCCAGTCCCAACTATCGATCAAACACGGTACATAGCCCCGTTATGTACCCGGTTGGCTCCCATGCCACCAATATGACAGAAATGCGTTTCCGTCTAGGTTTCTGGGTGCACCTTGGGGTTAATCCCCAAGATTCCCTAATGCATTCTAACGCATAGTAACCCGAAAACAATCAAAACGCTCGGAGTCTTCTCCGGCTAACAATGCATAACAAATCATCACCGATCCAGACCAACAAGTCCGGGTAGGCTTCTCACATCATGCCTATGTCTGTACTACGATTCTAGACTCTTACAAGGGGGACTTTATATATCTACCCCAAGGAATACAGCAAACTCACCGCACACTCGCGGGAGAAGGGTTTTCCCATGCAAAGGAAGAAGAGCTTCACATGCTCAAGATGAGAATCGTTACCCTAGCATTCTTCTGTGGAGCCAAGGAAATCTATACGGATGGAAAGCACCACAATCTCCTTGCCTCCACGGATCTGAAGTCGGCTCGCGATTTGGATCCCCGAAGCTCCGTCGGTGACCGAATCTAGCCCTTCTTCCTCCTCTTTGCTCTCCCTTCTCTCTAGGTTTAGAATGAGAACCACTCAAGAGAAATGAGGGTTTCTAAACCCTATTCCCGGTTATAACTCATCAGGAATAGACCCCCACTATTGGATCCCAAACTAAGGAAATGGACGGCCACGGTTCATCCTAAAAAATAGAAAATCTTGGCCGAACACGTCCTGCAACACCCCCGTGTCCAGGGTCGTGTTAGCCATTCGCCGTCACTCCGAAATCCTGACCAGAACATGGCCTGTGACACGGCCTCCGACACGCCTGTGTCACATATGACACGCTCATGTCAGGGCCCGTGTGCATAATACAGAATTCTCCCGAGCTGGACACGGCCTGTGACACGATATCTGACATGCTCGTGTCATCTATGACATACCCGTGTCTGTGACCGTGTCATGGCCCATGTGCATAAATAAGAAATCTCCCGAGCGGGACACGCCCTGGGACACGCCCGTGTCCTAGGCCGTGTGCCTACACCCATCGATCGCTGATCGCCAAAACGTCGACCACACGACCCGTGGCCGAACACGCCCTTGACACGCCCGTAACACGCCTGTGACAAGCCTGTGTCACCTTCTCCAAGTCCCAGACTTGGCTTAAAACATCACCCGTCCCTCTTTTGAGTTTCGGGGTGTTACAGTAAATCCAGCTTGGAGAACCAGAAGGCTCCCTGAAACTGATCAAATAGCTCATCGATCCGGGGCAATGGGTATGTGTTCCGGACTGTCAGCCGATTCAGCTCTCGATAGTCGATGCAGAGTCGTAATGACCCATCTTTCTTCTTGACGAATAATACTGGTGCTACCCATGGTGATGAGCTGGGTCGAACAAAGCCTGACTCCACTAACTCTTGAAGCTGGGTCCTGAACTCCGCCAACTCCTTAGGAGCCATCCTGTATGGTGCCCGAGATACGGGCCTCGCTCCTGGCACTAGCTGTATTTGGGAATCCACATCCATAGCTGGCGGTAATCCGGACAATTTCTCCGGGAATACGTCGGGGAAATCCCGAACCACCGGGATGTTAGCGATGGAAGCTTCTGCTCCCGCCATCTCGAAGCATATAATGTATACCTCCTCTACCTGATGGTGGGCCTTGACATCCTTTACAGATGATAATAATAGATGGGAGATAGGTCTGATACCTTCGATGATGATGTAGGAGTCATCGTGTCCTAGTGTGATCCTTTTCGACAGGCAATCGATCTTGGCATGATTCCAGTGTAACCATGTCATGCCCAAGATCAAGTCAAAATCTGGTAATCTCAGGATCATCGCCGGCACCTAAAATTCCTTGCCACCAATCTCGGCCTCCATGTTGCAATGGGCAGTGGTCCGTAGCTCTAACCTATCGGGTAGGCGCACCCTCATCTCTAAGCCCGAAAATCTTTCCACGCCTTTCAGTCCTGCTATAAAGGCCTCGGAAACGAACGAGTGGGAGGCACCCGTGTCGAACAAGGTACGACCGGGCTTGCCGCTGATCATGACTATGCCTGAGGTTATTTGGGTTTAAATAGACTGTTATTCTATAACATCAGTTACCATATAAATGAAATCTTTAAATTTACAATAGTCTAAGTACCTATAATGACCTCCTCTTGATTCCTCGGTTCGGCGAGGTCTAGTGCGTATACCTGCTCCTGTTCTCGCCCTCTACTGTGATATTCGCGGACTCGGCCTCGACCTCGTCCTCGGCCTCGGCCTCGGCCTCGGCCTCGGCCTCGGCCTCGGCCCTGCTATACTGGAGGGGCCATGACCATCTTGCCTCATCGGGTCATGCACCTGTAGAGGTGGGGGAGCTAATACCGTAGGAGGCCCCTGCTCCTGCCTGATGTTGGGACGACGACGTCCCCCACCCCTCCTATATCCGATAACTCTGCCTCTCTGGGATCCCCTGCTGCTCTCCCTAGGAGATGACCCATCTAGTGGCCTCTTTACTCTATTTTGTACCATCAGCTGGTCTGCTTCAAACTTCTTGGCTGTATCTTTAATCTATATCGAGGTGCCATGAGAGATGAATAGTAGGGGCTGCCTCAAGGAATCTCTGAGCCCATGGTAGAATCTCTTGGCGTACTTCCTGCCATCCAAGTCGTGGATCACCAAAAATCTAGCCAGATGGGAGAACTCCCTTTGATACTCGATCACAGACATGGTCCCCTACTTGAGGTTCAGAAACCTCAATTCCAACACATCCCTATCCGTGGTGGACACATAGTGCTCCAAGAATGTCTCACAAAACTCCTCCCATGAGATGTCTGTCAGCAACCTATCAACATAAATGGAATCTCGCATGGACTTCCACCATCTCTTTGCATGAGCATCCAATATAGAGGTGGCTAGAGGAACTGCCTCGCTGACAGGGAAGTTGATGCCTGCCAGCATCTCCTGTATGGCCTCCAGCCACTCTTCAGTCTTCACAGCATCCTCTATCCCGCGGTACATCGGCGGTGATATGCTCTTGAAGGCACTCAACCAGTTCGACCATGGATTTGGCTGTTGAGCCGGGACCTGCTGGGCTCTGAAGGCTTCCAGGATAGCCGTCAAAGTTTGCCCCATCTCTATCTGCAGAAAGGGAGTGGCAGCCAGAGGGGGAGGAACCACATTCTGCGGCGGAGCGACCTATGGAAGTTGCAAAATGGTAAGGTTTAAACAGAATTGGCCTAACTCATTGTATTAAATGGACTGTTTTATGTGACTTTTACACATGGGCACATCATTGCTTCCGCTGCATAGTTTGTCCGCAAACTAATACTTGAGCGGGGTGTTCCAGTGTTGTGGACTTATTTCTCATATGATCGTTTGTTCAAGTGATACCAGTTTGTAAGACCCCTCCCCTTACCAAGGAGGCCCCGGTCTTATGCCCAGAACAGCCGCTTTATGGTGACACTAACCTTCGGGTTAGTAGACACCGCAATATGCCGATCCTTCCGGCTAGCACGATCATAAAACCTATTGGCCAATATAATAAACAGAGGTATAGAAGTAGTGTAGAAATAAACTACAAACAAGTCCACAGTCACAGTACATATCATATAAATGAAATGAAACTACATCCAGTCCACAATGAGTGTAAATAGTATAAAGAGTAAAAAGGGCTTATGCCTTGTACATGGATATCACAAATCTCTCTGTCTCAAAATGAAAAGTGGAAGCTGATCTAATATCATCAGAACTCGTCCCACCTGAGGACGTGCAGTAGTAGTAGTAGTAGTCGGTGGTAGTGGTATCTGCTCCTCATGTCCTGCCCCCTCGTCCTGCTGGTTGTGCTGGTGCTCCATTTCCTCGAGCTCCTAAAATGATATGGTCACCGACCGTTAGTCAAAAAGACTAAGTCGTTTACTCCACACCTCGCCCCCATAACTCCTAGGTACCGGGTGGGAGGACGAAGTGGAGGACAACAAAGGGTGTCAAAGTGGAAGCAGGTGACAGTGGCACTATAGTATAAGTATCTAAAGAATCAACTACTTCTACTCTAACAGTTCTATGTATATAGTACAGGTAAAAGAAGTACTGAAATAGTAAGTGCTGAAACTTGTAAAGTATAGCGCAGAAAGGAAAACTAGCTACTGCTACACTAACATCACAGAAGTACCCTAACTTATATGAATGCCCATACAAACATATAAGTTAGAGTTTCCAAAAATTAACTTATCATATAAAAGAGCCCATACTTATTTATATGATAAGGATCCATGAAGCGTATGACCTAATATGAATGAATGCATGCGGATTATTTATGAGTTATGCAAGTGTAACTCACACACAAGGACTCTATGATCACAGACCTTTAGTTCTCAGTTTTCGGAGCTAGCATCACTATCTGGCACCACCGTTGTTGCTACGACAGCAGTGGAGAGGGTATCTCCACTCCTAGGCAGGTATGCACACTACGAAACCTAGACCTCCCATACGCCTCTATATATGTCCTAGGTGCACTCTAGAGTTTTGCGTACTAATTGCTGACTACCCGTTAGTCTTGTTGGGTCGGGTGCATGTTTTCGGGGATTGTCCACTAGACTGCAGTATAAACAACCTACTGGCCCCTCAACCCACACACCTGCCTAAGTCACCGTACTGCCATCGGTGTGACGATTGGCCCAGTACCGCATGACCTATCAATAGTTTGTCTTATGCACATGCAAGGTAATTCAACTCGAGCCTACAGCTCGGAGGGCCAAACTTCCTTGAATCCCTCCAACCCTACACGGTGAGAATATTACCACAAATCCCTCCAACCCTATACGGGTGAGAATGTTACCACAAATCCCTCCAACCCTTTACGGGTGAGTATAATATTATGATCCTTAGCCTATTGGACTACTCTTGTCTAAGGGTTATTATACTTAGCGATTTAAGGTTAATCCCAGGACTGCCCAGGGCATACCCAGTAAAGGGCTCTCTAGGGCACTAGGAAATACGATGGGCTGAAGCCCAAAGCTCCCTTTCTCAGGGATATTTACTTTAGTTGATGTCTACCCATGCATTCATAACCAGCTCCCATTGTTGCTCTGGAACAATCCTAATGACTTAAGGTATTACCGGGAAATCGGCGGTCTTCCGTCGATCTCCGTTTTAGCTACTGTCCTTAGAGTTTGCACTCCACCACTCGTATCCAAGAAGTAACCTACTAGAAACCAACCAGGGTTTATTCTCCCAATACTAATCTCACCTCAATAGTCCATCTTATCCCCATGTGGTCCTAGTAGTATGTGTTATTCGTGCTAAACGCAACCCATGACCTAATACCATCCATAAGTAGGACTTCCAATTTCCTTGGGCCATATGCCCCAATCTATTTACCCTAGGATGGTATGGACTAATATGATGACCATGTTGAGTTTCACCATTTTCTGAGTCATTTAGATCACTAAATTAAATCTTTTAATTAATTCCCTAGGTCGCTTAATATATGGAGTACTATAATTAATAATCCCACTGACCTAAGGAATTTTCTTGATTTGTAATTTGGTGAAATAATAATGTCTGCCAATGATTATAATTTTCCTACCAAGAATTCCATTTATTCCTTATTAATACAAGATCCATGTAAAAGTCATTTTCCAAAGGAAGTATAGAAAATCCTTTACCCAAAATTCTAAGAAAATTACATAACATACTTATTGATGAAATAATGATAAGTACAGAGATTCATTAAATATATGGTGCAATGGCCTACAGAAAATCATTTGAAGTATTTTACCAAAATGCCATTATAGGGTTGTAAATATTATTGACACTACCAAAAATGTTGAGATAATTGTACAAGGTCATTCATACATAAATACATCACTATGAATTTTCCCAGAATTTCCTACTGTAAATTTCCATCATTTTTAAATAATTACAATAAAGAGTACAATTGTAATTTCCACATAACACCATCTTAAATCCATCAAATAGAGCCATTAAATTTTCCAGGGTTTAATAATGACACCTTCGAGTTCTTTCCTAAAATTGGGGATTTTATTTCATCAATAGACCTAATTTCAAATTAATATCATTTAATAGTCAAATTTTTCAAAATTCCAAATAATGGGATTTTTAATCCCAAAAATCCCAATGACTCTGTGAGGGGTATATTACATCCCTATGAACCCATGTCTAGAGTTCCATTGACATGCAAGGTGTAAAATGGGTAAATCCACATTTTGGTGATTTTTGCTAAGAGCACCCCAAGCCTAAGTATATCCATCATATGCAAGTGGGATTACCCAACATGTAGTGGTCCAATGAGGCTGAAAATTTAACCATGGGTATATACTAACCCCAAGGCCATGCCACCAAGATTTGGGGCCATTTGGAGTTATATTACTCCAAATGTTTCATTAATTTAATTATATGTATTTTGATAAAAACTATAGAAAATTATCGCCCAAAAATCTCATTTTTGGAGAGGGGCTAAATATACCAAAATCAAGCACATACCCAATATTTTGGGTCAAGTGGACATCTGGTTTGGCATGGGCATTAATTTTAGTTTCTTCCCTAGCCTAGGACCAGTCCTAGTAGAACTGCCCTACAGAAAAATCTACTGCACCAAATTATGATTGTAAGGTACCAAATTAAATTTAAGAGGTAGGGCTACATTTTCCATTTTAATCACAAGCTCTGGAAATGGCTCTAAGTGCCCTAAAATTAACATGCAATGTCACTGATTAAGTGTGACAGATATTTAACTATTCATCATTAAATGATTAATTTAATTCATTTGATTTGCACACATCTTGAAGCAGAACCGACGACATCCTCTCATCGTCCCCATCCGCCGACTGTTGAGATCGAGCCATCCTGGGCCGACTTTGCAGGCTGTTTCTGGCCACCTTGGCCGGTGCCACCGACGGCGATTATCGTCACCACCTTCGTTAAGGTGGTGGATAGCGTTTCCCGGTGGTGAGGTTGCCGGAGGCGGCTCCTCCGGCGATCCCGAGCAAGAAGAAAAACTCGGGATTTCTGCTCTCTGCTCACATGGCACCGAGCATAATTGAGCCTGATATCTCTCCTAATCAATCTATTATTCTAGTACGGAGAGAGGTGAGGTGAAACGGACCCGAATGGTGGCTTGGCGGCGAGTTTGGAGGCAGTTGGCCATGGCCGATTGTGCTCCGGTGACTCTTGCTCAAATCCTCAATTCTCCACCAAAAGTCTTGCTGCAGGACTCGATTTCCACTCCTTTCCTCTCTCTGAAGCTGTTGGTGTTGGTGGTTTTGGCCGGGAGTGTGTGTATAGGGAGATAATACCGAGGGGGGCTCGGTTCAAGTATCTGCCAAGTGGCCTCCATATACTTAAATCCTTCTTAACATTCTCTGGAGGCTTCAGCTAGCAAGCATTGGGAAAATGGAATCAAAGCTAAGTGGCCTCCACTTCATTATTCCCATTTTATCCCAACTCTTTTCCCATTTTTGCCCTCATGCATGCACTCTCTCTCCAAAATCTGAGGGTTAGGGATTGTCTTTGACCACATGGGCTGGTCATGGGCCATGTTTGGTGGGCTTGGCCCAAGGGGAGTGGCTTGGGCTTCATTTCTTTTCTTTAGGTCAATTTGTTGACTTGGTTCACTTTTGAGTTGACTTGGTCAACCATGATGAGTGGGCTAGCCCCTCCTGAAGGTAATGAACTCACTGGCACCACCCAACTTGAGTTGGGTCAAGGTGGTGCACTACTTGGGCTAATTGGGCCTATATGTATAAATTTGCCCAAATTAGGGTTAGGGTTGACTGTGGTCAACTTGGGTCAATGGGTGGCCCCATGACATGCCTTAAGGTGTACTTAGATTGTTTCTAGGGTTAGGGCATAGTGGTGAGGTCAAGGTATGGCTAGGTTTGCAAATTAGCCTATGTTGACTTAAGTTGACTTGGGCCCATAGTGGGCCCCATATGGCAATACCCCATCCCCATGGGCCAAACCTAGTCTAAACCCCACACCCACACCACATGACCTGGCCTAATCTAAGTTAGGAGGCCTAATAGAAAAAGGGATGTTACATCATAGGTATAAATCTGGCCACCTTTGTCAAGCGATCTACAATCACCCAAACAGAATCATTCCCAGAGCGCGAGCGAGGCAACCCGTGAACAAAGTCCATGGAGATATCCTCGAACTTCCACTTAGGGATGGGCAATGACTGTAATAATCTTTCGGGGCTCTTGCACTCCACCTTCACCCTCTGATAAGCCTCATAGTGTGTAAATAAAATACTTGATCGCTCTCTTTATACATGGCCAGAACATGGTCTTTCGCAAATCGCTATACATCTTTGAAATCCCGGGGTGCACAGTATACTTGGAACAATGTGCCTCTCTCAATATGTCTTCTCAGATTTCCCATGTTAACACAGAAATCGATGATCCTCTCCAAGGTGGCCATTTTCCACTTTTCTTCTACAGGTCGCTCGGCTAAGAAGGTGTATTCCGCCCACAAAGGGTCGGCCTGCTCTTTGAGGCCGGCTAGTAGGGGCGGCCTGCCTTCTGAGTCCGCCCAGTAGGGGCGGCCTGCAGCATGGGCGGCCTGCCTTCTGAGTTCGCCCAGTAGGGGAGGCCTGCTCTTTGAGTCCGCCCAGCAGGGGCGGCCTTCCTTCTGAGTCCGCCGAGCAGGGGCGGCCTGCTCTTCGAGTTCGCCCAGCAGGAGCGGCCTGCCTTCTGAGTCCGCCCAGCAGGGGCGGCTTGCCTTCTGAGTCTGCCCAAACTGTAAGGGTGGCGTTACTAGGCCCAGTTCTAAAAGATCCTCCCCGAGCCGATAAATAGCCCTCATACCTTTTTAGAAGGGGATGAAAGCGAGTGGGGACCAAGGTTACGGCTATAGAAAGTCAGTTCACACATCCTACCTGGCAACCTGTACAGCCTGAAGCAGCAACCCACATGGCCTGAGGCAGCAACCCGTGCGGCCTGAGGCAGAAACCTGCGCGACCTGAGGTAGCAACCCGCGCGGCCTGAGGTAGAAACCCGCGTAGACTGGTGACTTGTGCGACCTGAGCAACCTCCATTCTCCTATCTGCCAGCCTTCTCTCCATCCTGTTGTATTCTTTATTTTCCTTTGTATGTAAATGAACTTAACCTCATCTGTAATACAGGTTTATACATTAATGGAAAGCCCACCACAAGAGAGGCATTTGCCATAGTGGGTGAACTCTGGACTCGCCGCATGCTAGCGGCCCTCTCTTCTTTTTTCTCTCTATCTTCATGCGCAAATCAGAGTAACCAACTGCTCGACAATCTCTCTTCCCTTCTCCTTATCCCCCCGTGAGATTCAAACACCCGTTACTTGGTGGTGCCATTTTCTTCATCAACATCCCCGCCCTTGGGAATGTAGAGTCAACCATGAAAATGCTCAAGGTCGTCCTTTAGTGTATACTCCTCAGTGGTTCCATCTTGAATTGACTTAATCATAGGGGCCAGACCAGCATCCTTCCCTTGCATTGCCCGAATTCGATCTCGAATGTCACATATTATACTCATAGCAGATAGATACTCAATATACTCCTCAGAATGATCCTTATACACAAACTTGATCTCCATCTCCTCGAGCATTCGAGCTAATTTCATACTCATCAACCGAGACTCAGGGATCGACTCTGGTATATTTCATCTCAACGCATTTTCTACGGAGTTTGCTTTTCTAGGGTAGTAGTTCAATGTAAAATCATATTCACGCAAAAATTCTAGCCACCACCATTGTCTAAAATTTAACTTCTTTTGGGTATGAACATACTTCAAATTTTTATCATCCGAAAAGATCTCATAGTGGACGCCATATAAATATTGCCTCCAAACCTTCAAGGCGAACACCAATGCCCCCAACTCCAAATCATGATCCAGAAAATTGGCTTCATGCATCTTTAGTTGCCTCAAAGAATAAGCAATCACGTGCCCATGCTGCATCAATACTGTTCCCATCCCTTAATATGACACATCTGTGTAAACTTGAAATCCTTCCTTCCCAGATGGAAGGGCTAGGATGGGTACGATGGTAAGTCTATCTTTCAACTCTTGGAATTCAGCTTCACACTGGGGTGTCCACTCGTATGGCACACCTTTCTTTGTCAGAGTAGTGAGAGGAAGGGCTATCTTTAAGAATCCTTTCACGAACTTGCGATAATACCCAGAAAGTGCAAGGAAACTCTGTAAATCGGAAGCTGACTTCAAAGGAGACCATTCCTTCACAGCACGCACCTTAGCCAGGTCCATAGCTAGTCTAGCACCACTGATCACATGGTCGAAGAAGGCAACTTCTCGGAGCAAAAATTCACATTTCTGAACTTAGCAAACAAGGTTTGCTACTTTAACTTCTTCAGCACCTAAGACAAGTGTTCAACATGCTCTTCATCTGTCTTTGAATAGACCAAAATGTCATCGATGAAGACGATGACGAATACGTCTAGATATGGCTCAAACACCTTGTTCATCAAACTCATGAACTCTAAAGGGGCATTTGTGAGCCCAAATGGCATCATGGTGAACTCGTACAAACTGTACCTTGAGCTAAAAGCTATTTTCTGAATGTCCTCCTCTCGTATCCTCAACTGATAGTACCCTGAGCGCGGATCTAGTGTGGAAAATAATGCGCTCCCACCACCTAATCGAATAACACATCGATCCGGGGTAAGTGACAGGTGTTTCACACCGTTAGTCAGTTAAGCTCCTGATAGTCAATGCACAGACGCAAGGTTCGATCATTCTTCTTAACAAATAGAATAGGTGTAACGCCCTCAATTTTTTGATATTTGGTTTAATTCGTTATCTGGCATGTTTATGACGTCGGTGCATTACGTTGACGCATTTTCGACATATGCCATTGTTAGAGCATGGTTTTAGCTATTAGGTTTTCTGTGTGTGGCTGGGTTTAGCCTGTTTGGAAGATTCCCTAGCGAGCTAGGTCTGTTTTTGTGACTCGGTGGAGCCTCTTTGGGAATGCTTCTATTTTGGCTTCGGGAGGAGTTCGCTCGAGTTTGGTTCATTGAATCTTAATTTCGACTATGACATTGGGTTCGTAGTGTCAGTATTTAGCTACAGTATGATTTTCGTAGAAATACGTGTTGGCGCGAATTTTGGGTCGTTTGGACCATTATTTAATAATAAACTATTATTATAATACTTATATTTCTAAGTATAAATAGCCTTGTGAATAGACAAACCCTATTCATCGTCTTCTTCTTGAAACAGTCGGTTGTTACGAGAAAAGCGAGAGCGACGGTATTTTCTAAGCTTTCGGCCACCGATTTCTGGAGTGTTGGTGCTCGAAATTATCTTTGGAGAGTAGGTCCGAGTAGCTCTCGCCTAGATCTACGTTTCTACGGTAAGATTTTCCCATTTCGTGAAATTTTGGGTGTTTGGAATTTCGTTTTGACCCTCTTTTATCCTGAAAAGTTTCAGAAAGTGTTGCTTAGGTGATCTTGTGGCCAAATTCCTAAGGAGGAGCGTTTGCGTGGCTGGATTCGGCGATTTGAGGCAAGTAGTGGTTTCGCCCTTGCTTGTTTTTATTTCACATTTTCTTGATTTCCTCCCGGTACAGAAGATGAATTAGGGTAGGATCTCCTCCTTTTCAATTTTTTTTCTGTAAATCTTGGGGCAAGTGGTGATTTACACCCTTGCCAAGCATTCATGTTACTGTTTCTATCCTAGTAGGTCGAATAGTGCTTAGCTTAGCAGCAAACTAGTGGCTGTGGTGAGGGAGCTTTGTTATAGGAGAAATCTCTTCCTGTGTGAGCATAACAGTAAGTTGTTCTTGGTCTAGGTTTAGATATTGTTAAAAAAAATTAATTATTAATACTATTAATTAAATTATTGAAAAATTAGTGGTTGTTGTAAGTCTAATATCCTCTATTTAGATAGGATAACACTTCTGCCAAGTTTCTGTCTTAGGTGTTGGGTATAGCCTTAGCACTGATATTCAGTTTCTAGCCTAAGTATAAAAGCATTGAGTGCGCTGTACACACTTAACGCCGTTGAGTGCGTTGAATACACTCAACGCCATCATATTTTAAGGCTAAGTATAAAAGCGTTGAGTATGGTGCACACACTCAATGCGGCGTTGAGTGTGTTGAATTCACTCAATGCCATGCTAAGTGTCTGAGCAGCTAAGTGTAAAAGCGTTGAGTGAGCAGACTTCACTCAATGCGGCATTGAGTTTGTTGAAGACACTCAATGTCATATCTTAATTTGCTGTCTAAGTAAGAAAGCATTGAGTGAGTGTTATTCACTTCCCGTGGCATTTAGTGAAGCCTCGCCATATAGGAATTCTGAGTCTAAGTCAAAAAGCTTCGACAGCATTGAGTGGACTCAATGCGGCGTTGAGTGGACTCAACGCAGCGTTAAGTCCGCATTGAGTCCACTCAACGCCGCGTTGAGTCCACTCAACGCCGCGTTGAGTCCACTCAACGCCGCGTTGAGTCCACTCAACGCCGCGTTGAGTCCACTCAACGCCGCGTTGAGTCCACTCAACGCCGCGTTGAGTCCACTCAACGCCGCGTTGAGTCCACTCAACGCCGCGTTGAGTCCACTCAACGCCGCGTTGAGTCCACTCAACGCCGCGTTGAGTCCACTCAACGCCGCGTTGAGTCCACTCAACGCCGCGTTGAGTCCACTCAACGCGGACTCAACGCGGCGTTGAGTGGACTCAACGCGGACTCAAGTGGACTCAACGCGGACTCAAGTGAACTCAACGCGGCATTGAGTGGACTCAACGCGGCGTTGAGTGGACTCAACGCGGCGTTGAGTGGACTCAACGCGGCGTTGAGTGGACTCAACGCGGCGTTGAGTGGACTCAACGCGGCGTTGAGTGGACTCAACGCGGCGTTGAGTGGACTCAACGCGGCGTTGAGTGGACTCAACGCGGCGTTGAGTGGACTCAACGCGGCGTTGAGTGGTTTGGTTTTTCGCTGAGTTTAATTGGATGGCATCAAGTGCGTTGACTGCACTCGACGCGGTGTTGAGTGTACTTGTCTCTTTTCAGTGGACTTAGAATTATTTCGCCGATTATTCTCTGATTCCTTGTGAATGGGCCACAAGGTGAATTTGGGGTTTTCTTCCTCATTTTAGCAGAATAAACCAGTGGTTGGTTGAAGTTTTACCGGTGCATAGATGTTAGGGCCTTTGGTGCCCGATTTTATGCCTCTTTACCCTATGTGGGTTAGTGGCTGGTGGTGTGCTAGGCAGGTCCCTTCCACCATGTGTTGCTATTGCTGGTGTGTTGGGTAGGTCCCTTCCACCGCAGGGATAGGTTTTTCCCTAGTTTTGGGCGTGTCAAGGCATGAGACCACCTTTTCTTGGGCCCAGTGAAGCTTTACTTTTGGTGTGTTGGGTAGGTCCCTTCCACCGTGGTGTGTTGAGTAGGTCCCTCCCACTTCTTGTGCCAGACTTTGTCGGTGTTTTTGCTCTCTAATGGTGAATTGACCAATTTTTTTTCCCTTTCATTTATGCACGTATTTATGCTTATGTTATTTAAGCTTTGATCCTTATAGCACTTAGTGCAACTTGGGATGTTTTATCTTTGTGAGTTCCTTCTTCCCTTTTTCCTTGGGCTTAAATGTTGATGATTCCTTATAATCATCTAGTCATGGATTGGTAACCCTTTTGACATTTTGTTATCCATTGATTGAATTCAATTGTCACCCGTATTTTCTTGCTGATGTGATCTTTTTTTTTTGAATGCCTCAGGTTCAGGGAAGTAGCCGGGTGAGCGGCTAGGTTTGGAAGTTTACTAGTGGACTGTTGTTTCGCAGAGGTTTTCCTCATAGTAGTGAGGTAGTGTTTTGTTGCTTTCATGTAAGTACAGACATACATGCTCTCCAGTGGGTTCGTTTCAGGTTGTTGACGCCCACTGGGGGTTTTCCTTTGAATGCAAATTACGTTGCTAAGCTGCCTAGTTGGCCAGTTTTGTGGTCGTGTTTACTTGCTCTCTGGGAATGTTTATGCTAGGTTGCATGTTAGATATTTAAAATTATAAAATCATTACTACTAGTATTTCATACATGTCATCTTTCTAAAACAAAATTGTTATTTTCTAACTAACGTAAAGACTATTTCTATACTTGTAATAAACCTAGAGTCTTACATACTGCGAGTTGTCCGTGTAGGATGTTAAGCCAACATAATCAAAGTATTTCTACAGCGTATAACTATACTTTTACTCGTGGACAATCTGATCCACTGTGCCGAGGGATACGACCATCTAAACTTAAACTAGTTTTTACTCAATAACTTATGAACTTCATATAAACTGTAGAGTTTGGAGTCTTTCTTGAGCGCCTGTAGTTATCCTCTATACGGCGTGGCATCACGACACGTATTTTCTCTTGCTCTGATATAACTTACATGTTGAGAAAATGCGGGTTGTGATAGTTTGTATCATAGGGATAGGCTGTTTGACAATTGGCCGAGCAACCATCTCTTGTTAAGTGTTAGTTGTCTAGTGTCATTTAATACACACACCGATGTGTCATCAGTACGTCTTGGCTGAAGAATGAACACTACACTCATAGCATGATAAGAAGTATACGGGGCATATTACTTAGTATGGGATGCATAATATGTGTTTGTATGTGTATCCACCATAGGTGGCAACATGTGACAGTTATGTAGTATGAGATGCATAACCACCATCACAAGAGTGCCCATTAACACGTTTTCTTTTTCATTGCATACGATGTTATGTAGTATGGGATGCATAACATTTCATGTGTTTGCCACTCATAACATGCATTAAGGCCTTTTTTTAGATTTCATAACACAACATGCATGGCATAACATTGCATTTGCACACATTCCAAGCTAATGATTTACATGATGACATATGTACACACATGGTTTTGAGTCAAAGAGAATAAGAAATTCATGCATTCATGGTTAAGTCACATGAGTCAGTAGGATGACGGTATATCATCCTAAGTCTAGGCATGACATCATGAATGAAATTCCCAAAGCAAGTTAGCAGCATGAGCAAGTATTTATATATGTTTTATTTGTACTAGGTTGTTTGATTCTAGCGATTAAGATATGTTTTGACTAGTTGTTTGTTGTGATTATTAGATGTTGAGAGTAATTTGCCAGCAGGACCGTGTGTGTGGGACCGCCCCCGTGGCTTTCCCCATCGCGTTCCTGGTCTGGGTGTTGACCCCGGTGGGCCCCCTATGTGGCGGAATATCCCCGCGGTTCTGTGGTTGGGATTAGTCCCACATCGCCCGCAGCGCCTGCTCCTCCGTGTTTATGTACCCCGCCACCCTTCATCTCAATACCTGGGTTTTGAGATGCGATATGGGTGGGAGGGTTCTCACATGGTATCAGAGGTAGTACGATTGTCCTGCTGCGGGGGTGTGTTGAGAGTAATTTGCCAGCAGGACCGTGTGTGTGGGACCACCCCCGTGGCTTTCCCCATCGCGTTCCTGGTCTGGGTGTTGACCCCGATGGGCCCCCTGTGTGGCGGAATATCCCCGCGGTTCTGTGGTTGGGATTAGTCCCACATCGCCCGCAGCGCCTGCTCCTCCGTGTTTATGTACCCCGCCACCCTTCATCTCAATACCTGGGTTTTGAGATGCGATATGGGTGGGCGGGTTCTCACATGGTATCAGAGGTTGTACGGTTGTCCTGCTGCGGGGGTGTGTTGAGAGTAATTTGCCAGCAGGACCGTGTGTGTGGGACCGCCCCCGTGGCTTTCCCCATCGCGTTCCTGGTCTGGGTGTTGACCCCGGTGGGCCCCCTGTGTGGCGGAATATCCCCGCGGTTCTGTGGTTGGGATTAGTCCCACAACGCCCACAGCGCCTGCTCCTCCGTGTTTATGTACCCCGCCACCCTTCATCTCAATACCTGGGTTTTGAGATGCGATATGGGTGGGCGGGTTCTCACATTAGAATGTCGAGATGTCCTATGACGAGGTCGACTCCCCAGTCAGATGGTGAGTCGTCTGGTGCTCAAAATGAGTCCATGATAGAAGGATTGCGACAAAGTAATAAAGCTTTGTCTAGGCAAATGTTGGAGATGTAGTCGCAGATCCAAGCCTTATTTACTATCATTGCAGGACAGCCGCTTAGAGTTCAGGACCCAGCTATGGGTCAAAGTGTTCAAGTTCCTCCGACTCCTCTGGTTCCCCCAGCTGTGTTTCCACCAGAGATGAACTTTGTATTTCATTTCCTGCAATTAGGACCCCCTGCCTATAATGGTAGGGCAGACTTCATGGCGTTGGATAACTGGATTATAGCCATTGAGGAGATGTTCTCTTACTCCGGAGTTTCATTGGACTAGAGAGTGATGGTCACTGCTTACCAGTTAAAGGGACTTGCAAAGAGTTGGTGGCTAAGTGAAAAGGAAAACTTGAAGGATGGATGCTCATGGGAAGCCTTCAAGGAGCTTTTGCTAAAGAAGTCTATGTCATCGATCGAGCGAGACCGTTTGTTAAATGATTTCCTGCACTTAAAGTAGAGGCATCTCACGGTGAGTGAGTATAAGGTGGAGTTTAGAAAACTGAGCTGGTTTGCCCTGGATTTAGTAGTTTCTGAAGCCAACAGAGTCAACCGCATTCTGGGTGGTCTGAAGAGTGACATTCAGTAGTTGACAAGGTCTAATAGATCAGAGAGTTATGCTGAGGCAGTCGAAGCAGCTCTTAAGGTCGAGGTGATCGACAATGCCAAGAACCGAGGACAACAAACGAGAAAGGATAAAAGGAAGACTGGTGAGATTAAGAGTTACCGGGAATCTCGTGCTTCATTAAAGAAGAGGAGCAAAGAAATATGCAGCTTCTGTGGCCGGCCGGGCCATCCATTCGAGAAATGTTTCAAAAGAATAGGAGCTCAGAAGCAGGAGCAAGTTTAGGCGATTCAGGGTGCTCCTAAGGGAGATTTGGTTTGTACTTCGTGTAAATAAAGAGGGCACGATGCTGCTCACTATTGGGGTAAGGAAAAGGGCTGCTTTCTGTGCGGACAGAAAGGACATTTCAAGTCGAAGTGCCTGCAGGCTCAGCCCATTTTGCAACAAGTTCCACTTTGGGCTAAGCCATGGCCATAACATTTGGACAAGGAAAAGGGGAAGCTGAACGTGGTGTCTCTTGAGGAAGCCCGGACGTCTACTTAGGTTATTTTAGGTTAGATCCTAATCTAGTTTTAGTTTTTAATACATAGCTATAGGTTTAATGTTCGTCCTCTTAATCGCGTATGCAATTATTTTTATAGGAAGGTTTAAGATAAAGAACCGTTGAGCACGCGTTCTTTTTTATTCTGGTGCCACCCACTCATTTGTGGCTAGGACCTTTGTTGAGCGTCATCGTTTGAATCTGGATAAATTGGCGATGTATTTCATGTTAATTTTCCCTCTGGTGATTCACTAGTATCGGACCAAGGCATTCAGAGTTGACCGATTCTGTTAGGTGAATTTCTAGCAGTTGCTGATTTGAACGTGATAGACTTGGAAGATTTTGATGTGATCTTGGGCATGGAATGAAGTTGGGTCCATTGTTCCCAATGTCCCTGATTTGTAAGAAGTCAAACAGGTCAATGTCACACACTCCAATTGTATTTGATGTGTATTTAAGGTCATGAGTGCAGGTTATTCCGTATCACATTGATTGGGCAAGTGGACACAACAATTGGCTGCTGGACATAGCAAAAATCCATGGAGCAATAGCATTGACTGTATCCTTACTGATGTGTTTTCAGACACAGATATTTGGGTAAGCCCAAAAGCGTTGAGTGTAGCCTACTCATTCAACGTCAGATAACAGAGAAATTTTGTTAAGTAGTTTGTCATTGAGTGGAGCTTACTCTCTCAACGCCAAGGCTCAGAAAATCTGGCTAAGGCAAATAACGTTGAGTGAGACGAGCTCACTAATCACTCTCAACGCCTTGAGGCAAAAATATTTACTAAGGCAAATAACATTGAGTGAGGCAAGCTCACTCAACGCTCTCAATGCCTAGACAGACAAAATTTTGTCTAAGTGTTGTAAAGTTGAATTATGCTTACTCACTCAACGCCTTTGCTTCTAATGCTTGAATTTTTTCTAAGTCCACAGATGCTGAGACATGCTGACATCAGCAAAGTAAAAAAGTCAATAAAGTTAAAATGTTGCGGGAATGCTGCCAGAGGCACCGACGGCCAGCTGTCATCATCCACTACACTTGGAAAGAAATATTTTCATCTTTAAGTGTTGGGGCCCACACTCAGCAAAGAGCCGTTGAATCAAGAGTACATGGAAATAATGTGCTATATGGCTGAATCTCGGCCATCAATCCTGGTGGTGGGCCCACTGCTCGATTACCGTCAAAGAATAAAAATAAGCAAATTGGCCAGAGCAAATAATTGAATCCTTGTCTACGTTTTCTGAAAATGAAAGTGCGGCCGAACTTGATCTTCTTCCTCTCCTTTCTTGTCGAGCCTGAAGAAGCTGTTATGCATAGAAAACTTAGCAGAGGAAATAGATAGCTGAAGCAATCACCATATGCAATAGCAGGTTCAGAAGTAATTCTGAGGAAGCAGATCTATAAGCTCTACAAAGAAACGATAACTGTGTGAAGAAAGATTCAACTGCCGACTTCATTTTCTTCAACAACAAAAGCTTGGGCTGATATCTGCTCAGTCCAGGAAGAAGTAGATACAGAGTTCTTGCTCTGGTGTCTAATCAAATCACATTTTATTTCTTTTATATAGATTCTTTGTGATTTTGAAGTTGTAAGCCTGTGTTATAAAGGCTAAGGTATTTGTGACCTGTGGTTTGGCTTAGTGCCGAGTGAAATGTCTTTGTGACATGTGGTTTGGCTTAGTGCCTAAGTGGTAGGTTTGTGTCACCTGTGAGGTCCTAAGGGATCTGTGTTGTAAGCTCTTAAAGAGCCGAGTTTTGGGGGAAGATCCTAGTCTAACACACTGTTAGAAAGGCATAGAGGGACAGTGGACGTTCCCAAGATTGGGGAACTAATATAAAATTGATGTGTCGTCTGTGATTGTTCTTGAAATCTAAAACTAACCTAATCACTAAGCACAAAAATTTGCTAACAATTAAGAAGATTTAAATAGAGACAAAAACCTATTCATCCCCCTCTAGGTGTTTTGCTAGTCTTGAAAACAAGACTTTCAACTAGTTATCCAAGTATGATGCTGTTATCTAGTGCAAGATTATGCGCTTGGACTTCAAGATGGAGAACGGTCAATCCAGGAGTGTTTATAGTTTTCTGCGCCAAGTTTCTCCGATTATTTCTATGGTACATGCTCGGAATCTAGTAAATTCCAGGTGTTTTTCCTGTTTGGTTTCCGTGTTGGTGACCGATAGTAGTTTGTCGCGAGTTTAGGAGATTGCTATTTTGCGCAAATTTCCCGATGTATTTCCTGACAATCTTTCTGTTCATCCACCTGAGAGAGACGTGGAGTTCGTCATAGATCTGGAGTTGGGTACCCGTCCTATTGCTAAGGCACTGTACTGAATAGCCCCTCGTGAGCTGGAGGAGTTACATACCCAGCTGGATGATTTATTGCAAAACGGATTTATTAGGTCGAGTTCTTCACCTTGGGGAGCCCCCGTACTATTTGTGAAGAAAAAGGATGGAATGATGAGGCTTTGCATCGATTATATAGAGCTGAATAAGTTGACCATCAAGAATAGATACCCTCTATCATGGATTGATTATCTGTTTAATCAGCTGCATGATAGCTCTGTGTTTTCGAAGATTGGCCTTCGTTCAGGCTACCATTAGTTGAGGATTCGTGAATCAGATATTCCACAGATTGCCTTCCGTTCCCGACACAAACATTTTGAATTCTTGGTTATGTCTTTTGGTTTGACGAATGTACCCTCTTCATTTTTGGATATGATAAACAGAGTGTTCAAGGACTTTCTAGACCAGTTCGTAGTCGTGTTTATATATAATGTTTTAGTGTATTCCTGCAATGCTGTGGAGCATGCCAAACATGTTGATGCGCGAAAATGGCACCACCTAGTTAACGGGTGTTCGTATCTTACGGGGGGATGAGGAGAAGGGAAGAGAGACTGTTGAGCAGCTGGTTACTCTGAGTCGCGCATGAAGATAGAGAAAAAAAGAAGAGAGGGTCGCTTGTAGTGACAACAACAGACTTTGCCCACCGCGGCCTGAATGCCACTCTTGCGACGGGCTTTCCTTTGATTATGAATCAGATTACAGATTGAGATTGCACCTTTACATAGAAATCAAATAATGAGTACAAAGGGGGAAGCTGGCGGCTAAGGAAGGAAGATGCTAGAGGCCGCGCGGTTGACCAGAGAGGTCAGCAGACCGTATAGTTAGCTGATCTCGCAGCTCGCTTGAGTAAGCTGGGTGGACTGCGTGATTAGGCCGAGAAGTGAACAGGAGAGGGTTGTTAAGGCCACGTGGACTAAGATTTGGAGTCTGCAGGAATTGATGCCTTTACCTTGCCATATCCACTATGTCTGCTGAATGACAGGTATGGGGGCCTATTTATAGGCCCGAGGAGGTAACGGTCTTGGTAACGTTACCCCCGGTAGAGCGGTAAGTTGAACGAGGAAAGAAGGAGTCCACCTAGTCCGCACTATATTGAGAGGTTAGGGACTTGAGCTGATCTGCTGTTGGCAGACTAGGACGAGTTCGCCTCTACTACATTGAGCGATCCCGTGTTTAGCTGTTCGAGCTGAGGAACAGTTTGCCTGGTGTTGGGAAGTGGCTAGTGCTGGAAAGCTGGAGTAAGCTTGGCGGACTGCAAAACGAGTCTACCCAGCTCGCGGCGGACGGGTTGAACAAGCCACCTCCTATTAGAGGCTTGTCCCACTTGCTGGGTGATAAGGGCTTGGCGACCTGGCGGACAGAGGAGGCAGGTCGTGCACTGCTGACTGGAGGCCTGGACACAGGTCGCCACTACTGACTGGTGGCTTGGAGGAAGGTCGCCACTGCTGACTGGCGGCCTGGAGGCAGGTCACCACTACTGACTGGCGACCTGGAGGCAGCTTGCCACTGCTGACTGGCAGCCTGGAGGCAGGTCGCCACTACTGACTAGTGGCCTGGAGGCAGGTCGCCACTGCTGACTGGCGACCTGGAGGCAGGACGCCACTACTGACTGGTGACCTGGAGGTCGGTCGCCACTGCTGTCTGGCGACCTGGAGGCAGGTCGCCACTGTTGTCTGGCGACCTGGAGGCAGGTCGCATCTACTGTCTGGTGACCTAGAAGCAGGTTGCCACTACTGGCTAATGACCTAGAGGAAGGTCGCCACTACTGTATGACAACCTGGAGGCAGGTTGCCACTGCTGTCTGGCGACCAGAAGGCAGGTCACCACTACTATCTGGCGACTTGGAGGTAGGTCGCCACTACTATCTTGCGACCTGGAGGCAAGTTGCCACTACTGTTTGGCGACTTGGAGGAAGGTTGCCACTACCATCTGGCGACATGGAGGCAGTTTGCCACTGCTATTAGAGGCTTATCACTGCGTTAGAGGTAGGCGACCTACCAGACTGAATATAGCAGGTCGCCTTCCTGCTGGGGTTGAGTCTGCGTTGTGTTGAGCGGCCTGAAGAAGAGCTGTTGGTCGTGCTGCCAATTCTTAGGCAGACTGAGACCGAATCCGCCCCCTGCTGGCACACAGGAGGGTTATTCCCCAACTTGCGACCTGGCGGGCTGTAGGAGAGTCCACTGGATATTGTGAGGGTGGGAGACCTGAAGGGGGGAGAAAATCCACCTTCCTTAGGACTGAAGACTAAGTCCGCTACCTTCTGCAAAATAGAGGGGGCAGGTCGCCTAGCTATGGCGCAGCCTGCCATCCAGGCGACCTGCAGGAGCCAGGTGGAGACCAGACCACACTTCCTACTGAATATGTGGCTATCGAGCAGTCTAGGCGAATAGAAATGTGAGTACGCCGCTTTGTTATGTAGTTTGTGCCTGAGGTAGAAGAATGAACCATTGCGCGGTTAGCCGGTCTAACCGTGCGGCCTACAGGGCTGGACTGAGGAAGTAGTCCGCAGCCCCTGCAGAACAAGCGGCTGTTGCGTGACCTGGGTGGTCAGGCTGGGGAGACCGCCCTTGCCGCGCGGCCTGAGCGGACAGAGAAGTCTATCCGCCCATCCTTAGAAAAAAGGGGCTGATAGGCCGCGACCTTCAGGGGGAACCTGGAGGAGTCTGCGACTTGTGAGTTGGCTACCTTTGGAGGGATCACCGATTTCTGGGTATTTGTGTTTAGTTTTGTCTGCTTTTAGGGACCATAAGTTGTTTATTAAGCTGAGCATATGCGAGTTCTAGTTGCCTCAAGTTTCTTTATTGGGTCATGTGGTTAATAGAGATGGGATTTCAGTTGACCCTGAAAAGATAGTTGTTGTTATGGATTGGAATAGGCCCACCACACCCAAGGAGATAAGGGGCTTCCTATGGTTGGCTGGTTACTATAGAAGGTTTATAGAGGGTTTCTCTATGTTGTCTGTGCCACTAACTAAACTGACACAGAAGAACGCAGCTTTTGTCTTGAGCGATAAGTGCGAGGAAGCTTTTCAGGAATTAAAGAGGAGATTGTGCACTGCTCTGGTGTTAACCTTACCTACAGAAGGAATAGAATATGTCGTATATGTAGATGCATCACATGTCAGACTTGGATGCGTGTTGATGCAAGAAGGCAAGGTAATTGGGTATAGGTCTGGCGATAGACATCATCTTTCTTCCTGGGAAGAGTCCACCTCTACTACACTGAGCAATCTCGTGTTGAGCTGCGCGAGCTGAGGAGCAGTTCGCCTGGTGCTGGGAAGTGGCTTGTGCTGGAAATCTAGAGTAAGCCAGGCGGACTGCACAATGAGTCCGCCCAGCTCGTGGCGGACGGGTTCAACAAGCCACCTCCTGTTGGAGGCTTGTCCCACTTACTGGGTGATAAGGGCTTGGTGACCTGGCAGACAGAGGAGGCAGGTGGCACACTGCTGATTGGAGGCCTGGACACAGGTCTCCACTGCTGACTAGTGGCCTGGAGTTAGGTCGCCACTGCTGACTGGAGGCCTTGAGGCAGGTTTCCACTACTGACTGGCGGCCTGGAGGCAAGTCGCCACTGCTGACTGGCGACTTGGAGGCAGGACGCCACTACTGAATGGCGACCTAGAGGAAGGACGCCACTGCTGACTGGCGACCTGGAGGTAGGTCACCACTACTATCTGGCGACCTAGAGGAAGGTCGCCACTACTGTCTAGCGACCTGGAGGCAGGTCGCCACTGCTGTCTGGCGACCTAGAGACAGGTCGCCACTACTGTCTGGTGACCTAGAAGCAGGTTGCCACTGCTGGCTAACTACTTAGAGGCAGGTCGCCACTGCTATCTTGCGACCTAGAAGCAGGTCACCACTACTATCTGGCGACTTGGAGGTAGGTCGCCACTACTGTCTGGCGACCTGGAGGCAGGTTGCCACTGCAGTCTGGCAACCTGGAGAAAACTCGCCATTACTGTCTGGCGACTTGGAGGCAAGTCGCCACTGCTATTAGAGGCTTGTCGCTGCGTTAAAGGTAGGCGACCTGCGTTAGAGGCTTGTCCAGTAGGCAGGTCACCTTCCTACTGGGGTTGAGTCTGCATTGTGTTGAGCGGCCTGAAGAAGAGCTATTGGTCGTACTGCCAATTCTCAGGCAGACTGAGACTGAATCCTCCCCTTGCTGGCACACAGGAGGGTTGTTCGCCAACTTACGATCTGGCGGGCTGTAGGAGAGTCCACTAGATATTGTGCGGGTGGGAGACCTTGAGGGAGGAGAAATTCCACCTTCCTTAGGATTGAAGACTGAGTCTGATACCTTCTGCTGAATAGAGGGGGCAGGTCGCCTAGCAATGGCGCAGCCTACCAGCCAGGCGACCTGGAGGAGCCAGGTGGAGACCAGACCGCGCTTCCTACTGAGTATGTGGCTATCGAGCGGTCTAGGCGGATAGAAATGTGAGTACGCCACTTTGTTATGTAGTTCGCGCCTGAGGTAGAAGAATTAACCATTGCGCGGTTAGCCGGTCTAACCGTGCGGCCTATCGGGCTGGACTGAGGAAGCAGTCCACAGCCCCTATAGAATAAGCGGCTATTGCGTGACCTGGGAGGTCAGGCTGGGGAGACTTCCCTAGCCGCGCGGCCTGAGCAGACAGAGAAGTCTGTCCGCCCGTCCTTAGAAAAAGGGTGCTGACAGGTCGCGACCTTCAGGGGGAACCTGGAGCAAGCCGCGACTTGCGAGCTGTCTACCTTGGGAGGGATCGCCGATTTCTTGGTATTTGTGTTTAGTTTTGTCTGCTTTGAGGGACCATAAGTTGTTTGCTAAGCTGAGCATGTGCGAGTTCTAGTTACCTCAAGTTTCTTTCTTGGGTCGTATGGTTAATAGAGATGGGATTTCAGTTGACCCTGAAAAGATAGTTGTTGTTATGGATTGGAATAGGCCCACCACACCCAAGGAGATAAGGAGCTTCCTATGGTTGGCTGGATACTATAAAAGGTTTGTAGAGGGTTTCTCTACGTTGTCTGCGCCACTGACTAAGCTGACACAGAAGAACACAACTTTTGTCTTGAGCGATAAGTGCGAGGAAGCTTTTCAGGAATTAAAGAGGAGATTGTGTACTGCTCTGGTGTTAACCTTACCTACAGAAGGAATAGAATATGGCGTATATGTAGATGCATCACATGTCATACTTGGATGTGTGTTGGTGCAAGAAGGCAAGGTAATTGCGTATAGGTCGAGACAGTTAAAGATATATGAGAGGAACTACCCCACACATGATCTTGAGTTTGCGGCTATAATTTATGCCCTAAAGTTGTGGAGGAACTTGCTATATGGCGCATTATGCAAGATTTATACTGATCATAATAGTTTAAAATACGTATTCACTCAAAGGGAGTTGAATCTGCCCCAGCGAAGATGGTTTGAGTATGTTGCTGATTATGATGTTGAGATTCAATACCATCCAGGCAATACTATTGTGGTAGCCGACGCCCTGAGTAGGAAGACGGGGAAATTTTTTAACCTCTTCGTGGATTCACTGGTAGAAGAATTTCTCTTGATGGATTTTTCTGTTGGAAGTTGTAACTCTTCAAGTAGTTTGGAGGTAGCCGAGCCTTCTTGGATTACACTCACAAGACTGCATCAAATGGACGATCCTAATTTGTTGCACCTTTACAATTGAACTTAGAAAGGGGAGTTACCAGATTTTTCGATCGATGATGCCGGTATCTTTAAGTACCGCGGAAGATTTTTTTATCCCTGCTGTTAAGGACATTCGATTTAAGTTGTGCAGTGAGGCGCACTGTTATAGTGAGGCCTACCACCCAGGTTCTACAAAGATGTATCAAGACCTAAAGCAGATTTTCTGGTGATTTGGAATGAAGGATGATATAGCCTAGTTTGTGTCTAAATGTTTTACATGTAAGTGTGTTATGACCGATCATAGAAGGCCTGGTGGCAAGTTGACGCCTTTGGATATTCCAAGCTGGAAATGGGAGAGTATTTCCATGGACTTCATTATGGGTTTACTGAGATCTCCCCAAGGTCACGATTCTGTTTGGGTGATAGCAGATAGACTAAAAAAGTGTGCTCACTTCGTGCCGTTTAAGATTAGCTACTCCTTAAAGAAGATAGCCGAATTATATTTAGATGAATTCATCAAATTGCATGGATTACCAGTTAGCATTATATCAGATCGAGACTCCAGGTTTACGTCTCGCTTTCGGAAAAGCTTACAAGAAGGCTTAGGTACCGATCTGAGGTATTCCACCGCTTATCATCCGCATACTAATGGTTAAACGGAGAGAGTAAATCAGATTGTAGAGGATATGATAAGATGTTATATTTTGGACCACGGAGGAGCGTGGGATGAGCGACTCAGATTGATGGAGTTTGCTTACAAAAACAATTATCAAGAAAGTTGGCAGGTGGCCCCATTTGAGCCCTTGTATGGGAGGCGATATTGAACTATCTTGTTTTGGGCCGAGGTCGATGAGAGACCGTTGTTAGGTCCTGAAGAGCTAGAAGAGATGGAAATATCTATAAAACTTATTTGAGAGAAGCTTCGGATAGCGTAGGAACGTTTTGAGAAGAATTCCAATTGGCGTAGGGCTGATTTTGAGTTTGCTGTTAGGGACCTAGTTTTTCTGAAGGTTTCCCCAATGTTCGGTGTTTAAAGATTTGGAAAGAATCATAAGTTGGCCCCGAGGTATGTGGGACCTTTTTGGGTTATTGAGCGTATTGGAGTATCTGCTTATAGGCTGGATTTTCTCGCAAATTTTCTTGTTGTGCACGATGTGTTTTACGTGAGCCAGTGTGTGCTCAGTGACCGACAGATTCTTGATGTTGTACCCTAGTTAGAGCCTTATCTTTCCTATGTTGAGATGCCTGTCTGCATTCTTGATACTCAAGATCGAGTGTTGCAGAGGAAAACCATACTAATGGTTAAAGTTGTGTGGCGAAACCAAGACGTGGAAAGCACTGAAAGATCTTATTTTTAAGGTAGCTAGCAACCTATAGGGGGGGTGAATAGGTTTGCCTAGGTCTTTTGATAGTCTTTTAAATCACTTGTTTATTTCTTTTAGCTTTCATCTTAGAGTGATCTAGAGCTTTTCCTTAGCACCTGCAATAAAGAAAATAAAAGCAAACATAGAAACACACACAAGTGTTTTATAGTGGTTTCCCAAATTTATGGGTATATCTACTCTCCTCCCACCTTGCTAACTTCCTATTATTCAAGGAACTTTTCCAAACTAATGCTCCAAAGAGCTTACACCTCAGATCCCTCTGGATCTCTCAGCCTCCTCCAAGACTTACACCTCAACCACAAAGGCCTACACTTTGTGATACAAGTATCACCTACCTCAGGCACTTAAGCCCTACCACTCAGGCTATGGAGGATAGCCCTACCTCAGAGCAAGCTTGCTCTTAATACTCAGAGAGATGCACTCTCCTATAGTTTAGGAAAAAGTTCCCTACTACTCAGTGAGTTAAACTCACCTACCTCAGAGAGCAGTACTCTCCTACAGCTCAGGAAAATTTGCCCTACCTCAGACCCAAAGTTCCTACAGCTCAGATACAGAAGGATCCTATAGATAGAAATAGTTTAATTAACTTTGACACAGAGTAATTTCTCTGTGTCAACAACTTAAGCAGAAAAATTTCTGCTCCAACTCTCCTCACAGCAGGAAAAGGATTTGCTGGAGGAACTCAGAAGATAACTTCTGAACTTGCTATTGAAGGCTAAAGATCTTTTGATCTTAAGTCTTCAAACAGCTCACTGAACCTTCTAAAGAATGAAGGTTCTTCTTTCTTCAGAACTAATTCTGAATCTGCTATTATAGATGGAGACTTGCACAGCTAACTAAACTTTTCTTGCTGGAGAGCTTCTAGCTTTTCACATGCAGCAATGACAAAGAAGATGAAGATGGCTGCTCTCCTTTTTGAATATTGTATGCCTTAAAGTTGTCTTTCTCTTGGCCCTATCTCTTCCTTTTGTAGTTCGCCGATTAACGGCTCTTAGAGATCGGTGGTCCCCACCTGCAACTTCCAATTACACCTTGCTTTAATGGAAGAATACGTACAGTAGCTTCACAGCAAGATTTTTCGTGTACTATAGCTTCCCCATACCTGATTTGACCTAAGTTGATTTTGTCAATTTTGCTTACGTCAGCACTTGTGGACTTAGCTAAAATCGAGCATCAGAGAATATGCATTGAGTGAATAAGACTCACTCAATTCCAAAGCACTTAGATAGATTTACTATCTCTTGGCATTGAGTGAGTAACCTTCACTCAATGCCAAACTACTTAGAATATAAAGACTGTTTTTAGGCATTGAGAGATTCAACTTCACTCAACGCCAACTTGCTTTATCAGCTTTCTGCTGCTTTGGCGTTGACTGAGTAAGCATCACACAACACCAAACCCCTTAGACAAAATTTTGTCTTCACTAGGCGCTGACAACGTTGAGTCAGTAACCTCCACTCAACACTTTTTGTCTTAAACAAATTTCTGCTTCTTCAGCAACTCAAGCGTTGAGAGCGTTGAGTGAGCATGTCTCACTCAACGCTTTCTGCCTTAGCCAATTTTCTATGTTTAAAAAGCACTAGGCATAGACTGTCTTACTTTGAACTGAGTTCGATGAAAGATGAACTGAGCTCGGCGAACTTTGAACTCAGTTTGACGAATTCTCAACTGAGCTCGACGAACTCAGAATCTCAAGCTCTGAACTTAGCTCGACGAAAGGTGAGCTGAGATCGATGAAATCTGAACTCAGTTCGACGAATTATGAACTTAGTTCAACCAGTTCAACTTACAACATTTTTGCTGAATGGCATTGAGTGTGTCTTCATCACTCAACGCCAAAACACTTAGCCAAATTTCTCTTTAGTAGCATGGCGTTGAGTGAGTTGACTTCACTCAATTCCTGCGGACTTAGCCATATTTCAGCTTATTCCAACTTAGGCTATGACAGTATAGGCTACACTCAGCGCTATAAGTCATCTGGAGTTGAGTGATGTTCCTTCACTCAACGCCTGTGGACTTAGACAGATTTCTGTCATCCCACACCTTAGATAAGTGTTTACCTGACTTAGCCACTTAGGCTACCTGACCTATCATAGTAATCTACGGATATGTGTATATCATTGATAAGACTGACTTCACTTAAATCAAGGACATTGTGGGCAATGGACCCAATAAGAGCCACTTGGGAGTTAGAGTCAGCTTTGAGGGAGGCTCATCCTCATCTGTTCTCCTAGTTTATTGATATGTAATCTTTTCAATAACCCTTGGTTATTTCTTTTTCTTCTGTAATAGAGGTTTTGTGCGTAAAGTTTCGGGGAGAAATTGTTTTTTAGGGGGAGTGGCTGTAATGCCCCCAATTTTTCAATATTTGGTTTAATTCGTTATCAGACGTGTTTATGATGTCAGGGCATTACGTTGACGCGTTTTCATCATATGTCATTGTTAGGGCGTGGTTTTAGATCTTAGGTTTTTCTATGTTTGGCTGGGTTTAACCTGTTTGTAAGATCCATAGTGAGACGGGTTTATTTTGGTGACTCGATGGAGCCTCTTTGGGAATGCTTGTGTTTTGGCTTCGAGAGGTATTTTCCCAAGTTTGGTTCGTCGAATATTAATTTTGACTGCGCCTTTGGGTTCGTAGCGTCGGTATTTAGCTACGATGTGATTTTCATAGAGATCCGTGTTGGCGCGAATTTTGGGTCGTTTGGACCATTATTTAATAATAAACAATTATTATTATACTTATATTTCTAAGTATAAATAGCCTTGTGAATAGATAAACCCTATTCATCGTCTTCTTCTTGAAACCGTCGGCTGTTACGGGAAGAGCGAGTGCGTCGGTCTTTTCTAAGCTTTCAGCCACCGATTTCTGGAGTGTTGGTGCTCGAAATCATCTTTAGAGAGTAGGTCTGTGTAGCTCTCACCTAGATCTACATTTCTATGGTAAGATTTTCCCATTTTGTGAAATTTTGGGTGTTAGGAATTTCATTTTGACCCTCTTTCATCCTGAAAAGTTTCAGGAAGTGTTGCTTTGGTGATCTTGCGGCCAGATTCTTGAGGAGGAGCATTTACATGGCCGGATTCAGCGATTTGAGGCAAGTGGTGGTTTCCCCCTTTCTTATTTTTTTTTTCACATTTTCTTGATTTCCTCCCGGTACAGAAGCTGAATTAGGGTAGGTTCTCCCCCTTATCAAATTCGTTTTCTGTAAATCTTAGGGCAAGTGGTGATTTACACCCTTGCCAAGCTTTCATGTTACTATTTCTTTCCTAGTAGGCCAAATAGTGCTTACCTTAGCAGCAAACTAGTGGTTGTGGTGAGGGAGCATAGTTACAGGAGAAATCTCTTCTTGTGTGAGCATAATAGTAAGTTGTTCTTGGTCTAGGTTTAGATATTGTCAAACAAATGATTAATTATTAATACTATTAATTAAATTATTGAAAAATTAGTGGTTGTTGTATGTATAATAGTCTCTGTTTAGGTAGGATAGCACTTTTCCCAAGTTTCTGTCTTAGGCGTTGAGTATAGACTTATCACTGATATTTAGTTTCTAGCCTAAGTATAAAAGCGTTGAGTGTGTTGTATATACTCAACGCAACATTGAGTGTGTTGAATACACTCAATGCCATCAGATGTTAACGATAAGTATAAAAGTGTTGAGTGTGCTGCACACACTCAACGTGGTATTGAGTGAGTTTAAAACACTCAACGCCATCAGAATTTAATCTAAGTGTAAAAGCATTGAGTGAGCTGACATCACTCAATGCGGCATTGAGTGTGTTGAATGCACTTAACACCATGTTATGTGTCTTAACAGTTAAGTGTAAAAGCGTTGAGCGAGCTGACTTCACTCAACACAGCTTATAGTGTGTTGAAGAAATTCAATGCCATCGCTTAATTTGATGTCTAAGTAAGAAAGCGTTGAGTGAGTGGTATTCACTCAATGCGGCGTCGAGTGAAGCCTCACCTTGTAGGAATTCTGAGTCTAAGTCAAAAAGCATCGACAGCATTGAGTGGACTCAACGCGGCGTTGAGTGGACTCAGCGCGGCGTTGAGTGGACTCAGCGCGGCGTTGAGTGGACTCAGCGCGGCGTTGAGTGGACTCAGCGCGACGTTGAGTGGACTCAGCGCGGCGTTGAGTGGACTCAGCGCGGCGTTGAGTGGACTCAGCGCGGCGTTGAGTGGACTCAGCGCGGCGTTGAGTGGACTCAGCGCGGCGTTGAGTGAACTCAACGCGGCGTTGAGTCCACTCAACGTGCCATTGAGTCCACTCAACATGACGTTCAGTGGACTCAACATGACGTTGAATGGACTCACCGCGGCAATGAGTGGTTTGATTTTTCGCTGAGTTTAGCTGGATGGTGTCGAGTGCGTTGACTGCACTCGACGCGGCGTCGTGTGCACTCGACGCTTTTCCATGGACTTAGAATTATTTTGTCGATTCTTGTACGATTCCTTGGGAATGGGCCTTAGGGTGAAGTTGGGGTTTTCTTCCTCATTTCAGCAGAAAAAATCAATGGTTGGTTGAAGTTTTACCGGTGCATAGATGTTAGGGCATTTGGTGCCCGGTTTTGTGCATCTTTACCCTTTGTGGGTTGGTGGCTGCTAGTGTATTGGGAAGGTTCCTTTCACCGTGTGTTGCGACTGCTGGTGTGTTGGGTAGGTCCCTTCCACCGTAGGTACAGGTTTTTCCCTGGTTTTGGGTGTGTTGAGGCATGAGATCACCTTTTCTTAGGGCAAGTGAAGTTTTATTTTTGGTGTGTTGGGTAGGTCCTTTCCACCGTGGTGTGTTGGGTAGGTCCCTCCCACTGCTTGTGCCAGACTTTGCCGGTGTTTTTTCTCTCTAACGGTGAATTGACCAATTTTTTTCCCTTTCATTTATGCACGTAATTATGCTTATGTTATTTAATCTTTGATCCTTATAGCACTTGGTGCAACTTAGGATGTTTTACCTTTGTGAGTTCCTTCTTTCCTTTTTCCTAGGGCTTAAATGTTGATGATTCCTTATAATCATCTAGTCATGGGTTGTTAACCCTTTTGAAAATTTGTTGTCTATTGATTTAATTCTATTGCCACTTGTATTTTCTTACTAAGGTGTTCTTTTTTTGAATGCCCCAGGTTCAGGGTAGTTGCCGGGTGAGCGGCTAGGTTTGGAAGTTTGCTAGTGGACTGCTGTTTTGTAGATGTTTTCCTCACAGTAGTGAGGTAGTGTTTTATTGCTTTCATGTTAGTACAGACATACATGCTCTCTAATGGGTTCGTGTCAGGTTGTTGACGCGCACTGAGGGTTTTCTTTTGAATGCAAATTACTTTGCTAAGCTGCCTAGTTGGCCAGTTTTGTGGTTGTGTTTACTTGCTCTCTGGGAATGTTTATGCTTGGTTGCATGTTAGGTATTTTTAACTTATAAAAGCATTACTACTAGTATTTCATACATGCCATCTTTCTAAAACAAAAATACTATTTTCTAACTAACGTAAAGACTATTTTTATACTTATAAGAAACCTAGAGTCTTGCATACCGCGAGTTGTCCTTTGGGGATGTTTATGCTCATATAGGATGTTAATCCAACATAATCGAAGTATTTCCGCAGTGTATAACTATACTTTTACTCGTGGACTAACTGATCCACTATGCCGAGGGATACATCCATCTAAGCTTAAACTGGTTTTTACTTAATAACTTATGGACTTCATATAAATTGTAGAGTTTGGAGTCTTGCCTGAGCGCTTGCAGTTATCCCCTGTATGGCGTGGCATTACGACACGTATTTTCTCTTGCTCTGATATAACTTAAATGTTGATAAAATGCGCGTTGTGACAACAGGGGCTCCCCAGTGTGATGAACTGGTGCGAACAAACCCTGACTCGACTAATTCTTGCAATTGAACTCTAAATTCGGCGAGTTCTTTTGGGGCTATTCTGTAAAGTGTCCTAGAGATGGGTTTGGAACCCGGTACCGGTTTAATTTGGAAGTCCACTTCCCTATACGGGGGTAATCCTGGTAGTTTCTCAGGAAAAACCTCAGGGAATCTCGTACTACCCGCACATCTTTCAACTCAGTTACCATCTCTTTTAGCTTAAAACAGACCATATATACCTCATCCCCTTCATATGGGCCTTAAGGGCCTGAATCAAAGATAACAACGTATGAGGTGCGAGTCTAATACCTTTAAAGATGACCTTAGAGTCTCCATGCCTCCAGGAAATTTGTTTCTCCGCACAATCAATCCTGTCCTGGTGCCAATCTTATCATGCCATACCCAGAATGAGGTCGAATTCTGGCATTCTCAACACTATTGCAGTGGTTTCAAAGAACTTTCCTCCAAGAAGTACATCCAAATCACATTTTACGGATGCAGTCATCTCAGAGCCATCTAGGAGGCGTACTCTCCGAGTAATGCCGATGAAGTATTGCACTCCTTCCATCTCTTTAATGAAATCTGCCGACACAAATGAGTGTGTGGCACCGGTATCGAATAGAGTATAAGCTGGTTTCCCACCAACCATCACGGTGCCTATGTACCAATTATAAAGACTCAAGCTAGACTCTTTGCATATTTTACACTATTTGAAGAGAAAAGCTTATAACATAGTAATTAAATCACAATATACCAGCAATCACATCCCGACGATTTCATTCTTGTGCCATGTCCAATACGAAAACATGATCCCGAGCAAGTCTGGAATTCCTTCATCGTGGTCCTCGTCCTCGACCACGCATATGTCCCCGTCCTCGTAGAGCTGCCGAAGGAAGTGTAGATGGAGAATTTCCACCTAGCTGTGGACAGTAGTACCAGATATGGCCCGGCTGGTTGCACTGGTGAATCGTATTCCACGAATATGATATCTATCTAGTGCGATATATGGAATATATGACAAGTGCTCATATTTCTCTCTGGGTTACAGATGCATCTGTGGTGGTGGAGGTAGTGCTGGTTGCGGGGCCGGAAGCTCCATCCTAAAATTCTGACAGAAGCGACCCCCGCCTCTATTGTTTCCTCTCCCTCTGTTATCCTGCCTCCTCCTATAGCTAGGACTGGCCTCCATCACACCCTTATCGGGTCTCTTATTACTTCCCAAGTGATCTGCCTCCAGCCTTTTTGCCATATCAATTATCTCTGCTAATCTTGAATCTGCTATAAACAAAAGGGCTTACCTTAGGGGATCCCACAAGCCTTCGTAGAATCGCTTAGCATACCCCCTGTCATTCAGCTCGTATGCGTCAACAAACCTAGCGAGATGCTGAAACTCTCGCTAATATTTTGTAACTGTCTTGGTTACCTATTTTAGCTGCAGGAATCTTTCTTCAAGTTCATCTTGAGCAGTAGAAGGGATGAAGTGTTCCAAGAAGGCTTCCGAAATATCACTCCAACTAATCTCCGTGTACACCATACCTTGAAAGGTGGAGCCCATGAGGGACTTCCACTACCTCTTAGCGTGGGATTCTAATACTGATATGGCTAATGTCATAGCCATGTTAGCTGGACATCGGATTCCATCCATTAGTTCTTGCACTGAGTCGAGCCATTCCTCCGCATGCACGTCCTACTCTGTCCCAAGATAGGCAGGTGGAGAGAGAGACCAGAACATGCTTAACCAATTAGAGCTCGGGGCTTGTTGTTGCAGCGGAGTCTGTTGAGCCCTGAACGTGTCCAAAATAGTCGTAAGCTTCTGTCATAGCTCCGACTGTAGGAACTGAGTGGGTACAGAAGGGATAGGAGTGCCCCCTACTGGCTCTACATTCGCCGGGATCTACACCAAAGTTACAAACCTAAGGTCAGGTTGGATAATCATAGGGTAATGACTGGACATACTTAGTGTGAATTACATATGGACACACCACTGCTTCCGCTAAGTCAGTTTGTCCGCAAACTGACCAATCAAGCGGGGGTGGCACCATTGTTCCTTGACTTCTTTAGTTCAGGATCGTTGCAAGCCGATACCATTTGTAAGACCCCCCTCCCGAAACACAAGGCACATGAGTCTTATGCCCAGAACAGCCGTCTTGTAGTAGCGCCAACACACGGGTCGAACTATACTACAAAATGTCTATCCTGTCGGCTAAAACCAATATCATCATTGCAAACCCAACATATGAATATAAGCAGAAGTCAAAATTCATATAAGTATGTGATGTCCAACTAGTACATCAAATAAAAAGAAGCAACCAAGACTTCTATAGTATCAGAGTACAACATGCCAAAAATGATACAAAATGGGTCTCTCAAAACTCACATCAATCACCGATGGTATCGTCGCTTCAGGCCCTATCACCCTGGCCTGGATGCCCTCCTAAATAACCTGCTGATGCTGCTCTATATGCAGGGTTTCCTCCTAAAAAGGAAAAGTTGCAACTGTTAGTCATAAATACTAAGTGCCTATCATATCCGCTCCCCCGACGACTCTTAGGCACCGGGCAGAGAAAATAAGAGGGTACAATATGTATAATAGTTGTAGTACAAAACAAGTGGCAAGGTGATAAACTATATCAGAGTAAATCAAGCAACTACCACAATGTATACTAGCAGTTCTACTATCAACATCAGTGTACAAGTATGAATATACTGCAGGAAGTAACTTAACTAATAAGAATACCCATACAGACATAAAGTTAAGGATCAACTAAACAGTAAAGTAACTCATCATATAAGAGTACTCATACAAACTTATATGATGAGGATCTTGTGTATGTAGTGCAATACAATTTTATGAATGCAATGCGATGACTCGCCCATGCACACACATGCAATTGCTATGTCGACACTGACTGGTAATTCTCACTTTTCGAGCAGGTAGCTAACCTCTCTGGCGTCATCCTTCATTGCCAGACGGTGATAGTGAAATGGGATTTTCCACAACTAGGCGGGCATCCCCACTACAAAGCCTAGGCCTCTGTATGCCTCAATGCTAAGAACTAATAGCGGAGCTCACATACATACTAAGGCTCAGAGAGGTCTTGGGTAGATGTGCACCAAGAACATATCCCTATGCTGGCCTATCATCATGGCACGGGAGGAGCCTATGGGAGCGTATCACCAAAGGACCAAGCCCAACCATCCACTTAGCATAGAAGGAGCCCCTGGAATGAGCACCGAGGACCAAGCCCAACCGTCCAAAGTCTATCAGTCAACTCTAATCAGTATGACGACTGGAGAGCCCATAGAAATGCAACACTATCCTTAACCAAGGATTATGACACCATGTGTCATCTCTCACTGCATGCAATTTCACATTTTATGGGCTCCACACTAAGTCCCTTTTTAATAAGTCATTCTAGTACGACAAACACACACTCACTTCCAACCCTTCCATATTCCCATACCACACAAGGGTTCATCATTTACATAGGTGGAAAGCCACCTTACACAACATACCAATCCCACACTCCTACCCATATGTAGACTCAACTCTAAGCAGTGGACAACGATACACATTCCATTAATCAACATCTCACATAACCATTCTTAGCCTTATCCAATCCTTTCTAAAATTAAGCTTTCACCATCAACTATGCTTCCACAAGATTTAACATACTATCATGATACTTCACATGCACATATATGGTTCACTAACTTTTCCATCCATTTGATTATTAAACTCCACCAACTCATTTGCCCAAACACGTCTCACCAAACCATTTGTTTTACTTAAGGATCTACCAACTAAATGCCAATAATAAATCCACTGACAAATTAAGTCCAACAAATTTCATGCAACTTCAACACTAATATCTACCAACTAAATGCCAACAATCATTTATTTATCACAATCACAAATAAATTAAGTCCAGCAAACTTGATGCAAAACCTCGACATTAATATCTACCAACTAAATGCCAACAATCATTTATTTATCACAATCATAAATAAATTAAGTCCAGCATACTTGATGATAACCTTAACCGTAATTTACTATGACTTCTCGGCTAAATTTCAAACTCAGCTCTACACTAACACGAGAGTAACATGTACATAAGACTTGAATGTACAACAACTTCGACTGGACATTTTCGAGTCTATAGGAATCGTATTAAAAACGTATAACCATTCATTGGAAAGGACTTTCCAAGGTCTATGACTTTTGTGTTTAGTCAAAAACACAGATCTGGCCGTAACATACCTGAAAACGACCATGAAGTTCGGTGCACAGAGAAAACAGATTCCTGAATGCATCTTAAAGCAAGATGAACGTCATCGGTTCATCATCTTCCTTTAGACATTTAATCAAAACTATATGAAGAAGTTCCTCCTCCATTATTCACCCTCAATAGACCATTTCTCTTCACAAAACCACGTCCACCATCTTCACAAAGAATAGAGGAGAGGTTGAAAACATCAAATCTCTAGGACTTAAGCCCTAGCATGGTCTCTACCTAGGAGATCTTCATCTCATAAGTCAAACTCTTTTGAGTCGACATATCTCCTCGAAAATAACTACAGATCTAGCACCAAGGGAGGGGGTAGGAAGCACACCTCGTTTCCGGCAGTTCTGGCTATGGATCTCATCACTCTCTTTGGCGACATCTTTCTCCTTTTTGGTGTTGTTCTTTAAGAGGAAGAGAGAGGGAAGAATTTCCACCAGAAAATCCGACTCCGACGATCTCCTTCTCCATCAGGTTCAGCAAAGGTAATTGCTCGGTAAAAAATGACAAAGTGGCGGGTAGGTTTTCTATAAGCCTCCTTTTATAATGAGAATTAGGGTTAGGTTACCCCGCCACATGTCGCCCTAACATTGTACTGCCTATTATTACATTAACTATGTCCTTATGAAAAGATGCGTCCAATTTAAGTTGTTTGGTGCCAATCCCGAAAGTCTGGTTTAGACCGTGCATGTGAAAGCAAGCAGACTGAGCCAAAAAAATCCACTAAGTCAAAATCGTTGTGTGTGACTCCTTCACTTGTTGAATCGTCGAGTGTCGTCGAGTGCACTCAACTCACTCGACGCCTACAAGCCTCAGTGATGGCGGCAACCCCCAACGTGTTAAAGTTGAAGATGATGACGGTGACGGCGACGGCGTTATCCTACATGTTGAAGATGATGACGGCGACGACGACGGCGATGGCGTTCTCCTACATATTGAAGATGATGACGGCGACGGCGACGGCGTTCTCCTACATGATGAAGATGAAGACTACATGATGTGGAGCTATATGAGATGAAGGCTTTTAAACATTATTTAGTTTATTTCTATTCTCATTTTTATTTTCATCATGTAATGTTTAAAACATTTAGTATTGTTTTTATTTTCTTTATGTGGGCTGCATATAGCCAAGGTTTTATTTAGAGAATGAAAAATTGAAAACCAAAATTCAAAATTTGAATTTCCCCCCTCCTCTCTCTTCCCCTCTTGGAAACTTCGTTTCCTCCTCCTCCTCTCCTCTCCTCCTCTCCAAAATTTCGGCCTCCCCCTTTCTTTCCCTCCTCTCTACCTCCTCCTCCTCCTTTCCAATATTCGTCCAAAGTCTTCCCGCTCACCCAAAAAAAAACCGATCAACCCCCTCCATCAAGAGCCCCCAAATCAGCCCTTTTCTATAGTGGAATCGAACAAGATCAAGGTGTTTTCTCCCTTTGTGGTTTTCCTCCATCCCGGCGTGAAGCAAAGGAAGCGGACAAGTTTTCTCTCCGGTCGGCGAAACTCCGACAGAGTCGTGGAAGAACGATCCTTGAAAGTGAACCGGAATCATCTATTCCGGATGGGTAACGAGATCTTCTACCTCTTGTGTGATTCTTATTTTTTTAGATTTTCATTTGGTGGAATACCTTTGTGTTACTTTAGAATCGTTTTTTTCGTTCATGGTTTATCTTTCCGATTGCATGTGTTGCTCTTTCTAGTTGTTTAATTTTCCGAGAGGTTTGGCGAGCCTCGCTTTCGTTTTGTTGGGAGAGATCTACCATTTTCGAACCGAACTTTTCGGTAGATCTCTTTTGGTACAACCATCGCTCGTTCGGACCGGGTGGGTCCTTTTAGCTTGAGAGAACGACGACCTATAGTCGTTTGTTCGACCTTAAAACGACGTGGATACCGTACGTTAGTAATAGTTGATAACGTTGTTCGTGAGTGTGCTGCATTTAATTATTGTGTGAGCGTAATAGTGGAAATAGAGAGGCGTACGTGTAATCCCCTTAGCCGTTATAGTGACAAACATAGTGGCCTACATCACTCAGAATAACTCTAAGTTAAATGCGTTGAGTGGCATTGAGACCACTCAATGTCGCATTGACTTCACTCAACGCAAACATAAGCCAAAATAAATCTAAGTTAAAAGTGTTCAGTCGCGTTGAGGCCACTCAACACCGCATTGACTTCACTCAATGCCAACATCAGTCTGAATAGATCTAAGTTAAAAGCATTGAGTGGCGTTGGTACCACTCAATTCTGCATTGAATTCACTCAACGCCAACATCAACCGGAATAGATCTAAGTTAAAAGCGTTGAGTGGCGTTGAGACCACTCAAGGCCGCGTTGATTTCACTCAATGCCTCAACTTCCAGAAAATATTCTAAGTAAAATTTGTTGTGTTGTGCTGAGTCCACTCAACGCCTCAGCATCCGAAATATTCCAAAGTAAAAATTTGTCGAAACCAATCGGCTCACTCGACGCTTCCCTAGTTAGAGTCACTCCTCTTGACTCAAAGTGTGTGCGAGGGTCCTAGTGCGAAATGGGACATTACAAGGTATGGCTGTGTTGATAGCCCAAGGAAGGGTTTTCTTGAAGCATGAGGTAAGGCTGTGTTGGTAGCTAGAGGTAGGGTCTTGTTGAAGTCCTGAGGTAGGAATTTGTGAAATCTGAGGTTAAGGAGTGGCATCAGTCTGAGCTGTAGTATCTAATCGTGGATCTGAGTTATAAGATATATTGAATTGAGTTTTTAGAGGAGTTAGCCTAGTCTAGCACAATACTAGATAGGTGGAGAGGGATAGTCGATGTACCCATAATCTGGGGAACCACTATAAAATATTTGTGTGTTTTATTCTCTCTGATAGCTTAGCTATAAAATCATAAAAGACATAAAATTAAGAAACACCTATTTACCCCTCTAGGAGATTAGACAACAAATATTCTTTCAAATTTTGTTTTCGAGATCCAGTACCCATACCTGAGCACAAATGTTGTACTGGTCAAGAAGACCGAAGGGGGGGGGGGCAAATGTGTACAAATTTCTCTTTTTTTATTAAAGCATACCCCAAGGATTTCTACCACATACCTTGAATCGACGCGCTAGTTGATTCCACCATTGGTTTCTCTATAAGGAGTTTACTTGATGCTTTTTTTTTGATATCACCATATTCGGATGCACCTACCCAACTGATGTAACATTTCGTTCAAAATTGACGACAAGTGCTATAACTGCAAAATGATGCCCTTTAAATTAAAGAACATAGGAGCTACCTACTAACGAATGGTGGACACATATTCAAGGAGCACAAGGGTCCAAAACATAGAGGTGTATGTTAATGACCTTATAATAATGAGCAAGAGCGTCCATGAAAACCTTAATGATCTGGTTGTGACTTTAGAATGCTTTGAAGATTCAAGATGAGGCTCAAATCGACAAAATGCATATTCAGGGCTGTGAGGGAGAAGTTTCTGAAAAACATTCTCACCCCAAGCAAAGTGGAGCCTAACCTAGACAAGGTGAAGGCCATCTTTTAAATGATGTTGCCAAGGAACACTAACGAAGTCAAATGATTGACGAGATAGTTGGTCTTCTCAACCGCTTCATTTGAATTTTGGATGATGTCAGCATGACTCATCACTTTGTGGACTTAGCAACTTTCACCATACAGTCTGCATATGCGTTGAGTGAAGTCTTATGACTCAATGTAAAAACAATTAGCTGAATAATAATCTAACTTATGAGGCATTGAGTGACCCTTCCTCACTCAACGCTATTTTCTTTAACAGCTTTAACTTATAAGGCATTGAGTGAGCCTTCTTCACTTAAGGCGAACATAGCAGAATTCTTCTGGTTGAAGGCGTTGAGTGAACCTTATTCACTCAATGCTTTTGGACTTGACAGTTATCCTGACTGAAGGCGTTGAGTGAACCTTCTACACTCAACTCTTCTGGACTTGTACAAAATTCTTGAATGAAGGCGTTGAGTGAACCTTCTACACTCAATGCTTCTGGACTAAGTTGTATCATAAATAAGGCATTGAGTGACCCCTCTTCACTCAACACTTTTTTACTTGGACAAATTTACTTTGAATAGGCATTGAGTGAACCTTCTTCACTCAACGCTTCCGGACTTAGCCAAATTTGAGTCCAACACCACTGAGGCTTTTGAATGCCTGAGCTTCTGTCAATGCTTTTAAGCCTCTTGCATTGAGTGAAGTGCACTCACTCAATGCTTCTAGACTTAGGCAAATTTCTTCCTTTCTAGTATTATGTCTTGAGTCCAACTAACCTTTTGACCCTATCAACCTGTCTAATCAATGAACAGAGTACAACATGCATATATTGAACTAGAACATATATCAAATACAAACATGTGTATACTATTGCCTTATTAAAATCTAGGACATTATTATCAATAGTCCCAATAATCTCCCTCTATTTAAAGAAGTTAGGGTCAACGATATACACTAACTTACATAAAAGATAATTTCATAGAATTTAAGAGCAAGAGACAGCACACAACCAAAATTTGATTAACACAGTTTGATAATTATAAACAAAAATGTGTGCCAACAATAAAGATTCAAATCCCTAAGGCCCTAAGGAACTGATTACAAGTGTTATGTATTGAGTTCCTTAATAATTATGCCCCAGCTAGGTCTTTTAGCATCCTTCTCCTCAGCTTCAATCTTCTTTTTCCTTTGCCTTTCAAAATAGTTGTATGACTTTGAGAAGTATTTTCTAGGCTATGGAGCATCTGATGACACAATACTAGCCTTCTTATCTCTTATGAACTTTCTCCTAATCTCTTCATTTCTTTCAAGCTTAGCCAATTCAATGGAGCTTTAAAGTTTGCTTCTTTCAATATTATTTTCCTTAATCTGATCCCAGACAGCCAAAATAATAGTCCTGGATTGAGGACTCCACAGTTCAAAATCAGACTTGGATTCCATATCTTCTCAGTGTCTCTTCTTGCTCTGTCTAATCTCAGCCTCTTCCTCAGCAGCAACCTTGTCTTTGTTCTTAGCTAGTTGTTGAGTTATGGGCTGAAGGTTGGAACATTTTCATCATTTTTTACAGCTCCATCACCATCAATTTGACCTTCAGGTGAAGTAATAGGAGTAAGCACATCATTATATACAAATGGTTCTAAGCCCAGTGGACCACTGATAACATTTGAAGTCACTTTAGCATTTTCTGTATTGGCCTTTATCTTTGATTTCTCCCAATTTATGACTTCTTCAGTTATGAATGTAGTTAGGGAGTCCTTAGTAAAGGAAATCTTTTCAGCCAAGTAATTTAACCCTTAGGAAACTTGATTCTTGACCTCCAACATGTGGTCATCTAAGAATTGTGTGTAGGCATCCATCCTCCTTTCTAAAATGACTTTGTTGGCTTCTATGATTTGCTTTTGCAATGTATGCACAATTTCCATGTTCCCTGAGGTGATGTTTTGATTCTCTATGATGTCATTTTACTTTTGTCTAATTTCATCAAGCTTTTCTTTAGTATAAGTAACAATATGAGCAGCTCTTTTGAAGAATTCTATAGTGTTGGCCTTGAGCAGATTCACCTCAAATCTAATAGACTTGTTCTCAGAATATAGATCTTGTCTAAGTTCCTTGATAGAATCAACAACATAGTGTTCAATTTGTCTTCTCTGGTCATCTAATAGTCCTTTCAGTCAAGCCAGGAAGGTAGAAGACATAACATCAGCCTGTTGAGATACCCCTTGGAAGTAGACATCTTCATCATCCCTCCTTATATCTCCCTTTACTTCCGAGTCTACCACTGCAAACTTAGAGAAGTGATCATGAAATTCAGCAGTAGGCACATCAACCTTAGATATTTCAATAATATTTTCAGTCTCTTGAGCAGGGAGCTCTGTATGAATCTCCCCCCTCAACGTCAGAACTATCCATATCAAATTGCTGAACTTCAACAGCTGTGTTGGGGACATCTTCTTGCACAAAAACTGGAACTGCTCCCACTCAACTTGAGTATTAGAGGGCAGCAGCTGAGCTTCAACTGGAATCTGATCTATTCTTTCCTATAGGTTATCTAGGAAAGAGTCAATCTGGTCTTGTAGACCACCAAAAGATTGACCTTGCTCCCCCTCAGCAGGAGCACCCACTCTGAGAGTCTCCCCCTCAATATCTACACAATTTTTATCTACAACTGCACCAAACAGTTTCTCAGTAGGATCTATTAGAGTTTCTTTAGATTGAGAGACACTACTTGGTAGAGTCCTGGCAGTAGGTTCTGATGACATAGACACCTAAGCACATACATCTCTCCTAGTCTCAGCAGTTGATTCAGATAATTGTGGGTCATGACGCTCCTCACCTCTGCTCTCAAAAGAGTTGCTTTCAGAGCTTTCTTTAGTTATTTTGACTACTTTCTTCCTCTTTCTGTCAGCTAATAGTTGGTGTAGGAGCAGCACTCTCTCCCACTTATCAAACATTCTTGAGTTCATCTTCCTCATATGAAGTATCTTAGATCCTAGCCTCACATTGAGGATCCCTAGAGCTGAACTCAGTAAGAATAAGGACAGTATTATACACAAGTTGGGTCCTAGAATACATTCCACTATCCTTTCAAAGAGAATCCTTCCTCAATTAGTCTTCTTTGATAGAATCACTCTTTTCATCATCTCAAACATCTTTATATAAATCTTGTCATGTGAACCTGTCTTGTAGATTAAGGCCTTGCCTATGACTTCTGCCAAGAACTTCCTATTTAGATTCATCTCTTTTCACATTATAGAACCTGTAGTGTGCTTTGACAGGCCACACCATTTAAGAGCTGACTTTACATCCTAAAGAAAATGTTCATTCTCTTCATCTATTGGACCAAACATAGTCAGGTTCAGAACTTTGCTCAACCTCCTTGAGGAAATCTTAATCCTATTTCCACTAATTGAAGTCTTAATCTTATTGGAAGAAGAGTCCACTTTGGCATTTGAGTATAGTTCCAACACTTCTCTTTTCCAGATAGAACTTGGTTCTGATAGCACAAAATCTAGGTCAGTGACATTCAACAGGTGAAGAACCAACTGTATTTCTTCAGGAGCATCCTTGAATACATTCCTTATGAGTTCAGAGCCCTCGAATAGGAAATCTACTCCTTTGGGTGCCATTTAATCTTTAAGTTTATGGAGAGTTGAAGAGCTTGCTCGAGAAAACTTTGTAGGGATGTAGAGAGTTGAATAGGGCAAGGGATTATGTGTTTTATTCTAGGCACATATTTTAATTTATAGTATCCCATATTTGATAATGTGGAGAGGCGCGTACTTATCATGATTTACACGATTTGATAAACGACTGGTATCAATCCCTAGTATTAGCCGTAATTTGAACTGCCATAATAAATGCATTGAGTGCACTCAACACACTCGATGCTTTTGATGCCTGGAGTTGTCTCAACGCTCTTGACGCTTGGACAGTTAGTCCATTTCTTTATTGATTACCTACAAAAGGTTAACCCCCCAAATGCACATATGCATGTAAACAAAATGAAGCTACTCCAAGTTCAACATGACCAACCAAATTTGAAGGTGTCAAACTTGGCTTCATCTAGAGACTTAATGAAGATATCAACAACCTGATTGTCTATTGGGACAAACTCAAGATGGATGTCTTCCTTCTCAATATGCTCTCTAATGAAATGATATCTAATCTCAATGTGCTTAGTCATGCTATTAGAGATAGGTTTCTTAGAAATTAAGATAGCACTAGATGAATCATAATATATGAGATTTTACTTAGCTGAAGATTATAATCCTGGAGTTGATGCTGAATCCATAATAGCTGTACACATCAACTCCCAGCTAAAATGTATTTTAATTATGTAGTGGAGATGGATACATTGGTCTGTTTCCTGCTGCTCCAAGAAACCAATCTTCTCCCTAGAAACTGACAGGTTCCAGATGTGCTTTTTCTGTCTTCTCTACAACCTGCAAAATCTGCATCTGAATAACCAATTAGTTCAAAATCATTATTCCTATGGTACCACAGACCAAGATCAATTGTGCCCTTGAGATATCTTAGAATTTTTTTAGTAGTAGAATAATGAGACTATTCAGGGCATGCCTAGTACCTAGCACAAACACATATAACATACATTATGTCTGGCCTACTAGTAGTCAAGTAGAGGAGGGAGCCAATTATGCCCCTATATAAGGCTTCATCAACAAGTTTCCCAGTCTCATCCTTGTTTATTGACATACTTGACCCTATAGGAGTTTTCATTATGAAGACACTCTCCATTCTAAACTCTTTGATTAACTCCTTGGTGAACTTAGACTGAGAGATGAATAATCCATCCTCTGACTCTCTAACTTGGAGGCCCAAGAAAAACTTGATTTCACCCATGCTCCTTATCTCAAACTTCCCTTGTATAATTTTGGCAAACTTCTTGCAACTCAACGCCGCGTTGAGTCCACTCAACGCCGCGTTGAGTCCACTCAACGCGGACTCAACGCGGCGTTGAGTGGACTCAACGCGGACTCAAGTGGACTCAACTCAAGTGGACTCAAGTGGACTCAACGCGGCGTTGAGTGGACTCAACGCGGCGTTGAGTGGACTCAACGCGGCGTTGAGTGGACTCAACGCGGCGTTGAGTGGACTCAACGCGGCGTTGAGTGGACTCAACGCGGCGTTGAGTGGACTCAACGCGGCGTTGAGTGGACTCAACGCGGCGTTGAGTGGACTCAACGCGGAGTTGAGTGGACTCAACGCGGCGTTGAGTGGTTTGGTTTTTCGCTGAGTTTAATTGGATGGCATCAAGTGCGTTGACTCCACTCGACGCGGTGTTGAGTGTACTTGTCTCTTTTCAGTGGACTTAGAATTATTTCGCCGATTATTTTCTGATTCCTTGTGAATGGGCCACAAGGTGAATTTGGGGTTTTCTTCCTCATTTTAGCAGAATAAACCAGTGGTTGGTTGAAGTTTTACCGGTGCATAGATGTTAGGGCCTTTGGTGCCCGGTTTTATGCCTCTTTACCCTATGTGGGTTAGTGGCTGGTGGTGTGCTAGGCAGGTCCCTTCCACCATGTGTTGCTATTGCTGGTGTGTTGGGTAGGTCCCTTCCACCGCAGGGATAGGTTTTTCCCTAGTTTTGGGCGTGTCAAGGCATGAGACCACCTTTTCTTGGGCCCAGTGAAGCTTTACTTTTGGTGTGTTGGGTAGGTCCCTTCCACCGTGGTGTGTTGAGTAGGTCCCTCCCACTTCTTGTGCCAGACTTTGTCGGTGTTTTTGCTCTCTAATGGTGAATTGACCAATTTTTTTCCCTTTCATTTATGCACGTATTTATGCTTATGTTATTTAAGCTTTGATCCTTATAGCACTTAGTGCAACTTGGGATGTTTTATCTTTGTGAGTTCCTTCTTCCCTTTTTCCTTGGGCTTAAATGTTGATGATTCCTTATAATCATCTAGTCATGGATTGGTAACCCTTTTGACATTTTGTTATCTATTGATTGAATTCTATTGTCACCCGTATTTTCTTGCTGATGTGATCTTTTTTTTTTTGAATGCCTCAGGTTCAGGGAAGTAGCCGGGTGAGCGGCTAGGTTTGGAAGTTTACTAGTGGACTGTTGTTTCGCAGAGGTTTTCCTCATAGTAGTGAGGTAGTGTTTTGTTGCTTTCATGTAAGTACAGACATACATGCTCTCCAGTGGGTTCGTTTCAGGTTGTTGACGCCCACTGGGGGTTTTCCTTTGAATGCAAATTACGTTGCTAAGCTGCCTAGTTGGCCAGTTTTGTGGTCGTGTTTACTTGCTCTCTGGGAATGTTTATGCTAGGTTGCATGTTAGATATTTTAAATTATAAAATCATTACTACTAGTATTTCATACATGTCATCTTTCTAAAACAAAATTGCTATTTTCTAACTAACGCAAAGACTATTTCTATACTTGTAATAAACCTAGAGTCTTACATACCGCGAGTTGTCCGTGTAGGATGTTAAGCCAACATAATCAAAGTATTTCTACAGCGTATAACTATACTTTTACTCGTGGACAATCTGATCCACTGTGCCGAGGGATACGACCATCTAAACTTAAACTAGTTTTTACTTAATAACTTATGAACTTCATATAAACTGTAGAGTTTGGAGTCTTTCTTGAGCGCCTGTAGTTATCCTCTATACGGCGTGGCATCACGACACGTATTTTCTCTTGCTCTGATATAACTTACATGTTGAGAAAATGCGGGTTGTGATAGTTTGTATCATAGGGATAGGCTGTTTGACAATTGGCCGAGCAACCATCTCATGTTAAGTGTTAGTTGTCTAGTGTCATTTAATACACACACCGATGTGTCATCAGTACGTCTTGGCTGAAGAATGAACACTACACTCATAGCATGATAAGAAGTATACGGGGCATATTACTTAGTATGGGATGCATAATATGTGTTTGTATGTGTATCCACCATAGGTGGCAACATGTGACAGTTATGTAGTATGAGATGCATAACCACCATCACAAGAGTGCCCATTAACACGTTTTCTTTTTCATTGCATACGATGTTATGTAGTATGGGATGCATAACATTTCATGTGTTTGCCACTCATAACATGCATTAAGGCCTTTTTTTAGATTTCATAACACAACATGCATGGCATAACATTGCATTTGCACACATTCCAAGCTAATGATTTACATGATGACATATGTACACACATGGTTTTGAGTCAAAGAGAATAAGAAATTCATGCATTCATGGTTAAGTCACATGAGTCAGTAGGATGACGGTATATCATCCTAAGTCTAGGCATGACATCATGAATGAAATTCCCAAAGCAAGTTAGCAGCATGAGCAAGTATTTATATATGTTTTATTTGTACTAGGTTGTTTGATTCTAGCGATTAAGATATGTTTTGACTAGTTGTTTGTTGTGATTATTAGATGTTGAGAGTAATTTGCCAGCAGGACCGTGTGTGTGGGACCGCCCCCGTGGCTTTCCCCATCGCGTTCCTGGTCTGGGTGTTGACCCCGGTGGGCCCCCTATGTGGCGGAATATCCCCGCGGTTCTGTGGTTGGGATTAGTCCCACATCGCCCGCAGCGCCTGCTCCTCCGTGTTTATGTACCCCGCCACCCTTCATCTCAATACCTGGGTTTTGAGATGCGATATGGGTGGGAGGGTTCTCACATGGTATCAGAGGTAGTACGATTGTCCTGCTGCGGGGGTGTGTTGAGAGTAATTTGCCAGCAGGACCGTGTGTGTGGGACCACCCCCGTGGCTTTCCCCATCGCGTTCCTGGTCTGGGTGTTGACCCCGATGGGCCCCCTGTGTGGCGGAATATCCCCGCGGTTCTGTGGTTGGGATTAGTCCCACATCGCCCGCAGCGCCTGCTCCTCCGTGTTTATGTACCCCGCCACCCTTCATCTCAATACCTGGGTTTTGAGATGCGATATGGGTGGGCGGGTTCTCACATGGTATCAGAGGTTGTACGGTTGTCCTGCTGCGGTGGTGTGTTGAGAGTAATTTGCCAGCAGGACCGTGTGTGTGGGACCGCCCCCGTGGCTTTCCCCATCGCGTTCCTGGTCTGGGTGTTGACCCCGGTGGGCCCCCTATGTGGCGGAATATCCCCGCGGTTCTGTGGTTGGGATTAGTCCCACAACGCCCACAGCGCCTGCTCCTCCGTGTTTATGTACCCCGCCACCCTTCATCTCAATACCTGGGTTTTGAGATGCGATATGGGTGGGCGGGTTCTCACATTAGAATGTCGAGACGTCCTATGACGAGGTCGACTCCCCAGTCAGATGGTGAGTCGTCTGGTGCTCAAAATGAGGCCATGGTAGAAGGATTGTGACAAAGTAATGAAGCTTTGTCTAGGCAAATGTTGGAGATGTAGTCGCAGATCCAAGCCTTATTTACTATCATTGCAGGACAGCCGCTTAGAGTTCAGGACCCAGCATGGGTCAAAGTGTTCAAGTTCCTCCGACTCCTCTGGTTCCCCCAGCTGTGTTTCCACCAGAGATGAACTTTGTATTTCATTTCCTGCGATTAGGACCCCCTGCCTATAATGGTAGGGCAGACTTCATGGCGTTGGATAACTGGATTATAGCCATTGAGGAGATGTTCTCTTACTCCGGAGTTTCATTGGACTAGAGAGTGATGGTCACTGCTTACCAGTTAAAGGGACTTGCAAAGAGTTGGTGGCTGAGTGAAAAGGAAAACTTGAAGGATAAATGCTCATGGGAAGCCTTCAAGGAGCTTTTGCTAAAGAAGTTTATGTCATCGATCGAGCGAGACCGTTTGTTAAATGTTTTCCTGCACTTAAAGCAGAGGCATCTCACGGTGAGTGAGTATAAGGTGGAGTTTAGAAAACTGAGCTGGTTTGCCCTGGATTTAGTAGTTTCTGAAGCCAACAGAGTCAAACGCATTCTGGGTGGTCTGAAGAGTGACATTCAGTAGTTGACAAGGGCTAATAGAACAGAGAGTTATGCTGAGGCAGTCGAAGCAGCTCTTAAGGTCGAGGTGATCGACAATGCCAAGAACCGAGGACAACAAACGAGAAAGGATAAAAGGAAGACTGGTGAGATTAAGAGTTACCGGGAATCTCGTGCTTCATTAAAGAAGAGGAGCAAAGAAATATGCAGCTTCTGTGGCCGGCCGGGCCATCCATTCGAGAAATGTTTCAAAAGAATAGGAGCTCAGAAGCAGGAGCAAGTTTAGGCGATTCAGGGTGCTCCTAAGGGAGATTTGGTTTGTACTTCGTGTAAATAAAGAGGGCACGATGCTGCCCACTATTGGGGTAAGGAAAAGGGCTGCTTTCTGTGCGGACAGAAAGGACATTTCAAGTCGAAGTGCCTGCAGGCTCAGCCCATTTTGCAACAAGTTCCACTTTGGGCTAAGACATGGCCATAACATTTTGGACAAGGAAAAGGGGAAGCTGAACGTGGTGTCTCTTGAGGAAGCCCGGACGTCTACTTAGGTTATTTCAGGTTAGATCCTAATCTAGTTTTAGTTTTTAATACATAGCTATAGGTTTAATGTTCGTCCTCTTAATCGCGTATGCAATTATTTTTATAGGAAGGTTTAAGATAAAGAACCGTTGAGCACGCGTTCTTTTTTATTCTGGTGCCACCCACTCATTTGTGGCTAGGACCTTTGTTGAGCGTCATCGTTTGAATCTGGATAAATTGGCGATGTATTTCATGTTAATTTTCCCTCTGGTGATTCACTAGTATCGGACCAAGGCATTCAGAGTTGACCAATTCTGTTAGGTGAATTTCTAGCAGTTGCTGATTTGAACGTGATAGACTTGGAAGATTTTGATGTGATCTTGGGCATGGAATGAAGTTGGGTCCATTGTTCCCAATGTCCCTGATTTGTAAGAAGTCAAACAGGTCAATGTCACACACTCCAATTGTATTTGATGTGTATTTAAGGTCATGAGTGCAGGTTATTCCGTATCACATTGATTGGGCAAGTGGACACAACAATTGGCTGCTGGACATAACAAAAATCCATGGAGCAATAGCATTGACTGTATCCTTACTGATGTGTTTTCAGACACAGATATTTGGGTAAGCCCAAAAGCGTTGAGTGTAGCCTACTCATTCAACGTCAGATAACAGAGAAATTTTGTTAAGTAGTTTGTCATTGAGTGGAGCTTACTCTCTCAACGCCAAGGCTCAGAAAATCTGGCTAAGGCAAATAACGTTGAGTGAGACGAGCTCACTAATCACTCTCAACGCCTTGAGGCAAAAATATTTACTAAGGCAAATAACATTGAGTGAGGCAAGCTCACTCAACGCTCTCAATGCCTAGACAGACAGAATTTTGTCTAAGTGTTGTAAAGTTGAATTATGCTTACTCACTCAACGCCTTTGCTTCTAATGCTTGAATTTTTTCTAAGTCCATAGATGCTGAGACATGCTGACATCAGCAAAGTAAAAAAGTCAATAAAGTTAAAATGTTGCGGGAATACTGCCAGAGGCACCGACGGCCAGCTGTCATCATCCACTACACTTGGAAAGAAATATTTTCATCTTTAAGTGTTGGGGCCCACACTCAGCAAAGAGCCGTTGAATCAAGAGTACATGGAAATAATGTGCTATATGGCTGAATCTCGGCCATCAATCCTGGTGGTGGGCCCACTGCTCGATTACCGTCAAAGAATAAAAATAAGCAAATTGGACAGAGCAAATAATTGAATCCTTGTCTACGTTTTCTGAAAACGAAAGTGCGGCCGAACTTGATCTTCTTCCTCTCCTTTCTTGTCGAGCCTGAAGAAGCTGTTATGCATAGAAAACTTAGCAAAGGAAATAGATAGCTGAAGCAATCACCATATGCAATAGCAGGTTCAGAAGTAATTCTGAGGAAGCAGATCTATAAGCTCTACAAAGAAACGATAACTGTGTGAAGAAAGATTCAACTGCCGACTTCATTTTCTTCAACAACAAAAGCTTGGGCTGATATCTGCTCAGTCCAGGAAGAAGTAGATACAGAGTTCTTGCTCTGGTGTCTAATCAAATCACATTTTATTTCTTTTATATAGATTCTTTGTGATTTTGAAGTTGTAAGCCTGTGTTATAAAGGCTAAGGTATTTGTGACCTGTGGTTTGGCTTAGTGCCGAGTGAAATGTCTTTGTGACATGTGGTTTGGCTTAGTGCCTAAGTGGTAGGTTTGTGTCACCTGTGAGGTCCTAAGGGATCTGTGTTGTAAGCTCTTAAAGAGCCGAGTTTTGGGGGAAGATCCTAGTCTAACACACTGTTAGAAAGGCATAGAGGGACAGTGGACGTTCCCAAGATTGGGGAACTAATATAAAATTGATGTGTTGTCTGTGATTGTTCTTGAAATCTAAAACTAACCTAATCACTAAGCACAAAAATTTGCTAACAATTAAGAAGATTTAAATAGAGACAAAAACCTATTCATCCCCCTCTAGGTGTTTTGCTAGTCTTGAAAACAAGACTTTCAACTAGTTATCCAAGTATGATGCTGTTATCTAGTGCAAGATTATGCGCTTGGACTTCAAGATGGACAACGGTCAATCCAGGAGTGTTTATAGTTTTTCGCGCCAAGTTTCTCCGATTATTTCTATGGTACATGCTCGGAATCTAGTAAATTCCAGGTGTTTTGCCTGTTTGGTTTCCGTGTTGGTGACCGATAGTAGTTTGTCGCGAGTTTAGGAGATTGCTATTTTGCGCAAATTTCCCGATGTATTTCCTGACAATCTTTCTGTTCATCCACCTGAGAGAGACGTGGAGTTCGTCATAGATCTGGAGTTGGGTACCCGTCCTATTGCTAAGGCACTGTACTGAATAGCCCCTCGTGAGCTGGAGGAGTTACATACCCAGCTGGATGATTTATTGCAAAGCGGATTTATTATGTCGAGTTCTTCACCTTGGGGAGCCCCCGTACTATTTGTGAAGAAAAATGATGGAATGATGAGGCTTTGCATCGATTATATAGAGCTGAATAAGTTGACCATCAAGAATAGATACCCTCTATCATGGATTGATTATCTGTTTAATCAGCTGCATGATAGCTCTGTGTTTTCGAAGATTGGCCTTCGTTCAGGCTACCATTAGTTGAGGATTCGTGAATCAGATATTCCACAGATTGCCTTCCGTTCCCGACACAAACATTTTGAATTCTTGGTTATGTCTTTTGGTTTGACGAATGTACCCTCTTCCTTTTTGGATATGATAAACAGAGTGTTCAAGGACTTTTTAGACCAGTTCGTAGTCGTGTTTATATATAATGTTTTAGTGTATTCCTGCAATGCTGTGGAGCATGCCAAACATGTTGATGCGCGAAAATGGCACCACCTAGTTAACGGGTGTTCGTATCTTACGGGGGGATGAGGAGAAGGGAAGAGAGACTGTTGAGCAGCTGGTTACTCTGAGTCGCGCATGAAGATAGAGAAAAAAAGAAGAGAGGGTTGCTTGTAGTGACAACAACAGACTTTGCCCACCGCGGCCTGAATGCCACTCTTGCGACGGGCTTTCCTTTGATTATGAATCAGATTACAGATTGAGATTGCACCTTTACATAGAAATCAAATAATGAGTACAAAGGGGGAAGCTGGCGGCTAAGGAAGGAAGATGCTAGAGGCCGCGCGGTTGACCAGAGAGGTCAGCAGACCGTATAGTTAGCTGATCTCGCAGCTCGCTTGAGTAAGCTGGGTGGACTGCGTGATTAGGCCGAGAAGTGAACAGGAGAGGGTTGCTAAGGCCACGTGGACTAAGATTTGGAGTCTGCAGGAATTGATGCCTTTACCTTGCCATATCCACTATGTCTGCTGAATGACAGGTATGGGTGCCTATTTATAGGCCCGAGGAGGTAACGGTCTTGGTAACGTTACCCCCGGTAGAGCGGTAAGTTGAACGAGGAAAGAAGGAGTCCACCTAGTCCGCACCATATTGAGAGGTTAGGGACTTGAGCTGATCTGCTGTTGGCAGACTAGGACGAGTTCGCCTCTACTACATTGAGCGATCCCGTGTTGAGCTGTGCGAGCTGAGGAACAGTTTGCCTGGTGCTGGGAAGTGGCTAGTGCTGGAAAGCTAGAGTAAGCTTGGCGGACTGCAAAACGAGTCTACCCAGCTCGCAGCGGACGGGTTGAACAAGCCACCTCCTATTAGAGGCTTGTCCCACTTGCTGGGTGATAAGGGCTTGGCGACCTGGCGGACAGAGGAGGCAGGTCGTGCACTGCTGACTGGAGGCCTGGACACAGGTCGCCACTACTGACTGGTGGCTTGGAGGAAGGTCGCCACTGCTGACTGGCGGCCTGGAGGCAGGTCACCACTACTGACTGGCGACCTGGAGGCAGGTTGCCACTGCTGACTGGCAGCCTGGAGGCAGGTCGCCACTACTGACTAGTGGCCTGGAGGCAGGTCGCCACTGCTGACTGGCGACCTGGAGGCAGGACGCCACTACTGACTGGTGACCTGGAGGTCGGTCGCCACTGCTGTCTGGCGACCTGGAGGCAGGTCACCACTGTTGTCTGGCGACCTGGACGCAGGTCGCATCTACTGTCTGGTGACCTAGAAGCAGGTTGCCACTACTGGCTAATGACCTAGAGGAAGGTCGCCACTACTGTATGACAACCTGGAGGCAGGTTGCCACTGCTGTCTGGCGACCAGAAGGCAGGTCACCACTACTATCTGGCGACTTGGAGGTAGGTCGCCACTACTATCTTGCGACCTGGAGGCAGGTTGCCACTACTGTTTGGCGACTTGGAGGAAGGTTGCCACTACCGTCTGGCGACATGGAGGCAGTTTGCCACTGCTATTAGAGGCTTATCACTGCGTTAGAGGTAGGCGACCTACCAGACTGAATATAGCAGGTCGCCTTCCTGCTGGGGTTGAGTCTGCGTTGTGTTGAGCGGCCTGAAGAAGAGCTGTTGGTCGTGCTGCCAATTCTTAGGCAGACTGAGACCGAATCCGCCCCCTGCTGGCACACAGGAGGGTTATTCCCCAACTTGCGACCTGGCGGGCTGTAGGAGAGTCCACTGGATATTGTGAGGGTGGGAGACCTGAAGGGGGGAGAAAATCCACCTTCCTTAGGACTGAAGACTAAGTCCGTTACCTTCTGCAAAATAGAGGGGGCAGGTCGCCTAGCTATGGCGCAGCCTGCCATCCAGGCGACCTGCAGGAGCCAGGTGGAGACCAGACCACACTTCCTACTGAATATGTGGCTATCGAGCAGTCTAGGCGGATAGAAATGTGAGTACGCCGCTTTGTTATGTAGTTTGTGCCTGAGGTAGAAGAATGAACCATTGCGCGGTTAGCCGGTCTAACCGTGCGGCCTACAGGGCTGGACTGAGGAAGTAGTCCGCAGCCCCTGCAGAACAAGCGGCTGTTGCGTGACCTGGGTGGTCAGGCTGGGGAGACCGCCCTTGCCGCGCGGCCTGAGCGGACAGAGAAGTCTATCCTCCCATCCTTAGAAAAAGGGGGCTGATAGGCCGCGACCTTCAGGGGGAACCTGGAGGAGTCTGCGACTTGTGAGTTGGCTACCTTTGGAGGGATCACCGATTTCTGGGTATTTGTGTTTAGTTTTGTCTGCTTTTAGGGACCATAAGTTGTTTATTAAGCTGAGCATATGCGAGTTCTAGTTGCCTCAAGTTTCTTTCTTGGGTCATGTGGTTAATAGAGATGGGATTTCAGTTGACCCTGAAAAGATAGTTGTTGTTATGGATTGGAATAGGCCCACCACACCCAAGGAGATAAGGGGCTTCCTATGGTTGGCTGGTTACTATAAAAGGTTTATAGAGGGTTTCTCTATGTTGTCTGCGCCACTAACTAAACTGACACAGAAGAACGCAGCTTTTGTCTTGAGCGATAAGTGCGAGGAAGCTTTTTCAGGAATTAAAGAGGAGATTGTGCACTGCTCTGGTGTTAACCTTACCTACAGAAGGAATAGAATATGTCGTATATGTAGATGCATCACATGTCAGACTTGGATGTGTGTTGATGCAAGAAGGCAAGGTAATTGGGTATAGGTCTGGCGATAGACATCATCTTTCTTCCTGGGAAGAGTCCACCTCTACTACACTGAGTGATCTCGTGTTGAGCTGCGCGAGCTGAGGAGCAGTTCGCCTGGTGCTGGGAAGTGGCTTGTGCTGGAAATCTAGAGTAAGCCAGGCGGACTGCACAATGAGTCCGCCCAGCTCGTGGCGGACGGGTTCAACAAGCCACCTCCTGTTGGAGGCTTGTCCCACTTACTGGGTGATAAGGGCTTGGTGACCTGGCAGACAGAGGAGGCAGGTGGCACACTGCTGATTGGAGGCCTGGACACAGGTCTCCACTACTGACTAGTGGCCTGGAGTTAGGTCGCCACTGCTGACTGGCGGCCTTGAGGCAGGTCTCCACTACTGACTGGCGGCCTGGAGGCAAGTCGCCACTGCTGACTGGCGACTTGGAGGCAGGACGCCACTACTGAATGGCGACCTAGAGGAAGGACGCCACTGCTGACTGGCGACCTGGAGGTAGGTCACCACTACTATCTGGCGACCTAGAGGAAGGTCGCCACTACTGTCTGGCGACCTGGAGGCAGGTCGCCACTGCTGTCTGGCGACCTGGAGGCAGGTCGCCACTACTGTCTGGTGACCTAGAAGCAGGTTGCCACTACTGGCTAACTACCTAGAGGCAGGTCGCCACTGCTGTCTTGCGACCTAGAAGCAGGTCACCACTACTATCTGGCGACTTGGAGGTAGGTCGCCACTACTGTCTGGCGACCTGGAGGCAGGTTGCCACAGCAGTCTGGCAACCTGGAGAAAACTCGCCATTACTGTCTGGCGACTTGGAGGCAGGTCGCCACTACTATTAGAGGCTTGTCGCTGCGTTAAAGGTAGGCGACCTGCGTTAGAGGCTTGTCCAGTAGGCAGGTCACCTTCCTACTGGGGTTGAGTCTGCATTGTGTTGAGTGGCCTGAAGAAGAGCTGTTGGTCGTACTGCCAATTCTCAGGCAGACTGAGACCGAATCCTCCCCTTGCTGGCACACAGGAGGGTTGTTCGCCAACTTACGATCTGGCGGGCTGTAGGAGAGTCCACTAGATATTGTGTGGGTGGGAGACCTTGAGGGAGGAGAAATTCCACCTTCCTTAGGACTGAAGACTGAGTCTGATACCTTCGGCTGAATAGAGGGGGCAGGTCGCCTAGCAATGGCGCAGCCTACCAGCCAGGCGACCTGGAGGAGCCAGGTGGAGACCAGACCGCGCTTCCTACTGAGTATATGTCTATCAAGCGGTCTAGGCGGATAGAAATGTGAGTACGCCACTTTGTTATGTAGTTCGCGCCTGAGGTAGAAGAATTAACCATTGCGCGGTTAGCCGGTCTAACCGTGCGGCCTATCGGGCTGGACTGAGGAAGCAGTCTGCAGCCCCTATAGAATAAGCGGCTATTGCGTGACCTGGGAGGTCAGGCTGGGGAGGCTTCCCTAGCCGCGCGGCCTGAGCAGACAGAGAAGTCTGTCCGCCCGTCCTTAGAAAAAGGGTGCTGACAGGTCGCGACCTTCAGGGGGAACCTGGAGCAAGCCGCGACTTGCGAGCTGTCTACCTTGGGAGGGATCGCCGATTTCTTGGTATTTGTGTTTAGTTTTGTCTGCTTTGAGGGACCATAAGTTGTTTGCTAAGCTGAGCATGTGCGAGTTCTAGTTACCTCAAGTTTCTTTCTTGGGTCGTGTGGTTAATAGAGATGGGATTTCAGTTGACCCTGAAAAGATAGTTGTTGTTATGGATTGGAATAGGCCCACCACACCCAAGGAGATAAGGAGCTTCCTATGGTTGGCTGGATACTATAAAAGGTTTGTAGAGGGTTTCTCTACGTTGTCTGCGCCACTGACTAAGCTGACACAGAAGAACACAACTTTTGTCTTGAGCGATAAGTGCGAGGAAGCTTTTCAGGAATTAAAGAGGAGATTGTGTACTGCTCTGGTGTTAACCTTACCTACAGAAGGAATAGAATATGGCATATATGTAGATGCATCACATGTCATACTTGGATGTGTGTTGGTGCAAGAAGGCAAGGTAATTGCGTATAGGTCGAGACAGTTAAAGATATATGAGAGGAACTACCCCACACATGATCTTGAGTTTGCGGCTATAATTTATGCCCTAAAGTTGTGGAGGAACTTGTTATATGGCGCATTATGCAAGATTTATACTGATCATAATAGTTTAAAATACGTATTCACTCAAAGGGAGTTGAATCTGCCCCAGCGAAGATGGTTTGAGTATGTTGCTGATTATGATGTTGAGATTCAATACCATCCGGGCAATACTATTGTGGTAGCCGACGCCCTGAGTAGGAAGACGGGGAAAATTTTTAACCTCTTCGTGGATTCACTGGTAGAAGAATTTCTCTTGATGGATTTTTCTGTTGGAAGTTGTAACTCTTCAAGTAGTTTGGAGGTAGCCGAGCCTTCTTGGATTACACTCACAAGACTGCATCAAATGGACGATCCTAATTTGTTGCACCTTTACAATTGAACTTAGAAAGGGGAGTTACCAGATTTTTCGATCGATGATGCCGGTATCTTTAAGTACCGCGGAAGATTTTTTATCCCTGCTGTTAAGGACATTCGATTTAAGTTGTGCAGTGAGGCGCACTGTTATAGTGAGGCCTACCACCCAGGTTCTACAAAGATGTATCAAGACCTAAAGCAGATTTTCTGGTGATTTGGAATGAAGGATGATATAGCCTAGTTTGTGTCTAAATGTTTTACATGTAAGTGTGTTATGACCGATCATAGAAGGCCTGGTGGCAAGTTGACGCCTTTGGATATTCCAAGCTGGAAATGGGAGAGTATTTCCATGGACTTCATTATGGGTTTACTGAGATCTCCCCAAGGTCACGATTTTGTTTGGGTGATAGCAGATAGACTAAAAAAGTGTGCTCACTTCGTGCCGTTTAAGATTAGCTACTCCTTAAAGAAGATAGCCGAATTATATTTAGATGAATTCATCAAATTGCATGGATTACCAGTTAGCATTATATCAGATCGAGACTCCAGGTTTACGTCTCGCTTTCGGAAAAGCTTACAAGAAGGCTTAGGTACCGATCTGAGGTATTCCACCGCTTATCATCCGCATACTAATGGTTAAACGGAGAGAGTAAATCAGATTGTGGAGGATATGATAAGATGTTATATTTTGGACCACGGAGGAGCGTGGGATGAGCGACTCAGATTGATGGAGTTTGCTTACAAAAACAATTATCAAGAAAGTTGGCAGGTGGCCCCATTTGAGCCCTTGTATGGGAGGCGATATTGAACTATCTTGTTTTGGGCCGAGGTCGATGAGAGACCGTTGTTAGGTCCTGAAGCGCTAGAAGAGATGGAAATATCTATAAAACTTATTCGAGAGAAGCTTCGGATAGCGTAGGAATGTTTTGAGAAGAATTCCAATTGGCGTAGGGCTGATTTTGAGTTTGTTGTTAGGGACCTAGTTTTTCTGAAGGTTTCCCCAATGTTCGGTGTTTAAAGATTTGGAAAGAATCATAAGTTGGCCCCGAGGTATGTGGGACCTTTTTGGGTTATTGAGCGTATTGGAGTATCTGCTTATAGGCTGGATTTTCCAGCAAATTTTCTTGTTGTGCACGATGTGTTTTACGTGAGCCAGTTGCAAAAATGTGTGCTCAGTGACCGACAGATTCTTGATGTTGTACCCCAGTTAGAGCCTTATCTTTCCTATATTGAGATGCCTGTCTGCATTCTTGATACTCAAGATCGAGTGTTGCAGAGGCAAACCATACTAATGGTTAAAGTTGTGTGGCGAAACCAAGACGTGGAAAGCACTGAAAGATCTTATTTTTAAGGTAGCTAGCAACCTATAGGGGGGGGGTGAATAGGTTTGCCTAGGTCTTTTGATAGTCTTTTAAATCACTTGTTTATTTCTTTTAGCTTTCATCTTAGAGTGATCTAGAGCTTTTCCTTAGCACCTGCAATAAAGAAAATAAAAGCAAACATAGAAACACACACAAGTGTTTTATAGTGGTTTCCCAAATTTATGGGTACATCTACTCTCCTCCCACCTTGCTAACTTCCTATTATTCAAGGAACTTTTCCAAACTAATGCTCCAAAGAGCTTACACCTCAGATCCCTCTGGATCTCTCAGCCTCCTCCAAGACTTACACCTCAACCACAAAGGCCTACACTTTGTGATACAAGTATCACCTACCTCAGGCACTTAAGCCCTACCACTCAGGCTATGGAGGATAGCCCTACCTCAGAGCAAGCTTGCTCTTAATACTCAGAGAGATGCACTCTCCTATAGTTTAGGAAAAAGTTCCCTACTACTCAGTGAGTTAAACTCACCTACCTCAGAGAGCAGTACTCTCCTACAGCTCAGGAAAATTTGCCCTACCTCAGACCCAAAGTTCCTACAGCTCAGATACAGAAGGATCCTATAGATAGAAATAGTTTAATTAACTTTGACACGGAGTAATTTCTCTGTGTCAACAACTTAAGTAGAAAAATTTCTGCTCCAACTCTCCTCACAGCAGGAAAAGGATTTGCTAGAGGAACTCAGAAGATAACTTCTGAACTTGCTATTGAAGGCTAAAGATCTTTTGATCTTAAGTCTTCAAACAGCTCACTGAACCTTCTAAAGAATGAAGGTTCTTCTTTCTTCAGAACTAATTCTGAATCTGCTATTGTAGATGGAGACTTGCACAGCTAACTAAACTTTTCTTGCTGGAGAGCTTCTAGCTTTTCACATGCAGCAATGACAAAGAAGATGAAGATGGCTGCTCTCCTTTTTGAATATTGTATGCCTTAAAGTTGTCTTTCTCTTGGCCCTATCTCTTCCTTTTGTAGTTCGCCGATTAACGGCTCTTAGAGATCGGTGGGCCCCACCTGCAACTTCCAGTTACACCTTGCTTTAATGGAAGAAGACGTACAGTAGCTTCACAGCAAGATTTTTCGTGTACTATAGCTTCCCCATACCTGATTTGACCTAAGTTGATTTTGTCAATTTTGCTTACGTCAGCACTTGTGGACTTAGCTAAAATCGAGCATCAGAGAATATGCATTGAGTGAGTAAGACTCACTCAATTCCAAAGCACTTAGATAGATTTACTATCTCTTGGCATTAAGTGAGTAACCTTCACTCAATGCCAAACTACTTAGAATATAAAGACTATTTTTAGGCATTGAGAGATTCAACTTCACTCAACGCCAACTTGCTTTATCAGCTTTCTGCTGCTTTGGCGTTGACTGAGTAAGCATCACACAACACCAAACCCCTTAGACAAAATTATGTCTTTACTAGGCGCTGACAACGTTGAGTCAGTAACCTCCACTCAACACTTTTTGTCTTAAACAAATTTCTACTTCTTCAGCAACTCAAGCGTTAAGAGCGTTGAGTGAGCATGTCTCACTCAACGCTTTCTGCCTTAGCCAATTTTCTATGTTTAAAAAGCACTAGGCATAGACTGTCTTACTTTGAACTGAGTTCGATGAAAGATGAACTAAGCTCGGCGAACTTTGAACTCAGTTTGACGAATTCTCAACTGAGCTCGACGAACTCAGAATCTCAAGCTCTGAACTTAGCTCGACGAAAGGTGAGCTGAGATCGATGAAATCTGAACTCAGTTCGACGAATTATGAACTTAGTTCAACCAGTTCAACTTACAACATTTTTGCTGAATGGCATTGAGTGTGTCTTCATCACTCAACGCCAAAACACTTAGCCAAATTTCTCTTTAGTAGCATGGTGTTGAGTGAGTTGACTTCACTCAATTCCTGCGGACTTAGCCATATTTCAGCTTATTCCAACTTAGGCTATGACAGTATAGGCTACACTCAGCGCTATAAGTCATCTGGAGTTGAGTGATGTTCCTTCACTCAACGCCTGTAGACTTAGACAGATTTCTGTCATCCCACACCTTAGATAAGTGTTTACCTGACTTAGCCACTTAGGCTACCTGACCTATCATAGTAATCTACGGATATGTGTATATCATTGATAAGATTGACTTCACTTAAATCAAGGACATTGTGGGCAATGGACCCAATAAGAGCCACTTGGGAGTTAGAGTCAGCTTTGAGGGAGGCTCATCCTCATCTGTTCTCCTAGTTTATTGATATGTAATCTTTTCAATAACCCTTGGTTATTTCTTTTTCTTCTGTAATAGAGGTTTTGTGCGTAAAGTTTCGGGGAGAAATTGTTTTTTAGGGGGAGTGGCTGTAATGCCCCCAATTTTTCAATATTTGGTTTAATTCGTTATCTGACGTGTTTATGATGTCAGGGCATTACGTTGACGCGTTTTCATCATATGTCATTGTTAGGGCGTGGTTTTAGATCTTAGGTTTTTCTATGTTTGGCTGGGTTTAACCTGTTTGTAAGATCCATAGCGAGACGGGTTTATTTTGGTGACTCGATGGAGCCTCTTTGGGAATGCTTGTGTTTTGGCTTCGAGAGGTATTTTCCCAAGTTTGGTTCGTCGAATATTAATTTTGACTGCGCCTTTGGGTTCGTAGCGTCGGTATTTAGCTACGTTGTGATTTTCATAGAGATCCGTGTTGGCGCGAATTTTGGGTCGTTTGGACCATTATTTAATAATAAACAATTATTATTATACTTATATTTCTAAGTATAAATAGCCTTGTGAATAGATAAACCCTATTCATCGTCTTCTTCTTGAAACCGTCGGCTGTTACGGGAAGAGCGAGTGCGTCGGTCTTTTCTAAGCTTTCAGCCACCGATTTCTGGAGTGTTGGTGCTCGAAATCATCTTTAGAGAGTAGGTCTGTGTAGCTCTCACCTAGATCTACATTTCTATGGTAAGATTTTCCCATTTTGTGAAATTTTGGGTGTTAGGAATTTCATTTTGACCCTCTTTCATCCTGAAAAGTTTCAGGAAGTGTTGCTTTGGTGATCTTGCGGCCAGATTCTTGAGGAGGAGCATTTACATGGCCGGATTCAGCGATTTGAGGCAAGTGGTGGTTTCCCCCTTTCTTATTTTTTTTTCACATTTTCTTGATTTCCTCCCGGTACAGAAGCTGAATTAGGGTAGGTTCTCCCCCTTATCAAATTCGTTTTCTGTAAATCTTAGGGCAAGTGGTGATTTACACCCTTGCCAAGCTTTCATGTTACTATTTCTTTCCTAGTAGGCCAAATAGTGCTTACCTTAGCAACAAACTAGTGGTTGTGGTGAGGGAGCATAGTTACAGGAGAAATCTCTTCTTGTGTGAGCATAATAGTAAGTTTTTCTTGGTCTAGGTTTAGATATTGTCAAACAAATGATTAATTATTAATACTATTAATTAAATTATTGAAAAATTAGTGGTTGTTGTATGTATAATAGTCTCTGTTTAGGTAGGATAGCACTTTTCCCAAGTTTCTGTCTTAGGCGTTGAGTATAGACTTATCACTGATATTTAGTTTCTAGCCTAAGTATAAAAGCGTTGAGTGTGTTGTATATACTCAACGCAACATTGAGTGTGTTGAATACACTCAATGCCATCAGATGTTAACGATAAGTATAAAAGTGTTGAGTGTGCTGCACACACTCAACGTGGTATTGAGTGAGTTTAAAACACTCAACGCCATCAGAATTTAATCTAAGTGTAAAAGCATTGAGTGAGCTGACATCACTCAATGCGGCATTGAGTGTGTTGAATGCACTTAACACCATGTTATGTGTCTTAACAGTTAAGTGTAAAAGCGTTGAGCGAGCTGACTTCACTCAACACAGCTTATAGTGTGTTAAAGAAATTCAATGCCATCGCTTAATTTGATTTCTAAGTAAGAAAGCGTTGAGTGAGTGGTATTCACTCAATGCGGCGTCGAGTGAAGCCTCACCTTGTAGGAATTCTGAGTCTAAGTCAAAAAGCATCGACAGCATTGAGTGGACTCAGCGCGGCGTTGAGTGGACTCAGCGCGGCGTTGAGTGGACTCAGCGCAGCGTTGAGTGGACTCAGCGCGGCGTTGAGTGGACTCAGCGCGGCGTTGAGTGGACTCAGCGTGGCGTTGAGTGGACTCAGCGCGGCGTTGAGTGAACTCAACGCGGCGTTGAGTCCACTCAACGTGCCATTGAGTCCACTCAACATGACGTTCAGTGGACTCAACATGACGTTGAATGGACTCACCGCGGCAATGAGTGGTTTGATTTTTCGCTGAGTTTAGCTGGATGGTGTCGAGTGCGTTGACTGCACTCGACGCAGCGTCGTGTGCACTCGACGCTTTTCCGTGGACTTAGAATTATTTTGTCGATTCTTGTACGATTCCTTGGGAATGGGCCTTAGGGTGAGGTTGGGGTTTTCTTCCTCATTTCAGCAGAAAAAACTAATGGTTGGTTGAAGTTTTACCGGTGCATAGATGTTAGGGCATTTGGTGCCCGGTTTTGTGCATCTTTACCCTTTGTGGGTTGGTGGCTGCTAGTGTATTGGGAAGGTTCCTTTCACCGTGTGTTGCGACTGCTGGTGTGTTGGGTAGGTCCCTTCCACCGTAGGTACAGGTTTTTCCCTGGTTTTGGGTGTGTTGAGGCATGAGATCACCTTTTCTTAGGGCAAGTGAAGTTTTATTTTTGGTGTGTTGGGTAGGTCCTTTCCACCGTGGTGTGTTGGGTAGGTCCCTCCCACTGCTTGTGCCAGACTTTGCCGGTGTTTTTTCTCTCTAACGGTGAATTGACCAATTTTTTTCCCTTTCATTTATGCACGTAATTATGCTTATGTTATTTAATCTTTGATCCTTATAGCACTTGGTGCAACTTAGGATGTTTTACCTTTGTGAGTTCCTTCTTTCCTTTTTCCTAGGGCTTAAATGTTGATGATTCCTTATAATCATCTAGTCATGGGTTGTTAACCCTTTTGAAAATTTGTTGTCTATTGATTTAATTCTATTGCCACTTGTATTTTCTTACTAAGGTGTTCTTTTTTTGAATGCCCCGGGTTCAGGGTAGTTGCCGGGTGAGCGGCTAGGTTTGGAAGTTTGCTAGTGGACTGCTGTTTTGTAGATGTTTTCCTCACAGTAGTGAGGTAGTGTTTTATTGCTTTCATGTTAGTACAGACATACATGCTCTCTAATGGGTTCGTGTCAGGTTGTTGACGCGCACTGAGGGTTTTCTTTTGAATGCAAATTACTTTGCTAAGCTGCCTAGTTGGCCAGTTTTGTGGTTGTGTTTAGTTGCTCTCTGGGAATGTTTATGCTTGGTTGCATGTTAGGTATTTTTAACTTATAAAAGCATTACTACTAGTATTTCATACATGCCATCTTTCTAAAACAAAAATACTATTTTCTAACTAACGTAAAGACTATTTTTATACTTATAATAAACCTAGAGTCTTTCATACCGCGAGTTGTCCTTCGGGGATGTTTATGCTCATGTAGGATGTTAATCCAACATAATCGAAGTATTTCCGCAGTGTATAACTATACTTTTACTCGTGGACTAACTGGTCCACTGTGCCGAGGGATACATCCATCTAAGCTTAAACTGGTTTTTACTTAATAACTTATGGACTTCATATAAACTGTAGAGTTTGGAGTCTTGCCTGAGCGCCTACAGTTATCCCCTGTATGGCGTGGCATTACGACACGTATTTTCTCTTGCTCTGATATAACTTAAATGTTGATAAAATGCGCGTTGTGACAACAGGGGCTCCCCAGTGTGATGAACTGGTGCGAACAAACCCTGACTCGACTAATTCTTGCAATTGAACTCTAAATTCGGCGAGTTCTTTTGGGGCTATTCTGTAAAGTGTCCTAGAGATGGGTTTGGAACCCGGTACCGGTTTAATTTGGAAGTCCACTTTCCTATACGGGGGTAATCCTGGTAGTTTCTCAGGAAAAACCTCAGGGAATCCCGTACTACCCGCACATCTTTCAACTCAGTTACCATCTCTTTTAGCTCAAAACAGACCATATATACCTCATCCCCTTTCATATGGGCCTTAAGGGCCTGAATCAAAGATAACAACGTATGAGGTGCGAGTCTAATACCTTTAAAGATGACCTTAGAGTCTCCATGCCTCCAGGAAATTTGTTTCTCCGCACAATCAATCCTGTCCTGGTGCCAATCTTATCATGCCATACCCAGAATGAGGTCGAATTCTGGCATTCTCAACACTATTGCAGTGGTTTCAAAGAACTTTCCTCCAAGAAGTACATCCAAATCACATTTTGCGAATGCAGTCATCTCAGAGCCATCTAGGAGGCGTACTCTCCGAGTAATGCCGATGAAGTATTGCACTCCTTCCATCTCTTTAATGAAATCTGCCGACACAAATAAGTGTGTGGCACCGGTATCGAATAGAGTATAAGCTGGTTTCCCACCAACCATCACGGTGCCTATGTACCAATTATAAAGACTCAAGCTAGACTCTTTGCATATTTTACACTATTTGAAGAGAAAAGCTTATAACATAGTAATTAAATTACAATATACCAGCAATCACATCCCGACGATTTCGTTCTTGCGCCATGTCCAATATGAAAACATGATCCCGAGCAAGTCTGGAATTCCTTCATCGTGGTCCTCGTCCTCGACCACGCATATGTCCCCGTCCTCGTAGAGCTGCCGAAGGAAGAGTAGATGGAGAATTTCCACCTAGCTGTGGACAGTAGTACCAGATATGGCCCAGCTGGTTGCACTGGTGAATCGTATTCCACGAATATGATATCTATCTAGTGCGATATATGGAATATATGACAAGTGCTCATATTTCTCTCTGGGTTACAGATGCATCTGTGGTGGTGGAGGTAGTGCTGGTTGCGGGGCCGGACGCTCCATCCTAAAATTCTGACAGAAGCGACCCCCGCCTCTATTGTTTCCTCTCCCTCTGTTATCCTGCCTCCTCCTATAGCTAGGACTGGCCTCCATCACACCCTTATCGGGTCTCTTATTACTTCCCAAGTGATCTGCCTCCAGCCTTTTTGCCATATCAATTATCTCTGCTAATCTTGAATCCGCTATAAACAAAAGGGCTTACCTTAGGGGATCCCACAAGCCTTTGTAGAATCGCTTAGTATACCCCCTGTCATTCAGCTCGTATGCGTCAACAAACCTAGCGAGATGCTGAAACTCTCGCTAATATTTTGTAACTGTCTTGGTTACCTATTTCAGCTGCAGGAATCTTTCTTCAAGTTCATCTTGAGCAGTAGAAGGGATGAAGTGTTCCAAGAAGGCTTCCGAAATATCACTCCAACTAATCTATGTGTACACCATACCTTGAAAGGTGGAGCCCATGAGGGACTTCCACTACCTCTTAGCGTGGGATTCTAATACTGACATGGTTAATGTCATAGCCATGTTAGCTGGACATCGGATTCCATCCATTAGTTCTTGCACTGAGTCGAGCCATTCCTCCGCATGCACGTCCTACTCTATCCCAAGATAGGCAGGTGGAGAGAGAGACCAGAACATGCTTAACCAATTAGAGCTCGGGGCTTGTTGTTGCAGCGGAGTCTTTTGAGCCCTGAACGTGTCCAAAATAGTCGTAAGCTTCTGTCATAGCTCCGACTGTAGGAACTGAGTGGGTGCAGAAGGGATAGGAGTGCCCCCTACTGGCTCTACATACGCCGGGATCTACACCAAAGTTACAAACCTAAGGTCAGGTTGGATAATCATAGGGTAATGACTGGACATACTTAGTGTGAATTACATATGGACACACCACTGCTTCCGCTAAGTCAGTTTGTCCGCAAACTGACCAATCAAGCGGGGGTGGCACCATTGTTCCTTGACTTCTTTAGTTCAGGATCGTTGCAAGCCGATACCATTTGTAAGACCCCCCTCCCGAAACACAAGGCACAGGAGTCTTATGCCCAGAACAGCCGTCTTGTAGTAGCGCCAACACACGGGTCGAACTATACCACAAAATGTCTATCCTGTCGGCTAAAACCAATATCATCATTGCAAACCCAACATAAGAATATAAGCAGAAGTCAAAATTCATATAAGTATGTGATGTCCAACTAGTACATCAAATAAAAAGAAGCAACCAAGACTTCTATAGTATCAGAGTACAACATGCCAAAAATGATACAAAATGGGTCTCTCAAAACTCACATCAATCACCGATGGTATCGTCGCTTCAGGCCCTATCACCCTGGCCTGGATGCCCTCCTAAATAACCTGCTGATGCTGCTCTATATGCAGGGTTTCCTCCTAAAAAGGAAAAGTTGCAACTGTTAGTCATAAATACTAAGTGCCTATCATATCCGCTCCCCCGACGACTCTTAGGCACTGGGCAGAGAAAATAAGAGGGTACAATATGTATAATAGTTGTAGTACAAAACAAGTGGCAAGGTGCTAAACTATATCAGAGTAAATCAAGCAACTACCACAATGTATACTAGCAGTTCTACTATCAACATCAGTGTACAAGTATGAATATACTGCAGGAAGTAACTTAACTAATAAGAATACCCATATAGACATAAAGTTAAGGATCAACTAAACAGTAAAGTAACTCATCATATAAGAGTACTCATACAAACTTATATGATGAGGATCTTGTGTATGTAGTGCAATACAATTTTATGAATGCAATGCGATGACTCGCCCATGCACACACATGCAATTGCTATGTCGACACTGACTGGTAATTCTCACTTTTCGAGCAGGTAGCTAACCTCTCTGGCGTCATCCTTCATTGCCAGACGGTGATAGTGAAATGGGATTTTCCACAACTAGGCGGGCATCCCCACTACAAAGCCTAGGCCTCTGTATGCCTCAATGCTAAGAACTAATAGCGGAGCTCACATACATACTAAGGCTCAGAGAGGTCTTGGGTAGATGTGCACCAAGAACATATCCCTATGCTGGCCTATCATCATGGCACGGGAGGAGCCTATGGGAGCGTATCACCAAAGGACCAAGCCCAACCATCCACTTAGCATAGAAGGAGCCCCTGGAATGAGCACCGAGGACCAAGCCCAACCGTCCAAAGTCTATCAGTCAACTCTAATCAGTATGATGACTGGCGAGCCCATAGAAATGCAACACTATCCTTAACCAAGGATTATGACACCATGTGTCATCTCTCACTGCATGCAATTTCACATTTTATGGGCTCCACACTAAGTCCCTTTTTAATAAGTCATTCTAGTACGACAAACACACACTCACTTCCAACCCTTCCATATTCCCATACCACACAAGGGTTCATCATTTACATAGGTGGAAAGCCACCTTACACAACATACCAATCCCACACTCCTACCCATATGTATACTCAACTCTAAGCAGTGGACAACGATACACATTCCATTAATCAACATCTCACATAACCATTCTTAGCCTTATCCAATCCTTTCTAAAATTAAGCTTTCACCATCAACTATGCTTCCACAAGATTTAACATACTATCATGATACTTCACATGCACATATATGGTTCACTAACTTTTCCATCCATTTGATTATTAAACTCCACCAACTCATTTGCCCAAACACGTCTCACCAAACCATTTGTTTTACTTAAGGATCTACCAACTAAATGCCAATAATAAATCCACTGACAAATTAAGTCCAACAAATTTCATGCAACTTCAACACTAATATCTACCAACTAAATGCCAACAATCATTTATTTATCACAATCACAAATAAATTAAGTCCAGCAAACTTGATGCAAAACCTCGACATTAATATCTACCAACTAAATGCCAACAATCATTTATTTATCACAATCATAAATAAATTAAGTCCAGCATACTTGATGATAACCTTAACCGTAATTTACTATGACTTCTCGGCTAAATTTCAAACTCAGCTCTACACTAACACGAGAGTAACATGTACATAAGACTTGAATGTACAACAACTTCGACTGGACATTTTCGAGTCTATAGGAATCGTATTAAAAACGTATAACCATTCATTGGAAAGGACTTTCCAAGGTCTATGACTTTTGTGTTTAGTCAAAAACACAGATCTGGCCGTAACATATACCTGAAAACGACCATGAAGTTCGGTGCACAGAGAAAACAGATTCCTGAATGCATCTTAAAGCAAGATGAACGTCATCGGTTCATCATCTTCCTTTAGACATTTAATCAAAACTATATGAAGAAGTTCCTCCTCCATTATTCACCCTCAATAGACCATTTCTCTTCACAAAACCACGTCCACCATCTTCACAAAGAATAGAGGAGAGGTTGAAAACATCAAATCTCTAGGACTTAAGCCCTAGCATGGTCTCTACCTAGGAGATCTTCATCTCATAAGTCAAACTCTTTTGAGTCGACATATCTCCTCGAAAATAACTACAGATCTAGCACCAAGGGAGGGGGTAGGAAGCACACCTCGTTTCCGGCAGTTCCGGCTATGGATCTCATCACTCTCTTTGGCGACATCTTTCTCCTTTTTGGTGTTGTTCTTTAAGAGGAAGAGAGAGGGAAGAATTTCCACCAGAAAATCCGACTCTGACGATCTCCTTCTCCATCGGGTTCAGCAAAGGTAATTGCTCGGTAAAAAATGACAAAGTGGCGGGTAGGTTTTCTATAAGCCTCCTTTTATAATGAGAATTAGGGTTAGGTTACCCCGCCACATGTCGCCCTAACATTGTACTGCCTATTATTACATTAACTATGTCCTTATGAAAAGACGCGTCCAATTTAAGTTGTTTGGTGCCAATCCCGAAAGTCTGGTTTAGACCGTGCATGTGAAAGCAAGCAGACTGAGCCAAAAAAATCCACTAAGTCAAAATCGTTGTGTGTGACTCCTTCACTTGTTGAATCGTCGAGTGTCGTCGAGTGCACTCAACTCACTCGACGCCTACAAGCCTCAGTGATGGTGGCAACCCCCAACGTGTTAAAGTTGAAGATGATGACGGTGACGGCGACGGCGTTATCCTACATGTTGAAGATGATGACGGCGACGGCGACGGCGATGGCGTTCTCCTACATATTGAAGATGATGACGGCGACGGCGACGGCGTTCTCCTACATGATGAAGATGAAGACTACATGATGTGGAGCTATATGAGATGAAGGCTTTTAAACATTATTTAGTTTATTTCTATTCTCATTTTTATTTTCATCATGTAATGTTTAAAACATTTAGTATTGTTTTTATTTTCTTTATGTGGGCTGCATATAGCCAAGGTTTTATTTAGAGAATGAAAAATTGAAAACCAAAATTCAAAATTTGAATTTCCCCCCTCCTCTCTCTTCCCCTCTTGGAAACTTCGTTTCCTCCTCCTCCTCTCCTCTCCTCCTCTCCAAAATTTCGGCCTCCCCCTTTCTTTCCCTCCACTCTACCTCCTCCTCCTCCTTTCCAATATTCGTCCAAAGTCTTCCCGCTCACCCAAAAAAAAACCGATCAACCCCCTCCATCAAGAGCCCCCAAATAACCCCTTTTCTATAGTGGAATCGAACAAGATCAAGGTGTTTTCTCCCTTTGTGGTTTTCCTCCATCCCGGCGTGAAGCAAAGGAAGCGGACAAGTTTTCTCTCCGGTCGGCGAAACTCCGACGGAGTCGTGGAAGAACGATCCTTGAAAGTGAACCGGAATCATCTATTCCGGATGGGTAACGAGATCTTCTACCTCTTGTGTGATTCTTATTTTTTTAGATTTTCATTTGGTGGAATACCTTTGTGTTACTTTAGAATCGTTTTTTTCGTTCATGGTTTATCTTTCCGATTGCATGTGTTGCTCTTTCTAGTTGTTTAATTTTCCGAGAGGTTTGGCGAGCCTCGCTTTCGTTTTGTTGGGAGAGATCTACCATTTTCGAACCGAACTTTTCGGTAGATCTCTTTTGGTACAACCATCGCTCGTTCGGACCGGGTGGGTCCTTTTAGCTTGAGAGAACGGCGACCTATAGTCGTTTGTTCGACCTTAAAACGACGTGGATACCGTACGTTAGTAATAGTTGATAACGTTGTTCGTGAGTGTGCTGCATTTAATTATTGTGTGAGCGTAATAGTGGAAATAGAGAGGCGTACGTGTAATCCCCTTAGCCGTTATAGTGACAAACATAGTGGCCTACATCACTCAGAATAACTCTAAGTTAAATGCGTTGAGTGGCATTGAGACCACTCAATGTCGCATTGACTTCACTCAACGCAAACATAAGCCAAAATAAATCTAAGTTAAAAGCATTGAGTCGCGTTGAGGCCACTCAACACCGCATTGACTTCACTCAATGCCAACATCAGTCTGAATAGATCTAAGTTAAAAGCATTGAGTGGCGTTGATACCACTCAATGCTGCGTTGAATTCACTCAACGCCAACATCAGCCGGAATAGATCTAAGTTAAAAGCGTTGAGTGGCGTTGAGACCACTCAAGGCTGCGTTGATTTCACTCAATGCCTCAACTTCTAGAAAATATTCTAAGTAAAATTTGTTGTGTTGTGCTGAGTCCACTCAACGCCTCAGCATCCGAAATATTCCTAAGTAAAAATTTGTCGAAACCAATCGGCTCACTCGACGCTTCCCGAGTTAGAGTCACTCCTCTTGACTCAAAGTGTGTGCGAGGGTCCTAGTGCGAAATGGGACATTACAAGGTATGGCTGTGTTGATAGCCCAAGGAAGGGTTTTCTTGAAGCATGAGGTAAGGCTGTGTTGGTAGCTAGAGGTAGGGTCTTGTTGAAGTCCTGAGGTAGGAATTTGTGAAATCTGAGGTTAAGGAGTGGCATCAGTCTGAGCTGTAGTATCTAATGGTGGATCTGAGTTATAAGATATATTGAATTGAGTTTTTAGAGGAGTTAGCCTAGTCTAGCACAATACTAGATAGGTGGAGAGGGATAGTCGATGTACCCATAATCTGGGGAACCACTATAAAATATTTGTGTGTTTTATTCTCTCTGATAGCTTAGCTATAAAATCATAAAAGACATAAAATTAAGAAACACCTATTTACCCCCTCTAGGAGATTAGACAACAAATATTCTTTCAAATTTTGTTTTCGAGATCCAGTACCCATACCTGAGCACAAATGTTGTACTGGTCAAGAAGACCGAAGGGGGGGGGGGCAAATGTGTACAAATTTCTCTTTTTTTATTAAAGCATACCCCAAGGATTTCTACCACATACCTTGAATCGACGCGCTAGTTGATTCCACCATTGGTTTCTCTGTAAGGAGTTTACTTGATGCTTTTTTTTTGATATCACCATATTCGGATGCACCTACCCAACTGATGTAACATTTCGTTCAAAATTGACGACAAGTGCTATAACTGCAAAATGATGCCCTTTAAATTAAAGAACATAGGAGCTACCTACTAACGAATGGTGGACACATATTCAAGGAGCACAAGGGTCCAAAACATAGAGGTGCATGTTAATGACCTTATAATAATGAGCAAGAGCATCCATGAAAACCTTAATGATCTGGTTGTGACTTTAGAATGCTTTGAAGATTCAAGATGAGGCTCAAATCGACAAAATGCATATTCAGGGCTGTGAGGGAGAAGTTTCTGAAAAACATTCTCACCCCAAGCAAAGTGGAGCCTAACCTAAACAAGGTGAAGGCCATCTTTTAAATGATGTTGCCAAGGAACACTAACGAAGTCAAATGATTGACGAGATAGTTGGTCTTCTCAACCGCTTCATTTGAATTTTGGATGATGTCAGCATGACTCATCACTTTGTGGACTTAGCAACTTTCACCATACAGTCTGCATATGCGTTGAGTGAAGTCTTATGACTCAATGTAAAAACAATTAGCTGAATAATTATCTAACTTATGAGGCATTGAGTGACCCTTCCTCACTCAATGCTATTTTCTTTAACAGCTTTAACTTATAAGGCATTGAGTGAGCCTTCTTCACTTAAGGCGAACATAGCAGAATTCTTCTGGTTGAAGGCGTTGAGTGAACCTTATTCACTCAATGCTTTTGGACTTGACAGTTATCCTGACTGAAGGCGTTGAGTGAACCTTCTATACTCAACTCTTCTGGACTTGTACAAAATTCTTGAATGAAGGCGTTGAGTGAACCTTCTACACTCAATGCTTCTGGACTAAGTTGTATCATAAATAAGGCATTGAGTGACCCCTCTTCACTCAACACTTTTTTACTTGGACAAATTTACTTTGAATAGGCATTGAGTGAACCTTCTTCACTCAACGCTTCCGGACTTAGCCAAATTTGAGTCCAACACCACTGAGGCTTTTGAATGCCTGAGCTTCTGTCAATGCTTTTAGGCCTCTTGCATTGAGTGAAGTGCACTCACTCAATGCTTCTAGACTTAGGCAAATTTCTTCCTTTCTAGTATTCTGTCTTGAGTCCAACTAACCTTTTGACGCTATCAACCTGTCTAATCAATGAACAGAGTACAACATGCATATATTGAACTAGAACATATATCAAATACAAACATGTGTATACTATTGCCTTATTAAAATCTAGGACATTATTATCAATAGTCCCAATAATCTCCCTCTATTTAAAGAAGTTAGGGTCAACGATATACACTAACTTACATAAAAGATAATTTCATAGAATTTAAGAGCAAGAGACAGCACACAACCAAAATTTGATTAACACAGTTTGATAATTATAAACAAAAATGTGTGCCAACAATAAAGATTCAAATCCCTAAGGCCCTAAGGAACTGATTATAAGTGTTATGTATTGAGTTCCTTAATAACTATGCCCCAGCTAGGTCTTTTAGCATCCTTCTCCTCAGCTTCAATCTTCTTTTTCCTTTGCCTTTCAAAATAGTTGTATGACTTTGAGAAGTATTTTCTAGGCTATGGAGCATCTGATGACACAATACTAGCCTTCTTATCTCTTATGAACTTTCTCCTAATCTCTTCATTTCTTTCAAGCTTAGCCAATTCAATGGAGCTTTAAAGTTTGCTTCTTTCAATATTATTTTCCTTAATCTGATCCCAGACAGCCAAAATAATAGTCCTGGATTGAGGACTCCACAGTTCAAAATCAGACTTGGATTCCATATCTTCTCAGTGTCTCTTCTTGCTCTGTCTAATCTCAGCCTCTTCCTCAGCAGCAACCTTGTCTTTGTTCTTAGCTAGTTGTTGAGTTATGGGCTGAAGGTTGGAACATTTTCATCATTTTTTACAGCTCCATCACCATCAATTTGACCTTCAGGTGAAGTAATAGGAGCAAGCACATCATTATATACAAATGGTTCTAAGCCCAGTGGACCACTGATAACATTTGAAGTCACTTTAGCATTTTCTGTATTGGCCTTTATCTTTGATTTCTCCCAATTTATGACTTCTTCAGTTATGAATGTAGTTAGGGAGTCCTTAGTAAAGGAAATCTTTTCAGCCAAGTAATTTAACCCTTAGGAAACTTGATTCTTGACCTCCAACATGTGGTCATCTAAGAATTGTGTGTAGGCATCCATCCTCCTTTCTAGAATGACTTTGTTGGCTTCTATGATTTGCTTTTGCAATGTATGCACAATTTCCATGTTCCCTGAGGTGATGTTTTGATTCTCTATGATGTCATTTTACTTTTGTCTAATTTCATCAAGCTTTTCTTTAGTATAAGTAACAATATGAGCAGCTCTTTTGAAGAATTCTATAGTGTTGGCCTTGAGCAGATTCACCTCAAATCTAATAGACTTGTTCTCAGAATATAGATCTTGTCTAAGTTCCTTGATAGAATCAACAACATAGTGTTCAATTTGTCTTCTCTGGTCATCTAATAGTCCTTTCAGTCAAGACAGGAAGGTAGAAGACATAACATCAGCCTGTTGAGATACCCCTTGGAAGTAGACATCTTCATCATCCCTCCTTATATCTCCCTTTACTTCCGAGTCTACCACTGCAAACTTAGAGAAGTGATCATGAAATTCAGCAGTAGGCACATAACCTTAGATATTTCAATAATATTTTCAGTCTCTTGAGCAGGGAGCTCTGTATGAATCTCCCCCCTCAACGTCAGAACTATCCATATCAAATTGCTGAACTTCAACAGCTGTGTTGGGGACATCTTCTTGCACAAAAACTGGAACTGCTCCCACTCAACTTGAGTATTAGAGGGCAGCAGCTGAGCTTCAACTGGAATCTGATCTATTCTTTCCTATAGGTTATCTAGGAAAGAGTCAATCTGGTCTTGTAGACCACCAAAAGATTGACCTTGCTCCCCCTCAGCAGGAGCACCCACTCTGAGAGTCTCCCCCTCAATATCTACACAATTTTTATCTACAACTGCACCAAACAGTTTCTCAGTAGGATCTATTAGAGTTTCTTTAGATTGAGAGACACTACTTGGTAGAGTCCTGGCAGTAGGTTCTGATGACATAGACACCTAAGCACATACATCTCTCCTAGTCTCAGCAGTTGATTCAGATAATTGTGGGTCATGACGCTCCTCACCTCTGCTCTCAAAAGAGTTGCTTTCAGAGCTTTCTTTAGTTATTTTGACTACTTTCTTCCTCTTTCTGTCAGCTAATAGTTGGTGTAGGAGCAGCACTCTCTCCCACTTATCAAACATTCTTGAGTTCATCTTCCTCATATGAAGTATCTTAGATCCTAGCCTCACATTGAGGATCCCTAGAGCTGAACTCAGTAAGAATAAGGACAGTATTCTACACAAGTTGGGTCCTAGAATACATTCCACTATCCTTTCAAAGAGAATCCTTCCTCAATTAGTCTTCTTTGATAGAATCACTCTTTTTATCATCTCAAACATCTTCATATAAATCTTGTCATGTGAACCTGTCTTGTAGATTAAGGCCTTGCCTATGACTTCTGCCAAGAACTTCCTATTTAGATTCATCTCTTTTCACATTATAGAACCTGTAGTGTGCTTTGACAGGCCACACCATTTAAGAGCTGACTTTATATCCTAAAGAAAATGTTCATTCTCTTCATCTATTGGACCAAACATAATCAGGTTCAGAACTTTGCTCAACCTCCTTGAGGAAATCTTAATCCTATTTCCACTAATTGAAGTCTTAATCTTATTGGAAGAAGAGTCCACTTTGGCATTTGAGTATAGTTCCAACACTTCTCTTTTCCAGATAGAACTTGGTTCTGATAGCACAAAATCTAGGTCAGCGACATTCAACAGGTGAAGAACCAACTGTATTTCTTCAGGAGCATCCTTGAATACATTCCTTATGAGTTCAGAGCCCTCGAATAGGAAATCTACTCCTTTGGGTGCCATTTAATCTTTAAGTTTATGGAGAGTTGAAGAGCTTGCTCGAGAAAACTTTGTAGGGATGTAGAGAGTTGAATAGGGCAAGGGATTATGTGTTTTATTCTAGGCACATATTTTAATTTATAGTATCCCATATTTGATAATGTGGAGAGGCGCGTACCTATCATGATTTACACGATTTGATCAACGACTGGTATCAATCCCTAGTATTAGCCGTAATTTGAACTGCCATAATAAATGCATTGAGTGCACTCAACACACTCGATGCTTTTGATGCCTGGAGTTGTCTCAACGCTCTTGACGCTTGGACAGTTAGTCCATTTCTTTATTGATTACCTGCAAAAGGTTAACCCCCCAAATGCACATATGCATGTAAACAAAATGAAGCTACTCCAAGTTCAACATGACTAACCAAATTTGAAGGTGTCAAACTTGGCTTCATCTAGAGACTTAATGAAGATATCAACAACCTGATTGTCTATTGGGACAAACTCAAGATGGATGTCTTCCTTCTCAATATGCTCTCTAATGAAATGATATCTAATCTCAATGTGCTTAGTCATGCTATGAGAGATAGGTTTCTTAGAAATTAAGATAGCACTAGATGAATCATAATATATGAGATTTTACTTAGCTGAAGATTATAATCCTGGAGTTGATGCTGAATCCATAATAGCTGTACACATCAACTCCCAGCTAAAATGTATTTTAATTATGTAGTGGAGATGGATACATTGGTCTGTTTCCTGCTGCTCCAAGAAACCAATCTTCTCCCTAGAAACTGACAGGTTCCAGATGTGCTTTTTCTGTCTTCTCTACAACCTGCAAAATCTGCATCTGAATAACCAATTAGTTCAAAATCATTATTCCTATGGTACCACAGACCAAGATCAATTGTGCCCTTGAGATATCTTAGAATTTTTTTAGTAGTAGAATAATGAGACTATTCAGGGCATGCCTAGTACCTAGCACAAACACATATAACATACATTATGTCTGGCCTACTAGTAGTCAAGTAGAGGAGGGAGCCAATTATGCCCCTATATAAGGCTTCATCAACAAGTTTCCCAGTCTCATCCTTGTTTATTGACATACTTGACCCTATAGGAGTTTTCATTATGAAGACACTCTCCATTCTAAACTCTTTGATTAACTCCTTGGTGAACTTAGACTGAGAGATGAATAATCCATCCTCTGACTCTCTAACTTGGAGGCCCAAGAAATACTTGATTTCACCCATACTCCTTATCTCAAACTTCCCTTGTATAATTTTGGCAAACTTCTTGCAAAGGCCATCATAAGTAGAGCCAAAAATTATGTCATCTACATAAATTTGGACTAGGATTATCTTGCCCTTGACTTACCTTAGGAATAATGTATTATTTATCTTCCCCCTTGAGAATTTGTTCTCAATAAGAAAGCTAAATAGGGTTTTATACCATGCTCTAGGAGCTTGTTTTAACCCATACAAAGCTTTTCTTAACTTTAATACATAGTTAGGAAGTTCAGAGTTGACAAAATCTGAGGGTTGCTAAAAATAGACCTCCACTTTCAGGTCACCATTCAGGAATGATGACTTAATATCCATTTTGTAGACCTTAAATCCTTTATATGCAGCATATGCAAGGAATAATGCCTCTAGTCCTTCAATTGGTGCAAATGTTTGATCAAAATCAACATCTTCCTCTTGCCTGTATCCTTTGGCAACTAGTCTATCTTTATTTTTGATGATAACGCCATTCTCATCAAGCTTATTTCTATAAATTCATTTAGTTCCAATGATGTTATGTCCTTGAGGTATGGGAACCATCTTCCAGACATTGCATCTATTGAACTGGTTCAGTTCTCCTTGCATAGCAATAATTTAAAATGGATCTATGTTGGCATCTTCAAACTTCTTTGGTTCAACTTGAGACAAAAAGCTTGAATACATTGCTACATTGAGGCTTTTGCTCCTAATTGTAACACCTTGGCTTGCAATACCAATGATCAAGTTTCTTGGATGCTCTCTTATATGTCTGACAACAGCTGGCACTCCTTCTGTAACACCTTGAAGCTCTATTTCTGGAGCCTTATTGTCTTCATATATGTCAAAGTCACCTGGACCTTCTTCTGGAATTACCACCCCCTCAACCTCTACTTGTCAAGCAGGTGATAGTACGTTTTGTAGTCTAAACTATTAGGGTATATTTTCTTCTTTTAGTGCGCTAATCATGTCTTGTAAGCTTATTTATTAACTTTTTTATGTATATATTATTGTCGCTAATATTTTCTTGTCTTTTTGCAGGTTTCCAGAATTTTGGCCAAAAAAGACCTGACTCGCCCCCCTGACACACCCTCCCTGGGCGTGTCACAGGGCATGTGACCCGATCCCGAGGAAGCCTGCTACGAGAGTCAAAGTCACAGGAAAAAATGCCGACACGCCCCCCTAACATGCCCCCCTAACACGCCCTCCCTGTGCGTGTCACAGTGCGTGTTGCCCACATCACGAAGCCTGCTGTCGCATTTAAAGATTTTTCGCCTGTGCATGTCAATAGTACTAACACGGCCCCCCTACATGGGCATTTTCCTGGCGGTGTTCAACCTTTTTCCAAGACTGACGGATTTCTTACCAATGATTTAGATGTGACATGCATGTCACGCCCCCCCCCCCCCCCTATATGGGCATGACCCAGGGCGTGTCCACCATCGTACAGAAGTAATCATCCTTCCCACCAGAATCCAGAGCCTGAGGTCAACCCCATACGTGTCACGCCCCCCCCCCCCCCCGGACACGCCCTCCGCTGGCATGACAGAGGGCGTGGCCAACCCGAGATTTTGCCTATAAATACAAGGCCACCCCTTGCATTCAAGAACAGTTTGGGTTGAGAGGGGAGGTGCTGCCCTTTTGGTTAATCCTAGCTTAGTGCTCCTTTTGTATTAGCTTTTGTTATAGTTTTTGTACTTGCTCTAGATGCTAAATGTAAGGCTAGAATAGGTTTTTATTTTCATTGCAAGTGTACTCTTCAATTTCAAGTGTAGCTCTCTTTACTATTAATAAAAATTACAATTTGCTTTCTTTGTGTTCTTAATGCTTTTCTACTCATCCCTCCTCCTCCTCTTCACTATGATTAACTACTCCTCCTTATACTCGATCTTGATGATCTGAGGTTCGAGTTGATTAAGTTATGATGCTTTGATTTACTTTTTCTTTTTATGGTTTAGGCCTTTGATTTACTCTTTAATATTCAAGTTTGGAATTATATCATCGATATATAATTTCCATTTCTTCTTTCATTCTTAGCTAGCGGAAAGGCTCGTAGTTTTAAGTGAACACTCAAGAGTAAAGAGAGTTGTATGCACCCCTCGAGAGAGGCAGACGTCCAAATCTCTCTGATTAGAGTAAAATCCAATAGTGGGGTTCACCGCGTAAAGCGAGCTTTAGGCCTCCGATTTGGACGAGAGTTCGGTCGGACCTTCCTAAACTCAGTTGGGCATGACTTCGAGAGAAGCGTGTTCAAGATTTAGGAACCTCGACGGTCAAGGACCTTCACCCTATTAAGTTTAGGTTTATTATCGTGTTTTAATCGACTTTTGCCGAGGTAATTCTTAATCGAGTGCTTTTCCATTTCATTATTCCAACCCTTCGTTTTAATCGTTTTTATTAGCTCTCTATTTAACTGGAATTAGTTCTATTTTAGTGTAATATTTTGATGCGCGTACGGCAAGTGTACCGATCGCAGTCAAGTAATAATAATGGGGAGTAGCTTCCCCGAGTATCGATCTCTCGCGGAGCGCAATTAGGGAGCAAGGGTTTTAGTACTTTGGAGAAATGAGTGCAAGTGCAAGGTGAGCAAGGGGGTTTTGATTGGGGTTTCCTAAATTAAACAACCTAAAATTATTACGGGTCGCCTTCACCGCTTCGCTCGGGTGAATCACTCGGGAGAGTGATAGCGGAGTGTGAGAACTTGTGAGGGTCAAAAACACCTCTTCACAACGCACACTTCCAGCAATTGCTAGAATGGCCAAAACACCTACTCTAGCAAGAATGATGAGCTTCATAATGCATAGCAAGTCCAGAAAACACCTAAGAAAAATCATGAAGCATTCTAGAACCACACATGCTTATCACACTAAAATATTCAAAAGAGTTCAGCAAGGAGTAAATATAAGAGGAGGGATGAGAGATTATAACCAAGACAAAGAAGCTTTCCAAGGTTCTCGGCCGAAAATTAGGGGTGTCAACCCTTGTCTATGCTCGGTCTTAGAAAGGAGTCCAGGATCCAAGAGGGGCTGTCACTTCCTCCGTCGAACCCGTCTTTGTATTGCTGAGGTTGCGGAGGTGGAATGGAACTTGATGGGCTGCAATGAGTAGCTTAAACCAGAGCTTCAAACAAAGCAATGTCAATGACGGTGGAGGATGAAGATTTTGCAAGCACTATGGAGTGGAATGAGTGGCCGGATCTTCCCTCCAAGGAAGAGAGAGAGAGAAAGGGGGCTGGAGACTGATTTTCCCGCTCAAGAGAGCCAAAAAGGAGGGCTGGCCGATCCTTCCTCAAAAATGGACAAGGCTGCAACCTAAATAGAAATTCATCAAAAAATTGGTCTCTCATGGTTCGACGCACGACCGTGCGCGAACCGTGCGATATTTTATTAAAACATGCGCCTGCAAAGAAGAAGCGTTAACCCATGTATTTCCTTCGCGCACGGGAGATCCGCCCGTGCGTCAAGAAATTCGCACGGGTAACCACAGAACGAAGAATGGCAGGCAAAATCCAGAATGCTACAGGACAACCGTGCGTTTCCTTCGCGCATGGTTTTGGTGAAACCGTGCGTGAAGGATTCGCACGAGTTGGTCATTTCACCAGATTGACCGGAATAAAATGCATGACCAAAACTAACCATGCTCTAAGGAAATGCACGACTGTGCATTTTCCTCAAATCAGAATTCAAAAAAGGGGAAAACTGACCACCTGCAAGCAAGGAAAAATAAGGCTACGGAGGACCCTCCAAAAATACAGAAATGAAGTAAAAAAACTACTGGAATGAGCCCTGGGGAGCACCACGTGCTTACCACCAACCAACAAGTGCGCAATTGCGCACGCAAGGGCAGGAAAAGCACACAAAGCATGAATGGCATAAAGGATGAGATAAACAACAAAAACATCCAATAAAAAAGTGCAAAGGCATGAAAACCAGCCCAGATGAGCCCACAAAACCCTGTATAAACGGGACACATCACACCCCCAGACTTAACCATTTGAGCGTCCCAAGCAAAGAAGATCCTCGCAGACCAGTAAAAGTACTAGCTAACATAGTAATTTAGATCCGGAGTACCATGCGAAGTCGCATGCTCACAGGCGTAAAAATTGAGTAAAGAAAATTTCTAAGCATACAAACTAATTTATAATTTTCAGCATGCGTAAAAATAAAATTTATAACTACTCAAAAAGAGAATCACGGTTAATCCTTCAGTCGCTCGTAGGGAGAAAATAAACTAGCCGCTAAGACAAGTATTGCAAAGATCGGGATTCAAGACAACCTCCAAAGGAATCCACCAATGTCGGTGGCCATAAGCTTACCCTTCCGCACTCTCTCCACAATACTAGTTTGACCTAAGCGCAAGTCAGTAGGACTTTAGGTAAAAGTTGGGTCTTGGGTTTCGGTGAGGTAAGCAAGTATAAAAAGGGAGGCTAATCACAAAAACCCAAATGAGCTAGCACAACAAGGATTAAATTCGCTATCTGCCATACAAATGAGAATGCCACACCCCCAGACTTAACTTTTAACATATGGGTGTGCGCACCGCCTACTCCACATACAATCACATTTTCAAAAAGATTTTCAATCAAACTTTTTTCTTCTTTTTTTCTTCTTTACAAATATTTTTTTCTTTTTTTTTGTTTTAATTTTCACAATAACAACAAATATAGACTGGGTCGCACTTCCACATTTTCACAAATAATAACACCACATCACAACCCAACATAAAAATAGGAAAAACTAAAGCTCGACTTGGGCGTGCGACTAGGATAGGCTATGAGGCTTTGGTGAAATCATAGTGGAGCTGAATAAAAAGAAAGGGTAGGCACAACGGGGCTAGAGAGGATATGACGTTAGGAACGGTACAAAGCTCAACCTGGCAAAAAAGATGGCCTACATCATGCTCGCACTAAGATAACAATGTACCCATGCTTCGAGAGTAGCATGGGGCAAGTTCTTAGCCAATGATAGAGACTACCCCTTCTCTCGACTCGAGCAATACAAATCTAATGATCGTCTAAACACATCCCTAACCTACCGACGAATTCACACCGGGTTCACCAAAAAATTTCTGAGTAGCATAAAAAGAATTTACGCAGCAGAAAATAAATAAACTAGAAGTATGTAGAGAAATTAATCGTACTATTATTTCTACAAGAGACGGGAGCACTTGACTAAGAACACGGCACAACCAACATTTCACTTCGTCAAATAATCCTACGTTAGCACGGTAATCTTCCCAGATCTAACGAAAGAAGCTAGTTTGACTCGCATCATGCAAAAAGTTAAGAACGCACTCAAGTGGGTGCATGGGTGCGCAAAGCAATGACTACGTAATTCAACAAAAATAACTACTGGCAAGCAAATGATGTGTGAGTGCAACGGGTAATAACTACAGGCTCTCCCCCAGACTTAATCTAATAAAATAGCAATGATGGTGAAAATGTAATCTAAGAGGTGAGGGAAGAGGTTACCCAATGCTCAAAGATGAGCATACCAGAAGTTAGGCGTTCAAACTCGATCAACCATCCTACAACCCAAGAAATCATCACCTGCAAGAATAAGCAATCTCCAACCACGCAAGAAAATATGCAACACAACAAAACAGAGAAAATAGCAAAGAAACGCAAGCAATAGCCTTGAAACAAGGCCAAAGGCGGCAAACTCAGGTTGTCTCCCATAAGCCCTTTTCTTTACCGTCCTTAAGGTGGACCAAATACCTGTATTAACAGTTATATATCATTATTCAGGTACAAAAGCAACACATGCAATTAATTCAAAACCAAAACAGCATTTAACAAAAACAGAAATAAAAGCAGCAAGGCAAAGGAGACAGCCCCGGAGATCTGCCACATTTTAGCAGAACGCTGATTTGTGGTAAACCTCGCCCAACACGCGAGATGAGGAGGAGAGGAAGGCTTTAGGGCCCAAAGAAGACAAGTCTCCTTTACCCCTACTCTCCTCCTTCCCACACCGGAGGGCAAAATGCTGCGCCTTGCGTAAGAGTAACTCCCTTCTTTGAAATTCCACCGTAGGAGAGCGCCAGGGCGGCAATTTCACGCCTGGAGTTTTAGTGTTCAGATCATCAACCACAACCGGGGGCATCCTTTCTTAACTCGCAGAGGGTGGCAGATCAGCCCATGATACCTGCTTAACAGTTTTCCAAGATTTATTTGGTTCAATAACTATTCTTAAAGAAATCTCTTGCATGCTCTCATTAGCCGCTCATCATCCAACGTCTTTCTTATCTTCATAACCTTCTGCACCTGGTATCTCCGAACTTGATTCATCCACAACAAGCTTCACCAGTTTCTTCCCTAGCGTTGTCATATAGTGCTCGCTAAGCAACTCATCCATATTATCATCACTAGATAAATTGTTAGATAAAGCATTAACCGTGCTTAGATTTTCAGATTTACAAGGGGCTAGAACAGGAAGTGATTGCGGAGATCGTAATTCATCCATAGAGGTTAAGGTAATCCCGGAAGCATGAAAGCACAGTGTCGCCTCACTGGCTTTCAGAAATGGAACCCTCAAAATGGGTTTGGAGGTGTTTTCCTCTGATCCCAATACCTGAAAGTCGGTGACCACAATAGCCCTGTTAAGTTTTACCTTAACATCTTTAATTTTGCCTTCGATTTTAACATCTGATCCATCGGCCAGCACAAGCGACTTCTGGTTATTATTCTCGACATTCAAATTCAGCTTCACAACATCTCGCAGGGCAAGAATGTTGCATGTCGATCAAGAATCGCATACGGCCACCGTCTCTAATTCATTTATCACACATTCGACGACCAATTCCTCGCTACTAAACTCACCCACCTCAACAGCGCTCTTCCCTTGGTCACGGGGATTTTTCTCCATGTCACTTAGGAGGGCACCACGAGTGCGTTCAGAGAGCACATGGGCAAGTTGCCCAAGCTGTGTCTCTAAATTCCTCATAGAGGCGGTTTGAGTTGCCATGTTTGACTGGGCCATTTCAACGAATTTCTCCATCATTTCTTCTAACGCGTTTTTACGCGCCCCTTGCATGTTTTGATTATAACCCGCCTGCGGTGGTCGCGGTTGGCTGCCAGAGACTTGAGCATCAAACTAATGTTGGCCTCCTTGCCATCTTTAACCAGGAGCATTAGTATTCCACGAGAAATTCGGGTGACTTCTTGCATTTGGGTTATAAGCATTATTATAAGGGGCAGCTCTACTTTGATTATTAATAAAATTAACACTTTCTTTAAAAACCATACCTATTGTATCATTAGTAAACTCCCCCATGGTGCACTCATAAGTGTGGTGCCCAGGGTTTCCACAACCTTGGCACGCAATGTTCAACACAGGAGCTGGAGGTGGGGTAGACCTTGTCATCAACAATTTTCCTTCCAAAGAAGGATGGCATGGTTCAGCATGGTGCACCACCGCGTTCACATCAAACAAGTTCCTTGCCCCTCTCTGGTCATTCCTTCTGGCGGTCCAATAGGTACTATGGGAGGTCGTATCACGTAGAAGCCTCAGCACTTCCTCGGGAGCCAAATTCATGATTGTCCCTCCTACAGCAACATCGATCATCGCCCGAAAATTTGGTTCGATGGCGAAATAGAATATCTCGACCAAACTCCAGGGCTCACAGCCGTGTTGTGGATAGTGGAGCTGCAAATCAGTAAACCTCTCCCAAGCCTTGGAGAGGCTCTCTTGATCTTGCTGGCGGAATATGGCAATATCCCTGCTCGCATTAACAATTTTATCAACAGGGTGAAATTTTGCCAAAAATAACGAAGATAAGGCTTCCAAAGTTGTAGCAAATCCTAGAGCAATAGTATGCAACCACGTCTTGGCTCTCTCCCGCAATGAGAAAGGAAACAGTTTTAATTTTACCACTTCATCAGTAATTCCCACATAACGAAAGGTTCCGCAAATTTCAGAAAACTCTGCAAGATGTAGCTGTGGATCCGCGCTCGGCAACCCTAAATATTGTGTGTTGTTTCTAATCATGTTGAGGATTGCCATCTTAATTTCAAAATGGTTGTTGGCGATGGCTGGTCCAAACCCAGGGTAAACACTCCCCGTCGTAGGGGTAGTGAAATCCCTCATTGTCCTAATTCGAGGTTGGACCACCTCATTTGCAACAAACACTTTATCTTCCTGGCCATTTCCTCCAAGGACCGGATTGTCCATTCTCACTTCCACAGCAGCAGCGCGTAACCGAGCTCCCGTAGCTCTTGCAGTCTAAACTTTAACTCTTTAATCTTCAACTCTTTCAGTTGGGTTCCGATCTGTCATAAACTCACAAAACAAAAAGATAAAAAAAACACTAAAGCACCTACAAACTTTTCACCAAAAAAACCACAAGCAACGATTGCACTCCCCGACAATGGCGCCAAAAACTTGATGTGCGTGCAGCAAGTGTACCGATCACTGTCAAGTAATAATAATTGTGAGTAGCTTGCCCGAGTATCGATCTCTCGTAGAGCGCAATTAGGGAGCAAGGGTTTTAGTACTTTGGAGAAATGAGTGCAAGTGTAAGGTGAGCAAGGGGGTTTTGATTAGGGTTTCTTAAATTAAACAACCTAAAATTATTGCGGGTCTCCTTCACCGCTTCACTCAGGTGAATCACTCCGGAGAGTGATAGCGGAGTTTGAGAACTAGTGAGGGTCGAAAACACCTCTTCACAATGCACACTTCTAGCAAATGCTAGAATGGCCAAAACACCTACTCTAGCAAGAATGATGAGCTTCACAATGCATAGCAAGTCAAGAAAACACCTAAGTAAAAGCATGAAGCATTCTAGAACCACATATGCTTATCACACTATAATATTCAACAAGAGTTCAGCAAGGAGTAAATATAAGAGGAGGGATGAGAGATTACAACCAAGAAAAAGAAGCTTTCCAAGGTTCTCGGCCGAAAATTAGGGGTGTCAACCCTTGTCCGTACTTGGTCTTAGAAAGGAGTCCAGGATCCAAGATGAGCTGTCACTTCCTCCATCGAACCCGTCTTCGTATTGCTGAGGTGGAATAGAACTTGATGTGCTACAACGAGTAGCTTAAACCGGAGCTTCAAACGTAGCAATGTCAATGGCGGTGGAGGATGAAGCTTTTGCAAGCAATATAGAGTGGAATGAGTGGCCGGATCTTCCCTCAAAAGAAGAGAGAGAGAAAGGGGGCTGGAGACTGATTTTCCCGCTCAAGAGAGCCAAAAAGGCCGGCTGGCCGATCCTTCCTCGGAAATGGCAAAGGCTGCAACTTCAATAGAAATTCATCAGAAAATTGGTCTCGCACTGTTCGAAGCACGACCTTGCACGAACCGTGCGATATTATATTAAAACATGCGCCTGCGAAGAAGAAGCGTTGACCCATGCGTTTCCTTCGCGCATGGGTGATCCGCCCGTGCGTAAAGCAATTCGCACGGGTAACAACAGAACGAAGAATGACAGGCAAAATCCAGAATGTTATAGGACAACCGTGCATTTCCTTCACAGACAGTTTTGGAGAAACCGTGCATGAAGGATTCACACGAACAGGTCATTTCACCAGATTGACCAGAAGAAAATGCACGACCAAAACTAACTGTGTGCTAAGTAAACGCATGACCGTGCGTTTTCCTCAAATCAGAATTCAGAAAAGGGGAAAACTTACCACCTACAAGCAAGGAAAAATAAGGCAACGGAGGACCCTCCAAAAATACAAAAATGAAGTAAAAACTACTGGAATGAGCCCTAGGGAGCACCACGTGCTTATCCCCAACCAACAAGTGCGCAATTGCGCACGCAAGGGCAGGAAAAGCAGACAAAGCATGAATGGCATAAAGGATGATATAAACAGTGAAAACAACCAACAAAAGAAGTGCAAAGGCATGAAAACCAGCCTAGATGAGCCCGCAAAACCCTGTATAAACGGGACTCAACATATTTCCTTTCTTAAGTGTGTTTAGATTTCTCTTTAACCCTAAAGCTTTCCTTCGATAAAATAATAGTTTTCGTGTGAGTAGGTTTACTCAACAGTTCCCGGATTTCAATACGACACTTTTGTCCCCTAGCTACAGTTCGATAAGTGTACTTTCCTAGTTGGATTGCTAGTTCGGCTCTCTTTTTCCCGACATCAAGTTTTTGGCGTCGTTGCCGGGGAACAACTTTTGTAGATAATTTGAAAATACGAACCTATTACTTTCATCATTTCTCTTTCTCGTCCTCTTTCTAAAAAATTAAAAATCCAAAAAAATATTTAACGCTCGTAATTGAAACCCACTTCACAATTTTTCTACACCACCTAACTCTCTCGAAAAGGGCAATGTGGCTTAAATACCACTATCTTGTCTAGTACCTTGCGAACCCTTTATTGGGTAGCCCTTGGGAAGTTCGGGAGTTAAAACATAAAAAAATCTATTTTTTTAAAAAAAATTAGCTTCTTTTTTTCTATTTTATTTATTTCTTTTTTCAACCTCTCTTCTTTTAGTGCATGACCCGCGGGAATCTGTCAGATATTTTGGACTTGGACCACGAAATTGAGCATACTCTTCGAAGAAGATCGAGATTTCATGGCCCTACTCTCCAAATACCGGTTGAGGATTCTGAGTCATTTTCTACTTTTAGAATGGAAGAACCCCAAGTGGAGGAAGCCGTGCATATGCCTATGTCCTATTATGCATGACCGAATCTGGAGGGAATAAAATCAAGCATCGTTCGCCCTGCTATAGCTAATAATAATTTCAAACTAAAGCCTAGCATAATTCAAATGGTGCAGCAGTATGTGCAATATGACGGACTTCAAGATGAAGATCTGAACGCACATATAGCAATCATTCTTGAGATTTGTGACACCTTCAAGGTAAATGGTGTCACAAATGATGCTATTAGGCTAAGATTATTTCCTTTCTCCCTTAGAATCAAAGCTAAACAGTGGTTGATGACTCTGCCAATAGGGAGTATCACCACCTGGGATCAATTAACTGAAAAATTTCTGACGAAGTATATTCCGCCAGCTAAAACCGCAAAACTTAAGAACGATATTTTTGCTTTTGGACAAATAGACTTTGAAAACTCATATGAAACCTGGGAAAGATTTAAAGAACAATTAAGATGACGCCCCCATCACGCGCTGCCTCTATGTTTACAAGTGCAGACATTTTATAACGGGCTAAATCAAAATACAAAGCAAATGATTGACGCAGCTTCTGGTGGTACTTTAAACCTTAAGACCCCGGAAGCAGCTCTTGAGTTTTTCGAGGACATTTCCATGAACACCTATCAGTGGAATGTGCCTAGGTCCCGCCCAAACAAACTTGCAGGTATTTTTGAAGTAGACAATGTCTCCCAGCTAGCTCTGTAAGTAGAAATATTAAGTAAAAAAATTACGGAGATGATTGCTGCCTCCGCCCCTCATGTATGGGAATGTGAAACTCCTGTCCCCGAACAATTAGATTATGTTAATAATATGCCTAGAAATGCTTTTAATAATTTTTCTACAGCGAATTTTCATGCTCCGGGTTTCGTTTTTCCGATTAGTTATAATCCTGCTTTACGAAACCACCCAAATTTTTCGTAGAGTAACCCTTCGAACGCGATGCGCCTGCCACCATAAAATGATTTTTCTGTACCACCACCACCTCTTCAAAACTATCCAAAACCTCCAAGCTTGGAGGAGTTACTTTCTAAATATATAACCACAAATGACGCTACTATAAGAACCTTAACCGGAAGCGTTAAAAATCTAGAAAATCAAGTAGGATAACTCGAAAAAATTATTTCTGAGCGACTCGTTGGGTCTCTTCCTTCCAATACTGAGCCAAACCTGAGAGAGCAAGCGAAATCTATAACTCTTCAGAGTGGGAAGCAAGTTTCCGGTATGGTTAGTGAAGAGCTCGAGGCAAGCTCCGCTCCTGTTTTGAAAATTCCACCACCCGCTGAAAGAGAAGTTATCACTCCGCTATCTGTTTTAGAAAAAGATCTCGCTCCACCACCCATCTTTAAAAATAATCCAACTCCACCATACCCTTTCGAACTTATCAAACAATGTCAGGATGATCAATACTCTCGCTTCCTAGAAATATTTAAGCAAATCCACATAAACCTACCCTTCCATGAAGCGATTTCCCAGATGCCAAAGTACGCTAAGTACCTTAAGGACCTCCTGACTAACAAAAATAAGTTAGATAACTTGTCGCATGTCACGCTAAACGCCGAGTGCTCTGTAGTCTTGACAAATGGCTTAACAAAGAAGATCAGTGATCCATGTAGTTTTTCTATTCCGTTTTTCTTTGGTTATCTTTTTGTCAAGCACGCATTAGCCGACTTAGGTACAAGTATCAACTTGATGCCCCTCTCGTTATTTAAGAAGTTAGGAATTTGTAGCCTCAACCCCACGCGTATGAGTATCTAGCTCGTTGATAGATCTGTTAAATACCCGTTAGGAATAACGGTGGATTTTTTAGTCAAAGTCGGCAAATTCATCTTCCCGGTGGATTTCGTCGTATTGGACATCGAAGAAGACGTCGAGGTTCCCCTGATCCTTGGCATACCCTTCCTTGCCACCTCCCGAGCTATCATTGACATAAACAATGGCAAGCTCTTCCTATGAGTAGGCGACGATGAAGTGACCTTATCTATTACCCCTTTGATGAAAAATACCCTGGAGAATGACAACTCCTGTTTCTTTTTAGATGCCTTAAATGATGAATCTTCCTACAGCATTCTTGAAGATGAATTTTCTGATTTTTGTTTTTTCTCCACTCTTCCAAATGAATTTCTGCAAGAAACGGCCATGGTCGTGGATTCCACCCTTTTAAATGAATTTCTGCAACAAACTTTAATTATTATTTTGGACAATAATATTTTAGACAATATTATTTTGTTGCATCGAGCTCAAACGATATTTTAAACAAAGGGCGCTCTTGGGAGGCAACCCAAGTTAACTTTTTCTATTTTCTTTATTTTACAATTTTTGCCCCAGACAGCTCCGACAAGCTAACGCGTCTGCGATAGCCTGCTCCAACGCTGTTGAATCCATCATGAAGTCCAAAGAAGACATTTCATGAAGATCCAAAGTGCAAGCATGGGGGAGCGGCATCACTCAACTTTCGCGACGCATAAATCCGGGGAAGTACCTGTTTTTTCAATTCTGTACTTTCAGTTATGTTTAATTTTCTCTCTCTCTCTAACCTCCTTTCTCCATTGAGAATAATGTCCATTTTAAGCTTGGGGGAGGATTTCCTCCTTCTTTTTGCTATTTGCGTATATTTTTAAAAAAAAAATCTAAAAAAGTGAATATTTCAAAATCCAAAAGTATAGAAAAATTTTTAAAAAAATCCAAAAAAAAGTGAATATTTCAAAATATAAAAAAATATTTACTATTTATTTTTACTTTAATAGTTTTGATGTTTTTTTTGATATTTCAATAGTACCCCCTTGCTTTTGTTTTTTTATCTCAAAATCTCATATAAGCAACTTAGCTAATTATAATTTTTCTAATCAATCTTTTTAATTATATTTCACAAGTAAAATATTGGTCATGCTGTGTTTCTAATTCACGGTAGCATGTTAATGTGAAACGGTTTTTCTAAAACTCACATTTTTATTATGGTTTTCGTTCTTTATTTCCTTTATTTTCTCGAAAAAATTTCATCCACTATTTTCCTTTTCATTTTTGGATAATTTTTGTAAGGTCGACTTTTGATTAGCGTAGTAGATATGAACGATCCAAGTCACCTATTATTTCTATTTTCAAGATAATTTCATCAATCTTCTTTTATTATCTTGGACTTATTTTTTGAAAATTTTCAAATCTATGCTTTAAATGAATTTAAAAAGCATGAAAATGATTTAGGCGATTTTTGTTTTCGTTTGAGCCTTCTAGCCATCCTAAAAGACTTTACCCCTAGTTAGCCTCTTTTGAGCCTTTTTCCAATTTCAATTGATAGCTCCACTCATCATTTCATCTTCACCAAAGCCAAATTTTCCAACCTATCTAATCACGCTAACCTTTTTGAGTTTCATTTAAAAATTTTCATGATTATGATAAGGTTTTTTGTGATATTTTTGGAGAAGTTTTTGAAAAGTATGCTCAAAAGATGTGTTTACTTTTGTTTGGCCAATTCAAAATGAAAATAAAAATTAATGATGGCCTATATTTTGAAAAAGAAAAAAATGGAAAATAAGAAAAAGAAAGAAAAAATATTTTATTTAAAATGAAAATTTTGAAACTTTTTGTTTTGATTTAGTGTGATTTTTAAGCCTCCTTATTTATCTTTGAATTCCACTCCTAATCATAATCTTAAGCCAAATGTTTCAGTCCTAATAAGTCCTTTTGATTCGTGCTTTTGATTTTTATTTATTAGCTAAGAAAAGAAGAAAAATAAATCAGTATTAGTTTTGGATTTAAATTTAGATTTTTGTTATTTAATTGATATAGTTATAATGCGTTGATTGGATCTAGTAACAACTCAATGCATTTTTCATTTTGTTGCTTTGCTTAAATCTATTTAAAGAAATTTGTTAAAATTTTGGATGATTTATTTTCATTAGTAAAGTTTTTTAATTGTAAACAATGTTTAAATAATTGTTTTAGGTTTATGTTTCACCTTCTCCCTACTAATAATTTCGCATAGTACTTGTGTAGGCATAATTAAAACGTTTTAATTAGTCACTTTTTTATGATTATCTAGTTTTTATAACTTTGTTAGGGGATAAGCAAAGCTTAAGCTTGGGGGAATTAGATAGTACGTTTTGTAGTCTAAACTATTTGGGTATATTTTCTTGTTTTTAGTGCGCTAATCATGTCTTGTAAGCTTATTTATTGACTTCTTTTTGTATATATTATTGCCGCTACTGTTTTCTTGTTTTTTTCAGGTTTCAAGAATTTTGGCCAAAAATGACCTGACACGCCCTCCCTGGGTGTGTCACAGGACATGTGACCTAATCCCGAGGAAGCTTGCTTCCAGAGTCAGAGTAACAGGAAAAACCGCTGATACGCCCCCCGTGACATGCCCTCCCTAGGCATGTCACGGGGCATGTCGCCTTCATCCCGAAGCCTACTGTCGCATTTAAAGATTTTTCACCTGTGCATGCCAATAGTACTGACATGCCCCCTATACGGGCGTGTGCTTAGCGGTGTTCAACCTTTTTCCAAGACTGACGGATTTCTGAGCAATGATTTCGACGCAATGTGTGTGTCACGCCCCCTATATGGGCGTGACCTAGGGCGTGTCCACCATCGTACAGAAGCAATCATCCTTCCCTCCAGAATCCAGAGCCCGAGGTCAACCCCGTATGTGTCACACCCCCTGGACATGCCCTTCTCGTGCATGACAGAGGGCGTGACTAACTCGAGATTTTGCCAATAAATACAAGGCCACCCCTTGCTTTCCAGAATAGTTTGGGTTGAGAGGGAAGGTGTTGCCCTTTTGTTTACTTATGTTTTTTTCATGATTTTCCTCTCTCTCTTTCTCACTTTAGTTTTACTTAATCCTAGCTTAGTGCTCCTTCTGTATTAGCTTTTGTTATAGTTTTTGTACCTCTAGTTGCTAAATGTAAGGCTAGCATAGGTTTTTATTTGCATTGCAAGTGTAATCTTCAATTTCAAGTGTAGCTCTCTTTAATAATAATAAAAAGTGCCATTTGCTTTCTTTGTGTTCTTAATGCTTTTCTACTCATCCCTCCTCCTCCTCTTCACTATGATTAACTAATACTCCTTATACTCGATCTTGATGATCCGAGGTTTGAGTTGATTAAGTTATGATGCTTTGATTTACTTTTTCTTTTTAGAGTTTAGGCCTTCAATTTTCTCTTGAATATTCATGTTTGGAATTATATCATCGATATTTCCATTTCTGTTTTCACTCTTAGCTAGCCGAGAGACTCGTAGTTTGAAGTGAACACTCAAGAGTAAAGAGAGTTGTACGCACCCATCGAGAGAGGCAGACATCCAAATCTCCCGGATTAGAGTAAAATCCAATAGTGGGGTTCACCGCATAAAGCGAGCTTTAGGCCTCCGATTTGGATGAGAGTTCGGTCGGACCTTCTTAAACTCAGTTGGGCATGACTTCGAGAGCAGCGTGCTTAAGCTTTCATAACCTCCGCGGTCAAGGACCTTCACCCTATTAAGTTTAGGTTTATTATCGTATTTTTAATTGACTTTTGCCAAGGTGATTCTTGATCGAGTGCTTTTCCATTTCATTGTTCCAACCCTACATTGTAATTGTTTTTATTAGCTCTCTATTTAACTGCAATTAGTTCTCTTTTTAGTGTAATATTTCCTTTCTTAAGTGCGTTTAGATTTCTCTTTAACCCTAAAGCTTTCCTTCGATAAAAAAATAGTTTTTGTGTGAGTAGGTTTACTCAACAGTTCCCGGATTTCAATACGACACGTGTGTCCCCTAGCTACAGTTCGATAGGTATACTTGCCTAGTTGGATTGCTAGTTCGGCTCTCTTTTTCCCGACACCAGTAAGAGGTGCATCATAGATGCTCAGCTTATTTAACTTCAATTCTACACCTACAGATCTAGAGGAGCTTGGCATCTCACGTTGAATCATAGTAGACTCATCAAATACTACATTGACAGACTCCTCTACAACTTGATGCTTTAGGTTATAGACTCTATATGCTTTGCTGTGGTTGCTGTATCCAACAAAAAATCCCTCATAGGACTTGGCAGCAAACTTTGTCAAGTAGGACTTCCTATTGTTAAGCACAAAGCATTTTCTTCCAAAGATTCTAAAATAGGCAAGATTTGGTTTTTTGCCTTTCATAATCTCATAAGGAGTCATCCTATGGTATTTATTGATAGTTGCTCTATTCAGTACATGACAAGCAGTGTTTACTTCCATAGACCAGAAATATTCTGGGAGAGAAGTGTCATCGAGCAATGTCCAGCCATCCTCTATGAGAGTCCTATTTTCCTCCTAGATATCCCATTTTGCTGGGGTGTTCTATGAGAAGAAAACTCCTGAAATATACCTTGCTTTTCACAGAACTTTGTCATACATTCATATTGAAATTTTTTGCCATGATCACTTTTGATTTTGACCATAAGAACAGTCCTTTTCATTCTGAATTTGCCTAACAAAGGTTATAAAGGTATCATGTGTTTCATACTTTTCTTAAGAAAGAATACCCATGCAAATCTGGAAAAGTGATCAACTATCATAAGAGTGTAGACTTTTCTACCTAGACTATGAACTGGCATAGGACCAAATAAATCCATATGTAGGAGGTAAATGCACCTCTCAAAATCCTTGGCCACAATGCTTTTAAAGGAGGCCTTTGTCTGTTTGCCCTTTTTACATGCAGAAAAAATGCCCTCTTTGGTGCATTTCAGAATGGGTCTATTTCTGACTAGCTTTTCACTGAAGAGATGTTTGATTGTCTTATAATTCAAGTGAGCAAGCCTCTTGTGTCATTGCACATAATAAGAGTCTTTCTCATTTGCAACAAGACACACTATATTGTCTGTATCTATACATAGGAAATTTAAATAGTAAATATTTCCACTCCTAGTGTCTGTCAAAATGACCTCTTGGCCACATGACCTTTTCATCAGACACCTATCATTATGGAAGATAATGACATAGCCAATATCATAGAGTTGGCTTATATTAATCAGATTATGTTGTAATCCTTCCACATAAGCTACTTTTGTAATGGAGACTATGTCATTGGTAATCATACCACAGCCTTTAGTAACTCCTCTATCTGAACCACCAAAGATGACTTTAGGTCCATTCCTCACTGGAGTATAGTCCTTTAGATGGCCCCTTGTTCTAGTCATATGTCTGAAATAACCACTGTCCAAGTACTATATTGGCATTTGATGGGTACTTGGACTTACCTGTAATCCCAAGATTAATTTACCTTAGGAACCCAAAATGTTTTGGGTCCTTGGTTAATGTTAGCTTGAAAATGGCTATATCTACTAGCAGCAGTCTTGATAAGAAGGCTCATACTTGGCCTTGGCACAATGGGTTGTGCCAATTATCTGTGACATAGTGACCCACCTTGACACATCACTAACACTCATAGATATTGCATCTCATCTTCTAAACAACCTTTGATATGTTTAAGCCATAGGTCCTTTTCTATTAAGAGGGGAGAGAAGCAACCTTTTTTCTACTCCATTTAGTAAGAATTTGACTGAAAGTAAGTCTTCCAGTAGGTGCACTTTGCCGGTTTATTCTGATTTATACCAACATGTATTCTTTGTAATTGACATGATATTAATGACATCAAAAATAGCCAAGTGTGGCTTACTAACTTTCTTTCTCACAGTTTTACTCTTTGCAGTAGGAACATGGGGGTTGGCCACTTCCTTGCCCTTAAGAGTGGGTGCTGGAGCACCAAACACAAATGGTCCATGATAGGAAATTTGAATTTACTCATTGGGAGCCTTCAGTACACTCAATCCCATACCCTTTCTTATTCCATTGGAAGTAGCATCAAAGCTCTTGGAGGAAAAATTTCTATTCTTCCAGTAGCAATACATACTATCATGGTCACGCCTGTTAGAAGGGAGAATAACCTTCTGAAAGGTGGTTTGATACACAACTGGAGCCTTGCCTTTCCCTTTGGAATAGACAGCTCTAGTATTCCACTTGAACTCTAATCCCTTCTTATTATTTTGAGAGGAGAAGGAGTCAATTAGTGGCAGCTTAGTCTTGGGCTTATAAAACTCAGCCACTAACATCCTCTCTTTGAGGAGCTTCTCATCAAGATCCTTAATGATCTTATTCTTCTGGCTAATGGTGCCTATTTGGATGATTGTGATTGTCTTTAGCTGACTATCTTCCCTCCTCATTTAGGCTATCATAAGAGCTGACTCAGACTTCAGGGAAGTAGCTTGCTGAAGAGAGGCAATCTCCTCATCTTGTCTCTTAACAAGCTTCTCGCTCTTCTTCAGAGCTTTCAGGATATCACCATACTTGTCAGTAAATTGATTGACATCCTAATCAGATTTTGATCCATCATCCCCACTAGATGAAGTTGACTCCTTAGAGTTTGAGCCAATCTTATAAGATAGAAGGAGAGTTGGGAAGAGAGTGTACCTCATCAGGAATATAATTGTCCTGATTATCTTATGTTAAAGCCATGAGGCAGAATTCCTCATAATCCTCACAATCACTGTCAATAGAGGACAGTGGTGCCCTGATGCTAATTATGGCTGCAGGAAAATTAGCCTTCTCTTCAATAGAAATGAGACCAATATAGGCATCTTCTTCTTCTTCTTCTGATTCTGAAGACACAGATTCACTCTCTAAAAACCTTATTTTCCTCTTAGCTAAGAAGTTCCTTTCAGCCTTCTTGTCCTTGTGATGCTTCATGTCATATGATTTCTTGTTCTCCTTCCTCTTGATTGCACGGTCATCAATGACATGTCCAGATCTATTGCAATAATAACAAGCAACATTAGTCTTAAAATGTTTGTTCTGTTTAGAATCATATCTTTCCCCAGTGGGGTCTTTTCGAGACTTCTCCATGTTAGGATATGGATTTTTGGTGCTAGATCTAGAAGAGCCAATGTTATTCCACTATCTTTTCCTGCTCAACATCTTCTTGAATTGTTTGGATAATAAGGTAAGTTCTCTATCTGACAGTTCATTGCCTAAGGATCTGGGATCTGAGTACGCTGACTCAGTAGCTCTCCTTTGTGGAGAAGGAGTCTTTCCCTACACTTCCTTGTGGATTCATCTCTGAAGGCCATGGACATCTCTCTATTGAGGGTTCTGACGGCATCTTCTTCTGCTCTTCATGAGTTCAGCTACAGCTCATGAGATAGTAGCTTCCCAAATAGGTTTTGGGGGCTGAGTGTTGGTTAGGTTTCCATCTCCTTGATGGTATAGATCTTGATATCCCATTTCTTGTTGAGGGATCTCATGAACTTGTCATTTAGCTCATAGTTTGTGAACTGTCTTCTATAAGTGATCAGACTATTCACAATCTTGAAAAAAATTTCATAACATTCAACTATGGAATCCTTCTTGCCTTGCTTGAAGGCCTCATACTGCTGGTTTAAGAGAGATTTCCTATCATTCCTCACCTCTTCTATCCCTTCCATATACACAATCAGAGAATCCCACATTTCCCTAGTAGTCTTACAGTGGACCAAGTTTTGGAATGTGGAGTCATCTATGACACTTACAATAATATTCTGAGCCCTTTTGCCTATAGTGGCTAGAATGACTTCATCCTTGGTCATCTTAGTGTATTTCTTGGGAGTCTGGATGTTGGCATCTATAATAGAGACCTTCATGGGAATGAAAGGTCCCTCTTGAACAGTTATGAATATCTTAGGGTCTGAGTCTTTCATGTACAACATTACCCTTTCCTTCTAGATCCCAAAATTTTCCTTCCTACCAATAGGAAGTTTCATAGAACCTAACTCCTTGTGGTTCTCACCTGAAGCCATGGAGATAAGCTTCTACTACCCTTGGAGACCTATTCAGACGGTTAAGTCCTTTTTTAACAACCTCCCTCTAATACCACTCGAAAGTCTTTATTCAAATGTAGCTAAACACTTAAGGGGGTGAATAAGTTTTGGTTCTTTTAAATCTTTTGAATTAATGAGCTTAGAGTGTGCTAGGATTAGTTGTTAGCTTTCAAAAATCACACCAAAACATAAGATTTTATAGTGGTTCCCCTATCTAGGGTACATCAAGTTTCCCCTACACCTATCTAGTAGTGAGCTAGATTCGATTATATTCTCCAATAATCTCAGCTCCTTGAGATTACACCGCAGATCTCTCAGGATCTTACACCTCAATGTGAAACTCACTCTTACAACTCAGATAAAAAACAGTCCTACCTCAGGCATAGTAGCCCTACACTCAGAGTTAAGGAACTCCTACCTCAAGCTCAACAGTCCTACACTCAGAGATATACTAGATCTCCCACCTCAGATCCCTCAGGATCCTACATCAGATCGACTCTTGGATCTTACCCACTCAGAGACAGCAGCTCCTACCAAAACTCAGCCTTTATAATTCAAGCTTACAGCTCAGATCACACGGTGATCCTACAGTTTGAGTAAAGTTTTTGTGGTGATTGACTCTAGAGAAATAGACCTCAGAGTCAGCTTCCTAGACTGTATAAAAACAACCCTAACTCTTCACAGCAATAAGAATGTTGATCTTCAGTGTTGTTCTGCTTGTGCTGAGAAGAACTATTGCAGAGCTCGGTTCCTTCAAGCTTGAATATATCTGAGTTGAATGAAGCAGCCTTGAAGAAGAACATCAACTATATTGAGTGCTCTGCTAACTAACCCTTGTAGAAAATTAGGGTTTCAATTCTTGCTGAAGACTTCTTAGAGTTTTTGATTTCAACCACTTTTACAGCAAAAATGATAATCTCAGTCAAGAACCCTTTTTAATTCCACTGCTATGACTTTTTATATCCCGTAGTTCAACAACTCTTTGATTCATATTGGTAAGTGGTACAGGCAACTATGAAGTAGCATTTCCATTAACTACACTACAGAAGGCATGCAGTGCCATTTGTACTTTAGCGCGCAAAACCTGCTTCATTTGAATTTTGGATGACGTCAGCATGACTCAACACTTGTGGACTTAGCAACTTTCACCATACAGTCTGCATAGGCGTTGAGTGAAGTCTTGTGACTCAATGCAAAAACACTTAGCTGAATAACTGTCAAACTTCTGAGGCATTGAGTGACCCTTCATCACTCAACACTGTTGTCTTTGACAGCTTTAACTGATAAGGTGTTGAGTGAGACTTCTTCACTCAACACATTTGAACTTAACAGAATTCTTCTAGTTGAAGGCGTTGAGTGAACCTTCTTCACTCAAATCTTTTAGACTTGGCCGTTATCCTTACTGAAGGCGTTTAGTGAACCTATTATACTCAAAGCTTCTGGACTTATATAGAATTTCTGAATGAAGGCATTGAGTGAACCTTCTACACTCAACGCTTTTAGACTTAGCTGTATCTTTGATAAGAAGTTGAGTGGTCCTTCTTCACTCAATGCTTCTGTACTTTGATAGATTTCCTTTGAGTAGGCGTTGAGTGAACCTTCTTCACTCAACGCTTCTGGACTTAGCTAGATTTTAGTCCAGCACCACTGAGGCTATAAATGCCTGAGCTTCTGTCAACGCTTTTAGGCCTATGATATTGAGTGAAGTGTTCTTACTCAATACTTCTAGTCTTAGGCAAATTTATGCCTCTTTAGTATCCTATCTTGAGTCCAACTAACCTTCTGACCCTATCAACCTGTCTAATCAATGAACAGAGGAAAACTTGCATACATTGAACTAGAACATATGCCAAATACAAATATGTATATACTATTGACTTGTGGCCCTTATTCAAATATGGGACATTATTATCAATGGATCCAACAGCTCCAACCCTACTTTCAATCACATTCCATCTACTTGGTAACAAATTATCCTCTTCATAGCATCATGGATGGATTGGAGTTCTCTGTAAATTGGCAAAATGGTTAGTAAAGCTTAGCGAGTATGATATTACCTACTTACTAAGGGTGGAGATCAAGGTGCAGGTCACGGCAGACTTCATGGCCGATTTCTCAATGGAGGCAGAAGAAGGGGCTCGTGCTTCCATCGGGCTCAGTGCCTTGGAAAATATTTGTAGACGGAGCTTCAAGAAAGAAATTTGTAGTGGTAAGCATCGTATTGGTGAGCCCCGCCTGGAATGAGGATCAAGCAGGCATTCGAGATTCTATTTTTCGTCACAAATAACTAAGAATAATATAAAGCTATTATCACAGAGCTATGCCTAGCTTGAGAAATAAGGGTTCAATATCACTTGGAATTCACCGATTCCTTAGTAGCTACATCCTATAATTTATGGTACGAGAAACCATTCTTCAGCGATACCTAATGAAGTTGAAGGGGTTGATGGGATTGTTTAAATCGTTATTTATTCAACGCGTACTAAGGGAAGAAAATTTCGGTGGTGGATCGATTGGCCAAGTACAGTCCCAAAGTGGGGGGGTACGATTACCGAATTACTACGACAGTCCATAGAAGAATGGGAGTTATTGGAGATCAAGCCTCGAACCTCTTATTTAGACTCATGGGTGACATTCCTCAACACCTGCTAGATCCTAGAGAGGTAGAAGATAAAATAAAGTTTAGATACAAGGAGGCCTACTACTGGCTCCATGGAGGGGAACTATATAGCAAGATCATATCAGGTCCTTTAGCTAGATGCGTCTCAGAATTGGAGGCACTGTATGTGCTTGATGTAATTCACTCCAGAGTATGTGGATGTTATTCTAAGACTCGTATTCTTGAGCAAAAGATTGTAAGAAATAGATACTTCTAGCCCACTATAAAAACGGATGCCGAGTCATTCTCAAAGAAGTGTCGGAAGTGTTAACTCTTTACCCCCTCTAACTGTAGACAACTCAACAACTTTGTTTGAATACGGACCCATGAACTTTTGCCATTTGGAGAATGGACCTGATTGATCCTTTTTCTCACGTGTGTGGGAAAAGAAAGTTCATTCTAGTCATGATCAAGTACTTCTCCAAGTAAATCGAAGCCAAATTGCTATCCAAGACTACATTACAGGTAGTGAAGAATTTCCTTTAGGGAGAAATTGCTTGTAGATTCGAGATCATACTAGCGATAGTCACTAAGAACGACAAGCAGTTTGATAGCCTCGAGTTGAACGATTTCTATATTCAATTGGGGACCAATCTAGATTCTCCTCCATCAATCATCCAAGGAGTAATAGTTGAGTTGAGGCGGCAAATATGTTGTCCATCAATTTCATAAAGAAGAAGGTTGAGAACTGTTGGGTATTGTTTCCACAATAGCCTTGATTTGAAGAAGTGTCCATTAAACTAAGTTTAATTGAGGGTGTATTTGATGTTAGTTTTAGTTGTGTGTGGTGCAGGTTTTTATTTCCAAGTACTAACCAATGTCAGGTTACAATGGGTCTTCAAACACAGTTATGTGCAATGTAATTTTTTATTATATAGGGACATTGTGTTGACCCATGTGTAATCTCTCTAATTGTGTGTACTTCATTTAGCATCATAAAAGAAGTTGCTATTCAGAAGCTGCAGATTTTGGCTAAGGAAAATTTGTCGAGTGATCATTTGAAGTCTTATTAAATTTGTCGATTACTCATGTAAGCACTCGTAGAATTCGTCGAATGATCTCAGGAGTACTTGAGAGATCACTGAGAACTGCTGATCAGAATGACCAAGTAAAATTCTTCGAGTTCTCAAGTAAATTCGTCGAGTACTTACGTGAGTACTCATAAAATTCGTTGAGTCCTCTCGAGAAGTCAAGTGAATTACCTTAATACTCTAAAGAAAGTTAAGGTTAGCCGGTTCTAAGTAAAATTTATCGAGATGAAAAGTAAATTCACCGAGTACTCTTTAGAGCTTTCAGCTAATTCATCGAAAGGTCTCGTGTAGTCTAAACATCTCACACAAGCTCTCTCCTAAGTCTTTTCAATTGGTTCGTCGAGTAGTCTGGAGAGTACACATGATGTCTCGATGAATTAGACTTAAATGAATTTTTGTTCAGTGTCGTTCTCGTTTTCACAAATTTCCAAATTAGGGCTTCCACCATGTAGAGTACACGTGGACAGTAGAACTAAGTTCGAAATTGAGCCATTAGTGTGGAATCGTTTATATATAGTCTTGGATTATTTTAGAGAACCCTAATAGCAAATAAATTTCATATTATCAGAAATGATTGGGAATTCAAATCAACTTGATGAAGAACTTTGTCGCTAACAACTCTCCTGATCCGCGATTTCTCTTGGAAAGAAAAGACTCGATCGATCTCAAGGTTCCATATTTACATTCGTTCAGAGATTAGTCATTTCTCAGATCCGATCTATGCAGTAAATTTAGATTCTTCTTCTTCTTCAAGCATTCAGTCAAAATTTTCAAGCAACAAAGAAGGACTATATTATTTTTGTTCTGAGAAAAAGAGTTTTCTTTCAAACAATATTTTTCTTATTGCCATGTAGGAAGTTTGTTCTTCTGATTTTTTGTAGATCCTTATTGAAGGGTCAACTATAGGGAAAGTTGTTCTCCGAGTTTGTAGGAGTGTAAGACTCTGAGTTGTAAGATTATTATTAATCTGAGTTTTGGTGAAGTAGACTAATCTAGCCCGAAGTACTAGATAATCTGAGTTTTGGACGTACCCCAGTTTGGGGAACCATTATAAATCCTTATGTCTGTTCTGTTTTTATTTTCTTGTTCTGTGTGCTTTATTTTTACTTGATTTTTATTCCACTATAAGCCGCAGGATAAACCTATTCACCCCCTCTAGGTGATTTAGGTTGACAACTAGATACTTTTAATTGGTATTAGAGTGAAGTATCTCGTTAAAAGGTAACACCTTAAACAGATCTTAATCTAGTTGTCAAAAGAGAAATGGACAGGATTTGTCCTCGATGAAGTTGTTAGTATGCACCAAGGAGAATTTCCCCATGTGGAAGGAAAGGGCAAAATTATTCATGGAAGCTTCTGACCGCAGAATCTTCATCATTGTTGAAGAAGGCCCGCATGTTCCTATGAATCCGTCAACCATTGATCCAAATTTGATGGTTCCTAAAAGGATAATGGATTTGAACAAAGATGAGATAGCTCTCATTGCTCTGGACAAGAAGGCAAAGAACATCATTGCCAATGCGGTGGATGATTTTATGCTGCAAAACTTAATCCACTGTAAGCATACAAATGAGAAGTGGCAAATCTCTAATTGTTCTCATGGAAGGAACATAATAAGTAAGGGATGATAGGAGATATCTACTAAATCAGGAATATGAAGCCTTCAAGCAAGACAAGAGGGATACTATTGCTGACTACTATGAGAAATTTTTCAATATCATCAACGACCTTAGAAATTATGGTCATGAGTTTACCAATGGTGAGCTTAATGACAAATTCTTGAGATCCCTGACGAAATAATGGGATACCAAGGTAGTTTCTATCAGGGAATTTGGTAAAATGGCATCATTAGAGGTACAAATCTTATTCAGGAAGCTGCCATCCCATGAGATAAAACTCAATATTTGAAAGGTAGAAGAATAGGGAACAAGACTTCAGTTAGAGAGAATTCTATAGCACTAAAGGCAGAAGGGTCAAGAAAAGGCAGAGTGGTGCCACTAGCTAGGAAACATGCCTCAATTGAACATGAAGATTCAGAGCCAAGCTCCTCTAGTTCTTAAATGTAAGATGGAGAGTTCTCCTTACTCTTTAGACAATTTAAGAGGTTGCTAAGCAAAATGAGGCAAATGAAAAATTATCCCTCCTCATCTAATTATAGAAGATCACGTCGTGATGGTGATCATCCCAAGAGAAGCTCCAACAACCACGACATGTATAAGTCTAAACAGAATAAATATGTTTCTTATGACATTCTTTGCTATTATTGCAATAAGCCAGGACACATGATCGCTAACTGTCCTAGAAAAAAGAAGAGAAGAGATCCTTCATAGGAAAGAAGAAAGAAGAAAAGAGCTACATTGCAAAGAAGTCAAAGACTCTTACCGATAGTGACTCAAGCTCAGATGAAGAAGCTTACTTTGGGCTTATGGCACATTCAGACGAGGATGACTACGACTCCCCATATAATAGGAAGGTAAATTCAAACACTCCTCTATCTGATTTTGATGCAGACTACGACAATCATGAAGATCTCCTCTCTAAAGATGAATCAGACTTAATGATGCAGTATCGAGAACTATTGAAGAGATTTGACAAATTCCTCAAGGTAGTCAAATCTTAGGCCAAAGAGATTGTATCTCTCAAAGCATTGGAATATGAACTGAGGGATGAAATTTAGAGATTGACTCCCCTCAGAGAAGAAATCCAATCCTTGAAAGAGCAAATGGAGTGCTCTACTAGATTAATAAGTCTGAAAGTGAAGGCCATAAATGAAATGGAAGAAAAGTTATTGATTGAAACCTTCTCGAACCCAAAGACTATTTTTCCTCTCATTGATGGATTTACTACCTTTAAGACAGGTAAAATTTAATGGTACCACCGTGGTTCATAGAGCTATGTGTCTCAATAAATAGCACCTTCTTAACCGCGGGGCCCACTGCCTTTTTTTCGCAGTCCGCCAATTCCTCCCGCCCAACCCTTTCTTTAGGTTCTTCGAAATTAAATAACCTTCTAGGTTTTCCCCCTTCCACCATCGACTTCTTCCTCCAGCACCTGTCTCCCCGCTGTTGTAAAGGTCTTTGTTCCCCACAGACATGGAAGATGATGAAGAAACTTGTAGTGATCCGGGTATTGTAAGTGATGACTGTTCGTTCATGTCATGTTTAACTTTTGAAGATCTTGTAGTTTATCCCTTTTCAAAAGGTTTGATAGTCCAATTTTATCCCCTATTTACAGTTTAATGGGGAGAAATCTTCAGTTGAAGTCAGCGCCGAGGAAATTTTCAAAGCAAACGACAATGTAAGTGGCGAACAGAAATTACAGTATCAATTACTATCGTAATTTTAGTTTACGATAGTGTTACTGCCGTAATTTGTTATTACGGTTGTAATGACTGCTGCAATATATATTATAACAGTATATACTCTTTTCGTTCAGCTTTAAAGGTAAGATTAAAAATGTGATTTATTGTATGTTTACAATCGTAACACAATATATAAAGTATGTTTACAGTCGTATCACAATCGATACGTTATGTTTGCAGTCGTAACACAATTGATACGTTATTTGTACAGTTGAAAACTACTGTTACGACTATGTTCTGACCGTAAGGGTCCCCTCAATACAGAAAGAAAAATAAGGTTCTTGTCATCACAAGCAGATTTCGATCCTATGAAATTTGGAGAAAAGTTTGGGAAAATACCATTACTTGTCTTTTCGACAACCAAAAAATGTCGGGAAAAATACAAGGTTCTGCTCCACTAGGTCTTCGGGGAGAGTAAATTTCTGGATACTAGATCACTAGAGGGAGTAACGCAGTCGCCGGGGTGTACTACCGTGGTTTTTGGAATCCGAAACCCTAAATGACGAAACTGGCGCGTGTTAGAAAATGACGAATTATTTTTTCTAGCAGTGGGCCCCACGGTTAAGAAGGTGCTATTTATTGAGGAACATGGCTCTATGAACCATGGTGGCTCCATAAAATTTTCCCTAAGCCTGGTAGTGTTGTATATAAGGCTCCTAAAAATAGAAGGTGGGCTGGTCAAGGTTGATTAGTATTCAAGAAGATAATCCTTCCTACAAATCAATATGACCTTGAAACATCCTATGGTCATTTTGCTAGACCAACGCACATTGTCTCTAACCAAAATAACCAAGGATTGAGCCATCCCAGAAATTTCGGAACGAGTGCTCTTAAGGCACCTTATAAAGAGATTAATCTAAATCATTATGGTCCATTCGTTCGTGGATCGAAGGAGAAGAAAGCACCAAAAGACAAGCAAGTTGCTAAGCAACCACATGAGATAATAAAGCCTACCACTTGTTGTTCTCATGAGGCTTCTACTTATAGATTAACACCTCCTGCTAGACCACCCGATCAAATGGTAAAGCAGGAGAAGAAAAGGAGGTACAATAAGTTTGATTGTTGGTTGTTGAAGCCAAAATTGACCTCAACAAATGTTCAAAAAAGGGAAGCAACCAACACCTACTTCTCACAAGCCCTGCCCCTCGACTGGTAGCTAACGACCTAGGACTAACCCAAAGCCTCAGCAGGGAGGTCCCACCTCACACCCGGAAGATCTCTGAGAGCTTCCCCTCCAAAGCCAAAAGCTAGGCTAGGAACTCCTCAGAAAGCACTAGAGATTTAGAGAAAAAATGAGAGTTCGCTTTCTAAGGAGCTCTTATGGGTCTATTTATAACCTTTGTTGGCCCGAAGTTACTGAAATACCCCTAGCTGGTCTGCCAATAGCAAACTCCCGCTGCTTGAGAAGTGTTAAATGCAGCCTCTGGGGGTATAAGGGTAATTTTACCCGAGGGCAATTAAGTAACCTTACCCTGAACCCTGGCCCCACTCGGCGAGAGCTCCATGCCGAGAACCCTCTCGCCTTCATTTGGCAGGAGCTAAAAAGGAGTGTCGAAAATCTCGAGCCGAGCCAGCCCCTTCCTTCCTCGAGGCGCAAACCTTCTCGCCGACTCCGCCGGAAGCGGGTCTCGGGTGACCGATGGTGAACGTTCTCGCCTTCCTCTAGGCGGGAGCTTCTCTAATCTTGACGCTGTCGCTGGATGCGGTGTTGAGTGAGTGGAGCCCACTCAACGCCCTTGCTATTGGACACGACATCGAGTGAGTGGAGCTCACTCAACGCCCTTGCTGCTTACTCCGGCGTTGAGTGAGTGGAGCTCACTCAACGCCCTTGCTGCCGACCCTGGCGTTGAGTGAGTGGAGCTCACTCAACGCCCTTGCTGCTGACCACGGTGTTGAGTGAGTGGAGCTCACTCAACGCCCTTGCTGCTGACCACGGCATTGAGTGAGTGGAGCTCACTCAACTCCTCTGCGGCTGATCACGGAGCTCACTCAACGCGGCATTGAGACCACTCAACACCTTATCGCCCGCCTCTGGTCGCGGGCGGGATCTCGCCTGCTCCTAGGCGGGAGCTCCTCCGGCGCGAGAGCTCTTCTGGTCTCCAGGCCTAAGCTAGCCCGAGGCTGGTCCACCCCCGACCGTTGTTCCTCTAGGTCCCACCCAACGAATATGGGGTTATACACAATCCCAGCTCTTTTTGAGCTAGCCCTGCGCTCGAAAAGACACGTCCAACCGAGCAATATTCGATGGGCACATGTCATTTCAAAAGGAGAATCTTTTGGTGGGCCATACCACGGATATATATATATATATATATATATATATAAAAATATGCGGATAGGCGACAGTAAATTTTCTCCTGAGTCGCCGCTCCCCGCCTGAGCTCTCGCGAGATCTCGTCATGTATTCCAAACGTGTTGACAAGCCGCTCCCATAAGACCGTCAAGACCGCATCGACGCGGTCCAAGCGCGAGCCCTGGCGAACAGCGCTGCGGTTGCCCCTTGGCTGGCGAGAAAGTCGTCAGTCGCTAATCCTCCCCCGCTAAGGAAGAAGAAAGAGAAGAAGAAAAAGAAGGCAAAGGTGGTCCAGCGAGACCCTTCCCACGAGAACAGGGAATCTCCTACCCCGACTCCCGATCGTGCGGGTGATGCTTCCCCTCCGCAGAAGGTATGCCTCTCTGATTTGTTGATCCCTAAGATCGCGAGCCGATTACGATCTGTTTATGCGTAAGGGTTGGTAACTGTTGGAATATCGTTTGCAGGAAGCGGCCCAAGGTGACGACACCGGGTCACAACTGGTGCCCCCTGACCTGTTGCTTCACCCTCCCGAGGAAAGACCACGGGTCGCGGGGGTCACTCCTCCGGCTTCCTCTCCGAGAACCACGGGTATGCTTCCTTTTTTTTTCTTTTCGTTATCCCCTTATGACCATTTCATTTGTAGCGTCTCCTATGGTCGAGCTGACTCCCCGCATCCTCAACTCCTGCCGACCCGGGTCTCGCCACTCGGGAGGGCGAGGTAATGGCTTCTAACCTGCTCGGCCAAGCGGATAATCTCGCTGCACTGCCGGGAGGGGTGTTTATCGACCACTCCATTGCCTAGAAGGAGGTCAGCCATCCCACGAGAGAGGACGACTTCCCCCATGCTTCCAATCAGGTCGGGACCACTGTGCGCGAGACTTTTTGCCCGGGACGCGGAAAGCCACTCCACCTCCTCTATGGTATTGAGGGGGGCCGGGCCTTCTCGCCAGCTGTCGGCCAGTGGTTCTCGTCATGCTGTGGGGTAAGCGAAGCATTATCGTAGCTCTTATTCAGCCCTCGCCGTAACTGTTGGGTATTGCATCCACAATGTACCTGATTTGAAGAAGCCCCTGTGCAAGCCAAGGTAAATAGACAATGTATTTGATGAAATATTTCTAGTTGTACTTGCAGACTTTCCATGCTAAGTATACACCAATGTCAGGGTGCAGTGGGTCAATATACACGGGTCTGTGCAACGTAATCCCTCATTGCGCAGATCAGTGTGTTGGCCTACGTGTACTCTCTCTATTGGGGTGTACTTAATTTCAAGTACAGGGCTATGATAAAGCAAGAGCAGACAAGGAGCAAGGATGGGGCTAAGACCAGCTCAAGGAAAGAAAGAGGAGAAATAGCCTAAGTACAAATCGACGAGAATCACTAGGTGATTCTCGCCGATTCGGCGAGAATCACTAATGATTCTCGCCGAGTCGTCGAGAATCACTAGCTGATTCTCGCCGGTTGGAGCCGGCAGTTTCTACACCGCCAGAAATTTCTCTAAGGCAGAATTGTCGAGAATCACCAAGTGATTCTCGCCGATTCGTCGAGAATGACTCTGCATTCTCGACGAATCGGCATGAATCAAGTGTGATTCCCGCCGATTCTCCCCGGCTTCTGTATCTGTGCAGTCAGATTTCGGCTAAGCAGAAGTCGGCGAGAATCGTAAGTGATTCTCGCCGATTCGGCGAGAATCACCTACGATTCTCGCCGATTTTGACTTGGCAATTTTTCTGAAAGTTCTGGACCGGTCCAAGTTACCTGCAGCTGTTTGAACCGGACTTTGGTCCTTACTTTGGTGGGACCCACAACGGTCATCTTCTTGACCTAGGGTATAAATACGATACATTGTGAACAGTAAAAGGAACGGATATACGGTATTTCAAAAAGAACGAGCGGCCGACGACAAACCCTAATCTCGCGATCTTGCTCCGCCGGTCATCTCCGCCGCTCGCACGTTTGTCGCCGCTGCTGATCTCAGGGTCTTCCAGATCTCCGGCGACAGAAGCTTAGGCTAGCATAGCGTCTCACGCGTCTAACGAGAGATCCCTTGTCTCTTGATTCGTTGATCGGGAAAATCTTTCCCCTTCCGAATCGATCGAGACGATCGATCCTTGTGTGACCGTTGGTAGATCTTGCTTCCTTTGCTACGAAGTTTGAATCAAGTTGGCACTGCTGCTGCGCTCCGTCGCCGCTGCTGATTCTGAGAACGTTGCCGCCGCCTCAAGTCGCCGCCGGTTTCGGGAAAGATTCACTCCAAGTGAGAGCTACGGCTGTGCACTCTTCGTTGACTTCAAGAGCACATTGTCAAACGAAGAGGGTCACCTTCTCTCCAAACGTTGTTTGTATTTCTTACAAGCTAGTTTTTAATTTCCTTGTAACGGACCGATTGGTCCCTAGTTGTAAGGGTTGGGTGCAACCCGGACTGTGGGAGTGTTGACTCCTACGTGTGGAAGGGTTCCTTCCGTGAGTGCAAGGATTGGATTTCAATCCTGTTGGTGAAGTGACCGAGTCGTCCCGTGTTGGGAGATAGGTCGAAGGGGGAAAGTGGACGTACCCAAATCGGGGAACCACTATATATTGTCTGTGTTCCTTGTGTGCTTGGTTGTTTTGTTTTCTTATGCAGGTAAATCTTTAATTCCGCAATTACGCTGCAGAGTCACCTAATCCCCCCCCCCTTAGGTGAAGATAGTTGACACTAGGTGAACTTTCAAGTGGTATCAGAGGGAGGTTACTCATCAAAAAGGTTCACACCTTGAGTAGAATCCTGCCCCCAGTGTCAAGAAGCAGACAGATATCCTCCATGGACGGACTCAAGCACTCCGGCAAAATCCCAGTATGCACCAGACTGAACTTTCCTATCTAGAAGGAAAGAATCAGATTCTACATGGAAGCGGTCGACCCTCGGCTCTTCATGATAGTGGAGGAGGGACCTTACATTCCCACTAAGGCCTCCACCATTGATCCTACCAGGAAAGTACCCAAGCAACTTTCGGAAATGGACAAGGACGAAATGGTGCTGTTCGGACTCGACAAGAAAGCTCAGAACATCCTGGTGAGCGCAGTTGACGACTCTATGATGCAGAACTTCAGCAATTGCAGGACAGCCAAGGATCTCTGGAGCTGTCTGATTGTCTTAATGGAGGGCACAGATGAAGTGAGGGACGATCGGAGATCCCTCCTCAATCAGAAATATGAGGCCTTCAGACAAGGGCCAAAGGAGGAGATCGGAGTCACCTTCGAAAACTTCCTCAAGATCGTCAATGCACTCAAATGATATGGAAGAGTGTTCACTGACGGTGAACTCAATGATAAATTCCTTAGGTCCCTCACTAAGGAATGGGACACAAAGATCTGCGCCATCCGCGAGTTTGGCAGACTTGTGGAAACCGACCCTCAGATTCTGTTCGGGAAGCTCATGTCCTATGAGCTTCAGTTGAACACAAGGAAGGCTGAAGAGGAAGCAGAGAAAGCCGCGGCCAAGGAAAAGACGGTGGCCCTGAAAGCCATTCACTCCAGAAAGGGTAAGGGTGTCGCCTCCTCCCGGGCATGGAAGAGGGATGAAGAGGAAGACTCTGAGCCAAGCTCCTCCGGATCAGAGTTATCTGAGGAAGATTTATCCCTTATCACAAGGGAATTCAAGAAGTTCCTCAAGCTGAGGAATCAGAGAAAGAGAACCGGCTCCTCCTCAAGGGATCAGAAGAAGAACTATTCCTCTGACAGGTATGTTTCCAAACCGAATAAACACCGCTCTTCTGACATTATATGTTTTGGTTGCAACAAGCCAGGACACGTCGTGGCCGACTGCCATCAAGGCAAGAGGGAAAAGGGAAAGGGAGAGGAGCACAGGTCCTCAAGAGACAAGAAGAAGGAGAGGAGTTACATCGCAAAGAAGCCAAAGACACTGAGTGAATCTGACACGTCAGACACCAGCGATGATGAGGAGGCCTACTTTGGGCTAATGGGTCGCTCTGACTCAGAAGGAGATTGCCCCCCATTTACGGGGAAGGTAAAAGATCACACCCCTCTCTCCGACTCTGACTCTGATCCTGAGTCTCAGGATGATGATGCTGAGGATAGCTCTTCTGCCCGTGAAGCTGAGCTTCTCGATAAGTATGAGCTTCTGCTCAATACTTCTCTGGAATGTCGAAAGAGAATGAAGGCTGCGAAGAAGGAAGTAAAATCCCTTAAAAGTGAAAGTGTATCCCTGAGGGAAGAGATCACCAGTTTGATCTCTCTCCGACAGGAGCACTTGGAACTAACTTCAAAGCATTCAGAGTCTCTTAAGCTCCTTGATCTCAAGCAGGAAGACGTCGACAAGTTGGAAGAACTACTTGCGGCAGAAAGGAAGATCGTCAAGAGCTTCTCTATGCCAAAAACTGTTCTCCCATTAGTTGATACCTTCTCTGCTCAGGCCAAAGGAGCTGGCTTGGGGCATGTAGGTGTGTCCAGTTCCTCGTCCAGGAGAAACAGGAACAGGAGAAAGAATAAGGCTGCCAAGAAAGCCTCTGCTGATGAGAAAGGAAAGGCCCCACTCAGTCCTGTTGAGTTCAGAAAGCCTAGCTTTCCCTGTAACCAACATGACTTTGAGTCAACATATGGGCATCACTTCAGGCCCTCGGTTGCAAAGCCGAAGAGCCGATATGATGGGTGGACCTTTCCCCGTAACTTCAGTGAGAGTGTCTTCAAGGCACCCTATGAGGAAATCCACTTGGGAAATTATGGTCAATTCTCTAGCGGCCATAATAGGAAGCTGGCACCTAAGGCCAAACATGTTAAACTGAAAAGCCAAGAGGTGAAGAAGTCATGTGACTGTGGTCATCATGTTGCCTCCACCTCCAGGTCTTCGGCCCCAGTTGGACCCCACGTTTCAAGGGTAAAGCAGGCGCCCAAGAGGAAGTATAACAGGTTTGACTGCTGGTACTGTGGCAAAATTGGTCACTTTGCCATGGATTGTTGGTTTAATCCAAGGTATAACGAGACTCCTTATGTTAGCAATGCGAGGCCGACCACTCGTAGAGTTAACCAATCGAGGGGGAGTATGCTAACAAGGAATCTAGGACCCAAGTTTGATTGGGTTCCTAAGGCAAATTAATTCTGTTTTGCAGGGATGTCCAAAGGCCAACAAAACTCCTATTTGGTATTTGGACAGTGGATGCTCCCGTCATATGACTGGGACAAGAAGCCTGCTGCGGGAGTACACCCCAGTCGAGAATGGACCCAAAGTCATCTTTGGGGGATCTGATCGGGGAGTCACCAGAGGTTACGGTATGATTTCCAACGGTATACTCTCTATCTCTGACGTAGCTTATGTTGAAGGGTTAAATCATAACCTGATCAGCGTAAGCCAGTTATGTGATAAAGGGTATGACGTTAAGTTCTGCAAGGATAAATGCCTGATAATATCATGTGACTCTTCGGAGACCGTATTAACAGGCATTAGGAGCAGAAAAATTTTCTGTTTAGACTTTCTTAGTTTAGACTCTTCTACCCCTGTATGCCTAGTAGCAAAAGGCAGTGCATCTCTTTGCGAACAATGGCACAAGAGATTGGCACACATTAATTACAAGACAATTAATATGCTATTTTCAAAAGACTTAGTAAGGGATGCTCCCATTATTAAGTGCATTAAAGATAGTCCATGTCCTGCATGTCAAATGGGCAAGCAGACTCGGGCTACCTTTAAGAGCATCCCAGACAAAGATTCCTCCAGATGTCTTTACCTTCTGCACATGGACCTGTTTGGTCCTATGCAAGTTCATAGCTTAGGAGGGAAGTCATATACGCTAGTGATTGTAGATGATCACTCTCGGTTTACGTGGGTGTTCTTCTTAAAACGCAAGTCGGATACGTTTGACATCTTCACTAATTTTGTCAAGCAGATACAGAACGAACTTACCTGCTCGGTGGTCAAAATCAGAAGTGACCACGGAACAGAGTTTGAGTCTGGGACTATGACAGAGTTCTGTGAAGAACTTGGTATCTTTCATGAATTCTCCTCCCCTCGCACTCCTCAACAGAACGGAGTGGCGGAGAGGAGAAATAGAACACTCATTGAGGCAAGCACGACAATGTTGAATGACGCTTCTCTCCCAGAATACTTCTGGGCCGAGGCTGTCAATACGGCTTGTCATGTACAAAACCGGGCATTGATTAACAAAAGCCATCGTAAGACTCCCTATGAGCTACTGAAAGGCAAGAAACCAACCATGTCCTACCTGAGGATCTTTGGCTGCAAATGTTATGTACTGAATAATGGGAAGTACCCGCGTACTAAGTTCGGTGAAAAATGCTTCGAAGGCATATTTATGGGTTATAGTAGCCGCAGCCGGGCTTATAGAGTTTTCAACAAGAAAACCCTAGTGGTAGAGGAGTCAATCAATGTTGTATTTGATGAAGGAAGTTTGCTTAATGGCAAGACTTCTAGTCTTCTTCCTGAAGATGCAGGTGACAGACTCGAAAGGTTGCAACTGGATGAGCCCGAGAAAGATGCACCTCCAACATACGTCAAGGTATCCACTTCTACGCAGATCGGAGAAGTTGAAAATCAAAATGGAGCAACTCCTTTAGAAGAAGGCGATGTCCAAGAAGTAGTCGACGCTCCTGACGCCAGACTTCTACAGCTCAGACACATGCGGGATCATCCCAGAGATCAGATCATCGGAGATCCTCGTGACGGAGTCAGAACTCGCCGAGGTACTATTAACAAGATTCTGCATCTTAGCTTCCTGTCACAGGTTGAGCCAAAGAAGTTCGACGAGGCAAACAAAGATGCTGCATGGATTTTGGCCATGCAAGATGAATTGCATCAGTTCGAAAGATGCAACGTTTGGACGCTTGTGCCCAGACCTCAAAAGCAGAATGTGATTGGCACCAAGTGGATCTTCAGGAACAAACTGGATGAACATGGTGTCATCATAAAGAACAAGGCCAGGCTAGTGGCTCAAGGTTACCGTCAGGAGGAGGGGATTGACTTTGACCAGACGTTTGCACCAGTTGCACGGCTCGAAGCTATCCGGCTATTCCTAGCTTATGCCTCCCACAAAGGATTCACAGTTTATCAGATGGACGTGAAATCAGCTTTCTTGAATGGAGATTTGAAAGAGGAAGTATACGTCGCTCAACCTCCAGGTTTTGTCAATCCCACTTATCCTAGTCATGTATATTTTCTTAATAAAGCACTATATGGCTTAAAACAAGCTCCTCGAGCTTGGTATGAAACTTTGTCTAGTTTTCTTCTTGAGAACAAATTCTCTAGAGGAAAAATAGACAAGACATTGTTTCTCAGGGAAGTCAAAGGCAAGATTTTGCTGGTGCAAATCTATGTTGACGACATTATATTTGGCTCCACGGACAACAATCTTTGCAAAAAGTTTTCAAGACTTATGCAAGGAAAGTTTGAAATGAGCAGTATGGGGGAGCTGAAGTACTTCTTGGGACTTCAAGTGAAACAGTCTGAGGATGGAATCTTCATCTCTCAGACAAAGTTCACAAATGAACTCCTCAAGAAATTCGGAATGGAGAATGCAACCTCTATGAGGACTCCAATGGGATCCACTATGTCTCTGGATAAGGATGAGAAAGGTAAACCTTTCGATGAAACCAAATACAGAAGCATCATTGGATCTCTGCTCTACCTTACTGCCAGTAGACCAGATATCATGTTCTCCACATGTGTTTGTGCCAGATATCAGGTGAACACTAAGGAATCTCACTATGTCGCTGCAAAGCGAATTCTTAGATACCTTAAAGGTACTCCAAATCTTGGCTTGTGGTACCCGAGAAACAATGATGTCGAGCTAATAGGTTTTTCAGATGCTAATTTTGCAGGGAGTAGGGATGACAGGAAAAGCACTTCCGGGACGTACCAATTCCTCGAAAGAAGGCTTATCTCCTGGAACAGCAAGAAGCAAAATTGTGTTGCAACCTCCACAGCAGAGTCTGAGTACATCTCGGCAGGGAGCTGTTGCGCACAACTTCTATGGATAAGGAACCAGTTAGCAGACTATGATCTTCAGTTCAAGGAAGTGCCCATGTATTGCGACTCCTCAAGTGCAATTGCCATCGCAAACAATCCAGTATCGCATAGCAGAACGAAGCATATTGAAGTGCGCTACCACTTCATTCGGGAGCACGTGGAGAACAAGGACATCTCTCTCTGCTATGTCCCCACGGACAAGCAGATCGCAGATATTTTCACAAAGCCCTTAGACGAGGCCAAGTTCAGTCTCTTCAAAACTGAATTGGGGATGCTCAACTATGAAGAATAAAGACTCCAGATGCTCCTGGCTCATGCCTCTAGAGGGAGCATCTGCCAGCATTTCAAGTGACAACATAAATGCACGAACTGAGGGGGAGCATGGTGTCCGTTACACCAGACCCAAATTTGCAGAAGCCGAAAAGGGGGAGATTACCCTCTCGGCTAAGGCTAAGGTAGCTCAATGCTCTAGTTTGCTCTCAAGTAACGGGTAATGCTTATCCCTATCACCTCACTTTTAAGTTTCGGTTTTTCATTCCTATATGCTCTATTCACCTTAGCTTGTAGGGTTTAGGCTTCTTCAAATAGGGGGAGATTGTTGGGTATTGCATCCACAATGTACCTGATTTGAAGAAGCCCCTGTGCAAGCCAAGGTAAATAGACAATGTATTTGATGAAATATTTCTAGTTGTACTTGCAGACTTTCCATGCTAAGTATACACCAATGTCAGGGTGCAGTGGGTCAATATACACGGGTCTGTGCAACGTAATCCCTCGTTGCGCAGATCAGTGTGTTGGCCTACGTGTACTCTCTCTATTGGGGTGTACTTAATTTCAAGTACAGGGCTATGATAAAGCAAGAGCAGACAAGGAGCAAGGATGGGGCTAAGACCAGCTCAAGGAAAGAAAGAGGAGAAATAGCCTAAGTACAAATCGACGAGAATCACTAGGTGATTCTCGCCGATTCGGCGAGAATCACTAATGATTCTCGCCGAGTCGTCGAGAATCACTAGCTGATTCTCGCCGGTTGGAGCCGGCAGTTTCTACACCGCCAGAAATTTCTCTAAGGCAGAATCGTCGAGAATCACCAAGTGATTCTCGCCGATTCGTCGAGAATGACTCTGCATTCTCGACGAATCGGCATGAATCAAGTGTGATTCCCGCCGATTCTCCCCGGCTTCTGTATCTGTGCAGTCAGATTTCGGCTAAGCAGAAGTCGGCGAGAATCGTAAGTGATTCTCGCCGATTCGGCGAGAATCACCTACGATTCTCGCCGATTTTGACTTGGCAATTTTTCTGAAAGTTCTGGACCGGTCCAAGTTACCTGCAGCTGTTTGAACCGGACTTTGGTCCTTACTTTGGTGGGACCCACAACGGTCATCTTCTTGACCTAGGGTATAAATACGATACATTGTGAACAGTAAAAGGAACGGATATACGGTATTTCAAAAAGAACGAGCGGCCGACGACAAACCCTAATCTCGCGATCTTGCTCCGCCGGTCATCTCCACCGCTCGCACGTTTGTCGCCGCTGCTGATCTCAGGGTCTTCCAGATCTCCGGCGACAGAAGCTTAGGCTAGCATAGCGTCTCACGCGTCTAACGAGAGATCCCTTGTCTCTTGATTCGTTGATCGGGAATATCTTTCCCCTTCCGAATCGATCGAGACGATCGATCCTTGTGTGACCGTTGGTAGATCTTGCTTCCTTTGCTACGAAGTTTGAATCAAGTTGGCACTGCTGCTGCGCTCCGTCGCCGCTGCTGATTCCGAGAACGTTGCCGCCGCCTCAAGTCGCCGCCGGTTTCGGGAAAGATTCACTCCAAGTGAGAGCTACGGCTGTGCACTCTTCGTTGACTTCAAGAGCACATTGTCAAACGAAGAGGGTCACCTTCTCTCCAAACGTTGTTTGTATTTCTTACAAGCTAGTTTTTAATTTCCTTGTAACGGACCGATTGGTCCCTAGTTGTAAGGGTTGGGTGCAACCCGGACTGTGGGAGTGTTGACTCCTACGTGTGGAAGGGTTCCTTCCGTGAGTGCAAGGATTGGATTTCAATCCTGTTGGTGAAGTGACCGAGTCGTCCCGTGTTGGGAGATAGGTCGAAGGGGGAAAGTGGACGTACCCAAATCGGGGAACCACTATATATTGTCTGTGTTCCTTGTGTGCTTGGTTGTTTTGTTTTCTTATGCAGGTAAATCTTTAATTCCGCAATTACGCTGCAGAGTCACCTAATCCCCCCCCCCCCTTAGGTGAAGATAGTTGACACTAGGTGAACTTTCAGTAACCACCACTGTTTTTTATTTTTCAGAGGATCCAGACTCGCAAACGGGGGTCGATGAAGATAAAGACGATGATGAAGACGGAGAGGAAGAGGATGGCGAGAGTTCCCTCCTTCCTTCATTTGGCGGGATGGAGGACATTGCGAACGATGTCGGGAGCACAAAAGAATGAGGGAAGAAGATTGTTGTCCTCCTGTCGAAGCTTGTATGGCGGGAGCAGGACCGCGCCACTGCGAAAAAAGAATTCCGCGAGATGGTGGAGCAGAGGCTGGAGGCCATTGAGCGTGACTATTTTTTGGCGAGACGGGGCGGCCTTGTGGGCCTTCCATCGAGACTTCTCCTGGGAGATGCATCGCACAGATCTGAGACCAAGCCCGTTGGATCAACCTAGGGTGCACCACCCTATCTTCCTACTACAACTCGTCAGTGCCCCCGAGGACCAGACGGCGGGAGCGAGGACGATGGCACTGGGAACCGTATTGACTTGAAGAAATCTTGCCCCTTCTCGCCTCTCGGCCTTCCCTTCTCGCAATGTACCCTGTTTTTCTTTTATATATTTCGAACAGCTCACTTGTGATTTTTTTATTTTTGTCCTTTTTAGCTCTCGCCCGGCGAGAGCGATCCCTGCTTTGGTTTTCCTTTACGCTCCACATGGCGTTTTGAAATGTCTTGCACGAGTTTGAACCCTGGGTCAGTCACTATCATCCCGAGCCGGAACCCGAGGCGTCGCCGACCTGGGGCCTGTACTACCGCCGCTATTTTTAATTCTCTTTTTTAGAAAAGACATCATTACCCTGATTTCCTATAAATAGAGAAGTCACCAAACACATTTATTTCTCCGATCCGGAACCTTCATTCTTCTCCTCGTTGCTTTCGCGGCTTGCCGAGAACTCCCCCCCTTGCTTCCGCCTTCTTCTCTTGTTCTCGCCTATTCCTTTCATCTTCAATCCTCCCCACAGAATGCCAGGCAAGAACGAGGGACGTTCCCATTGCGCGAAAGCCTTCCGAAAACATCAATTCCCCACTTGTCGCCTTACCCCTGAAGAGTATCAACGGATGACTTCCCAGTACGTTCCCGCTGGCTTCACCGCGAGAGCTCCCGGTAAACGAGACAGGGTAAACAACGCGAGAGAGGGGGAGCTCGCCATCCCCCTCGAACACTTCGAGGTGAGCTTTCACCTTCCCCTCTGGCCAGAGATGTGCTAGGCACTCTGTTACTACGGTGTTGTTCCCGCCCAGCTGAACCCAAACTCAGTCGCCATCCTTGTAGCGTTCATCTGCTACATGTGATCAGAGAAGATCGAGTTTAGCCTCCCGATCTTTCGAAAGCTATTCACCTTCCGCGCGAAGGGAGGAGTAGTATTCTTCTTTGGGCAGCTGCTCAAGACAACCGGTCTCGCCAACAAGCATCATCATTGGGGCGAGAAGTTTATCTTCGTTTCTGGCGATTTCGGCCGCGTTCCTCTTGCGCTCATTCAATATAAGGACGCCGCCTACCCTGGGATCGCGCGAGAGCGCCATTCTAGAGTTCTTCGGGACGAAGGAGTGTGATGTACAATTCCTCCGGCGGGACGTCGACTCTCTCCCTCCCGTGCCTCCCTGTGAAGGTATGGTCTCTTCTTCAACCTGATACTCCTGTCCTAAACTTCAACATATTCTGTTGCTGCCCTTGTAGGAGAGCGAGAAGTTCCTCTATGCCAACCCTTTGACGAGACTCAGTGTACCGAGGGCCAGGCTGCGAGAGATTCGCTGGCCTTCGCGTAGTCTGGGGCCCAGGCTTGTCGGGACGAGCCTGCCCCGCCTCCTTCGACCAGCGCCGGGAAGCGAAAGCCCAGCACCTTTTCGTCCCAGCCGCTGAAGAGACTAAAGCCAACTACCGCCGACGAAGGGAAATCCGTGACGACTGTTCCCGCCCGACTTCTCGCACTAGGCCATTCCTTCAAAGAGGTTCTTTAGGTGGCCAGGGAGATGACACTTGCTTCCAGGAATAGCGGCGGGGCTCCTACCGAGAACTCTCCAGCCACAAGCAGGGCTGGTAACGAGGGGGCGGCTGTCGAGACCTCCACTCGGTCTCCGTCCAAGGTGGTGCCACAGGGGCACAGGAATTTTGGTCTCGGCGTGAAGTGCCTTTATGCGGAAGGGAACCCCCTGCAACAATGGGACTCGGAGGCCAACCGAGTGTCCCTCTCGACGCTGCTCCCAAGCTGGGCCGAGCGTGACGAGGTCACAGGCGAGGCCTTCGCGCTGGGCTACGGTCTTTATAGCCGAGAGTACGCCAGCCTTTATGATCAGCTACCCACACGGCTTCTGGCCTTTGACTCCGTCCGGGGCTTTATGCGTGGGTTCGAGCTTGTACACATGTGCCCACGCCGGAGCATCATCATTAACCGTAACTTCGGAGAGATTCTGAAGGCGCGGGACCGGGCGATAGCCCAGGCGGAGGTTCTGAAGGCATAGCTGACGGACGCTATGGAACGCCTTTCCTTGCGCCCAACGGAGGAGGTAAGCGAGATCTTTTCAAGCACTCGCTCTCTCCTCTGTAATCCACGGGTCGTCTCGGTGTTGATTCGCTCTCTCCTCTGTAAGCCAAATCTTTTTAAGCACTCACTAAGATACGAGAACGTCCTGCTAAAGGACCAGCTCCGGCTCGCGGAAACGACTGTGGTTCCGCCTCCCCCCACACTGGACGAGAGGATGAGGAGCCGTCACTTCTCGTAATACGATATTTACAAGCTCCTGCAGGCCAACTCCCAAGAACCGGTCAAGCTAACCCTGCAGATGTTGCGAGATGTGGGATGCTTGAACGAGGGTGGCAAGATAGTCACCGCTCCCAAGCTTGTTCCCTGGCTGTTCGAGCCCATCCCAAAGCCCCTAGGCGCACCCAACTCCCCGCCCTCGGATGTCCCACAACCTACTACTGCCGGAGAGGCTGCTTGCGAGACACCCGGGGAGGATTCTGGCGAGAGCTCCCGCGAGAGCTCAAGCGGGAACTCGAGTGGGTATAGCGCGTCTCCTTGATGGGTCCTTTTCTTCCTCCCTTTTTTTTTCTTTTTCGTTTGTAATGAGCGAGAGGCTCCCATTTTTATAATATTGTGAGTTGTTTATAATGTAAATGTTGGAACTTTGCTCCCCTCTTTTTTTTCTAACTGTTAAAAATGAATGTTGTTCAAGAATGTTTCCGCCCGGGGCCCCTGGCCCCCTCTAGGATAGTCTCTCTTAGCGGCCGATAGGTGAGAATCTGTAGAGAGCTCAAGGCACAAACACGTCATTCCCGCGTTCTGCCGAGAACTATTTATCGAGAGCGTTGCCCCTGGCCCCCCTTTTTTAAGGGAAGACCCCCTTTCTTATCTTGCGTGGTCGGTCGGGACTTCGCGCCTAGACCCTCTCCTTGTCCGACCAAGGATCAACCACCAAAGTCTCCCTGCCGGGAACTTCTTTTGCCGAGATCCCCTTACCCGACACCTCTCGGCCGGGATTTCTCCAGGCTGAGGCCCCTCCTGATCAAGTAGATCCTCAATCCTCCTGTTCTGCCTTCTGGGTGTGTCTTTGGTTCAAGCCTAGAACATTTGTAACAAAATATTTGAAAATACTGAACCTATCCCCCTACAAGAGAGCCTTCGGACCTGCCAGCTAGATGAGAGCCTGCGCAGAGGGTCTACCTGGGGCCGAGCCGAACTCGGGGTGTCGATGAAGTTCTCAAAACCAAACCTCTCCCCCATAGGCGAGCCTTCGGACCTGCCAGCTAGATGAGAGTCTGTACAGCGGGTCTACCTAGGGTCGAGCCGAGCTCGGGGTGTCGATGAAGTCCTCAAAACCAAACCTCTCCTCCATAGGCGAGCCTTTGGACCTGCCAGCTAGATGAGAGCCCGTGCAGCGGGTCTACCTGGGGCCGAGCCAAGCTCGGGGTGTCGATGAAGTTCTCAAAACCAAACCTCTCCCCCACAGGCGAGCATTCGGACCTGCCAGCTAGATGAGAGCCTGCGCAGCGGGTCTACCTGTGGCTGAGCCGAGCTCGGGGTGTCTATGAAGTTCTCAAAACAAAACCTCTCCCCCATAGGAGAGCCTTTGGACCTGCCAGCTAGATGAGATCCTGCGCAGCGGGTCTACCTAGGGCCGAGCCAAGCTCGGGATGTCGATGAAGTCCTCAAAACCAAACCTCTCCCCCACAGGCGAGCCTTTGGACCTGCCAGCTAGATAAGAGCCTCCGCAGCGGGTCTACTTGGGGCCGAGCTGAGATCGGGGTGTCGATGAAGATTCTCAAACCAAACCTTTCCCCCACACGCGATCCTTCGGACCTGCCAGCTAGATGAGAGCCTGCGCGGCGGGTCTACCAAGGGCCGAGCCAAGCTCGGGGTGTTGATGAAGTTCTCAAAACCAAACCTCTCCCCCACAGGCGAGCCTTCGGACCTGTCAGCTAGATGAGAGCCTGCGCAGCGGGTCTACCTGGGGCCGAGCCGAGCTCGGGGTGTCGATGAAGTTCTCAAAACCAAACCTCTCCCCCACAGGCGAGCCTTCGGACCTGCCAGCTAGATGAGAGCGTGCACAGCGGGTCTACCTGGGGCCGAGCAGAGCTTGGGGTGTCTATGAAGTTCTCAAAACCAAACCTCTCCCCCACAGGCGAGCCTTCGAACCTGCCAGCTAGATGGTAGCCTGTGCAGTGGGTCTACCTGGGGTTGAGCCGAGCTCAGGGTGTCGATGAAGTTCTTAAAACCAAACCTCTCTCCCACAGGCGAGCCTTTGGACCTGCCAGCTAGATGAGAGCCTGCACAGCGGGTCTACCTGGGGCCAAGCCGAGCTCGGGGTGTCGATGAAGTTCTCAAAACCAAACCTCTCCCCCACAGGCAAGCCTTCGGACCTGCCAGCTAGATGAGAGCCTATGCAGCGGGTCTACCTGGGGCCGAGCCGAGCTGGGGGTGTCGATGAAGTTCTCAAAACCAAACCTCTCCCCCACAGGCGAGCCTTCGGACCTGCCAGCTAGATGAGAGCATGCGCAATGGGTCTACCTGGGGCCGAGCCGAGCTCGGGGTATCGATGAAGTTCTCAAAACCAAACCTCTCCCCCACAGGCGAGCCTTCATACCTGCCAGCTAGATGAGAGCCTGCGCAGCGGGTCTACCTGGGGCCGAGCCGAGCTCGGGGTGTCGATAAAGTTCTCAAAACCAAACCTCTCCCCCACAAGCGAGCCTTCGGACCTGCCAGCTAGATGAGAGCCTGCGCAGCGGGTCTACCTGGGGTCGAGCCGAGCTCGGGGTGTTGATGAAGATTTTCAAACCAAACCTATTCTATCATTAAGATGAGAAAGCAGATATCAGATCCAAGCAAGAAGCATATCCTGATAGCATTTTGGTATGACAATATTTTGGAATGATAATATTTGACTACAAACGTACAATCCCCTTTTTCCCTCATGGGTAAAAGCATTTTAGATCATCACCACTCCAGGTGTGGCTCAAGGTCCTCCCCTCCACATCCTGGAGGTAGTAACCTCCGTTTGCCAGAACCTCCTTTACTATGTAAGGTCCTTCCCAGTTGGGGTTGAGCTTGCCAATAGGGGCCGACCTTCCTGCCGCGTCGACCTTTTTCAGCACTAGGTCCCCTTTGGCGAATTGCTTGATTCTAACATGTTTATCGAAGTACTTGGCCATTCGCTGCTTGATCTCTTCCTTCCTGATGACTGCAACATCCCGCAGCTCCTCTACCATGTCTAGCGAGAGGCGCAACTCTTCTTTGTTTCCCAATCTCCAAGCCTCGTCTCCTTTTTCTGCGGTCATGACCCGCAGGGACCGAACCTCAAACTGTACTGGGAGGACAGCCTCGCTCCCATGAGAGAGCTTGAAGGGGGTCTCACCGGTGGCCGTGTTTGGAGTCGTCCGCAAGGCCCACAGGATGGAGGGGAGCTGCTCTACAAAGTTCCCTCTCAGGTTCTCCACCTTCTTCTTGAGCAAGTTCACAATAATCTTATATGCTGCTTCCACCTGGCCATTGCTCCGGGGGTGATGGACAGATGAAAACCTGAGTTTTATCCCCAGCTTGGTGCAGAAGCTGATGAACTCCTCACTAGCAAACTGAGGACCGTTATCTGTCACTATTGCTTGGGGTAGCCCATGCTTGCATACGATTTCTCCCCAAACAAAGTTTCTGATGACCTGGGAAGTGACCTTGGCTAGATCCTTGATCTCCAGCCACTTGAAGAAGTAATCGATCATGACTAGGAGGAACCTCCTCTGACCGCTAGCTAGGGTAAAAGGTCCAACTAGATCCATCCCCAGATGGCGAAAGGCCATGGCGCTGCGATGCTACGAAGCCTTTGATCGGGCATGAGCTGGAGGGGTGCGTATACTTGACATTTTAGGCATCTCATCGCAAACTCAATCGTATCCTTCCTCAGGGTCTGCCAAAAATATCCTTGCCTTACCACCCTTGCCTCCAACATCCTTCCCCCTGAGTGGCTACCACACTCTCCCGAATGTACCTCCTCCAGGATCCTCGGGATTTCCTCCTCGGTCACACATCTCGCAAGGAGCCCTGACAACATCTTACGATGCAGACCCCCTTCCATCATCAGATAGTGAGCTGCCTTTCTCCTGAAGCTCTTTGCGTCCTTAACCTCCTCTGACAACTCTCAAGTGGTCAGGAAGGTCACCAATTGGTCTACCAAGGAGGATTATCATCCTACCTCCATCAACTCCCCTTCCTCAATTGCTGGTTGGAACAGTTCAGTTAAGGTTCCTCCTCCCCGAGGCCCAAACTTCGCTAATCGATCAGCCGCCGCACTTTCTTCCCTGGGAACATGCTGGATGGAGAAAGACAGGAATCCTCCGATGATTGCCCTTAGCTTGGATAGATATTTCACAAGGGTAGGCTCCTGAGCCTCAAACTCCCCTCGGATCTGCGATGCCACTACCATTGAATCTGTGAAGGCCCCCACGTATTGGATCTCTAGTTCCTTTGCCAACCGAAGGCCGGCTATCAAGGACTCATACTTCGCCTGGTTATTGGTTACTGGGAAGTGGTAGGCCATTGCCTGCTCTATAGCAACTCCTTGGGGGCTTACCAATACTACTCCCCCTCCCAAGGAATGCTTTCCCGAGGCCTCATCGACCATCAAATTCCATGCTTCTTGCGGCTGCGGCTCCCCTTCCTCGACTTCAATAACATAGTCTGCCAGAAAGTCCGCAACTGCTTGGGCCTTGATGGAGAGTCTCGGTACAAAGGAGATGTCAAACTCACTCAATTCGATGGACCATTTGGCAAGCCTTCCCGAGTGCTCTATCCCTTCAAAGATTTTATGAAGAGGATGGTCGGTTACCACCCTAATCGAGTGGGCTTGAAAGTATGGACGAAGCTTCCTTGCCGAAACGATCAGAGTATATGCCAGCTTTTCCAGGATGGGGTAGCGAAGCTCCGCCTTCCTCAAGATTCTACTTACGTAGTAGACGGGTAGCTGCTTCTTCCCCTCTTCCCTGACCAGGATGGAACTCACGGCCTCCCCCCCTACCCCGAGATACAAGGCGAGATCTTCCCCCTCCTTCGGGCTTTGAAGTAGTGAATCTTGGGAGAGCTGCCTCTTCAGCCCTTGGAAGGCTTCTTCGCATTCAGAAGTCCACTCGAACATCTGATTACCCCGCAGTACTTTAAAGAACGAAGAACACCTGTCCCCGGACCAGGAGAGGAACCTACTTAGCCCGGCCAGTCTACCTGTCAAGCGTTGGACCTCTTTGGCATTGCGAGGTGATTCCAAATCTTGGATGGCCTTTACCTTGTCAGGATTAGGCTCTACCCCCGCCGGAGTCAAGAGATGCCCGAGGAACTTCCCCCGGCTGGCCCCGAAGACACACTTCAAGTGGTTCAGCCTCATCTTGAACCTCTGTAAGGTGGCGAACGTTTATTCTAGGTCCCGCAGGTGTGAATCTACACACTTGCTTTTGATCATCAAGTCATCGACGTAGACCTCCAAATTCCTCCCCCTTTGGTCTCGGAAGACCTGATCCATCATGCGTTGATATGTTGCCCCTGCGTTTTTCAACCCAAAGGGCATCATTCTATAGCTGAAGCACCCCTCTCTTGTGAGGAAGGAGACGTCCTTGACATCAGGAGGGTGCATTCGGATCTGGTGATAACCTGAAAAAGCATCTAAAAAACTCATAATAGGAAAACCAACGGTTGAATCAACAAGCTCGTCGATTCGGGGCAGGGGGTAGCAATCTTTAGGACATGCTTTACTTAATAATGAAAATTCAATACACATCCTCCATTTTCCTCCCCCTTTCTTCACAATTACCACATTGGAGATCCAGCGGGGATACTGGATCTCTAAGATGAAGCTGGCCTCCAGTAGCTTCTTGACCTCCTCTCGAATGGGCTCCTCCAACTTGGTGGCGATGACCCTCATCTTCTGGCGTATGGGGCGAGTCCTGGGGTCCAAGTTCAGGCGGTGACAAGCTACGTCCGCGTCGATACCCGGCATGTCTACCGCACTCCATGCGAAGATGTCGATGTTGCTCTGGATGCAGATCCTCATTTGCTTCTGATCCTCAGGGCTCAAACCCCTGCTGACCTGCACCTGTTGCACCTGTCTTGCACTGATGAACACCTCCATCTCCACCACTTCCTCGGCCGGCTCTAGGCCCGACCGCTGGACCCACCCGATCCGGACATTTAGCAATTCAAATCAAGTTATACGCAAACATTCACAATTCCACAATAAGAAAATCCGGACTAAAGTAGAGATTTAAAATTAAGTCCAAATTAATCCCAAGAAAATTAATTAATATGAGGGTTGCTTACCCGCTCCAATTTATATAAAAATATTCGGTCAATTTATGCTTGAAAATTCAGATTTTAATTAAGCACAATATTAAATATAAATCAGGACAATTTACTAATCTTCTATTCCACCAAAAATCTCACAAATATTATAGAAGAAATCTCACAAAAAGAGGTTTAAGAATCATTACCCAATCCCAAGAAGTCCGTCCACAATATTGAGTGGAGGAAACGCTCACGACGGTGGTTGATTTTCTATTCTCCACGTGAATCCACGGATCCGCACCTGACGATGAAGACGTGAGCCATTTTCCCTTTACAATAACCTTAGGGGAGGGAGATCCTTGGAAGCCAATATATATTGTAAGTGGAGAAAGGAAAGGTGGTGGAAAATATTCCAAGGTGGTCGGGTTTGGCTTTGGTGATAAAGAGGGTGGTCGGCTAGTTGTTGAAGGGGAAGAGGGGGATCAGGTTGGTGGTGGATGAGGGTGGCCAAATCTTTTTCTTGAAAGGGAGGGAGTGGGTGGTGGCTATGAGGGTGGTCGGCTAGGTTGTTTTTTCGGTAGAGAGAGAGGGGCTCGGTTTTTGGGGAGGGAGAAGGAAGAAGGTGGAGACCTTGAGGAGGGAGGAGGGGAAGGAGAAAGAGGGTCGAGATATAGAGGGGAAGAGGTGGCCGGCGGCCAAGAGGAAGAGAGAGACAAGGGGTCCGAAATTTTGGAGAAGGAGAAAGAGAGAGGAGGAGGAGGGAAACCAATTTAGGTTTTCAATTCTTATTCTTCAATTCTACAAAAATCCTTCATAACCATGGCTATTTATAGCCTACACCACTCAATCTCCATCCTTCATAAATAAAATAAAACATGATGGTTATATGCACTCATTATAACACATGAAATGAAATAATTAAAACAACATATGATGGTTATAAGCACCCATCATTACACATGAAATGAAATTGTTAAAACATAAAATAAACACGTAAAATAAAATTGCTTAAAATATTTAAATTGCTAAATAATATATAATTATAAATATTTAATTTATAATTATATATCTTTATTTGATGGTGGCGGACGTCGAGCAAAACATGTAGCGGCGGCAGTGTTGGCGTCATGGTAGAATCCCATCCTCGAGCTTGCGGCAACGATCGTCCCAATCCACGAACTCGCTCGGACGAGGATCAATAGCGGCCGCATCTATAACATCACCATCAGGACCCTAAGAGAATTTAGGGTTTCAAACCCTAGAAATCCAAAGATATTTTTGACAGATTTTAAGATAACATTGTCAAGGAATTTTATCTTAAAAGAAACATCATTCTCTCCTTAGTAATATTTAGTTCTTATTTTTGAATGCTATATGTACTTTTAATGTTTCATGTGGAAATTAATTCTGTGTAATTTTTGTGAGACATGAAGTTTATGTATGCAATATTATGTGGGGAAAATTGAACTATCTCTCTTGTGTTTAATTTTTGGGATATCAAATTAACTAAGTTTATTATCTTAAATATTTTGTAGTATATTTCTTCATATCGAGGCTAAGTGTAAAACTATTTGAAATTAAAGAGAGTGATAAAAATTAAGTTATGAAAATTTGAATTTTGAAAAATCCAGTTAGAAATTACAAACCACTTTAAATTTAAAATACAGTCACACACATTCACCCCCCCCCCCCTATGTGTGTGACATTTGGTCACTCTATTTCAACAATTGGTATCAGAGGTAGGCTCCCTTATTCAAATCATAACAGATTAGGGTATATCGAAAAGTTAATAACAAAAATGTCTAGTGAAGGAAGTGCTATGAATAGAGCTCTATTATTCAAAGTAAAGGATTACAGTTATAGGAAGAAATGGATGGAAATATATATTAAATCCTTAGGTATTGATGTTTGGGAATTCGTAATAAATGAATTTGTTCCTACTGCAGGAGTGAATCTATTAGAGGATAATAATGAGAAAAGGAGTTAATAGAAATAATAAAGCTATGCAAGCACTTATGTCTGGACTAATATATTCTGAATTGGTTAAGGTTATGAGTTGTACCACTTCTAGTAGCATTTGGCTAATGTTTTAAAATCTTTATGAAGGAGACAGTAAAATTAAAGAAGAAAAACTTCAAATCTTTAGAAGTAGGTATAAAGCCATTAAGATGAAAAATGATGAGAGAATAGAGGACTATATGCAGAGAACTAATGAGTTAGTTAACTCTATGTGAGGATTAAGTGAAATTATAAATGACGCAACCCTTATTAAAACGATCTTAAGATCTCTACCAGAAAAATTTAACCTTAAAGTATCAGCTATTAAAGAAGCTAAAGATTTAAATTTATTAACTTTTGATGAATTACTAGTTCACTAGTTGTATATGAAATGAGAATTATGGACACCAATAAAGAACAAGGCAACTTGCTTTTAATTCAGAATATGAAAAGACTAAAAGTAAATTTGAAGAATTGAATCTTACTCAGAAAAATAGAACTAAGTCTATTAAATTTGAGAATAAGGATAAAACAAAATTTATTGGAAACTGTTTCATGTGGAAAACCTGCACATTTTTTTATTGATTGTTATTATAATAAAATCAAAATAATGACTATACAGAAGCAGAGGTAAAATATTTTGAAAGAATAAATTTTATAATAAATAAATCAAACTACGTTAATAAAGATAATGAAAATAGTGAAAGTGAAAAAGAAAATGATGATGATGATAAAGGGAAATCATTTATTTTTATGGCAAAGTCACATTCATTGTATGAATCAGATGATGAATGTAGAAGTGAAACTTACTTAGAAAGTGAATTAATAGCTTCACTAAAACGAGTTAGAGAACAAGAAGATTTAATAGAATCTCTTGAATCTTAACTTGAAATATATCGAGAGAAAAATAGAAATTCAAAATTCTACACTAAAACACATTGAATCTCAATTAGAAGAATCTATGAGTACCATAAATGAGTTAAAAGAAGAAATAAAATCATTAAAAGATTAAATTAAAATGAATATTAAAATTCAAAATACTTCGATAATTTCAAATGCATTTTCTTTGGTTTATACAAAAAAAATAATGGAGAATGAAATAAAGAATGTGTCTGAGAATTTTCAAGATATAAAACTAAAACAAATAGTGAATGATGATCTAAAAGAAGATGGTTATTTGTTTGATGCCCCTAAATTAATGAAAAATATAGATCAACTCATGAAAGATAGAGTTAGTGATCGAAAGCAAATATAAAAACTCAAGATGGAGATTCAATAACTAAAGAATGATTTTCTGAAAATGACCAAGTTTGAAGAGTCTACAAAAAAACTTAGCAATATAATAGTTATGTAGAGAACCGTAAATCAAATGAGTGGGAAAGGCTATCATCAAGGTGAATCTTCTGGAGGAAAGAAGAAACTGCAGGCTAGCAAAAGGGAAGATAACAAGATGAATGTGAAGTGTTCTTTCTATAAAGGTGAAGTTCTAGAGGTACGGTCAACCTTATACCAAAGAGGTGCTTACAATTGTAATAAATATGGGCATACATTTAGAAAATGTACATTTCAAAAAATAAACCATTGGTTGCATTCAAATAGGAATGCTGGTAATCTTAGGCCACTTAGATGCTCTTATTACAATAATTTTGGGCACGCTTTGAAATTTTGTAAAATGTTAAGAATTTCAAGTAGTGCTAAGAAGAAAAACAAAAACTACCATAGCTTTGTAATTCAATCTGCATTGAAAGCTTTAAAAGAAAGCAAGTCAAATAAATGGATTATCGATAGTGGTTGTACCATTCATATGACAAGTGCGATAGAAAAGATAAAAAATCAAATAAATTATGTTGGTGGAACAGTTAAATTTGGAAATTACCAAGGTGCTAAAATTAGAGGGAAAGGTGATGTTTCTCTTACAAATGGAAATTTAAAAGATATTTTTTTTGTAGAAGGATTAAAACATAATCTACTAAATGCTAGCCAAATCTGTGATAAAGACTATCAAGTTGTCTTTGATAAAAATAGTATAAAGATTTATGATAAGAAAGATAGTATCATTATTATGGGAAAAAGAAACAAAGACAATCTATATATTATGAGTGATTTAAAAAAAAAGTGTATGTTAATTCAAGAAGAACATGATTGGCTATGATATAAGAGACTTTGTCATATTGGTTTTGATAATATCCCAATCTATATAATCATTAAGTTGTATGTGATTTACCAATGATCAAAAAACCTTCAAACTCTATTTTGTGATTCATGTGTGAAAGGAAAAATGACTAAAGTAAGTCATCCTAGTAAATAAATTAACACTTATAAAATACTGGATCTTATACATATGGACCTCTGTGGTCCATTGGTCCATTAAGAATGATGGGTTTAATGAAGAAAGTTATTTTATGATGATGATTGAACTTGATTAACTTGTATATCACTATTAAAAACCAAAGATGTAACTTTCAAAAGTGATAATGTTTTTGCTGGAAAAAATTAGGAAAACATAAAGAGTATAAGAACAGATAGAGGTGGAGAATTTACATTTAAAGAATTTAATGATTTTTGTATTGAACAAGGGATCAACAGTGAATAGATGTCTGTTAAGACATACCTCTCATAAAACACCTTATGAGTTATGGTCTAATAAAATACCATCAGTTAAATATTTTAAAGTATTTGGAAGCAAATGATTGGTCAAAAGAAAGGAGCCTGAAATAGAAAAACTAGAAAATATGTGTGATGAAGCAATTTTTATTGAGTATTCTGTAGCCAGTAAAGCATATAAGTGTCTCTTAAATGATAGCCAGAGGATTGTAGAAACTTCATATGTCAAATTTGATGAACTAAGTCATCAAAATGAAATCATAAACACTGAAGAAGATGAAGATGAAGATATTGAATAAAGCAATAAATAATATGAATATGAAATTACAAGTGAAGAAGAAAATGCTGAGAAAATATCAGATCTAAGGAAATCATGTCAAAAGGATCATCCTGAAAACTTAGTAATTAGAAGCTTAAATAAATGAGTTACAACACGTAACAAACAAATATATTATATTCTATGATAGCATCTGAACAACCTAAAACAGTAAATGAAGCTCTCAATAATGAATTTTGGTTGAGAGCAATGAATGAAGAAATGGAGCAGATTCTTAAGAATCAAACTTGTGAGCGCATAGAGAAACCTAAGAATAAAAACATAATTGGTTCAAAATGGGTTTTTCGAAATAAATTAAATGAAAAGGGAGAAGTTATTAGAAATAAAGAATGATTAATATGTAAAGGTTACTCTCAAATAGAGGGGGTAGACTGTGAGAAGACGTTTGCTCCAATGGCTAGAATAGAGTCAATCGGGATGTTTCTTTCCCTATCTATTAAATTAAATTTCAAATTTTATCAAATGGATGTAAAATCAACATTTTTGAATGGATATTTAGATAAAGAAGTGCATATGGAACAACCTAAGGGGTTTGTTGATCAAACAAATCCATCATATGAGTGTAAGCTAAAAAGGCTCTATATGGTTTAAAACAAGCTCCACGAGCTTGGTATGATCGCTTAGACAAATTTTTACATAGTGCCAGTTTTTAAAATAATCAAATCAATAACACATTATACATCAAATGAATGAATGATGAACTACTTTTTGTGTTAATCTATGCAGACGATATATTACTGGGATCAAGAAATTTAAACTCATATAGTGAATTTATTCAAGAAATGAAGCAGACCTTTGAAATGTCCATGATTGGAGAACTATCATACTTTATTGGGATATAAATATATAAGAAAGAAAATTGTAAATTCTTGAGTCAAAGTAAATATCTATTAGAGATACTTAAGAAATTTGGAATGAGTGATTGTAAGTTGATTAGTACTCCAATGTGTACAAATCAAAAAATATTGAAGGAGATTGATGGTTCTGAGTTGATCAAAATCAATATAGATTATTGATTGGAAGCCTGTTATATCTAACGTAGACACGACCATATATAATGTATTATATATGTTTAATATCAAGATTTCAAAGTAATCCACGAGAATGTCACTGGGTTGCTGGAAAAAGAATTTTAAGGTACCTAAAGGGAACACCTGACTATGGTATCTTCTATCAAAATGAGAAAGCTAGTGTTTTAATGGCCTACATGAATGCTGATTGGGCTGGATGTGTAGATGAACGCAAAAGTACTAGTGGAGGAGCATTTTACATAGGAAGGCATATGTTGCTCGGCTCTCTAAGAAACAAGATTCACTCACTCTATCCGTTGTAGAAGCAGAGTTTATAGCTGCCACCACTTATTGCACACAATTATTATGGATGAGAGAAGAACTTAAGAATTATGGAATTATTCATAATAATCTTATAGAGATCAAATGTGAAAATACAAATGCTATCAATATTTCTAAGAATCCTGTGGTGCATAGTAAGGCAAAACATATCTCAGTATAATATTTCTTTTTAAAAGAACATATCAGTAAGAATGATATAGATCTCATATATGTTCTTACAAAGAAACAAGTAGCTGATATTTTTACAAAACCTTTATCAAAGCCCTAATTTTTAGAGATAAGAGATAGCTTAGGGATCAGATCCCTATCTACTATAAACTAAATAACATTTTGTTAGGGGGAGCTCTCTTGTGGTAAAGAGAGGCTCCAAATCCTTTGGAAATGTTGTCAAAGGGGGAGAAAATGTAAGGGGAGGATAGTATGATAGCTACTATCAACTAAATAATAGTACCGAGAGGGGTACTCTTCTCGTAGTAGGAAGAAGTTCTTCTTCTAGTAAAACTATTAAGTAGAATATCATGGACTTGATGTTGATGTTGTGCTATATTTTTGCTTGTGTTATTTACTAACCATCTTATATTTGTGTGTTAAGAATACTATTATTGATTTGCAGGTGTGTTATATGCTCTGAAGTTGTGTGAGTTTATTGCATTTGTAACCTCCATTTGACACATGACTTTTATTTGTGTTATATCCTTGCATAATGATTATCAATGTTATTTTCTTTCATGTTTACATTAACACCATTGTTTATGAAAAATCACATTTTCATGAAATGAGAAGCTAAAAAACAGTTTTATGCTCATGGATTAATATATGTAGTAACAAAACAAGTATTAGTGTTAAAATCCAGCACTTCATGATCACCCATTCAACAGGTCATAAGGCCAAACATTTAACTAGATCACTAGCAAATTATTGTGATTTCTTATTTAAGTAATTTGTTGGCCACATAAGTGTAAGGTCAATGGTCACACTATGTACCGTTATACAACACATTCCATTCAGGGATATTGGCTCACCCAAAATCACTTTTGTAGACACCAATAAACAACTTAAGGTCTGATCACCCAAAGGCATGCCAGATCCAATACTTTTTTGGCCTAAATCCTGATCTCGATTAAAATGATACCAAGTCTATTAACTTAACTTAGTCCAACACATGTTTATATAACATAGTCCAAAGCATAACCTACCCACCATAAGTCACCTACTTCTATAATTGGCATAAAGGGTAACAGTCAAATTAAGACCCTTAAGATTTCATGCTAAGGGTATCAAGGTAGAATAATATTCTTGAACATATCTAAACATGAATATCTTGAAGTAGGATAATTATTAAGATAATAAGTCACTACACAAGCTTAAACTAAGATAAGTAACGCATCATTTAGGGCAATTGAATCATCAATTTATCAGATCATCCATTTGCTCTTTAAAATCTTTAAACCATCATAATTAATATCACCAATATGAATTAGGCATGATTTATGTTAGGTTTGCTAATAAAATTATTATCATCAATATGAAACTTTTCATAAATTTAAGGAAAACGGTGCAAAATGAGTTCCAAATGCCTCGAAACATTATTCATGTGTGCCTTATATGAATATAAGAATGTCACCATAAATTCACCATTTAGTTCAATCAAAAATACCAAATAATTTCATAAATATGCATCTTTAAATTTTATTGAATTTGTGACAAACATTTTAAAAAGTTTTCCAAAAATTCCAAAATTCTTGAGAGGTTCATAATGTCACTATATACTCCGGGATTTTCACAATTTTTGGAGCAATATCCAAAGAAAAATACACAAAATATGAATTTTCTAAAGGGGACATCAAATTCAAATTAACCTATAGGGATTAATACGCATTCTCAGGAAATGTGTCACCCCACTTTGAAAAGTTCAGAGCCCGCAGCTTTTATGTTAGCCACTTGATAAGTTATGTCGCTAAACCCTTTAATTCTAAGCAGAAAGGTCACATTGAAAAATCCCACCAAAGGGCTCCTGTACTCGTGCAACCTAAGCCCAGTCCTGTCCAAAAAGATTGTCGGCCCGGTTTTTTAAAAGACCGGTCTTTTGACTGACCGGTTTAGGACCGGTTCCACCCAAACCGGTCCCGGTCCGGGACCGGTTTTCCTCCTCTTGAGGAGGACCGGTTGGGACTGAAGGACCGGTCCCGAACCGTTCTTTTTTACAGGTCTTTTGTCCGGTCTTTTAACAAATTGACTAAAAATGATCGGTCTTTTACTAAAATTACAAAAATGACCAGTCTTTTACCAGTCTTTTGACCGGTCCCGGTTCGGGACCGGTCTTTTTTACCGGTCCCGGTCTGGGACCAGTCTTTTACCGGTTCCAGTCCAGGACTGGTCTTTGATGAAAAAAGGGGGACCCCTTGGGACCCCTGGGACCGGACCGGTCCCTAGCCGGTCCTAACCGGTCCGGTCCAAACCGGATCGGTTAGGACCGATTTTTTTGTGCACCCCTACCTAAGCCTGGTCTCCGTGAGTACCCTTGTAACATGCTTTCAAGTCCTTTAAAGCACCAATGTAATAAGTTTTAATCATTTTCCAAATTAATAAAATCAACCATAATAAAGAGTTGCAGTTGTGAGAGGTCTGACCCCGCCGCTAACAGCATTTCTTTTTCTCACCTCCCCCAATCTAAATATATATATATATATATATATATATATATATATATATATATATATAGATAATAGCATCTTCGAACAGGCTTCGTCCGTTCTTGATGCATCGCTACAGGCTTCGCCTGCAACCAAGCGGTCTTCGCCTGCTTGACCCCCCGGCGGGCTTCGCCCGCCCCCGACAGGCTTCATTAAATTATAAAAGTATTTAAAAGCATTCAAAATTTTAATTTTTTGAATTTTTAATATTTGTATTAATTATAAAGAATATAAATTATTTAATTAATTATTAAATTATAAAATTGGAAAAAAAACAAAACCCAAAATACTGTTCACATGTTTCTGCCTCCCGTGCCTTCACGGCCTCACCCCACCGTCGCTGGCCTACCCGGCGGCCACCGGGGGGTTCGCCGGCCTCCGGCGAACCCGTCGGGGGTTGTCCGGCGACGAGCGGGCAGGGCCACCGTCGGTGAGGCCGTGAAGGCACGGAAGGCGGAAACATGGTATCGGGAAATCTGATGAAGGGAACCGTGCTTTTTTTGAAGATTTCGATATTGGCAGGCCTGATTTTGTAGATCAAATGACCAGATGCGATTTTCTGGAGATCAGACAGTTCAGATGAGTTTCATGGTGTGCTCCAAATATCTCTATTGCTTTAATAGTATATATATATATATATATATATATATATATATATATATATCTATATATATATATATATATATATATATATATATCTTTACCATATATAAAGAAGTATCAATGGCATGAGTTCGAAATTCCAATCGCCGTCGGATCATCGCTTCATAATTTATCAGTCGTCCGATCTTGAATCATTAAAAAATGAAAATATATAGGGATCCTAAAGCTACTTCGGTGGAAGGCTTGGATAGAGAGAGAAAGAGAGGTAGGGGAGAGAGAGAAGGAGAGAGGGAGAGAGATAGTGGCTGAGAGGGGGCGGGGCGGTGGATGGGAAATAAATTACAGCTAGAGAGAGGGAGGGAAAGAGAGAGAAGGAGAGAGGGAGAGAGAGAGAGAGATATGCGGGGAGATATATATTATATCTTATTATATTATATATGTATATATATATATGCGGGGAGAGAGAGAGGGAGAGAGAGTGTGGGCTGAGAGGGGGAGGTTGGGAGAGGTGGATGGATAATTATATATAGTATATATTATATCTTATTATATTATATATGTATATATATAGATGCGGGGAGAGAGAGAGGAAGAGAGAGTGTGGGGGAGGTTGGGAGAGGTGGATGGATAATTATATATAGTATATATTATATCTTATTATATTATATATGTATATATATAGATGCGGGGAGAGAGAGAGGAAGAGAGAGTGTGGGCTGAGATGACGCGGAGAGAGAAAGAGAGAGAGGGCGGCTGAGAGGGGACGAGGTGAAAATTATTTGTGAAGCGATCGAAAGCCGTCTGAAAACATCGGGTACGGGCGAAGCCCGTGCGGAAGCGGGCGAAGCCCGCCTGGATGCGGCCGAAGGCCGCCCGAGAGCATCGAGCACGGGCGTAGCCCGTGCGAAGATGCTCGTATATATATATATATATATATATATATATATATATATATATATATATATATATATATATATATATATATATATATGCCCCGAATCTTATACGAATAAAACACTGTGCGAAGATGCCATCAGTGATCGTCGGCCGTCCAATTGAATCCCGTCTCCCCTGCATCACACGGTCACGAAATTCTCACCGCCACCGCCACCGTCGCTGGCTGCGGGCTCACGGGCAGCTCGCGGTTCGTCGGTGGGCACCGGGCGGCGGCGGCGGTGAGAATTTGTTGGAACTGCGGTTCGGAATCGCCCCGGTGCTGCGGTACTATTCGAAGCAGAAGGACGTGTTCCCTGCGGGCCTAACTGGCTTCCCCGTGGATCCGCCCGAGGACCGTTGATATAAAGAATAGTTGCGCCGTCTTCTATTAGACCGGTCTTTTGGTCGAGTTGGTTGCGCTAGGTCCTCTCAATTGGTATCAGAGGGGGTCGCGGGTTCGAAACCCCGGGGTCGTTTCCGGGGGGGATTGTTGGAACTGCGGTTCGGAATTGCCCCGGTGTTGCGGTACTATTCGAAGCAGAAGGACGTGTTCTCTGCGGGCCTAACTGGCTGCCCCGTGGATCCGCCCGAGGACCGTTGATATAAAGAATAGTTGCGTCGTCTTCTATTAGACCGGTCTTTTGGTCGAGTTGGTTGCGCTAGGTCCTCTCAGAATTTCTTGGTCGTGTGATGCAGCGGCGGTGCCGGCGTCGCCGGGCTCGCCGGCCACCGTCCTCCCGGGGTTCGTCGGCATGCTCGCCAACGAACGCCGGGAGGCCGGTGGCCGGCGAGCCCGGCGTCGCCGATAAATTTTGTTTCTTCGCATGGGATCCTGTGCGACGCCGGCCCTCATGCCCCTCCCGATAGTACCCGGATTTTGGCAGCGGGCTTCGCCCGCCCTTCGCCTTCGATGGTTTTATAATTTTTTATAATTTTAAAATATTATATTAATATAAAATATTTTTTAGTTTTTTCTAATGTAATTAATTTAATTATTAAATTATAAACAAATTAATTAATGTAAATTTTAAAGTGCGGAGAACATGTGTTAATTAATTATAGCTTTCAAAATATAACTAAAAGCGTTGGTGGTCTAATGGATAAGGCGTCTGACTCCTAACCAAGACATTGTTGGTTTAAGTCGCGCGCATTTTTTCTTTGTTTTTTATTTCTTCCACTCTTTCAGATTTTAGTCTCACATCGTGAGTTTAAAAAGCGTATACGGTTTAAATAATAAGAGAAGATAATAATATTTGAAATTTGAGTGGGTAGACTATGCAGAGCGGGCGGGCTAAGACATGGTGTGTTGTGTTATTGAGCGGGTTGGGCTGGAGCGGGCTGGCTTTGCGTTAATTCCCTTCTAGTCAAATTTTTTCATAATTTGGAGAGTAAAACAGTAATTTTCCATTATAGGTTTAGGATCACCCCCTGCTATCCTAGATTTAGAAAACCTACAAAAATACAGATGAATGGTTCTGATGTGTTTATGTGATCAAACGGCTGAAATTTTGTTGATCTAGAATGATTGAATGACCTGATTGATTGGATTAGGAGTGAACAGTCACAATTTCTTCAATAGTTTTTAAAAACATAACCCGGCCCGATGGCCACGCGCCACAGTACCCGGCCGGCGACGGCCGGGCTGTTTTTTATATATATATATTATATTATATGTGGGCATACGGGTAAGGGGTTTGGGGGGTCAAGGAGGCTCCAAATCAAAAGGTGATCAACATGAAAGTTGTTCGGATCGCCGAGATCTACAACTTTCATGTTGACCACTTTTAGCTTTGGAGCCATCTTGACCCTCATATTGGGCCCCGAAAAACCTGATTTCCGTGTCTTTACTGTAGCAGTCTCGCCGCCCAGACTTTTCGGGTCCCAAATCGAAGATCAATGAGGCTTCAAATCAAAAAGTGATCAACATGAAAGTTGTTCGGATCACCAAGATCTACAACTTTTATGTTGACCACTTATCGATTTGAAGCCATCTTGACCCTTGCCCGTACGCCCGTACGCCCGCACTGTTCACCTGCCTTTTAGTCCGACACTGCATGTATAAAAAAGTTCTTTGGGTTTAAATATAGTTCGGTGCAGTATGTTGTTGAAGTCATTGCTTTAGCGGGCTGGCGGGCTGGCGGTTTTTGGCTTGCGGGCGTGGCGGGCTGGCGGGCGTGGTGTGTTGGCGGGCTGGCGGTGCTGCTTTGGTGAACTTACTATAAATTTTTAAAATACCTAACATAGGTTTAGGGCTATCTTACAGTAGGTTTAGGAGCCCTATAAAAAAAATTAGAGAGAGGGTTGATTTGATCGGACCGCAGCTGAATTTCACATCCATGATCCGACGGCTGTGATCACTCCAACAGCTTTTAAATGCATGATTTAAAAAGTCATATCATATATCTTTATATATGGTAAAGTATATAACTAAAAATTTTTAAAATACCTAACATAAGTTTAGGGCTATCTTACAGTAGCTTTAGGAGCCCTATAAAAAAAGTTGGAGAGAGGGTTGGTTTGATCGGACGACAGCTGAATTTCACATCCATGATCCGACGGCTGTGATCACTCCAATAGCTTTTAAAGCATGATTTAAAAAGTCATATCATATATCTTTATATATGGTAAAGATACATACATACATATATATATATATATATATATATATATATATATATATATATATATATATATATATATATATATATATATATATATATATATATATATATATATATATATAAACGAGTGCCAGGCACGGGCCTCCGGCCCGATGGCCACGCGCTACAGTACCTGATCGATGACGGCGGGCTTCGGCCGCCCCCGACGGGCCCCAGCGGGCGAACCCCCGGCGGGCTTCGCCCGCCCCCCGCTGTTTGCCCGTCATTAATAATTAGAGTATTTAATAGTTATAATTAATTAATAATTAAAATTATTTAATAATTATAATATTATAATAGTATTTATAAAGGCGGACGAACAGTGGCGGGAGCACTGTTCACCCGCCAATTAATAATTATAATAGTATATAATAATCTATTAATAATTATAATAGTATAATATATAAAGTATAAAACAGGGTTTGCGGGCGTTTAATCCCACACTGCCAATATGCTTGAAAATTGCAGATTTAAATATAGGTTCCCATGTAAGGTTTCTGAAATCATTGGTTTAGCGGGCTTGCGGGTGTTCGTGGGCTTTCGGCCTGCAAGCTATATTGGTCTTGCGAGGTTGGTGGGCTGGCAGCTTGCGGGTCATCCTTTGGGTTTTTCTAAACAAAATTTTAAATTATTTAAAGTAAGTTTAAGACTGTCATACAGTAGGTTTAGGAGTCCTACAAAAAAATCTGGAGAGATGATTGATTTGATCGAACGACTACAGAATAATGCATAAAAATCGGACGGTCCAAATCACTCCATTGAATTTAAAATTCATGGGTTTGATATTTCTATTATAGTGGTATATATATATATATGTTTATTTTTATATATATTAAAATTAAAAAATACACATCAATATAATATTCAATTTTACCTCTCAATTACAAAATTTCCAAAGTTTTAATTTATATATTTTTAAAATTAAAAAAACTGATTAATTTAAACAGTTTTTTCTTTAGTTTTAAAAAACTGATTATATCTTTTATGTTTGTCTTTAACATAAAAAATGTACTCATAGGGGGGTGCGCGCACGGCAGGTGGCTGGCGTGGGTGTGACAAATAAGTGTTGTAAGATGCACATTTGAAATCAGTAGACACATCAAATACCAACAAGAGAAACGGTGAAACATACAAAGAATAATTATAGTTATATATAATAATTGGTGTTTGGTAAATACTGATGGAGAACAAAAACTGAGATGAGAAAAGATCCCAAGTCAGGCAAATAAGTGCCCCAAGCTGATTGGTTAGTTTGCTGTATAACATCTCAGGTTCCAGCTACTTTGATTAGCCAAAAATGTGTCATCATAGCATGCACACATAAGCTATGAACTCGTCATCCATTTAGATTGTTTTGATTGAAGATTCGTGTTCTCCTTCCACTTGTTAACGTATCTATGAAATGTCACGGATGTACTACATCTTGGCAGTGATCTCACACGCGTAGACCGCCGGAGCTCGCCCTCCTCGACCAGAGCCTTCTGAGCAATATCCTTGGATCTCTTCTGTAAAGCAGTGCTATAGCAGAGCGCACAACCAATGTCAGCTTGCTTATAATAAATGAAACTTCATGACAACTGAAAAAGATACTTCCCACTACAACTATCATTATGATTATCTTAATGTTCATAGATCTGGAAATATCTAGATATATCATTGAAATTTTAATGTCATATGCTTACGTCAAAGAACCAAATACCACTTAGGCTTTGTTTGGCGCCGCGTTTAGGGAGCGGGTCACCGTGAATTTTTTATAAGCCGCGCCAAACAAAAATCCGGAGACCTCACGGTGGCATCAGCCACCGTGTAATTTGGCAGTGTGCCGGCGATTTTGAGTCGCGGGAATTTCCCGCGACTCAAAATCGCAGCAGCGCTGCAGCAAAAAGCTGCAGCGCTGCTGTCTTTTTTTAATATATTATAATTATTATAATACATATATATTAATATTATATATATAAGTTATATAAGTATATTACGTTATATATTAATATATAAATATATATAATATATATATGACATATAATATATATTATAATTTATATTATATTATAATAATATATATTATTATTATATTAAGTTATAGTATAATATATTATTACAAAATATATTGTGTTTCAAAAATAAATTTTTGATTGAGTTTTTCAAAAAAATTTGTTCATGTAATTGTATCCAACTGGTTGAAAAAACACTGTAACAGCTGTTCTTCCAAACAGATTCATAGATTCTGCCACCACTGTACAAAACAGCTGATTATTTCACCACTGCTTCTCACCACTGCTTCTCCAGTCGCTGCAGCCGCGTCAAACAGAGCCTTAGTAGCAATCTTAGGAGTTAAAAAAAAGGTTGATGTTAGAATTTATGTTGAGTTTTATTGTTTTTTGGTGTGCGTTTAGCCTTGTATTATCCCCTCTCTATATAAGAGGGGGTTTAGTGTGTTTTCAATTATTATTCCAATTACCTAATTCCAACATGGTATCAGAGCACGACGTAACCTAGCCCGCTCGTCTGCTCACCCGCTCGCCTCGCCTGTCCGCCGCTCGCCCGCTCGCTCGCGTCCTGCGCCCGCTCGCGTCCTGCGCCCGCTCGCGCTCTGTCCGCTGCCGCTCGCCTGCGTCCTTAGCAGCGCCTCCCCACCTCTGCTCCTCTCTCTCTCTCTCTCGCCTTCCCCGCCTCCGCTCCTCTCTCTCCCGCCTCCTCTCCTGTTTGTACCCGCCGGTCTTGCTATGGATTAACCGGCGGGATTTTTTTTCTGTGACCTTCCAATAGTCCGATTCAGCCGAAATTCTGGGAATAGTTTCGCTTTCCTCTCCTTATTATCACCCTTGATTCTTGGGGGTTTTTTCCGGTTCATCTTTCCGGAGATTCAGATCTACTTTTTTCTCTCCGTTGTTTTACCGTCGTCTTCTACTCCCGGAAGTTCAGATCTATAATGTTCTAAGGTTCCTCTCTTCCTTTGGACCGTTCTTCTTTGTTGGTGCCATGTCAGACGTTGATTCGGGTGCTTCCGGTGCCTCTGTGCCCCCCGCTGGATCTACCCGGGTTGGCTCCGATCACAATTTCTCTCAGCTCACTACGATTCGTCTGGATGACACCAACTACCTATCTTGGTCCTGTTCTATTACTCTGGCCTTAAAGAGCCGGCGTCTCTTTGGCTATGTTAGCGGCGACACTCCTGCGCCTGCTCGTACCTCTGCTACCTGGTCTCAATGGGACTCTGAAAACTCGCTGGTCATGTCTTGGCTCATCAATTCCATGCAGGAGTCCATTGCCCGGAATTACCTCTTCCTCGACACTGCTGCAGACATCTGGAAACGGGTTGAATCTACTTACTCCCGCAAAGGGAATGCGACACAAATCTACAATCTTCGCCGACAGCTGTTCCATCTTCGTCAGGGAGATCGTCCTCCTTCTGCCTACTATTTGGAGTTTACCCAACTCTACCAGGAGTATGACCATTTTGAGTCTCTTGCAATGGTCTGTGATGCTGATGCCCTCCTACTAAGGGCTCGTGAGGATCGCAATAGGGTGTTCGAATTTCTCCAGGGGCTTCACCGCGACTTCGATCAGATTACTGTGCAGGTTTTGGGCCGCGTTCCCATTCCCTCCTTGCCTGAGGTCTTTAGCATTATTCAGCAGGAGTTTGATCGTAGACAGTCCTGGAACATGACCACCACTCCTGAGGGTTCAGCTTTGGTTGTTCATCCTACAACCACTGGTAGCAGGGCCTCTCGGGACTTCAAGCCTCGTGTCACGGATAAGGATCATCTCATGTGTGATTATTGTGGCAAGCCCTGTCATACCCGGGATACCTGTTACAGTTTGCATGGCTGCCCTCCCGGATTTTCTTCTCGGTGTGGTTCTTCTTCCCGTGGGGGACGTGGTCGTGGACGCACTTCTGGCCGTTCACCTCATTCTGCCCATCTGACTGAGATTCCTGAGAGCAGCCCTCCGGGTCTTCTTGGACCTCCTCCTGCAACTATGTCCTCTTTTTCTGCTGATGAGATGCAGACTCTTCGCCGCTTGATGCAGGGCCTTCTTACTGAGCCGATTACTGCTTCTTCTTCATCTGCCCTTGCCCATTCAGGTATCTCAGGTGCTCACTCTGCTACAACTGGTTCCTCTCCCCATTGGATTATTGACTCTGGAGCTACTGATCATATGACTGGATCGGCCTCAGGTTTTGTGTCTTATTCCCCTCTCTCTGGTCGAGATAAAGTGAGTATTGTTGATGGATCTTTTTCCTCCATTGCTGGGAAAGGGTTCATACCGTGTTCATCTCTCACTTTATCTTCTGTCCTCCATGTTCCAAACTTCACCCGCAGTTTACTTTCTGTTAATCAGTTGACTACTTCCCTTCAATGCTCAGTCACCTTTTTTCCTACTTATTGTGTTTTTCAGGATCTGAAGACGGGGAAGGCGATTGGGTCTGGTAGCTTGCAGGATGGCTTGTATGTGTTTGACCCCTCCAACGGGTCCACCTCTCTGCACGCTCTTCATGCCACCCAGTCATCCCAGCTGCTCGCCTGGCATCGGCGTCTTGGCCATCCTTCTGTTTCTACTATGCAGCGTCTTTTATCTACTTTTTCCTCTAGTTGTATTAAAAATTTTGTGTGTGATGTATGTGACATTGCAAAACATCGTCTCTTTGTTCATCATGTTTCTTTACCTAGTACTATTCCTTTTCATATTGTTCATACTGATGTGTGGGGGCCTTGCTCTATTGGATCTATTTTTGGATGTCACTGGTTTATTTCCTTTATTGATTGTTTTTCTCGAACGACATGGGTTTATCTCATGAAACATAAGGATGAAGCTTTTTCTATTTTTCAACGCTTCCATAAGATGGTTTCTACTCAGTTCTCTGCATCCATAAAAATCTTACGCAGTGACAATGGTAGAGAGTATATCAACTCTACCTTTGACCACTACCTTACCACTCATGGCATTATTCATCAAACTTCCTGTGCTCATTCCCCGTCACAGAATGGGGTAGCCGAGCGAAAGAACCGTCACTTGTTGGATGTTACCAAGTGCCTCTTGCTTACTATGCATCTCCCCAAGTTCTATTGGGGGGATGCTGTCCTTACCGTTGCTTATCTCATTAATCGTTTGCCCTCTCCTGTCCTTGGTAACCAAACTCCTCTCACCGCCTTAGGAGTTTCTCCGACCTCCTCTCTTCCTCCTCGCATATTTGGAAGTACGTGCTTTGTCCACATTCCCTCTCCTGGGAGGTCTAAACACGACCCCCGCGCCCTCAAGTGTGTCTTCATTGGTTATTCCCCTACTCAAAAGGGGTATAAATGTTATCACCCTCCTACTCGTCGGACACTTGTATCTGCTGATGTTACATTTCGTGATTCTACTCCTTATTATGCTCCCTCACTTCAGGAGGAGTCTGCTGTTGAAGTGAGTTCTCCTACCTTCTCCCTTCCGATTCCTCCCGTTATCTCTTCTCCTCCGCCTACTCGTCCCTTACAGGTTTACACCCGACGGCGTAAAGGTCAGAACACAACGGCTAATCCCATGCTCCCAGACCCTATGCCAACTCTGTCAGAAGATCTCTCCCTCCATGAAGGTATCCGATTGAGTACTCAACACCCTATATCTCAATATGTTTCCTATGATGCGCTGACTCCCTCTTATAAAGGGTTTGTGTCGTCCCTTGCTTCGGTCTCTATTCCATCTACCTGTCAGGAGGCACTTGAACATCCTGATTGGAAAAGGGCAATGGTAGAAGAAATGACAGCTTTGGAGAAGAATAATACTTGGGATTTAACCACCCTTCCACATGGGAAGAAAACAGTTGGTTGCAAATGGGTCTTTGCGGTCAAACAAAATTCCAAAGGCATAGTGGAACGTTTCAAGGCAAGATTAGTGGCGAGAGGGTATACTCAAACTCTTGGCATTGACTATCAAGAAACCTTTGCTCCTGTGGCAAAAATGAATTCTATTCGAGTCCTGCTGTCTTGTGTTGCATGCAAGGGTTGGGATCTCATCCAATTGAATGTTAAAAATGTCTTCCGTCATGCCAATTTGGAAGAAGAAGTGTATATGTCCCTTCCACCTGGTTTTATCTCTCAGGGTTCAGATGGAAAAGTTTGCAAATTGAAGAAAGCTCTCTACGGCCTGAAGCAATCCCCAAAGGCGTGGTTTGGACGGTTCCATAGTGCTATGGTATCCCTGGGGTACAAACAAAGTCATGCTGATCATACTCTGTTTATCAAAAAGAGGGCCAACATGATAACAATTTTAATAGTCTATGTGGATGACATCGTTATTACAGGGGATGACATTGATGAAGTAAAAGCCTTAAAGAAACACTTTGCACAAGAATTTGAGGTGAAAGATCTTGGCAAACTGAAGTATTTTCTGGGTATTGAAGTTGCCAGATCTAAGAACGGCATTCACATCTCTCAACGGAAGTACATTCTTGATCTCTTAGAACAAACGGGTCTGAGTGGGTGTAGACCTGCTGACACTCTCATGGAGGTTAACCACAGTCTTGGGAAAAATGATGGCGATCTTATAGAAGATGTTAAAGGTTATCAAAGACTTGTAGGGAGATTGATCTACTTGTCTCATACTCGACCGGACATTGCTTACGCCGTTGGAGTTGTGAGTCAATACATGCACTCTCCGAGGGCCAGACATCTCGATGCTGCCCATCGGATCTTGAGATACTTGAAAACTTCACCTGGAAGAGGAATCCTTTTCACCTCCAATTCTGACCTGAAGATCGAAGTTTATACTGATGCTGACTGGGCAGGAAGTGTTGAAGATAGACGATCCACGTCTGGGTATTGTTCGTTTATTGGGGGGAATCTTGTCACTTGGAGAAGCAAGAAGCAACAAGTCGTCTCCAGGTCTAGTGCTGAAGCAGAATTTCGTGCCATGGCACATGGCATTTGTGAAGGACTCTGGCTGCGCTCCCTCATGAGTGATCTGGGGTTGAGTGAAACTGCTCCTATTCGGCTGTACTGCGACAACAAGGCTGTCATTAGCATTGCCAACAATCCTGTTCAGCATGATCGCACAAAACACATTGAGGTGGACAGACATTTCATTAAGGAACACATTGAGAAGAAGATCATATGTATTCCCTTTGTTCCCTCAGAGGGCCAACTTGCAGATATTCGTACAAAGAGTCTTGGGGCAAATCTTCACTATGGCTTGATTGACAAGTTGGGCATGAAAAATATAACATGCCCAACTTGAGGGGGAGTGTTAGAATTTATGTTGAGTTTTATTGTTTTTTGGTGTGCGTTTAGCCTTGTATTATCCCCTCTCTATATAAGAGGGGGTTTAGTGTGTTTTCAATTATTATTCCAATTACCTAATACCACTTAGTAGCAATCTTAGGAGTTAAAAAAAAGGTTGATAAGAGGGGTAGCAACTATGTAATGCTCTAAAGCATGACTAATATTGATTAGACAAGAAACTATTCAACTAATAGTTTAGGGTAATCAAACTAATCTTAGAGAGTGCCTTCAGGCATAGTGTGTTTTTTTACATATATTTTCTTCATTAGTCCCTATCAATCATCGTTCTCCATTTATCAATTGCTCTCAGTAAGTGCAGCATGAGCTGATACACTTATTGTTGGAAATATTTTTTATTGAACATTTATTTTTGTTAGCTTTAGGACTACCCTCTTCTTTTCACAATACTTTGATGTTAATGATGTCTTGTGGGTGCATTTCCAATCCAGTCTTATCATCAATAGATGAACCTACACCTATCTAGTAAATCATGGCTATAAATGTATTTTCTAAATCCTCTCCACGAATACATCTCAAACATTTAAATGAAGGTAATGTTTTTACTGCCAATTGTTTGGATTCATATAATAAAGTCAGACCGATTGTAGTTTATATAAAAAAGTACCTTTATCAACAATATTCTCTTGTCTGAAACCAATACAATACTCGGACAATGAAAATCTAAATCACAACAAAACAGGAAGCACATCATATCTGCCCTTTAAAGACCCAAAAAAACATCACTGACAAGAACCAAAGGTAAAAGATAAACTGAGGTCGCACTCAATTATGACATCATTTCTGAGTTGCGTGAAATCTAACATCAATATTTTGTAAGCCACAAAAATTAACCTACCGAAAAATAAACACTTTTTCTGTACTTATCTCAATATCCTGAAACACCTAGTTAACAAAATTGTGCACATGATTAATCAGTCAAGCGCATGAAGAAATCAAGTGCACAAATCTGGATCATAAAATTAAACAGTGGTCTTTGCTACTCAAATCAGTAATATTCTAAATGAAAATTAGCATTATATTCTTTATAAATCAACAAGCGCCTAAAGAAATATATAAAGTTCTATAAAAACATACCTAATCTTAGCATAGTTCTTTTCAAGGTGCCTTTTAAGGTCTCTCTCCCTCTCACCTTTTTCATTTAGTGAACCTATAAGTGCATCAAGCTGAAATAGATTGCCGTAAATTTTAGTCAGAGCTAAGACAGGTCAGGAGAGAATACAACTCGTGCCAAGAATACAAACCTCCTCCTTGGTAGAATAGTAACCCCAATCATTAGAATCAAAGCTTTCAACAAAAAGTCTTCCTTCGCGCCGGAAGAACCAATACTTATTATAATCTTTATCTTTTCCAATGCAATTTGTGCGAATTGACAGTTTCTCTACTTCCCTTGTAATGTGTCCTCCATTCTACAAAAGCATGTAGATGTTACATTAGCTAGAAAGATGAGGTAGGGAAGACAAAAAAAAATTCAGACCTGCTCAATAGATAATTTATCCTGATTATCTCCATTTTTAAACTCTTTTCTTTCTGGTAGCTTTATAACTTTCCTTTGCTTGCTGACAAGGAGGAACAGTTGGCCCTCAATTCAAGAAAAAACAGAAGAAAATAACAAGATGACACTGTGTTCCAACCAAGTGATATAGAAGCACACCTGTTTTCCTTGATTTCTTTGCTCAATTCCTTCCCATTTACTTGTAAATCACCGTTTGGATATTTAATTATGCTTCCATTAGTATAATTGGCATAATTCATCTCACCATTTACTAAGAGCTGCTGATCCACTTGCTTGGTGTGGTCTTCAACTTTGTTCAGAAGATATTTTTCTTTCTTTGTTTTGGCCTCCTCCCTTTTTCTGGCCACAAGAACTTTGTTCTGCTCAATACACTCATCCAACCTATCTCTAATAGCACTTGTCTTAAGTACCTCGGCAACTAGTTCTCGAAGGATACTCAACTTGACATGAATATCCAGAAGACCATAGTGTCCTCGTTTTATAATAGCAACATGACTTGACAATTCTAGTTTGTCACTCATCTCCAGAAAGTGACATAAATATTTAGCCCAGTTGGTAAGTTTAATCTGAAAGGAATAAAGCAGTACTGGAGCTCAGGTTTGAGCATTAAATCAAGTAATATACGAAAAGAAACAAGCTATTAATTAAAAGATTAAGTTCGAGAGAGGAATATTCAAGAAAAATATGACTATTTACTTCACCTTTAATTTGCCTTTCTTGCTTTGAATACCCATAAAATAATCGCCGCCATCCTTGATGAGAAATTTAAGGATTGTTGAATGAGATTCCACAATGAGTGTAAGTTCACTATCCTTGTGACAGATAGCATGTTCAAAATCCTCAAGAGAGAATGGCCATAAATGCAACAACCTGCCAAAATAAATAAAGAAGTTCCAGACCATAAGAAGGTCCCCAACACAGTCAATGGGAACCAGAAAATCAGTGCAAGGCGAAGGTCGTTCTGTAAAGACAGGATCATCTGAAGAGGGCTTCACCAATAGATCATCGATTGGATATTTGATGGGCTCTTCAACCAGACTTTCTGCAAATTCATTAGCTAAAAGTGCTGTTAAATAATGCATAATCTAAAATATGATGCACCAATCCAGAGGAGAAACTCTGCAATACATACCCAGCACATGCCTGTTTTCAGTTTTTCTCCTCTTCTGATTGGGTCTGAAATTTTGGTTATCCTGGAATTTTTGAAAATATAAGATGCTATGGTGAATACATCAACAAGCAGATGATATACTCAGGACAGGAAATTACCAACTTAGTTTTTCTTCCACCTTTTTTGCTATCTCTGCTAATATCAAAAGCGCCAATTTGACCATTCAAAATCCCATGCTTCTTAGCAAGCTTTTCATTAACCAACCATGGAGAAGCTCTCCAAGTCGATTGTCTAATAAAAGCTTTTAGAATATTTTTACTAAAGGGCGCCTTCTTAAGTACCAAATCTTCCGCAGAAACTACTGACATATCAGTTACTTTCTTTTCTTTATCAATCCAGCCCACCTTGTATCGAATGATTTCTCTGTCCTTCATAATTTCTATGATTTTGCAAACACAAACAGACTCTCCTTGTTTTGCATGCAATTCTAAACCTTTATACAGATTTTTCTGCAAATCCATGTGTATTTTACTCACAAGATCTTTCAAATTGAGAGTGCCTACAAACATGGATATGTCAATCTAATGCAATTCATTTACTTTCTAAACGTTAAACTATTTCAGAATCATTTTTCAAAATGGAAGAATAAGGAGATGTAAAATTATGCAGAAAATTGTGAAAATCTTTTACGAGATACTGGAATGCATCCGTTTGCACCCACCCTTGTTTGCCACTACAAGCAACCCTCATAATTTAGTCCCAGATCTGAAGTGGAGAAAATGGAAATCAGTAGGGTGTTTAAGTGATGCACGAGCGGAATTGACTAAGCTATCCTACATTTGATGCATAATTTTGATATTCATTAAATCATCCAAATTAATTTGCTATGAATTATTAAGCATTAGCTTGAGATTGAAGATATAGACTAAGTGAATAAAGTGATAAATGTTTATAAGGTTTTGAAAAGTAGATCGTACGGGCCGATCCTACCGTGCAACGGATCCCTAGCTTCTCTCAGTCCATTTAGAATCTTGCTACCATTGAGAACTATGGAAACCCAATACAACAACCCACTATGACTCATGATACAATATAGACTCAAAAACATGAAAAGAACTCAAAATACATATAAATACCTCACCATATATGGAAACAAATCTCAAGTATATGATGCAGGTCTGGGGTACAATCTATCTATTACAGATCGCAAGTTGTTATGGGCTCGTCGCAGAACATTGGCGGCATCGTCGGAGAGGGTAGCTGGAGGGGCAGATGTGTACAATGGAACCGGAATCGCGACTGTCTAAGTGGAGTGTGCTCGGGAAAGAGGGAACTACCACAATCTCATAACAAGACAAAGAAAATAGACTAAATTCTTGGATACATTCATTCAACACACCTCATGCCTTTAAAAAACTTACATGATAGTAATGACAATGGATAACTCTCAACAACTAAGACACTCATAATAGACACATAATGCTGTTATGCCGCCACATCCGCTACAGTTTCAAGGGCAGACGTACACTCGGCGGCCAAAAGAACGGAGGCCAAACAACGGGGCTGAACCATCCGGTTCAGCCCCCAACCTATGAAGGCGCCAAGGGGGGACTGAACCGACCCGGTTCAGTCCCCAAGTGGGGGGGCCGGCCGGCCCCCTTGAGCCCCAGGTATTAATAAACCCGGGGCTCCCTTTGGATGGCATGAACTATTATTCAAAGGTATTTCCTCTTCCTCTCTCCCTAACCCTAATTCCTCTTCTTTTCCCTCTAAATCTCCCCCTAGATCTCTCTTCTTCTTGCAACATCTTATCATTTGGTATCAGAGCAACCTCCTGCGACGATGGTGACTCGCTCCGAAGCGGAAACCGCGCGACTCGCATCCCTCGAGGAGAACTATGTTGGGTTGTCGGACACGATGACGGCGCTCGAAGAACAAGTGAAATCCTCTCAAAAAACCCTAGAGGATCGCTTGGATGCGAGCATGGAGGAGATCAAAGCCCTACTTGCACAAAATCTGAAGGGCAAAAATCCTGCGGTGGAAGGATCGGAAACGGAGGCGTCATACCAACCACTGGCGCCGAATAGCACTGGAATCGGAGGCGGAATGCAGCAGGGGGGCGGATCGGGGCATACGGAGGCCGGTCTCTCGATCGCGGGATCGGCGGAAGCCGAAACCGCGCGAATTGGCGCGTACGCCTCTCGTGCGGCGGGATCGGCTCCGGAGGGGTACGGGGGACCTGGGGGGGCACCAGAGGGCCGGCGGAGGCCGGCTACCACCGCCCCAGCGGCTGGAGACCGCCGGAAGGCTCAGCGGCCCCGTACGGGTCGATCGGCGCCCAGAACGCCTGGAACGGGCCTGGGATGCAGGCTGGTCCCTCTTGGCGGGGTCCGGGGCAAGGAGTGGCCCCTTTTCGACCAACGGGAGCGAATGTGGTTCCAATCGGAGGAGTGGCGGGCAACCTACCGATACCTCCGCTCTTCGGAGGACCGGCGGACTACGGAAATGGCAACCCATGGGGTGGAGGGCAGCAAGGAGGCTACGGCATGGACCGGGGGCGACCTGGGCCCGCAGCGGCCCCAGCACAACCTTACCAACCAGCACATGCAGAACCCCGGCCATACATGCAGCCCAAATTGACGCGTATGAACTTCCCTAAATTCAAGGGCGGCGACGCCCTAGAGTGGATCCAGAAAGCTGAGCTTTTCTTCAAGTATCAGGAGATTCCGGAGGGGCAGTGGGTCCAGTTGGCGTCTTTCCACCTGGAGGAGGACGCCTTCCAGTGGACCAAGTGGTTCCTGAGGGGACGCAATTACGCACCGTGGGAGGAGTTTGTGGAGTCCTTCTCGGCTCGTTTCGGGCCTTTAGAGTATGAAGATGTGGAGGCTATGTTACAGAAGCTGCGGCAGAAAGGATCAGTCACAGAGTACCGGACAGAATTCGAACGGTTGGCCAATCGGGTCAATTGGGAAGAGAGGACAATGCTGAGCTGTTTCGTATCCGGGCTGAAGGACCATTTGAGAGACGAGGTCCACGCGTACATGCCACGCAGTCTGAGTCATGTCATCAGCCTGGCCAGGATACAGGAGGAGCGGTACAATCGGCAGAGGACTCGAACGACAGGACGGGCACCCACAGTGACGGACGTAACCAGGAAGGAACCACCGGCCGGGGGCCGTCCCACTGTGACGAAGTTGTCGTGGCAGGAGCTGCAGGCCAGAAAGGACAAGGGGCTGTGCTTCAAGTGTGATGAGAAATTCGTTCCAGGGCATCGGTGTCAGAAGGTCCAAGTCTTCATGCTACGGAACGAGGACGGCGAAGAAGACACTACTGGAGACTCAGTTGAGGATGATTGGATCTTACGGAGTTTGGAATATCTCTTCAGGCGATGGCAGGGTGCACAGCTCCCCTCACTTTACGGATCGCAGGGGCAATTGGCCAGGAGCGGGTGACTATACTAGTTGATAGTGGGAGCACCCACAATTTCATTGACCCCGAGGTGGCTCTCAAGACAGGAATTTCGATTGATCGGGAGGCCGCCTTCCAGGTCATGGTTGCAGATGGGAGCAAGTTACGATGCGAAGGAGTCCTGAAGGGGGCCGAGCTGCGGATGCCGGGGTACATCTGCCACACCGACGTCTACCTTCTACCCATTCGAGGCTCGGATATGGTCTTGGGAGTGCAGTGGCTCCGACAGTTGCGGCGGGTGACCACGGATTGGGACAGGATGACGTTGGAGTTTACTCAGCAGGGCAAGGACCACTGTTTGCAAGGCATCAGGACATCTCCACTCAAGGAGGTCTCATTCAGGGGTTTGCAGAGACTGGAGGAGCAAGGCGGGACAATAGCCATGATTCTGGGGGTGACACCCATGGACTCGGAGGCTAGCGCGAAGCCAGAGCAGATACAAGCACTTTTGGGACAGTACGATGATGTTTTCCAGGAGCCATGCTCCCTTCCACCGTCCCGCTTTCGGGACCATCAGATCCAGTTGAAAGTTGGGACGGACCCCACCAACATCCGGCCTTACCGCTATCCTCATATTCAGAAGATTGAGATTGAGCGCAGCGTGCGCGAGATGCTGACTTCCGATATTATACGTCCCAGTACTAGTGCTTTCTCCTCCCCGATCATACTGGTGAAGAAGAAAGACGGTTCGTGGAGATTTTGCGTGGATTACCGGGGCCTTAACAGTTTCACCATCAAGGACAAATTTCTCATTCCAATGATCGAGGAGTTGCTGGATGAGCTACACGGAGCACACTTATTCACCAAATTGGATCTCCGGTCCGGTTACCATCAAATTCGCATGAAGGAGGAAGACGTCCACAAGACGGCCTTCCGTACCCACGATGGTCACTACGAGTTCTTGGTGATGCCATTTGGGTTGGCCAACGCACCCTCGACCTTCCAGGCAGTCATGAATGAGATATTCCGCCCTCTTCTTCGAAGGTATGTGCTAGTTTTCTTTGACGATAAACTTATCTATAGCAGGAGTTGGGAGGATCACTTGGAGCATGTCCGCACCGTCCTCACCATATTGCGAGATCACAAGCTGTACGCCAAGCGGTCCAAGTGTTCATTTGGACAACCGGAGGTTGAGTACTTGGGACACCTGGTGTCAGCACACGGGGTACAAGCTGACCCAAAGAAGATCGCGAGCATGGTAGATTGGCCACCTCCCACGACGGTCCGAGCTTTGAGGGGTTTCCTCGGGCTGACGGGGTACTATCGGCGGTTCGTGAAGGACTATGGCAAGATAGCCCGCCCCCTCAATCAGCTGTTGCAGAAAGACGCTTTTCACTGGAGTCCAGAGGCAGAGGTCGCCTTCCAGTCTCTGAAGGCGGCTATGACTACTACCCCGGTTCTGGCGCTTCCAGATTTCTCTAAGACGTTCGTAGTGGAGGCCGATGCTTCGGGGGTCGGTATTGGAGCTGTGTTGATACAGGAGGGCCGACCCTTGGCCTACTTCAGCAAGGCGTTGGCACCCCGGACATTGGGCCTTTCGACGTATGAGAAGGAAATGTTAGCCATCCTGCATGCGGTCGCCTTGTGGCGGCCTTATCTTTTGGGACGACACTTCCAGATCCGTACAGATCACCAGAGCCTGAAACATTTTCTGGAGCAGAGATTAGCCTCACCGTTGCAGCAGAAGTGGCTGACAAAGCTGCTGGGATACGATTATGAGATTGTGTATAAGCAGGGGAAGGAAAATGTGGTGGCTGATGCACTCTCCTGCCTACCAGAGAGTTCCTTGTCCCATATTTCAGGACCCGTGATTGAGTCACTGGACGAGATACAGGCAAAAGTTCAGCATGATCCGGACCTGCGAGCCATCATTGAAGCACTGCGACAGGGGGAGCCTACTGAGGCCGGCTATCACTTGCAGGGAGACTGACTTTACCATCAGGGCCGGCTAGTCCTCCCTGCCACGTCGGCCTGGCTGACGGTCATGATGCAGGAGTTTCACGCCTCACCCACCGGCGGACACGCCGGCATCCTGCGTACTTTACAACGGGTCAGGGCGAATGTTTTTTGGAAAGGGCTGCGACGAGATGTTCAGCGGTTTGTACGTGAATGCGAGGTCTGCCAGCGACAGAAGTACGAGACTACCTCTCCCGCCGGGCTACTGACACCGTTGGAGATCCCCCGTCAGATTTGGGACATTGTCTCTATGGACTTCATTGACGGTCTGCCCAAATCTCAGGGCAAATCCGTCATCTTGGTCGTGGTTGACAAGTTGTCCAAATACGGGCACTTCATCGCTATGAGCCATCCGTACACAGGAGCAACAATTGCTGATATTTTTACCAAGGAGATTGTGAGACTTCACGGAATTCCTAGCGCTATCATCTCAGACAGAGACCCCGTCTTTGTGGGCAATTTTTGGCGGGAGCTGTTTCGGCTACAGGGGACTTCCCTCTGCATGAGCACGGCCCATCACCCGCAGACAGACGGGCAGACGGAGGTCCTCAACCGTGGGGTTGAAACTTATTTGCTGTGTTTTGTCATGGATGAGCCACGCTCCTGGACTCGGTGGCTCCATTGGGCGGAGTACTGCAACAATACTTCTTTCCATACGGCCAGCAAGCTCACTCCGTTTGAGGTGGTCTACGGCCGCCCCCCGCCTACTTTGAGTTCTTATGAGCCAGCCAGCACCGCTCTGCCCGCGGTCGACCGGATGTTACAGGATCGCGACCGGACTTTATCTCTACTCCGGGAGAATTTACGCATCGCCCAAGATCGCATGAAGATTCAGGCCGACAAACATCGTACCGAGCGGGAGTTTGCGGTGGGCGATGAGGTCTTCCTTAAACTCCAACCATATCGGCAATTATCGGTCTCTCGGCGGACCAACCAGAAGCTGGCACCGAAATATTATGGCCCGTTCCGCATCCTCCGCCGGGTGGGGCCCGTGGCTTATACTCTTGCTCTTCCGGAGGGTTCTCGCATCCATCCAACGTTCCATGTATCTTTGCTGAAGAAGAAGCTCGGGAACTCCACTCCAACCTGCCCTACTCTTCCAGAGGCTACTAGCGGCGGCGAATTGCGGCCTTTACCTGAGGCGATTCTGTTGACCAAATGGAAGCGGCGGGGTGCCGAGTACCGGCTCGAGCTACTCGTCCAATGGGCGCACATGACCGCCGAACATAATTCTTTGGTTGACTTCTTGGACTTTCGCGAGGCGTTTCCGGATTTCCCACTTGAGGACAAGTTGGTGCTTGAAGGGGGAGGGAATGTTATGCCGCCACATCCGCTACAGTTTCAAGGGCAGACGTACACTCGGCGGCCAAAAGAACGGAGGCCAAACAACGGGGCTGAACCATCCGGTTCAGCCCCCAACCTATGAAGGCGCCAAGGGGGGACTGAACCGACCCGGTTCAGTCCCCAAGTGGGGGGGCCGGCCGGCCCCCTTGAGCCCCAGGTATTAATAAACCCGGGGCTCCCTTTGGATGGCATGAACTATTATTCCAAGGTATTTCCTCTTCCTCTCTCCCTAACCCTAATTCCTCTTCTTTTCCCTCTAAATCTCCCCCTAGATCTCTCTTCTTCTTGCAACATCTTATCAAATGCTTAATAGCTAACACCCTCATAATGACTCACAATACTTAATAACTAATACTTTCATAAAGACTTATTAAATATAAAAGATAATAATAAAAGTGATTACTAGGCCCAAGGCCCATAACATCACTCCCTCCTTTCAAAATGAGCTTATCCTCAAGCTTCGAAGAAGATCGGATTCTCCAATCAACTTTACGCAACATCTTTGTCATCAAAGTCATCTACTTCCAAATAAAGTAGCTTTTTGTAGTGATGTACGCGAGTGTGATGATCAATGTCGTTACAACATAACTCTTTTGTGGGTCATCCAGACCAGGCTACATAAGATAAATGTCGGGTATATGGGGGTTCGTCTGTTGGGGTGGTTGGGGTGTCGCATGTGGTCCTATAGTTGTTGCAATCTATATGCAGCCGACGCTCACAAAGCCTAGTTAAATTCATTATGATAACTAAATCTCAAGGTTCTTCAAACTTGACGTCGAGTCACAGGCGTTCCCGAAGTTGTCGTAAAGATTGTGATCTGCTGCAGTGGGGGTAACATAACATAAGCTAGAAGAACCCGAGATTATTTTAGATATGCATCCCAAGAACCAATTTGTCGCAAGGTAGTGAGTGCTCCAAGGGGATTGTTGCAAATACGAAGGCTAATTCGCATGTTGCAAAACCTTTTTAATTCGTCCTAAATCATTCATGGTTTTTCGATTTGCAAATGAGTAAACCATAGTAGAGCTGAAACGGGAAGGTAAAAGGACGCCAGACTGATCCATTCGGCTAATAATGTTTGTTGGTTGCCGAATGTTTGCTCATGCCAGGTAAGCCATCCAAACGGATCTATCTTCACATCGTAGGTGGAAGAGTCCAATTTGGTGTAAAGGGGAACGATATGAGCTTCTTGTCGTTTAACCGTCGGGGGTGCGGTGTGTAGGAGTGGTGGAGGTTACTAGCTACAATTGACCTGGTCCTGTGTTGGAACGATAATAACTTGGACAGGTAGTGTGAGACCGCCAACCTAATTTGAATGACGGCAAGAGCTTCTTGATGTTGTTTTTAGCGTTAGTCCGAGTCACGACGAATGATTGCATTAAGGCGATAAGATGATTCAATTGGTCGGTGGAATCGCCCATGTTGCAAGAGGAATAAGAAAAGGAGCGAGTTATGGGCCGGCTCGATCCTGCGGAATTAATGAGGGTGACAAAATATTCTTTTTTTGAAATAACAATTAAATAATTACTATTGTAATTAAAAAATTATTACATGATTTTTAGAAATGTGATTGGTGTGAGGCTTGTTGGAGTGTTGATATCAAGATATAAAAAATATCATGCAGTTGGCTTGATGCAAGCAAGAGCTTGACGGGGCACGAAAAACCAGATAAGCGTCGACTATTGGTGCAGGGATCGAAGATGGACATGGACGGATTGATGGACTCGAAAGCTTGTCATGCCGGCTCAATGGGAGGAAAGAGAGAAAGAGCGCAGGTGCAATAGAAGTCGTGTTGTGTGGCGTTGAAGTATGACAAAGAAGATATTGGATCTGCGGCGTCGAAGTGTGTGTGAGGCTTGACAGGTTTTCCAAGTCGTTGCGGACGGAGACGACTCGCTGGAAGACAATCATTTGTGTTGGAGTAAGCGTGCAGGGACTTGTGTAATAAGATCGGCTCAACTTGCTCGGAAAAACCCAGGGCCGATCGACAACTAACTATGAAAAATCAAAATCTTTGTCACTAAACCGAGGAGAGTTACAGACGACTCGCCTGGGACCGTATAGAGAACGACAGTGCTTTGGGATAAAGGTAATATCGAAAGCTCTGATTCCAAATTGTTACAGGGTTGCAAGTTGTTACGCGCTTGACGTAGAACATTGATGGCGTCGCCATAGAGGGTGGTCGGAAGTGGAGATGGGTGGTACTATAGAGCTGAAACTGCACCTGCCTAAGCGGGGTATGCTCGAGAGTGAGCTACTATAATCTCATAACATGACAAGAAAAATAGACTTAATTCATAGATACCTTTATTCAACACATCGCATACCTTTAAATAGGCTACATGATAGTAATGAAAACTAATAACTCTTAACAACTAACACTCTCATACTGACTCGTAACTCTTAATTATTACTCTCATAAAAACTCATCATTGAACATGAAAGAAAATAATAAAAGTGACTTGATAACTAGTTTTGGGGCCCATAAGACTATTATTCACAATACATCGATGACTTGAAACATAATGTTAAATATCGTTAATAGAGCTCAAAAAATGAACAAGGTCAAGAGCACTACTACTAGGCAATGCGACAATAATAAAGTTATTGTCGTTTCTTACAACCATTATTTGTTATCTCTGTGCATTTTTGGTAACCAATTCAAGAGGACATCTAAGTTACCGTAAACTCTAAGTTAGGATCTCATGACACTAGTAAGGCTTAGATTGGTCATTTCACACATTTTCTTTCTTAGGATGGGGAGACCACGATATGCTTAGGTGTTATGATGCGATCCCGAAGAGGAATCCGGCAAGGGGGAAGCCCGGTGGTGGTGAGGGAGAAGAGAGGGAATAGGGTAGAGAGGAAATCTTAGGAGGCAGCCCTAAATTTCATTCATCCATGGATAAAAAATAATACAAGCATACAACACCCCCTTATAGCAACGGGACGCGAATAACAAAAGCGGTCTGCAAATATTAAAACTTAAAACAACATCGAAATAGAAATAATTAAGTAGTGTGCTCCTCGACGTTCTATTCCACGATCGGTGGGCTAGTGTCTGTCACCTTCCTACGTGTGTAGACCCTCCACAGCGTCTCTTCGGCGTGCACGTCTGTAACAATGTTGTCGTCTGGAAAATGTGTCTTGTGCTCAAGGTAGTAGTCGGTGAACTGGCGGCGAAAATCATCCCGTGAAAATCACGTAGCATCGGTTTCCGGACAATCAGCCATGTGACAAGCACCTCCTCCGAAGTGGAGTCCCCTGGGGTCGGGGCCGGCAATCAAGTATCTTGATCAGGTAGTGCGGCGCCTCAACAAAAAGATCGAGATCAGCCAGAATGTGATCTGTGGTAGCATGCTCGCCCACCACACAGCGCAACTAAGAAACATGGAAGATCGGGCGCATGCGACTCTCACTAGGAAGGCAGAGGCGGTAGGCAATTGCGCCAATAAGAGCGAGGATCTCGAATGGACCAGAGAACTGGGGAGCAAGCTTCGGAAAGGGTCGGCGGACCGACGGACCACCAAGAACTGGTGGTACGGGTGTAGCTTGATGAACACTTTCTCCCTCACCTAAAAGGAAAGGTCACGCCTCTTCCGGTTCGCGAAAAACATCATCTTCTTATGAGCCTGTTGTAGGTGGTGTTTCAAATGGTCGAGGATAGTATCCTTGTCACGCAGGGTGGTGGCCAGACTCTCCACCAGACATTCCCTAGGGAGGTGGTGGAAAATGGATGGTGGCGGGCGGCCATTAACGGCATCAAGCGGTGTGGTGCCGGCCGCGTTGTGGTAAGCGGTGTTGTGGAAGTACTCCGCCCAATTGAGCCACTTGGCCCAACCCCGGAGCTGCTCCCCCACGAAACAACAGAGGTACGTCTCCAAACATTGGTTGAGGATCTAAGATTGACCATCCTTCTGCGGTGGTAAGCGGTGCTCATGCGGAGGCGAGTACCCTGTAGCCGAAATAGTGTAGTCCAGAAGGTGCTCAATAAGAGCAGGTCTCGATCGCTCGCGATCGACCGGGGAAACCCATGGAGGCGCACGACACCACCGACGAAGCTCTCTACGATGGTGGCGGCGGTCTAGGGATGGCGAAGGGGAATGAAGTGGTCGTACTTGGACAGTCTGTCCACTACGACCAATATACAGTCGTATCCCTGCGAGAGTGGTAACCTGGTGATAAATTTCATGGCTACGTCCTCCCAAATGCGGTCCGTAATGTGTAGGGGCTGAAGGAGTCTGCCCGAAATGTCGCTTTATACATGGCCTTCTGACACACGAGGCAGGAGGCCACGAATGCTTTGACTGGCCGAAACATGTGGGGCCAATAGAGAGAGGCTGACAGGCAGCGGTACATACGGAAAGCCCCAATGTGCCATAAAGAGGGTGAGGCGTGCAACTCAGTGAGGCATGGAATGCTCCGGGACGACGGGGTGAGGGCGAGGCGGCGCTTGAAGAGCAAGCGCCCCCCCCCCCCCCCAATGAGTATGTTGGATGAGCAGTGTCATCAACGATGAGCGTCGTCTGAATCCCATCCAGCAAGGGATCAGCCTCAACATCGAGTTGGATAGTCGACGCGTCTTCCCACACCGGAGGAGAGATAGCGGCGAGCTCCAAATCCTTGCTCTGATGAGAGAGGGCATTGGCCGCCCGGTTCGCCCTCCTAGGGCGAAACCCAATTGTGAAATCATAGCCCAGGAGTTTGGCGACCCACACTTGTTGGGAATGTGTGGCGATCTTCTGTTGCAGGAAGTAGAGGAGGATGTGGTGGTCGGTGCGAACCACGAAGGGGCGGCCCAGAAGGTAGGGGTGCCAATGTTGAACAGCAAGAACGAGGCCCATGAGCTCGTACTCATATGCGGAGCGGCTGCGGATGGTATTGAAGAAAGCACGACTAAAGTAGGTTACCGATCAACTGGCCTGCATGAGGACGGCTCCCACACAGAGCCCGGCGTGTCACACTCCACGAGAAAGGATCGGGAGAAATCGGGCATGAACAACACCGGTTTGTGCGCCAAGGCCTGCTGAAGAGAGGCAAATACGGCGGTGACCGCGGCCGACCACTAAAAGGGGCTCTCTTCGGACTTCTTTAGGAGTAGGGTAAGAGGCTGAGACAGCGCCTCGTACCCCTGGATGAATCGGCAGTAGTAACCAGACAAGCCAAGGAACCTCTGAACGTCCTGCAAGGAAGTAGATGTCGGCCACTGGAGGACTGTCGCGATCTTCTTCTTGCCCCGAACGACCACACGGGCCAAAATGGTGTGGCAAAGGTAGCTCACCTTTGCCGCTCCAAAGGAACAATTCGTTAGTTGGAACTTGATATGATGGCGTCGGATGGTGGTCAGAGTTAGGCGGGCGTGCCGAAGGTAATCCTGCTAGGGAGAACTGTAGACCAAAATGTCATCAAAAAACAAAGATGTGTCTACAAAGTATCGCCTTGAAGATGTCGTTCATCGTGGCCTGGAAGGTGGCGGGGCATTGATCAACCCGAAGGGCATGACCAGGAACTCGTAGTAGTCGTCGTGAGTACGGAGGGCTGTCTTGGCGGCGTCCTCCGGCCGCACTTGGATCTGGTGATAGCCCGCTCGGAGAACCAGCTTGGTGAAAAAATGGCCCCATGAAGCTCATCCAGGAGCTCCTGAATCACCGGGATCAGATACTTGTACAGTATTGTGGTCTTGTTGAGTCCCCGGTAGTCCACACAAAATTGTCAGATGGCGTCCTTCTTCCATACCAGGAGGATCAGGATGGAGAAAGGGCTTGCATTGGGTCAGATGAGGGCCCCCAATAACCATCTCACGAACCAAACGCTCGATCTTATCCTTATGCACATGGTTGGGAGAGGGTCGGCCGGGGCCTTAAAGTTGTCGGCGAACTCGGCGAGTTGCTCCGGAAAGTCCGGCGAGTGCGAGAGAAGCTTTGCTGGCAGACCATAGATGGGCCAAAGCCAAACGGAAAAATCAATGTTGGTCGTCCACTGGATCGTACGTAAGGAGATTGGAGAGCGAAGAGGGGAGGAATTGCCCACGGGACGGCACGACTGGCCCTGATGGAAAGACTGCATAGTCATGATCGCACAATTACCTCGCACATCACCCAACGTGTGTAGTCATGCCACTCCCAGGATAGCATCGATGCCGCCAAGGCCAAAGGCGTAGAAATCCGCGGTCACCAAATAGGACTCCATCGAAAGAAAGGCGGCAGTCCAACATCCCTGGGTCGGTCGGCGATGCCCATCGCCCATACAGACTGTAAAATCAGGTGAGGGCACTAACGAAAGGCGCTGATGATGGCGTAGAACTTCTTGACAGGGCATAAATGTGTAGAAGAATTGGGTAGGTGGCAGCGGAAGCACGGGCCCTTGCTGTGGAGGTCATCGTATTCTCGGTTGGAGATGCGTTGGGGGGGTGACGGATGGTCAGGCCGGTTCCCCCAAAGGATCTCCTGCTGTGGGGCCGCCGGGGCGGGTGACCTTTATGGTGGCCAACGGCAGGCACAGGTGGCCGAGGGGAGAGGTCGGCCTCCACAAGATACGCCATGTTCAGGGCATCAGAGACTGTCAGGGGGTAGTGCGTGCGGAGACGGGAACGGATGTGGGGCAACAAACCATACATGAAGAAACCCAGGTAATGATTAGGAGGCAGTACAAGAACGTGGGCGACCAGGTCGACGAACTCATCGATATAGTTGTCGAGGTTGGCAGTCTGGCAGACGTCGTAAAGCCCCTCAATAGCAGAGCCAGAGTAGTAAGTGTCGTACCGCCTGATCATCTCTTACTTGAGCTCAGGCCAGGAGAGAAACTGGTTGGATGGTCGAAGCAACTGTGCCCAGAGAAGTGTGGAGTCGGCCAAACCGACTAGAGCAGTGGACACCTTATCCTGCTATGGAGTAAGGTTAAGGTCGAAGTATTGCTCTGCCTTGGAGATCCATCCCATCAGGTCGATGCTGGCGATAAAGGAATGTCCAAGATGTTAGAACTAGCGGACTGGTGTTGGTGATCTGGCGGTCTGGCGCACTGGCAATCTGACCTGGTGGACTGTTGTTGGTGATCTGGCGGTCTGGCAGTTTGGCGGACTGGCAGTCTGACCTGGCGGACTGGTGTTGGTGTTCTGGCGGTCTGGTAGTTTGGTGGACTGGCGGTCTGCAGTAACGGTCTGGTCCTGGCGGTCTGGTTCTTAAGGTTTGGCAAACTACATTAGCGGTCTGCTTCTGGTGATCTGTTCTAGCGGTCCAGCTCTTGCGGCCTGATTGTCTCCTCTGGCGGTCTGCCTTGATAAACTGGTTCTGGCGGTCTGGTTTCAACAGTCAAGCTATCTTGAAGAGAACCAGTGAGATCGCGTCTCTGATGGAGCAAGGGTGTGCCTGGTGGAGGTTTAACCGTTGTTGTGGTCTAGCGGTTAGAGTTGTCTAACCGCACCTGGCGACTTACTGCAGTCTATGGATGAGTGACCAGTGGGAACATTGCTCTCTGTTACTGGGCGGTTAGCTAGACTAACTGCACAGCTCCTCGCGGTCTGTAAATATTAGTTCGTCGAGTTCGTCTGTTGTAATTTAGTCCAACATCGTCTGTTGTATTTTTTTTCTCTCTCCTCTCCCCTATAAATGAGGGGTCATACCCCTGTAAAGTTAAGTTTTTGGAGCAATAAAATTTGGTTATTTAGATGTTTTCACATAGTATCAGAGCTAACTCGATCATTGCGGTCTCGTTTTTTCTATCCGTCAATTGAGCTCTTCAGCGGTCTCTACGGACTTCAGTTTTCTAACCGCCCGTTGTGTCGTTTATCTCTGCTCTGTCCGCGTTCCTTTCTGCAAGCTCTATTGTTTGTTGCCCTTCGCTCTTTTTTAGACTGTTCTTTGGTTGTTCGCCCCTTGTAAACTCCGAGGTCTTTTGTCTTTGTGGTGCGGCCTCTTTCCCACTGCTAAGTTTAGCTTTGCCTTGTTGACCGCGCGATCTTCTTTCCTCAGTTCGCGAGGTCTTCCTTCTACAGTCCGCGCAGTCTTATTTCGGCAGTTCGTGCGGCTAGTCTTTCTATCTTCTTTTTCTATGGAGAATCTAACTCTCTCTTCTTCTACTCCGCCCGCACCATATCTTCAGACAGCCACCTCTATTTGCACTTCTTCTAGTAATCTTGGGACTGCTTCTAAGCTTACTGGCTCAAACTATCAAGATTTGAGTGTTTCCTTTGTGTTCTTGTTGCGGTATCAACGCAAGCATCATCATCTTACTGATGACCCTCCTATTCGAGGGACTGCTGCATTTGAAGACTGGGATGTCAATGATGCTTTGGTTCGAACATGGCTTGCGAATAGTGTTTATGATGAGTGTCTGCCCGTTATTCGTCGTGATGAGACGATTAAGGCTGTTTGGACTCATCTTGTTACTCTGTATTCAAAGGGGGCTCAAACTTCACGCATTTACATACTATATGCTGATCTTTTTACTCGTCCCACTTTGAATCCCGTTGTTGTTTACCAAGAGGTGCAAGTCCTTGGCGCTGAAATTCTTCAGCATCGTCCTTTCTCCACTGATCATGATGAGACGGTTAAGGCTGTTTGGACTCATCTTGTTGCTCTGTCATTGCTCATCTGGCGCGTTTTAGTAATTCTAGTGGTCGTGGAGGTTAATCTGGTGGGCATGGTCTATCTTGCCACCTCTGTTCTCATTGTGGCAAGACAGGACATATTGTGGAATATTTTGCTGGGTCAAACATCCTCACCTTCGTCCTTCGGCTGGTGACACCACAAGGAAGTCAACATCTCTTGCCTCCTCCTCTAGAAGTGTCAATATGGTTACTCAGGGTAAGTGGCTTATTGATTTTGGAGCCAATAGTCAAATGACAGGCAATAATCATTTATTCTCTTGTTTAGTCAAGCATAATCAGTCAACTTTGGTTTTTGTTGTGGATGGCACTTCGTCTTTTGTGTATAGGGTTGGTACAGTCTAGGTCACCCCGTCTCTACGGCTAGAGGACACTCTCTATGTTCTCACTTTTTCGTGCAATTTACTTTTTGTTCATGCTCTCTGCAAACAGCTAAACTGCACGGTTACTTTTACATCCAGTGCTTGTTCCTTTCAGGATCCTCACTCCAAGAAGACAATTGCTACTTGGACTGAAAGCAATGACATCTTCTTCCTTGACAATGTAACTGCTTTCTCAGCTTCTATTTCTCTTATGCAATGGCATCTTCGCCTTGGTCATCCTCCTACTTGTCTCATCTACCAGCTCCTACCAGATCTACATCAAAGGGATTCCTCTCTGAATTGTGAAGTATGCCAACATGGCAAACACCATCGCTCCTCCTACCCAGCAAGACAAGGATGTAGTTCATCTCGTTCATATGATCTTGTTCACTCAGATATTTGGGGTCCTTCTCCTCCTAAGTATGTTGATAGGGGTAGTCTGTATTTTGTTACCTTTATTGATGATTTTTCAAGGTGTACTTGGTTATATCTTTTAAAAAAACATCCTGAACTTTTTTGTGTTCACTACGTTTTAAAATGAGATACGCACACAGTTTGGTGTGCCTATTAAAATTCTTTGTACTGTTAATGCCAAAGAGTATCATAGTTCTCAGTTTTCAGATTTTTGCATGCATCATGACCTTAAACATCAAACCAATTGTCCCTACACTTCTCAACAAAATGGTGTTGTTAAACGCAAAATAGTCATCTCCTGGATGTTGCTCGCACACTTCTCAAACAAATGAACGTACCACAATCATATTAGGGTCATGTTGTTCTTCCCTCTTGTTATCTCATCAACTGAATTCCCTCTTTGGTTCTTCACGGAAAGACCTCGTTCTCTATTATGTATCCAAGAGTCACATTATTTCCCTTGCCTCTAAGAGTCTTTGGTCGTACGGAGTTTGTCCACTCTCCTTCTAGACATGACAAACTTTCTTCTTGTTTTGTTAAGTGCATCTTCCTTGGATACTGTCCGACTCAGAAGGCGTGTCGGTGCTTTGATCCTCTTCTCCGGAAACAGTATATGTCGGCCGATGTCACTTTCTTTGAAGATATACCTTACAATCCTTGTGTCTCTTCTCTCTCACAACCTGATGATTCACCTTTTGCCCCTATTATCTCTGCACATCTTCTTGAGCCCCCTTCTCTTTCTCTTCCAACACCAATAACCTATTTCATCATCTCTTTCTCCAAATACTGCTCCTATACCTTTGGAGTCGTCGCTGACAATTCCTACGCCAGCAATCTCTCCATCAGAACAATTTGATACTGCAGAGAATGGATCTTGATCTTCTCATTGCTCTACGGAGGGGGGTTCGGACATGTACTAAATATTCAGTTGATGATATTGTTTCATATACTCGTCTTTCCCTTGCTGGAAAGCGTTTTGCTCTCGCCCTCTCAGCGACTGTCACCCTGGCTTCATATCAAGAGGCTTTGGTTGTTCCTCATTGAAAAGCTGTTATGGATGAAGAGATGAACACCTTAACTGAAATGGGTACTAAGACTCTTGTCACTACCCCTCTCGGTGTGGATGTTGTTGGTTGTCGATGGGTCTTTGTTATCAAGTATCTTCCAGATGGTACTATTAATAACTATAAAGCTAGACTAGTTGTCAAAGGCTTTACGCAGACATATGGTGTGGATTTCTTTGATACTTTCTCTCCATTTGCTCGCATTAGCACGATTCATGTTCTTTTCTCCGTGGTTGTTAGCAGAGGCTGGGAGATGTCTCAGTTGGATGTCAAAAATGTCTTCTTTTATAGAGATATGCAAGAAATGGTATATATAGAGCAACCTCCTGGATATGTTGCTCAGGGGGAGTCTCAGGTGTCCAAGTTACAGAAGGCAATATATGACCTAAAGCATAGTCCATGGGCCTGGTTCAACAAGTTCAACAAAGTTATCTCAGTTGTTGACTTTGTTCGGAGTTCTGCAGATCATTCCCTTTTCATACTCAAGACTTCTAAAGGGCTAGTTGTTATTGTTGTTTATGTGAATGATATTCTTCTTACAGGTGATGATAAGCAGGGAATTGGCATAGCAAAGAAACACCTTCTGCAACATTTTGTTACCAAAGATATGGGACCTCCTAAGTATTTTCTAGGGATAGAAATTTCGCGGAAATACCAGCTCAGTAGTGATGTCACAACGTAAGTATGCTTTAGACCTTTTGAAATAAACTGGTCTTCTTAAGCTAAACCTGTTCGATGTCTGATGGCTGTTGGTGATGACAAGTGTTGGAATGAGGATTCACCTCTTCTCCCAAATAGTACCAGATACAAACGACTAGTGGAAAAACTCATCTAACTGTCACAAGACCAGATATCTGATATGAAGTTGGCAGAGTTAGTCAGTTCATGCAGGCTCCCAGGGAGTGTCATCTTCGTTTAGCCTTAAAAATCCTGGAGTATGTGAAGTGGTCTTCAGGAAAAAATTTGTTGTTACAGAGACATAACCATTTAAAGAATGAAGCATATTCAGATGTCAGCTATGAAGCCTATTCAGATGTCAGCTATGTTGATAATAAATAAGATGGAAAATCTACTTCTGGTGTTTGTACCTTTGTGGGAGGAAATTTGGTTAGTTAGAATAGCAAGAAACAGTCTGTTGTGTCCAGGTCAAGTGCTGAAGTTGAGTACGGAAACAAGGCTTCGATAACCTGTGAGTTAAAATGGTTACGGGCTCTTATGCTTGACCTAGGAGAAGTCTATGATCATTCTCTATCAATGTTCTGTGACAACAAAGTTGTTATATACATATTCAAAAATCTGTTGTTTCGTGAGAGGACTAAGCATATTGAAGTTGACTGCCACTTTATCAGAGAAGAGATATTGAAGAATCAAATATGGACTCCGTTCGTCGCTTCCGACAAAGAGTTAGCAGATATCTTTATCAAACCAGTGTCTACTTCTCTTTCAGATGTCTGTAACAAGCTGGGCAGTTTGGTGGACTGACAGTATGACCTGGGGGACTGGTGTTGGTGATCCGGCGGTCTGGCAGTTTGGCAGACTGGCAGTCTGACCTGGCAGACTGGTGTTGGTGTTCTAGCGGTCTAACAGTTTGGTGGACTGGCGATCTGCAGTAACGGTCTGATCCTGGCGGTCTGGTTCTGAAGGTTTGGCAGACTACATTGGCGGTTTGCTTCTGGTGATCTGTTCTGACAATCTAGCCCTTGCGGACTGACTGTCTCTCTGGCGGTCTGCCTTGATGAACTAGTTCTGGCGGTCTGGTTCCAACAGTCAAGCTATATTGAAGAGAACCAGTGAGATCGCATCTTTGATGGAGCAAGGGTGTGCCTAGTGGAGGTTTAACCATAGTTGCGGTCTAGCGATTAGAGTTGTCTAACCGCTCCTGTTGCTCCTGGCAACTTATTGCGATCTGTGGATGAGTGACCAGTGGGAACATTGCTCTTTGTTATTAAGCGATTAGCTAGTCTAAACGCAAAGCTCGTCGCGATCTGTAAATATTAGTTGGCTGTGTTCGCTTGTTGTAATTTAGTCCCGCATCGTCTGTTGTATTCTTTTTTTCTCTTCTCTCCCCTATAAATAGGGGGTCATACCCTAGTAAAGTTAAGTTTTTTGAGCAATAAAATGTTGTTATTTAGATGTTTTCACACAAGAAAAGGGTGGAACTGAGCGGAAGGGTAGGATAGACGGTCATAGGGCAGGGGCGCGGAGATGCCACGTCGAGGAGGGATCCCCCGTATGCGTGTGAGCCGTAGCCAGAAGAGGCGGAGGCGGCGGCCGACGCTTGGAGGGAGTCGATCATGGAGTGGAGGGCAAGGAGAGAGGCATGCATGGAGGCGACAAGTTGCTCTTGAGCCTCTGTTACGAGCCATGAGCTGGAGTCGGCGGACAATGGCTAGTAAGGGGGCAAACGCTGGGCGAATACAATGGAATCAGCGAAAACAGATGGAATCGGCTTGCAACTGAAAGAAGAGTGTCGACGCTTGTGGGAATCTGGCGGATCTAGGATGGGATTCAGCAGAAACGACGGATCTAGGTCGGGAGCCGGCGAATCGGGCTTTGTTGGGCAGCGGGAGCCTGCGGGGCGCTGAACGAACGGAGTGAAGACTGCAATCGATCTAGGAAGACGGGATCGGAACCGGCGCGGAACAAAGACCATGGACGAGCGTGATAGCAAGCACCGGAGGCTTGGTGGTGAGCGGTGAGACACGTCGGACCAAATTGATGTGATCCTGAAGAGGAATCCAACAAGGGGGGGGGGGGGGTCGGCTATGGTGAGGGAGAAGAGAGAGATTAGGATAGAGAGGAAAGCTTAGGGGGCAACTCTAAATTTCATTCATCCAAGGATAAAAAATAATACAAGCATACAACATCCCCTTATAACAGCGGGATGTGAATAACAAAAGCGATCTGCAAATAATAAAACTCAAAAAACATATAAATAGAAATAATTAAGTAGCGCGCTCCTCAACGATCTCTTCTATGGTCGTGGTCTCTCTCTTAGCCCAATTCTCCAACTGCTCACACTACTGAAACTGCTCTTGGTCGGCTTCCCTCTAACAATCTTTCTTCGAAGGAACTGGATGTTTTGCACCGTCTCATGCATACTCAGTCTCAAGTTTCTTCCCCTGCTAATGCATTTGCAACTGCTATTCCGCTCAATGCCCAATATGTCTCCACTACTTCGACTGAGTGGGTTACTGACTCAAGGGAGACTAATCACATGACTAGAACATCGTCAGATTTAATCTTTACGCCCCCCACCCCCTCGCTTCGTGCGTGATAAGGTTGTCACCGCCAATGGCTCTCTCTCACCGATTGCTGGCAAGGGGGCCATCATCTATTCCTATGTCATGCACCCCTCACATCGGTGTTGCAGGTTCCTGCTTTTTCTCGCAATTTGTTGTCTATTAGTCTTCTGACTTCATCCTTAAACGGTTTTGTTACTTTCTACTAATGGTTGTGTTTTTTAGAATCCGACAGCAATCATATTGACAGTGGTAGGAACTGCGGGTGGTTATACATCTGGGACCATCCATTGGCTCAAGCTTTCTCCAATACCACTCCAGCTCTCACCAGTCCTTCTGCGGATGTGCGTCCATGGAATCAACGTCTTGGAAACCACTCCGCCAGCTATCTTTTTAAGTTATTTCATATGCTTTTGAGCTCCCTGAGCCGTTTTGTCTGTAATGAATGTGAACTTCCTAAACATGCACAACATAGTCCGAATCATTTTTCTCCTAATATAGTTCCTTTTGATGTTATTCATACTGATGTTTGGGGATCATCCTTTCTTGTTTCTCTTTCTGATTACTGATGGTTTGTGAAATTTATTGATTGTTTCTCTCACTTACTAAGATGTATTTATTAAAACGATAAAGTGAGGTTTTTGATTGCTTTCATATTTTTCACAAAATAGTGTCCACTCAATTTCATGGTACTATTCGTGTGGTCCGTAGTGACAACAGGGATGAGTACGATGATCGTAGTGTTTTCGACACATATCTTGTTGTTCATGGGATTTTTCATTAAACAACATGTGCCCACTCAAAATGGTGTGGCTGAACATAAGAACAAAAATCTCCTTGGGGTCACCTAATGCCTCCTTCTCACCATGAATCTTCCCAAGTCATATTAGGGTGACTCAATTCCTATTGTCGCTTACCTCATCAATCATTCACCCTCCAATACCGCACAATATGTCTCTCATCTTTCTAGTTTGTCCACTAAATGCATTGTTCACAATCACCTTCCACGATTACCTATGGATACCTCATGCCATGAATCCATCTACAGTGTATGTTGTTTTATCTCCTACTCATGGGAGCCAAAATACTTCACTTCCTCGAGTCTATCACAGACGCAACCTCGGTGATATGATGTTACAACCCCCTTGTCATTCCACGACCACAGGTATGATCTTCTGACTTTGGTTTCTATGACGACCTTCATTGCACTCTTATTCTAAAATGGAAGTCAACCTCTTCTAAATATCCACTCGTCAATTATATCACTTATTAGATATACATAAGGACTTCATCTCCTCTTTATATTATGTTCGTCGGACCCCGCACCACCTCTACAGCCATCTTGCTTTGTCGCCGAAGGCAAAGCCATCGGCGGCCCGCCCGGTTCCCACCGGCCGATTTAACGGACCCCGACGAACCAGTCGGGCATTGTCCGGTGGCGAGCAGGCAGGGCCACCGCTGTTATAGGGAGTTGTGGGTATCGGGTTTTTTTCGCTTGAGTTATCCGTGGAATACCTTGAATTGTTGTTCGCATACCACAACTCTCTCGATCCAACAACTGAAAATTATTTGGAGGGCCTCAGATGTTACACCGTGCAATCGCAACGGCTCCCGATATATCTTTGTATATATAGTATAGATTAAAAATATAAAGAAAATAAGGCTTAGGAGCTAAAAAGCTCGTGAGCAGCTCGAGCTCATGTCCTCGAAACTCGAGCTCGATAAGTAGGCATTGAGCTTGAGCTCGTCGAGCTCAAAATGATTAGCTCGAGCTTGAAAATTTTGTAAAGCTCGACTCGAGCTCGAGCTTGATTGCACCCCTAGAGAGATGTTGGCATTGGAGAAAAATCAAACTTGAACACTCACCCATCTTCCCGTTGGGAAGAAATTTGTTGGTTCCAGATAAGTGTTCTCTGCTAAACAGAATCAAGAAAGGATCGTTGAGAGATATAAAGTGAGGCTAGTTGCGCAAGGATATACTCAAACTCCGCGATGGTGTGCAGCCCGGTCGGCCCATCCAGGTCTACTCACGACGACCTCGGGCATAGTGACAACCGAAACTGCTCATCTTAAACGGGTCGCTGACTGTAGCATTATTTGTTCTTTGTATTTTTTAGTTGTATTTTTGTTTATGTGGGGATCACAACGATCGACAAATCATGGTCGTTCATTGCCCCCACTAGTGCATATATATTTAGCGTGAGAGCTCTCATTTGGGCATTGAAGGATTGAGTGTGGAAGCTCATCCTTTGGTCAATTCGGTGTTGAAGCCGACCCCCGGGCGTGAAGTCCGAAACTTCCCCTCCTATTGTCGCGAACCACAACCCTCTCCTCCCCACCACAAAGCAGTCGGCCTCCACCTTTCCCTCCAACCCACTACCATCCACCAACAGCCCCTAATCCAGCTCCTCCACAAGCCGTCGGCCTCTATACCCCAACAACATTCAATTATCGTCCTCCACCCCACCTTTCCCCCTCTTCCCATCCTCCTAACCGGCTACAGCTACCCCCACCATTCCATTTTCCCCATCAAAAACAGCCAACCTCCACCATTCAACCTTCCTCATCCCTCTGCCGACCGCTCATCTCCCTTTCCCAGTCGTGGATCTACTTCTTCAACAGCCCCTCGTCAAATTCACCAAATCGGCCACGATTTCCACTCACATTCCCATCTTGCGATCACCGGAGAACATCTTCATCCACCTCCAATGATCCTCCACCATTTTCCCCATCATGCTCCATCAATTTTGTTTTCCGACGATTGCCGGAAAACTTGTCCGGCCACCACCACCACCGGCAACCACCTTCGACCAGCCATCTCCACCAACACCCTTAACAGCCCATAAACACCACCCAACCTCCCCCACTACCCCACTACGCCCACTTCTCGAAATTCTAGGAACCTCTCCTAGAATATAGCCTAAACTCTCTCTCCACTACAACCACATACAACCGGCCTGCTTCCACTCCCTACATTCACTCCTCGGTCCTTCTCATTCACTTACATCACCCTCCATCAAACCCCAAACCGCTTCTGATGCAGGACGGGCGTCACACCTACTCATTACACTGGAGTCCCACCAGGGGGTCCACCTTGGCGTCGCACCAAGACAGCTTTATTAGGCCCGCAGGACGTACACCCCAACCTGTCTCTGGTCCCACCATAGGAAGCCGAAAGTTGCTGAAGCCGAGATTCGATCTCGTGACCTCCTTGATAAAGAGCTCTCAGACGAGCTCTCATCACCAACTGACCTGATGTAGGGTAGGCTAAGGGGTGCACAGAACCTAGTCCTCTATGGATGAAAATAAAAGCTAGACACGCTATCCCAGGTCTATATGCAATGATACCGTCGATGACAGCGACAAATAAATACGCGCAAGAGTAATCAACAACCCACGCAAGAATATTTGAAAGCAAAAATAAGCATTTAGTAAGCGAGCATTTAACGGCTTTCCACCGCTAGGAGGGCCAAGGCAAAACGCGCGGAGAATGAAATTCACATGCAAGTCACAATCGATTCGAGGCGATCTTTCCACATGCAATACATAGAAACATAATAAAATACCCAATCCAATAAATGATGTTAAAAATAATAGTCGAATATAACAAGTGACTCGCCATCGAATAGAGGGTTATCCGAGGCAATAGAAATTTCAGAGCCGGAAATGCTTTAACGACGATCCAAGGTGGAACCGGGCGTGGAATAATGACGAGGGTTGCTAGATTTGGCAGCGAGAAGAGGGATCAAACCGGAGATGAGTAGATTCGGCTATATAGGGGTGGATCCGGGCTGCGGGAGGGTAGATGTACGGAAGCGGATCCGGGCGGTGGGAGATAGATCGGACAACGGGAGGGCTGGTGGTGGTGTCCACGGAGGAGGGGGTCCGACTGAGGGTAGCTGGTGGCAAGGGGAAGCACAGGATTGGAGGGGCGGCTGAATCAGGGGGAAAAGGCTGGTGGTGGCTTCAGGAAATGAAGCGGGCTGATGTAGGGAGGAATAAGGGACGGTGGTGGCTTCAGGATGAGGAGCAGGCGGTGGTGTGGCTGGGTGGCTAGGGGGCTTAGGACGGCGGCTGGGAGGGGTAACAGAGGGGCGGCGGTGACTTCAGGATGAGGGTCGGCTGCTGTTTGGGAAGAAATGGACAGCAAGGTCGGCTGTTTCGGGGGGACTTCTGGTCGGCGGTAGGAGGATTGGAGGAGGGGAAAAAGGCTCTGGGGTTTCGGGATACCTTGGGGGGAAGATGCGCGCCTAGGAGTCGTCACCTAGGGATCCACAGATTCGGCACCGTGGGAGGATCACGGCATTCCGGGAATAGAGTCTCCAAAATCCGCAATGACCTAAAAAAAGCCCTCTGACACTATTTAAAATAATAAGACAACTAGGGCATCACACCATCAACGACAATGATTGGTCGAAGGTGGGGCTACTCAAATACATCAAATAAAATGCAAAAAAAATAAAGTAATATATGAAAACGATTTGGGACCCGGATCTGGACGCATCCGCGGAGTCGGCTCAGCGATCCGATAAAGCCCTCATGCACAAGTACACGAACGTCCGGCCTTGCGGCAAATCCCTCCTGGTGCATGATGTGATGGATCCCATCAACTCCCCCCGACTGAAAAGCCTTCATATCCGATGAATGGAGACAATCATGCTGAAGTCGAAGCTCAGGGGCGAGTCGATCGAGCTCTGCTTGTAGTATCCAGGTGTCATCTGCATCTGGGCGGCCCCGCCAATGTACTAAGTAAGGCAGAGAGGCCCATCTATGGTAGGAAGGAATATGTGGGATCTGATCTCTGCAATGCTCTCAGCACTCAACTCACTAGTAGTGGATCCCGGTGCGATCAGCGCTGTCGTAGGTGAAACCAAAAAAGATGAATCCCGGGTGGGTGGATGTCAAAAGAGAGTGAACTGTGGTGGCCATCAGACGTGGGTGGACTATGAGGGTGACAAGGAAACGAGAGTAGAGGTGTGGGAGGGTAGGAGTCTCCACTGCTTAGTTCACATACTCGCGAAGCTCGTAGCATGGCGTCAAATCTTCAATATTAAATACCAGGTGAATACCCATACTTGCAGAAGGTTCGGTCGGAGCCCGACGCCATATACTACGGACAGGTAAGGAGGTTACTAGTTGAATTTCAAACTCACGTTCATTCCGAACGTATCTTAACTAAGAGCATTTTAGCGGAAGTATTTAATTTATGAACCCAAACATAACCGGAATGTCCACTAAACCACAGGAATGATATATACATAACAACATGTAACACATGTTTTGGTCGTAGCCTTATTACAACTGTTTTAATTAACATTAAGTGGCTTCATACTTCGGCACGCAGGCCGGCCACACATGAAACAGCAATTGTTCACTTTTGGGCCTTCAAGGGCCAACCAATCGCAGCACATGGCCTTCAGCCCGCTATTTTCAACTTGGCTCTCCAGCACCTGCACAAAAAGGCCCACCAAAACGTGGAAAACAAAGCAACGGTCAGCATTTTGCTGACCCGTTTATAACGATCTCACCCCTTATTCGGGGCGGCATTTCTTCATCCCTGCAAACAAGGCATCATACATATATCGTGGCATTTATAATGTGCACTTTAAGCACCATTCACCACAGACGTAGGCCCAACGGCCACACCCCGCATGCACTCAAGGCACCTTTCCGGTACACACGACTCCCCGTGTATCGTCATCGTTTAGAGGTCCAAGACTTAACGGTTAACTTTGTCATTCAGAGGTCTTTAACATGACGAACATGTCGTTCAGAGGTAATTAACTTAACGACTGACTTACTCGTTCAGAGATCCTTAACTTAACGACCGCGTCGTTCAGAGGTACTTAACTTGACAAGTGACTGCCCATTCAGAGATACTTAACTTAACGACCATGTCGTTCAGAGGTTCTTAACATGATGGCACAGTAAAGTCACACACATCTCAACATACACATTTTCTCAAACATTGACCCCCAGGTCTCATAGAGACAGGCCAAACATTGACCCTCAGGTCTCAAGAGATAGGTCAAACAACAATTCTCAAAATTATTCATTCATTTGGGTAATTTCCTGAAATTGCTTCCAGTACTAACATGCAATAACCTGCACACCCACTTTCACATTTTCCACATGTACATCTACACATATTCACGGAGTCTTCTCCGGCACGCAAAGCATAAAAAATCACCAATCCATACCAACTTGTCCGGATGGGCTTCACACAGTATGCTTATTCCGTCTTCTACATTTCCGGATCTAAATGCAGAAATATATGGGGATTTACCCTTTTGAATCCACCCATTTTCACCTTTTGGTGATGGGATTCATGCAAGTATGCATATTGAGGATTTCACTTGTCCGAGAGAAACTTGTTACCCTTATAGTTCTCTTTGGAGCCATGGTGTTTGAGTTTTATCCGGCTGGAAATGCACAGGAAGATTTCCTCTTCACGAATCTAGCTCCAGCTTTTACTTTCTCTTCACCAAATATATTCCAGCAAGCTATCAAAAGCTTCAGCCCCGATTCTCGCCTAAAGAACACGCACAGGAGCAGACAAGATGAAATGAAGAGAGAGAGTAAAAAGGAAATAATACTTTCCTTCTTCCACACTTCTCTGGTTAGGTGGTCATGGTTTACAGCCTAGCCACACGATCCTCAGCAATACGAAGGAACAGCCCAGAAACCGTCGCTCACTGACCGTTTTCCAGCTATCAGACACAACATTCATGCCTCGGCGACATCACCGATTTTCGTCGAGCTCAGCTGGAACGTCGAGCTCAGCTAAATCGTCGAACTCAACTTTTAATCGAGCTGACTTTTCATCGAGCTCACGGGAAATCGTCGAGCTCACGGGAAATCGTCGAGCTCAGCTCACGCTTCATCGAGCTCAACACAATCGGTCGAACTGACTGTTCGTCGACCTCCGTTCGATGTTCGTTGAACGCAGGTAAAATTCGTCGATCTCACTGCATTTCGTCGAACTCAATCCACAGCCAAATTCAGGCTGTCACAAATAGGGTGTTACAACCCTCCCCTCCTTACAAGAATTTCGTCCCGAAATTAGCACACAGCTATAAGGAAAATAGCAACCATAATGTTGCAACAACTTTTTATTCCTTTAGGAAAACAGCAAGAAACTTGTTGTGACAAACAACTCATTCAGGAAAACAATAAAAAAAATTTACTGTCACATTTTTAGACAAATAATTCAGGATAGTCCTCAAGCATGGTTTGCTCTCGTTCACATGATAGCTCCTCACGGCCACAGTTGTCCCACCGGACTTTGACCATTCCGATTGTCTTGTTTCTCAATTGCTTGATAGTCGAGTCCTCGATCCGAATGGACCTAACTTTCGTTGTTAGCCCGCTATCGATCGGTACTTGATTATTCGCAATCACTTGCGTTGGCTCTTTCACAGCTTTCCGTAACACCGATATATGAAATACATCGTGCAAACCAATCAATTCTGCAGAGAGATTGAGCCAATGGGCAGCTTCTCCAATTCTTTCAACCACTTCAAATGGACTCAAATACCTTGGACTTAACTTTTTCAAGCGCTGAATCCTGCACACTCCCTTGAATGGTTTTATTTTTAAGTACACTCAATCACCCACCGCAAACTTCACGTTCCAGTGTTTGGCATTATAGTATTTTGTTTGTCTGTCTTGGGCTATTAGTAGACTATCTCGAATAATGCGTATTGTTGAATTTACATCTTCAACTTCCTTACGCTTATACAATTTAGATTCGCCTGTTTCCACCCATGCTAATGGAGTACGGCACTTTCTACTGTATAAGGCTTCAAAGGGCGCCATCTTTATACTAGCCTGATAGCTATTGTTGTAGGAAAACTCTATCATATAGAGATGGTCTTCCCACCTCTTTCCGAAATCCAAGGCGCACATTCGGAGCATATCCTCCATAGTTCTATTGGTTCTTTCGGCCTGACCATCCGTTTGTGGATGAAAGGTCATGCTGAACTTTAACTTAGTCCCCAACAACTGATGGATTAATCTCCAATCATTTGACGTAAATCGCCCATCTCGGTCACTCGCGATGCTACGAGGAACACCGTGCAATCGTACTATATTGTCAACATATAGTTTTGCTAGCTTTTCTACTGAATCCTCTTTCCTATTCGGAATAAAGTGTGACACCTTTGTTAGCCGATCTACAACCACCCAAATGGAGTCGTTTCCTTTTTGCGATCTCTGCAAACCATGAACAAAATTCATGGAAATGTCATCAAACTTCCACTCCGGTATAGGCAAAGATTTCAAGAATCCTCCTGGCTTCTGGCACTCGGCTTTTACTAAGGCGCAAGTTTGACATTTTGTCACATAATGTGCAATATTTTTCTTCATGTCTGGCCACCAGAACAGCTTCTTCATATCTTTGAACATTTTAGTGCTCCTCGGGTGGATTGAGTACTTTGTAAAATGTGTCTCGTACATCAACTCCTCCCGTAAAGTTCCAACTTTGGGTACGCACAATCGACCATCTTTTTGCAAAAGACCATCGTCTATAGAGAACTGGGAATTTGACTCATCCTTTATCTCTTCCATGTAACGCTTCATGCTTTCGTCTAACTCTAAAGCTTGACGAATTCTGTCCGCAAGGTCGTATTGCACCTCCGTCCAGTTCAAGCATACCTCGTCACTCATTCCCTTGTCAACACAAGATATATCCAAACTTTTCAACTCACGAATCAAACGCTCATCATGCATCTGTAACCAGTTTGCTCTTGTTGGAGTTTTGCGACTCAACGCATCAGCGACGACATTTCCCTTTTTGGGAGTATAATGAATCTCGAAAGTGTAGTCCCCAAGGAACTTCATCCACCTCCGTTGTCGCATATTAAGATCTTTCTGATCTATGAAATACTTTAGGCTCTGATAGTCTGTAAAGATGTCAATCTTCATGTCATATAAATAGTGTCGCCACAATTTAAGAGCAAATATCACGGCTGCCAATTCAAGAACGTGCACCGGATAATTCCTCTCATGCACTTTAAGCTGACGAGAGTCATAAGCAATCACATGCCCGAATTGCAAAAGAACGCAGCCTAAGCCGCTCCCAGATGCATCACTATAAATCTCAAAGCCTTCTGAACCACATGGTGTACATAATACCGGTGTCGTGGTCAGCCGACTCTTTAACTCATCAAAAGCCTTCTCGCACTTCGGCGCCCATACAAACTTTTGATTCTTTCTTGTCAATGTCGTGAGAGGTAAAGCAATCTTTGAAAATCCCTCTACGAAGAGCCTATAGTAACCGGCAAGTCCTAGAAAACACCTGACTTCCGCTACTGAAGAAAGTATAGGCCACTCTCGTATCACAGCAACCTTTATCGGGTCTACAGCAATCCCATCTCCACTTACGACATGACCAAGAAAAGCCACTGAAGATAACCAAAACTCGCACTTTGAGAATTTGGCATAGAGGCGATTCCTCCTTAGCGTGTGCAAAACCATTCTCAAATGTTTTGCATGCTTTCCCTCAGATTGAGAGTATACTAATATGTTGTCGATGAAGACGATCACAAACAGGTCTAAATACTCCCTAAAGGTCCTGTGCATGAGATCCATAAAGACTGATGGCGCATTCATGAGTCCAAAATGCATGACTGTAAACTCATAATGCCCATAACGTGTTCCAAACGCAGTCTTAAGGATATCACTCTCCCTGATCCTCAACTGCCAGTAGACGGACTTTAAATCCAACTTCGAATAAACAGTTGATCTGACCAATTGATCAAATAAATCATCGATTCGAGGAATCGGATATTTGTTTTTTTCGGTAAGTTTGTTTAGCTCACGATAATCTATGCATACACGCAATCTTCCGTCCTTCTTTTTCACAAATAGCACCGATGCACTCCACGGTGATATACTTGGACGAATAAAGCCTTGCTCTAGCAACTCTTGTAACTGAACTTTTAATTATGTCAACTCCTTTGGCGTCACACGGTACGATGAGCGGGCCACAGGTTTCGCACCTGGCACCAACTCAATAGAGAAGTCGATCTCACGCTGGGGTGGAAGCCCAGGTAGATCCTTCAGAAAGACATCTGCAAACACAGATATTAAAGGAACGTCTCCAATACTGGGCTTTGGCTCAACAGCCTCTAATAGCGTGAAAAACATTTTCACGCCCTTCTGAACCGCTTTGACTACTTGAATGGCAGACATCAACATCTTGTCCACTCCTCGCATACCCGTGAATTTCGTCTCACGTTCAGTATTTTGCCCCAGTAAGACTTCCTTAGAATTACAATCAATGTTGGCACGCTGCTCCGAGAGCCAGTCCATACCAAATATAACATCAAACTCTGAAATCGGTAGCACAGACGCTTCCAAACCAAAGTCTTGACTTCATATCCGCACCTCCACCAAACAAGACCTATCCGCATGCATCAAGCATCCATTAGGTAACAACACCTTCACGGTATCAATTGCTACACAAGTAGGCACTCTGATTCGCAATACGAAGGCCTCAGATAGGAATGAATGTGAAACACCTGTATCAAACAGTGCTCTCGCTGGACATTCCCGAATAAGGACAGCCTATTATAAACAAATCATAAACAAGCAACATACAAGGTATTAAGTATGGAAAACAGTAAAAACTGAATCTTAACTCATGCCTGTAACCACGTCGCTTTGTTTTATGGCCTCCTGCTGGCCAAGATTAAAGACTCGGGGCTGCACGTGGGACGCCGAGGATTCCACCACTGCCTTTCCCTTTTCTGCATAAGTTGCACCCGTCTTCTTTTCCGCTTTTGGAGGGCCACTCCAACAATCCCTAGCTATATGACCCACCTTACCACATGTATAACATGTGCGAGGGCCTCTCTCCATAGTTGCTCCTGAAGTAAACGTAGAAGGAGCCGGTGCAGAAGTTTTTGGCTTCTTGTTCCACCGTTTGTATCAAGATTTTGAAGAACTCGGTGTCTTGAACTCTGGCTTCTTTCCTGCCAAATCATTCTTACGCTGCAAACGCTTCATATCAAGTTCAAGGGAACGGGCCGTATTAACCAAGGTAAGAAAACCTTGAGTCATTGGTCCTGAGAGAAGCAATCACAATTCATCTCTCAACCCTTCATAGAACCTGTTTGTTTTTCGTTCCTCATCTGTAAACGTAAAGTCTGCATATCTTCTCAATCACGTAAACTCGTGCAAGTAGTCATCCACCGACCTCTCGCCTTGAGTTAGCCTTTGAAATTGATTTTCCATCACGATCCGCTGTGTCGATGGAACATATCTTGCAAGAAAACATCTTGAGAACTCCTCCATTGAGATCTCGCTCAACGGTCGACCAGCGAACTGGTGCAGCTCCAACTCATCACGCCAAAGTCTTGCCTCACCATCCAACAAGAAGGTAGTCACAATGACTTTTTATCACTCTTCTGTTTCAGTTGCCGTCAGGACCCTCTTTATTCTTGAGAGCCAATCTTCGGCTTGTGTAGGGGTTCTCGTACCCATAAACGCAGGGGGATTGAAACTCATCACGTGTTTCATTTGCTTCTCCGCTGCTCGCCTTGCAGCCACTGGCTCAACAGCTACATGTCTCACCGCCACACGCTCTACCACGTCAACCAGTTCCTGTACCCTCGTAGGAATAAGAGGTTGGCCGTGACCTCCAGGTTGCGCATTCATCATTGCGAACACGGCCTCAGCAACTAATCGTATAGTTTTCGCCGAAGGAGGAGGTGTCGGCGCCTCATTAGGTGCATTACTCTCCACCGAGCGTTGGGGTTCTTGTTGCCTCACACCACTTCGAGTCGCCTACAATGTGAAACACACAATTAGGCAACTACGAATATTGCCAAAAGCAATCACAGGAACATACCAGTTCCGCAAACATGTGTATTTGAATTCCTAAGTGAACATTCATAGGTTCAATTATGTTATCACGGTAGCGCACATACACGTGATCACCACCCCTTAAAAGAATTCGACCTCGAATTCAAATAAGAAAGACCGAGAACAGAATCTGATACCAATTTTATAACGCCCCAATCCGTCTTATAGCATATGACAGAAGGTCCGGCCGGGGCCTGGCGCCATATACTACAGACAAGTAAGGAGGTTATTAGTTGAATTCCAAACCCATGCTCATTCCGAACGTATTCTAACTCAGAACATTCTAGCGGAAGTATTTAATTTATGAACCCAAACATAACAGGAATGTCCACTAAACCACGGGAATGATATATACATAACAACATGTAACACATGTTTTGGTCGTAGCCTTATTACAACTGTTTTAATTAACATTAAGTGGCTTCATACTTCGGCACGCAGGCCGGCCACACATGAAAACAGTAATTGTTCACTTTTGGGCCTTCAAGGGCCAACTAATCGCAGCACATGGCCTTCAGCCCGCTATTTTCCACTTGGTTCTCCAGCACCTGCACAAAAAGGCCCACCAAAACGTGGAAAACAAAGCAACGGTCAGCATTTTGCTGACCCATTTATAACGATCTCACCCCTTATTCGGGGTGTCATTTCTCCATCCCTGCAAACAAGGCATCATACATATATCGTGGCATTTATAATGTGCACTTTAAGCACCATTCACCACAGACGTAGGCCCAACGGCCACACGCCTCATGCATTCAGGGCACCTTTCCGGTACACACGACTCCCCGTGTATCGCCACCGTTTAGAGGTCCAAGACTTAACAGTTAACTTTGTCGTTCAGAGGTCCTTAACTTGACGAACATATCGTTCAGAGGTAATTAACTTAACGACTGACTTACTCGTTCAGAGGTCCTTAACTTAACGACCACGTCGTTCAGAGGTACTTAACTTAACGAGTGACTGCCCATTCAGAGGTACTTAACTTAACGACCATGTCGTTCAGAGGTCCTTAACATAATGGCACAGTAAAGTCACACACATCTCAACATACACATTTTCTCAAACATTGACCCCCAGGTCTCATAGAGACAGGCCAAACATTGACCCCCAGGTCTCAAGAGACAAGTCAAACAACAATTCTCAAAATTGTTCATTCATTTGGGTAATTTCATGGAATTGCTTCCAGTACTAACATGCAATAACCTGCATACCCACTTTCACATTTTCCACATGTACATCTACACATATTCACGGAGTCTTCTCCGGAACGCAAAGCATAAAAAATCACCAATCCATACCAACTTGTCCGGATGGGCTTCACACAGTATGCCTATTCTGTACTCTACATTTCCGGATCTAAATGCAGAAATATATGGGGATTTACCCTTTCGAATCCACCCTTTTTCACCTTTTGGTGAGAAGATTCATGCAAGTATGCATATTGAGAACTTCACTTGTCCGAGAGAAACTCGTTACCCTTGTAGTTCTCTTTGGAGCCATGGTGTTTGAGTTTTATCCGGCTGGAAATGCACATGAAGATTTCCTCTTCACGAATCTAGCTCCAGCATTTACTTTCTCTTCACCAAATATATTCCAGCAAGCTATCAAAAGCTTCAGCCCCGATTCTCTCCTTAAGAACACGTACAGGAGCAGACAAGATGAAATGAAGAGAAAGAGTAAAAAGGAAATAATACTTTCCTTCTTCCACACTTCTCTGGTTAGGTGGCCGCGGTTTACAGCCCAGCCACACGATCCTCATCAATACGAAGGAACGGCCCAGAAACCGCTGCTCACTGACCGCTTTTCAGCTATCAGACACGACATTCATGCCTCGGCGACATCGCCGATTTTCGTCGAGCTCAGCTGGATCGTTGAGCTCGGTTAAATCCTTGAACTCAACTTTTCGTCGAGCTGATTTTTCGTCGAGCTGATTTTTCGTCGAGCTGATTTTTCGTCGAGCTCGGCTCACGCTTCGTCGAGCTCAACACAATCGGTCGAACTGACTGTTCATCGACCACCGTTCGACGTTCGTCGAACGCGGGTAAAATTCGTCGATCTCACTGCATTTCGTCGAACTCAATCCACAATCAAATTCAGGCTATCACAAATAGGGTGTTACAGAGTCTGTAGGTGTTCGTCCCAATGCAACTTATGACTGAGTAGGGGACCATTCGCCTGGCGCTTAGTTTTTTGGCAGGCCCTGAAGTATGCCTCTCAGGGCGGATTCGCACCAACACCTGTTCGCCTTCCTGAAAAACTTGTTCTCGTTTTCGCATATCTTCATGGGTTTTATAATTTTCATTGCTCGTATTAATTTGTCGGGGGACGAACTCATGTGAAAGAGAAGGGATAGATACTACTCTAGAGGGGGGGTGAATAGAGTTATCAAATTTTGCACTAGACAAAACTTAATGGTCTACCCAACTCCCTTGGAGTGAAGTGCGGAATGGAAAGATTATAGATATAGATTTAACCTTAAAGCCTAACACAAGTGATGTGCACAAACTCAAGTTAACTGTAATTACAGTTAAGGCTTGGAAAACCTAATCAGCAACTAGCAATCCTAGTTATATCTATTCACAGCCACAATGCAGGAATTAAACAAGTGAATCCAGACGACACAAGGAAATTTATAGTGGTTCCCCAAACAACTTGGGTACGTCCACTCTTCTACCCACACGGTAGGAATCCACTCAGGTTTTTGATCAGGTGCCCTGCCACCAACAGGATCTGCTTCAGGTAGATCCAGAAACCCTTTAGACTTTTGATCAGGTGTCTAAAAACCAAGCACAAGTTTTTGATCAGGTGCCCTGCCACCAAGGGATACTTTTGAAGGGAGTAATAACCCTGTACAGGAGGGGGAAGAAGGTTAAGATGTCTTCTCTATTTTACAATAGATTAGAGAAGCACAAAAGCTTGCACTGAGCTAGAAAGCTCTAAAGAATCAAGTCTCCCCCTGGCTCAAAGATGTCCAGGTGAAGTCTTGCTTCAGTGCAGAAAACTCTTCAGAAAGCTCTGAAGGAAAAATTACAAGAAGATAATAAATAATAAAATTAAAGATTTTCAAGCAGCTATCTTCTTCTTCTTCTTCTTCAAAAGAACTCTGAGTTTGAACTTCCTGAAAGCAGGAGAACTCAGGTTGAAGAAGAGTAGAAGATCTTAACACTTCTCAGTTAGATGGAAATTGCTGAGAGCAGAAGACTTGATCTTGATGAAGGCTTGAATGCTTGAAAATATCTGGATAACTAGTTAGCTAGCTTGAATCCTTCTTCAAAGGGTCCTTTATATAACATCAGCAAGCAACGGCTCTCTTCAATTTGAATAACTTGTCTTCTTCTGAGACTTGAGACCTGGGCTGTAAATATCAAGAAGACAAAACAATCTCTGCAGCAGAAACATTCTATAAAAGGAATAACCCTTTTTCTAAGAAGCTGTAGGAAGCAATTTGATAATAAAGTACTAAATAAAGTCATATCAGAAACAAACTCTTTATAGCAAAAAGAAGACTTTCCAGTCTAACGGCTATAAAGGGCTGACAGCAGATAAAGTAAATTATAATGTCAGCTAATAAGACAAACAACTTTATCTAAAAAGATTTGACTCAGGCAAAAAAAATGGAGCAAATAATGCCTGGTAATTTTATCATAAGACTTAAAACAACGTGCCAGAAAATGTATTAATTAATTAAATATAATAAATAAATACAAAATATAAAGGCAGACAGAAAGCGTCGAACGACCCTCGGAGATCGTCGACCGACGCACGGAGATCGTCGAACTATCGGACAGATAGTCGAACGATCCAGATAGTCGAACTATCAAAGGAGATAGTCGAATTATCACAGCAGATAGTCGAACTACCAGAAGATAGTCGAACTATCAGATAGTCGACCTATCAACAGATAGTCGAACTATCAGGGCAAAACAGATAGTCGAGCTATCAACAGATAGTCGAGCTATCAGATAGTCGACCTATCAACAGATAGTCGAACTATCAAAAACAAATAGATAGTCGACCTATCAACAGATAGTCGAACTATCAAAGCAGATAGTCGAACTATCAAGCGAGAACAGATAGTCGACCTATCAACAGATAGTCGAACTATCAAAGACAAACAGATAGTCGACCTATCAACAGATAGTCGAACTATCAGATAGTCGAACTATCAAAGCAGATAGTCGAACTATCAAGCGAGAACAGATAGTCGACTTATCAACAGATAGTCGAGCTATCAAAGACAAACAGATAGTCGAACTATCAACAGATAGTTGAGCTATCAGATAGTCGACCTATCAACAGATAGTCGAACTATCAAAACCAAACAGATAGTCGACCTATCAACAGATAGTCGAACTATCAGATAGTCGACCAATCCAAGCAGATAGTCGAACTATCAAAGCACACAGATAGTCGAGCTATCAACCGATAGTCGAACTATCCACGCAGACTAAAAGTCGAACAACTGATAGACGATCGTCGAACAGTTAGTCGACGATAGTCGAGCGGCGTTCGACGATAGTCGAACGAACAAACTACTTAACCAAATTCTCAATCTAGAAAAGTGAGGACTCTACAGCTAGACTACTCACCATTGACCATAGATATTTCTTGGGTCAAGGGACTAAAAGGACAAGACTAAACTCAAATCAAACTAGGGTACCAACATCATGCAACTCATGCAAATGACGTGAAAATGACTCAGCACACCCGCTAGGGAGTGACTCTAGAAGACTGGGATAAGGTCGATAGGTTTCATAGGTTCATATCATGACACAACATGAAATGGACTCAACCCAGTGGACTTACTGACCGAACAATTATATGAAAACTCCGCGATAAGGAGAAAAGAGTCTCAACTAGCTACATGCTCGCCCACTAGAGACCTTAGTAAGCTACGGTTCACTACCTTAGTCTGTCCACCCGTCTGAGGATGATAGGCCGAGGAAAACCTAAGGATGGTGTCAGTCCTATGTCATAGGATCTTCCAGAAATAGCTTATAAACATCACATCGCGGTCTGACACGATAGACTTGGGTAGGTCATGCAACCTAAAAATGTCCCTTGTAAAGATGGATGCAACGTGCGATGCATTCGCTGTCTGCAATAAAGTGTGTCATCTTCAAGAATCAATCGACCACCACAAAGATGGAATCGTGTCTCCGAAGAGTGTGGGGGAGTCCGAGCACGAAGTCCATGTTGGTGTTCTCCCAGGGGCGGTGTGGGACAGGTAGTGGTGTGTACAAACCCGTATTTTGCTTAGTACCCTTGGCCGACTGGCAGATACGGCAGCGGCGGACAACGCGAGCCACATCCTCCTTTAGGCTAGGCCAATAGAAGAGATCCTCAACAATGGATATGGACTTATCCCACCCAAAGTGCCCAGTGGCCCCGCCCGCATGCAACTCCTAAATCAAGCAATCACGGTAGGAAGTCTGGAGTATGCACAAGCGAGAGCCCCAGTGCAGATATCCCTCATAGATCTGAAAGCCCTCAACAGGGTTTGGAGGGTTTCGGGACAAGGCGGCATAAATCACGCTAAAATCAGGGCACGTCGCATAGGCCGGGATCACTCTCTCAAGTCAATCTACTCATGCGCTCATTGTTTGTAACAAGGAGACACAGCGACTCAACGCATAAGCCGGCTTGTTCTCAACTCCAACTCGGTGTTTGAGAACATAATGGAAATCTTGGAGGTACTTGATCCACTTGGCATGTCGGTGTCCTAACTTATGCTGCGAGTCCAGGTATCGTAAAGCTTGATGATCAGAGTAAAGCATAAACTCCTGGGGGAGAAGATAGTGCCTCCAGTAGCCTAGAGACTAGACAGTAGCATAAAATTCCCAATCGTAATTCGAGTATTTTTGCTTAGCCTCGTTCAATTTCTCACTAAAGTAAGAAACTGGGTGTCCCTCTTGACTCAACACGCCACCAATACCAACACCAGATGCATCATATGTGACCTCAAACGCGCGGCTAAAATCAGGAAGTCTAAGAACCAAAGACGTCGTCAATTATCTCCTCAAATACTCTAGTGGCCGCGGCGGTCCACTGAAACTCACCCTTCCGAAGGCAGCGCGTGAATGGGGGCATGATCGTACTAAACCCTGGGACAAACCTCATATAGAAGGTGGCAAGTCAGTGGAAGCTGCGAGCCTCGTGGATAATAACAGGCAAAGGCCAGTCGCGAATGGACTTGACCTTCTCAGGGTCAACAGATACACCAGTGGATGACACAATAAACCACAAGAAATGAACATACTCGGAGAGGAAGGAGCACTTCTTCAAATTCACATACAATTTCTCCCGGCGGAGAGTGCCAAAGAGAAGCCTCAAACGATCGAGGTGGTGCTATAAATCAGTATGTCATCAACGTATACAACCAGAAACTTGCTCATATAAGACGATAGCAACCGAGTCATGACACGCATAAAAGTATTTGGGGAGTTCAATAGCCCAAACGGCATTAATAACCACTCATACAGACAATCCTTGGTCTTAAAGACCGTCTTCCACTTGTATCCCTCACGAACTCGAATCTGATGGTACCCACTACGGAGATCGATCTTGGAAAAGATCTGGGCACCGGCATGGTGATGCATCCGTGGTTGCAGCCAGATGAGTTATGCCCGATTGTGTGTGTGTGTGTGTGTGTGTTTTATCATGTACGTTGTTGTCATTCGTCGTCTTATTATCGTATGGGGGTTGTCATCATATGTCATTGTATCGCACTTTTTATTTTATGCTAAGACTTGTTGGTTTGACCGGCCGGCATGACCATTAATAAATAGGTCTGGTAATAGAAGGTGTTAGGATGTAGGCGCGACAATATTTTACATAACTATACATTAATTGCATGAAAAAATCACTCAAATCTGAATTTAAAAATTCAACATTGATTTGGGAGTTAAGAAATTAAGTTCCTTCTTGATTTCTCATAAAATCTTTTGAGTTTTCCAAAACCCCCCTCTTAACTTCACAACTTTGAAACCCCCTTCCTTTGAAATTAAAACTCTTTTACTACCATTTATTTATCCTCTATCGGCTTGGAAACCCCCCCCCCCCCCCATTAAACCATCTTTTATAAAAACCATTGGGGCCCCCTTGAAAAAGCTGACTGGAAGAAAACCGAGGTGAGACCAAAAAGTCTTCACCCCGGTCCCGTCCAGCAGAGGTCCCGGCCGAAGGAATCGTTGTTTTCCCCATCTCTCGTCCCCTCGCCTCTCGTCGCTGGCGTCGCCAGCCGGAACCCGGACAAGATCGGTCGCCCTTTCCGCCTCCAGAACCAAGGCCTCTGCCGCCCCTTCTAGCGGCGGCCAGCAATCCCTGCTTCCTCTGACGGTCGGTCGAAGCCAACTAACTCTCCCGACTGTCATCGCCTCCACCAATCTTCGGCGAACCTGTCGCTTGAACCTTCCAACATCCAGACCCGCTCTCCTCCCGCTCCAACCATCAGACCCGCTTACTTCCCTTCCCTCGATTGGACGACATGCTCGATATGCTCAGTGGGTCCAAGATTTTTTCCAAGATTGATCTCAAAAGCGGCTACCATCAAATCCGGATCCGACCCGGGGATGAATGGAAGACTGCTTTCAAGACCAGGGAAGGACTCTACGAGTGGTTTGCGATGCCTCTCGGCCTCTCCAACTCCCCTAGTACCTTTATGTGACTCATGCATCAAGTTCTCCGCCCTTTGATGGGAATATGTGTGGTTGTTTATTTCGATGACATCTTAATTTATAGCGACAACCCCGACCAGCATCTGGTGCACTTGCGTCAGGTCCTTCAGATCCTTTTGGAGAACAAGTTTTACGTGAACCTTAAGAAGTGCGTATTTTTGACCGATAGTTTGACCTTCTTAGGATATATTGTGTCGGCCGACGGAATTAAGGTTGATCCAGAAAATATCCAAGCAATTAGGGCTTGGCCGAGTCCAAAAACTATCACTGAAGCTCGCACTTTCCATGGATTAGCCTCGTTTTATTGTCGGTTTATTAGAAATTTCAGCACGCTCATTTCTCCTGTGACCGACTGTCTTAAAAAAGGATCATTTTATTTGGACGGACGAGGCAGGGCGTGCCTTTTCTCTTATCAAGGACAAGTTGACTAGTGCTCCCGTGCTAGCACTTCCTGACTTCGAGAAAATCTTTGAGGTAGATTGTGACGCTTTGATTATTGGAATAGGAGCTGTCCTGAGTCAAGAGGGACGACCCGTCGCATTTTTTAGTGAGAAGTTAAATGAGGCCAAAACTCGTTATTCTACCTATGATCTAGAATTCTACGCCATCGTCCAAGCCCTTCGCCACTGGCGGCACTATTTGATTCAACGTGAGTTCATCCTTAATACCGATCATGATGCACTTCGGCACTTGAACTCCCAGAAGGAGGTGCGTAGGCATGCCAAATGGGCAGCCTTTCTTCAGGAGTACACTTTCCATTTGAAGCATAAGCCAGGTGTTTCAAATAGAGCGGCAGATGCACTTAGTCATAGGTCGCACGTCTTAGTCACCCTTCAGCTGCATATCCTCGACTTAGATAAGCAAAAGGGTCTCCATCCTTTCGATCCATATTTCGGTAAGATTTGGGACGTGCCAATTTATTGGTACCGATCCCACCACGGAATATATTTGAAGTGAGGGTTTTTTATTCAAAGGGGCTCGCCTTTGCATTTGTGAAGGGTCACTCCGGAAGACCTTACTAAGAGAGCATCATTCTTCTGGGTTAGGAGGTCATGTTGGGAAAAATAAACTTCTGGACCTCGCAAACTCCCGATTTTATTGGCCCGGAATGAGGGAGGATATTGCCAATTTCGTTAGGACTTGCACTACCTGTCAATTGTTTAAAGAACACACTCAAAATACAGGCCTATACACCCCTCTCTCCGTTCCCGAGCGGCCTTGGGATGAAGTCTCAATGGATTTTGGCGTAGGATTACCCCGAACAAAACGAAGAGTTGATTTGATCTTTGTTGTGGTTGATCGTTTTTCGAAGATGGCTCATTTTATTCCCTGTAAGAAAACAACTGATGTCACGCATGTTGCTGATCTTTTTTTCGAAAGATCGTACGTTTACACGAGATTTCCCGCTCTCACTTCCGATCATGACACTCGATTTTTAAGTTATTTTTGGAAAACTTTATAGGGAAAACATGGGACCAAGCTCGAATTTAGTAGCGTCTATCACCCGCAGACGGATGGGCAGACTAAGGTAGTGAATCGAAGCTTGGGCGATTTCCTTAGATAAAGCATCCGAAGCAATGGGATTTAGTTATACCGCAAGCGGAATTCGCTTATAACAGCTCAAAGAATCGTTCCACTACTAAATCTCCTTTTGAAGTAGTTTATGGTTATCCCGTCCCGTTATTACTCAATCGTCATTCTCTTCCTTCTTTTGAACTATAGAGAAAAACTCAACCTTGTATGTACTATCTCAATAATCAAATACAATGTATGAATACACATTTATATGAGAGAGAAAGAGAGAAGAGAGTCATATACAAGATGTGGGACTAAAGAGGAGAAAAGAAGAAAACAAATAAATGGGTCACTTTACATGGGCGTTTCCAACACTCCCCCGCAAGCTGGAGCGCACAAGTCGTATGCACCAAGCTTGGACAGACACTGGTAGAATAGGGTACTAGGTAGAGCCTTTGTGGGGATATCAGCAACTTGTTCAGTACTCGGAATATGCTTCAATTCTATCTTCTTCATTTGGACTTTCTCCCGGATAAATTGACAGTCTACTTCAATATGTTTCGTTCTTTCATGAAAGACTGGATTCTTCGCAATATGTATAGCCACTTGGCTGTCGCATAACAAGATGGCAGGTGAGGGAAGTTTTACCCCTAAATCGGCAAGGAGACTTTCAAGCCAGGTAAGCTCAGAGACAACAGATGTCATCGATCGGTATTCTGCTTCAGCTGATGATCAAGCAACCACTGCTTGTTTCTTACTTCGCCAGGTAACAAGATTTCCTCCAAAATAGGATCAAAAACCACTGGTTGACCGGCGATCATCCAAGGAAGCGACATAGTCTGCATCAGAGTACGCAACCAATGTTGGAGTAGAGGATGAGGTTTTGTATACCAATCCTTGACCCGGGGTTGTTTTAAGGTATTTAAGGATGCATTCAACAGCTTGAATGTGAGATGTTCGCGGAGCATGCATAAACCTGCTGACCACCCAAACAGCGAAGAAAATATCTGGTCTTGTGACCGTTAGATAAATCAATTTTCCAACCAGTCGTCGATAGTATTCCGGATTTTGAAGAGAAAGATCTGTATCAGAGGAATGTGCACACAACTTATGATTTGCATCCATTGGAGTAGTAGTAGGCTTGCATCCTGAGTAGTCAGCATCTTGAAGGAGATCCAGGCAGTACTTCCTTTGGGAGATGACGAGTCCATCCGATCTTCTTGCGACCTCAAGACCAAGGAAGTAACGAAGATGCCTCAAATCTTTTGTTTAAAAGACGGAGCTGAGGTGTTGTTTGATTACTTGGACAGAGAGAAGTCCCGGTTGCCTGATGACGCGTGAACAGAGAGAAGTCAGCTGAACTCCGAGTAAAGCCGACTTGTCGGACGTCCTTACTAAAACTATCAAACCATGCCCGAGGGGATTGTTTGAGACCATATATGGACTTCTTAAGATGACAAACTCGGGACTCCCCCGTGGTCTCAAACCCGGAAGGTTGTTGCATGTAAATCGTTTCCTATATGTCGCCATTGAGAAATGCATTTTTGATGTCCAGTTGGTGTAATGTCCATTGGCGATGCACAGCCACGGAGAGAAGAACACGAACGGTGTTAAGCTTGGCCATAGGAAAGAATGTTTCCTCATAATCGAGACCTTGTTGTTGGGTGAAGCCACGAGCCACCAGGCAGACCTTCAGACGGTCAATTGTCCCATCAGGGGCTTGTTTGATCACAAAGACCCATTTACACCCAACAGGTTGCTGACCGGTAGGTAATGGTACCAAGTTCTAGGTCTGGTTAGCCCAGAGAGCCGTCATTTCTTCTTCCAATGCCACCCGTCAGTCAGGATGTTGGAGTGCCTCCTGCACAAAGTTAGGTACAGAAATCGAGGATAATGAAGTGGCAAGGTCTGAAGTTGTGGAGATAGGCGATGTAAGGATACATAATTTGCTATGAGATGAGCTATAGATTCCGGTGCCAGATCAGCGTTTCTCAGAGCATCAGAGGTCAAGGCAGACTGCATCGGGGCACTGGAGGCAGGATGGCGACGAGTGTAGACACGAATAACAGGAGGCTTGGCAACAGGGGGAGCCTGGGCCGAAGGTCTTGGTGGAGTGGTAACAGAAATGACAGGACGTAGGACAGTTGGGGGTGGAGGTGTAGGATCTGGAGCAGAAAAAAAGGAAGATCCTCCTGAAAGGTAACATTAGCAGAGACTGTCACCTTGCGGGTAGCCGGAGAGTAGCATACGTAGCCTTTCTGTGTCCGAGAGTAGCCAACAAAGATGTGTTTGGCTGTCTGGGGATCAAATTTGTCCAAGGATGGATCAAGGGTGTGAACGTAGCAAGTGCACCCAAAGATGCGGGGTGTGAGAGAGAATGTCGGAGTAGACGGGAACATGAGGCTGAATGGAGTGGCAATGTGGAGGATGGGGGAAGGAAAACGGTTAATCAGATAGCAAGTCGTCGAAAGAGCAAAGTTCCAATAAGCTTTGAAAACGTGCATTTGAAGTATGATGGAGCGGGCCACATCGAGAAGATGTCGATTCTTCCGCTCAGCGACTCCGTTTTGTTGGGGGGTATAGGAACATGAAGTTTGGTGAATAACCCCAAAGTTAGAGCAAAGAGTCGCAAATTCGTGGCTAGTGTATTCACGAGAATTATTAGTGCGGAGAGTTTTGATGTTCGTGGAGAATTGCGTGCGGGTTTCAAGAAGGAAAGCCCGAAAGACACGAGAAAGCTCGGAGCGATCACGAAGTAAGTATAGTCATGTCATTCGCGAATAATCAACAATAAACGTGAGAAAATAACGATAACCAGAAATGCTAGTAACTTTGTACGAACCCCAAATATCGGAGTGTACTAAAATAAAAGGAGCAGTGCTCCGAGTACAATAAGATGAAAAAGATGAACGAGGTTGCTTTCCTAACACACATGATTCACACTGAAAAGAAGGTAAAGATACATCTGGTAGAGCCTTCTGGAGGACTGATAAAGGAGCATGGACAAGATGCTGATGCCAATCGACAGAGGAGACAGAAGATAGGATAGCTGGAGAGTCATCAAGGAGGTAGAGCCCGTTCTGCAGTCGCCCCTTACCAATGATAGTCCGCGTCCTGTGATCCTGTATCAGAAAAGAAGAAGAGGTAAATGTTACAGAGCAATTTAAATCATTATTCAGGCGACCAACAGAAAGCAAATTAAACGGGGAGCCCGGAACATGAAGAGCCGAGCGTAGAGAGAGAGAAGAAGTGAGAGGGATATCAGCCGAGCCAGAGACAGGAACAGTGTCCCCATTGGCCATTGTGATACACTTAGGATGAGGAGAATCCAGATATTGATGTGGCCGCAGTGAGGTGATGTGATGGATGGCACATAAGTCCACTATCCAGCGCAGACTAGTGGAGAGACAAGTGATACCTTCTTGGGAGATGGAGGCAGCAGAGGCAACGGAGGCAGGTGGGCGACTGAGCAGACCATGGAGTTGTTGGAGCTGAAGGGGGACCTCTTCAAGGTCAGTACGAGCGGAGGAGTCGGTAGCAGCAACAGTGGCCTATGGACGAGGAGGAAGCTCATGCTTGCGATAGCAGGTGGCCTCAAGGTGACCGTCCTTACCGCAGAAGGAACACTTTGGGCGAGGCCGGCCTCCCCATCTGCGGCCCAGAGATCCGGAACACCCCCCTCGAGAAGGAGGGGGGAAGGCAGCAGGGGTGCAGAAGTCTGATGAAGGAGAGTCGGGGATGGAGGAGCAGAACTATCAGGAGGTGGTGAGACCTTGAGCAGCATGGAACACACGTCTGATATTGAGGGGGTAGCAGCCGAGGAGAGGATCTGGGCCCGAACGCTCTGAAGATGAGGTGGAACACGAGTCATCATCATGGCCACACCGACAGCTTCTTTTTGAGCACGTTGTGCAACAAGATCCAACGTAGGAGGTTGATGTTGGATCCATGCTTCAACTAGAGTCTTGGCCCGAGCAACAAAGGAGGTGAGGTCGGTGGCCCCGCCAACATCAAGGGAATGGAGATCAATGATGATGTCATAAAGATGTTGGAGACTATCTTTACCGGAATATAGAGACTGGAGCTCATCCCACATTGCCTTGGCCGTTTCGTGATACATGGTCATGCGGTAGGGTTCGGTATCAAGGGAGTTGAGGATCCATGTCTGAACCCAACCATCGTTGCGCAACCAATCATCAATAGGAGCAGCAGGAGGTGCTTGGGTCAAGTGATGTAGAAAACCTTTGGATTGTAGTACGCAGCGAACAGAGTGTACTCACTCCACGAAGTTCTTCCCGACTAACGAAATGGTAGTAATCTGCAACTCATCACGGAGTTCAGGGGCAGAGGCCGGGCGGTCTGCAGAGGAAGAAGTCGTCTGTCCGATTGACTCAGGAGAGGTCGCCATGGCAAAGCGAGCAGGAGGGGCTAGGCCGGCGGACTGAAAAACAGTGACCAGAAAGGAGACCGCACGGTTTGGGTGACAACCCACCAGCAGCAAGGCAATGAGGCCTCCGCGGCCAGAATGCGGAGCGAATAGCTGGGAGAAGTCGCACGGTCATGGTGATAATACACCAACGGCAAGGAGAATGCAACGACCAATATGCGGAGCCCGCAACAGAGAGGGGAAAAACCGCTAGCGACAAGACAGGTCACAGCGACTAGGCGGAGAAGAGGCCAATCGAAAAGGCCGCACGGTCACAGTGAGTACACCAGCGGCAAGGAGAGATGCCGCGACCTAGATGCGGAGCTGGCCGAGAAGAGGAGAAGCCGCAGCGACTAAGAGACGCAAAGCGCGGCGAGAAGAGAAACCGCGGCGACTAAGACAAGTCGCGGCGAGCAGGGGGTGGAGCAGCGAGAAGGAAGAGCTCGGCGGGTAGACTAGGAGACCGCGGCGAGTAAAATACTTAACTCGCGGCGAGAAGAGAAGCCGCGGCGATTAAGACAAGTCGTGGCAACTAAGACAAGTCGCAGCGAGCGGGAAGAAGGAAAGCGGGTAGAAGACGTGGTGAGTAGTGAGAGGGAGACCGCGCGGATAGATAGGGAGACCGCGCGGGCAGAGGGGAACAAGGAAGGGAAGGCCCCGCCTGTTAGAAAGGTTATAAAGGGGAGGAGGAAAAGGAGAAGAAGAGGTGGAAGCCACGAGAGAGACAGAGAGAGCAGAAGAAGCGGTTAGAATAACTTTAACCGCGCGGGAAGCCGCGGTTGCTGAGACTCTAACGAGGAAGCGGTTAGAAAAGGGCAAGGCCGCACAACACTGCGGCTAAGCAGGAGAGGAAACCGCTCGACAAGCCGGAAGAACAGGCGGTTTCAAAAAAAATCAGGTCGGGCCGTCTCCCTCTGATACCATGTAGAGAAAAACTCAACCGTGTATATACTATCTCAATAATCAAATACAATGTATGAATACACATTTATAGGAGGGAGAAAGATAGAAGAGAGTCATATACAAGATGTGGGACTAAAGAGGAGAAAAGAAGAAAATAAATAAATAGGCCACTTTACATGGGTTTTTCCAACATGAACGAACTTCTTCTGATGCGCTAACATATATTGATCATTTAAAATCTTTGCATAAGTTGATTGCTAACAGTTTGCGAGCATCTTCTGAGAAATACAAGGTTGTGGCGGATAAACATCGCCGCGAGATGTACTTCTCAGAAGGAGATTGGGTTCTTGTTTTTTTCAGAAAAGAGAGGTTTCTCGTGGACACTTATCACAAGCTACAACAAAGGCGTTTTGGACCATTTCAAATTAAAAGGTGTTTTGGCACAAATGCTTATCTTTTAGGCTTACCTGCTAAGTTTGGAACTTCTCCTATCTTTAATATTGTTGACCTTGTGGCATTTTTTGGTGAACCTCCTGAAACTATCCTTGAACCACCCACTCCCGTACTATCTTCCACTCCACAGCCAACTTTAGCCCCATCTACACCCACCATTGAGGAGATTGAGCAGGTGTTGGATGTTCGTGAGTTTCAGACACGTGTCGGTACATATCAGCGCTACCTCGTTTCATGGAAGGGCAGAAATATATCAGACAGTTCATGGATAAGCCCCGCCGAGCTTCGTCGTCTCCGTCCTGATCTTGCTATTGCAAGTTTTTGCCAATTCTCGACGGGGTCGAGTCTTTTCAACCCTGAGGGAATTGATGCATCCGTGGTCGCATCCAGATGAGCTATGCTCGATTGTGTGTGTGTGTGTTTTATCATGTACGTTGTCGTCATTCGTCGTCTTATTATCGTATGGGTGTTGTCATCATATGTCATTGTATCGCACTTTTTATTTTATGCTAAGACTTGTTGGTTTGACCGGCCGGCATGACCATTAATAAATAGGTCTGGTAATAGAAGGTGTTAGGATGTAGGCGCAACAATATTTTACGTAACTATACATTAATTGCATGAAAAAATCACTCAAATCTGAATTTAAAAATTTAACATTGATTTGGGAGTTAAGAAATTAAGTTCCTTCTTGATTTCTCATAAAATCTGTTGAGGTTTCCAAAACCTCCCTCTTAACTTCACAACTTTGAAACCCCCTTCCTTTGAAATTAAAACTCTTTTACTACCATTTATTTATCCTCTACCGGCTTGGACCCCCCCCCCCCCCACATTAAACCCTCTTTTATAAAAACCATTGGGGCCCCCTTGAAAAAGCCGACTGGAAGAAAATCGACGTGAGACCGAAAAGTCTTCACCCCGGTCCCGGCCAGCAGAGGTACCGGCCGCAGGAATCGCCTTTTTCCCCATCTCCCGTCCCCTCGCCTTCGTCGCCAGCCGGAACCCGGACGAGATCGGTCGCCCTTTCCGCCTCCAGAACCAAGGCCTTCGCCGCCCCTTCTAGCGGCGGCCAGCAATCCCTGCTTCCTCCGAAGGTCGGTCGACGCCAACCAACTCTCCCGACTGTCATCGCCTCCACCAATCTTCGGCGAACCTGTCGCCTGAAGCTTCCAACATCCAGACCCGCTCCAACCTCCAGACCCGCTTACTTCCCTTCTCAATTCCACCACGCCGCCCCCTACCCCCTACGCTGCTTTCCCCAGCCCATCCAACGACCACCACCCTTCCCCAAAGCCCGAGCCTTCCCATCCAGAATCGAGCCACCATTCATCCGCAACCAGCCCCCTGCACCCGAGGAAATCCCTTCGCCCTGGAAAAACTCTGCAGATATACCTCTCAGCTCCCCTATTGTTAGCATTTTTCTCATGCAATTAAATTTGGTGATCGTATTGCTAGCACTTGCAATCTTAAACTGTTTTCTCTACCGTTTATCCACCAAAATTTCGCGAATCTTTGTCGCTTGTTAGAGCTATCCGCTTACGGAATAATTACGTTATTGCTAGGAGCCTGCGCTAGTTAATTTGGAGTAAATCGATTTAAGTAGAAAAAAACTAACAAGGTCCCCACTCTCTCGGGAGGGTCGCCACTAAGACGAAAGCTTGGTGTCGGGATTCATCACATGGTATCCAGTAGGTCATCGAGTCGGGGGATGGGGAAACGATACTTGACTGTAATCTTATTGATCGCCCTACTATCAAATGCACATACGCCAGCTTTCGTCCTTCTTAGGGGTAAGAAAGGCGGGGACCGCACACGGACTCAAACTCTCTCGAATGAATTGCTTTTGAAGAAGCTCATCGACCTGCCTCTTGAGCTCAGCGTGCTCATCAGGATGCATACGGTAGTGGGGCAGGTTCGGGAGAGAAGCACCCAGGATCAGGTCAATGGCGTACTGAATGTCGCGTGGGGGTGACAACTCGTCAGGGAGCTCGTCGGGCATGATGCCTGCAAACTCATCTAAAAGGGTACACACCACAAATAATGTCAGCTACCACATAAATAATGTCAGACTCAATGCTATCCCGCAGAAACTCGCCTCGCCTCAAGAAATGTAAGGGCCTCAAAGAGCTCGTGCTCACGGAAGGCTCAATCTGAACCTTGGATTTCTCCTTGTGTTGGGTAGGCGACAGTGTGATCTTCCGCCCCCTGTCATAAATAACACATGTGTTCGAACGGCCGAAACACGTGACGTCGCGAGTCAAATAGCCAAGGGCGGCCTAGCAGAACATAGGACGTCCATGGGAATGACATCGCACCAGACCAGATCCTCGAATGAAGCAATGTTGATCGGTACAAGACAACGCTAGGTAACCCGAATCATCGTCTTATCTTCCCAGACGACAAGATAGGATTGTGGGTGAGGCTCGCCCTTCACCTGCATACAGTCAAGACCCTTTTGGGCCACAATATTCACGCAACTCCCAGTATCGATAGCTAACTTGCAGAGACCGCCTGCACTAGAAAAGCACGTGTAGAATATGGTAGTACGACATCAATCCTCATCTACACGTGCGGTGTGTAGGAAGCGTCTAATCACTCCCATCTCTAAGGACCGCGCAGCGTCACTCTCTCATCCTTCCTCAACAGTGGTTGTAATCTCCTCAATAACCTCCTCCGGCTCCTCATTGTCAAATAGCAGGCTTCGCGTGGGGCAATGCTTCACCACGTGTCCTCTGCCGGAACATCTAAAACATTGAATACCCTCAGATCGTTGATAGTCAGTGGCTATGGTCTTGCCCTTCATGTCCGCTGGGACACGTGGGAGCGCAGCCGCGATAGTCTGGGGGGAGAGGGTTTCCTATATGTCGAGGTATCAATCTGATAGGGGAACTGCCTCGTGCTAGATGAGCGGAGATACTGCTCGTACTCTAAAGCGAGCTGAAATATTTGGACAACGGTCTCAAGACGATGAAGAATCAACTCTCTCTCTAAATCTCAGATCGTAGACCAGCCTTGAAACGTGAGGCGGTGGTAATGGGCTCCTCCGAGATGTGACTCATAACAATAAGCTCGTCGAAGTGAGCAAAATACTCAGCAACAGTAAGTGTCCCCTGTCATAAGTTTTGCAACTGATCAAGCAACTGGTCTCGGTAGGATGAAGGGTGATACTTGTTTTTCAGTCTCTGCTTCATATCATTCCATCGGGTGATAGGATAATAGCCATACCTCTCAACGGCTCTCTCTACACTAATCCAGAATACCTTGGTATGCCCGACCAGCTTCATTTTGGCGAAGCAAACACAACGCTTGTCGTTCATGTCATACCACTCAAAAAAATAGTCCATATGAAGGAGCCAATCACTAAAAGCCTGCGGGTCCATGCGACCATCGAATGAAGGAACGTCGAGGCAAATGCGCCCGGTGACGTCATTCTCATACTGGTAATCGTCTCTACGGTGCTTCGGATACGCCTCATAATACTCATCCCGGACGTAATCACGTCGAGCAGGTGGGGGTCCATACTCCCTGCGGCCAGGGCCAAGATAGCAATCGCGACCAAGATAACGACGATCGTGTTGCGGTGTACGAGCTCTAAAATCATGAGGGACTACTCGAGGCCTGTCGCGCTGAGGTGGGTACCTATCATGATCGGGGCCTTGTCGGCGCTCAGGGGCGGGACTCCGACGGGGAGCATCACGATAATGTCGATCAAGAGGTGGTGGTATGCCCCTCTGACGTGGGTCCGGCCGAGAAGAAATTTCAATCTCATCCTCATGAGGTTCTCCTCGTTGAGATGGCAAGTCACTCTGATTTTCTAGGTTCACTAACCGGTTATTGATTTTTGTGAGCTCGCGGCGGAAACCCTGAAACTGGGTACCCATGGTATCTAAGCGGTCAAGGACAAGCCGCTAAAATTCAGCAAGTGACGCACTTGAGTTCGAACTATTTGTTCGAACAATGGTAACGTTGGGGTCAGACATTGAGAATTTGTAAGCCCTACCACAACAGAGCATAGACGTGGCCCAAACCTTAAGCTCTGATACCAATTGATGTAGGGTAGGTTAAGGGGTGCAGAGAACGTAAACCTCTAGGGACGAAAATGAAAGCTACACACGTTATCCCTAGTCTATATGCAATGATACCGTCGGTGACGGCGACAAATAAATACGAGCAAGAGTAATCAACAACCCACGCAGGAATATTTGAAAGATAAAATAAGCATTTAGTAAGCGAGCATTTAACGGCTTTCCCCCGCTCGAAGGGTCAAGACAAAACGAGCGGCGAATAAAATCCACCTGCAAGTCACAATCGATTCGAGGCAATCTTTCCACTGGCAATAAATCCAAGCAAAAAAAATACTCAATCCAATAAATGATATTGAAAATAATAGTCGAATACAATAAGTGACTCACTGAATAGAGGGTTGTCCAAGGCAATGGAGATTTCGGAATCGGAAATGCTTTGACGACGATTTGAGGCGGAACCGGAGGTGGAATAATGACGAGGGCAGTTGGATTTTGCGGCGGGAAGTGGGATCGTACCGGAAATGAGTAAATTTGTCTATGTAGGGGTGGATCCGGGCTGCGGGAGGATAAATCCGGGTGTACGAAAACAGATACGGGCGGTGGGACGTAGATCAAACAACGGGAGGGCTGGTGGCAGTTCTACGGAGGAGGGGGTTGGACTGAGGGTTCCTGGTGGCAAAGGGAGGCACTGGATTGGAGGGGAGGCTGAATCTAGGGGAAAAGTAGCCTGCAGTGGCTTCAGGAAATGAAGCCAGTTGTTGTATGGGGGAATAAGGGGCGACGGTGGCTTCAGGATGAGGAGCGGGCGGAGGTGTGGCTGGATAGCTGGGGGGCTTAGGGAGGCGGCTGTGAGCTATGAAGCACCGACACTTCAAAATGCCCAACGTGTCGGTGTCGGAGAGTCCGACACTCATCCGACTCTCCGAAACTCTCCGACACTCGAGTCGGAAATCCGACACTCGAGTCGGAAATCCGAAACTCGAGTCGAAAATCCGAAACTCGTGTCGGAAATCCGACACTCGAGTCGGAAATCCGACACTCGAGTCGGAAATCCGACACTCGAGTCGGAAACCTGAAAAGCTGGCTCGCGCGGGACTCACGTGTCTCGCTCAATCGGACACGCGTGTGCCTAAGTTAGCTACTCATGGTGAGGCGGGTGGCAATTTGTATTGGAAGTGTCTTTACCCCTTTCTAGCATTTCAAGTAGTGAAAGTGGATATACTAGTGACCTAGATATTTTCTCTAGAAAAAGGAAGATTGAAATTGGGGAAAAAAGTTTGAATGTGAATCCATTATTTTTACTGATGATATATAATGGTAATGTGTTAATGTTCTATCATTTTTTGATCATTTGTTAAGTTTTGCATTTGAATATTTGATGAGTAATATTTAAACATGACTTAATTTATTTAAATATTTGTTAATTGTTTTTTTTATTTTTAATTAAATGTTTTAGGATTTTCTTAATTATAAAAAATGAATATTTAATATACGTGTCCAAGCGTGTCGGAATATGGTATTTTTTGAGAATTGACGAGTCGCGTGTCGTGCCGTGTCGTATCGTGTGTCCCGTGTCGGTGTCAGTGCAACATAGGCTGTGAGGGTAAACAGAGGGGCGGCGATGGCTTCAGGACGAGGAGGAGGTCCGGTTGCTACTTGGGAAGAAGTGGCCAGCAAGGTCTGTTGTTTGGGGGAGACTTCTGGTCGGCGGTAGGAGGATTGGAGGAAGGGAAAAGGGCTTTAGGGTTTGGGGATACCTTGGGGGAACATGCAAGCCAAGGAGTCGTCACCTAGGGATCCACAGATTCGACATCGTGGGATAATCGCGGGATTCCGGGAATAGAGTCTCCAAAATCTACAATGACCTAAGAACATCCCCCTAACAATCTATTTATAATAATAAAACAACTAGGGCATCCAACCATCGAAGGCAATGATTGGTCAGAGGTGGGGCTACTCAAATACATCAAATAAAATGCAAAAATAATAAAGTAATATGTGAAAACGATTCGCGATGCGGATCCGGACGCATCAGCGGAGTCGGATCGGCAATCCGATCAAGCCCTCCTATGCGAGTACACGAACGTGGGTCCCGCCTTGCGGCGAACCCCTCCTGGTGCATATGATCTGATGGATCCCTATGAGCTTCCTATCCAACAGCCCTTTCATTTTCCCCTCACGTGGATCCACTATCCAACCCACCCCCTCTTGAAACCACCAAACAGCAACCCCCTTCACCCTCTCCCAGCCCCACACATCCACTTAACTTTTGTCCATCCTCTGTTCAGCAGTCCTGAACCTTAGCCAAGCCTCCCACGCCACACCTACAACCATCCCCATCCTGAAGGTCGCTGTCCAGCCCCCCACCCCCACACCCCCCACACCCCCCAATCCTCTTGTTGTGCTCCAGGTTGCTGTCCAGACCCAGGGCAGCAAATTTCAGTAAATCCTTGCTGAATTCAGTCCCGGTTTGCAATTTGTGGAGAGCAGCAAATTTCAGTAAATCCTTGCTGAATTCAGTCCCGGTTTGCAATTTTTGGATACTCCACGGCCCTCGGAAGATATCTTCTGCTATCCCCTTTCAGTATTGTGTGAGCCCAAAGTGTATTTGTTATTTCTTTAGGATTGAGTCTTGTGTTTATTTTCAACTTGAGGTAATATTAGTTCATAAGTGTAGAAGATAGAACTCATGAAATTTTATTAATCCAAAATTATTTTTACACATGGAAAGAATACACATATATATACGGAGAGAGAGGAGAAGAATTCCAAACTAAAGATGTGGGATAAAACCAAAACTAATGGGCCGAAATACATGGGCCTAAATACAAGGCTTTTCCGACACTCCCCTGCAAGCTGGAGCGTACAAGTCGTAGGCACCAAGGTTGGATAGAAACTGATGATATAATGGTCGTGGTAGAGCCTTGGTAAGAATATCTGCAACTTGCCCAGAAGCAGGGACATGCTCTAATTCTAGCTTCTTCAACTGAACCTTCTCTCGAACGAAGTGACAGTCAACTTCAATGTGTTTTGTTCGCTCATGGAAAACTGGATTCTTAACAATATGAATGGCAGTCTGACTGTCACAGAATAGTGTTACTGGTGAGGATAATTTAACTCCCAAATCCCCAAAAAGATTCTCAAGCCAGGTAAGTTCTAATACAACAACCGTCATTGCACGGTACTCAGCTTCAGCAGATGAGCGAGCAACAACAGACTGCTTCTTACTACGCCACATAATAAGGTTTTCTCCAAAGTAGGTATAGAAACCAGTAGTGGACCGTTGATCATCCAGCGAGCCCGCATAGTCCACATCAGAGTAAGTGATGACGGATAGAGAAGAGGATGGCTTATACACAAATCCTTGTCCAGAAGAAGTCTTCAAATACCTGAGGATGCGTTCAACTACCTGAAGATGAGAGATTCGAGGAGTATGCATAAATCGACTGACCACTCCAACCGCAAATGAGATATTAGGTCTCGTAACTGTTAGATATATCAGTTTTCCTACCAGCGCCGATAGTACTCTGGATTTGGAAGCAGTGAATCAGAGTCAGATTCATGAGCACACAACTTGTGATTGACCTCCATCGGGGTTTCCGCAGGTTTGCACCCCGAGAGACCAGCATCTTGCAGAAGGTCAATGCAATACTTTCTTTGGGATAAGACAAAGCCATCAGACCGCCTACCTCAACGCCAAGAAAATATCGGAGACTTCCCAGATCTTTGATTTGAAAGACAGAGTTTAAGTGTTGTTTGACTTGTTGTATCCCTGCGGAGTCATTGCCAATAAGCAAAATGTCATCCACATAGACCGGGAGAATGACAGTCTCGGTTGATTGAAGACGGGTGAAAAGGGAGAAGTTTGTCGAGCTTCTTTTGAAGCCAACCTCACGAAAAGCCTTACTGCACTTTTCAAACCACGCCCGAGAAGACTGTTCGAGACTGTTGGAAAGCCCATGTAAATAGGCACATTTTTGGATTTCTACTTTTCTCTCCTTTAGTCTCACATCTTGTATAGGACTCTCTTCTCTCTTTCTCCCTCCTATAAATGTGTATTCATACATTGTATTTCATTATTGAGATAGTATATACAAGGTTGAGTTTTTCTCTATATGGTATCAGAGCCAACAGTCCGGCCTGTCGTTTTTTGGAACCGCATGTTCTTCCGGCTTACCGGGTGGCTTCCTCTCCTGCATAGCCGCGGTCTAGTGTGGCATGCCTCTTTCTAGTCGCGCGATATCTGTAACTGCGGCTTCCCACGCGGACAAGGTCTTCCTAACCGCTTCTTCTGCTCTGTCTCTCTCGTGGCAACCACCTCTCTTCCTCCTCCTCCCTTTTAATACCTTTCTCACAAGTGGGGACCTCCCCTCATGTTTCCTCTGCTCGCGCAGCCTCCCTTTGTATCCGCGCGGTCTCCCTCTCGCTTCTCACCACAGCTCTAACCGCCTTCCGTCTTCCCGCTAGTCGCGACTTGTCTATAGTCGTCGCGACCTGTCTAAAGTCGCCGCGACTTGACTTTGTCGCTGCGGTCTCTCTTCTCTTACTCGATGCGGTCTTATTGTCTACCCGCCACAATCTTCCTCCCGCTGCTCTGCTCTCTGCTCGTCGCGACTTGCCTTAGTCGTCGCGGCTTCTCTTCTCGTCGCGCCTCTGCTCCCTACTCGTCGCGGCTTGCCTTAGTCGTCGTGGCTTCTCTTCTCGTCGTGCTTTGCCTGTCTTGTCGCTAGCGGCTTCTCCTCTTCTCGGCAAGCTCTGCATCTAGGTCATGGCATCTCTCCTTGCCGCTGGTGTACTCACCTTGATCGTGCGGATTCCTGCCTAGTCGTTGCGACCTGTCTTGTCGCTAGCGGTTTCTCCCTTTTGTTGTGGACTCTGCATACTGGTCGTGGCATTCTCCTTACCGCTGGTGCTATCACCATGACCGTGCGGCTTCAACCAGCTTTCCGCTCCGCATTCTGGTCGCGGCGGCCTCATTGCCTTGCCGTTGGTGGACTGCCACCCAGACCGTGCGGTCTCCTGACTGGTCGCTGTTTCTTTTCCTGTCCGCCGGCCTAGCCTCCTGCTCGCCTAGTCATAGCAACCTCTCCAGAATCAACCGTACAGACGACGTCTTCCTCTGCAGACCGCCCGGACTCTGTCCCTGAACTCTGTGATGAGTTGCGGATTACTACCATTTCGCTAACCGGAAAGAACTTCGTGAAGTGGGTACATTCTGTTCGTCGAGTACTACAGTCCAAAGGTTTTCTCCATCACTTGACCCAAGCGCCTCCTGCTGCTCCTACTGATGATTGGTTGCGCAACAATGGTCGGGTTCAGACATGGCTCCTCAACTCCCTTGATAATGAACCCTACCGCATGGCCATGTATCACGAAACGGCCAAGGCAATGTGGGATGAGCTCCAGTCGCTATATTCCGGAAAAGATAGTCTCCAGCATCTCTATGACATTATTACTGATCTCCAGTCTCTTGATATTGGCGGGGCCACCGACCTTACCTCATTTGTTGCTCGGGTCAAGACTCTTGTTGAAGCATGGATCCAACATCAACCCCCTATGTTGGACCTTATTGCACAACGAGCTCAGAAAGAAGTCGTCGGGGTGGCCATGATGATGGCTCGTGTTCCACCTCATCTTCACAGCGTTCGGGCCCAAATCCTCACCTCGGTTGCTACCCCCTCACTATCAGATGTGTGTTCTATGTTGCTCAAGGTCTCACCGCCTCCTGATAGTTTTGCTCCTCCGTCCCCGGCTCTCCTGCAGCAGACTTCTGCTCCCCTGCTGCCTTCCCCACCTCCTCCTCGCGAGGGGCATTCTGGCTCTCGGGGCCGCGAACGGGGAGGTCGGCCTCGCCCAAAGTGTTCCTTTCACGGAAATGACGACCACCTTGAGGACACATGCTATCGCAAGCATGGGCTTCCTCCTCGTCCACAGGCCAATGTTGCTGCTACCGACTCCGCCACTCGTACTGACCTTGAAGAGGTCCGCCTTAAGCTCCAATAACTCCATGGTCTGCTCAGTCTCCCACCTGCCTCCGTTGCCTCTGCTGCCTCCATCTCCCAAGAAGGTATCGCTTGTCTCTCCACTAGTCCGCACTGGATAGTGGACTCAGGTGCCACCCATCACATCACCTCCCTGCGGCCACATCAATACATGGATTCTCCTCATCCTAAGTGTATCAAAGTGGCCAATGGGGACACTGTTCCTGTTTTTGGCTCGGCTGACATCCCTCTCACTTCTTCTCTCTCTCTACGCTCGGCTCTTCATGTTTCGGGCTCCCTGTTTAATTTGCTTTTTGTTGGTCGCCTGACTAATGATTTGAATTGCTCTGTAACATTCACATCTTCTTCTTTTCTGATACAGGATCACAGGACGCAAACTATCATTGGTAAGGGGCAACTGCAGAACGGGTTTACCTCCTTGATGACTCTTCAGCTATCATCTCTTCAATCTCCTCCGTCGATTGGCATCGGCGCCTTGGCCATGCCCCTTTACCAGTCCTTCAGAAAGCTCTCCCAGATGTATCTTTACCTTTTTTTCAGTGTGAATCATGTGTGTAAGGCAATCGGCCTCGTTCCTCTTTTTCATCTCATTGTACTCGGAGCACTGCTCATTTTATTTTAGTACACTCCGATATTTGGGGTCCGTACAAAGTTACTAGCATTTCTGGTTATCGTTATTTTTTAACGTTTATTGATGATTATTCGTGAATGACGTGGCTATACCTACTTCGTGATCGCTCCGAGCTTCCTCGGGTCTTTCAGGCGTTGCTTCTTGAGACCCAAACGCAATTCTCCACGACCATCAAAACTATCTGCACGGATAATGCTCGTGAATACACTAGTCACGAATTTGCGACTCTTTGCTCTAACTTTGGGGTAATTCATCAAACTTCATGTGCTTATACCCCCCAACAAAACGGAGTCGCTGAGCGGAAGAATCGACATCTTCTCGATGTGGCCCGCTCCATCATGCTCCAAATGCACGTTCCCAAACCTTATTGGAACTTTGCTTTTTCGACGGCTTGCTATCTGATCAACCGTCTTCATTCCTCCATCCTCCACAATGTCACTCCTTTCAGTCTCATGTTCACGTCTACTCCGGCATTCTCTCTCACACCCCGCATCTTTGGGTGCACTTGCTACGTTCACACCCTTGGCCCATCCTTGGATAAATTGGACCCCCGGGCAACCAAACACATCTTTGTTGGCTACTCTCGGACACAGAAAGGCTACGTCTGCTACTCACCGGCTACCCGTAAGGTGACAGTTTCTGCTGATATTACCTTTCGGGAGGATCTTCCTTTCTTTTGTGCTTCAGATCCTACACTTCCTCTACCAACTATTTTACATCCTGTCATTCCCATTACCACTCCACCACCAAGACCTCCAGCCCAGGCCCCCCTGTTGTCAAGCCTCTTGTTATCCGTGTCTACACTCATCGTCATCCTGCCTCCAGTGCCCCACTGCAGTTTGCCTTGCCCTCTGATGCTCCGAGTCCCGCTGATCCGATACCAGAATCTACAGCTCATCCCATGGTGAATTATGTATCCTTACATAGCCTATCTCCACAACTTCAGACCTTTGCTACTTCATTATCCACGATTTTTGTACCTAACTCTGTGCAGGAGGCTCTCCAACATCCTAGATGGCGGGCGGCCATGGAAGAAGAAATGACGGCTCTCTGGGCTAACCAGACCTGGAACTTGATATCATTACCTACCGGTCAGACTCTTGTTTGGTGTAAATGGGTCTTTGTGATCAAGCATGCCCCTAATGGGACGATTGACCGTCTGAAGGCCCGTCTGGTGGCTCGTGGCTTTACTCAACAGCAAGGCCTCGATTATGAGGAAACATTCTCGGTGGTTGTGCATCGCCAATGGCCATTACACCAACTGGACATCAATAATGTCTTTCTCAATGGCGATCTCCAGGAAACGATTTTCATGCAGCAAACGCCCGGGTTTGAGACCAAGGGGGAGTCCCGAGTTTGTCATCTTAAGAAGTCCATCTATGGTCTCAAACAATCACCTCGGGCATGGTTTGACACAAGTTCAGTAAGGTCGTCCGGCAAGTCGGCTTTACTCGGAGTTCAGCTGACTTCTCACTATTCACTCGTCATCAGGCAACAGGAACTGTTCTTCTGTTAGTTTATGTTGATGATATCTTAATCACTGGAGACGATTTAAAGGACATCCAAGCAGTCAAACAGCACCTCAGCTCCGTCTTTCAAACAAAGGATCTGGGACATCTTCGTTACTTCCTTGGTCTTGAGGTAGCAAGACGACCGGATGGACTCGTCATCTCCCAAATGAAGTACTGTCTGGATCTCCTTCAAGATGCTGGCTACTCTGGATGCAAGCCTACTACTACTCCAATGGATGCAAATCATAAGTTGTGTGCACATTCTTCTGATACAGACCTTCATCTTTAAAATCCGGAATATTATCGACGACTGGTTGGAAAATTAATCTATCTAACAGTCACAAGACCGGATATTTCCTTCGATGTTGGAGTGGTCAACAGGTTTATGCATGCTCCGCGAACATCTCACCTTCAAGTTGTTGAGCGCATCCTTCGATACCTGAAAACAGCCCTGGGTCAGGGATTGGTATACAAAACCTCATCCTCTACTCCAACATTGGTAGAGTATTCTGATGCTAACTATGTCGGTTCCTTAGATGATCGTCGGTCAACCAGTGGTTTTTGCACCTATTTTGGTGGTCATCTCGTTACCTAGCGAAGTAAGAAACAAGCAGTGGTTGCTCGATCATCAGCTGAAGCAGAATACCGATCGATGGCATCTGTTGTCTCTGAACTTACCTGACTTAAGAGTCTCCTGGCCGATCTAGGGGTAAAACTTCCCTCACCTGTCATCATATTATGCGACAGCCAAGCGGCTATACATATTGCAAAGAATCCAGTCTTTCATGAAAGAACGAAACATATTGAAGCAGACTGTCACTTTATCCGGGAGAAAGTCCAAATGAAGAAGATAAAATTGAAGCATGTTCCTAGTCAAGCTTGTAAATTGCGGCCGACATGTCGGCCTACATGTCATTTTTTGGGTGAAATCGCAACGTTACCGCTGCAAATGGAATTTTTTGCGTTTTCCAGAATGGCGGCCGACATGTCGGACATGTCGGCCCGCTATTGTAGGTTATGGCGGCGCTATATTGTTTGTGGCGTTTTAAAATCTTTTAGGTTAATAATTATATAATTATTTAATTATAACTTATAAATATTAATTAATTATATACTTATTAGTTATTACTTATAAACTTATTAAGTTATAAACTTATTAATAATCGCTTATATTTTTTCTCCTCCTCCCCCGACTCATCACCTTCCGCCTCGGCTTGCCCTAGTCTCCCTCTCTCGCGATTTCTTACTCTCGCGACTTCTTTCTCTCTCGCGATTTCTGACTCCTTCGGCTAATGGCTCTCTGATTCTTTGATTCGTCGGTAATTCTCGACACTGGTTCTCGACAGCTTTCGTCGGCTGTCTTTCGTCGGCCGTCTTTTTATCGGCACTGGTTCTCGACAGTTTTCCTCTCCTCTCCTCTTCTGTGGCTCGTCCCCTCAGCACTGTGAGTTTTATCTTTATTTTTAAGTTATAATTAGGGTTTAGTTTTCTCTTCATCCTTCTTCTTCCTTCTCGACTGGCAATTTGATGCTTTTGGTTTTCCTTCTCGACTGGCTATTTGATGATAATAACGAAGTGTTTCCTGAAGAAGAGTTGACTTGGTCTCAGATTGGGGACATTGTAGATGTTGATGTGGGTTCTGCTTCTAGGAGAAGTGCAAGGCCGGCTTTAAAGCAGGTATATATTGAAAAATCAAAAGTAAAACGGCCTATGCCGGAGAGGGATGAGGATGAGAGTTTTGAAGAGGACATTGATGATGCATTGATGATTTACACTTCCGAGGATTATCCAACAGATCAAGAAACTTGATATTACTTAGGTGAGTTTTATTAAGTTAATTTTTTTTGTCATGTTTTAATCTTTAATATCGTTCAGTCTTACTCATATATTCATTGATTGCAGGAAAATAATATATAGATTTATATTAGAGTAGCAGATTTTGTGGAGCAGTGCACTCACATTTTGGGAATAAGGTACAATTATATTTTTAGTTTAATATGATTTTGTGATGTTGTATTACATGATAGAAAGTATGCAATATTGTTTTTTTTATTATAAATTGATTAGATGATTGTTAGTAGTTTAACTTTCTTATATGAATTTTAGTTTACACTTGATTAGATAAAATAATTACAATTTAATTAATAAATGAAAAAATTATGGAATATACATATATATATATATATATATATATATAATTATAATATTATAATCCGATATTATGAAATGTCCCCGATATATCCCCCGCAATCCGACATCCGACATAAAAAACCCAAACCGACATGAGTCCGACATCCGACATCTGCAACCTTGTTCCTAGTACTGAACAAGTGGCGGATATCCTCACAAAGGCTCTATCTAGCACCCTATTCTACCAGTGCCTGTCAAAGCTTGGTGCATACGACTTGTACGCTCCATCTTGCGGGGGAGTGTTGGAAAAGCCCATGTAAATAGGCCCATTTTTGAATTTCTACTTTTCTCTCCTTTAGTCCCACATCGTGTATAGGACTCTCTTCTCTCTTTCTCCCTCCTATAAATGTGTATTCATACATTGTATTTCAGTATTGAGATAGTATATACAAGGTTGAGTTTTTCTCTAAAGAACCATAAATAGATTTCCGAAGCAAACACACATGAGACTCCCCCGTGGTCTCAAACCCGGGCGGTTGGTGCATGTAAACAGTCTCAAAAAGATCGTCATTCAGAAAAGCATTTTTGATATCGAGCTGATGTATGGGCCACTGGCGATGAACAGCCAAGGAGATCAGAACCCGCACAGAATTTAACTTGCCAACGGGGGAGAACGTTTCATCATAATCAAATCCGTAATGTTGAGTAAACCCTCGGGCCACAAGCCGAGCTTTTAGACGATCAACTGTCTCATCCGCTGCATGTTAAATTGTAAAGATCCACTTACAACCAACGCAACTATGTACAGGAGGTAGAGAGACAAGATTCCAAGTCTGATTGGCCCAGAGAGCAGTCATTTTCTCATCCATAGCAGCACGCCACCCTGGATGCTGGAGAGCCTCCTATAAAGAGTTAGATATATAAATGGAGGAGAGAGTCGCAAATTTACGAAGAGGTGGAGAGAGGCGATGTAAAGAGACATAATTTGTCAGGGGATGAGCCGTAGATGGTGATGCCGAATCAACAAGCCGTAAAAGCACACTGGTAGAGGGAAGCTGCAATGTCTTCACTAGTGGCGGAGGGAGAAGTGGTAGTAACATAAGCAGTAAGGTGGGAAGGCATTCCATGCTTGTGGTAGCAGGTGGCCTCCAGATGATCGTCCCTGCCGCAGTGAGAACATTTAAAGAGGGGTATACACACGCGAAGTCTGATGGATAATACCAAACTCAGTGCATAGATTAGAGAAGGTCCGGCTAGTATACTCACGTGCATTTTCAGTATGGATAATCTTTAAGGATGTAGAAAATTGAGTGCGAGTCTCTGTAAGAAATGTGTGGAAGGTCGACGGGAGTTCGGCACGATTACGAAGTACAACAAAGTAACATGCGAGTAATCATCAATAAGAGTTACAAAATAACGATAACCAAAAATACTGGGGATCTTATACAGTCCCCAAATATCTGAATGAACTAATGAAAAAGGAGCATCGCTCTGGGTACAGGAGGGAAGTAAAAGACACACGATGTTGTTTGCCAAAGATACAAGATTCACAAGAAAGGTCCTGAAGAGGAACATCAGGTAGAACTTTCTTGAAAATCTGGAGAGGAGCGTGCCCAAGACGATGATGTCAATCAGCAAAAGAGACAGTTGAAAGAGCAGTGGGTGGAACATCCAAAAGATATAGCCTGTTGGACAGCCGCCCTCTACCAAGTATATTTTGTGTTAGTCGATCCTACACAACAAAAGAAGAACGTGAGAAGGTTACACGGCAATCAAGATCCTGGGTAAGACGGCTAACAGAGAGAAGGTTAAAGGGGGATCCCAAAACATGAACAACTGAGGATAACGAGAGGGATGGAGTAAGAGGCATAAGATCAGCGTCAGCAACTGGGGTCGTGTCACCACTAGCCACAGTAATGAACTTAGGATAAGCAGAATCCAAGTATTGAGGTGTCCTTTGCGGAGAGAGATGATGCGTGGCACTCGAGTTCACAATCCAGTGAGAGCTGTGAGAGAGGCAAGATATACCTTCGTTGGAGATCGAGGCCACGAATCCAGAAGATCGACTAACCACCCCATGTAACTGTTGGAGTTGAGCACGCAGAGAAGTTTCATTTCAGTTAATTGAGTTCTTGTATTTTCTCGTTCAAATAATCATTTGACTTTGCGTACTCTCGTGATTGTACTACTCTATTGTTTCCTTAATTTTAAATTCTTTATTTTTCGGCGGCAAAATTCATGACTATGATTTTAAAATATGCTATTGCAAACTAATCTTCGTTGGGAATTGAATCTACATTTAGCCATAGTTTCTTAGGGCCTTACATGCGTCACTCCGGGTGTGGACTATCATGAAACATTTGCAGTTGTTAGCAAGATGAACTCCATCTGTATCATTTTATCATGTGATGCATGTTTGGAATAGGAGTTACAACAACTTAATGTCAAGAACGCTTTTGACATGGCGATCTTGAAGAAGTCTTTGTGAAGGTTACACCTGGTTTCGTAAAGACAGGATCTGAAGGAAAGGTGTGTGTTATCTTCAAAAATCTCTCTATGTGATTCCTAGGGCTTGGTTTGGGAAGTTCCAGAATGTCATGACCTTATTGGGATACAAACAAGGTCACTCTGATCATACCCTCTTCATCAAAAGGAAAGCAGAGAAATTGGTTATTCCCATTGTCTATGTCGACGATATGATCATCACAGGAAAAGATGTTGCAGAAATCACGTAGCTTAAGGCGCGCCTGTGTAAAGAGTTTGTAATTAAAGATCTAGGACAGTTGAGTATTTCCTGGGAAAGTTACACTCTGATCGCGGAATCTTCATCTCTGATGTTTGTTTGTGCTCCTGCTAATTCACCCATATAGAATAAATTGTAAGATTGATGAAAATAGGGACGGTGAGAAGGTGGACTCCTCAAGCTACTAGAGACTTGTGGGAAGGACAATTTATCTCTCATATACTCGCCCCGGAATATCACAAATGATGTTGGGATTCTAAGCAGATACATGCATTCTCCCAGATTGCGACATCATGAAGTTCTCAAGTGAGTGTTACGGTATTTGAACAACTCTCCTGGAAATGAATTTTATTCTATCGAACTAAACAATTGGATGTTCAAGTTTATACAAATGTTGATTGGGCAGGAAGTCAAAATGAAAAAAGTCCACCACCGAATATGGCTCCTTTTTTGAAGGTAATCTAGTGACCTGGCAAAGTAAGAAATAAAATGTCATAGCAAGATCCAGCGCAGAAGCGGAGTATAGGGCAATGTCACAAGGATATGTGAGGGGCTCTGGCTTAACTTGACAATGCGAAATTTGGGACTATAGATTGGAAAGACTATCAGATTATACTGTGAAAACAAAGCTGCTATCAATATTACACATAATCCTATTATAGAAGAAAACATGTTGAATTTGATACACTCCATCAAGGATCACCTTGAAAAAGGCAGTGTTTGCACTCCTTTTGTTCGATCTCAATATCAGTTCGCAGACATCTTTACCAAGTGTCTGAGCTGTGATATTTTCAAGGACAATATTAGCAAGCTGAAAATATTCAACATATACTCTTATCTTGAGGGCGAGAGTTGAATTAAGTCATTTGTAATATATTGTTATATTGTAAAAGGCCCATTTACTTTTTGTCTTGCTTGGGTTTAGGTCCACTCCCTTTGTGTATATATAGGGGAGGAAGCTCCTTGAAAAAAATCTAATCTCAATATTTTTGCATGACTCTTTCCCCATTCAATTGTTTATATGATATATTGAGCACCGAGGTCTCACTTTCAAGTCATTATAGGCGAATTTGGTGACCTAGGTGGGGGAGGGCGCTTGTTCACTTTTTGAAGCAAGGGATAGGCATTGGTGAAGGTTCACTTTCAAGTAATTATAGATGGGAGACGTACACTATGCCACGATGATGCGCTTGAAAGCGATATTGATAAGAGCAGTGTTACAGTTGCGCATGCCGACGAGACACGCACACGCCAACGAGACGCCACAATGAGTCCATACGCGGAGGAAGACGATGACAGGTCCGTCTGGAGGAGAGACCGAGGACGCGTCGCCAACATGATTATCATAATTGCATTTTGTTAAGTTATATGTTGTTATGTGTACGCTTTATTATTCGCACTGCTTTTCGTTATCCTCACCCCGCACCTCTAAGGGGTTGTGTTAAATTTAGGGTTCCTCCCTAGATTTTCTTCTCGTCCTCTAGGACCCCTACTCCTTCCTCTCCCTCACCTACGTCGACCCTTCCCTTTGTCGAAATCCTCTCCGAGATCGTATCAATTTTGTCTGACCTGCCTCATCGCCCGTCATCTAGCTGTCGGTGATCGCAATTGCACAACGTCGTGATTTTCATTCCGCGTCTGATCCCGCCGTGCATCGCGACTTCCACCCCGCTTTCGCGCACCGCGTCCAATTCCGTTGCAACTTCTATTTCGCGTCCAATCTTGCAGCGTTTGATATATCCTGTAGCGCCTCCACCTGCCTGACGTGTCCATCGCTTGACGTCAGGGCCGTCGATCCGCCCTCTAGCGACTGCGCCAGGGAGTTTCACCACTCCCAGCATTTGGGTCTCCACTAATCTGCCGTTTTTTACCCTGATCTGCAAGTTTGAGCCGTTGGTATGTGTTTCGGCGAAATCTCGGCCACGATCTGCCGAATTTCCACAACTGCCAGCACTCTTCCTTCGATTGCCATTCGATCCTTCCTGATCCACCGATTCTGGGCTGCTCCGCCGCACGCATCCAGTTAGCTGCCGCGCTCCTGCTCCTACCCTACCTCTGTTGCTCCCAGTTAGATACGCTCCCCTCCATTGGCCGCCTACCAACTCCATTCCATGGCTCCAAACACTCATTCCGCTGGTGATCTCCCTCCGGATGCGGCCTCTGAAGCCCTAAGCCGCCGCTTGGAGGCTCAAGATCAACTCGTCGCCTCCATGCATGCCTCTTACCTTGCCCTCCACTTCAAGATCTACTCCCTCCAAGCGTTGACCACCTCCTCCGGATCCGGCTCGCCCGCGGATAGCGGCTCTCTCCTCGACGTCGAGCCGCCGCCCATTCATTTCGAACTCACTCCGCCCATTCCGGGCCAGTCTGCCCTCTCCCTCGACATTCCCTGCTTTGTCGGTGTTGAACCGATAGGTTGGATCACCAAAGCGGAGAAATATTTTCACATCAACTATACATCGGAGCACGACAAGGTGTTTATGCCTGTGGTTGGCCTGGACAGCTCGGCCCTCCATTGGGATGGGTGGTTCTGTCAGTCCAACCCATGTCTCTCCTGGCCTGAGCTCAAGCAGGGAATGATTCGGCAGTATGATACTCGCTACTCTGACTCCTCCGCTATAGAAGATCTTTGCGGCGTCCGCTAGAGAGTCGTCCCGGACGACTATGTTGATGAGTTCGTAGCCCAGATCTCCCACGTCCTCGGGCTACTGCACGACCATTATTTGGGCTTCTTCATGCAGGGACTACTGCTAAATATCTGCTCCCGTCTCCGCATGCACCACCCCCTACACAATCTCCGGCGCAATGGACTGTGCCTGTTTGGTGGAATCCGACCTCTCCCCACGACTACATGCTCCTACGGCCAACCACCACCAGCCTCGGCCTCCTTGGCGACCACCATCCTCGGCTCCTCCACCGCATCCTCCGCCTTGCGGAAACCAGTCGGGCCGCCCACCGACCCCTCAGCGCCTCTCGAATAGTGATTACAATAAGTTTCAGAGCAAGGGTATATGTTTCCGCCAACCCTACTACCGCAACCATGAGTACTCTGTGAAGGAGTTCCACGCCAACTTCGGTGACGTCGACCCTGAGGTGACCCTGGCCATTTTGAGGCTCTGGAGCTCTCAGTGGGGGATACACCTCTCGACCCCACCGCGGCTACGTTCCACCGTCTGGAGTTATCTTGTGCCTCAACGGGCAGTATCTCGACCAGCAGACCATTCAGCTCTCGGACACGTTGCGGAATTGCCCAATCATCATCATGGTGGGCAGCGGCGCAAGACACAATCTCATCTTTGAGCACCTAGTGCAGCAACTCCGTCTTCCCTCAGTTCCCTCTCTTGATATTACAATCCTCCTGGGCGAGGGGCGGCGCCGACCGACACAGGGTCGTTGCATGTCGTGTCTTTCTCTGTGGCGTGACCGCGGACTTCTACACATTCGGACTAGGCGGTATCGACAAGATTTTGGTGCTGACTTGGCTTTGCACGCTCAGCGATGTACACGTCAATTGGGCGATTATGACTACGCAGTTCCTCCACAGGGGCCATCCATGTCACCTCAACGGTGACTCTGCTCTCTTTCGCTCTCTGGTCCCCCTCCGCACGATCCAGTGGACCACAGACGTCGGCCACTCCGCGGAGCTGTAGGTCCTCTCGGGCTCGTCTGATGTGTCTTTCCCTTCCCCGACGGACCACAAGGAGCTTTCTACTGCGCTCGCCAACGTCATCCAACCTCGGACAGAATTGCCACCAGCCCGACCAACCGACCGCGCCAATTCCCTCCAGCGTAGGACCACAGCAGCTGCGGCGCAGCCGTTCTGTTCTGACCTTGGGCGGAAGGATGAGCTCGAGCCTCTGATACAGGGAATGTTGATGGGGGCCTTACCCATTCGGGTGCAAGCCGATTGTCTAGCCCGATTCATCTGGTCCGGAAGAAAGACGGTAGTTGGCGTCGTACTACCCAGCCAAGATAATTGATCGCCGCTACCACTTTCATGGGGACTCCAGCTCGCCGGAGGTCCATGTTATTGGGTCTTCCGTCTGGATTTCCGAAGCTACGCGGCTGCTCCAGGATCACTTTTGCAGACAGTCATCCGATTACAGCCTTGGGGACAAGGCATTTTTCCAGACGGCGACATTGTTACGGTTGCGCATGCCGACGAGACACGCCCACGGCAACGAGACGTTGCAGCGAGTCCACACGCGAAGGAAGACGATGACAGGTCTGTCTGGAGGAGGAGAGACCGAAGATGTGTCGCCGACTTGATTATCTTATTTGCATTTTGTTATGTTATGTTATTATGTGTATGCTTTAATATTCGCACTGCTTTTCTTTATTCGCACCCCGCACCTATAAGGGGTGGTGTTCTACTCTTTTTTGGATTATGCCTTTGGATGTATGGAATTTAGGGTTGCTCCCTAAGTTTTCTTCTTGTTCCCCATCCTTCCTCTCCCTCGCCTCCGCCGGCCCTTCCACTTGTCGGATTCCTCTCTGGGATCGTATCAAGCAGCCAAACAAAAAATATAAGTTTAAGGTTGCGAGAAGTATATTCACTTTGGATTGAGCAGAATCCAAGTGGACGTGGGTGCTTCATCTAACAAGATGAGATTGTTGGTGGATAAAGATCAGTTGAGATATTGGGCATAGATTTATATCCTGCTCTGATCTTGGAAGAATTCAAATTACATTATGAAAAATTAGTTTGGTGGGCGTAGATACCAAGATTCACTTTGGATTGAGCATAATACAAGTGGAAGTGGGTGCTTCATCTAGCAAGATGAGATTGTTGGTGGCTAAAGATCAGTCAAGATATTGGGCATATATTTGTAATCCTGCTACGATCTTGAAAGAATTCAAATTGCATTATGAAAAAATGGTTGTGGATGGAGTTCAAACTATAGATATTATAGTGGATAATAGGACATGGAAGAACAGTGGTTTTATATGTAGTGGGTCATAACCACTTCTATATAATTAGACCTACAGAAAGAGTTCAGTTAAGTTTATAATGGGCCATATTGCAAAGATTTTGTTTATGTTAGTTTCGAGTTGATATATAGCTACCGAGGAGGAGCATGATGGAACTTTAAAATGATATAAATTGGCACGTAGTTAGCCACTACGTGGGCAACAATTTGACTTCTCATTCTTGCACCTACAGCCCTTTAATACTTAAAGAATAGAGTATTGGCAAAAAGATGGAGCAACCAACTTACAACTCTAATAAACAACGGTGATTGTTATGGGCAAATCTATTTTGGATAGATGCAAATCAATTTTATGGGTAGACCAAAAAAGTATAAGTGCAGACAAAACTATTATGGGCAAACAAAAATAAAATTAAGGACCCCAAACGGTCTGGATAAAGGAACTGAAATAAATTGCCGCTTCCCAATGTGTAAAAACTTCACTCAAGAATGGCAGAAATTTGAAATAGCAACCACAAATTTGGCAACAAGCACGAGATTTGGCAGTAAATTCGTTCTTGTCAATGCGATGGGACAAGGATGAACATTTTGGGATATCTGGAGTCTCGCCAACGCTAAACAGCACAGGGAACGGAGGCTCGCCGATGGTGTTTTCGGGATTTTACGATTTTGCGGGAGAAAGTCGTACGTGCGTTATGGGAGAATAAGAGAATGGTTTTCCCTTATCTTTTCTACCGTAAAATACATATTAATTATTAAGAATTTTTATCTTATATTTATTGTGCACCTATCCAAAATAGGTTCCCCATAAAAATTAACATCCTAATAAACTTCAGTCCATACTGTAGCCCTTTAAAACTTAAAGACTAGACTATTGGCTAGAAGATCAAGCAACCAACTTACAACTCTAATAAACAATAAATTAACATTCTACTAAAAATAGTAAAAAAGCCCCTGATGTTAAAAATAAATTATAAATATACCATGGTAAATTTATAAAAAATACCAATAAATTTATACAAAAGTTTCATAAATTGTCAAGGTTAAGAACATACAAAAAATACTCCATCTCGATAAAAAAATTCGAATGAACAAGAACACAAGTACAAATTTTTCATTTCTAAATATCTACCAATCACAGAAAATTAAAAAATACGTTAAAATAGCAAGAAATATTTTTTAAAAATGGCAGAGCAAAATCCCTTGCTTTCTACAGACAAAAACATCATGATTAATGGTTTTCCCAGACCGATAAAACACATTAATGCATCTACTCGCCTTTTAAACCAAATGAAAACAATTATTTCAATAAGGACTTGCTATAGACAACTTGTGCTGAATTAGGTGATATACGAAATGCTTTTGAGTATCCTGTGATGGATCTAAGCAACCTAACCAGCCACTTTGCAATAATTAAGGAAAATAACATTCTCAAGTTGGTGAGACAGTTGAGCATTGATTTACAAGATTTTGATAGCCTCTGCACAATCTTAATAAATGATAGCCTCTGCGAAATATTGATAAATCTATACAGCTGAAAGCCTATAACAAATTAAGACAATAAGACAACAAACCTACACATATTGACCTCAAGTCAACTCCATGTCCCCTAAGAGCCATCTTAATAAATGTTGACTGAATTGTCACAATGAAATAAATTCCTCCAATGCAAATAAAAGACCCAAAAAAGAGCCCTAGAGCTATTTACAATAAAGCCCAAATCTAAGAACAATTAACAAATTATGGCTCCAGATTGTACTTATGCCCAATGTGAAGTATGGTAGGTTCTAAACAGAACTAAGACGGATAATTGTAGGAAGCTCTATATGCACCATCACTAAGCCAGTAACTAAACTTGCAATAAGAAATTTATAAAACAATATTATAATTGATAAGACGAATCACAATCAAATTAGACTCCAAAATAGGGAGACAAGCAATGCTGCATAATGACCACACTGGATCGCGCGGTGCAAATCAAAAATTGCAACTGCAGTGTACCTATCAAAGTAATAGAGTAAGTGAGTGAGTTTGTTGTATCCACAGGGAACGCGTAGGGAAGATTCTCAAGCCTAAAACGTCAAATTGCTATTTAAGCGGTCGAAAGTTGGTTTGCACGCATTCGAGAGCATTATTAGAAATTAATGGAAAGAGTAGAGAAACCCGTAATTCAATCTTCACACATTTTAAGTGAGAAAAACGAAACACTAACATTAATGCGTCGATATGAAAGTGCATGCTTGTTCAATACAAGAAATTAAATATAAGTTTACAACAATGAAAGATTAGAAGAATCCTTAAGCATCTAAAATATTGATCGAAGGAGAGAAAAATACGGAAGAAGAAAAGAGGCAATTCCTCAGGTATGAGAGAAGAATCATAGGGCGTCACTCCGGCTTCTCTTACAATTCTTGGCCTCGTTTGGGGTTGAGGAGTTGTCACGAATCCCCCAAATTACCCGTCTTCCCTTTATGTGATCTTGCAACATTGATTTTTATCCATGTAGCTTCCTTGGACCCTTGGAAACCCTAGCTTGAAGCTTTAAAGTTGTTGGAAGATTTTTCATCCGTATGGAAGAAGATTCCTCAAATGACTTGAACTCAGACTGAAATACTTACTAGAAAATGGATGCACACGATCGTGCAAGGTCTATGAAAACTTGGCGGACAAACCAGCACCATTGAAAAGATAAGACTGCGGAGTGTCAGGATAAGGCGCAAAGTTGTGCACGCCGATATATTCACACAACCCCGACCATCAAGTTTTGTTAATAGTAACCCACCTATGCAGGCACAGGGTTGTGCACGAAGAAGTGCACGGGGAGAACACAGTCTCAGTTTTCAGGATGGAATTGGATTTGTTTGTGTGATCATGTGCGTATGGCACACGATCGTGTGTCTGGCCAGTTGACGCACGGACTACTGGCAGAAGCGCGTGGGCATGCTCAAAATTAATCACGGTCGTGTGTAAACATAGAAATTGACTTACAATGAAATGAAAGGGGACCATAGTGGAAAACCTAGGGGTGCACGATCGTGCACATCAAGGTGCACAACTGTGCCCATATGCTGAAGTTTGGAATTGTGTCCAAATGCTCCCAAATGCATCATAATCAATGTATTTCGCTGCCAATGTGCCTCTGTATTATACATTGATGAATGTTTGTAATAGCCCGTGATTTTAAGGTAAATTAGGGAAAATCAAGGGTGGCATAGAACAAAAGACAAGTCAAAATTATCTATATAAAAATACATGTATCATATATATGTAAGAGTGCACGAAAATAAATACACTAGTGAGTAAGGCCCGACAAGTTAGAAGAGTTGAAGAGAATTGCAGGTAATAATTACAAACAAATATACCAAAAATAGTGAATCAACATGTTATTCGACACTAAAGAAATTACAACCAATCCAGAAACTTACAATGATTTTGAAGTAGAAAGTTCAATCGATGCTCGGTGAGGTGACGGTAGCCAAAGAAGTAACGAAGCACCGAGTCGGGGCTCATAGAAGTGGAGTGGATGGTTGGATGGGACTGCGTCATAGAAGGGCTATATGTGGGCACAAGGGTGGAGGTGAGCTGACTGGGTCTTGGTGTGGCTACCTGAAGGTCTTGGTGGAGAAGTGTGGAGGGGATGGTCGAGTTGGAAGAAGGGATTTGTGAAGGCTGGAAAAACCAAGTGACTAGAAAGTGGGAGCAAGAGGCTGGAATAATGAGTTCCACGAGCTTGGAATGCCTGCACAAGGGGGAGAAACATTTGCTAGAGGCGGACAGTAATCAGGGAGTACGGGATGGTATGGGGCCGAGGGGGTAGGTAATGGGGAGTTATGGAAGTCATAGGAAGAGGTCGTTGTGATGAGGGGTTGATGGCCTAGATGTTTCCAGAGGAGGTGGTAGTCGCCGAAAAATAAAATGGTGAGGATTCAATGGCCGTCCAAGGGTGGCGATGGTCGGATGCGGAGGTGGTGGTCGTTGATGCAGGACGGACGTCACACCCGCCTGCCACCCTGGAGTCACACCAGGGGTCCCACCATGGCGTCGCACCATGGCGGCTTTATCAGGCCCGCAGACCGTACACCCCAACTCATCCCCGGCCCCACAACAGAGCCGATAGGTTGTTGAGGCCAAGGCTCGATCCCCCGACTGCCTTGATAAAGAGCTTTCTTGCAAGCTCCCATCACCAACTGATCCGCGGGTGCGATGCCATGGTGGGTCGGGGATGGGTTGGGGTGTACGGCCCGCGGGCCTGATAAAGCCTCCTTGGCGCGACGCCATGGTGGTCCCCCTGGTGTGACTCCAGGGTGGCAGGCGGGTGTGACGTACGTCCTGCATCATAATAGTGCACTTTTATGATGCAGGACGGACGTCACACCCGCCTGCCACCCTGGAGTCACACCAGGGGGCCCACCATGGTGGCTTTATCAGGCCCGCGGTCTGTACACCCCAACCCATCCCCGGCCCCACAACAGAGCCGATAGGCTGTTGAGGTCAGGGCTCGATCCCCCGACCTCCTTGATAAAGAGCTTTCCTGCAAGCTCCCATCACCAACTGATCGCGGATCAGTTGGTGAGGGGAGCTTGCAGGAAAGCTCTTTATCAAGGAGGTCGGGGGATCGAGCCCAGGCCTCAACAGCCTATCGGCTCTGTTATGGGGCCGGGGATGGGTTGGGGTGTACAGCCCGCGGGCCTGATAAAGCCGCCATGGTGCGACGCCATGGTGGGCCCCCTGGTGTGACTCCAGGGTGACAGGCGGGTGTGACGACCGTCCTGCATCAGTCGTTGTGTCCGAAAATGGGAGATGGGGGGGAAAGAGAGGATCAGACAAGGGAAGGAGTAGGAAGAAGAAGCTACTTTACAAGCGTAGAACTCGAATTCCAAGTTTGGCACTGGATAATCAAAAGGGGAAAATCTTCACTCAACTTTCAATATATATCAAATGAGTCTTCTACCTCAATTTATAGACTGAGGGGCCATGAACAGTCATGAATCTCCGATCATGACGACCTCCAAAAACATATTAAATAAATTTGATAAAATACAAAATAAAATACTAAAACTCTATGATCAATGATCCGCTCGAGATGAGTGGTTGTGGTCATTACTGACGGTTCCTTAGTAGGCCCTTATGGGTCTTGCACCATGATCTCCATCACAAGGGAATGCCAAGGCTCCTATTTTACCCACTTCAAAAAGCATGCTAAGGCACCAATAGTTCCTCAAAAGATCAAAAAACGTAATGTACCATTATGAGCCTAAACCTATCATTCATACTCGTTGAAAAACCTAAAGCATGTAATTGAAGAGTGAAACTTGAAACTATCAAATTTGCAAGACTGGAGATGGTTACAATAGAATAAATCGATGAGTTACAAACTTATTTTACCCACTTCAAAAAGCATGCTAAGGCACCAATAGTTCCTCAAAAGATCAAAAAACGTGATGTACCATTATGAGCCTAAACCTATCATTCATACTCGTCAAAAAACCTAAAGCATGTAATTGAAGAGTGAAATTTGAAACTATCAAATTTGCAAGACTGGAGATGGTAACAATAGAACAAATCGATGAGTTATAAACTTATGTTTCAGCATGTATATGAATCTATCTGGTTGACTTAAAAGTCAAACAGAAACTTCAACAAAGAGGAAATGCATTAAAATACTACAAATATAAAAGTAGAGCTCCATACTCAGTCTGTCTATCCAATAGCTCAAAAAAGTCTAAGGGAAATAAATTCTAAGACATGTTAAGGTTCACAAAAGAACCTGTCAAACGATACCACAAGACCAATAATGTGTTTAGCCTCGGAGAAAATTTGAAATATAAAATATATTATTCCAAAAACCTCAATTATTGCATAGTACCTACCCTCTTTACATAGAGTAGTGGAGAAGGAAGAATCTCCATTTGAAAATATAGGACTAAATACAAGAAAGATACAGATTTATAATAGGCCCTCTTTTGTGTTTTTTATAAATAGGTGCTAACACTAACCCTCAAGCTAAAGCAAATATATTTATATATCCCAAACTTAGTACACATATCATAAAATGATAAAGAAATGAGGTGAATAGGTTACCAATCTCCATCCGGAAGAGCCGCCGTGGCGAGTATACACTCGGCGAGGGAAGACGGCGGACGGGACTAGCCGTGGCGAACCTACTCCAACCACGGGCGAGGGCGAGACCGGAACGGGGGAGTAGCGGCACCGGAGACTTTATGTTATTTCCTTTTATGTTATTTCCTTTTTAGGTTATTTCCTTTTATGTTATTTCCTTTTTAGGTTATTTCCTTTTATGTTATTTCCTTTTATTATTTTATTTCCTTTTTAAGCTTCTATGGGACCTCTATATATATGAGGGGTATGTAAACTTTATTTGCATCCTGGAATCAATTTGCTTAGTGGGGGATGAACCCTCGTCTCTCCTTAACCCTAATTCTCCTCTCTTCTAATCTCTCCCTTCCTCCCTTCACCTCTTACCGCCGCCGCCTGTTGCCCGATACCGTCGGGCGAGCTCTTACCGTCGCCGCGATACCCCAGCGGTATCATTGGTCCGACCTGCCATCTCCGCCTGCATCGCGCAGCCGGAAAGTCCTCCCATGGCACCCAACACGAGATCCACCCCCGCCGATTCCGCGAACAATGCCGACGAGGCCCGCCAATGCCTCGACCACCACGATGCCCATCTCGCCACCCTCCAATCCTCCATGGAGGCCATCATCGCTGGTCAAGCACTGCTCCTAGGGCGTTTGGACGCTCTCCACCCCCCCCCCCCCCGTCACAGCCACGTCGTCGTCGGGCTCTACCGCCCATACCGACGCCGGGTCCATCCTAGGCATGCCGCCTACTCCGTTCATGTTTCCGCCAACACCCGCCCCGCCGCCGCTACTCAATCGGGCGGCACCGCTCCTCGATATTCCAGACTTCTCTGGAGTCGACCCCTTGGGGTGGATTGCACGAGCAGAACAGTTCTTCAACCTCAACGGAACACCGCCGGCGGACCGCATCAGCACAGCAGTAGTAGGTCTCAGCGAGTCGGCACTTCACTGGGCGTGTTAGCTCCGTCAAGTGCAACCTTCTATCTCGTGGCATGAGTTCAAACAGGAAATGATTACCCATTATGACTCCCGGTACACCGGGTCAGCCATTGAACGCCTCTGCAGCGCCCGCCAAACGGCCAACGTGGATACGTATATTGATGAATTCGTGGCCTTGGTAACAGAGGTACCCGGTCTTCCACCTGACCACTATCTCGGATTTTTTCTCCAAGGCCTACTGCCCTCCATCCGTTCTCGGATCCGCACCAACCACCCGCGAACCGTCTCCGACGCCCTCAACTTGGCTCGCGCAGTGGAGGCTGATTTGGGGATCCTCCCGGGGCCGACCCCTCCACCACATCCATCCCGACCGCCAGCAATGCGGGACCGACCGCCTCCGGCTGGCGAAAGTCGCCCGCCGCGGCCGGATACCACTCATCGCATCTCCAGCCAGGACTACAACGAGCTGCGTCGTAAGGGGCTGTGTTTCTGGTGCCGCCAACCTTACTCACCGCAGCATGTATGCACCGTGAAGGAATTCCACGCCTTATTCGTCGAGGAGGATTCCGAAGTTACCATGGCCGACTTCGACGCCCTCGCCATCCGGGATGATGACGGACCCCCGGGCGCAGACACCGCCCTAAACATTTTGGAGTTGTCGTTATACTCGGTGGGCGGCATCACCGGCCCTCGCACCATGAAGATGGCCGGCACTATCCGCGGGCGGCCGGTGATCGTCATGATCGACAGCGGTGCAAGCCATAATTTCATTTCTCGCCACGTCGCGCGCGCCTTGGAGCTTCCGGTCTTGCCATCGTCGGCCCTCACGGTGTGCTTGGGGGACGGCCGTCGTCGACCTACATTGGGGCAATGCTCGGGTGTTCCGCTCTCCGTGGGCAATTGCGAAATCACGGCGGACTTCTATGTGTTCAAATTAGGCGGGCTGGACCTCATTCTTGGAGTGGCTTGGCTCCAGACATTGGGCGAGGTCCGTGTGAATTGGGCGGCCATGACCATGCGGTTCCACCACCAAGGCCGTGCCTGTCACTTCGTGGGCGACGCAACACTCCTCCGCTCTCCTATCTCGGCTCGCGCACTCCACCGGGTGGCGGACGTAAATTTCACCGCGTGGCTTTGGGCGGTCAAGACCATCGACTCCACTGCGTCGCTTCCCACGGATTTCCGACCGATGCTCGATGAATACTCGGACATCTTTATTACGCCTCGGGGGCTGCCACCACCGCGGGCAACCGACCACACGATTCTCCTCCAACCGGGCGTCGCCGCCATCTTCGTCCGGCCGTACCGATATGGTCACGCCCAGAAGGACGAAATGGAATGCCTAGTCCGCGAAATGTTATTGGGTGGCCTCATCCGCCCCAGCGTCAGTCCCTTTTCTAGCCCCGTCTTGCTTGTACGGAAGAAGGACGGCAGTTGGCGTTTTTGCGTCGACTACCGGGAGCTTAACAAGGCGACGGTGCCGGATCGCTATCCGATTCCGGTGATTCAAGAACTGTTGGACGAGCTTCAGGGAGCGACTTACTTCACCAAGCTGGATCTCCGCGCCGGATACCACCAAATCCGGGTGCGGCAGGAGGACATCGAGAAGACGGCCTTCCGGACCCATAACGGCCACTTCGAGTTCCTCGTCATGCCGTTCGGGCTCACCAACGCCCCCGCCACATTCCAAGCAACGATGAACGACATCTTTCGACCGGTACTCCGTAAGCATATTCTTGTATTCTTCGATGACATTTTGGTGTTTAGTCGTTCGTGGCAGGACCACCTCGTTCACGTCAGGAACACCTTCGGCACACTGCGGCACCACCAGCTGGTCCTCAACCGAAAGAAATGCTCGTTTGGCGCAACCTCGGTCAGTTATTTGGGCCACACTATCTCGGCCTCGGGCGTGGCAATGGAGGAGGACAAGGTTCAGGCGGTCGTGCAATGGCCGGCCCCCACGTCTATTTGGGAGGTCCGCGGATTCTTGGGCCTCACCGGATACTACCGGCACTTCATCAAGAACTATGGCTCCTTGGCGCGGCCACTTACCCAGCTACTCAAGCTCTCGGAGGAGGGCCCCTTCACGTGGACTTCCGAGGCATCCGACGCCTTCGCCGCCCTCCAAAAGGCTCTCGTGCACGGACCGGTTCTGGCCATGCCGGACTTCTCCAAACAGTTCATCGTCGAATGCGATGCGTCCGGCACTGGGGTCGGCGCGGTCCTTATGCAAGACGGTCGACCGGTCGCCTACTACAGCCGGGCCTTCTCGACCGCTGTGCGGAGCCGCTCTGCTTATGAAAACGAGCTCATGGCGTTAGTGCTCGCCGTGCAACATTGGCGGCCATACTTGCTCGGCCGGCCGTTCGTGGTTCGGACGGACCACCATAGTCTCTGATACTTGCTTCAACAGAAGATTGTCACGCCCACACAACAAGTTTGGGTGGTCATTAAACTGCTCGGCTACGAGTTTTCCATTGAGTTCAAGCCGGGGCGGACAAACAGCGCGGTCGATGCCCTTTCGCGCCAACCACAGGAGGTGGAACTTTCGGCCATCTCCAGACCGATTTGGGACGAGGCGGCAAGTATCCAACAAGAGGTGGACCGCGACCCGCGACTCGCGGCGATCCGAGCCGCCCTCGTGGCTAACCCGGGGGCGCACCCGCCATACACGCTCGAGGGAGGCCGTTTGTTTCACCGGGGCAGATTAGTCCTCTCCGCCTCCTCGGACCGGATTCCGCAATTATTAGCCGAGTTCCACTCCACCCCGACGGGCGGCCACGCGGGGGCTTTCCGCACCTACCGCCGACTGGCGGCATCCTTATATTGGCCTCAGATGTTTCAGCAAGTGAAGGCCTATGTGGAGGCGTGTCTTCCGTGTCAAAAGGCCAAATACGAGGTGATGTTCCCAAGCGGCCTGCTGCAGCCCCGGCCCATCCCGGATCACATATGGGAGGACATCGCGATGGACTTCATCACGCGCCTCCCTCGCTCCCGCGGATTCGATTGCATACTAGTCGTGGTGGACCGACTTTCCAAGTACGCGCACTTCGTACCGCTGCGTCATCCTTACACAGCTTCCACGGTGGCCGAGGCCTTCATCACGGAGGTGATACGACTGCATGGGTTTCCCCGGTCCATCGTCAGCGATCGCGACCCGCTATTTTTGAGCAATTTCTGGACGTCTCTATTTCGCCTCCAAGGCACCCGCTTGCGCATGAGTACAGCTTACCATCCGCAATCAGACGGTCAATCCGAAGTGCTGAACCGGTGCCTTGAGACGTACCTACGTTGCTTCATCGGAAAACGACCGGGCACTTGGAGCAAGTGGTTGTGTTGGGCGGAGTACTCCTACAACACGGCCTATCATCATGCAGCCAACACATCCCCGTTCGAGATAGTCTACGGCCGACCCCCGTCGTCCATCGTTCGCCATCTACCCGGGGAATGCCCCGTGGCGAGTCTAGCGAAGCACCTTCAAGATCGGGATATCATTCTTGATAGTCTCAAACACCACTTACGAAGAGCACAAGCCAAGATGTCGGCTTTTGCTAACAAGAAGCGTCGGGACCTCTCATTCCAAGTGGGCGATCGGGTGTTCATCAAGCTGCAACCATATCGGCAACTTTTTGCCGCCCGCCGGACCTGCCCGAAATTGGCACCGCGCTTTTACGGGCCCTACGAGATCATGAGCCGCATTGGGGCGGTGGCATACCGCCTTTGTCTGCCGGAGGGCACCAAGATACACCCGGTTTTCCATGTCTCCCAACTCCGCCGCGTCGTCGGCGACCACCCCACGATGGACCATATACCGGCGGAGTGTGCACAGCCCGGCGACGACTCTTTGTACCCCGACGCCATCATCGGCCACCGACACCACCGCTCCAACGCCGCCGGCCCGGAGGAAGTCCGAGTCGCTTGGAAGAATCGCTCAGTGGAGGAGGCAACGTGGTTATTACGCGACGACTTCCGGCGACAGTTTCTAGATTTTTGCCTTGAGGACAAAGCAAATTTCCCAGACGGCGGTATTGTTACCGATCTCCATCCGGAAGAGCCGTTGTGGAGAGTATACACTCGGCGAGGGAAGACGGTGGACGGGACTAGCCGTGGCGAACCTACTCCAACCACGGGCGAGGGCAAGACCGGAACGGGGGAGTAGCGGCACCGGTGACTTTATGTTATTTCCTTTTATGTTATTTCCTTTTTAGGTTATTCCCTTTTATGTTATTTCCTTTTTAGGTTATTTCCTTTTATGTTATTTCCTTTTATGTTATTTCTTTTTATGTTATTTCCTTTTATTATTTTATTTCCTTTTTAAGCTTCTATGGGACCTCTATATATATGAGGGGATGTAAACTTTATTTGCATCCTGGAATCAATTTGCTTAGTGGGGGCTGAACCCTCGTCTCTCCTTAACCCTAATTCTCCTCTCTTCTAATCTCTCCCTTCCTCCCTTCACCTCTTACCGCCGCCGCCTGTTGCCCGATACCGTCGGGCGAGCTCTTACCGCCGCCGCGATACCCCAGCGGTATCAGAATATGTCAGCCAGCTCTTTATTTAATGGAGTGCATATTCAATTAATGATAACTTCTTCCCAAATAAAGTGGCAATATACTTCTGTATATTTTCATCTTTCATGGAACACTAAACTTTTGAATAATTAGATGGCAGCTTTATTATGACAAAACATTAGTACAGTGGTAGTTGTAAGTTTCACCAAAATCTTTTAATAGTATCATCACCTGTTTCAACTCACAAACAGTATGAGACATGCTTCTGTATTCAGCTTCCGCACTTGAGATGAACACCGCTACTTATATCTTGCTTCACCAAGTGATAAGATTTCCTCCTATATAAGTGCAGTATCCATAAATGAATTTTTGGTTTCCTTATCATTTGAATATGTTTCAATGCATAAGTGATCACAGCTTCTAAACCATAGTCGTTTACTGAAAGATCCTTTGACATATATCTTTAATGTATCTTCAAGATGACACTCTATGGATTCTTGCATAAATTGATTGACCTTTCCGACAGCAAAAGAGATGTCTGGTCTAGTCAAAGTGAGATAGATGATTTTATCAACTAGCGTATATAACGAGTGATATCTTTATGAGGAGAAGATGCCTCATCCCAAAGTTTGTCAATGTTCATAGGCATTAGATTTCGAGTAGAATTTGTGTCAGGAAGACATGTTTCTTCAAGTAAATCTATGGTATACTTTCGTTAGGAAAGACAAATAATATTGTGTCTCGCGTTGACAATCCTCAAGACGTATCTAGGAGTACCGGTATTTTTGGTAACAAAAAGTGTCTGAACAAGTTTCTGTGTCGTTTTTATACAAGCGGAGTCATCTTTGGTGAGAAGAATATCATTCATAAATATAGCAAGAATAAACAGCTCTTGGTAAGTTTTTCGTATGAAGAGAATGATTTGCATTGCTTCGAGGAAAACCAATGGTACTAACGAACTAATTGAAATTGTCAAACCATGCTCTGGGGCTTTGTTTAAGATCATATATGATCATTTGTAACTTGCAAGTTTGAGACTTCTCATGAGCAACATAACCAAGAGGTTGATACATATAGACTACTTCATGTAGATCGTCATATACGAAGGCAATTTTGATATCTAGCTGCAACATTTTCTAATCTGAATTGACATACGGATAATAAAAAAGAATGTGTCAAAGAAATCAACAACATATGTCCGGGTGAACCCCTTTATGACCAGACGAGCTTTGCATTTAGCTACAATGTCGTCGGGTAGAATCTTAATGACAGACTCATCGACAACCAACAATATCACTTTCAAGTGGCGTGGGAACAAGATTCCAACTACCACGAGATTCCAAAGCATACGATTAATGAGATTACAAAAAAAAGATAACTCTATGGAACAATTAGGATCTAGAAACATTCATTTGGCATAAGAATGTTCGGGCAAACATCAAGGAGATGACAATTTTTGGTCTCTACCACCCCATTTTGTGTAATGTATGTGCATAACTAGTCTGATAATGATGTCATGAGAGCTACAAAAGCAGAACTTGTGGCTCATATGTTCTTTTATATTATCTATTCATTTAGAACAAGACCAAATTGAGTGTGAATTTTATTATAAAAATTTTAATTAATAGTAAAAAGTGATTGTTCTTTTAACAGATACACTTAAATACATCTGGAGTAAGCATCAAAAAAAATAAAAAAGTACATATTTCCTCTACCAACAGACTTGGAGGGACTAAGACCTCAAGCAGACGTACATAACTCTTACATAGTTTGGTAGGAAAACAAGTATGGCGATGCTTGCCATATTGATATGCTTCATATTCCAAAACAAACCTGGTCACAAAAGACGGCATGAGTTAATGAAGCATACAAAGTCGAGGATGATCGAGATGTTGATGTCACTGAAGTAGAGAAGTATTTGTGACAGACATTGAAAAAGTGGGAAGATCGCAGAGACAGTAGACCCCCCCCCCCCGACCCAATAGCAATTGTCATCTTAGATTGAAGGCTCTGAAAATAATAATGAGTTCAAGAGTAGCGGTGTAACTGTTTTGTAAGTGCACTGGCGGATAATAGATTGCAAGAAAAATTATGGGCATATAATAGATAGCAGTGTCCTCTAGTTTGAGACGGGAGCTAGTAGTAACAAGTCCACATCCATAAACTGGAGCAGGATAGTCATCTGCCACAAACACCAGTGGTAATCGGCTATACTTTTTGAGTGAGAGAAAGCAAGAGAGTTCAATTATACGATTGATGGAACCAGAGCTGATGAGTCACCCTGAATAGCAGCATATGCGTTACCTGAAGAAGTGTTAATGGATGCAGACTTCTTGGAAGCATTAATCAGATCCTCAATATTCGCCAAAAAGAAACAACTACATGAATTGGATGGCATAGTGGGGGTGCCCTAAGAAGAAAGCTCAAACTCAGTAGCACTGACATGTGCATGGGGTTTGAGATAAGGATACATCGCAAAACAGCACTCAACCAGATGACTAAGCTTCCCACACCAAAGAGGGAGACTCCTCCACGTCCTCTGGTGTATCCTCCACGGTCACGTTGTGCTTCAAGACCAGTAGCATGACGGAAAAGGGAATATTATCAGAGGCTGGCACGGGAAGTTCATCACAGTGGAGATACAAGTTACAGTAACATCCAATATGGGAGTGTTAGGTTCTCTCAAGATATGTTGATGTGTAATCTAGTAGGACTCAGGAAGACGCAGAAGATAACATATGACAATGAGTTCCCAAAAATGCTTTTGATGAGCTGTAATATCAATCAAGAACGATGTTAAACAAGTTATGCGCCCAGTGACTGAACTTCCTGATAAGTAACATCTGGAGAGAGGGCTCGATGAACAAAGAGTTTAGAGTAGAGGACTTAGATTGAGACGTTTTGGCACTTTTAAGTAAAGAGCAGCAAGATGATCTCAAGAATCTTTCACAATCCCATCATGACGCATGGTAAGCAAAAGTCATCAAAAAGATTGTATGCAAGCCATATGCAGACAAAAGAAAGCATCATTGGCGTCTCAAACAACATAGTTGGGAGTAAAGCCGATCGGGTTGGGAGTCCCTTGCGTTGAGATTGCATAAGGATGATAAAGGAGACACTTCAATTAGTACAGTAGGGTTCAATTTACTTGGACGTGATGCCAAGATTCTCAAAGGCAATTGAAAAGCAAGCAGGTATATGAGTAACAATGAAGGCAATACGAGTTGGTGCTGGTGTTCCCATTTTGCGAGAGCTCAAGGGAGACCACAATGACAAGCTCAAGTTTGAAGAGAATGAGCACCCACGGATACGAGAAATGTCTGAAAATATCACTAGACAAAGACAGATCCACGACAACACAGTCGAGCGAAGGTAATGTAAGAGACGATATGTGTGATTATTTTCTTGCAATACCTGCGATATAGAGCACAACAAAGATACGCAAGAAAAAAGGAGAACTCGACAAAAGTCGAAAGAGACACGTGGGCAGAAGAACATGTGTTGCCGAAGAAAACATTAAGGATGTGGATCGATGAGTCGCGCGGTATTAAGTAGAGCAGTCACAAGGGAAATTAATCAAAAGTAGAGAAGCAAGGAGGGAGATGACTGCGAGAGGAACAACATGCAAAAGTTCGCAAAAATGCTGAGCTCGCGGGATGAAGTCGCGAGAAGAAACGTGCAAGAGGTGGTGTGCGGATCCTTACAGGATGCAAAGCTCGCGAGAAGAATTTGTTATGGATACCACGTTGTTAGTTATCTAGTGGCTATATTATCACTAGTTTACAGGTATTGAGTCGAGTTGTATCGAGTCAAGTGCATAAGTCGATTAGTCAGGTTGTATTAGTCAAGTTAATGAGGAAAGTTGTACTAGTCGAGTGTATGAATCAAGTTGTATTAGTCGAGTTGTATGAGTCGAATTGTATTGACTCAGAGTCATGGTTACAAATTATTAGCATCTTGATGTGTTTAATGTTTCACGCATTTTTCTTTAGATGGGACGAGTGATAGGCACGGGGCTCCGCCCCAACAGCCAACCTCGACAGTATCCTGATCGCAACAGTACATGGGGTGGGCCATCAATGCCCCGCGCAGCGGTACTCCGGCCACAGCATTGCGCCAGCGTGAAGGCGCTCCCGCCGCTCGTAAACCCTCGAACTCTATACTCCACCCTTCGTTTGTTTTTTCCTTGTGCATGGGGGTTTGCGAGCGACGATGAGAGCACATTTTTTGTTGTAGGTAAGAGACTTCGTGAAACAGCACGAGTATGCATGTGGGGAACAACTGATATCCTAACTCAAAGTGCAATGCAAGTGAACACACGACACGTGCGGATGAAGTTACAATCAACTCTAAAGTGGCATGAGAGTATGCACACGCTCCAATAAAATGTGGCGTCAATGCAAGTGTAGCTGAATTAGTCCAATATCAAATTACGATAAATATTTAATTAAAATAAATATGGCTCAAGCACATTCGTTCACAGCAAATTTAATTTGAGTAATAAACATGAATTCACAAATAAATGAGGCGCAAATAAATTAAAGCGTGTGTCAAATAAGTCCTGTAAATCCAACGATTTCACAATAATAATAACATATGATCTTTCATCCAACAAAATAGAGTCCAAGTACGCAATAATAGAAAGACAAAAAAACTCCAAACTACAACTTACGCATGCAGGCGGTGGTGGGGAAGTATGATGGCAATCTTGTCGTCCGACAGGGGCTGAAGGTGGCTGGAAGACGGCGTGGAGGGGCTCGGGAAGTGGAATAGGGCTGGTCGATGGTGGTGATTAACGGGAAGGGGAGTTGTGGGCTGTAGGGAAGGCGAAGGGGGGTTGCTGCGAGTAGAGGAAGAGGAATGGTTTTGGGAGTGGGATGGAGGAGTTATCGCGCTAGAGGTTTTCGTTAAGGGGGAACGGAGGTTTGGCGGTGGAAGGAACTGCGGAAGGATAAAGGGGGTGAGTCGTATGGGTCGAATTGGAGGTACGTGCATGGAAGTAGAAGTATGGAGTGGGAGTGGTTTGGTACAGAAGTGTTAGGGTTGAGGAAGGGTTTCTGGACGGGGTAGGCAGCGGCAATGAAGAGAGGTCGGCAATGAAACCTGGGCAGCTGGGGGAGGGAAGAACGACGGGGAGTGGAGGACACAGGGGAGGAGAGGATGACTTACGACAAGGGGGCGGTGGGCTAGCGGGATGAAGGAGAAGAGGTAAAGCCACGGTAGAGTCGCACCAAAGTGGGGGTCTCCGACGTCGCACTAGAGAGACAGGACCGCGCTATTTCTGAATGGAAATACAAAACCCACAATACCTCACTCAACTGAACCCTGCATGTATAAATACTCAAAACAAAATTAGGGCACCCGAATCGGACGACTCAGAATGTCAAAACCAATCGAGTGTCAAAACAACACAAAAACATAAAATAAATACAAGAAATTGACTCAAAACAATCATTTGAACACATTTGTGGACTTTGATCGTCTGAATGAGTAGTGGATCATCGCGAACACCATTAATTCCCCCCATCTTGAAAGCACTCATCTCTGGTGAGTGAGGGTAGTCGTGTTCTCGGCGTAGCCCAGAGACGAGTAGCGCAAGCTTCTTTGGGGAAGTCTAAACAGCATATTGACATGGGTAGCAGCTCCAATGGATAAGACAACGCAGTATCTCTCGCCCGCCCACGACGATGAAGTCATATGAACTAATCATAAGTAAGTCTCCGGCGGTAGCTGGTGGCTCTGAATAAGACGTATCTCCGTCAGAAATGTAAAGTGGTGGAACTGGTGGACCCGTCGGTGGTGCAGAATGGTCCTCATGGTGAGACTCATTAGGCTGAGGGTGGGATAAAGTGTGAGGAAATAAAGAAAGTTGTGGTTCAAACATGGGAAAGTGGTCCACATACACACGCTCATCACCGTAAGGAATCAAGTCCTCTAACATGAATACTCGGTTTGTCCCTATATTTTGAGGGATGTCGAACTCATATGTATTCGCACCGATCCATCGTATTACTGTATAAGGACCCATTCGTCAAGCGCTTAATTTCATTGTTCCCGTTGGGAACCTCTCACATCGTGTGTGTAAATCGCCCATTGCTCACCAATTTAACTATCTAATCTCTTTCGTGTTGGTATGCCCGATTTTTATAATAATCAATGTTTATTGCAATTTCGCATCGGACAAATTCATGCAGCTTATGCGAATGATGCAAAACATATGATGCACTCGAATCATGCAACATAGGTGAGTCACGGACTATAGGAGAATACACATGCAACGGATGCAAATGAATGGCAATTAACGCGACAGACAAACTAGATGCATACGTTATATAGTAGTTAAAGTCTCTAAGGATGGGCGGTTGATCTAGAGGCTCTTTGGGCGGGGTGTAGAAAAACTTAATTAGTTTACGGTGCTCACCCAACTGACTGACTGAGAAAATCATCGGGAGGCTCACTGGGTGGTCGATAGAAAATTCGACGCAAATGACGTCATCACCCGAAGGAATGTCATGGGTGTTGACAAGAGAGTACGACGCATGGGTGTGATGGGAACCTTTCAAATGATAAGGCCCATCAGGTGGCTCGCCAGGAGGTATATACGAAAAATCATCGTGTACGTGATGGTCACTAGTGTGAAGACACGACCCATCACTAAATTGCATGCCTTTCAAAAGAGAAAGTTCGCCAAATGAGCCTCTTGGGTACTTGGTTTTATAAGTTAATAGTATTTTCATTTTTTTACCCATATTCATCTAGTTAATTGCATAAAGCATATTTTGATTTGAAGATCACTCCTTTAGGGTTCTAACTACAGTTATAAACATTTCATTATGCAAAGGAAGTCAAGTAATAGCTTGCGAAAAAAGACAATTCCAAAAAATGATTAAGAAAGTTCCCAACAAAAACTGACCTGTGAGAATTCTCGTAGAATACCAAAGAAGTCTTAGGCGAGAAGTCTAGGCAGCGAGGAGTCTCGGAGACCGGAGAGAATGCGAGAGGGAGAGAGGTGCGCTCATGGGAGTATGAGAGGGAGCCATCTTCATAATCGGCGGCGGCGAGAAATCTTGAAGACCGGCAAGAAGGGGAGAGGCACACTCACGAGATGGAACGTGCAGAAAAAACAAGTTGGCGGGATCGGGATATATAGAAATTAACCCATAAACATTAAGTACATTTTATCTTGTGAAGATTGCCAAGCACGTCTTGGGCTTCGAGTGAGGCACGCGCCTAGGCACACTTAAACAGTGCATATGGCATTTCCCCCACATCTGCCTGGAAGAGGTGTGCCCCTTGCACATGGAACCTGAGGCGCATCTTTAACAACCTGGATAGGGACTTGCACAAAACTAGTGAGTTAGTTGAGGTTGAAGTGCTCTCAATGGCCAAAAAACCTATTTTATCACTACCAATACTCTAGGAGACATTCGACATACTATAATATAATATTTATTTGTTAACATCTTGGGTGATTATTGGAGTGATCATCGCACTCACGATGAAATTTTCTGCACCCAACCACCTGAGCCTCTTGATCATATACTCTTAGGAGTTCCTTATAACCTCTTCGATTTATAGTGTAAAGAGTAAATCATAGCACTTGTTCATCATTCGCATCAGTTGCATGAGCATTTACATATATTGCATGACTCATCTGTGTTGTATGATTCATACATGTTGTAGGCGTTGCATAATTTACATGAACTGCATGAATTTTTCCAATGTAGATTTAAAATGAGTGATGAAAATTAAAAAGCATCTGCAAACACTTACATGAGAGAGAGAGGAGCATTAGTGAGGGTGAGCAAGTGATGGTGAGAGAGCTGAAAGGTTCCCTTCAGGAACTGCAAAAATATTAAATGATAAGTGAATGGGTCTATATACAGTAGTACGAAAAGTTGGGTTGAATGCCAATGAATTATATATCTCTATGAGTATTGGAATTCATCTTGTATTCAATATTGAAAATTTGACTCCATATGGTGAATCTCATGAGTACTTAAGCTCGTTCTCTGATACCACTATTGAGCCTCAGTCCACTACCCAGCTACCTGTGGATTCACTTACACCTACTTCGACACATAAGGGTATAGCATATATTGCGGGGAAGACATCACTTTAACATCTGGAGGACACATTATCGGCCACCTGGTCCACTAGAGGGGGCGGTTGAATATTGATGATACATGGACGTCAACGTAGGAGTATACCGGTCGGCATTGTACGGAGTTGAATGCTTTCGAGTCTGGGGGAATTGATGGGGATCACAGTCCACGAGTAGGCCGACCAGCATCGGGACCCATTGGGGTTTACAATCACAAGAGGGATTAGGGCTAGTTGAGGTGATCTCAATGGCTTAAAGACCTATTTTATCACTACGTCGAAAGGGACTTGTACATAACTAGAGAGTGAGTCGAGGTTGAAGTGCTCCCAATGGCCTAAAGACCTATTTTATCAGTAAATTACTCTGGGAGACATTCAACCAAGTTATTGAAAATCGGACCGTCCAGTCCATGTACAAGATCCGCTTCATTCACGGACTGCCCGAAAACCGGGGAACCGAGCGGGTCGACCGGAAAACCAGGAACCATGGTCGGTTTCCCGTAACCAGGCGAGTCCAACAAATGTTGGAGTTAAAAATTCTAGTTAAAATCAAAGCTAGTGAGACTCGATCCCGCACCAACATAGAAAATTCCAAAGCCAGCCTCCACTAGGCCAACTTGTCTTAGTTAAAAACAATTGAAATATAATTTATATATAATACTTTTATGCATATATATTAGTAAATAACATTATACATTTTAATTAACTTATATCGTATTATATATATGATTTTAAATTTGTTTCAAATTTTAATTAATTAATATTATTTTATTATTTACTTATATTGGAGCTTTATTTTATATTGACATCAAAATGATTTTTCAAATTATATTTTATTTATAATCCGCCCAAAATATTATTATCTTTTATTTCTTTTATTTGAGATCATTTTAGAAGATTGAAATATAATAATGTTATACAAATATTTTGATATAATATTGATTATTTTTATTTATTTTTGACATTGTTATTTATAAATACTTGTGTGCGTCTATATATATATATATATATATAACAGTTTGACCCCAGTTGAACCGGTCTGACCGATTCAACCTTGAACCTTTTGTTCCACCGGTTCAATATGAACTGCATGAATTTTTCCGATGTAAAATTATAATGAGCAATGAAAATTATAAAGCGTCTGCAAACACTTATATGAGTAGAGCTTTGGTGAATGTGAGCAAGTGATATTTAGAGTTAGAGCTGAAAAGTTACCTTCAGAAACTGCAAAAATATTAAATGATAGGTGAATGAGTCTATATAGAGTAGTACCAAAGGTTGGGACGAATGCCTATGAATTGAATATCTCGATGAGTATTGGAATCCATCTTGTATTCAACATTGAAAATTTGACTCCACATGGTGAATCTCATGAGCACTTAAACTCATTCTCCGATACCACAATTGAGCATCAGCCCACTACCCAGCTACCCGTGGATTCACTTTCACTTACTTCAACACCTAAGGGTATAGCATATATTGTGGGGGAGGGAAGACATCACTTCGGCACATGGAGACCACACTATCGGTCAATCCACTGCAGGGGGGCGGTTGACTATTGATGATACATGGATGTCATCGCAGGAGTATAACAGTCGGCATTCTACGAAGTTGAATGCTTTCAAGTCAGGAGGGAATTGATGGGGATAATAGTCCACAGGCGGGCAGACCAGCATCGGGACACATTCAGGTTTACAATAACAAGAAGAGAGATTATGGTCAAAATATAGACGAACTAATCCTGTCGTGGCGTTCAGAGCGTCGGCGGAATATTTTTGTGTTTGTTTTATTTTATCGCATGTTATTTTATATGTTTTAGTGTTTATTTTGGCGGCATTCATAGTCGTCAGATGTGTGCAGCTCCCCTATAAATATGTGTGGAGTTCATTTCAAGGTATTGCAGAATTTTGAATGAAACCATATTTTGTGAACATTTCACGATGTCGAATTCGTGACAAAGTAGGTGTGAAGCCTAGTATATTTATTTCCCACTTGTCTTTTTTTTTCCCCTGAGCGCCCCCATTTTTGTACGTGAAACCGCTCTCCGCACCCACGAATATATCCTACAACCACCGGGAAATGCCACCAACTGACAGATAACCGCTCTTTTACGTGAATTCTAGCTATCATCTGCATTCTATGTGCATCAACAGCCACCGAATTCCTATTTCCCACGACATATTGTTGTTTGCGGTCTGATTATGGTTCCATGCAAGAGGAGAATATTTGAAACCACCCTCATCTTCTCTGGCTGCTTGCGTCGACCATCACTGTTGAGGCGTTGGGTTATTTCCAAGTCACTGCCACTATTCATCTGGCTTCTAGACGCCCAGAACGACGACTGTCCACAGCCAGGAGTATAATTAGCTACCTCCTGATAGCGATCGACGGCACACACGCGTTTATTCACGCAGGAGGCGGTGATCGGGGATCTATTTGGGCGGATGTACCCGGATGGTCGTTCCGAGTCGTTTTGATATATTAGTTTTTGTATTTCATGTTGTATTTGGCACCCGATCGGCCCAAACAATATCAGCCGTCCGATCAAGGTGCCCTAGTTTTATTTTCCCTCTCTCCCTATATACTCATATGTGTGGCAGGTTTTAGGGATCAGAAGTTGCGTATAGCAACCGGCTGGACTTCCTCGGTGGATTCCGAGCGGCTCTTCCTGTGTGGCAACCTGCGGCCCTTTTCCCCTCTCCGGCAAGCCTCCTTCGGCCTCGCCTCTCCCTCCCTTCCCCTCCTTAGATCCTAGCGACCACCAGCATCCAAACCCCAACCCCCTTTGGCAGCCCTATCCCCTACCCGATCCAGTCCGTCCACGAGAGATTCCATACCCGCCTCCCACCGCCTGTTTCCCAGCCCACAATTTCTCTTCCGGCCTGCCCACCACCAGATCTTCCATATCACAACCACGACCACCCTCCTTGCAACCTTCCTACAACCCTACCTCATCTGCGATCCCCCAATTAGCCAACAACCCGCATACCCTCGTCAAGCAGTTACTACACGCAGACCCTCCAATATTTATTTATCCTCCAGATCTACGACATACACCCTCCAGCAGCCCACTTGTAGAGCCAATCACATGCCAAGAACGACAACACCGCCATCGGCTTTCCATCCCTAATCCCGCCTCCACATGCATGAGCAAATCTAGGTATGGTTGTTGCATTTTTTTCATTGATTGCTTTGGTAATGAACTTTTGCTTTGGGTTTTAATTTTCGTAAGTGTTTAACATCATGATTTGTTGTGTAACTTGCGGGACGCATTCGGCGCACTTGAACGGAAATTGCGCCTCATCTCGGTGGTGAATTATATTTGTTTTTTTCTCGTCAACGCTTGTTATTCAATTGTGTCAATTGTTGTTTAGAGTTTTGATAAATTTTAATTACTCATTTGAAGATCTTTATCTGAACTGCTATTTCATGTTTGTACACGCACTAGATTTAGATTGCATTTTCGGTTATTAAGTTTTCTGTCCGTCTACCTCTGCATCATTTGATATCAAAGCGAGGTTCGAATAACGTTTTATGCTACGTACTGGTAGGTGGTTTCAAACTGCGATGTCTGGTCAGAACGTCACCGACGATCGGGCCGCCGGTTCGAATTCGGACATGACGCCCGCGGAGTTTCAGCGTCTAATCCTCGAGCAATTTGCAACCATTAATAATGACATCGCTAGGGTCAACACTAGAGTCGACCAGTTAGGAGCCCTTAGAGATCCAGCCCTAGCGCCTCGTTATGAGGAGCCTGTGGACGGTCCACAGAACGTCCCACCTCAGCTTGATAAACGAGCGAGAGAGCTACCACGTCGGGACCCCGCTCCTCGGAGAGGGACTCCTGAGCCCGCGTATGATTATCATCGTGACCCCACTCCGATGGGTAACCCCTGTCCTCCTTATGAGCCACGACTGTCACCGGCCCACAGAGGTCGTGGCCCACCTGCACGGCGCGAGTACAATCCTGAGGAGCCCTATGATGATTATTTAGTGCCTCGTCGTAAAAACACCCCGGCTGAGGACAATCTTATTCGGCGCCTTCGTATTGATGCGTCATCCTTCGACAGTGATCTTGAAGTGAAGGCTTTCAGCAATTGGCTCATGGATATGAATCACTTCTTTGATTGGTACAAGATGAACGATGATTATTTAGTGCCTCGTCGTGAAAACACCCCGGCTGAGGACGATCTTATTTGGCGCCTTCGTGTTGATGCGTCATCCTTCGACAGTGATCTTGAAGTGAAGGCTTTCAGCAATTGGCTCATGGATATGAATCACTTCTTTGATTGGTACAAGATGAACGATGAGCGGCAAGTCCGGTTCGCCAAGATGAAGTTGTTGGGTCAAGTGAAGATGTACTGGATTAGCGTGGAGCAATCGTTAGAGAGAGATGGGCAATATCTTGTCACATGTTGGGAAGAAATGAAGCAGCGTTTAAAGGACAAATACCTTCCCGCGTCGTATCGAGTTCAGTTTCTCGACCAACTCTATGCACTGCGGCAGGGATCACTTTCCGTTACCGATTACATGACACGATTCGACGAGTTGGTAGTGAGGAGTGATATCCTGTAGGATCCTATCGTGACCGCTTCCATATTTAGAGCTGGACTTAAGGCTAAGACACAGATAGAGCTTATTCAACACCGCATGGAGATGGTCGAACAGGTATTCCAACTCGCACTTGATTATGAGAACTACTTGCGCCTCGCAGGACCGAGGCAGACTACGCATCGATCTGATTCCCCTTCCCGCATGCCATCAGATGCTGAGGGCAAAGAAATTGTCCCGGGAGCCCCTAGACTCGGGCCTAGCCAGTGTTATCGGTGATCGGGCAGAGGACACATTGTTGCTCAGAGTCCCACGAGAAGCCCGTTGATTGGGGACGAGGTTCTCCTATACAGACCGCTAGATCCAGACCGCCAAGTCTTCAGAACTATTTATTAACTGTCGTTCATTACCGTCCGACCTCACCTGAGGAACTTCATCCATTTTATGTTCAAAACTAGTTTTTTTATTGGTGACGGGCATAACCATTGTCATGACAAACATACATTCAGTAATTGTAGAGTTTTGTCCAAACTCACTGGAGCAAAAATGCCGGCCCAAATGTAGCCAAAATCTCCATGGAATATATAAATAAAAGAATTTTAATCATTCAAGTATCTATCAGATAGAAACAAGAGGAGTATATTCTTCTGTCTAGAAACAAGAAGATTATATTCCACTTAATCATTCATTTATCAAGATATGCGTGAGGCATTAGAATTAAGAAAGAGGGAGAAAATAGTCACAATATGTGAAGGAAAATTATGCTTCAAATTAAATGAAAAAATTGAGAAAAAATATGAAATACACAAATAATTGATCATATCTTACTGTTTTGGATAATATTCAGAACATGAGGTACCAATTCAGTAGGGAATTGCTGCACTCTCTCTGTGGCATTATTCTCGGAGACCAAAGCTTCTTCATATGTCAAATTAATTTTTCCTGTAACTTTGCAAGTCCATAGTCTGTGGCGATACATATTCAATCGGTTCAAGTATTCTCTGATCATTGTTAAATAAATACAGAACAGATAAAATCAGTAACATGTAGCAGGAAAATTTTTTCGAAAGTTGCAGTAATCATGGTTCTATATCACATGCATCATATAATCAGGCAAAGAAAAAATTACAATAAGATCTATTGCATGCAAAAGGATACTGATAATCCCGAAAAATCTCTTTTGTGAAACGAACTTGGTAAACAAGTTCATTTGGATCCAGATCATGTGGTGCATCAGCAAGAGAAAAAGGTTTTCTCTTGTAAAGAGGCATGGGAGCACTCAAGTAAATGCTCTCAAAATACAACAGATTCAACCAACAGTATCCCCTTAGAAAAACCAAAACCGTGAACCTGCAATCCAAACACTCAAGTGAGGGTCTAAATAATCATAAGGACATGAAATATTAGACAAAATTTAGAATGCAGAGCACTTAATAATATCAAAACCAACAGGTAAAGAGCACAACAACAGAAGAAACCCTAGTGAACAAAATAGCCGCTGGGCATAGTGAAGTGACGATTTCCTGGAAAATTCAGCTACATTTTAACAAGTGGTATGCATGTCCAAAAACTATCAATGCCATGTCCTCAAACACAAGAGAACACGCCACGGGGATGAACCCCAGACAAGAAACTCCATTGAATACAACTACCATATTGCTACTTTTATGAAAGCTCAAGTTCCCAAAGATCCACCATTATACAATCTTCCAAAACATAGAAAATCATATACGCTAGCAACCTAGTAACAAAACCCAGAAATCTGTACACGTCACTACACCAAATGTAAAACCGACGGCAAAAGTAGAGGCAAGAGACAAAAAAGCGCAGAATCGAGAACATTACAGAAAAATCCGGTCGTGAAAATACCGGAGGTTCTTGACCTAGATATTACGGTATACTCAGCCGCTCTTCTTAGAAAATGTTCGAAGAGGCGTGCAGGAAGCGGTGAAGTAATAGAAGGGAGAGCAGAAACTAGCGTGAGAGGGATGTGATTCGAACAGTTAAATCACTATCTGACCGTCGAAGGGCGACGGAGATGACCGGAGATGAGGAAGAGGAAAAAAACAGAAGTACGCAGAGGCGCTCTTCCCCGTCCTCGACTTCTCCAAGGAAAACCCAGCACTTTCTCGCTCTTGCATCATTTATGTATTGCTCGCTTCGGCTCTCTAGTGTTTGAAATATTTCTTCTTCTCTAATAAAAATGAAGGTCATAACTAAAATGTTATGGAGAATACTATCCGCAGGCTGGAATTTGCAACAACATATAAATCAAAAATGTTGACAGATAATGGGAGCTCAATTCGCTGACATAATAGGAATCATACCTAGCTGGACGGCAGCTGCGCTTACACCATGGATCATATGATTAGTTTGGACAACCAAGACTTTCACGTGTAGGACCCCCCTCCCGGAACACAAGACACGGCCGAGGGGAGTCTTATGCCCAGAACAGCCGCCTTGCGGTAGCGCCAACACACGGGTCGACCTGTACGATAAGACGTCTATCCTGGCGGCTAAGATCAATACCATCAATGTCAACCCAACATAAAGATTATAAACATAACTCAAAATTCACACAAGCATATAAGTCCAACTAGTACATCAATAAAAAAAAATCAACAACGAGGCTTCTATAATATCAGAGTACAAATTGCCCAAAGGGCTACAATTAGAATCTCTCAAACACTCACATTTGTAACGGACGACAGTGATGGTAACGTCATATCAGACCCTGTCACCCTGGTCTGGCTGCCCTCCTATACAATCTGTTGCTGCTCTATCTGCGAGGTTTCCTCCTAAAAAGGAAGACATAGCAACCGTTGGTCATAAAGACTAAGTGCATATCACATCCGCTCCTCCGGCGACTCTTAGCCACCGGGCGGAGAAAAGGAACAAGGGTACAATATATGTAAGCAGTGGTGCAAGCAGGTGGAGAATATATAAAACATGTGTGAGAACCCGCCCGCCCATATCACATCTCAAAACCCAGGTATTGAGATGAAGGGTGGCGGGGTACATAAATACCGAGGACCAAGCGCTGCGAGCGATGTGGGACTAATCCCAACCACAGGACCGCGGGGATATTCCGCCATAGGGGGCCCACCGGGGTCAACACCCAGACCAGGAACACGATGGGGAAAGCCACGGGGTCGGTCCCACACACACGTGTCCTGCTGGCAAATTATTCCAACATACCCCCGCAGCAGGACAACCTCCCTCTGATACCATGTGAGAACCCGCCCGCCCATATCACATCTCAAAACCCAGGTATATCTGGAGAAATCATCAATAAAAGTTACAAAGTAAAAAACTACCCCGACCAACGGTGGGAGTAGGAGCAGGACCCCAGATATCAGAATGAATGAGATCAAAAGGGCGGGAGGAACCACGGCCTTGCTTCTGCGGGAAGGAGGAACGGTGATGCTTGGCAATCTGACACGCATCACAGTTGAGCGGAGGACTGGTTTGAGGTAAGTGGGGAAGAAGCTGACGAAGAATCCGAGGAGGAGGATGTCCAAGGCGAAGATGCCATTGAAGCAGATCAGTAGACGAGGAAGAGAAGGCGGACAGAGCGGAAACATTGTCGATGAAGTAGAGGCCGCCGCTCTCAGTCCCAGTAGCAATCGTCTGTTGGGTCCTCGGGTCCTGAAAACAACACGAAGTAGGAGTAAATAATACAGAGCACTGAAGTTGCTTGCATAAAGTAGTAACTGAGAGTAAATTGCAAGGGAACTTCGGGACATAGAGAGTGTCCGCTAAGCGAAGCGAGGGAGTGACTTGAACCATGCCCGTTCCATGAACCGGGGAAGGAGAACCATCCGCAACGAGAACCGGGGGTAACTGATCATGCGTCTCTAGGAGAGAGAAGCAGTGAGGGTTTCCGATCATGTGATTTGTAGCACCAGAGTCAATCAGCCATTTACCTTGGGTAACGACGTGTGCACTACCTGAGGTGGTGGCCACAGAAGCAGATGGCCGAGAGGAGGCGGAGGTTGAGGAAGAAGTATCACCGGAGGGACGAAGATGAGGATGTTTCTGCCAGCAGCAGTTAACAGAGTGGCCGGTACGACCACAGTGAGAGCAGAGGAACCTTGACGGACCGCGCGTGCCAGATTGGCTGCGACCACTATTGCCACCCCGCTGGACTTGGTGAGCATAGGAGTCCGGTGGAGGAGGGGAGGACAATAGAGGACGTTGGAGCAGTGAAGTAACAGCGGCGATGCGAGCCGCGGTGGCATCCAAGGTGGGAGACTCGGCTTCGCCCAAGATCTGCTGGCGGATCATATCAAAAGACTTAGGAAGCCGTAGAAGATAACAAACAACCAGGAGTTCCTGGAAGTGTTTGTGATGCTCGGCCAAGTCCGCGGAGAAGGGGCGATTCTGGAGGATTTCGGCTCCAAGAGCCTGAACTTGCTGATAAGCCGCAGCAGGAGACATGGAAGGGCGAGCGAAGAGATCCGCGTAGAGAGTATAAATGCGGGATGTCTGGGCCCCCTTTGAGTAGAGAGCAGCAAGGTGAAGCCACGCGGTCTTGACTGTCTCATCATGGCGTATGACAGGAAGACATTCATCGGAGAGGCTGTTAGCCAACCACGTGCGGACAAGCGCATCACTGGCATCCCAGTTATCAAATTCAGCAGAGTCTGAGGGAGGAGGGTCATCGGTGAGGTGATGACGTTTGCGCTGAGAGCGGAGAAGAAATGTGAAAGAGACGCTCCAATCCGGATAGTTGGAGCCAACAAGTTTAGAAACCGTGCCCAAGGTTTCCAGAGGGAGTAGGAAGCGGCGCCGGAGTGGCGATAGGAGTGGTGGTGGTGGAGGTTTCAGAGAGGGCCATAGGAGAAAACTGCGAGAAGCCGCGCGGTTAGAATATAAGCCGTGCGGATAGAAAGAAGAAGAGCTGCTGCGGTCACGATGTTAGACACCAGCGGCCAGAGAAGCCACGACCAAGTCGCAGGTCCAAGACGGGGAAGAGGTCGAACGGCTAGAAGATAGACCGCGCGAACAGAAGGGAGGAACGAACAAGGTGAATAAAGCAGCAGGTCGCGACGAACAAGGAGATAGGTCGCTGCGACTGAAAGGCAGGACAAAGAGGACGCGCGGACAGGGCGCAAACAGCAAGAACAGGACGCGAGAAGAATAGGCAAGCCGCGCGGACAGGGCGCACAGAATCAGGAGGAGAAGATCGATTCCTCTGATACCATGTGAGAACCCGCCCGCCCATATCACATCTCAAAACCCAGGTATTGAGATGAAGGGTGGCGGGGTACGTAAATACCGAGGACCAAGCGCTGCGAGCGATGTGGGACTAATCCCAACCACAAGACCGCGGGGATATTCCGCCACAGGGGGCCCACCGGGGTCAACACCCAGACCAGGAACGCGATCGGGAAAGCCACGGGGTCGGTCCCACACACACGTGTCCTGCTGGCAAATTATTCCAACACACCCCCGCAGCAGGACAACCTCCCTCTGATACCATGTGAGAACCCGCCCGCCCATATCACATCTCAAAACCCAGGTATTGAGATGAAGGGTGGCGGGGTACATAAATACCGAGGACCAAGCGCTGCGAGCGATGTGGTACTAATCCCAACCACAGGACCGCGGGGATATTCCGCCACAGGGGGCCCACCGGGGTCAACACCCAGACCAAGAACGCGATGGGGAAAGCCACGGGGTCGGTCCCACACACACGTGTCCTGCTGGCAAATTATTCCAACACACCCCCACAGCAGGACAACCTACCTCTGATACCATGTGAGAACTCGCCCACCCATATCACATCTCAAAACCCAGGTATTGAGATGAAGGGTGGCGGGGTACATAAATACCGAGGACCAAGCGCTGCGAGCGATGTGGGACTAATCCCAACCACAGGACCGCAGGGATATTCCGCCACAGGGGGCCCACCGGGGTCAACACCCAGACCAGGAACGCGATGGGGAAAGCCACGGGGTTGGTCCCACACACACGTGTCCTGCTGGCAAATTATTCCAACACACCCCCGCAGCAGGACAACCTCCCTCTGATACCATGTGAGAACCCGCCCGCCCATATCACATCTCAAAACCCAGGTATTGAGATGAAGGATGGCGGGGTACATAAATACCGAGGACCAAGCGCTGCGAGCGATGTGGGACTAATCCCAACCACAGGACCGCGGGGATATTCCGCCACAGGGGGCCCACCGGGGTCAACACCCAGACCAGGAACGCGATGGGGAAAGCCACGGGGTCGGTCCCACACACACGTGTCCTGCTGGCAAATTATTCCAACAACATGAGTTACAACAGTAGTAAAGGTATAGCATTATTATCAACATTATATTCTAGAAGTTCTACTCAAAACATATCCATCCATCAAAGTAAACAGGTCTACAACAGGAAAGTAACTTAACTTATATGAATGTTCATACAAACATATAAGTTAAGGGTCGGCTTAACAGTAAAGTAACTTATCATATAAGAGTGCTCATACAAACTTATATGATAAAGATCTGTGTATGTAATGCAATATTATGAATGCAATGTGATGACTCACACATACACACACACGCACACTGCTATGTCGATACAGACTTGTAGTTCCCACTTTTCGAGCAGGTAGCTAACCTCTCAGGCGTATTCCGTCGTGGCTTGACGGTGACAGTAGAGCAGGCTTCTCCACTACTAGGCGGGCATCCACACTACCAAGCCTAGGCCTTCATACGGCTCAACGCTAAGAACACAACAGCCGAGCCCATGCATAATATGGATCAGAGGGGTCTCGGGTAGATGTGCACCAAGAACTCATCCCTAACTGGTCTATTTCGTGGCACGGAAGGAGCCTCGGGAGTGAGTACCGAGGACCAAAGCCCCACCGTGCAAGTCTATCTGCCAACTCCCGTCGGTGTGACGACTGGCGAACTCGTAGACCTGTCACACTATCCTTAACCCAGGATTATGACACCGCGTATCAACTTAAACTGCATGCAATTTTCACATCTAAGGGCTCTACACTGAGTCCTGTTTTGTTATTCAATCCCGTGCTCAACAGCACGCAAGGGCTCCACACCGAGTTCCTTATCAACACATCCTTCTAGTGCGGCAAACACCCACGCACTTCCAACCCTTCCACGTTTCCATACCACACAAGGGTTCATCATTTACACAGGTAGCAAGCCACCTTATACAACATACTCATCCCACATTGCTACCCGTAGGGAGACTCAACTATAAGCAGTAGACTACTATACAAATTCTATTAATCATCATATCACATGGCCATGCATTAACCTCATCCTATTACTTTCCACATGATCAAGCATTCACAACAAGTATAACTCCATACGATAACCACAATAATATAATGATACTCCACATATCCATCAAACATGACAACATAGTTATAGGTTACACACACAATCATCGGGCGTCACACCCTCTTCCAAAACCTGTTTCATTCTCCTGATTATAATCATGCAAATCCTTACCATATTTCACAAGAATATCATTTGTACACTCAAATCGTATCAAGTCTTTTGTTCACCAAATTTTCCCAAACCATGTGTTTATTAAACTACTTCAAACTTTTTGTACAAACATGTTTCACTAAACCATTTGTTCTCTTAAGGATTTATCAACTGAATCCTATCAACCATTTATTTATCACAATCACAAATAAACTAAGTTCACCACAACCTAAACATCTTCCTGTTACAACCTTCTACCGAGTCCAGATCCGATTATACATTAACCTGAAAACAATGTGCACTTAAGTGATACTGTCCAGCAACTTCGGTTGGACTTTCCTGAGGCTTCAGGACTCGTATGAAAACATGTAACCATCCGTTGGAAAGGTCTTTCCAAGGACTACGACTTTCTTGTTTAGTAAAAAACCTAGATCTTGCCGTATCACACTCAAAAATAGCCTCGAAGTTCATTGCGCACAGAAAATATATTTTTGCACGCATCTTAAAACAAGATGAATGACATCGGTTCATCTTCTTCCTCTAGCTATTTGCTCAAGACTATATCCAGACTTTTCTCCTCCCTTATTCACCCTCAATAGACCATTCCTCTTCACGAAACCAAGTCCATCAACTTCACATCGAAGAGAGGAGAGGTTGAAGACTATCAATCTCTAGGACAAGGACCTAGCATGGTCTCTTACTAGGAGATCTTCATCTCTCACAAGTAAAATTCTTTTGAGTCGATATCTCTCCTAGAAATAATAACTAGAGATCTAGCACCAAGGGAGAGGGTAGGAAGCTCACTTTGTTTCCGTCCATGGATCTCCTTATCCTTCTCTACATCTTCCTCCTCATTGGTATTGTTCTTCCCGAAAGGTAGATCAGCTCTTCCAGAAAATCGACTTCGGCAACTTCTTCACTTCCGACGATTTTGACACAGGTAACGACTCGGCAAGGGGATGAAGTGACGGCTAGGGTTTTCTCGTAAATCTTTTTTTATAAGAGGAATTAGGGTTAGACCGTCTGCCACATGTCACCTTAGTATTGGACCGCCCATTATTATTTAAATTAAGTCTTGTCGTAAAGATCGGGTCCAAATAAGTCATATGGCACGTTTCTCGAAAACCCGGTTCAGCCCGTATATAGGAACTAGAAAACAGTCTAGGCCGAAAAATATCCTAAGTCAAAATCGTTGAGATCACTTGACGTTTCGTCGAATGGCGTCGAGTTGACTCTATACACTCGACGCTTCGTCGAATGGCGTCGAGACCACTCAATTCCTAGAGAATCCAAAAACATTGCATGTTAAAATCGTTGAGTATTACTCGATGATTCATCAAATAGCGTTGAGACAACTCAACGCACTTGACGCTTCCAAAATTTAGAGTTATTTTAAGTCTATTTTCTCCTTATGCGTTGAGTGTCACTCAACGCTTCATCGAATGGCGTTGAGACCACTCGACGCTTCCAGAATGCAGAAATATTCTATGTCTATTTCTTCTGGTGCGTTGAGTATCACTCAACGCCTCATCGAGTGGTGTTGAGATCACTCGACGCACTCGACGCTTCACGAGTGTAGAAGTATTCTAAGTCCTTTTCTTCCCGTGCGTTGGGTATCACTCAACACCTCGTCGAATGGCATTGAGACCACTCAACGCACTCGACGCTTCCCGAGTGCGTAAATATTTTAAGTGAAATTTGCCCTATTTGTCGAGTATCACTCGATACCTGTTACCAGTGCAACCCGAGCCTGAGTCAACTTTCCGGACTCAAAACACGTGCGGGTCTAGCATGAATCGGGACATTACAAATCCTATAAACAAAATAAAAGATTTTGTCCCCGAAATCAGGCTAAGGCTATGGGGAAAGTAAAGTATGCAGAATACAAAGTATGCTTTTAAGTTTACCTTGGGGAAATAGCTCCGGATAGTGCTTCCGCATCAATTCCATCGGCTCCAAGTATATTCCTCTTTCCCATGATTAGACCACAATACCTTCACCAAAGGAACACTCTTCCGGCACAAGTTCCTTGTCTCGGTGTCCACTATCTGCACCGGCTCTAGTCGAACCGACCTATCAGTTGTCACTGTTCCATCTGGGTTGGGACATACTTATCGGGTCGTAGAAGTGCTTTCTGAAGCGACGACACATGGAAGACGTCGTGCAAATTTTCCAGCTCTGGTGGTAGCTCTAGACGATAGGCCAAATGGCCAATTCTCTCCAATATAACATAAGGCCCCACATATCTCGGGCTGAGCTTCTTTCTACCACGCACTAGCGACACTCCACGCATCGGCCTGATCTTTAAGAACACTTTGTCACCCACTTGAAACTCTACCATCTGGTGCTTCGCATTATAGTACTTTGTCTATCGACTCTGAGCCTTAAGCATGCGGTCCCGTATTAATCTAACAACAACATAGGTATCATCAATATATTTGATTCCCAAAATATCTGGATCCTCATCCTGTACCTATGATAATGGAGTACTACACCTCCTCCCATAAAGTGCTTCGTGGGGTATCATCCCGATGCTAGCTTGATAACTGTTGTTGTATGAAAATTCCACTAGTGGCAAGAGCCTTTCCTACGACTCTCCTCTATCCAATACACACAATCTCAGCAGATCTTCCACTGTTCTGATGGTCCTCTCGGACTGACCATCCGTCTGAGGATGAAAGTCTGTGTTAAAGGTAAGGCGAGAATCCAAGTACGCTTGAACTGCCTTCCACTCCTTGGAGGTAAAACGACCATCACGGTCGAATACTATCATCTTAGGCACCCCATGTCACCGTACAAACTACTCCACAAAGAGACGTACTAAAACATCAACATGCTACTCCTTCATTGGTATGAATCTGGCAACCTTAGTCAAGCAATCCACAATCACCCAAACTGAGTCATTCCCCGATCGTGATCGAGGAAGTCCGTGAACAAAGTCCATGGAGATATCTTCAAACTTTCACTCTGGAATGGGTAACTATTGTAACAATCCTCCAGGGCTCTTTCACTCCACCTTCACCTTTTGGGAAGCCTCACAATGTGTAACATAGTACTTAACAACACTCTTCATTCCTGGCCAGAATAAGGTCTTTCGTAAGTCACTATACATCTTGGAAATCCTGGGATGCACCGAATACTTAGAACAATGTGCCTCTCTCAAGATGTGTTCCCGGATTTCACCACCCTTAGGAATGTAAAGCCTATCACAGAAATGAACGAGCTCGTCCTTCATAGTATACTCTTCAGTAGATCCATCCTCAATAGCTTTAATCACTAGGGCCAGAGCAACATCCTTCCCTTGCTCTATTCGAATTCGGTCCCTAATGTCACAAATTATACTCATGGCAGTCAGATATTCAGTATATGTCTCAGAATAATCCTTTCACACCAATGTGATCTCCATCTCCTCGAGCACACGAGCCAATTTCATACTCATCATCCGAGACTTAGGGCTCGACTGCAGTACTTTTCTGCTCAAAGCATCTGCTACGGAGTTTGCTTTTCCGGGGTGGTAGTTCATTGTAAACTCGTAATCACACAAAAATTCTAACCATTGCCGCCGCCTCAAATTCAACTCCTTTTGAGTATGAACATGCTTCAAATTCTTATGATCTGAAAAGATCTCGCAGTGGACGCCATATAAATAATGCCTCCAAACCTTTAAGGCGAACACCTCTACTCCCAACTCTAAATCATGCATTGGGTAATTAACCTCATGCTTCTTTAACTTCCTTGAAGCGTAAGCGATCATGTGCCCATGCTGCATCAATACTTCTCTCATTCTTTGATAGGACGCATTCATGTAAACTTGAAATCCTTCTTTCCCTAATGGAAGAGTTAGGATGGGTGTGGTGGTAAGTTGATCCTTCAACTCTTGAAACACAGCTTCACACTGAGGTGTCCACTCATATGACACACCTTTCTTTATTAGGGGAGTGTGGGAAAGGGCTATCTTTGAAAATCCTTTCACGGACTTATGATAATGTCCAGCAAGTCCAAGGAAACTTCATATATCGGTCGCCGACTTAAAAGACGACCACTCCTTTACGACACTCACCTTAGTCGGGTCTACTGCTAATCCAGCTCCACTAATCACATGACCCAAGAAGGCAACTTCTCAGAGCCAAAATTCGCATTTGCTGAACTTAGCAAATATGGCATGATCTTTTAGCTTCTTAAAAACTAGGGCCAAGTGCTCGAATTCTCCTGTTCCGTCTTCGAATAAACCAAAATGTCATCGGTGAAGATGATGACTAAATGTCTAAATACGACTCAAACACCATGTTCATCAAACTCATGAACGCAGAAGGGGCATTTGTGAGTCCAAATGGTATCACCGTGAACTCGTACAAACCATATCTCAAGCTAAACGCTATCTTTGGGATATCTTCTTCTTGTATTTTTAACTGATAGTACCCCGAGCGTAGATCCAATTTGGAAAACCAATACGCTCCCACTAACTGGTCAAACAACTCGTCGATCTGGGGAAGAGGATAGGTGTTCCGCACTATTAATCGATTGAGTTCCCGGTAGTCTATGCACAACCGAAGTGACTCATCCTTTTTCTTAACAAAGAATACAGGGGCTCCCCAAGGTGATGAATTGGGGCGAACAAATCTTGATTCTACCAACTCCTGCAACTGAACTCTAAACTCGGCGAGTTCCTTTGGAGCCATTCGGTAAGGGGTCCGAGAGATAGGCTTGACACCCTGTACTAATTTAATCTGAAAGTCCACATCTCTATGTGGGGGTAATCCTGACAACTTCTCAGGAAATACCTCAGGAAGTCCCACACTACCCGCACATCTTTCACGCTTGAAGCCATCTCTTTTAGTTCAAAGCATATCATATATACTTTATACCCTTTCATATGGACCTTAAGGGTTTGAATCGAAGACAACAACATACGGGGTGCAAATTTGATACCATGGAAAAAGACCTCCAAGTCTCCATGCCTCAAGGTGATTTGCTTCGCCACACAATTTATCTTAGCGTGGTGCCAATCCAACCACAACATGCCCAGAATGAGATCAAATTCTGGGATTCTCAACACCGTCGCAGGGGTTTCAAAAGGTTTTCCTTCAATGTATGCTTCCAAGTCGCACTTAGAGGACGACGTCACCTCGGAGCCATCTAGAAGGCGTACTCTCTAAGTGGCACTGGTGAAATATTGCATGCCCTCTAAATCTTTACGAAGTCCGCCGAGACAAATGAATGCGTGGCACCGGTATCAAATAGGGTGTAGGATGGTTTCCCACTAATAGTCACGGTGCCTAAGTATCAATTATAAAGACTCAATGCTAGATTCCTAGCACGACTTACACAATTAAAGAGAAATGTTTATAACTTATTAACCAAATCACGACATACCTGCAATCACATCTTGAGGATTCCGCTCCTGTGTCATATCCAGCGTAAACATCTGCTCTCGAGCAGGTCCAAAATTCCTTCCTCGTGGTCCTCGTCCTCGACCATGCTGTAGCGTCCCGAAACTCAAAAGTGAAACGGGCGGTGTTTGAACCAAGTTCGGGTCTTGGTAGGGTGAACACGGCCTGTGACACGGGCATGTCACATGGTCGTGTCGTCCTTGGGTCGTCGAGTTGAGGTCGACGAGCGTTGAGTGCTCGAACACGGCCTGAGACACAGGCGTGTCCCAGGGCGTGTCAGGCACACGGTATGGGACACGGGTGTGTCACATGGCCGTCTACTTCTCTTGAAAGTTTGGTCCTGCGTCGACTGAGGGACACGGCCTGGAACACGGGTGTGTACTAGTTGACACGGGCGTGTCAAGTCTGACACAGGCGTGTCACCACCCGTGTCCACTATGGGGCGTGACGGTTGGCATGGCAGTTATTTGCGACACGGCCCCTGGTCACGGGCGTGTCAGGTCGGGACACGCAACCCATGTTCTTTTATGTGCTCAATAATCGTGGTTGGATCGTGGCACACGACATGGGACACGGCCGTGTGCAAAGCCGTGTTCGGCCCAAGATTGAGAAACTTAAGGCTAGTCTGAGCCGTTCGTTTTCTATAAATACGATCTGACGACCCAGATGAGATCCTGCTGTGTTAAGTTTGGGAATAGAGGATTAATCCCTCATTTTCCTCTTGAATTCTCTCTTTCTAAGAAGTTAGAGAGAGAGAAGAGCAAGGAAGAAGGAAGGGAGGTATCCGGCCGCCGGCGGAGCATCGGAGCACCAAATTGAGAACCGAGACAAGATCTGTGGAGAGAATTCCCATGCAAAGCCTTCCATCCGGCTAGTTTCTCATGACGCCAAAGCCAACTTCAAGGGTAACGATTCTCCACTTGGACATGTGAAGTCCTTTTCTTTTCTGCATAGGAAACCTGTAACATCCCATTTCCGGCTAGCCCCTGGAAGTGGTTTTGTCATAACAGAACCTTAGGAAACCCATGAATTGAAGATTATCGATAAAAATTTCGAGGCAAGGGGTGGTCACGCCCGTGATTTTGGAATGGCGTTGAGTGAGCTAAGCTCACTCAATGGCGTGGGCTGGATGGCGTTGAGTGAGCTTAGCTCACTCATAGACATCAGCTGGATGGCGTTGAGTGAGCTTAGCTCACTCAAAGCCATAAGCAGGATGGCGTTGAGTGAGCTTAGCTCACTCAAAGCCATAGGTTGAGTGGCGTTGAGTGCACTGACTGCACTCAACGCCATCTGGTGTCGGCAGGAATGGCGTTGAGTGAGCTGAGCTCACTCAACGCCGTAGAATGGATGGCGTTGAGTGAGCTTAGCTCACTCAACGCCGTAAATGGTCATGCAGGATGGCGTTGAGTGCACTCAACTCCATAAGCTGAACGGCGTTGAGTGCACTGACTGCACTCAACGCCATTTGGTGTTGTCTGGATGGCGTTGAGTGAGCAGAGCTCACTCAATGCCATAACCTGGACGGCGTTGAGTGAGCTAAGCTCACTCAACGCCATAACCTGGACGGCGTTGAGTGAGCTAAGCTCACTCAACGCCATCGTCTAAAAAGACATATTCCGGGTGGCGTTGAGTGAGCAGAGCTCACTCAACGCCATAATCCGGATGGCGTTGAGTGAGCTGAGCTCACTCAACGCCATAATCCGGATGGCGTTGAGTGAGCTGAGCTCACTCAACTCCATAGTCTGGAATGGCGTTGAGTGAGCAAAGCTCACTCAACGCCGTAGCCTGATGGCGTTGAGTGAGCTGAGCTCACTCAACGCCATTATACTTAGACTTTTTCTGGCATTTTTATTTCCAGCTGGGTGCTGGTTTAGCTGAACCGGGTCGGTTCAGGAGTGAGCCGTCTTCTCCAATAAGACCTGATAAGTTTTATTTAATTTAAGTTGACCAGTCATGCTGTGCCACGTGGACCGCCGGTTTTGCAAAAGGACGGTTGCGGCCATGGCCGAAAGCTTGTAGTCACGGCCATCAATGGCATTTGATGCCATGACTCTTTCCCTTCCCCTGAAACTGCTGGATTCAACTCCTCTCAGGGAGAGGAGGAGTTTCCAGCCCTCCTCCAGCTATCATAGAGCCATTTCAGCTCCCCTCCATCATGGTCGGGCCAAGCTTTTAAGGGCCATTAATGGCCACCAACTTTTGTCCGATCCCCCTCCTTGCCCAAGCTTTTAAACACCGTTAGAGGCCCAAGGGGAGTTTTTCCCAGCTGTTACCCGAAGTTTTCGAGCCTCTCCTTGCTGTTGAAGAATTTCCGGCGATGCCACCACCGCGCAAATGGCTTCCCGACGGTTTGCATGCCTCCAGCCCGCGAACAAGGTCCTCCCCTCCCTCTTCTTCTGCGGATAGATCTTAGGATCAATAGGTTTGAGAATCGGGCTCAACTGAGCCCGGTTGAAACTTCCATTTTCATGGATTTTCCATGAAACCCGTGTTCGGGCTCGCCGGAAAAAGCCCCTCCGATGGCTGCGCCGCCGCCCGACGATGGCCGCCACCTCAACGGAGGTGGTGGTGGCGGTGGCTGGCCAGGGAGGAGGTTGGAAGGCCGGCAGCTGCTCTTGGAAGTAGTTCCAGGTCGGGCAGATCACTGCCTTTGGCTGTAGGAAGGAGACAAGTCTAGAGCCTTTAGATCTTGCTTCAAGATCAGTGCCATGAAATTAGATTTTATTTTATAAAGCAATTTCTGAATGAAAATATTTGTCACTTTAGATAATTTAAGAAAAATACTTAGAGGCTCCTACAGGAAAAATGGTCAACAGTAATATTGTAGCTCTTTGAGTCTAGGAAATTTTAAAATTTGTTTCAAGTATTTTGGACCACTGGATAGATCTCAGCACTCAATTTGGTAAGGTCTACCCATAGGGTTGTCCTGACCTTAGAAAAATTCCCCACTCCAATCCAGTCATCAAAATAACTTGAAATTTGGGGTGTGGCCTAATATTATCTATATCTAGATGCTATCCAAAAATTAGGATTTTTGGGAAATATTTTTCTATAGTTTTTAGAAAAATTCAATAATCCTAGCATAATTTAATTAGATGGCTAAATGACTTCCAAACCCTCCCAAATTTTGGCGAGTGGTCCCTGAGTTTATCATAAGGTTTTGGTAAAAATTTCATCTCATTTGGAGATGTTTTGAATAGGTTTGTGCCCAATCCTAGGTTGATCCTTATAGGATAATTTAGGATCAAACACCCCCCCTTGGTATTTGGGTGGTCATATCACCTCAACAGAGGCTGATATTTTGGTCACTGGCTTTTTAGGGCATGACACACCCTCCAAGGGAGTTTGGAGAGACTTGGTGTGGGGTAGCCCTAGAACCCTAGGGAAAATCCCTTAATGGTGGTTTTTAGGGTTGTGAAGGTCATGGGTTCAAATGATCTTGGACTGACTTAAAATTTGGTGGAAAGAACCATAGGGCCATTATAGTTCTCTGGACAAAATTTTAGGGTATTTGGAGACAGTTAGGCTACTTAAAATCCTAACCCTAGTTTAGGGCACCAATTTTAACTTGAATTATTAAGCTATCAACTGAACTTCAAATCAAGTAAAATTGGAGTAGGGTGATTTTATAATCTTAATGGCCATGTTTTAATTTTATTGAGATTTTTGGGTTAATTTATACAGTACTTCATTTACAACCCTAGTTGTGCCCTAGATATTTATTTTGATTATTCTGGTATTTATGTTCACTGAAATGTTATGAAATCTTGGATTAGGGCATCTTAAAGCATGTTATACCTTTTGTATTTTTCTTGGAAGTTTTACCTGATTATTTTGGGTACATATTTCTTTAACGTACTAGTTGTGACATGGAGTCAAAAATACAAATAATGTCCAATTACTATCTGAAAAATTATGAAATTTGGTCAGTGGGTGTTTTAAATTATGTTAGTCACCCTGTAATTTTCTATGGAATTTTAGATGATTAAAAATAGTATCTCCTTCTCTAAGCTGGGAAAATCAATATTTGACATTAAAATAGATTCAGAGCCCAAATATTAGATAAAAATTATGGAACTTGGTTTCTGATGGTTTTAGGTCACCATAAAGCTTCTATAATTTTATTGGGATTTTTGGATACATATTTACAGTACTTCCTTCATAATATAGTAGAAATGGCCTAAAATGGTAAATTAGGAAATATAAGCCTAAACACCTCTGGAATTTCTCAAAACTTGGAATTACTGTTTAAATGTCTCATAGGATTTTTACTGATTTTATGATGATTTATTGTTGGCTCATTAGTGCACTTTATGTTCATACTAGGGCAAAAGGAATCTTAGAATAAATAAATTAAATGCCCGATAAATAGGAAAATTTGGAAATCTTGGTCTTAGCTATATTATGTCATGATAGACCTCCAATAAATATTATAGGAGATTCGGAAGACAATTTGGAGTACCTCCCCTCATACTCCTCACGTATCTTAGGATGGTCTGCATGTAGTAAAACCACGGAAACTGAACTAGAGCGGATAATGAACTTTGGGAGATGGAATTTTTGGTAGTTGCTGGTTGGTTAGGGCAAGCTAAGTTAAGTTCATTATTGGAGGTCAGGATAAGTAAAGTGTGAGACTGGTTAAGGATAAGTGGCGTACGGGAACGACGAAAGATCGTCCACCCCGGGTAGTAGTGGAAGAGTCTTAATACGCTAGGGCTAGATCTAAAGTAACTTAAAAAGGGATCAGATAATGGGTATCAACCAATAACAATAAGTGCCTTGCTAAAGGGAACGGTGGGCTTCAGCTACCATTATAGTCCTAGTGCCCTTTGAGAGCCCTTCACAGGGAATACCGGGGGCAGTCCTGGGCTAACGTAAACTGTAGAAATAATAATCTAAAGAGCAACTAGTATGATTAGGGTTACACACACATACACTCCGTTAGCTAGGAAGGTAGAATAATTGGTTTGGTTGCCATTCAGACGGTAGCTCTGAAGGTAGATGCACGGACGGGACAGTCCGGGGAGCCGAGGACTCGAGGGTTGGAGTACAGAATAAAGGTGGTGGGTCTTCGATATCTAATTGTCGTTCACACCGACATCGGTACGTTGACTCGGCGGTGTGAGACACTTAGCCAAAGAAAGTCTGGTGGATATAGCCAGCAGCAGTACGCGGATACTCAAGGTTGTGTTCTTCTAGGGGCGTACGGAAGGGCTAGGCCCGGTAGTGTGGATACCCGCCTAAGAGTGGGGGGCCCGACCCACTGTCTCCGTTCGCCACTACGGAGGTTCCTGGGAGTGAAGCTAGCTGCCCGAACAGGAGGAACTAAAGGTCTGTGCGCATAGAGTCGTGTGCGTGAGTTGCACTTGCATGAATCATGACATAGCATATCACTACACTCATATTTGCATACAACAGACACCCCAACGTATAAATCGGTATGAGACTTTTTATACGATGGGAGCCTTGCAGAAGACCCCTTAACTTATAAGTTTGTATGAGCATTCATATAAGTTAAGGTTACCTACTTACTTACTTGTTTACTTACTGTTCTCTAGCTGCCCTTTTTATACAATTGCTACTTACTACTTCTCTTCTTTACCACTTACTACCATAGAATTGCTAGTCGTACTTTGTTCTAGATAGTTGTTAGAATAACTCTCATGTCATCTGCTTGATTATTCTCCACCTTTGTAGCTTCCCTTTCCTCCTCTCCGTTCAGTGCCTAGGAGCCGTGAGGGAGGGGTAGGGGATGATAGGGCTTAGTCTTTATGACTAATGGTTTTCGAACCACAACATTACAGGAGCTCCGGATGGGAGACAGGGACCAGCAGTCCAGGGACCGGCACCAGCGGAGTACGGTGCGCATGGAGGTGGGTCAGTCTAGCACCGGTGCACCTGCGACCAGCTCCGTGAGTGATTAGTACTCTTATAGTTCTGCGATGAGTGATTTGTAGTGAGGACTCTGATGTACCGAGCTCGAGCCCGTTTATCTATATTTCATCTAAACCGTATCTTGCAGTACTTCTATTATCTATTTCCTGTTATATCTACTGATGGACTGGATGTGATTTCACTTTTATTTACATGTTTCTGTGGACTTGTTTACATTTATGTATAATTGCTTCTCTCTCTTGTGATCGAAAAGGGCTGGCAGAATTGGCGCTTTGTAGTGGAGGCCTTCCCGTGAGTCAGTGCCACCGCAAAGCGGCAGTTCTGGGCTAAGACCCCGGTGTCGAAAAAGAAAAAAAGGGGGTCTTACAAAACCCGCTCCCGCGAGTGTGCAGTGAGTGCGTGGTGTTCCTTGGGGTAGATGTGTATAGTCCCCCTTGTGTTGCATGTAGAATCCGAAATTGAAGTACGGACTTAGGCATTGTGTGTGAAGCCTACCCGGACGTGGTTGTCTGGATCGGTGATGTTGCATATTGTATGGTTTGCCGGAGAAGACTCCGTGCTTTGTGTTTTCGGGTTTCTACGCGGTAGGTTGCAGTAGGGATCCTTTGGGACTAACTCCTAGACGCACCCGAAAAACTGGGCGGAAACGTAATTCTGCTAACTTGGCGGCCGGGGAGCCAGCCTTGAACATAACTGGGTTATATGATGTTTGGAAATGAATTAGGATCCGAGTGAATCTTGTCCCGCGCATATGTCTTAAGATGACTAGGCGGAGTGAGCAACGAGCAAGTGGAAACAGACCTGGGCTATGCGGTTAAGTGCTAGAGGCCCTAAAGTGGAACTGACCGTTGGCATAGTCGGGAGTCTTGGACTGCGGTCGGAAAGACTAAAAATGCTCACAATGTTTATCATCCCGAGGATGGTGGTGAAGCTACAAAATTGACCGGATTCACCGAGAATGTTCCCTGAGTGCACGGGGTGTTTGGCCGGGCGAGCCTACACCTATGGCAAAATATACTTATGCACTTAATTGTTTAGCTGAGCTAATGAAATGCAGGGAAGGAGCACTGCCGTCCCTAATAAGGGGCGGGTTCGTTATAATTTAGTCAGCTTTAGCTGACCGTTGCTTTGTTTGCCACCGTGCAGTGGAATGTTGCTTGCAGGTGCTGCAGAACCAAGTACCAAATAGCGAACTGAAGCCCAAGCTGCTGTGCTGGCTCTCGAAGGCCAAAGCGAACTGTTATTTTATTTCTATCATGTGTGGCCGGCCTGCGAGCCGATGTCTGTAAAACACTATGTTGTTAAGTGAACATTTGTAAGGCCATAAGGCTAAGTACTCTATTGTGTATTTGTTATATTTCATTCCTGTGGTGAATAGTGGAAATTCATGCTAGTGTTGTGCAATTTTGGGTTCTCTTAAAATGTTTAAAAGCTTCCGCTAGAATGCTCTGTGTTAGGGCGAGTAGTTGAGTATTTGGTATTATGATGTAACCCTTCCGACAGTCAGTGGTATATGGCGTCGGGTTCCAGCTGGACCTTCTGTTATATGTCATACGACGGATGGGAGTGTTACAAATTGGTATCAAAGCAGGTGTCGGTCTACTTTATTTGAATTCATGGGCGAATTCTTTTAAGGGGAGGTGAGCACATGTATGTGCGTCATCGTTATAACATAAAAGAACCCATGAATGTCCACTCAGGAATGAAAAAAAATACACTTGTTAGGAGGAACCTGAGTGTTCCAATGATTGCTTTTAACAATCTGTATGTCGTCTAATTGATGGTTATGCTATATAGGTGATAAGGAGTGGTGCGGGGCAGTCGCAAGGTCAGCACTCCACGGAGAGTAGCGCACTTAACAACGTGCCTAAGACCCTTCTTTCTGTTGAAAGCATAAGAAGGATAGTTGAAGTGGTGTTCGCTGTGACTAAAGCACAACTTGGAGGGTAAGTGCAGCCCCCTGTCCCTGGGGTGGCTTCAACACCAAGTGGTGTGATGGAATAACTAGCATATATAATACATTCGGATCAACAGTTGAACATGCTCTTAGTGTAGGGTACGCACTCAGTTGAGGAGTATTCGCAGGCGTTTCTTATCATAAGGAGCTATCTAGGGTTTGAGTTGGAGAACAAGCAGACTATAGTTAATAGATTCTGCAACGGTCTGCGCAATGAATTACGACTGCTACTCGTAGGACCAAAGCTACTTGGATTCCGAGCATAAGTGGAGTCGGCTAGAGCTTTGGAAGCAGACCTGGCAGGAATAAACCAGACGTCAGTGTTCAGGTTACCAAACTCCCCAGGTCCCGCAAAGTCTGTATACCGTAAGAGGAGTAAAGTGAGGCATGAAGTATCTACTAGTCATGCTCCATATTACGGTTATCAATGTGGAATGTTTGGTCACTTTGCCCGAGATTGTCATAGAGACGATCCGAGGACAGAGAAAATTATGAAGAAAGTCCTAGAGAAGAAAGACTCCAGTGCAAAGAAGACAAAGTTCAAGGGGCTGACCTCCTCAAAGTACCGTTTCCGTAGATGGTATAAGAAGGCTAGGATTTTGGGTCTAGTTCCTTCTTTTGGTGCGTCTGAAACAACTATTGGACGAGACCCGAACGCATGCTTTTACTGTGGGAAGCTGGGACACTTTGCCTGAGAGTGTCAAAGCTGACATCTGGAGTCCAAGAAGAAGCCTAGAGCAACCTACGAGGAGAAGGGAAAGGGGTTGGAGGCAACTACATCTCAATATGCTCCATCCCAACCTAGAGTGTACAGCTTTGGCCATCAGGAGGCCATGGAACATGCTGACATGGTGATAGGTATGGTTTAATTTTTTTGGTAGGTCAGCTTTAGATACTTGTTGCCTTATGCATGTTATCCTGTGATTGGTTGTGATAGGATTTGTATTGATCTTCTGAGTGTCCGGTGAAAGCACCGTTCGTCATGGGAACTTCCCATTCCTTTTTGTTCGAAGGATGTGTATCGCGCATCGGAGTTCCTTCTTCGATGGTGAGAGACAAATCAAAAGTACTGCTTCCTAATAGGTGCTCTATACTCACGAATAGAGTCTGTTGTATGGAGTTACGGATAGGGAGTCAGGAGTTTAACTTGCAAGCGTCACTACTGCTGTTTGTAGAATTCAACGTAATCTTTGTTATGGACTGGATCTCGGAGCAGCGTGCGTACATCGATTTCAACCGTAAGGTGGTCAGATCGGTACTAGCTATAGGTTGTGAGATGTCAGAACTGAAGCACAACTTCAAGAGCTGGTGGTACAGGGTTATGTGCATCCAAGTTTATTACCTTGGAGCACACCGGTCCTCTTGTTAAAAGGAGGATGCAAGCTTACAACTCTGTAATGATTACTAGAAGTTGATTAAGTTAACAAAAAATAATAAGTATCTGATTTCAAGGATTGACGATCTATTTGATCAGTTGGTTGGGTCAACGGTATATTCGAAGCTAGATCTGAAATCCAGATACTACCAGCTAAGGATAAGGGAGAGTGACATCCCAAAGACAGCGTTCAGCACGCGGTTTGGACATTACAAGTTTACGGTCATGCCATTTGGGCAGACCAATGCGCCATCCGTGTTTATGAATCTGATGAACAGGACGTTCAGAGAGTACCTGGACCATTTCATGATAGTATTTATCGACGACATCTTGGTGTACTCGCGGTGTGAGGATGATCACTACAAGCATCTGCATATGGTATTGGAGACGTTGAGGAAGAATCAGTTGTATGCTAAGTTCTCTAAGTGTGAGTTCTGGTTATCCTCAATAACGTTCCTTGGTCATATTGTTAGCGGTGAAGGGATAGCGGTGGATCTGGCGAAGATAGCGGCGATTCAGGAGTGGCCAGTGTTGACTTTGGTGACGGAAGTTCGGAGCTTTCTGGGGCTTCCAGGATACTATAGGCGCTTCGTAGAGAACTTCTCACGGATAGCGCTACCACTCACGACGTTGACAAGGAAGGATCAAAAGTTTGTGTGGACGGTGGAGTGCGCGCAGGCTTTTGAAGAATTGAAGAGGCGGTTGGTCACGACGCCTATTTTGCGTTCGCCGAGTGGGTCCGAAGGGTTTGAAATTTATAGTGATGCTTCGGGCAGTGGTTTGGGCTGTGTTCTGCTACAGCATGGGAGCGTGATAGCCTATGGATCACGATAATTGAAGGTTCATGAGAGAAATTATCCGGTCCATGACTTGGAGTTAGCGGCCGTGATATTTGCTCTAAAGCTGTGGAGGCACTATCTGTACGGTATGAAGGTCGATATCTACACCGATCATAAGTGCCTGAAGTATTTGCTAGATCAGAAGGACCTGAACATGAGGCAGCAGAGGTGTATGGAGTTCCTGGGGGACAACACTTTCAAAATACATCATGTGCCCGGGAAGGGAAATGCAGTGGCGGATGCGTTGAGTCGTAGGGCACCCGCGCAAGCCAACTGGTTGGCGGTGCATGATGAGAGTTTGATCCGTGATTTGGAGGCATTGGAGATCTCCTGCGTTGACAAGCAGTCAAGTGCCGAGGCAATTTTGTGTTGGACAGAAGTGCAGTATGACCTAGCTGATAGGATTCGGCGGGCTTTGGTTCAGGATAACAGTATGAAGCAGATCTTGGATGAATCGTTGGATGGGTCAAATTCCCAATTTGCGGTTGAAGATGGGCTGCTAAGGAAGGACGGTCACCTATGCATCCCTAGTGCGGATAATATTTGGGAGGAGTTGATGTACGAGGCTCATCATACCAAGTACTCAATCCACCCGGGGAGCACGAAGATGTATAGGGACATGAAGAAGTTGTTTTGGTGGCCAGGGTTGAAGAAGGATGTAGCACTTTATGTGTCGAAGTGCCAAACTTGTGTCTTGGTGAAGGCAGAGTGCTAGAAGCCCGGAGGTTTCTTGAAGTCCTTGCCTATCCCGGAATGGAAGTTCGACGATATTTCCATGGATTTTGTGCATGGTTTGCCAAGGTCGCAGAAGGGAAACGACGCTATCTGGGTGGTCATAGATAGATTGACAAAGGTGTCGCACTTCATCCCGAATAGGAAGGAAGATCCGGTGGAAAAGTTAGCCAAGCTCTATATGGATAATATTGTACGATTACATGGTGTGCCCCACAGTATTGTTAGTAACCGAGATGGACGCTTCACGATAAATGACTAGAGGCTGGTGCATAAATTGTTGGGAACTAAGCTGAGTTTCAATACAGCCTTTCATCCGCAGACGGATGGTCAGACCGAGAGGGTAAATAGGACGATGGAGGACATGCTTCGCATGTGCGTCTTGGATTTCAGAAAGTAGTGGGAAGATCACCTGTACATGGTGGATTTTGCATACAATAATAGTTATCAAGCGAGTATTGGAATGTCGCCTTTCGAGGCCCCTTTATGGGAGAAGGTGTCGCACGCCGTTGTCTTGGTTGGAGACAGGCGAGTCAAAGTTATACAAATGTCAGGCAGTGGAAAAAGCCATTTCAATGGTACGTACGATTCAGGAACGGTTAAAGATCGCTCAGGACAGGCAGGCAAAATACTATAATGCCAAGCATAGGAATGCAGAGTTCAGTGTTGGCGAATGGGTGTATTTGAAAATCAAGCCGTTCAAGGGTGTCTCGCGGATTGGACGCTTGAAGAAGCTGAGTTCGAGATACCTTGGACCGTTTGAGATATGTGAGCAGATTGGCAAAGCAGCGTATTGATTGAAGTTGTCGGTGGAGTTGAGTGGGCTACACGATTTATTCTACGTATCGGTATTACGGAAGGTGGTATAAGAGCCTTTGCAGGTCGTTGCGGTCGATCAAGTGTCGATTGATAATGGGTTGACGATAAAGGTCAAGCCAGTTCGCATTGAAGACTTTGAAGTCAAATGGCTCCGCAATAAGGAAATTCGAATGGTTAAGGTCCGTTGGGATAACTGCGGACGAGAGGAGCTTTCTTGTGAGCGAGAGCAGACTATGTTAGAAGAATACCCCGAATTATTCCACTCAGGTAATTTTTAAATTGTTTTGTGTACCTTTACATAATTTCATGGACGAAATTCTTTAGGGGGGGGGGGGAGATTTGTAACGCCCGAAACTCAAAAGTGAAACGGGCAGTGTTTGAACAAAGTTCGAGTTTTGGTAGGGTGAACACGGACTATGACATGAGTGCGTCACATGGTCGTGTCGTGCTCGGGTCGTCGAGTTGAGGTCGACGAGCGTTGAGTGCTCGAAAACGGCCTGGGACACGGGCGTTTCCCAGGGCATGTCAGGCAAACGTGTAACGCCCCCGATTTTTCTGCGACTATTTTATTCTCGTTTAGCATTACGGTGAAGCGTTTTCGTGGCTTGTGCCATTTGTGGAGTGTGGTTTAGCTCCTTAGAACTGGGTGACCTATTTTGTAGCCTATGGGCAAGGTCTCCCTAGCAAGCCGAGTCGTTTTGGGTGACCCGGTGTGGCTCTTGGGGGATGCTTGTGTTTTGGCTTTAGGTGGGTATAACTCGAGTTCTGTTCGTCGAAAGTTAATCTCAACTTCTCCGTTGTGTTCGTAGCGTGGGTATTTAGCTACGGTGCGAATTTCGTCGAATTCCGAGGTAGTTCGGTTTTTGCGTCGTTTTGGGTGTGCTATTAGTAAAATCAAATTGGAAATTTGATTTTAGCTGAGTGAATCGGCATTTTTTCTGGTAGCGGTTAGGCTGATTAGGCATGTTAAGACTTATATAAAAGCCTTAATTAGAAGTGGCGGGTCCACTTCTCTTTACCCCTTCTTCCCGAGACCAAAAGAAGAAAACCATCTGCTCCTGTTCGCGGAAAACAGAGGCGGAACGACGGTTAGCCCTAGCTTTCGGACGGTGATTCCGGGAGTGTTCGTGGACGGATTTCGATTCCGAAAGCGGCGTTGTCTTGCTCTCGCTCAGATATACGTTTTGACGGTAAGAAATTCGTTTTTCATGGAGTTTTAGGAGATTTGGGATTTCGGTCTTGTGGTTTACCGCCATTAAAGTACGGGAGTGTGCTTTTAGGTGCTGCTGCTGCTAGTGCCAAGTAAAGAGGAGGGAAAGCCGTCCAAGCTTCGCCGGAAATCGAGGCAAGTGGTATTCTTGCCCTTGCCATTGTTGTTCTCTTGAAATTCTGAAATTCCCGGTTAGCCCTAGGGTAGAAGCCAAACATGTTCTCTTTTATCTTGCTGAATTTAGGGCTTAGATTCTCCTATAAGCCCCCTTCTTTGTGCTGTTGGTGCTCAACCCGCCGACGTAATGCCATCAGTTAAACTCCAGATTGCTGTCTGGTTGGTGGCTTGCGGGTGAAGCCGAGAGAGAGAGGGAGGAGGGGGTGCCTGTTGTGTTTGTTGGTAAAGCCTATTTTTGATTCTGTCTGGCCGGCGTTGAGTGTGGTGCACACACTCAAAGCCTTTGCGGGTTTGGTATTGAGTGTGGTGCATACACTCAACGCCGCAGCTGTAGCAAGTCAGAATTTTGCTAAGTACAAGGGCGTTGAGTAAGGTGGACTCACTCAACGTCGCAGCCCCTGCTAGCGGCTAAGTACTTTGGCGTTGAGTGAGTCGACCTCACTCAACGCCATTTCCGTTTTGGCGTTGAGTGAGGCAAGCTCACTCAACGCTGTGGTTTTCCTGAGAAGCTTAGTGTTTTGGCGTTGAGTGAGTCGACCTCACTGAACGCTATTTCGGTTTTGGCGTTGAGTGAGGTAGACTCACTCAACGCCGTCGCCTTTGTGCAGCCAAGTACTTTGGCATTGAGTGAGGTGTGCTCACTCAACGCCATAGCCTTTTTTAGGCTAAGTACTTTGGCGTTGAGTGAGTTAACCTCACTCAACGCCATTTCTGGTTTTGCGTTGAGTGAGGTGGCCTCACTCAACGCCAAAGGCAAGTTTGCGGCCAAGTCCCGTGGCGTTGAGTGAGTTGACCTCACTCAACGCCATTTCTGCTTTGGCGTTGAGTGAGGTAGACTCACTCAACGCCACAACCCTTCTTTGTGGCCAGAACTTCTGGCATTGAGTGAGACAACCTCACTCAACGCCATTGCTATTTTGGCGTTGAGTGAGGTCAGCTCACTCAACGCCGCAGATTTGCCTTGTTGCGGCTAAGTGCCAGGGCGTTGAGTGAGTGAACCTCACTCAACGCCATTGCTGTTTTGGTGTTGAGTGAGGTGGACTCACTCAACGCCGTAGTCTTCTTTTGCGGCTAAGTGGCAGGGCGTTGAGTGAGTGAGCTTCACTCAACACCATTGCTGTTTTGGCGTTGAGTGAGGCCAGCTCACTCAACGCCACTTTCTCTGATTGTGGTTAAGTACCAGGGCGTTGAGTGAGTGTACCTCACTCAACGCCATCGCTGTTTTGGCATTGAGTGAGGGTAGTTCACTCAACGCCAGAGTGTTCTTGTGGGAGGCGTTGAGTGAGTGAACCTCACTCAACGCCATGCCTGTTTTGGCATTGAGTGAGACTAGCTCACTCAACGCCAGAGTTGTTCTTCTGGAGGGCGTTGAGTGAGTGAACCTCACTCAACGCCATGGCTGTTCTGGAGCTGAGTGAGGCTAACTCACTCAACGCCAAGGTCTGGTTAGGCGTTGAGTGGGTCCCACTCAACGCCAAGCCGTGTATAGTCATTTCGACACTTTTTCCCTACCTTGATTTTCGTTCCCGAGTGAATTCCTTGTGTATGTTTTGAGTTTCCTTGTCGGCCATGTTTTTCTTTCCTAAAGGCCGAATCGTGGGTCGTGGTTAGTAGTGGTGGTTTGAAGCTCTTCATCTGGGAGGTGTTGTGTAATTTAGCCATGACCACCCTTTTCTTCTTTCTTGCACCAGGTACGGGCTGGGCAAGGGGGTGGAAGGTCCCTAGTGCTATCATATGTAGACCCTTGAGCTTGTTGGCTTGGAAATGGTGGTTGGGTGACTGAGTTTGCCTCCAACCCAGATCCATATTGTTTGTTTTTGCTACTCCCATCTCCCACATCTTAGGGTGTTAGATGTTTCTTCCTTGGTAGATTGCAGCACTTTGAGCTCTTGGTAGCTTAGTAGACTCTGCAGGATGTTATTTTTGGGTAGGGTTGATGTTGTTTCCTCGCACGTAGTGCATTTCTTTTGTCTTGCTTTGGGAAGTTGTGACTTTTACTGCTGTGTGTTTTCCTCTTTCATTTATCCTCTGGTTGACACTTTCATGCAGTTTTTCCTTGTTTTGCTTACTGAGGTATTCTTTCTTTCTTTTGAATGCCTCAGGTCCTGAGCAGTAGCCAGTTTGGTGGCTAGGTTGCTGTGGTGTTGCTGGTGGTCTCTTGGGCTTTGGAGATCCTTCTGGATTTGTTTAGTGAGGTAGTTTTCTACACTTTTCTTACAGACATACATATTTGCCAGTGAGTTCGTGTCAGGTTGTTGGCGCCCACTGGTAGTTTTTACCTTTGTACTAGATATATTACTTTTGCTGCTACCATTTTCTGGAGATAGTCTACTTGCTCTGAGGAGGATTTATGCTAGGTTGCTAGTTATTTTAAAACTATAATTATTATTATAAGTATAGCTCATGATCAACATGTTTTATAAAACTCAATCACTATTTTCCAAACAACGTATAAAGATCTTTTTCTTATATATAATATAAATTAAATGTAGAGTCTTGCATAACATAAGTGGTCCTCTTGGGGCTCTTATGCACTCCTTAGGATGTCAAACCTGAATAAAGTATTTTCCGCAACGAATAAGTATAGTTTTTAACAGTGGACTAGGTGATCCACCGAGCCGAGGGATACGACCTCTAAAATATAACTGGTTTTTCTAATCATTTAAACTCATGAATTTCTTTCAAAGGGTAAAGTAGATGGTTTTGCCTGAGCGTTAGCAGTTTTCCCCTGCTCGACGTGGCATCATGACGCGTGTTTTCTCATACTCTGATAATTCCTAAATTCGGAGAAAATGCGGTTGTGACAGTTGGTATCAGAGGGAGGTTGCTTGACAAGTTAGTCGGGCAACCTTCCTTTGTTTGCATTTAGTAGTTCAACATCATGTCATTCACAACGATATGTCATCAACACGTCTTGGCAAAAGCACGAACACTACACTCATAACATAACATGAAGTATACGGGGCATATTATGTAGTATGGGATGCATAATATGTGTTCGTATATGGATCCACCATAGGGGCAACATGTGAGGGTTATGTAGTATGGGATGCATAACCTCACCACATGGCTGCGACTAGCTCGTTTTCTTTTTCGTTGCATGAGAATGTTATGTAATATGGGATGCATAACATTTTCATGTGTACGCCGCTCATAACATGCATTAGGGCCTTTTTTAGAATGCATAGAACAATCATGCATAGCATAACATTGCATAAGCACAACATGCCAAGCTAAAGACTGGCAGGATGACATATGTACACACATAAGCTTTCAAGTCAAAAGTAATATAAAGTCATGCATTCCCGATCTAGGCACATGAATTAGTGTGGTGGTGGTTAACCATCCTAGGTTAGGGCATAACATCAATTTTTGTAAAAGAATAAACTCCCAGAGCAAGTTTAGCAGCTTTAAGTTTATATCTATATATGTATTGTCTGTACTTGTAGTTGGTTCCAGCCGTTGTACTAGGATCTGACTAGTGTTGTTATGTTTTGTTTAGAATGGCGAGACGTCCTTCGACTAGAGCGAATCCCCTATCTAAGGGTGAGTCATCCGGAGCTCAGAATGATGCGGTGATCAAGAGCCTGTGGCAGAGTAGCGATGCCATGAGCAGGCAGATGGTAGAGATGTAGGCCCAGATTCAGTCCCTGGTGGCGGTTGTGGCAGGTCAGACTCAAGGAGTGCAAGGTCCTGCAGGGGGGTTAGCTGTTCCTCCTCCTCCTGCACCCTTAAGACCTCCAGTGGTGGTGCCAGCAAAGATGGCCTTCATCTCGCAGTTTCAGAGGCTGAGCCCTCCCACTTATGACGGGAAGGCATATTTCATGGTGATAGACGATTGGCTGATCTCCATGGAGGAGATATTCTCGTATTCAGGGATTGCAGACGATCAGGGGGTGATGATAGCCGCCTATCAGCTTAAAGGTTTGACTAAGAGTTGGTGGCTGAGAGAGAAGGAGAGCTTGGTAGCTGGATGCTCTTGGGAGGTGTTCAAGGAGATGCTGTTGAGGAAGTTCTTACCCTCGGTCGAGCGTGACCGCCTCGTGAATGACTTCCTCCATCTGAAGCAAAGGCAACTCACGGTGGGTGAGTATGAGATAGAGTTCAGCAAGTTGAGCTGTTTTGCCCCTGGATTGGTCAGCATTGAGGCTGATCGAGTTAAGCGATTTCTCGGTGGCTTGAGGAGCAAGGTGCAGCAGTTGACCAATGCTTATGGGTCAGAGACTTATGCAGGAGTAGTGGAGGATGCTCTGAAGGTGGAGGCTATTGAGACTGCGAAGAGCAGAGACCAACAAATGAGGAAGGACAAGAGGAAGTCTATGGAGGAGAAGAAACCCCAGGTACCCGGTGCGGCTCCGGGAAAGAAGAGCAAAGTGGTGTGCAGCTTCTGTGGCCGGTCAGGCCACCCTGTCGAGAGATGTTTCAAAAAGGTAGCAGCTCAGAGGAAGGAGCAGGTTCATGCGATTCAGGTTGCTCCTAGGATAGATGTCTCCTGTTCTGTTTGCAAGCGACCCGGGCATGATGCTGCCCAGTGCTGGTCCAAGGATAAAGTCTGCTTTCAGTGTGGGCAGAAGGGACACATCAAGTCTAGGTGTCCTCAGGGCCAGCCTGTTCTTCATGCAGTTCCACTACAGGCATTACCTCCACCTTAGCGCGTGGACAAGGGCAAGGGAAAGCTGAACGTGATCTTTTCCGAGGAGGCTCAAGCTTCGACTCAGGTCATCTCAGGTTAGTTGTCTTTCCAGCCTAAAGGTTTTGTTCTTGTTTTGCTAGAATGTTTGCAGTATTGTTGCGATAGTTCCTTAGTTTTATATGCTCCTATAGGGAAATTTAAGGTGAAGAACCGCTGGGCGCGTGTTCTGTTTGACTCCGGCGCTACCCACTCGTTCGTGGCTAGAGCCTTTGTGGAGCGACATCGGTTGACTTTAGATCGAGTTCCGGATACCTTCCGTGTCAAGTTCCCCTCTGGTGAATCTGCGTTGTCAGATTTGGGCATGTTAGATTGCCCTGTTTTGTTGGGGGACTTCCTTGCGAAGGCAGACCTGAAGATGATTGATCTGGAGAACTTCGATGTTATTTTGGGCATGGACTGGCTGTCTAGGTATGATGCAGTCATTCAGTGCAAAGGAAAGCGCTTGGACTTCATCAGGGACGACGGTCAGCCCGGAAGCGTGTATGCTAATCTATGCCAGGATTCTCCTGTTATCTCTGCGGTATGTGCTCAGAAGCTGTTTCTTTCGGATTGTTTTGCTTGTTTGGTCTCGGTGGTTGGGACCGCTGTTAGTGTACCGTGCTTGGAGGAGATTCCAGTTGTTCGTGATTTCGCCGATGTTTTTCCGGATGATCTTCCTGGTCTTCCTCCCGAGCGGGATGTGGAGTTTGTGATTGATTTGGAGCCGGGTACGCGTCCTATTGCTAAGGCGCCGTACCGGATGGCCCCTCGTGAGTTAGAGGAGTTGCGAGTCCAGTTGGATGAGCTGTTGGCAAAGGGATTTATCAGGCAGAGTTCGTCACCTTGGGGTGCTCGTGTGCTGTTTGTGAAGAAGAAAGATGGGTTAATGCGGCTTTGCATCGACTATAGGGAGTTGAACAAAGTCACCATTAAGAACAGGTACCCTCTGCCGAGGATCGATGATTTATTTGACCAGTTGCGCGGTAGCACGGTGTTCTCCAAGATCGATCTTCGTTCAGGCTATCATCAGCTCAGGATCCGTGAGGCAGATATTCCACGGACTGCATTTAGATCAAGGCATGGACATTTTGAGTTCTTAGTGATGTCATTTGGTTTGACCAACGCACCATCAGCCTTCATGGATATGATGAACCGGGTGCTCAAGGATTTCCTAGACAAGTTCGTGGTGGTCTTCATCGATGACGTGTTGGTTTATTCTCGCAGTGCTGAGGAGCATGAGCAGCATCTGCACTTGGTTCTATCAGAGTTGAGGAACCACAAGTTATTCACCAAGCTGAGCAAGTGCGAATTTTGGTTGCCTCAGGTTTCATTTCTAGGCCACGTGGTGAACAAGGATGAGATCTCGGTCGACCCAGAAAAGGTCGCAGCAGTGATGGATTGGAGTAGGCCGAATACGCCTAAGGAGATCAGGAGTTTCCTAGGGTTGGCTGGCTACTACAGGAGGTTCGTGGAGGGTTTCTCTTCCCTAGCTGCACCTTTGACCAAGTTGACTCAGAAGAACGTGGCTTTTGTTTGGAGCGAGAAGTGCGAAGAAGCCTTCCTGGAGTTGAAGAGGAGATTGTGCACTGCTCCCATTCTGATCCTGCCTACTGAGGGTGTGGATTATGACGTATACGTGGATGCTTCGCATGTAGGTCTGGGTTGCGTATTAATGCATGTTGGAAAAGTGATTGTTTATGGGTCAAGGCAACTGAAGACTCATGAGAAGAATTATCCTACGCATGACCTCGAGTTCGCAGCGGTTATTTATGCATTGAAGCTGTGGAGACAACTACTTTATGGGGCTCAGTGCAAGATCTTCACCGACCATAAGAGCCTGAAGTACGTGTTCACGCAGAAGGAGTTGAATCTGCGCCAGCGGCGGTGGCTAGAGTATGTGGCCGATTATGACGTAGAGATCTAGTATCATCCAGGCAAGGCCAATATGGTGGCCGACGCCTTGAGCCAAAAGACGGGAAAGATCTTTAACCTCACTGCTGATCGTTTAGTGGAGGAGTTCCTCCTTATGGATATATCAGTGGGATGCTGTGGCTTGCAGAGTAGTTTATCAGTGGCAGAGCCTTCCTGGATTTCTTTGACCAGACTGTACCAAAAGGACGATCCGGATCTTCTGCACTTATTCACCAGGACCGAGAAGGGGGAGTTGCCAGACTTTGCTATCGATGATGCGGGTACTTTGAAGTACCGCGATAGATTTTGCATCCCCGCTGTTGGGAACATTAGAGGTATGATTTGCAGAGAGGCTCATGGATCCAGCGTTGCCTACCATCCAGGATCTACGAAGATGTATCGTGACTTAAAGCAAATTGCCTGGTGGTATGGCATGAACGGTGATATAGCCCGATTTGTTGTTGAGTGCCACACTTGCAAGCATGTGAAGGCCGATCATGGAAGGCTTGGTGGCAAATTGACTTCGTTAGAGATCCCGACTTGGAAGTGGGAAAGTATATCTATGGATTTCATCACGGGCTTACCGAAATCCCCGAGGAGATTTGATTCTGTTTGGGTTATAGTGGATAGACTGACGAAGTGTGCTCACTTCGTGCCATATAAGATTGATTACCCGATGAAGAAGATAACAGAGTTGTATTTGAATGAAGTCATCCGACTGCATGGTGTGCCTGTGAGTATCATTTCTGATCGAGACTCCCGGTTTACTTCTCGTTTTTGGCAGAGTCTGCAGGAGGGTTTGGGTATGGATCTGAGGTATTCTACTGCTTACCACCCACAGACAAATGGGCAGACGGAGCGGGTGAACCAGATAGTTGAGGATATGATCCGATGCTACATTTTAGACCACGGTGGAGTGTGGGATGAGCGGCTGCGACTTATGGAATTTGCATACAACAACAGTTATCAGGAAAGCTTGCAGATGGCTCCTTTTGAAGCCTTGTATGGGAGGCGCTGCAGAACACCGTTGTTTTGGGCTGAGGCTGGTGAGAGGCCTTTGTTGGGTCCAGATGCTCTTGAGGAGATGGAAGTCGCAGTGAAGCTTATTCGTGAGAAGCTTCGTATAACTCAGGAGAGATACGAGAAGAACGCCAATCGGCGTAGGTCTGCCTCGGAGTTTTCTGTAGGGGACCTTGTATTTCTTAAGGTTTCCCCGATGGTGGGTGTAAAGAGGTTTGGTAAGAATCAGAAATTGGACCCGAGGTATGTGGGCCCGTTTAAGATTTTGGAGCGGATTGGCGTGTCAGCTTATAGATTGGATTTGCCAGCAAACTTCCCAGGTGTTCATAATGTTTTCCATGTAAGCCAATTGCGGAAGTGTGTGCGCAGCAGTGGGAAAGTCTTGGACATTGTGCCCCAGTTGGAGCCCAACCTCTCTTTTGATTTTGGATACTCAGGAACGGGTGCTGCGAAAGAAGTCCATTCCGATGGTGAAAGTTCTTTGGAGGAATCAGGATTTGGAGAGCGCGACTTGGGAGCTAGAGTCGGCCATGAGGAAGGCTTACCTTCACCTGTTTCCCTGATTTGATCGGTATGATTTCCTTCTTATAACTCCTATTTGTTACTTTTCCTTCTTTAGTAGGAGTGCTGTGCATAAAGTTTCGGGACGAAACTTTCTTTTAGGGGGAGTGACTGTAACGCCCCCGATTTTTCTGCGACTATTTTATTCTCGTTTGGCGTTACGGTGACACATTTTCGTGGCTTGTGTCATTTGTGGAGTGTGGTTTATCTCCTTAGAACTGGGTGGCCTATTTTGTAGCCTATGGGCAAGGTCTCTGTTGGAACACCCTATTACCAATTTGGGTAAGGATCACTATGTTTGTCTTAGGAAACCAGGTTGACCTAGTTATATAGTTGTAAAGGTCAACATTAGAATGAGTCTAGGGCTTAGAACTTAGGTTTGAAGCTGCCCCCAGGACCATTCCAATGTCAAGGATATAGAGCCAAGTCTAAGGCAATTTTTCGTCGAGCTCTGGTCGACGAAACGTCGAACTCGGTTCGACGCTCTCTGAGCTCAACTTGATAAATCGTCGAACTCCGATCGACGATCTTCGAGCTCAGATCGACGATCTGCTTTCAGACAATTTTGGTTGGTCGTCGAACTGCATTCTACATTTTTCTAGCTCAGGTCGACGATCTCTCTTCAGCTATTCTTCAGGTCACTGAGCTCGGTTCGACGATCTTCGAGCTCAGTTCGACGTTTTCTGTCTGTTTGATCTGTTTCCATCTCTGAGCTCAGTTCGACGATAGTAGAGCTCAGATCGACGATTTTTCTGAGAGATCAACGATTTTAAGGATTCAAATGTGCCAGTCTTTGGAATGTTTTTGAAATCCCTCAGCATTTATGTTAAGGAGATCTGCCAGCCGTTTGTCTTTATTCTGGAGCAAGTTTCAAGGAATTATTCAGGAAATGTTTTATTGGACCTTCCTCTAGAAGACAAGACTCTTTATGGAAGACATTTATGACTGCCAACGGCTATCCTTGACAAGAATTTTTCAGAGAATAAGATCCCTTTTTGTCTTCAGAAAATAGAGAGAATATACAACACCCAGAGAACAAAAAGAGAAGAATTAAGCTGTGACAGATAACAAGTGATCATCTTCTGAAGAATCAGAATAACAATTTTTGCTTACAGAAAAGTGATCACAGCCTCATCTTAAGAACTCCAGACACCTCATCTTTCAGCCTTTTTGCTGAAACAATCCTTTGCTGGAGATCTAAAGTTCTGAAGGCCTATCACCCTAGAGCAAAGCTTCCATTCTTGAACCTGTCTACAACTCAGGGGGAGCTTTGACAACAAAAGATCCACTAGTCTTCTCTCATTTGATTTGAGAACAGAGAAGACAACTTCACCTCTTTATCTTTTCTTTTTCTGCTGTAAAAGGGTTTCTGAACTCCCTTCAAAAGTCCTGTCTGGTTCTGAGAGCCTTGTCAAAACTCAGTGGTGACAAGACACCTTATCAAAAAATCCAGCTTTGGTTTTTGAGCACCTTATCAAAAGCTCATTGGTGTCAGGACACCTGATCAACTCATCCTGAGTGGATTCCTACCAAGGGTGGTAGAAGAGTGGATGTACCCAGGTTTTTGGGGAACCACTATATTTCCTTGTGTCTTCTGGGTTGTTTGTGTGATTGATTTGCTGTGTGCTGTGCTCTTTACTTCTTTATTTTTAACTCTTCATTAACACTCTACACTATACTATAAATTGAATTTTATATTTGCTGATCAATTTCAACTGTGAAATTAATTTAAATAAACTCTATTCACCCCCCTCTAGAGTTGAGATAGGTCTTACCCTCACTTTCAATTGGTATCAGAGGCAGGTTGGTTGCTCATACAGGCTAACACCTGAACCAAAAGATCCTTGATAAGATCAATCTCTTAAGAGGGTTATTTTCTTTATATCTTATATTAATCAAAGACATGACACAGAACAAGGATTATGCAAGCACCAGACCTCTAGTGTGCAATCTATCTAAGTTTGCACTCTGGAAGGCAAGGATTAAATTGTACACGAACTCTATTGATGAAGATATTTTCAATTCTGTCTTGACAGTTTGTCCAAGTCCACCAGCAAGCTCAAGCACAAATGCTGTTCCACCTCCCTCAGGAACAGATGCAGACATAAAGAAATGGAAAACTGCAGATGCAAAGGCCATGAACATCTTAGCTCAGACAATGTCTGATGAGATATTTCAGAAAGTAGCTGACTGCAACTCAGCCAAAGGAATTTGGGACAAGCTCTCTGAAATTGTCTCAGGGTCTGCTGATGAAAGGAAAGACAGGAGATCTCACCTCATAACCCAATATGAGAATTTCAAGAAAGGAGAGACTGAGTCAGTAGCAGATATGTACAACAGATTGAGTTTGATTGTCAATGAGCTAAAGACCTTGGATAAAGAAATCTCATTGACTGAGCTTAATGACATGATCCTAATGTGCTTCCCCAGCACTTGGGATTCAAGAATCTGGCCAATTAAAGATGCCAGAAGTCTAAATGAAATCACTACTGAAGCTCTCCTAGGCAAGCTCAAATCTTATGAGCTGCTCATTAAGAACAGAGAAGAAGAACAGAAGGCTGCCTCACCAGCCTCAAAGAAAGAGAAGTCAATAGCTTTCAAAGCCATTGAGAATCAGCCTGAAGAAAAGCTCACAGACAATGAGGAGTTGGTCAGCCTGCTGGCCAAAAGATTTTACAAACTGGCCAGAAAAGACTTCAGAAAAAGGCCATACAAAGGACATGATAAACCAAGGTATGATAAGTCAAATAATGATAAAGAAATTATATGCTTTGGCTGCAGGAAACCAGGCCACATTGTGCCTGACTGTCCAGAAAACAAGAACAAGGACAAAAAGGATAGAAGAGAAAGAAGGAAAGAGAATGACTTCAAAAAGAACAGCTCAGATAAAGCCTCCTCCAGCAAGAACAAACATACAAGGAAGGGCTTTGTTGCTGAGACATGGAGTGAGACAGAAGAGGATTCTGAAACTTCATCCAGCTCCAGTGATGATGAAGATGATGCAGATAAAAAAGAACTTTGTATGATGGCTATCAATGCCTCACAGCAAAACTCTGATGCAGAATCAGATTCAGACTCAGAAACTCAACCAGAAGAAGATCAAGTAATTGACTCTTTTGATTTTAATTCTGAGGACTTTAAAATTGAATTTAAGACACTGTGTTTGGACTTACTAAAATCTGAGAAAGAGATAATCTCTCTCAGAAACAAATTATCTGAATACAGTGTCCTAAACTCAAATAACCTCAAACTCTCTGAGGAGTTAGAATGCTGTAGGGAGGAGATAGCTTCACTGAAAAGTGAACTATCAAAGGCCAAAAGTTTGAAGAATCCCTAAATGGGAGAAGTATCAGACTGATGGACATTACAAGCACAGTGAACTCTAGATTCAACAGTACACTGGGCTTGGGTGCCTCATCCAGCCAACCTATAATATTAATAACTCCAATCAAATTTGTCTCTGACAAAGGAAAGGGAGTAATAGAGGTAGCTAGGAAGAATGCAGATCTGCCAGAGAAAACTTCAGTTCAATAGATTGCGTCGAGCAGAGCTCGACGATCGTCGAATAGAGCTCGACGATCTAACCCAAGATCGTCGACCTCAGCTCGACGATATCAAAACTCTGAACTTCAGTATAGTCGATCTTCGAACAGAGATCGACGATCTGACCCAAGATCGTCGACCTCAGTTCGACGATCGTCGAACAGAGATCAGGTCTGTGAACATTCCTTCAATGGCAAATCTAGATTAAATCCTAGAAGTCCCACATCCCAAGGCTTTAACCCCTATACTGAATGGATAATTCCTCCTAGGATATATCATCCTGAACGCTATAAGAGTCAACCTGAGATGTCTTTCATTTCTGAATTCAAAGGATATCAGCCTAGGCCCAAGATTAACTGGGTCAAAAACAAGTAAGCTGTTCATGTGCAGGTAAAGACCTATTCAGTATCTAACCAACAATGGTATCTGGATAGTGGGTGCTCAAAGCACATGACAGGGAACAGGGAGAACCTATCATCCTTCATAACCAAACTTGGACCCAAAGTGATTTTTGGTGATTCAAATTTTGGCCAAACCAAAGGATATGATGCTGCTCAGATAGGCTCAGTCACTTTCAAGAAAGTGGCATATGTAGAAGGACTGAAGCACAATCTGATAAGTATTAGTCAGCTATGTGATGAAGGATACAAGGCGACTTTCAACAAATCCCTGTGCAAGATCAAGTCAGAGAATAACACAACTGTGTTAACAGGTAAAAGGACAGGTAACATTTACTTAGTAGATTTTCTTTCATCTAAAGTAGATATCTGTTTATTTAATTCCATATCTAAGCCAAATGTTTTATGGCATAAGAGATTAGGACATCTAAACCTTAGAACCATTGCTAGGCTATCCAAGGACAACCTTGTTAGAGGACTACCTTCTGGCCCCTACAAGAAGGAAGGACTTTGCAAGGCTTGTCAATTAGGCAAACAAACTAAAAATAGCTTTAAGTCACTTAATAAGAGTGATTCACCTAGGATTTTGTATCTGTTACACATGGATCTTTTTGGACCCATCACAGTACAAAGCTTAGGAGGGAAGTCCTATACTTTAGTGGTTGTAAATGACTTCTCAAGATTCACTTGGGTATTCTTTCTGAGGAAGAAATCTGATAACTTCAAGTGTTTGACAGATTTTCTCAAATGCATTCAGATTGAGTTCAACACTCATATTGCCCTGATCAGAAGTGATTATGGGACAGAGTTTGATTCTCTTCTCATGCAAGAGTTCTGTCAAAGTGAAGGGATCAGGCATACTTTCTCAGCTCCTAGAACTCCTCAACAAAATGGGGTAGTTGAAAAGGAAAAATAGAACCCTAATTGAATCTGCTACTACATTATTGGCAGATGCTCACCTACCTCTATCCTTTTGGGCTGAGGCAGTGAACACCTCCAACTATGTGCTAAACAGAAGCCTGATACATAAACTAAAGGGCAAGACTCCCTATGAATTGCTCAAAGGGAAGAAACCTAAAATAGTTTATTTTAAAATTTTTGGCTGTACTTGTTATATTCATAATAATGACAAGAAGTATCTAGCAAAATTCCAAGCTAAAGCTGATGAAGGAGTGTTTCTGGGATACTCTATGACCAGCAAGGCATATAGGGTGTATAATAAATCTTCTTGTAAAATTGAAGAATCTGTTCATGTTACTTTTGATGAGACTAACATGTGTTACAAGGAGAAGTCTACTTTTACCATAGAACCTTTGCAGGTACATTCTATTTCAGAAAATATGAACAGATTACAGGTTAAAGAAGAGAACACAACCTCTCAACAAAAGAATGAGAGCAGTGATGAAGAAGAAGAAGTTCAACCTCTTGAAGAAAATCATCCTGAAGAGCCAGTTGTTATTCCACAAGAGGAAACAACAACACAGGCTGGTGAACAATCAACACCCCCTGTTGATTTAGTAACAACAAGAGATCATCCAATCACCCAAGTAATTGGAGAGATCTCAGCTGGTGTGCAAACCAGAAATCAGGTCAACCAGAACCTGATGCACACTTGCTTCCTATCTCAAGTTGAGCCTCAATCCATTCAAGATGCAGAGCAAGATCCACACTAGATCATTGCAATGTAAGAGGAGTTGCATCAATTTGAAAGGAATAAGGTTTGTGAACTAGTGCCTAAGCCAAAGGATCACTCCATTGTTGGAACAAAGTGGGTGTTCAGAAACAAGCTGGATGACCAAGGAATTATTGTCAGAAACAAGGCAAGGCTAGTTGCCCAAGGCTATTCTCAGCAAGAAGGAATAGACTATGACCAGACCTTTGCACCAGTTGCAAGGTTAGAGGCCATTAGAATATTCCTAGCTTTTGCTGCTCACAAGGGATTCAAGGTTTACCAGATGGATGTGAAGAGTGCATTTCTCAATGGGGACATCAAAGAGGAAGTCTATGTTAGACAACCTCCAGGTTTTATCTCTCTAACTCACCCTGATTATGTTTTCAAATTGCATAAAGCATTATATGGTCTCAAGCAAGCTCCTAGAGCATGGTATGAGACCCTAGCATGCTTTCTTCTAGAAAATGATTTTGTTAGGGGGAGAGTAGACCAAACTCTTTTTATTAGAACCCATAAGTCCCACACCCTACTAGTACAAATTTATGTAGATGATATCATATTTGGATCTACTGATTCAAACTTGTGCAGAAAGTTTTCCAACCTGATGCATTCCAAATTTGAAATGAGTAGCATGGGTGAGCTCTCCTTCTTCTTAGGATTGCAAGTAAAACAGCATGCTGAGGGCATATTTATTTCCCAAACCAAGTATGCTAAAGAATTGATTATGAGATTTGGTATGTTTGAGGCATCTTGTATGAAAACACCCATGCCTACCAATGCTGTATTGGATGCTGATGAACATGGGAAACCAGTTGATCAGACAACATATAGAGCAATGATTGGCTCTCTATTGTACCTTACAGCCAGTAGGCCAGATATAATGTTTGCTACATGCCTATGTGCTAGATTCCAAGTTAGCCCTAGAGAGTCACACCTAACTCTAGTTAAAAGGATTCTTAGGTATGTAAAAAGTTGTCCAAATATAGGACTCTGGTATCCAAAAGACTCAGGATTTGAATTAACTGGATTCTCAGATGCTGATTATGCTGGATGCAGAATAGACAGGAAAAGCACCAGTGGAACATGTCAGTTCCTTGGTGACAGACTTGTCTCCTGGTTTTGTAAGAAGCAAACATCTGTGTCAACCTCAACTGCTGAAGCTGAATATATGGCTGCAGGCAGTTGCTGTTCACAAATATTGTGGATACAAAATCAGCTCATAGACTATGGCTACAACTTAGAGAAGTCTAAAATTTTTTTGTGATAATACTTGTGCTATCTCTATAGCACAAAATCCAGTCCTCCATAGTAGGACAAAATATATAGAGATTAGGCATCACTTTCTAAGGGATAATGTAGAGAAAAACAAAATAGAACTTCAATATATCCCTACTGATTTGCAAAGGGGAGATATTTTCACCAAGCCCTTGGATGAAAAGAAACACAGTTTCTTCCTAAATCAGTTAGGCATGTTAGATGGAGGAAGCCTAAACTAACTTACAAGATTTTTGAAAAGATAAAATAGACCAAGAATAGGCTAAAAAATCAGTTCCTTTTGTGTCTGTAGTATAAGCTTTGTCTCTGAACTGCGCTCGACGTTTTCCCAGAAAACGTCGAACGTAGATCGACGTTTCTCTAAAAATCGTCGACCAGAGATCGACGTTTCCAAAATCGTCGATCTGAGTTCAGCGCCTCCGTTAGCTCCAAGTTTTCTCTCCTTCTGTTCAGAGGCCGTCGAGCGGAGCTCGACGCTTGTCAACATCGTCGAACGGAGATCGACGATATTGACGTCTCTTCAGATTCCCTCTGTAGCCCAAATCGTCGATCTGAGATCGACGTTCTGTCGAACCGAGCTCCATGATTTTCCGTTTTGCCGTCGAACCCTAATATAAAATCATTTCCGCGGCCGTCGTTCATCTTTGCGCTTTCATACTCTCTGCAACTTTCTTCATTTTCCCTCCAAATCTTCTGCGCTTGGTTGTGTTTGGTTCTTTGTTGCAGGTAAAAATGGCTGGCTCCAATGCTGCAATCTCCAAAATGAAATTTGACACTGGATTTGACATCGACATGAACTCGTTTGATGGAAGCGATCAGCGCTTCAAGGATATTCTTAATCTATTCAGAGATCAACAGCTATCGCAAATAATGACTATCAGAATGAAGATTGCATCCGAAGAGATAAAGGAGTGGTGTTATACAGCGACGTATGAGAACGAGAACTCTGTCGTCGACTTCATCAAAGGGGCTCAGGTACAATTGTCCCCTGCTCTTTTAACTGCAGTTTTTCATCTTAGTTCTGGAGAAGATTCCGTAGAGTTATCTGGAGAGGAGTATGAATCCATGCTTGATAAGATGGGTCACAATGCTATGAACCCTAGCAAACTGCTGAAGAAAAATCTGTCGATAGAATTTCAGTTTTTGGCTGATGTAGTTGGGAAAGTGCTTCTGGCCAAGCACTCAGCCCATGATACCATATCAAGATATCAATTTTGTCTGATGGGAGCTCTACTTGATAAGAAACATATAGACTGGGGATCAATTTTCTTCAACCTGATTAAGAAAAAGCTGAGTAAGACTGCTGTCAGCTTTGGGAGAATTCTAGGGGTCTATCTGAATTCCAGATGCCCTGAGCTGCTAACCTCTTCTAGGATGTTCATTAATGCATCCAAGAGGCTCTCCTGTGCCCTTTTCAGCAAATGGGACAGGCAGATTGTAAACCCCTCCAGAGCTGCTGCACCACTATCTTCAGGCACCAGGACTGTCTCAGTCACTCCACCTCTGGTCTCTGCCCCAGTTGAAGTGTTGCCTGCTTCTCCTCCTCCTCCAGCTGTCTCTACCCCAGCCTCTTCATCCTCACCTCCAATCACCACCATATTGATATCTTCCCCCATTAACATTTCTTCACCAGTTTCAACCCCTCCAGCATCTACCTCAGAGGAATTCCATCCTCTTTTCTCCTATCCAAGCTTCACCTCTCCATCATTTTCCTTGGCAGATGATTCCTTTATGGATGATTCCCCCTCCTCTCCTCCAGAGCCTCCCTCTACCTCCACATTCCAACAAATGCTCCAAGAAATTCTATCCCAATCATCCTTCACACCTTCTCTTGCCTCACCTATCTTCACCTTAACATCTTCAATCCCCTCCTTTCTCCTTTCAGAGCCATCCATACCCTCATTCTCCATGCCACCAGCTCCAGCAATCATCCTTCCAACAACCTTCTCTCCTACCTCTGCTCAAGCCCCTCTTGAGCATGTAGATTTATCAGCCCTGGCTGACAGGTTATATGAGCTGCTAGCTCCTAAGCTAACCTCATTACTGGAGACCACTCTGGCTCCACTCCTGACCCATGTCAAGGAGCTATCTTCCAAGCTCTCCTCCTTCTCTCCCTCTCAGGCAATTACCTCTTCTGGGTGCCTTGACTCAGTTATCCCTGAATCCAGGCAGGGGGAGATGCCTTCTGAAGTAGTGTTTGTGCCTGAGTATGCTCCAGCTCTGGCTCCTGCTCCTGCCTTTGCATTGGACCTCCAGAGCTTGCTCTCTGTGTTTGATACAGTTTACCTCAGATCTTTGCCAGTTCCTCATGCTGAAGACTTGTCTAAGGCCATTGTGCCTATTTCTGTTTGTGATCCCAGCCAAATTGAAGCATATGTAAATTCCTGGAAGGCTGTGGATGTTTGTGTTTCCATCTCTGATGCTGCTACTAAGGCCGTTATGCCTCTTGTTGTTGAAGCTGCTGCTGCTGTTACTGAGGATACTGAAATGGTTTTTGTAATTGAAGATACATCTGCTGCTGAAGAAGTTGCTGCTTACCTAGAAGATCCTGCACCTGCTGTTGTTACTGTGATTACTGCTGCTGTTGCTTCAAAAGATCCCTCTGCTCAAATTTCTGATGATGCTCCTGCCCTGACTGCTGATCAGTTGAAGTTACAAGAGAAATACATAAAAAGCATTGAAGATTTGTATGACAATCCTCAAAGTTCAGAGAGTGATCAATTTCAAACTGATTCAAATGACTCTGCAAATGCTATTGCCAAGAAGAGGAAGGCCAGAAGCAAGGCCATGATGTCAGTCCCCCCAGCTAAGGCAAAGGATTCTAATGACATTCCCTACTATATTCGGCATGACTGCCCCATATCTGAGCCCTGGATGCAGTATTCCAAGAACCAATCAAAGGCTATGAAGAAGAGAAGGAAGCTGAATAAGTATGAAAAAGGATCTTCTCAGTATCAGCCTCCTCCTCCTCCTCCTCCAGATTCTGGTTCAGGCTCAGCCCCTCAAGCTCTAGCTTCCAGGAAAAGCTCCTCCCAGTCTTATCAGAAATATTAGCAAAGGGGGCAACATCAAAGGGGATATCAATCTAGTAGGGGCCAATATAGAGGAAGCCAGAGAGGGCACAAATTTCATCAAAGGGAAGGACAAGGCCATTCTGATTCTACTTCAGGTCCTTACCCTTATAAGCTAAAAGATGCAGTTGTCTCCAGGACTCCTCCTACTAATTCTGAATCCATCAACAGATATGAACCTCCTGTTTCATTTGAGGATCTTGAGAACAACCCCTTGTCCTGGACAGCTAGAATGAAAGAGTTGGCTGCTCTTGATCAAATAAAAAAGGCCAGAGAGCAAGGCAAGGACACTTCCAACATAACAACTTTATCAGATCAGAGAAAGAAAGAACTGGAGAAATATACATCAAGAAAATTCTTTAATCCAGAAGATTATATGAAGCTGCACCCTGAGGCAGTAGTTCCAAGGCCCAGATCTCAAACCTCCTTAGGTGCAGAAGATGATAGAAGATCCAAGAAAGAAGCCCTTAATCCCAACAGAGAAATTTTGTTTAAAAAGGGATCTGAGAAGTAAATTGTGTAAGCTGAACAATCATCCTCCTTTGGATATTTGCTGACTTCTTATCTGTGATCTGCATTGCTGCTATATCTTTTCTTCTGCATTGTTGATTTAGTTTCTGTCTTAAATGTATGCTTATTTATTTCCTAATTCTGTCTGTAAATAGTAATCCTAACCCAAATAGGGGGAGATTGTTGGAACACCCTATTACCAATTTGGGTAAGGATCACTATGTTTGTCTTAGGAAACCAAGTTGACCTAGTTGTATAGTTGTAAAGGTCAACATTAGAATGAGTCTAGGGCTTAGAACTTAGGTTTGAAGCTGCCCCCAGGACCATTCCAATGTCAAGGATATAGAGCCAAGTCTAAGGCAATTTTTCGTCGAGCTCTGGTCGACGAAACGTCGAACTCGATTCGATGCTCTCTGAGCTCAACTTGATAAATCGTCGAACTCCGGTCGACGATCTTCGAGCTCAGATCGACGATCTGCTTTCAGACAATTTTGGTTGGTCGTCGAACTACATTCTACATTTTTCTAGCTCAGGTCGACGATCTCTCTTCAGCTATTCTTCAGGTCGCTGAGCTCGGTTCGATGATCTTCGAGCTCAGTTCGACGTTTTCTGTCTGTTTGATCTGTTTCCATCTCTGAGCTCAGTTCGACGATAGTAGAGCTCAGATCGACGATTTTTCTGAGAGATCAACGATTTTAAGGATTCAAATGCTGCCAGTCTTTGGAATGTTTTTGAAATCCCTCAGCATTTATGTTAAGGAGATCTGCCAGCCGTTTGTCTTTATTCTGGAGCAAGTTTCAAGGAATTATTCAGGAAATGTTTTATTGGACCTTCCTCTAGAAGACAAGACTCTTTATGGAAGACATTTATGACTGCCAACGGCTATCCTTGACAAGAATTTTTCAGAGAATAAGATCCCTTTTTGTCTTCAGAAAATAGAGAGAATATACAACACCCAGAGAACAAAAAGAGAAGAATTAAGCTGTGACAGATAACAAGTGATCATCTTCTGAAGAATCAGAATAACAATTTTTGCTTACAGAAAAGTGATCACAGCCTCATCTCAAGAACTCCAGACACCTCATCTTTCAGCCTTTTTGCTGAAACAATCCTTTGCTGGAGATCTAAAGTTCTGAAGGCCTATCACCCTAGAGCAAAGCTTCCATTCTTGAACCTGTCTACAACTCAGGGGGAGCTTTGACAATAAAAGATCCACTAGTCTTCTCTCATTTGATTTGAGAACAGAGAAGACAACTTCACCTCTTTATCTTTTCTTTTTCTGCTGTAAAAGGGTTTCTGAACTCCCTTCAAAAGTCCTGTCTGGTTCTGAGAGCCTTGTCAAAACTCAGTGGTGGCAAGACACCTTATCAAAAAATCCAGCTTTGGTTTTTGAGCACCTTATCAAAAGCTCATTGGTGTCAGGACACCTGATCAACTCATCCTGAGTGGATTCCTACCAAGGGTGGTAGAAGAGTAGATGTACCCATGTTTTTGGGGAACCGCTATATTTCCTTGTGTCTTCTGGGTTGTTTGTGTGATTGATTTGCTGTGTGCTGTGCTCTTTACTTCTTTATTTTTAACTCTTCATTAACACTCTACACTATACTATAAATTGAATTTTATATTTGCTGATCAATTTCAACTGTGAAATTAATTTAAATAAACTCTATTCACCCCCCTCTAGAGTTGAGATAGATCTTACCCTCACTTTCAGTCTCCCTAGCAAGCCGAGTCGTTTTGGGTGACCCGGTGTGGCTCTTGGGGATGCTTGTGTTTTAGCTTTAGGTGGGTATAACTCGAGTTCTGTTCGTCGCAAGTTAATTTCGACTTCTCCGTTGTGTTCGTAGCGTGGGTATTTAGTTACGGTGCGAAATTCGTCGAATTCCGAGGTAGTTCAGTTTTTGCGTCGTTTTGGGTGTGCTATTAGTAAAATCAAATTGGAAATTTGATTTTAGCTGAGTGAATCAGCATTTTTTCTGGCAGCGGTGAGGCTGATTAGGCGTGTTAAGACTTATATAAAAGCCTTAATTAGAAGTGGCGGGTCCACTTCTCTTTCCTCCTTCTTCCCGAGACCAAAAGAAGAAAACCGTCTGCTCCTGTTCGCGGAAAACAGAGGCGGAACGGCGGTTAGCACTAGCTTTCGGACGGTGATTCCGGGAGTGTTCGTGGACGAATTTCGATTCCGAAAGTGGATTTGTCTTGCTCTCGCTCAGATCTACGTTTCGACGGTAAGAAATTCGATTTTCATGGAGTTTTAGGAGATTTGGGATTTCGGTCTTATGGTTTTCCGCCATTAAAGTACGGGAGTGTGCTTTTAGGTGCTGCTGCTGCTAGTGCCAAGTAAAGAGGAGGGAAAGCCGTCCAAGCTTCGCCTAAAATCGAGGCAAGTGGTATTCTTGCCCTTGCCATTGTTGTTCTCATGAAATTCTGAAATTCCCGGTTAGCCCTAGGGTAGAAGCCAAGCATGTTCTCTTTTATCTTGCTGAATTTAGGGCTTAGATTCTCCTATGAGCCCCCCTTCTTTATACTGTTGGTGCTCAACCCACCAGCGTAATGCCATCCGTTAAACTCCAGATTGCTGTCTGGTTGGTGGCTTGCGGGTGAAGCCGAGGGAGAGAGGGAGGAGGGGGTGCCTGCTATGTTTGTTGGTAAAGCCTATTTTGGATTCTGTCTGGCCGGCGTTGAGTGTAGTGCACACACTCAAAGCCTTTGCGGGTTTGGCGTTGAGTGTGGTGCATACACTCAACGCCGCAGCTGTAGCCAGTCTGAATTTTGCTAAGTACTAGGGCGTTGAGTGAGGTGGACTCACTCAACGCCGCAGCCCCTGCTAGCGGCTAAGTACTTTGGCGTTGAGTGAGTCGACCTCACTCAACGCCATTTCTGTTTTGGCATTGAGTGAGGCAAGCTCACTCAACACCGCGGTTTTCCTGAGAAGCTTAGTGTTTTGGCGTTGAGTGAGTCGACCTCACTCAACGCCATTTCGGTTTTGGCGTTGAGTGAGGTAGACTCACTCAATGCCGTCACCTCTGTGCAGCCAAGTATTTTGGCATTGAGTGAGGTGTGCTCACTCAACGCCATAGCCTTTTCTGAGGCTAAGTACTTTGGCGTTGAGTGAGTTAACCTTACTCAACGCCATTTCTGGTTTGGCGTTGAGTGAGGTGGCCTCACTCAACGCTGAAGGCAAGTTTGCGGCCAAGTCCTGTGGCATTGAGTGAGTTGACCTCACTCAACGCCATTTCTGCTTTGGCATTGAGTGAGGTAGACTCACTCAACGCCACAACCCTTCTTCGCGGCCAGAACTTCTGGCGTTGAGTGAGATGACCTCACTCAACGCCATTGCTATTTTGGCGTTGAGTGAGGTCAGCTCACTCAACGGCGCAGATTTGCCTTGTTGCGGCTAAGTGCCAGGGCGTTGAGTGAGTGAACCTCACTCAACACCATTGCTATTTTGGCGTTGAGTGAGGTGGACTCACTCAATGCCACAGTCTTATTTTGCGGCTAAGTGGAAGGATGTTGAGTGAGTGAACTTCACTCAATGCCATTGCTGTTTTGGCATTGGGTGAGGCCAGCTCACTCAATGCCACTTTCTCTGATTGTGGTTAAGTACCAGGGCATTGAGTGAGTGTACCTCACTCAACGCCATCGCTTTTTTGGCGTTGAGTGAGGGTAGCTCACTCAACGATAGAGTATTCTTGCGGGAGGCGTTGAGTGAGTGAACCTCACTCAACGCCATGCCTGTTTTGGCATTGAGTGAGACTAGCTCACTCAACGCCAGAGTTGTTCTTCTGGAGGGCGTTGAGTGAGTGAACCTCACTCAACGCCATGGCTGTTATTGCGCCGAGTGAGGCTAACTCACTCAACGCCAAGGTCTGGTTAGGCGTTGAGTGGGTCCCACTCAACGCCAAGCCGTGTTGAGTCATTTCAACACTTTTTCCCTACCTTGATTTTCGTTCCCGAGTGAATTCCTTGTGTATGTTTTGAGTTTCCTTGTCGGCCATGTTTTTCTTTCCTAAAGGCCGAATCGTGGGTCGTGGTTAGTAGTGGTGGTTTGAAGCTCTTCATGGGGGAGGTGTTGTGTAATTTAGCCGTGGCCACCCTTTTCTTCTATCTTGCACCAGGTACGGGCTGGGCAAGGGGGTGGAAGGTCCCTAGTGCTATCACATGTAGACCCTTGAACTTGTTGGAGTGGAAATGGTGGTTGGGTGACTGAGTTTGCCTCCAACTAGGATCCATGTTGTTTGTTTTTGCTACAACCATCTCCCACAGCTTAGGGTGTTAGATGTTTCTTCCTTGGTAGATTGCAGCACTTTGGGCTGTTGGTAGCTTAGTAGACTCTACAGGATGTAGTTTCTGGGCAGGGTTGATGCTATTTCCTCGCACGTAGTGCATTTCTTTTGTCTTGCTTTGGGCAGTTGTGACTTTTACTGCTGTGTGTTTTCCTCTTTCATTTATCCTCTAGTTGACACTTTCATGCAGTTTTTGCTTGTTTTGCTTGCTGAGGTATTCTTTCTTTCTTTTGAATGCCTCAGGTTCTGAGCAATAGCTAGTTTGGTTGCTAGGTTGCTGTGGTGTTGCTGGTGGTCTCTTGGGCTTTGGAGATCCTTCTTGATTTGTTTAGTGTGGTAGTTTTCTGCACTTTTCTTACAGACATACATATTTGCCAGTGGGTTCGTGTCAGGTTGTTGGCGCCCACTGGTAGTTTTTACCTTTGTACTAGATATATTACTTTTGTTGCTATCATTTTCTGGAGATAGTCTACTTACTCTGTGGAGGATTTATGCTAGGTTGCTAGTTATTTTAAAACTACAATTATTATTATAAGTATAGCTCATGATCAGCATGTTTTATAAAACTCAATCACTATTTTCCAAACAATGTATAAAGATCGTTTTCTTATATATAATATAAATTAAATGTAGAGTCTTGCATATCATAAGTGGTCCTCTTAGGGCTCTTATGCACTCCTTAGGATGTCAAACCTGAATAAAGTATTTTCCGCAGCGCATAAGTATAGTTTTTAACAGTGGACTAGGTGATCCACCGAGTCGAGGGATACGGCCTCTAAAATATAACTGGTTTTTCTAATCATTTAAACTCATGAATTTCTTTCAAAGGGTAAAGTAGATGGTTTTGCCTGAGCATCAGCAGTTATCCCCTGCTCGACGGGCATCATGATGCGTGTTTTCTCATACTCTGATAATTCCTAAATTCGGAGAAAATGCGGGTTGTGACAACACGACATGGGACACATGCGTGTACTTCTCTAGAAAGTTTGGTCCTGTGTCGGCTGAGGGACATGGCCCGGAACACGGGTGTGTACTAGTTGACACGGGCGTGTATTAGTTGACACGGGCGTGTCAAGTCTGACACGACCGTGTCGTCACCCATGTCCACTATGGGTCGTGACGGTTGGCGTGGCAGTTATTTGCGACACGGCCCCTGGTCATGGGTGTGTCGAGGACCCGACACGGGCGTGTCAGGTCAGGACACGGGGTTGTCCAACCCATGTTCTTTTCTGTGCTCGATAATCGTGGCTGGATCGAGGAACACGGCCTGGGACACGGCCGTGTGCAAAGCCATGTTCGACCCAGGATTAAGAAACTTTAGGCTAGTCTTAGCCGTTCATTTTCTTTAAATACGATCTGACGGCCCAGATGAGATCCTGCTGTGTTAAGTTCGGGAATAGAGGATTATTCCCTCATTTTCCTGTTGAATTCTCTCTTTCTAAGAAGTTAGAAAGAGAGTAGAGCAAGGAAGAAGGAAGGGAGGAATCCGGCCGCCGGCGGAGCATCGGAGCACCAAATTGAGAACCGAGACAAGATCCGTGGAGAGAATTCCCTTGCGAAGCCTTCCATCCGGCGTGTTTCTCATGGCGCCAAAGCGGACTTCAAGGGTAACGATTCTCCACTTGGACATGCGAAGTCCTTTTCTTTTCTGCATAGGAAACCCACTCCCGCGAGTGTGCGGTGAGTGCGTGGTGTTCCTTGGGGTAGATGTGTATAGTCCATCTTGTGTTACATGTAGAATCCTGAATCGAAGTACGGACTTAGGCATTGTGTGTGAAGCCTACCCGGACGTTATTGTCTTGATCGGTGATGTTGCATATTGTATGGTTTGCCGAAGAAGACTCTGTGTTTTGTGTTTTCGGGTTTCTACGCGGTAGGTTGCAACAGGCATCCTTGGGGACTAACTCCAAGGCGCACCCAGAAAATTGGGCTGAAATGCAATTCTGCTTACTTGGCGGTCGGGGAGCCAGCCTTGAACATAACTGGGTTATGTGATGTTTGGAAACGAATTAGGATCCGGGTGAAGCTTGGCCCGCACGTACGTCTTGAGGTGACTAGGCGGAGTGAGCAATGGGCAAGTGGAAACAGACATAGGTTATGCGGTTCGGTGCTAGAGGCCCTAAAGTGGAACTGGCCGTTGGCATAGTTAGGAGTCTTGGACTGCGTTCGGAAAGACTAAAAATGCTCACAATGTTTGCCATCCCGAGGATGGTGGTGAAGCTACGAAATTGACCGGATTCACCGAGAATGTGCCCTGAGTGCACGAGGTGTTTGGTCGGGCGAGCCTACACCTGTGGCGAAATATACTTATGCACATAATTGTTTAGCTGGGCTAATGAAATGCAGGGAAGGAGCACCGCCATCCCGAATAAGGGGCGGGGTCGTTATAATTTAGTCAGCTTTAGCTGACCGTTGCTTTGTTTGCCACCGTGCGGTGGAATGTTGCTTGCAGGTGCTGCGGAACCAAGTACCAAATAGCGTGCTGAAGCCCAAGCTGCTGTGCTGGCCCTCGAAGGCATCATGTGTGGCCGGCCTGCGAGCAGATGCCTGTAAAACACTATATTGTTAAGTGAACATTTGTAAGGCCATAAGGCCAAGTACTCTATTGTGTATTAGTTATATTTCATTCTTGTGGTGAATAGTGGACATTCATGCTAGTGTTGTGCAATTTTGGGTTCTCTTAAATATTTAAAAGCTTCCACTAGAATGCTCTGTGTTAGGGCGAGTAGTTGAGTATTTGGTATTATGATCCAACCCTTCCGACTGTCCGTGGTATATGGCGTCGGGTTCCAACTGGACCTTCTATTATATGCCATACGACGGATGGGGGTGTTACACACGCACTTGTCCCCGTCCTCGTGAAGCTGCCAGAGGAAGAGCAGGGGGAGCATCTCCACCTAGTTGTTGGAAATAGCGCGAGATGTGGCCTGACTGATTGCACTGGAAGCAAACTCGATTGTATTGCTCCCTAGGCTGCATGTATAGTTGTTGCGGTGGAGGTAGTGCTGGCTGTGGGGTCGGACGCTCCATTCAAAAATTCGTACGGAAGCGACCTCCGCCTCTATTGTTTCCTCTTCCCCTGTTGTCCTGCCTCATTCTATAATTGGGGCCTGCTTCCATTAACCCCCAACGAGTCTCTTACCGCTAGCTTGGACTCCCAAATGATCCGCTTCCAGCCTTTTTTCCATATCTATTATCTCTGCCAAACTCGAGTCTGCTATAAATAAAAGGGCTTGCCTTAGGGATGTCACAAGCCTTTGTAAAACCACTTTGCAAAACCACGGTCATCCAACTCATAGGCATCAACGAATCTAGCGAGGTGCTTAAACTCCCTTTGATATTCCTGTTGGGTATACTGGTAACTGTGTACCAAATTTGAAGAAGCCTCACTTAACTCAATGATATACATCAAAGTGTATTTGATGGGATGTTGAGTTTCAATGTGCAGGTTAAAGAAATGCAGAAAAATATTCTAAGTACAAGTGTCGACACTTGTGAAGGAAATGTGTCGACACCAGAAGCCAGATTGTGTCGACACACAGGACTTGTGTCGATACACAAAAATTCTGTCAGCAGCAGATTGTGTCGACACATAGGACTTGTGCCAACACACAAAAGTTCAGTCAATAGCAGTTGTGTCGACACACAGGACTTGTGTCAATACACACTCAAGAATTCTGTCGACACCAACTATGTCAAGACTAGAAGCAATTGTGTCGACACACAGGACTTGTGTCGACACATTCAACAGGAGCTGTGTCGAGAAGATAAAGAATGGCTGTGTAGACATTGTGGGAGCTGTGTCGACATCATCAAGACTTGTGTCGACATATGGTCTATTTGTGTTGACACATTTGGAGTATTGTCTCGACAATTTTCTGCTATGACAGAGTTCAAGGAGGCGTCAGGTGTCAAGACTAAAGTCTTGACAGATGTCATAACTAACAAAGCTGTCACATCTATTAGAGCTGTCAGAAGGCGGTTATGGACCAGATCAACCGGTAACCTCAGTTGAGGTCTATATAAAGACCTGTGCTATCACAAAAAAACAAGGAAAAAGGACTCAACACTTTCTATCAGTTGAAATCAAGAAGAAGGCAGATCCTGAACAAGTCTGCAAGAAGAATTTAGATCTAATTCTAAATTGAAGAGGGAAGCTGGATTGAAGATCATCTCCCACTTCATAAGAAGATCAACCTTACTTTGTTCAGATTCAAGAAGCTTTGAAGAAGGTAAGACAGGATGGATCTTAAGAAGTCTGATCAAACAAGAACTGATCAAGAAGTCTTCACCCCTCTCTCTTTCTACCTGGGTGAAGGATATATCATTTTAACAATCAATTTTTCTGTAAGATCTTTTATAGATCTGAGTGTAGGAGAGTCATCTCTCTGAGTTGTAAGCCTAAATATATAAAGGCTGAGGTAGGGCTGAGTGCCTGAGGTAGGATCTTTGTGATCTGAGTTGTAGGCCTGGTGATAAGGGCTGAGGTAGGGCAGTTTGCCTGAGGAAGGATTCTTGGGAAGAATCTGAGTTGTAGGACTTGAAGAAGTCTGAGCTGTAGGAACCAGTTGGGTTCTGAGTTGTAAGATTTAAGGATCTGTGTTAGTGGAAGGAAGTTTGGCCGAATCCAGCACTTAACTGGATAGGTGAAGGGGGAGAGTGGACATATCCACGAATTGGGGAACCACTATAAAACATTGTGTGATGTGCTGTGCTTGTTTTATCCTGTATTGTGATAGTTGTGGATTAAATAACACTGTTGTGATTAACATTTTAATTGCCTAAAGTTTTAGAAAGATTTGAACCTATTCACCCCCTCTAGGTGTTTAGGGTCTATAAACCAAATCACTCAATTGGTATCATAAGGAGGTTCAATCAAATATAGACCTAACAGTCTGAGTTGATCTCCAAGGCAAATATCTTTTAGCCAGAATGGGTTCAGGTGAAAATCAGATGGAACTTGGATCCATGAAACTTCCTATCTATAGGAAATAAAATTTTGGCATTTGGAAAGAGAGGGTTAGATTGTTCATGGAAGCATCTGATCCAAGAATTTACATTACAGTTCTAGAAGGGCAATTCATTCCTATGAACATATCAGTTCTTCATGCCAATCTCAAGACTCCAAAAAGTTATTCTGAAATGACTAAGGAAGATATCATCCTAGCAACCTTAGACAAGAGGACACAGAATATAATTGTGAGTGTCATAGATGATTCTACATTCCAGAATCTGATCCATTGCAAAACCTCCAAGGAGATGTGGGACACTTTGATTGTCTACATGGAGGGAACAAAAGAAGTAAGAGAGGATAGAAAGTCTATGCTAAATCAAGAATATGAAAGTTTTAGACAAGCCAAGACAGATAACATAGTTGAATGTTATAAGAAATTCTTTAGAATTGTAAATGAGCTAATGACCTATGGATGAGTATTTAGCATATATGAACTAAATGACAAGTTTCTCAGATCACTAACCAAGGACTGGGATATTAAAATATGTGTCATCAGAGAGGTGGCCAGGCTTGCTGATACACCTCCACAACCTTATTTGGAAAACTGTTATTATATGAGATGCAGCTCACTGCCAGAAAGGAGGAGGAGAAAAGTAATATGTCTGAATACAAAGAAAAGTCAGTTTCCTTCAAGACTGAAGCCACAAGAAAGGGCAGGAGAAAGTCTCCTTCTCCTCCCAGGAGAATTACTGAAGTTGAATCAGAAAATACTGACATTAACACTTCAGACAGCCACAACTCTGATGAAGACTTTGCTGTCTTCACAAGGCAGTTTCAAAGGTTCATGAAGAAGAATAAATGGAGATCAAAACCATCTTCATCTTTCTCCAAGGATGATTATTACAAGAAGAAGGAAACTTCTAAGGATGATAGGTATGTCTCTAATCCCAGTAAACAAACTTCTTCTAAAATTGTTTGTTATTATTGCAACAGCCCAGGACATGTCATAGCTGATTGTCCTAATAAAAGAAAGGAATCTAAGGACAAGAAGAATCATCAAAATAAGGGCAAGAAGGAGAGATCCCTTGTTGCCCAGAAGTAGAAGAGTTGGACTGACTCTTCATCATCAGAATCTGGAGAAGAGGATGAAGCAGAAGCCTATATTGGATTGTTCACTACAAAAGAGGATTCTGTAGAAACTGAATTCTTGCAAATACTGGATTCTATAAATGGGATTGAAGATCATTATTGTAGAGGACTGATGGCTCTGTCTGAGGAAGATCAGTGTCAGGATCAACATGGTCCCAGTAAGGTATACAATCCATCTTCAGTTTCTATTTATTATACTGGATTAGAATCAAAAGCATCTGCATCAAGAGATGCGGATGGTTCTGAATTTGAAGGGGATGTTCATCAACTAATTAATAAGTATGGTGGTCTATTGCAAGCTTATAAGAGAAGCAGAACCCTTGTTAAGAAGCAGGCTGAGGAAATTGCATCTCTCAAACTGGCTGCATCAGATTCAGCAAAAATGCTGGATCTGAAATTGAATGAAGTTGCCAAACTGAAAAACATAACTGTTATTCAGATGGGTATAATTACTTTCAAAAATTATCACATCAAGAGTCTGGAAGTAAGACTTCAAAAAGAAAAGGATCTTGTGGCTAAATTCTCAAAGTCAAAGTCAGTCTTACCCATAATTGATAACTTCATTTCTTAAAAAGGTAAGACAGGATTGGGCTTTAAGGGAAGAACAAGGGCATCTAATTCCAAAAGAAAAGGCAAAGCCTCAGCTCAGCCACTAGCTGTAAAACACCCTATTTCTTTCAGGAAAGTGATACAGCCTACTGACAGGTATGATCATGACATCACTCATGGTGACAGTAAGTATGGTGATCAGAATGGTAAGGGTTCAAATGCTAATAAGGTAACTCATGAGCAAACACATCATGTTCTTCAGGAGTCATCAGTGTTTGATGCTCCAGCACTAGCATTTAAAAAGACAGCTGATCCTATAGACTTGAGGACTGCTGACAGCAATACTGTTAAGCCTGTTCTTAAAAGAAGGTACAACAGAAATGAGTGATGGTGTTGTGGCAAAGTGGGCAACTATGCCATTGATTGTTGGTACAATACTAGTGTTCTGAAAAAGGTCAGCTTACCTGTCAGAAATGTTGCAGGTAAGCTTTTCAAGTATCAAACTAACCTGAACCTAGGACCCAATAACAATTGGGGTTCTAAGGAGAGGTAATTTTATTTGATGTAAGTGAGTCCAAGTGGTCATACCCTAATATGGTACTTGGACAGTGGATGTTCCAGACACATGACTGGAATAAGAAGGATGCTGAAGGATTACTCTCCCATATAAAATGGACCCAAAGTGATCTTGGTTATGACACTTCTTTTCTTAAGGGTGTGTGCCAAATAAGAAGGTCAAGTGATCAAGAGATCATTCTGACAGGCACTAGGAAAGGAAATGTCTACTGTCTTAACTTTGATTGTGAGAATAAGATCTCTCCTATTTGTCTAGTTGCAGATGATAAAACATCTCATTATGTCCAATGGCATAAGAGGCTAGCTCACCTGAACTACAAGTCAATAGGCCAACTCTTCAGTATGGAGTTAGTGAGGAATGGTCCTCATGTCAAGTGCATTAAAGAGGGTGTATGTTCAGCTTGCCAAAAGGGCAAACAGACCAAGACCTCTTTTCATGGACATGATACCAAAGATTCTGTGAGATGTCTATATCTCTTGCATATGGATCTATTTGGTCCTATGCTAGTTCATAGTCTAGGTAGGAAAGTTTACACATTTGTGGTTGTGGATGAATATTCTAGATTTATATGGGGTTTTCTTCTTGAGGCAGAAATCTGAAACCCCTACTGTCTTCCAGAATTTTGTTAGGCAAATTCAGAATGAACTTAACAATTCAGTGGTCAAAATCAGAAGTGACCATGAGACTGAATTTCAGTCTGAATGCATGACAAGGTTCTGTGAATAACTTGGGATTCATCAAGAGTTCTACTCACCTAAAACTCCCCAGCAAAATGGGATTGCTGAAAGAAAGAATAGGACTCTTTTTGTGGCTAGTAGAACACTACTAAGTGACACTTCTCTCCTAGAATATTTTTGGGCTGAGGCAGTAAATACTGCATATCATGTTCTCAATAGAGCTTCCATCAACAAAAGACACAAGAAGACACCCTATGAGATTATGAAAGGCAGAAAACCAAACATATCCTACTTTAGAATCTTTGGTAGCAAGTGTTATGTTCTTAATTATAGCAAGCACTATCTAACTATGTTTGCTGCCAAATCCCATGAGGGGATATTTGTTGGGTACATCAATAATAGTAGGGCTTACAGAATCTACAACTTGACTATACAAGTTGTAGAAGAATCTGTCCATGTAGTCTTTGATGAATCTAAGCTAATCAACTGTGAGCTGTCTAGCACTTCTTCTAGCCCAGGGGGAGGAAAAGATGGACAAGAAACTATTAGTGAAGACGATCCTATAAGACAGGATGAGGAAAATGAAGGATGCTGTCCAGGGGGAGTACAAGACCTACAAGATGAAGATGAAGACAATAAAGTATAGCTTGATAAGGAAAATGAAGAGAACCAAGAGGTGAACAGATTTCCTCCAGTAATAAGACATCTGAGGGATCATCCAGCACACCAAATCATTGGTGATGCAAGACATGAAGTTCTGACAAGAAGCAAGAGCATGAACACAGTTCTATGTTCAATCTTTCTGTCCCAAATGGAACCTAAGAAATTTGACGAGGCTATAAAAGACCCAAATATGATTGATGCCATGCTGGAAGAGCTGAATCAATTCAGAAGATGTAAAGTCTGGGACTTGGTTCCTAAACAAAAGAATCACAATATTATAGGAACTAAGTGGATCTACAGGAACAAGTTAGATGAAAATGACATTATAGTCAAGAACAAAGCTAGACTGGTAGCAAAAGGCTACAGGCAGGAAGAAGGAATAGACTTTGATCAGACATTTTCCCCAGTAGCAAGGTTGGAAGAAATAAGGCTGTTCCTGGCCTATGCAATTTTCCAAGGGTTCAAGGTGAAAGTCAATCTAGTGTCAACTACCTTCACCTATGGGGGGGGATAGGTGATTTGCAGTCTTATTGCGGAATTAAAAATAAACCTGCACAAGAAACAAGACAAGCACAATAAAGAAACACACAAGCAGTTATAGTGGTTCCCCGATTTGGGTACATCCCCTTTCCCCCTTCGACCTATCTCCCAACAAGGGATGACTCGGTCACTTCACCAACTGGATTGAAATCCAATCCTCACACTATAGAAGAAACCCTTCCACCCAAAGGAGTCACTACTCCTTCACCACGGGTTGCACCCAACCCTTACAACTAGGAATCAAAATTCCCTTACAACAAAATGAAAATAGAATGTATAGAAATACAAACTACGTATGGAGAGCTCGGTGTCCCTCTTCGTTCGATGAAGCGTTCTTGAAGAAGACGAAGAGTCCACGATCGAAGCACTCACTTTGAGAGGATCTTCCCGAGATCGGCGGCGGCAAAGGATTGCGGCAGCGATGCTTTGTAGATCCAAACTTCTTGACGAAGCTAGCGAGGTCTACCAACGATCTTACTTGGATCGATCATCTCAATCGATTTAGAGGGGAAAGATATTCCCGCTCAACAAATCAAGAGAAAAAGGATCTCAAGATAGATACGTGAGACGCTAAGATTAGCTTCGTTTCTATCGTCGGGAGATCAGAGAAGATCTGAGATCTGCAACGACGACGATCTTGCGAGCGGCGACGGCGAGCAGTGGAGTTCTGCGATCAGCTAGGTCGACGACAACTCGATTTCGTAGATATGAATATTCTGTTCTTCTTATTTTTAGGGTTTAAAAATACATGAGTATTTATACCCAAAGACATCCCAAGATAGCCGTTGGGGGACCCACCAGGTCAACCCTACGCACGGGCCGGAACAGCGCGTGACGACCAGGACCGGTTCAGCGAGCATACAAAAAAATACCTAAGGCAAATTCGGCGGGAATCGCTGGTGATTCCCGTCGAAGTCGGCGGGAATCACTTACGATTCCTGTCGAATTTTCCTTAGTAGAATTCCAGTTGGAATTCTGGTCATCCAGAGGGAATCGATGGGAATGTGCGGTGATTCTCGATGAATCGGCGAGAATCACTTGGTGATTCCCGGCGATTCTGCCTTAGCAGAATTCTTGAAGGCATTGAGTCAGCCGGATGCAGTCGGCGGGAATCGGCGAGTGATTCTCGACGATTCGGCGAGAATCACTAGTGATTCCCGTCGAATCAGCGAGAATCACTTGGTGATTCCCGTCGAATTTTCCTTGGAAGATTTCTTCTTCCTTCCTCTGCACTTGGTCTTTGACCCATCTTTGCTCCTCTTTTGCTCTTGATCTATCTCAGCCCTGTACTTGAAAATAAGTACACTCCAATAGAGAGAATACACATGAGCCAACACACTGATCTGCTCAACGAGGGATTACATTGCGCAGACCCGTGTACATTGACCCACTGCACCCTGATATTGGTGTGTACTTAGCATGGAATAGCTGCAAGCACGTCTTGAAGAAAATCATCAAATACATTATCTATTCACCTTAGCTTGTTCAGGGACTTCTTCAAATCAGGTACATTATGGATACAATACCCAACAATCTCCCCCTATTTGAAGAAGCCTAAACCCTACAAGCTAAGGTGAATAGAACATATGGGAATGAAAATCATAACCGAAGAATTCAGTTGAGAGTGAGATTCATTACCATTTTCTTGAGAGCATACTTAACGTTGACAGCCACCTTAGCCTTAGCCGAGAGGGTAATCTCCCCCTTTTCGGCTTCTGCAAATTTGGTATTTCACTTGGAGCCACATGCTCCCCCTCAGATCTTGCATCCATGCTCGAGCTTGAGTTCCTTGCTGATGCTCCCCCTTGATCCAAGAGCCTTGAGCCGTACAGTCTTCACTCTTCATAGTTTAGCATGCCGAGTTTCGTTTTGAAGAGACTGAACTTGGCCTCGTCTAGGGGCTTTGTGAAGATATCTGCAACCTGCTTATCCGTGGGGACATAGCAGAGAGATATAGCTTTATTTTCCACATGCTCCCGAATGAAGTGATAGCGCACTTCAATATGCTTTGTTCTGCTATGCGATACAGGATTGTTCGCAATTGCTATTGCGCTCGAGGAGTCGCAATACATCGGAACCTCGCTGAACTGCAAGTCATAATCCTTGAGCTGATTTCTGATCCATAGAAGTTGTGCGCAATAGCTGCCTGCTGAGATGTACTCAGATTCAGCCGTAAAGGTTGCGACACAATTCTGCTTTTTTACTGTTCCATGAAATAAGCCTTCTTTGGAGGAATTGGCACGTCCCGGAAGTGCTTTTCCTATCATCCCTGCTTCCTGCAAAGTCAGCATCTGAAAAGCCTATCAGCTCGACATCATTGTTTCTTGGGTACCACAAGCCAAGATTTGGTGTACCTTTAGGTATCTAAGAATTCGCTTTGCAGCGACATAATGAGATTCCTTAGTGTTCACCTGATATCTGGCACATACGCATGTGGAGAACATAATATCCGGTCTACTAGCAGTAAGGTAGAGCATGGATCCAATTATGCTTCTATATTTGGTTTCATCAAAAGGTTTCCCTTTCTCATCCTTGTCCAGAGACATAGTGGATCCCATTGGAGTCCTCATAGAGGTTGCATTCTCCATTCCGAATTTCTTGTGGAGTTCATTTGTGAACTTCGTCTGAGAGATGAAAATTCCATCCTCAGACTATTTCACTTGAAGTCCCAAGAAATACTTTAGCTCTCCCATGCTGCTCATTTCAAACTTTCCTTACATAAGTTTAGAAAACTTTTTGCAAAAATTGTTGTCCATAGAGCCGAAAATTATGTCATCGACATAGATTTGCACCAGCAATATCTTTCCTTTGACTTCCCTAAGAAACAATTTCTTATCTATTTTTTCTCTCGAGAACTTGTTCTCAAGAAGGAAACTAGACAGAGTCTCATACCAAGCTCGAGGAGCTTGTTTCAAGCCATATAACGCTTTATTAAAAAAATAAACATGATTAGGGAATGTTGGATTAACAAAACCTGGGGGTTGCGCGACATATACTTCCTCTTTCAATTTTCCATTGAGGAATGCAGATTTCACGTCCATCTGATAGACAGTGAAACCTTTGTGCGAAGCATACGCCAGGAACAATCTGATCGCCTCGAGCCTTGCAACTGGTGCAAAGGTATGGTCTAAGTCAATCACTTCCTCCTATCTGTAACCTTGAGCCACCAGCCTGGCCTTGTTCTTTATGATGACACCGTGTTCATCCAGTTTGTTTCTGAAGATCCACTTGGTGCCGATCACATTCTAGTTCTTTGGTCTGGGAATATGCGTCCAGACGTTGCATCGCTCGAATTGATGTAGTTCATCTTGCATGGCCAGTATCCATGCTGTATCTTTGTTCGCTTCGTCGAACTTCTTTGGCTCAACCTGTGACAGGAAACTAAGGTGCAAAATCTCGTTAATTGTACCTCTTCGAGTTCTGAAACTGTCACGAGGATCTTTGATGATCTGATCTCTAGGATGATCCCTCATGTGTCGGAGCTCTAGGAGTCTGGCATCTGGAGCTCTGACATCTTCTCAGGCTCCTCCTTCTTCTAGGAGATTTTCTCCATCCTGATCGTCAACTTCTCCAGTTGGCGTTGAGGTGGAAACCTTGACGTACTTGGGAGTTACATCCTTAGAAGTCTTATCGAGACTTAGCTGTTCAAGTCTTATACCTGCATCTTCAATAATGCCACTAGAAGAATTGCTATTAAGCAAGCTTCCTTCATCAAATACAACATTAATGGATTCCTCTACCACTATGGTTTTCTTATTAAAAACCATATATGCCCGACTTTGGCTACTATAGCCCATGAATATGCCTTCGAAGCATTTTTCACCAAATTTAGTACGCGGGTACTTTCCATTATTGAGTACATAGCATCTGCAGCCGAAGATCCTTAAATAGGACATGGTTGGTTTCCTGCCTTTTAGTAGCTCATAAGGCGTCTTACGGTGATTCTTGTTGATCAATGCTCGGTTTTGTACATGACAAGCCGTATTGACAGCCTCTGCCCAGAAGTATTATGGGAGAGACGCGTCATTCAATATTGTCGTGCAAGCTTCAATGAGCATTCTATTTCTCCTCTCCGCAACTCCATTTTGCTGAGGAGTGCGCGGGGAGGAAAACTCATGAAAGATATCATGTTCTTCACAAAATTCTGTCATAGCCTTAGATTCAAATTCTGTTCCATGGTCACTTCTGATTTTGACCACAGAGAAGTTAAGTTTGTTCTGAATTTGCTTGACAAAGCTAGTGAAGATGTCAAACGTATCTGACTTTCGTTTTAAGAAGAACACCCATGTAAATCGAGAGTGATAATCAACAATCACTAGCGTATATGACTTGCCTCCCAAGCTATGAACTTGCACTGGACCAAACAAGTCCATATGCAGAAGATAAAGACATCTGGAAGAGTCTTTGTCTGTAATGCCCTTGAAGGTAGCCCGAGTCTGTTTGCCCTTCTGGCTCGCAGGACAGGGGCTATTTTTGATGCACTTAATAATGGGAGCATCCCTTACTAAATTTTTAGAAAACAACATATTAATAGTCTTGAAATTAATATGTGCCAATCTCTTGTGCCATTGTTCACAAAGAGATGCACTGCCTTTTGCTACTAGGCACACAGGGGTAGAAGAATCTATGCTAAGAAAATCTAAACAAAATATATTTCTGCTCCTAATGCCAGTTAATACCGTCTCCGAAGAGGCACACGATATTATCAAGCATTTATCCTTGCAGAACTTAATGTCATAACCTTTATCACACAACTGACTTACACTGATCAGGTTATGATTTAACCCTTCAACATATGCCACGTCGGTGATAGAGAATATACCGTTGGAAATCATACCGTAACCTCTGGTGACTCCTCGATCTGATCCTCCAAAGATGACTTTGGGTCCATTTTCGACTGGAGAGTAATCATGCAGCAGGCTTCTTGTCCCGGTCATATGCCGGGAACATCCACTGTCTAAGTACCAGATAGGCATTTTGGTGGCCTTTGGACATACCTGCAAAACAAAATCAATTTCCCTTAGGAACCCAATCAAACTTGGGTCCTAGATTCCTTGTTAGCATACTCCCCCTCGGGTGGTTAACCTTATGAGTGGTCAGCCTCGCATTGCTAACATGAGGAGTCTCGTTGAATCTTGGATTAAACCAGCAATCCACGGCAAAGTGAACAACTTTGCCACAACACCAACAGTCGAACCTGTTGTACCGCTTCCTAGGCTCCAGCTTCACCCTTGGAACGGTGGGTCCAGCTGGGGCCTTGGATTTGGAGGTGGAGGCATCATGATGACAACAATCACATGATTTCTTCACATCCTATTCCTTCAGTATAACAAGCTTGGCTTTTGGTGCCTGCTTCCTATTATGGCCGCTAGAGAAGTGGACATAATTTTCCACTTAGATTTCCTCATAAGGTGCCTTAAAGACACTCTCGCCGTAGTTGCGGGGGAAGGCCCAACCATCATACCGGCTCTTGGGCTTTTCAATCGAGGGCCGGAAGAAGTGGCCATAGGTTGACTCAAAGTCCTGTTCATTGCAGGGAAAGCCAGGCTTCCTGAATTCAACAGGGTTGAGTGGGGCCTTTCCCTTTTCTGCAGCAGAGGCCTTCTTCGCAGCCTTATTTTTCCTCTGCTTTCTGTTTCTCCTGGATGATTTACCAGGCACACCCACATGCCCCAAGCCAGCCCCCTTAGCCTGAGCAGAGAAGGTATCAACCAGTGGAAGAATAATCTTTGTCATAGAGAAGTTTTTGACAATCTTCCTTTCTCCCGCAAGTTGTTCTTCCAACTTGTTGACTTCTTCCTGTTTAAGGTCAAGGAGCCTTAGAGACTCTGAGTGCTCAGAAGTCAGGCCCAGGTGTTCCTATCGGAGAGAGACCAAGCTAGTGATCTCTTCTCTTAGAGAGACACCCTCAACCTCAAGGAATTTGACTTCCTTTTTCTGAGCCCTCAACCTCTTTCAACATTCCTCAAAGGTATTGAGCAGAAGCTCATACTTTTCGAGGAGCTCAGCTTTACGGGCAGATGGGCTGTCCTCGAGATCATAATCAGGAGACTCATAGTCAGAGTCAGAGAGGGGGGTACGTGCTTTTACCTTCCCAGTAAATGGGGGGCAGTCTCCTTCTGAGTCAAAGCGACCCACTAGCCCGAAGTAGGCTTCCTCATCATCACTGGAGTCTGAGGAATCAGACTCACTCAGTGTCTTTGGTTTTTTGGCGATGTAGCTCCTCTTCTTCTTCTTATCTCTAGAGGACTTGTGCTCCTCTCCCTTCCCCTTATCTCTCTTGCCTTGGTGGCAGTTAGCGATGACGTGACCTAGCTTATTGCATCCAAAGTAAATAATGTCATTAGAGCGATGTTTGTTCTGTTTGGATTCATACCTGTCAGAAGAATAATTCTTCTTCTGATGTTTGGAGGAGGAGCCGTCTCTTTTTCTTTGATTCCTCAACTTGAGGAACTTCTTGAACTCCCGAGTGATGAGGGAGAAGTCTTCTTCAGATAGCTCTGAGCCAAAAGAGCATGGCTCAGATTCTTCTTCCTCATCCATTTTCCGAGAGCGGGATGAGGCTGCACCCTTGCCTTTCCTTGAGTGATTGACTTTTAGGGCCACAATATTCTCTCTGACAGCGGCTTTATCGGCTTCTTCTTCAGCTTTTCTGGTGTTCAGCTGAAGCTCATATGACAGAAGTTTCCCAAACAGAATCTGAGGATCTGTTTCTGCCAGCCTGCCAAATTCTCTGATGGCGCAGATCTTGGTGTCCCATTCCTTAGTAAGGGATCTAAGGAACTTGTCATTTAGTTCACCATCGGTGAACACTCTGCCATAGCCCTTCATGGCATTGACGATCTTCAGGAAGTTCTCGAATGTCACTCCGATTTCTTCCTTGGGACCTTGCCTGAAGGCCTCGTACTTGTAAGACCCCCCTTTTTTTTCTTTTTCAACACCGGGGTCTTAGCCCAGAAGTGCCGCTTTGCGGTGGCACCGACTCACGGGAAGGCCGCCACTACAAAACGCCAATTCTGCCGGCCCTTTTCGATCACGAGAGAGAGAAGTAATTATACATAAATGTAAACAAGTCCACAGAAGCATGTAAATAAAGGTGAAATCACAATCAGTCCATCAGTAGATAATAACAGGAAGTAGACAACAAAAGTACTGTAAAGATACAGTTTAGATAAACGGGCTCGAGCCCGGTACATCAGAGTCCTCACTACAAGTCACTCATCGCAGAACTAAAAAGGTACTAATCACTCACGGAGCTGGTCGCAGGTGCACCGGTGCTAGACTGACCCACCTCCATGCGCACCGTACTCCGCTGGTGCCGGCCCCTGGACTGCTGGTCCCTGTCTCCCATCCGGAGCTCCTGTAATGTTGTGGTTCGGAAACCATTAGTCATAAAGACTAAGCCCTATCATCCCCTACCCCTCCCCTTACGGCTCCTAAGCACCGAGCAGAGAGGAGGAAAGGGAAGCTACAAAGGTGGAGAATAATCAAGCAGGTGACAGGGGAGTTATTCTAACAACTATCTAGAATAAAGTACAACTAGCAATCCTATGGTAGTATGTGGTAAAGAAGAGAAGTAGTAAGTAGCAATTGTATAAAAAGGCAGCTAGAGAACAGTAAGTAAACAAGCAAGTAAATAAGTAAGTAACCTTAACTTATATGAATGCCCATACAAACTTATAAGTTAAGGGGTCTTCTGCAAGGCTCCCATCGTATAAAAAGTCCCATACCGATTTATACGTTGGGGTGTCAGTTGTATGCAAATATGAGTGTAGTGATATGCTATGCCATGATTCAAGCAAGTGCAACACACGCACACGACTTTAAGCGCACAGACCTTTAGTTCCCCATGTTCGGGCAGCTAGCTTCACTCCCAGGAACCTCCGTAGTGGCAAACGGAGATAGTGGGTCGGACCCCCCACTCCTAGGCGGGTATCCACACTACCGGGCCTAGCCCTTCCGTACGCCCCTAGAAGAACACAACCTAGAGTATCCACGTACTACTGCTGGCTATACCCACAAGACTTTCTTTGGCTAAGTATCCCACACCGCCGAGTCAACGTACCGATGCCAGTGTGAACGACAATCAGATATCGAAGACCCACCACCTTTATTCTGTACTCCAACCCTCGAGCCCTCGGCTCCCCGGACTGTCCCGTCCGTGCATCTACCTTCAGAGCTACCGTCTGAATGGCAACCAAACCAATTATACTATCTTCCTAGCTATCGGGGTGTATGAGTGTGCAACCCTAATTATACTAGTTGCTCTTTAGATTATTAATTCTACAGTTTACATTAGCCTAGGACTGCCCCCGGTATTCCTCGTGAAGGGCTCTCAAAGGGCACTAGGAACTATGATGGTAGCTGAAACCCACCGTTCCCTTTCGCAAGGCACTTATTGTTATTGGTTGATACCCATTACCCGATCCCTTTTTAAGTTACTTTAGATCTGACCCTAGCGTATTAAGACTCTTCCATTACTACTCGGGGTGGACGATCTTTCGTCGTTCCCGCACGCCCTTATCCTTAACCAGTCTCGCACTCTACCTATCCTGACCCCAATAATGGACTTAAACCTAGCTTGCCCTAACCAACCAGAAACTACCAAAATTCCATCTCCCAAAGTTCATTATCCGCTCTAGTTCAGTTTCCGTGGTTTTACTATATGCAGCCCATCCTAAGATACGTGAGGAGTATAAGGGGAGGTACTCCAAATTGTCTTCCGAATCTCCTATAATATTTACTGGAGGTCTATCGTGACATAATATAGCTAAGACCAAGATTTCAAAATTTTCCTATTTATCGGACAGTTAGTTTATTTATTCTAAGATTCCAAATGCCCTAGTATGAACATGAAGTGCACTAATGAGCCAACAATAAATCATCATAAAATCAGTAAAAATCCTATGAAGCATTTAAACAGTAATTCCAAGTTTTGAGAAATTCCAGAGGTGTTTAGGCCTATATTTCCTAATTTACCATTTTAGGCCATTTCTACTATATTATGAAGGAAGTACTGTAAATATGTATCCAAAAATACCAAGAAAATTATATAAGCTTTATGGGGACCTAAAACCATTAGAAATCAAGTACCATAATTTTTCTCTAATATTTGGGCTCTAAATCTATTTTAATGTAAAATGCTAATTTTCTTAGCTTAGTGAAAGAGAAGCTATTTTTAATCATCTAAAATTCCATATAAAATTACAGGGTGACTAGTATAACTTTAAACACCCACTGACCAAATTTCATAATTTTTTAGACAGTAATTGGACATTATTTGTATTTTTGACTCCATGTCATAACTAGTACGTTAAAGAAATATGTACACAAAATAATCCGTTAAAATTTCCAAGAAAAATACAGAAGGTATAACATGCTATGAGATGCCCTAATCCATGGTTTCATAACATTCCAGTGCATATAAATTCCAAAATCATCAAGATAAATATCTAGGGCATAATTAGAGTTGTAAATGAAGTACTGTATAAATTAACCCAAAAATCTCAACAAAATTATAACATGGCTATTTAGATTAGAAAATCACCCTACTCCGATTTTACCTGATTTAAAGTTCATTTGGTAGCTTAATAATTCAAATTAAGTTTGGTGACCTAAACTAGGGTTAGGATTTTAGGTGGCCTAGCTGTCTCCAAATACCCTAAACTTTTGTCTAGAGAACTATACATGCCCTATGGTTCTCTCCACCAAATTTTAAGTCAGTCCAAGGTCATTTGACCCCATGACCTTCACAACCCCAAAAACCACCATTATGGGATTTTCCCTAGGGTTCTAGGGCTACCCTACACCAAACCACCCCAAACTCCCTTGGAGGGTGTGTCATGCCCTAAACAACCTTTGGACAAAATATTATCCTCTGTTGAGGTGATATGACCACCCAAATACCAAGGGGGTGTTTGATCCTAAATTATCCTATAAGGACCAACCTAGGGTTGGATAAAAGCTTAATCAAAACATCTCCAAATGAGATGAAATTTTTACCAAAACCTTATGATAAACCTATGGACCACTCACCAAAATTTGGGAGGGTTTGGAAGTCATTTAGCCATCTTATAAAATTATGCTAGGATTATTGAATTTTTCTAAAAACAAAAGAAAAACATTTTCCAAAAATCCTAATTTTTGGATAGCACCTAAAAGTAGATAAGTTTAGGCCACACCCCAAATTTCAAGTCATTTTGATGACTGGATTGGAGTGGGGAATTTTTCTAAGGTCAAGACAGCCCTATGGATAGACCTCACCAAAAAGTGTGCTGTGGTCTAACCAGGACTCCAAATCGAGTGAAATAAATTTTTAATTAAACTAGACTTCAAGGGCTACATTTTCTATGTTAACCACTTTTTTTATTTTTCAGCCCCTACGGGCAATAATTTTCAGTTTAAACCTAGTGCACAGTAAAGGGAATTAATTCCTAATTATACAATATATAATATAATAAAATGCTACTGTTCACCTTCTTCTTTAGCCCGAACCAGCAACCTAAAAACATAAGCTTGAAACCTGTAGCTTTTCTAAGGCCATTTCTTGGCCACCCAGCCATCTCCCTAGCCGGCCACCACCACTACCTCCTCTGTTAAGGTGAGGGCTACCGTCGGGCGGCGGCACGACCGCCGGAGAGGCGGTTTCCGGCGAACCCGCCACCATGAAATTTCGGAAAAACCATGGAAACGCTCACCCAATCCAGCTCTTTTGAGCCCGATATCTCTCCTAACGATTTCTAAGATCTATCCGCAGGAGAAGAGGGAGGGGAGTACCTTGTTCGGGGGCTGGAGGCGTGCAGACCGTCGGGAAGCCATTTGCGCGGTGGCGGCATTGCCGGGAATTCTTCAACAGCAAGGGGAGGAATCTGAATCCGTTTGATCGAGCGTGTAACCTTCTCCTCTTGCTCAAAGGAGGCTGTTATAGATCTCCAAGTGGGGAGGGGAAAGGATGAAACATTCATGGCCATGAATGTTTCTCTTAATAACGTTTCGGTTATGATGTAGGGAAGAGGAAAAGGTGGAATATGAAATGGCTGATCCAGGTGGCGATTTTCTATTGGACCTCACTCTCTCTTTCTATTAAATAATTAGAGACGGAAACGGCCCATAAATATTCCTGCTGTACATTCCCATAATCAGAATTGATTATGACGTCGGTTACCGAAATTTCCAGTCTTGCTGACGTTTCGGCCTTGGTCACGGGCGTGACACATAGGTCACGGGCGTGACAGGCCCGGGTGGCCAATTTTGAGTTCGACGATCGTCGAACTGAGATCGACGATCGTCGAAGGGTGATCACGCCCTAGGTCACGGGCATGACACATGGGTCACGGGCGTGACAGGCCCGGGTGGCCAATTCTGAGTTCGACGATCGACGATCGTCGAAGGGTGGTCACGCCCTACGTCACGGGCGTGACACATGGGTCATGGGCGTGACAGGGTCATCAGGCAAATTCCGTGCTCGGCGATCGTCTCGCTGAGATCGACGATCGCCGAATGGGGTCACGCCCTTGGTCACGGGCTTGACACCTGGGTCACGGGCGTGACAGGGCCATGACGCAAATTTTGCGCTTCGACGATCGTCCCGCTGAGATCGACGATCGTCCCGCTGAGATCGAAGATCGTCGAAGGGGTCACGTCCTAGGTCACGGGCGTGACACATAGGTCACGGGCGTGACAGGCCTGGGTTGAAAATTTTGCGCCCGACAATCGTCTCCCTGAGATCGACGATCGTCAAAGGAGTCACGCCCTAGGTCACGGGCGTGACGGGTCGGTCACAGGCGTGACCAACCCGTGACCCGAAATCTCGGTTGATGTATTTCAATTTTTGGGCTTCCTAGCGTTCTGTTACGACCAACCGACTCCTAGGGGTCTAGCCGGAAATGGGATGTTACAAATCCCAATAAACAAAACAAAGATTTCGTCCCCGAAATCAAGGTTAAGCCTACGGGACTCTAATCGGGAAAAAGAAGCTTGTAACATCCCATGAGAATTGAAAGATTACATCTCTACGTTATGTTTTCTTTGTGCGGTTTCAAATGTTAGATTAATTCGCCCAATTAACTAGGTATATACACCCCAATAAACAAAAGATTAGCCCCTATTCTTGAAATTTCAGTTCTATTGGTTTAAAACAGGAAGGCAAATTGATTGTCCAGAGGGGTTGTGAGGTATACCTGACGAAAAAGTTCCGGGTATTTTTGCCGCATCAAGTCCTGTGGCTCCCATGTATGCTCCTCCTGCCCATGATTGTTCCACAGAACCTTGACTAACAGAACCTTCTTCCGTCGCAAGACCCGCACTGCTGTATTGTCAATCCTGATAGGCTCCAAGTTGACTGACCGATCCGAGGCCACCGGGCCATCTGCCGAGGAAATCAGCTGCTCAGGGCGTAGCAGAGCCCTCCGAAGTGAGGAGACGTGGAAGACGTCATGCAATCCCGCTAACACCGGTGGTAGCTCTAGTCTATAGGCTAAGAGGCCAATCCGCTCCAGGATCCTATAAGGCCCCATATATCTCAGGCTGAGCTTCTTCCGCCCGCGAACCCGCGAGACTCCGTGCATCGACCGTATCTTCAAGAAAACCCGGTCTCCCACCTGGAACTCCACTTGACGATGCCTCGCATCGTAGTATTTGGCCTGTCTGCTCTGGGCTTCTAACATCCTGTCCCGGATCAATCTAATCTGAGCATCTGTATCTCCCACAAACTCCGAGCCTAGTGCCTGCGGATCCTCATCCTAAACCCATGATAGTGGGGTCCTGCACCTTCTTCCGTACAATGCCTCGTATGAAGCCATGCCTATGCTGGACTGATGGGCGTTGTTGTACGAAAACTCGACCAGTGGCAGCAACCTCTCCCAAGGCTCGCCACGGTCCAAAATACATAGTCGCAACAGATCTTCTAGTGTATGGTTGGTGCGCTCTGTCTTCCCGTCGGTCTGAGGGTGAAAAGCTATGCTGAATGTCAACCGAGAACCCAGATGGGCCTGGACTGACCTCCATTCCCTCTGTTGGAACACCCTATTACTATTTGGGTCAGGATGACTATATTTCTATAGGGATTTTGTGTTGTGACCTCCTTGTTGTTATAAAGGTCACATAGGTTAGTTAGAGTCGACTTCAGCTCGACGCAGAGTCAACTTCAGCTCGACACAGAGTCAACTTCAGCTCGACGCAGAGTCGACTTCAGCTCGACGCAGAGTCGACCTCAGCTCGACGCTGAGTCGACCTCAGCTCGACGTGGAGTCGACCTCAGCTCGACGTTCCGTCAAGCCCAGTTCTGCTTTCTGAAACCACTCTCTGGCCGACGTGTGTCGTTCTCAGATCGACGTTTTATTGTGAGCTCGACGTTTTCCAGGCTCCCGTCAGTTTTGAATAGGAATTCAAACTCCTTCTGTCAGAACAATTAATGCTGAAGATTTATTGCCCGTTACAGCAAATCTGGTGCATGGCTCAAGGAATTTTCTAAGGAATGTTTGCCTGACACTTCCTTTTGAGACATGGACATTTAAGTAAAGCATTTAATGCTTGCTGCCAACGGTTATCAAAGACTCAGAAGAAGAACACAGAGATATTATTCTATCAGTAAACAGAGAACCACAAGACTTCTTCTTCTTGCTCTCTGTGATATTCATTCAAGCTTACACACAGGAATTCTGATTGCTTCAGACACAACCATCCAACTTGTTTGGATCATCTTTTGCTGGAGCAGATCAGATCATTGAAGACCTGTCACCCTTGTGCAAAGCTCTCCTTCCTGAACTACTTCTTGATCTCAGGGGGAGCTTTGACAACATCAACCGATCCACTTTGCTTCTCTCTACTTATTGATAGAGAAGACAACATCAGCTTTTTCTTTTTCTTTCTGTACAGGGTTTTAACTCCCTTCAAAAGTTACCTTTGGTTTTGCTGAAACCTGGTCAAAAATCAGCCCTTTGGTTTGTGAGAACCTAGTCAAAAACTCTCTGGTGCTCAAGACACCTGATCAACTCATCTTGAAGTGGATTCCTATCTAGGGTGATAGAAGAGTGGACTACCCAAGATTTTGGGGAACCACTATAGCTCCTTGTGTATTCTGGTTGCTTGTTTCTTTGTGTTTTGCTTTGTGCTGTGATTCTCTTCTTACTTTGATTAATTGCTATAGCACCATACACTAAGTAAATCTAAGCCTTCTCTCCATACAAGTTTTAATTTGCAAAACTATTTTAAATCACTCTATTCACCCCCCTCTAGAGTTAGGATTGATCTTATCCCTCACTTTCAATTGGTATCAGAGGCAGGTTGATCATTCATACAGGCTAACACCTGGATCAAAAGATCTCTGATAAGATCATTTCTCTCAAAAGGGTTATTTCTTTTAGTTTTACTTATCTTTAAAACTCATGGCACAAAACAAGGACTTTGCTAGCACCAGACCTCCTATGTGCAATCTCTCTAAGTTTGCACTATGGAAGGCAAGGATTAGACTTTACATGAATTCATTTGATGAGGACATCTTTAATTCTGTGTTGACAGATTGTCCAAGGCCTCCCACAGGAACAAGTACATCAGCTGTTCCTCCTCCTCCAGGAACTGATGCTGACATAAGAAAGTGGAAGGCAGCAGATGCTAAAGCCATGAACATCTTGGCTCAAACCATGTCAGATGACATTTTCCAGAAAGTAGCTGAATGCAATACTGCCAAAGAGATCTGGAAAAAACTTTCAGAAATTGTATCAGGTTCTGCAGATGAAAGAAAGGATAGGAGATCCTACCTCATCACCCAGTATGAGAACTTCAAAAAGGCAGAGTCTGAGTCAGTTGCTGACATGTACAACAGACTGAGTCTAATCATCAGTGAGCTTAGATCACTAGATAAGGACATATCTCTCACTGAGATAAATGACAAGATACTGACTTGTTTCCCTAGCTCTTGGGACTCAAGAATCTGGTCAATTAAAGATGGAAGGAATGTCTGTGAGTTATCCACAGAAGCTCTTCTAGGAAAGCTCAAGAGTTATGAGCAATTCATTAAGAAGAGAGAAGAAGAGCAGAAGTTATCCACACCAACTGAAAAGGTTGAGAAAACCATTGCCTTCAAGGCACAGGAAGAACAACCTAAAAAAAAGGTGTTGGGAAATAAAGAGCTTATGAGCCTACTTGTCAAAAGGTTCAATAAGCTGAATAAAAAGAACTTCAGAAGATGGTCATCCAAAGACAAAGACAAGCCAAGGTATGACAGATCTACTAATAAAGATATTATCTGTTTTGGCTGCAGGAAACCAGGACACATTGTCCCCAACTGTCCAGAAAATCAAGATAAGGACAGAAGGGACAAGAAGGAAATAAAAGATAAAAGGAAGGATAAGGAGTCAAGGAAGTACCATGACAAGCCTTCCTCCAGCAACAGCAAGCACACCAGAAAAGGATTTGTGGCTGAATCCTGGATTGACTCTGATGAATCTGATTCATCATCCAGCTCTAGTGATGATGAGGATGATGTAGAAGAAAAAGGATTCTGCATGATGGCCATCAATGCATCTCAAAAGAATACTGATTCAGAGCTTGATGCTGACTACCTATCTGATCAGGAACTTACTGAGGATCAGGTAATAGATTCATTTGATTTTAATTCTGATGAATTTAAATCTAAGTTCAAATCTATGTGCGTTGACTTAATTGAATCTCAAAAGTTAATTATAACTCTTAGAGAACAATTGATTGAATGCAAATCCATTAACTCAGATAATCTTAGACTCTTAGAAGAGTTGAAGCAGTGTGGGGAGGAGATAGCTTCACTGAAAGGTGAACTATCTAAGGCCAAACAATTTGAAGAAACCCTTAATGGGAGAAGTATCAAATTAATGGACATCACAAGTACAATGAACTCAAGATTGAATGGTTCACTGGGCTTGGGTGCTTCATCCAGCCAACCCATAGTGCTGACAACTCCAATCAAATTTACCAGTGACAAAGGTAAAGGAGTCTTGATAGTGGCTAGGAAGAATGCTGACTTAACCCAAGAAACTGGACAAAAAGCGTCGAACGAAGCTCGACGGAGGTCGAACAGAGCTCGACGTAATCGCAAGAAAATGTCGAACTCAGGTCGACGCCTTCTACCTTCTGAACAAAGCAAGACTTCGCCGTCGAATGGAGCTCGACGCACTCACCAGAGTCCGTCGACCGAAGCTCGACGTGCGTCGAGCCAAGTTCAGAGCAAAAGTCAGTTCTCAGGGGTTAATTCAAGATTTAATTCCAGCTCCACATCTCATCACTTTAACCCTTATGCTGAATGGATAATACCTCCTAGGAGATATCATCCTGTAGGCTATAAGAGTCAACCTGAGATGTCTTTTATTTCAGAGTTTAAAGGATATCAAGAAAGGCCCAAGGTAAACTGGGTCAAAAACAATTGATTTGTTGTATGTGCAGGTAAAGACCTATCCAATTGAGAACCAGCAGTGGTACTTGGACAGTGGGTGCTCAAAGCACATGACTTGCAACAAGGAGAACCTTGTGTCCTTCAAAGCCAAACATGGACCCAAAGTAATCTTTGGAGATTCAAACTTTGGACAAACAAAAGGCTATGGCCAAGTCAAAATAGGGTCAATTACATTCAAGAAAGTGGCCTATGTGGAAGGACTAAAGCACAACTTAATCAGCATCAGCCAGCTATGTGATGCTGGTTATCAGGTTTGGTTTACCAACTCAGCATGTAATATTGCATTAAATAACAACATTGTTTTAATTGGTAATAGACAAGATAACATATATCTAGCTGATTTCAATTCATCTAAAGTAGATATTTGTTTATTTAACTCCCTTAGCAAACCTAATGAACTATGACATAAAAGATTAGGACATGTGAACCTTAGAACCATTGCTAAGTTATCCAAAGACAACCTTGTTAGAGGACTACCTTCTGGTCCCTACAAGAAGGAAGGACTTTGCAAGGCTTGTCAATTAGGCAAGCAAACTAAAAATAGTTTCAAGTCACTTAATAAGAGTGATTCACCTAGAATTTTGTACTTATTGCACATGGACCTTTTTGGACCAATTAATGTACAAAGCCTAGGAGGGAAATCTTATGCTTTAGTAGTTGTAGATGACTTCTCAAGATTCACTTGGGTGTTCTTTCTGAGAAAGAAGTCTGATAACTTCAAGATTTTGACAGATTTTCTCAAAGGCATACAGATTGAGTTCAATACTCACATTGCCCTGATCAGAAGTGATCATGGGACAGAGTTTGATTCTCTTCTTATGCTAGAGTTCTGTCAGAAGGAAGGTATCAGGCTCACTTTCTCAGCTCCGAGAACTCCTCAACAAAATGGGGTAGTTGAAAGGAAAAATAGAACCCTTATTGAATCTGCCACAACATTGTTGACAGATGCTCACCTTCCTCTAACCTTTTGGGCAGAGGCTGTGAACACCTCCAACTATGTTTTGAATAGAAGCCTGATACATAAACTGAAGGGTAAGACTCCCTATGAGTTACTCAAAGGGAAGAAACCTAAAGTAAATTATTTCAAAATTTTTGGTTGCATTTGCTTCATTCACAATAATGACAAGAAATACCTAGCTAAATTTGAAGCCAAAGCTGATGAAGGAGTGTTTCTGGGATACTCCATGATTAGCAAGGCTTATAGGGTTTTTAACAAGTGCTCTAATAAAATTGAAGAATCCATGCATGTTACATTTGATGAAACTAATATGTCTTATAAGGAGAAGGAGACTTCTACCATAAGCAATTTGCAGGAACATTCAATTTCAGAAAATCTGAAGCAGCTTACCATCACAGACAAAGATTCATTACCTTCAACAATTCAACAAGACGCTGAACTTAGTGACAATGAAGAGGAATCTCAGGTTTTGGAAAGCTCAAATGGTCAACAAATTGAAGAACCAGTTGTTGTTCCACAAGAGGAAACAACAACACAGGTTGGTGCACCATCAACACCCCTTGTTGATTTAGTAACAACAAGAGATCACCCAATTTCACAAGTAATTGGAGATATCTCAGTAGGTGTGCAAACAAGGAATCAAGTTAATCACAATATTATGCACACTTGCTTTCTTTCTCAAATTGAGCCTCAAACAATACAAGATGCAGAGCAAGATCCAAACTAGATCATTGCAATGCAAGAGGAGTTGAATCAATTTGAAAGGAATAAAGTTTGGGAATTAGTACCAAGACCAAGGAACCAGCAAATTGTTGGAACCAAATGGGTATTCAGGAACAAGTTGGATGATCAAGGAATAATTGTGAGAAACAAGGCAAGACTTGTTGCACAAGGATATTGCCAAGAAGAAGGGATTGATTATGACCAAACCTTTGCACCAGTTGCAAGGTTGGAGGCCATAAGAATCTTTCTTGCATATGCAGCTCACAAGAGATTCAAGGTATATCAGATGGATGTCAAGAGTGCATTTCTCAATGGAGACATCAAGGAAGAGGTTTATGTAAAGCAACCTCCAGGTTTTATCTCTCCAACCTCTCCTGATCATGTTTTTAAACTGCATAAAGCTTTACATGGTCTCAAGCAAGCTCCTAGAGCATGGTATGAGACCTTAGCTTGTTTTTTATTGGAAAATGATTTTAAAAGGGGTATAGTAGACCAAACTCTCTTTATTAGAACCCATAGGTCCCATATCCTACTAGTACAAATTTATGTAGATGATATCATATTTGGGTCTACTGATTCAAACTTATGCAAAAAGTTCTCACAACTTATGCATTCAAAGTTTGAAATGAGTAGCATGGGTGAGCTTGCTTTCTTTCTAGGATTGCAAGTTAAACAACATGTGGATGGCATTTTTATTTCTCAAACCAAGTATGCAAGAGAACTGGTTAAGAAATTTGGAATGTCTGAAGCATCTTCTATGAAAACACCTATGCATACAAATGTTGTTTTAGATGCTGATGAATCTGGAAAACCAGTTGATCAGACAAACTATAGAGCAATCATTGGCTCATTACTTTATCTAATAGCTAGTAGACCTGACATAATGTTTGCTACATGCATTCGTGCTAGATTCCAAGTAAGCCCTAGAGAGTCCCACCTCACATTAGTTAAGAGGATTCTTAGGTATGTAAAAAGTTGTCCTAATCTAGGTCTCTGGTATCCACATGACTCAGGATTTGATCTAACTGGATTTTCAGATTCTGATTATGCTGGATGTAGAGTAGACAGGAAAAGCACAAGTGGAACTTGTCAATTCCTTGGTGATAGACTTGTCTCCTGGTTTTGTAAGAAACAAACTTCTGTGTCCACATCAACTGCTGAAGCTGAATACATGGCTGCAGGCAGTTGTTGCTCACAGATTTTGTGGATTCAAAACCAGCTCCTAGACTATGGCTACAACTTACAGATGTCTAAAATTTTTTGTGATAATACTAGTGCAATTTGCATTGCACAAAATCCAGTTCTTCATAGTAGGACTAAGCACATAGAGATCAGACATCACTTCTTAAGGGATAATGTAGAAAAGAAGAAAATTGCACTAGAATACATTTCCACTGAACTACAAAGAGGAGATATTTTCACCAAGCCCTTGGATGAAAAGAAGCACTTCTTCTTCCTCAATCAGTTGGGAATGCTAGATGGAGACAGTATAAATTAAAACTCCAAGATTTTGAAACCCATAATTAACAGGAATAGGAAAAATTTCATTTTAAAATTCCTCTGTCTGAGTGGTTTCTTTGAGCTCTGAACTAAGCTCGACGTTGCGTCGAACTAAGATCGACGGTCCGTCGCCCTCAAAAGCGTCGAACGTCGACCTCAACTTCTAGCGTTGAACTAACCTTCTTCCGTCGCAAGACCCGCGCTGCTGTATTGTCAATCCTGATAGGCTCCAAGTTGATTGACCGATCCGAGGCCACCGGGCCATCTACCGAGGAAATCAGCTGCTCAGGGCGTAGCAGAGCCCTCCGAAGTGAGGAGACGTGGAAGACGTCATGCAATCCCGCTAACACCGGTGGTAGCTCTAGTCTATAGGCTAAGAGGCCGATCTGCTCCAGGATCCTATAAGGCCCCATATATCTCAGGCTGAGCTTCTTCCGCCCGCGAACACGCGAGACTCCGTGCATCGACCGTATCTTCAAGAAAACCCGGTCTCCCACCTGGAACTCCACTTGACGATGCCTCGCATCGTAGTATTTGGCCTGTCTGCTCTGGGCTTCTAACATCCTGTCCCGAATCAATCTAATCTGAGCATCTGTATCTCCCACAAACTCTGAGCCTAGTGCCTGCGGATCCTCATCCTGAACCCATGATAGTGGGGTCCTGCACCTTCTTCCGTACAATGCCTCGTATGGAGCCATGCCTATGCTGGACTGATGGGCGTTGTTGTACGAAAACTCGACCAGTGGCAGCAACCTCTCCCAAGGCTCGCCACGGTCCAAAATACATAGTCGCAACAGATCTTCCAGTGTATGGTTGGTGCGCTCTGTCTTCCCGTCAGTCTGAGGGTGAAAAGCTGTGCTGAATGTCAACCGAGAACCCCAGATGGGCCTGGACTGACCTCCATTCCCTGTGTTGGAACACCCTATTACTATTTGGGTCAGGATGACTATATTTCTATAGGGATTTTGTGTTGTGACCTCCTTGTTGTTATAAAGGTCACATAGGTTAGTTAGAGTCAACTTCAGCTCGACCCAGAGTCAACTTCAGCTCGACGCAGAGTCAACTTCAGCTCGACGCAGAGTCAACTTCAGCTCGACGCAGAGTCGACCTCAGCTCGACGCTGAGTCGACCTCAGCTCGATATGGAGTCGACCTCAGCTCGACGTTCCGTCAAGCCCAGTTCTGCTTTCTGAAACCACTCTCTGGCCGACGTGTGTCGTGCTCAGATCGACGTTTTATTGTGAGCTCGACGTTTTCCAGGCTCCCGTCAGTTTTGAATAGGAATTCAAACTCCTTCTATCAGAACAATTAATGCTGAAGATTTATTGGCCGTTACAGCAAATCTGGTGCATGGCTCAAGGAATTTTCTAAGGAATGTTTGCCTGACACTTCCTTTTGAGACATGGACATTTAAGGAAAGCATTTAATGCTTGCTGCCAACGGCTATCAAAGACTCAGAAGAAGAACACAGAGATATTATTCTATCAGTAAACAGAGAACCACAAGATTTCTTCTTCTTGCTCTCTGTGATATTCATTCAAGCTTACACACAGGAATTCTGATTGCTTCAGACACAACCATCCAACTTGTTTGGATCATCTTTTGCTGGAGCAGATCAGATCATTGAAGACCTGTCACCCTTGTGCAAAGCTCTCATTCCTGAACTACTTCTTGATCTCAGGGGGAGCTTTGACAACATCAACAGATCCACTTTGCTTCTCTCTACTTATTGATAGAGAAGACAACATCAGCTTTTTCTTTTTCTTTCTGTACAGGGTTTTAACTTCCTTCAAAAGTTACCTTTGGTTTTGCTGAAACCTGGTCAAAAATCAGCCCTTTGGTTTGTGAGAACCTGGTCAAAAACTCTCTGGTGCTCAAGACACCTGATCAACTCATCTTGAAGTGGATTCCTATCTAGGGTGATAGAAGAGTGGACTACCCAAGATTTTGGGGAACCACTATAGCTCCTTGTGTATTCTGGTTGCTTGTTTCTTTGTGTTTTGCTTTGTGTTGTGATTCTCTTCTTACTTTGATTAATTGCTATAGCACCATACACTAAGTAAATCTAAGCCTTCTCTCCATACAAGTTTTAATTTGCAAAACTATTTTAAATCACTCTATTCACCCCCCCTCTAGAGTTAGGATTGATCTTATCCCTCACTTTCACCCTGGATGTAAACCGCCCATCCCGATTCGAAACGATAGTCTTGGGCACCCCATGATAATGCACAAAATGCTCAATGAACCTCCGTACTAGTACACTAACCGGTGCGTCCTTCGCCACTGGAATGAATCTGGCCACCTTTGTTAGTCTGTCCACTATCACCCAGATTGAGTCATTCCCCGCACGGGATCGAGGTAGCTCATGTATGAAGTCCATGGCTATATCCTCAAATTTCCACTCCGGCACCGGAAGCGGCTGCAGCAAGCCTGCCGGGTTCCTACACTCCGCCTTCACGAGCTGGCAGGCCTCGCAATGCGTCACAAAGTATGCAATATCTTTCTTCATACCCGGCAAGTACATCGTCCTCTTCAAATCCTTTACCATCTTGGTGATCCCCAGGTGTACCGAATACCGGCTGCAGTGAGCTTCCGTCAAAATGTCCTCCCGGATCCGTCTCCCTGCTAGTATATAGACTCTGCCTCGGAAACACAGGAGACCATCCCTCAAAGAGTAATCTCCTGTCATGCCTTCCTTCAAGGCTCGGAATATCGGCTCAGCTCTCTCATCCAGCATCTGCCCATCTCTGATGCAGTCTCGAATATCATCAGTAGTAACCATTGACCCCAGGTACTCCATGTATAGCTCCGGGTCATCCTCAGACACTAGTGAAATCTGCATCTCCTCGAACGATCTAACCAACTTCAAGGCCATCAGCTGCGGGCCTACTCCTGTCGTACTCGCTCTCCGGCTCAGAGCATCTGCGACCACGTTCGCCTTCCCCGGATGGTAGTGCATGGTGTACTGGTAGTCCGACAGAAATTCCACCCAGCATCTCTGCCTGATGTTTAACTCCTTCTGGGTGTCGATGTACTTCAGATTCTTGTTGTCGGAGAAGATATCGGAATGTACTCCGTAGAGATAGTATTGCCAGATCTTAAGAGCAAAAATAACTGCCCCCATCTCCAAATCGTGCACGGGGTAGTTTTGCTCGTGCTGCTTCAACTGATGGGAGGCATAGGCTATTACGTGTCCGTTCTGCATCAGAACGGCACCCATCCCCTGATAGGAAGCATCTGAATACACCTGTAATCCCTCCTTCCCTGACGGAAGAGCAAGGATGGGAGCCGAGGTGAGACGATCCTTCAGCTCCTGGAAAGCTGATTCGCAACGAGGCGTCCAGATAAAAGGGGACTCCTTCTTCGTCAGAGACGTAAGAGGGAGGGCAATCTGAGAGAACCCCTTTACGAACTTCCGGTAGTAACCGGCAAGTCCCAAGAAACTTCGAACATCCGAGGCCGACTTTAGTGGTGGCCAATCCTGTACAGCCTGGACCTTTGCCGGATCCACTGCCAGACCTGCTCCACTGATGACATGGCCCATAAAGGCCACCTCCTTTATCCAGAACTGGCACTTGCTGTACTTGGCATACATCTCATGCTCCCGCAGCTTCCCCAAGGTCAAGGCCAGATGTCTCACGTGCTCCTCCTCCGTCCTTGAATAGATAAGGATGTCATCGATGAATACGATGACGAAGACGTCCAGATACTCCTCGAACACCCGATTCATCAAGGCCATGAATGCGGAGGGTGCATTCGTGAGCCCGAAAGGCATCACGGTAAACTCGTACAACCCATATCTGCTGCTGAAGGCTGTCTTCGGGATGTCCTCCTCCCGAATGCGAAGCTGGTAGTACCCTGACCTCAGATCCAGCTTTGAGAACCAATGGGCTCCCTCCAGCTGGTCAAATAGCTCGTCTATCCTTGGTAAGGGATAAGTATTCCGGACCGTCAACCTGTTCAGGGCCCGGTAATCTATGCACAGTCGAAGGGTCCCGTCCTTCTTCTTAACGAACATCACCGGAGCTCCCCATGGTGAAGAGCTAGGCCGAACGAACCCGGCCTCCACTAACTCCTGAAGCTGGCTTCGGAATTCCACCAACTCCTTTGGGGCCATTCGATAGGGAGCTCTGGATATCGGCTTAGCCCCTGCTATGAGCTGAATCTGAAAGTCCTTCTCTCGGTGCGGGGGTAGCCCTGGTACCTTCTCCGGAAACATGTCGGCGAAGTCCCGCACTACTGGAATATCTGAAATGGAGTCCTTGGCCACGACCGCCTCAAAAAGGACCTGATAAACTTCTCCCCCCTGCAGGTGGGCCTTAACGGCCTGCACAGACGATAATAAGGTACGAGGTGCTGGTATAATACCTTCGATGATAATGAAGGAGTCGCCGTGCCTCACAGTGATCCTCTTCGCCACGCAGTTGATCTGAGCATGGTTCCAGCATAGCCAAGTCATGCCCAGGATCAGATCGTAATCTGGCATCTTCAGAATCGTCGCTGGTGCCTCAAATGCCTTCCCGCCGATCCTAGCTTCCATATTGCAATGAGCAGAGGTCATTATCTCTGATCCATCGAGTAGGCGCACCCTCATCATCTTCCCGGTGAATGGCTCCACACCTTCCAGTCCTTTCACGAAATCCTCCGACACGAATGAGTGCGAAGCACTAGTGTCGAAGAGGGTGTGAGCGGGCTTGCCGCTAACGAAGACAATGCCTAGGGTAATTAAGTGTCTTAGTATTTTTTTTTGTAGCTGTCTTCTCTTAATTTCTAACTAGGTTATGTCTAGAATACTAGTTTATATGAAGAAAATTTAAAAGTACTGCCATACCTGCGATAACCTGCTCTGGCTTTTGGGGCTGTGTCAGGTCTAGAGCATACACCTGCTCCCTCTCTGGCCTGCGGCCTCGATCCTGAAATCCTCGTCCTCGGTCCTGTCCTCGTCCGCCAAACTACCGGGGAGGTGGAGCGCCCTGATGTGCTGGTGGGAGTGCTCGCCTCATAGGGCAGTTCCTCTTGATATGCCCCGGCTGGTTGCACTGATAGCATACCGGTGGCTGCTCAGCTGTCCTTGGCATTTCCAGCATCTGTATAGGCTGAGGAGCCAGTACCCCTTGACTCCTCTGCTCCTGCCCAAACTCCTGACGAGGCTGATCCCCGTTCCTTCTCTCCCCAATAACCTGGCCCCGAGGACGGTCTCTACGACCTCCAATCACTGTATCATCACCCGGTCTCTTCCGGCTCTTTACTGTAAGCTGATCCGCCTCTCTCTTCTTAGCCATCTCCAGAATCCTGGCCAAAATCCCCTCTGAGAGGAAAAGGAGGGCCTGTCTCATGTTGTCTTGCAGCCCCTTATAAAACCTCCGGGCATAGCCAGCATCGTCTAACTGATAAGCGTCCGCATAACGGGCCAGGTGAGTGAACTCCTGATAGTACTCCACCACAGTCCTGTTCCCCTGCCTCAATCGCAGGAATCTATCCTCCAGGTCATCCCTCGCCGACTGAGGTACAAAATGTCCCAAGAGCGCTGCTCTGAACTCCTCCCAAGTAATATCAGCGCAATCCATCCCCGCAAAGGTGGTGTCAAGCTGAGACTTCCACCACCTCTTTTTGTGTGACTCTAGGCAGGAGACTGCCAAAGCAACTGCCTCCTCAGTGGGGCATCGAATCCCTACCAGCATCTCGTAAATGGTATCCAACCATTCCTCCTCAGTCGGGGCTTGCTGAGCTCTGAAGGCCTCCAGAATGGCCGTCAGTGTTTGCCCCATCTCCATCTACTGGAACGGAGCTGGAGCCGGCGGAGGCGGGACCACATTTGGAGCCTGGGGTGTCCCCTGCTGTGATGTATGGTTCGTCGCAGGCTACAAGTAAAAATTCCGTTTGTTAGAGAGCGAATGAATGGAATTTTTAAGAGGGGTTAGGATGGACTCTCATGTGTGATTTTCCTTATGGGCACACCACTGCTTCCGCTGCTAGTTTGTCCGCAAACTAAGCTCGCACGGGGGTGGCTTAAGATTTTGTGGACTACTTCTCTTTTGATCGAGGTCTCCTCTGATACCACTTGTTGGAGCCCCTTTTTTTTTCTTTTTCGACACCGGGTTCTTAGCCCAGAACTGCTGCTTTGCGGTGGCACCGACTCACGGGAAGGCCGCCACTACAAAACGCCAATTCTGCCGGCCCTTTTCGATCACGAGAGAGAGAAGTAATTATACATAAATGTAAACAAGTCCACAGAAGCATGTAAATAAAAGTGAAATCACAATCAGTCCATCAGTAGATAATAATAGGAAGTAGATAATAGAAGTACTGTAAAGATACAGTTTAGATAAACGGGCTCGAGCCCGGTACATCAGAGTCCTCACTACAATTCACTCATCGCAGAACTAAAAAGGTACTAATCACTCACGGAGCTGGTCGCAGGTGCACCGGTGCTAGACTGACCCACCTCCATGCGCAATGTACTCCGCTGGTGCCGGTCCCTGGACTGCTGGTCCCTGTCTCCCATCCGGAGATCCTGTAATGTTGTTGTTCGGAAACCATTAGTCATAAAGACTAAGCCCTATCATCCCCTACCCCTCCCCCTACGGCTCCTAAGCACCGAGCGGAGAGGAGGAAAGGGAAGCTACAAAGGTGGAGAATAATCAAGCAGGTGACAGGGGAGTTATTCTAACAACTATATAGAACAAAGTACAACTAACAATCCTATGATAGTAAGTGGTAAAGAAGAGAAGTAGTAAGTAGCAATTGTATAAAAAGGCAGCTAGAGAATAGTAAGTAAACAAGCAAGTAAATAAGTAAGTAACCTTAACTTATATGAATGCCCATACAAACTTATAAGTTAAGGGGTCTTCTGTAAGGCTCCCATCGTATAAAAAGTCCCATACCGATTTATACGTTGGGGTGTCTGTTGTATGCAAATATGAGTGTAGTGATATGCTATGTCATGATTCATGCAAGTGCAACATACGCACACGACTCTATGCGCACAGACCTTTAGTTCCCCATGCTCGGGCAGCTAGCTTCACTCCCAGGAACCTCCGTAGTGGCAAACGGAGACAGTGGGTCGGGCCCCCCACTCCTAGGCGGGTATCCACACTACCGGGCCTAGCCCTTCCGTACACCCCTAGAAGAACACAACCTAGAGTATCCGCGTACTACTGCTGGCTATACCCACCAGACTTTCTTTGGCTAAGTGTCCCACACCGCCGAGTCAACGTACCGATGCTGGTGTGAACGACAATCAGATATCGAAGACCCACCACCTTTATTCTGTACTCCAACCCTCGAGCCCTCGGCTCCCCGGACTGTCCCATCCGTGCACCTTCAGAGCTACCGTCTGAATGGCAACCAAACCAATTATACTACCTTCCTAGCTATCGGGGTATATGTGTGTGCAACCCTAATTATACTAGTTGCTCTTTAGATTATTAATTCTACAGTTTACATTAGCCTAGGACTGCCCCCGGTATTCCCCGTGAAGGGCTCTCAAAGGGCACTAGGAACTATGATGGTAGCTGAAACCCACCATTCCCTTTCGTAAGGCACTTATTATTATTGGTTGATACCCATTACCCGATCCCTTTTTAAGTTACTTTAGATCTGGCCCTAGCGTATTAAGACTCTTCCACTACTACTCGGGGTGGACGATCTTTTGTCGTTCCCGTACGCCCTTATCCTTAACCAGTCTCGCACTCTACCTATCCTGACCCCAATAATGGACTTAAACCTAGCTTGCCCTAACCAACCAGAAACTACCAAAATTCTATCTCCCAAAGTTCATTATCCGCTCTAGTTCAGTTTCCTGTGGTTTTACTATATGCAGCCCATCCTAAGATACGTGAGGAGTATAAGGGGAGGTACTCCAAATTGTCTTCCTAATCTCCTATAATATTTACGCTAAGACCAAGATTTCCAAATTTTCCTATTTATCGGGCAGTTAATTTATTTATTCTAAGATTCCAAATGCCCTAGTATGAACATGAAGTGCACTAATGAGCCAACAATAAATCATCATAAAATCAGTAAAAATCCTATGAAGCATTTAAACAGCAATTCCAAGTTTTGAGAAATTCCAGAGGTGTTTAGGCCTATATTTCCTAATTTACAATTTTAGGCCATTTCTACTATATTATGAAGGAAGTACAGTAAATATGTATCCAAAAATACCAAGAAAATTATATAAGCTTTATGGTGACCTAAAACCATCAGAAACCAAGTCCCATAATTTTTCTCTAATATTTCGGCTCTGAATCTATTTTAATGTAAAATGCTAATTTTCCCAGCTTAGTGAAGGAGATGCTATTTTTAATCATCTAAAATTCCATATAAAATTACAAGGTGACTAGCATAACTTTAAACACCCACTGACCAAATTTCATAATTTTTCAGATAGTAATTGGACATTATTTGTATTTTTGACTCCATGTCACAACTAGTACGTTAAAGAAATATGTACCCAAAATAATCCGTTAAAATTTCCAAGAAAAATACAGAAGGTATAACATGCTATGAGATGCCCTAATCCAAGGTTACATAACATTCCAGTGCATATAAATTCAAAAATCATCAAGATAAATATCTAAGGCACAATTAGAGTTGTAAATGAAGTACTGTATTAATTAACCCAAAAATCTCAACAAAATTATAACATGGCTATTTAGATTAGAAAATCACCCTACTCTGATTTTACTTGATTTAAAGTTCATTTGATAGCTTAATAATTCAAATTAAGTTTGGTGACCTAAACTAGGGTTAGGATTTTAGGTGGCCTAGCTGTCTCCAAATACCCTAAACTTTTGTCCAGAGAACTATACTGGCCCTATGGTTCTCTCCACCAAATTTTAAGTCAGTCCAAGGTCATTTGACTCCATGACCTTCACAACCCCAAAAACCACAATTATGGGATTTTCCCTAGGGTTCTAGGGCTACCCTACACCAAACCACCCCAAACTCCCTTGGAGGGTGTGTCATGCCCTAAACAGCCTTTGGACAAAATATCAGCCTCTGTTGAGGTGATATGACCACCCAAATACCAAGGGGGTGTTTGATCCTAAATTATCCTATAAGGACCAACCTAGGGTTGGATAAAAGCTTAATCAAAACATCTCCAAATGAGATGAAATTTTTACCAGAACCTTATGATAAACCCAGGAACCACTCATCAAAATTTGGGAGGGTTTGGAAGTTATTTAGCCGTCTTATTAAATTATGGTAGGATTATTGAATTTTTCTAAAAACTATAGAAAAAACATTTTCCAAAAATCCTAATTTTTGGATAACACCTAGATATAGGTATGTTTGGGCCACACCCCAAATTTCAAGTCATTTTGATGACTGGATTGGAGTGGGGAATTTTTCTAAGGTTAATACAACCCTATGGATAGACCTCACCAAAAAGTGTGCTGTGGTCTAACCAAGACTCCAAATCGAGTGAAATAAATTTTGAATTAAACTAAACTTCAAAGGCTACATTTTCTATGTTAACCACTTTTTTATTTTTCAGCCCCTACGGGCAATAATTTTCAGTTTAAACCTAGTGCACAGTAAAGGAAATTAATTCCTAATTATACAATATATAATATATTAAAATGCTATTGTTCACCTTCTTCTTTAGCCCGAACCAGCAACCTAAAAACATAAGCTTGAAACCTGTAGCTTTTCTAAGGCCATTTTTTGGCCACCCAGCCATCTCCCTGGCCGGCCACCACCACCACCTCCTCTGTTGAGGTGAGGGGTACCGTCGGGCGGCTGCACGGCCGCCGGAGAGGCGGTTTCCGGCGAACCCGCCACCATGAAATTTCGGAAAAACCATGGAAACGCTCACCCGATCCAGCTCTTTTGAGCCCGATATCTCTCCTAATGATTTCTAAGATCTATCCGCAGAAGAAGAGGGAGGGGAGGACCTTGTTCGGGGGCTGGAGGCGTGCAGACCGTCGGGAAGCCATTTGCGCGGTGGCGGCGTCACCGGGAATTCTTCAATAACAAGGGGATGAATCTGAATCCGTTTGATCGAGCGTGTAACCTTCTCCTCTTGCTCTAATGAGGCTGTTATAGATCTCCAAGTGGGGAGGGGAAAGGATTAAACATTTATGGCCATGAATGTTTCTCTTAATAACGTTTTGGTTATGATGTAGGGAAGAGGAAAAGGTGGAAGATGAAATGGCTGATCCAGGTGGCGATTTTCTATTGGACCTTACTCTCTCTTTCTATTAAATAATTAGAGACGGAAACGGCCCATAAATATTCCTGCTGTACATTCCCATAATCAGAATTGATTATGACGTCGGTTACCGAAATTTCCAGTCTTGCTGAAGTTTCGGCCTTGGTCACGGGCGTGACACATAGGTCACGGGCGTGACAGGCCCGGGTGGCCAATTCTGAGTTCGACGATCATCGAACTGAGATCGACGGTCGTCGAAGGGTGGTCACGCCCTAGGTCACGGGCGTGACACATGGGTCACGGGCGTGACAGGCCCGGGTGGCCAATTCTGAGTTCGACAATCGTCGAACTGAGATCGACGATCGTCGAAGGGTGGTCACGCCCTATGTTACAGGCGTGACACATGGGTCACGGGCGTGACAGGGTCATCAGGCAAATTCCGTGCTCGGCGATCGTCTCGCTGAGATCGCCGATCGCCGAAGGGGGTCACGCCCTTAGTCACGGGCGTGACACCTGGGTCACGGGCGTGACAGGGCCATGACGCAAATTCTGCGCTTCGACGATCGTCCCGCTGAGATTGACGATCGTCGAAGGGGTCACACCCTAGGTCATGGGCGTGACACATAGGTCACGGGCGTGACAGGACTGGGTTGAAAATTCTGCGCCCGACGATCGTCTCCCTGAGATCGACGATCGTCGAAGGAGTCACGCCCTAGGTCACGGGTGTGACGGGTCGGTCACGGGCGTGACCAACCCGTGACCCGAAATCTCGATTGATGTATTTCAATTTTTTGGCTTCCTAGCGTTCTGTCACGACCAACCGACTCCTAGGGGTCTAGCCGGAAATGGGATGTTACAATACTTCTGGTTTAGAAGGGATCTTCGATCATCCCTTACTTCATCAGTGCCTTTCATCAAGATGATTAGGCAGTGCCAAATGTCTTTGGCAGTCCTGCAATTGCAGAAAACCTACATCATGGAATCATCGACGGCGCTTACCAGAATGTTCTGAGCTTTCTTGTCGAGTCCAACAAGCACCATCTTATCCTTATCCATTTCTGAAAGTTTCTTGGGCACTTTCTTGGTTGGATCAATGGTGGAGGCCTTAGTGGGAATATAAGGTCCCTCCTACACTACCATGAAGAGTCGTGGGTCGACTGCTTCCATGTAGTACCTGATCCTTTCCTTCCAGATAGGAAAGTTCAGCTTGGTGCACACTGGGATCTTCCCTGAATACTTGAGTCCTTCCATTTCAGAGAGCTTCTTTCTTCTTGACACTAGATGCGGGAACTTACTCAAGATGTTAACCTTATTGACGAGTAACCTCCCTCTGATACCACTTGAAAGTCAATCTAGTGTCAAATACCTTCACCTATGGGGGGGATAGGTTATTTGCAGTCTTATTGTGGAATTAAAAATAAACCTGCACAAGAAACAAGACAAGCACAACACAGAAACACACATGTAGTTATAGTGGTTCCCCGATTTTGGTACGTCCACTTTCCCCCTTCGACCTATCTCCCAACAAGGGACGACTCGGTCACTTCACCAACCAGATTGAAATCCAATCCTCACACTATGGAAGAAACCCTTCCACCCAAAGGAGTCACTATTCCTTCACCACGGGTTGAACCCAACACTTACAACTAGGAATCAAAATTCCCTTACAACAAAATGAAAATAGAATGTATAGAAATACAAACTACGTATGGAGAGCTCGGTGTCCCTCTTCGGTCGATGAAGCGTTCTTAAAGAAGACGAAGAGTCCACGACCGAAGCACTCTCTTGGAGAGGATCTTCCCGAGATCGGCGGCGGCAAAGGATTGCGGCGGCGATGCTTTGTAGATCCAAACTTCTTGACGAAGCTAGCGAGGTCTACCAACGATCTTACTTGGATCGATCGTCTCAATTGATTCGAAGGGGACAGATATTCCCGCTCAACAAATCAAGAGACAAAGGATCTCAAGATAGATACGTGAGACACTAAGTTTAGCTTCATTTCTATCGTCGGGAGATCAGAGAAGATCTGAGATCTGCAACGACGACGATCTTGCGAGCGACGACGGCGAGCAGTGGAGTTCCGCGATTAGCTAGGTCGACGGCGGCTCGATTTCGTAGATATGAATATACTGTTCTTCTTATTTTTAGGGTTTCAAAATACATGAGTATTTATACCCAAAGACATCCCAAGATAGCCGTTGGGGGACCCACCAGGTCAACCCTATGCACGGGACGGAACAGCGCGTGACGACCAGGACCGGTTCAGCGAGCAGACAAAAAAATACCTAAGGAAATTTCGGCAGGAATCGCTGGTGATTCCTGTCGAAGTTGGCGGGAATCACTTATGATTCCCGTCGAATTTTCCTTGGTAGAATTCCAGTTGGAATTCTGGTCATCCGGAGGGAATCGATGGGAATGCGCGGTGATTCTCGACGAATCGGCGAGAATAACTTGGTGATTCCTGCCGATTCTGCCTTAGTAGAATTCTTGAAGGCGTTGAGTCAGCCGGATGCAGTCGGCGGGAATCGGCGAGTGATTCTCGACGATTCGGCGAGAATCACTAGTGATTCCCGCCGAATCGGCGAGAATCACTTGGTGATTCCCGTCGAATTTTCCTTGGAAGATTTCTTCTTCCTTCCTCTGCACTTGGTCTTTGACCCATCTTTGCTCCTCTTCTGCTCTTGATCTATCTCAGCCCTGTACTTGAAAATAAGTACACTCCAATAAAGAGAGTACACATGAGCCAACACACTGATCTGCTCAACGAGGGATTACGTTGCGCAGACCCGTGTATATTGACCCACTGCACCCTGACATTGGTGTGTACTTAGCATGGAATAGCTGCAAGCACGTCTTGAAGAAAATCATCAAATACATTATCTATTCACCTTAGCTTGTTCAGGGACTTCTTCAAATCAGGTATATTGTGGATACAATACCTAACACAAGGTATTCCAAATGGATGCAAAGTCAGCATTTTTGAATGGTGACTTAAAAGAGGAAGTTTATGTTGAACAACCTTTAGGTTTTGTAGATCCTCTTTATTCTAACTATGTATATAGGCTTAATAAAGCTCTATATGGATTGAAATAAGCCCCTAGGGCTTGGTATGAAACTCTGTCTGCCTTCCTTATTGAGAATAAATTCTCAAGAGATAAAATTGACAAGACTCCATTCTTTAAGGAATCAAAAGGCAAGATCATCCCAGTCCAGATATATGTTGATGACATTATCTTTGGATCAACTGAAAACAACCTTTGTAGAAAGTTTGCCAAATTTATGCAAGGGAAGTTTGAGATGAGCAACATGGCTGAGCTGAAATTCTTCTTGGGACTCCAAGTTAGACAGACTGATGATGACTTATTCATATCCCAGTCTAAGTTCACCAAGAAGTTAATTAAGAGATATGGCATAGAGTCAGCCTCCACCATGAAAACTCTAATGGGGTCAAGTATGCCTATATGCAAAGATAAGATGGGAAAACCTGTTGATGAGTGTTTGTATAAAGGGATAATTGGCTCTCTTCTTTACTTGACTGCTAGTAGACCTGACATCATGTATGTCACATGTGTCTGTGCTAGGTACCAAGCTTGCCCAAAGGAATCTCATTATTCTGCTGTCAAGAGATTTTAAAGATATCTTAAAGGCACACAAAATATTGGTCTTTGGTACCCTAAGAATAGAGACTTTCTGTTAACAGGTTTTTCAGATGCAGACTTTGCAGGTTGCAAAGAAGATAAGAAAAGCAAAATTTGGAGAAGCCTCACTTAACTCAATGATATACATCAAAGTATATTTGATGGGATGTTGAGTTTCAATGTGCAGGTTAAAGAAATGCAGAAAAATATTCTAAGTACAAGTGTCAACACTTGTGAAGGAAATGTGTCGACACCAGAAGCCAGATTGTGTCGACACACAGGATTTGTGTCGACACACAGAAATTCTGTCAGCAGCAGATTGTGTCGACACACAGGACTTGTGTCGACACCAAGAAGTTCAGTCAACAGCAATTGTGTCAACACACAGGACTTGTATCGATACACACTCATGAATTCTGTCGACACCAACGTCTTGACAGCTGTCATAACTAACAAAGCTGTCACATCTGTCAGAGTTGTCAGAAGGCAGTTATGGATCGAATTAACCTGTAACCTCAGTTGAGGTCTATATAAAGACCTGTGTTATCACAAAAAAACAAGGAAAAAGGATTCAACACTTTCTATCAGTTGAAATCAAGAAGAAGGCAGATCCTGAACAAGTCTGCAAGAAGAATTCAGATCTAATTCTGAATTGAAGAGGGAAGATGGATTGGAGATCATCTCCAACTTCATAAGAAGATCAACCCTACTTTGTTCAAACTCAAGAAGCTTTGAAGAAGCTAAGATAGGTTGGATCTTAAGAAGTCTGATCAAACAAGAACTGATCAAGAAGTCTTCACCCCTCTCTCTTTTTACCTAGGTGAAGGATATATCATTTTAACAATCAATTTTTCTATAAGATCTTTTATAGATCTGAGTCTAGGAGAGTCATCTCTCTGAGTTGTAAGCCTAAATATATAAAGGCTGAGGTAGGGCTGAGTGTCTGAGGTAGGATCTTTGTGATCTGAGTTGTAGGCCTGGTGATAAGGGCTAAGGTAGGGCAGTTTGCCTGAGGATGGATTCTTGGGAAGAATCTGAGTTGTAGGACTTGAAGAAGTCTGAGCTGTAGGAATTAGTTGGGTTCTTAGTTGTAAGATATGAGGATCTGTATTAGTGGAAGGAAGTTTGGCCGAATCCAGCACTCAACTGGATAGGTGAAGGGGGAGAGTGGACGTACCCACGAATTGAGGAACCACTATAAAACATTGTGTGTTGTGCTGTGCTTGTTTTATCCTGTACTGTGATAGTTGTGGATTAAATAACACTGCTGTGATTAACATTTTAATTGCCTAAAATTTTAAAAAGATTTGAACCTATTCACCCCCCTCTAGGTGTTTAGGGTCTATAAACAAAATCTCTTAATTATGTCATGGACTTAGATCCTTACTTCAACTGCAGGAATCTTTCTTCAAGCTCATCTCGGGCGGTCGAGGGAATGAAATGCTCCATGAAAGCTCTAGAAAACTCATTCAAACTGATCTTCGTGTACACTCGGCCTTGTAAAGTGGAACCCATGAGGGACTTCCACCACCTCTTCGCATGCAATTCCAATACTGACACTGCTAAGGTCACAGCCATATTGGCTGGACATCTGATTCCAGCCATTAACTCTTGCACAATGTCGAGCTGCTCTTCAGTACAAACAACCGACTCCGTCCCAAGATAAGTAGGTGGGGAGAGGGCTCGAAAGGTGCTCAACTTGTTGGAGCCCAGGGCTTGTTGCTGTATAGGGGCCTGTTAAGACCTGAAGGCGTCTAAGATCGCTCTAAGTGTCTGTCCCAACTTAGACTATTGGAACTAGGTAGGAACGGAAGGGGAGGGAGTGCCCGCTACTGGCTCTACACGCGCTAGAATCTACATATAAAGGTATAAACCTAAGGTCAGGCTGGCTAAACGTATGGTAACAACTGAACATACTTAGTGTGAATTACACATGTGCACACCACTGCTTCCACTATGTCAGTTTATCCGCAAACTGACCAATCGAACGGGGGTTACACCATTGTTCAATGAATTCTTTAGTTGAGGATCGTTGCAAGCTGATACCATTTGTAAGACCCCCTCCCGGAACACGAGATGTAACACCCCCATCCGTCGTATGACATATAGCAGAAGGTCCAGCGGGAACCCGACGCCATATACCACGGACATTCAGAAGGGTTACATAAGAATATCAAAAATCAACTACAACTACTCGCCCTAACTCAGAGCATTCTAGCGGAAGCTTTTAAACAGTTTGTAAGAACCCATAATTGAATAACAACTATCATGAATGTTCACTTACTAACATAGGAATGAAATAACAAATACACTGAAAGCACTTGGCCTTATTGCCTTACAGGAGTTCACTTAACAAAGTAATGTTTTACATACATCGGCTCGCAGGCCGGCCACTCATGACAAAATTAAATCAACCATTCGCTTTGGCCTTCGAGGGCCAGCTCAGCAGCATGGGTTTCAACCCGCTATTTGGTACCTTGCTCCGCAGCACCTGCAAGCAACATTCCACCACACGGTTAAAAACAAAGCAACGGTCAGCTAAAGCTGACCAAATTATAACGACCCTACCCCTTACTAGGGACGGAGGTGCTCCTTCCCTGCATTTCATTAGCCCAGCTAAACAACAAAGTGCAAACATACTTCGCCACAGGTTTAGGCTCGCACGACCAAACACCCCGTGCACTCAGGGCACATTATCGGTGAATCCGGTCAATTCCGTGGCTTCACCACCATCCTCGGGATGGCAACATCGTGAGAATTTTAGTCTTTCTGACCACCGTCTAAGACTCCCGACTATGCCAACGGCCAGTTCCACTTTTGGGCCTCTAGCACCGAACCGCATAGACCAGGTCTGCTTCCACTTGCCCGTTGCTCACTCCGCCTAGTCATTTTAAGACGAACGCGCGGGCCAAGCTTCTCCTGGATCCTAATACATACCCAATCATCACATAACCCAGTTATGTATAAGGCTGGATCCCCGACCGCTAAGTTAGCAGAACAACGTTTCCGCTCAATTTTCCGGGTGTGCCTTGGAGTTAATCCCCAAGGATTCCTGCTGCAATCTACCGTGTAGAAACCCGAAAAACACATAGCACAGAGTCTTTTCCGGCAATCCATACAATATGAAACATCACCGATCCAGACCAACACGTTCGAGTAGGCTTCACACACAATGCCTATGTCCGTACTTCGATTCTGGACTCTATATGCAACACAAGGGGGACTATTCACATATACCCGAAGGAACACCGCACACTCGCCGGAGCGGGTTTCCCATGCAGAAAGAAAGAGAGCTTATCATGTTCAAGTAGAGAATCGTTACCCTTGAAGTTCGCTTTTGCGCCATGGAAATCTATCCGGATGGAAAGCTTCGCAAAGGAATTTCCTCCGCAAATCCGGTCTCGGTTCTTGACTCGGTGCTCGACTCGGTGCTCCGCTAGCGGCCAGATTCCTCCTCTTCCTTCCTCAACCGGTCTCTCCTCTCTCTAACTCCTTAGAAAGAGAAGGCTTGATAGATAATTAGGAATTAATCCTCTATTCCAAGCCTTATTAAAGCAGGAACACATCTGGGCCGTTAGATCTTGTTTAAAGAAAATGAACGACTCAGATTCGCCTGAAATCTCTCAATCCTGGGCCGAACACGGCCTTGCACACGGCCAGGTTCCAAGCCGTGTGCCCCGATCCAGGTACGATCATCGAGCATAAAAAAAGACACGGGTTGAGACACGCCCGTGACCTTGGGGCGTGACGTGAAGCGTTCATCTCGGTCACTAATAATACTACGGGGCACACCATGAAATCGTACAATATTATCCACATAAATTTTGGCTAACTTTTCCACCGGATCTTCCTTCCTATTCGGAATGAAGTGCGACACTGTTGTCAATCTATCAACAACCACCCAGATGGCGTCTTTTCTCCTCTGCGACTTTGGCAAACCATGCACAAAATCCATAGAAAGGTTGTCGAACTTCCACTCCGGGATAGACAAGGACTTCAAGAAACCTCTGGGCTTCTGGCACTCCGACTTCACCAAGGCACATGTTTGGCACTTGGCCACATAAAGTGCTACATCCTTCTTTAATCTCGGCCACCAGAACAACTTCTTCATGTCTTTATACATCTTCGTGCTCCCCGGGTGGATTGAGTACTTGGTATGATGAGCCTCGTACATCTACTCCTCCCGAAGATTATCTGCACTAGGGACACATAGACGACCGTCCCTCCTCAGCAACCCATCCTTAATAGCACATTGGGAATTTGACCCATCCAACGATTCATCTAAGATCTGCTTCATGCTGCAATCCTGAACCAAAGCCCGCTGAATCCTATCAGCTAGGACATACTGCACCTCTTTCCAATACAATTTCGCCTCGGCGCTAGTCTGCTTGTCAACGCAAGAGATCTCAAATGCCTCCAAATCACAGACCAAAATGTATGTCGAAGGCGTAGTCCCCAGGAACTCCATCCACCTTCGCTGCCACATGTTTAAGTCCTTTTGATCCATTAAGTACTTCAGGCTCTTGCGATCGATTTAGATATCGACCTTCACACTGTATAGGTAGTGTCTTTACAGCTTCAGGGCGAATATTACAGCCGCTAACACAAAGTCATGGACCGGATAAATCCTCTCGCGTACCGCCAGCTAACACGAGCTATATGTTATTACATTCCCATGCTGTAGCAGAACACAATACAAGCCGCTGCCCTAAGCATCACTATAAATCTCAAATCCTTCAGTCCCACTCGGTGAACATGGAATAGTTGCTGAGGTCAACCGAATTTTCAGTTTTTCGAAGGCTTGGACGCACTACAGCCACCACACAAACTTTTAATCTTTCTTCGTCAAAGTCGTGAGGGGTAATGCTATCCACTAGAAGTTCTATATGAAGCGTCTGTACTAGCCTGTCAGTCCTAGAAAACTTCGAACTTTTCGCCAACGTAGACAATACAGGCAACTCAAGTATCGCAAATATCTTTGACGGATCTAGCATGATACTTTCTCCACTCAAGACATGACCAAGAAACACTACTGAGGGTAACCAAAGCTCACACTTGGAGAACTTGGCATACAACTGATTTATACTCAATGTCTCCAATACAAAATTCTGATGCTTGTAATGATCACCCTCATACTGAATGTGTACCAGTATGTCGTCGATAAAGGTTATCAAGAACTGGTTCAGGTACTTACTGAACGACCTATTCATCGAATCCATAAACACGGACGGCGCATTTGTCAGCACAAGCGGCATGACGATGAACTCATAACGCCCATAACGTGTGTTGTATGCCGTTTTGGGAATGTCGCTTTCCCTTAACGACAATTTATAGTATCAGGATTTCAGATCCAACTTGAGTACACAGTTGACCCAACGAGTTGATCGAACAGATCATCACTTCTTGGGATTGGATACTTATTCTTTTCCATTAACTTAATCAACTTCTAGTAATCATTATAGAGTTGTAAGCTTCCATCCTCCTTTTAACAAGAGGACCGGTGTGCTCCAAGGCAATAAACTTGGATGCACCTAACCCTGTTCCACCAGCTCTTGAAGTTATACTTCAGTTCCGACATCTCATAACCTATAGCTAGTACCGATCTGACCACCTTACGGTTGAAATCGATGTACGCACGCTTCTCCGAGAGCCAGACCATAACAAATATTACGTCGAATTCTACAAACAGCCGCAACGATGCTTGCAAGTAAAACTCCTGACTCCCTATCCGTAACTCCATACAACAGACTCTATTCGCGAGTATAGAGCACCTGTTAGGCAGCAGTACTTTCGATTTGTCTCTTGCCATCGAATAAGGAACTCCGATGCGCGATACATATCCTTCAGAAAAAAAGGGATGGGAAGTTCCCATGACGAACAGTGCTTTCACCGGACACTCAGAAGATCAATACAAATCCTATCACAACCAATCATAGGCTAACATGCGTAAGGCAACAAGTATCTAAAGCTGACCTACCAAAAATTAAACCATACCTGTCACCATGTCAGCATGTTACATGGCCTCCTGATGGCCAAAGCTGTACACTCTAGGTTGGGATGGAGCATATTGAGATGTAGTTTCCTCCAAACCCTTTCCCTTTTCCCTGTAGGTTGCTCGAGGCTTCTTCTCGGACTCCATATGTCCGCTCCGACACTCTCGGGCAAAGTGTCCCAGCTTCCCATAGTAAAAGAATGCGTCCGAGTCTCGTCAAATAGTTGTTTCAGACACACCAAAAGAAGGAACTAGAACCGAAATCCTAGCCTTCTTATACCATCTACGGAAACGAAACTTTGAGGAGGTCAGCACCTTGAACTCTGTCTTCTTTGCACTGGAGTCTTTCTTCTCTTGGACTCTCTTCATAATTTTCTCTGTCCTCGGATCGTCTCTATGACAATCTCGGGCAAAGTGACCAAACATTTCACATTTACAACAGTAATATGGAGCTTGACTAGTAGATACTTCAGGCCTCACTTTACTCCTCTTTCGGTATACAGACTTTACGGGACCTAGGGAGTTTGGTAACCTGAACACTGACATCTGGTTGATTCTGCCCAGATCTGCTTCCAAAGCTCTAGCCGATTCCACTAACGCTCGGAATCCAAGTAGCTTTGGTCCTACGAGTAGCAGCCGTAATTCATCACGCAGACCGTTGTAGAATCTATTAGCTATTGTCTGCTCGTTATCCAATTCAAACCCTGGGTAGCGCCCTATGATAAGAAACACCTATAAATACTCCTCAACTGAGTGTGTACCCTGCACTAAAAGTATGTTCAACTGCTGATCTGAAGGTCTTATACATGCCAGTTTTTCCATCACACCACTCGGTGTTGAAGCAACACCAGGGACAGGGGGCTACACTTGCCCTCCAAGTTGTGCTTTAGTCATAGCTAACACCACTTCAACTATCCTTCTTATGGTTTCAACAGAAAGAAGGGTCTCAGGCACGTTGTTAAGTGCGCTACTCTCCGTGGAGTGCTGACCTTTTGACTGCCCCGCACCACTCCTAGTCACCTATATAACATAACCATCGATTAGAAGACATACAGATTGCTAAAAGCAATCATTGGAACACTCAAGTTCCTCCAAACAAGTGTATTTTCATTCCTAAGTGGACATTCATGGGTTCTTTTATGTTATAACGACGATGCACATACATGTGCTCACCTCCCCTTAAAAGAATTCCCCTACGAATTCAAATAAAGAATTCCGACACCTTAGTATGATACCAAATTGTAACACCCCCATCCGTCGTATGACATATAGCAGAAGGTCCAGCTGGAACCCGACGCCATATACCACAGACACTCGGAAGGGTTACATAAGAATATCAAAAATCAACTACAACTACTCGCCAAAACTCAGAGCATTCTAGCGGAAGCTTTTAAACAGTTTGTAAGAACCCATAATTGAATAACAACTATCATGAATGTCCACTTACCAACATAGGAATGAAATAACAAATACACTGAAAGAACTTGGCCATATGGCCTTACAGGAGTTCCCTTAACAAAGTAATGTTTTACATACATCGGCTCACAGGCCGGCCACACATGACAAAAGTAAATCAACCATTCGCTATGACCTTCGAGGGCCAGCTCAATAGCATGGGCTTCAGCCTGCTATTTGGTACCTTGCTCCGCATCACCTGCAAGAAACATTCCACTGCACGGTGGCAAACAAAGCAACGGTCAGCTAAAGCTGACCAAATTATAACGACCCCGCCCTTACTCGGGACGGTGGTGCTCCTTCCTTGTATTTCATTAGCCCAGCTAAACAACAAAGTGCAAACATACTTCGCTACAAGTGTAGGCTCGCATGACCAAACACCTCGTGCACTCAGGGAACATTATCGGTGAATTCGGTCAATTCCGTGGCTTCACCACCATCCTCGGGATGGCAACATCATGAGCATTTTAGTCTTTCTGACCACCGTCTAAGACTCCCGACTATGTCAACGGCCAGTTCCACCTTTGGGCCTCTAGCACCGAACCGCATAGCCCAGGTCCGCTTCCACTTGCCCGTTGCTCACTCCGCTTAGTCATTTTAAGACGTACGCGCGGGCCAAGCTTCTCCCGGATCCTAATACATACCCAATCATCATATAACCCAGTTATGTACAAGGCTGTCTCCCCGGTCGCCAAGTTAGCAGAACAACATCTCCGCTCAGTTTTCCGGGTGCACCTTGGAGTTAATCCCCAAGGATCCCTGCTGCAATCTACCGTGTATAAACCCAAAAAACACATAGCACGAAGTCTTCTCCGGCAATCCATACAATATACAACATCACCGATCCAGACCAACACGCCTGGGTAGGCTTCACACACAATGCCTATGTCCGTACTTCGATTCCGGACTCTATATGTAACACAAGGGGGACTATTCACATCTACCCCAAGGAACACCACACACTCACTGCACACTCGCGGGAGCAGGTTTACCATGCAAAAAGAAAGAGAGCTTCTCATGTTCAAGTAGAGAATTGTTACCCTTGAAGTTCGGTTTTGCGCCTTGGAAATCTATCCGGATGGAAAGCTTCGCAAAGGAATTTCCTCCGCGGATCCGGTCTCAGTTCTCGACTCGGTGCTCTGATGCTCCGCCGGCGGCCGGATTCCTCCTCTTCCTTCCTCAACCGGTCTCTCCTCTCTCTAACTCCTTAGAAAGAGAAGGCTTGAGAGATTATGAGGAATTAATCCTCTATTCCCGGCCTAATTAAAGCAGGAACACATCTGGGCCGTCAGATCTTGTTTAAAGAAAACAAACGGCTCAGATTCTCCTGAAATCTCTCAATCCTGGGCCGAACACAGCCTTGCACACGGCCGTGTTCCAGGCCTTGTGCCCCGATCCAGGTACGATCGTCGAGCATAGAAAAAGACACGGGTTGAGACACGCCCGTGTCTCAACCTGACATGCCCGTGACCTTTGGGCGTGACACAGATAACTGCCACACCAACCGTCATGTCGCTTGGTGGGCACGGGTAAGGCCATGCCCGTATCAAATGGGACACGCCTGTGTCAATCAGTACATGCCCGTGTAACCCGGCCGTACACTCATGACAACACATCCCAGGTTTTCAACCCGAGGACACGGGTGGTGACACGGGTACGGACACTCTCGTGTCACCCCTGACACGCCTGTGTCGATACTGTTCAAAAACTGTGTTTCCTACTGTGTTCTTTATTGAACACAACCCGGCCAACACAGAAGGACACGGTCTTGGACACGCCCGTGTCCCAGGCCGTGTGCCCCTATTTAGGAACCAAAAATTCCTTAGGACGCGACTGGTTCGTTTACGATTTTCAGGGAGTTACACGAGACATGGACGAGGGGAGTTTTATGCCCAGGACAGTTGCCTTGCGGTAGCGCTAACACACGGGTCGACCTGTGTAACACCTCGAAATTTAGAGTTGAAACGGGCGGTGTTTGTACCAAGTTTGGATCTTGGTAGGGTGAACACGGCCTGTGACACAGGCGTGTCACACGGTCGTGTCATGCTCGGGTCATCCAGTGAAGGACACGACCTGGGAAACGGGCGTGTCCTAGGGCATGTTAGTGCACACAGCATGGGACACGGGCGTATCACCTGGCTGTGTACTTTTCTCGAATTTTCTGAGTTTTGCATCGACTGTCGAACACGGCCGTGTACTGGTTGACACAGGTGTGTCAAATCTGACACGGGCGTGTCAAATCTGACATGGGCGTGTCGTCACCCGTGTCCACCAAGCGACGTGGCGGTTGGCGTGGCAGTTATTCGTGACACGGCCCCTGGTCACAAGCGTGTCGAGGACCCGACACGGGCGTGTCAGGTTGGGACACAGGCATGTCCCAACCCGTGTCCTTTTTTGTGCTCGATTTGAGTGGCTGGATCGAGGCATACGGCCTGGAACACGGCCGTATGCAATGCCGTGTTCGGCCCAAGATGAAAGTTTTCAGGCTAATCTGAGCCGTTCGTTTTCTTTAAATAAGATCCAACGACCCAGATGAATTCCTGGCTGTGTTTAATCTGGGATTAGAGGTTTTATTCCTAATTTTCATCTTTAACTCCCTCTTTCTAAGAAGTTAGAGAGAGAAGAGATCAAAGGAGAAGGAATGGAGGAATACGGCCGCCGATAGAGCATCGGAGCACCAATCTTAGAACCGAGACCGGATCCGTGGAGAGAATTCCTTTGCGAAGCTTTCTATCCGACTAGTTTTTCATGGCGCCGAAGCGGACTTCAAGGGTAACGATTTTCAACTCAAGCACTTGAAGCTTTTCTTCCTTTGCATGGGAAAACCCGCTCCCGCGAGTGTGCGGTGTGTGCGCGGTGTTCCTTGGGGTAGATATGTGAAGTCCCCCTTATTTAGAGTCCGGAATCGAAGTACGGGCATAGGCATTATGTGTGAAGCCTACCCGAACGTATTTGTCTTGATCAGTGATGTTGCATTGCATGAATAGCCGGAGAAGACTCCGTGCGTTGTTTTCGGGTTTCTACGCGGTAGATTACGGCAGGGATCCTTGGAGATTAACTCCAAGGCGCACCCGGAAAACTGGGCGGAAACGTAATTCTGCTAACTTGGCGGCCGGGGAGTCAACCTTGAACATAACAGGGTTATGTGTTGTTTGGAAATGATTTAGGATCCGGGTGAAGCTTGGCCCGCGTGTACGTCTTAAAGTCACTAGGCGGCGTGAGCAACATGCAGGTGGATACGGACCTGGGCTATGTGGTTCGGTGTTAGAGGCCCTAAAGTGGAACTGGCCGTTGACATAGTCGGGAGCCTTGGACTATGGTCGGAAAGACTCAAAAATGCTCACATTGCTTGTCATCCAAAGGATGGTGGTCAAGCCACGGAATTGACCGGATTCACCATGAATGTGTCCTGAGTGCACGGGCTGTTTGGCCGAACGAGCCTACACCTGTGGTGAAAGTCTTATTATGCACTTTATTATTTAGCTGGGCTAACGATATGCAGGGAAGGAGCACTGCCGTCCCTATTAAGGGGGCAGGGTCGTTATAATTTGGTCAGCTTTAGCTGACCGTTCCTCTATTTGCCACCATGCGGTGGAATAATTACTTGCAGGTGCTGCGGAATCAAGTGCCAAGTAGCGGGTTGAATTTAAGCTGCTGTGCAGGCCCCGAAGGCCGTAGTGAACTACTATCTTTACTTTCTGTCATGTATGGCCGGCCTGCGAGCCGATGTTTGTAAGACATTACTTTGTTAAGAGAAACTTTGTAAGGCTATAAGGCCATATACTCTTCTGTGTATTCGTTTTATTTCATTCCTATTTTGGTTAGTGGACATTCATGCCATGCTTGTGCAAATTTTGGGTTCTATTAACTGTTTAAAAAGCTTCCGCTAGAATGCTCTGTGTTAGGACGAGTAGTTGAGTATTTAGCATTATTCTGTAACCCCTCTGACTGTCTATGGTATATGGCGTCGGGTTCCAGCTGAACCTTCTGTTATATGCCATACGACGGATGGGGGTGTTACAATTTGGAATCAGACTAGGGTACCAGTCGTATGTAATCGAATTCGTGGGCGAATTCTTTTAAGGGGTGGTGAGCACATGTATGTGCGTCATCGTTATAACATAAAAGAACCCATGAATGTTCACTTAGGAATGAAAAATGCATTTGTTTTGGGAACCTAAGTGTTCCAATGATTGCTTTTAGCAATTTGTGTGTCGCCTAATCAAGGGTTTATGCTATTATAGGTATCTAAAAGCGGTGCGGGGCAATCGGAGCATCTGCAATCAGCGGAAAGTAGTGCACCAAGAGACGTGCCTACAATACCTCTTTCAGCAGAAACCATCAGATTGGTGGCTGAAGCAGTTTTTGCCATGATAAATGCCCAGCAAGTGCAGCACACACCACCTGTTAATGAGCAAGAACCGATTAGAGTGGCAGTGCCAGGAGTAGTAGAGCGTGGGGTAGTTGATCCGGTAGCACCAAGAAGAGCCACGGAGAAACAGCTCAAGCACGTGATGAGCTTTAATCTTCCGGTATTCGATGGGTTGGGAACGCCAACTCAAGCTGAGGATTGGCTCTCTACGATGAAGAGGGTCATGACCGCCACAGAAACTGTAGAGTGGCAGAAGACCACAATAGCGACCTTCCTATTGGCCAGTGAGGCAAGGATGTGGTGGGACGAGTTGGAGGTTCATCTCTTAGTGGGAAGAAAACTTGCTGACGTACCAATGGAGGAATTCTCAAGGTTGTTCTTGGCCAGATACCTACCTTCTGCCCAGAAGCTTGAGATGGAGAATAAGTACCTTGGTTTGACTCAGGGAGCGAGTAGCGTGGATGAGTATCTCCACGAGTTTACTCGATTAGGTCGTTATGCTGGTGCAATGTTTACTAAAGAAGAGAGGAAGACTAACCGATTTTATGAGGGTCTACGGAGCGACCTACAACTACTCCTTGCTGAGCCTAAGGCGTAGGGCTTCCTAGCCTTGGTAAATGAGGTTCGGTCTTTGGAAAGAGTTGCAAGGAAAGTGCAAGAGAAGAAGGACCCAGTGGAGAAGAAGTCAGAGTTTAAAGTGCCAAATTCAAAGTCAAGTTTTCGCAGATGGAACAAGAAACAGAAGACTTCAAGCTCAGCCCCTTCGTCTGGTACGACGGGGGCAAACCCAAGTCGAGTCCCAGGAGCCTGTTACAATTGTGGAAAGGTGGGACATTTTGCAAGAGATTGTTGGAGCGGACGTGCAAAGTCCGAAAGGAGGCAAGGAGCAACGTATGATGAAAAGGGGAAGGTGGCGGAGTCAACCGCATCCCATCATGCTCCAGCCCAGCATAGAGTTTACAACCTTGGTCTGCAAGAGGCCATCAAACAAGCTGACGTGGTGACAGGTATGAGTAAAATTTATTATAGTTTAGCTTTTGTTGTAACTGTTACCTTTGTATGTGTTAGCATATTTGTGTTAATGTTAGGCTTTGCATTGATTTTTGATCGTCCGGCGAGAGCCCTGTTTGATTCGGGAGCATCGCATTCCTTCTTGTCCGAAAGATTTGTATCGCTCATCGGAGTCCCTTCTTCGATGGCAAAGGACAAGCTGGATGTGTTGTTGCCAAATGGGTGCTTAATGCGCGCGGGTAGAATATGTGTGGTAAAGTTGCAGACTGAGGATCAGGAGTTCGATTTGCAAGCGTCGGTGCTGCCGTTAGTAGAGTTCGACGTAATCTTTGGTATGGACTGGTTTTTAGAGCAGCGAGCCTGCATTGACTAGAACCAAAAAGAGGTTAGGTTAGGACTGGATACTGAGCGGGAGACTACGTTTGCAGGCATGAAAGGGTCGAGCAAGATTATGATGTCGTCTCTTCAGGTGATTAAGCCAGTTCGGTCTGGTGCTGAGCTGTTTGTCATTTCAGTACAGGCTTCAATACCTAATCCTAGTCTAGATAGTATTGCAGTGGTGTCTGAGTATCCTGATGTATTTCCAGACGATCTCCCGGGAGCCCCTCCTCAACGGGAGATTGATTTTACAATTGAGCTGGTGCCGGGTGCCAAACCGGTGTCACGCTCTCCGTATCAGATAGCGCCAAAGGAGATGGCGGAGTTGAAGGTACAACTTCAAGAGTTGTTAGAGCAAGGGTATGTGCGTCCAAGTTCGTCGCCTTGGAGCGCACCGGTCCTTTTCGTTAAGAAGAAAGATGGGAGTTTGCAACTTTGTATTGATTATCGAGAGTTGAACAAACTTACGGTAAAGAATAAGTATCCGATCCCAAGGATTGACGATCTATTTGATCAGTTAGTTGGGTGAATAGTAAAGCTAGGCCTGAAATCCGGATACTACCAGTTAAGGATAAAGGAATGTGATATCCCTAAGACAGTGTTCAGCATGCGGTTTGGACATTACGAGTTTACGGTCATGCTATTTGGGCTGACCAATGCGCCATCCGTGTTTATGGATCTAATGAATAGGACATTCAGAGAGTACCTGAACCAATTCGTGATAGTGTTTATCGACGACATCTTGGTGTACTCGCGGTGTGAAGAAGATCACTATAAGCATCTGCATATGGTGTTGGAGACGTTGAGGAAGAATCAGTTGTATGCTAAGTTCTCCAAGTGCTAGTTTTGGTTGTCCTCAATAGCGTTCCTTAGGCATATTGTTAGTGGTAACGGGATTGCGGTGGATCCGACAAAGATAGCGACAATTCAGGAGTGGCCTGAGTTGACTACGGTGGCGGAAGTCCTGAGCTTTCTGGGGCTTGCCGGCTACTACAGGCGCTTTATGGAGAATTTCTTACGGATCGCGCTACCACTCACGACGTTGACAAGGAAGGATCATAAGTTTGTATGGACGCTGGAGTGCGCCCAGGCTTTTGAAGAGTTGAAGAGGCGGTTGATCTCGGACACCTATCTTGTGTTCGCCGAGTGGATCCGAAGAATTCAAAATTTATAGTGATGCTTCGGGCAGTGGTTTGGGCTGTTTTCTGCTACATCATGGGAGAGTAATAGCGTACGGATCGCGACAGTTGAAGGTCCATGAGAGAAATTATCCGGTCCATGATTTGGAACTAGAGGCCGTGATATTTGCTCTAAAGCTGTGGAGGCACTACCTGTACGGTGTAAAGGTTGACATTTACACCGATCATAAGAGCCTGAAGTATTTACTAGATCAGAAGGACCTGAACATGAGGCAACGAAGGTGGATGGAGTTCTTGGGGGACTACACTTTCAAGATACATTATATGCATGGGAAAGGAAATGCAGTGGCGGATGCTTTGAGTCATAGGACTCCGGCACAGGCCAACTGGTTGGCGGTGCATGATGAGAGATTAGTCAGTGATTTGTAGGCATTGGAGATCTCTTACGTCGATAAGCAATCTCGTGCTGAAGCAATATTATGTTGGACGGAGGTGCAATTCGACCTAGCTGATAGGATTCAACAGGCTTTGGTTCAAGATAGCACTATGAAGCAGGCATTGGATGAATCGTTGGACAGGTCAAATTCCCAGTTTGTAGTTGTGGATGGACTGCTAAGGAAGGACGGCCGCCTATGCATTCCTAGTACAGATAGAATTCGGGAGGAATTGATGTATGAGGCTCATCAAACCAAGTACTCAATCCACCCGGGGAGTACAAAGATGTATAGGGGCATGAAGAAGTTGTTCTGGTGGCCAGGACTGAAGAAGGATGTAGTACTGTATGTGGCAAAGTGCCAAACTTGTGCCTTAGTGAAGGCGGAGTGCCAAAAGCCCGAAGGTTTCTTAAAGTCCTTGCCAATCCCGGAATGGAAGTTTGACGACATATCCATGGATTTTGTGCAAGGTTTGCCAAAGTCACAAAAGGGAAATGACGCCATTTGGGTGGTCGTAGATAGATTGACAAAAGTGTTGCATTTCATTCCGAATAAGAAGGAAGATCCGGTGGAAAATTTAGCCAAGCTCTATGTGGATAATATTGTACGGTTGCATGGTGTGCCCCGCAGTATTATTAGTGATCGAGATGGGCGATTCATGTCCAATGACTGGAGGCTGGTGTATAAGTTGTTGGGAACTAATCTGAGTTTCAGCACAGCCTTCCATCCGCAAACGAATGGTCAGACCGAAAGGGTCAATAGGACGATGGAGGATATGCTCCACATGTGCATCCTAGATTTCACAAAACACTAGGAGGATCACCTGTACATGGTAGAGTTTGCATATAATAACAGTTTTCAAGCAAGAATTGGAATGACGCTTTTCGAGGCCCTTTATGGGAGAAGGTGCCGCACACCATTGTCTTGGTTGGAGGCAGGCGAGTCAAAGTTATTCAAACGTTAGGCGGTGGAAGAAGCCACTTCAATGATACGTACGATTCAGGAACGGTTAAGAATCGCTCAGGACAGGCAGGTAAAATACTATAATGCCAAGCATAGGAAAGTGGAGTTCAGTGTTGGCGATTGGGTGTATCTGAAATTCAAGTAGTTCAAGGGTGTCTCGCGGATTCGACGTCTGAAGAAGCTGAGTCCAAGATACCTTGGGCCGTTTGAGATCCTGGAGCGGATAGGGGAAGCAGCGTATCAGTTGAAGCTGTCGGTGGAGTTGAGTGGGATACACGATGTGTTCCACGTATCGGTGTTGCGGAAGGTGGTGTAAGAGCCTTCACAAGTCATTGCTGTCGATCAAGTGCCGATTGATAGTGGGTTGATGACGAAGGTCAAGCCAGTTTGCATTGAAGACTTTGAAGTCAAACGGCTCCGCAACAACGAAATTCGAATGGTTAAGGTCCGTTGGGATAACTGCGGACATGAGGAGCTTTCTTGGGAGCGAGAGCAAGCTATGTTGGAGGATTATCCCGAACTTTTCAACTCAGGTAATGTTTAAATTATTTTGTGTACCCTTTTCTTAATTTCGTTGACGAAATTCTTTAAGAGGAGGAGAATTGTAACACCTCGAAATTTAGAGTTAAAACGGGCGGTGTTTGTACCAAGTTTGGATCTTGGTAGGGTGAACACGGTCTATGATACGGGCGTGTCACACGACCGTGTCACACGACCGTGTCATGCTCTGGTCGTCCAGTGAAGGACACGGCCTGAGATACAGGCGTGTCCCAAGGCATGTCAATGCACACGACATGGGATACGGGCGTGTCACCTGGCCGTGTACTTCTCTGGAATTTTCTGAGTTTTGCATCGACTATCGAACACGGCCGTGTACTGGTTGACACAGGTGTGTCAAATCCAACACGGGCGTGTCTTCACCTGTGTCCACCAAGCGACGTGGCGGTTGGCGTGGCAGTTATCCGTGACACGGCCCCTGGTCACGGGCGTGTCGAGGACCTAACACGGGCGTGCCAGGTTGGGACACGGGCGTGTCCCAACCCGTGTCCTTTTCTATGCTCGATATGAGTGGCTAGATCGAGGCACACGTCCTGGAACACGGCCGTGTGCAAAGCCGTGTTCGGCCCAGGATGAAAGTTTTCAGGCTAATCTGAGCCGTTCGTTTTCTTTAAATAAGATCCAATAGCCCAGATGAGTTCCTACTTATGTTTAATCCAGGATTAGAGGTTTTATTCCTCATTTTCATCTTTAACTCCCTCTTTCTAAGAAGTTAGAGAGAGAAGAGATCAAAGGAGAAGGAAGGGAGGAATCCGGCTGTCGGCAGAGCATCGGAGCACCAATCTGAGAACCGAGACCGGATCCGTGGAGAGAATTCCTTTACGAAGCTTTCTATCCGACTAGTTTTTTATGGCGCCGAAGCGGACTTCAAGGGTAACGATTTTCAACTCGAGCACTTGAAGATTTTCTTCCTTTGCATGGGAAAACCCGCTCCCGCGAGTGTGCGGTGAGTGCGCGGTGTTCCTTGGGGTAGATATGTGAAGGCCCCCTTGTTTAGAGTCCGAAATCGAAGTACGGGCATAGGCATTGTGTGTGAAGCCTACCCGGACGTATTTGTCTAGATCAATGATGTTGCATTGCATGAATAGCCGGAGAAGACTCCGTGTATTGTTTTCGGGTTTCTACGCGGTAGATTGTGGCAGGGATCCTTGGAGATTAACTCCAAGGCGCACCCGAAAAACTGGGCGGAAATGTAATTCTGCTTACTTGGCGGCCGGGGAGTCATCCTTGAACATAACGGGGTTATGTGTTGTTTGGAAATGATTTAGGATCCAGGTGAAGCTTAGCCCGCGCGTACGTCTTAAAGTGACTAGGCGGCGTGAGCAACAGGCAGGTTGATACGGACCTGGGCTATGTGGTTCGGTGCTAGAGGCCCTAAAGTGGAACTGGCCGTTGGCATAGTCGGGAGCCTTGGACTACGGTCGGAAAGACTCAAAAATGCTCACATTGCTTGCCATCCAAAGGATGGTGGTGAAGCCACCAATTGACCGGATTCACCATGAATGTGCCCTGAGTGCACGGAGTGTTTGGCCGAGCGAGCCTACACCTGTGGCGAAAGTCTTTTTATGCACTTTATTATTTAGCTGGGCTAACGATATGCAGGGAAGGAGTACCGCCGTCCCTATTAAGGGGGCGGGGTCGTTATAATTTGGTCAGCTTTAGCTGACCATTGCTCTATTTGCCACTATGCGGTGGAATAATTGCTTGCAGGTGCTGCGGAACCAAGTGCCAAGTAGTGGGTTTAAGTCTAAGCTGCTGTGCAGGCCCTCGAAGGCCGTAGTGAACTACTATCTTTACTTTTTGTCATGTATGGCCAACCTGCGAGCCGATGTTTGTAAGATATTACTTTGTTAAGAGAAACTTTGTAAGGCCATAAGGCCATGTACTCTTCTGTGTATTCGTTTTATTTCATTCCTATTTTGGTTAGTGGACATTCATGCCATGCTTGTGCAAATTTTGGGTTCTATTAACTGTTTAAAAAGCTTCCGCTAGAATGCTCTGTGTTAGGACGAGTAGTTGAGTATTTAGTATTATTCTGTAACCCCTCTGACTGTCTGTGATATATGGCATCGGGTTCCAGCTGGACCTTCTGTTATATGCCATACGATGGATGGGGTGTTACAACCTGTACCACTTGAAGTCTATCCTGCCGGCTAAGATCAATATCATCAATGCTAACCCAACATAAAGATTATAAACAGAAGTTAAAATCCATACAAGCATATAAGTCCAACTAGTACATCAATAAAAAGAAGCAACAACAAGGCTTCTATAATATCAAAGTACAAATTGGCCAAAGGGCTATAATAAGAGTCTCTCAAAAACTCACATCCGTAATGGATGGTAGTGATGGTAACATCGTATCAGACCCTGTCACCCTGGCCTAGCTGCCCTCCTATACAACATACTGCTGGTCTATATGCTGGGTTTCCTCCTAAAAAGGAAGACGAAACAACCATTAGTCATAAAGGCAAAGTGGCTATCACACCCGCTCCCCCGATGACTCTTAGGCACCGGGCGGAGAAAGGAACAAGGGTACAATATATGTAAGCAGTAGTGCAAGTAGGTGGAAAATATATAAAACATGAGTAACAATAGTAGTAAATGTATAACATTATTATTAACATTATATTCTAGCAGTTCTACTCAAAACATATCCATCCATCAAAGCAACTTAACTTATATGAATGCCCACACAGACATATAAGTTAAGGGTCAGCTTAACAGTAAGGTAACTCGTCATATAAGAGTGCACATACAAACTTATATGATAAGGATCTATGTATGTAATGCAATGCAATGCAATGTTATGAATGCAGCGCGATGACTTACCCATGCACACACACACACTGATATGTCGACACAGACTTGTAGTTCCCACTTTTCGAGCAGGTAGCTAATCTCTCAGGCATCATCCGTCGTGGCCAAACGGTGATAGTAGAGCGGGCTTCTCCATTACTAGGCGGGCATCCACACTACCAAGCCCAGGCCTCCGTATGCCTCAATTCTAAGAACACAACAGCGGATCCCATGCGTACTACGGCTCAGATGGGTCTTGGGTAGATGTGCACCAAGAAATCATCCCTAACTGGCCTATGTTGTAGCATAGAAGGAGCCTCAGGAGTGATCACCGAGGACAAAAGCCCTACCGTGCAAGTCTATCTGCCAACTCCCGTTGGCGTGACAACTGGCAAGCCCGTAGACCTGCCACACTATCCTTAACCCAGTATTATGACACCACGTGTCAACTCACACTGCATGCAATTTTCATATCTAAGGGCTCCACACTGAGTCCCATTTTATTATTCAATCCCATGCTCAACAACATGCAAGGAATCCACACCAAGTCCCTTATCAACACATCCTTCTAGTGCGGCAAACACCCACACACTTCCAAACCTTCCACATTTCCATACCACACAAGGGTTCATCATTTACGTAGGTAGCAAGCCACCTTATACAACATACTCATCCCACACTGCTACCCGTAGGGAGACTCAACTCTAAGCAGTGAAATATTATACACATTCCATTAATCATCATATAAAATGGTCATGCATTAACCTCATCCTATTCCTTTCCACATGATCAAGCGTTCACAATAAGTATAACTCCATACGATAACCTCAACAATATAATGATACTTCACATATCCATCAAACGTGACAACACAGCTATAGGTTACACACGCAATCATCGAGCATCACACCCTCTTCCAAAACCTGTTTCATTCTCCTGATTATAATCATGCACATCTTTACTGGATTTCACAAGAATATCATTTGTACACCCAAATTGTATCAAGTATTTTGTTCACCAAATCTTCTCAAACCATTTGTTTATTAAACTACTTCAAACCGTTTGTACAAACATGTTTCACTAAACCATTTCTTCTCTTAAGGATCTATCAACTGAATCCTATCAATCATTTGCTAATCACAATCACAAATAAACTAAGTTCACCACAACCTCAACATCTTCCCGTTACAACCTTCTGCCAAGTCCAAATCCGATTATACACTAACCTAAAAATAATGTGCACTTAAGTAATACTGTGCAACAACTTCGACTGGACTTTCCCGAGGCTTCAGGACTCATATAAAAATGTGTAACCATCTGTTGGAAAGGTCTTTCCAAGGACTACGACTTTTGTGTGTAGTCAAAAACCCATATCTGGCCTTATCACACTTGAAAATGACCTTGAAGTTCGTTGCGCACAGAAAATAGATTTATGCACACATCTTAAAGAAAGATGAACGACATCAGTTCTTCTTCTTCCTCTAGCTATTTGCACAAGACTATATCCAGGCTTTCCTCCTACCTTATTCTCCCTCAATAGACCATTCCTCTTCACGAAACCAAGTCTATCAACTTCACATCGAAGAGAGGAGAGGTTGAAGACTATTAATCTCTAGGACAAGGTCCTAGCATGGTCTCTTTCTAGGATATCTTCATCTCTCACAAGTTAAACTCCCACGCTCCTTGTCAAAAGTCTATCCAAGTGCCGTTTGCTTGAATTATTTAAAACATAGCAGGGCAAGCCGCCATATACCTGCTGCGTGCTAGCAAAATTGATTTATTTGATTGCTTGTAAATTGCTTGCGGTGAATTGTGGCAGGTCAGTCACTTCCACAAACTATTCGTACCGGTGCGGGAAGTTCGACGATTCAAAGAGACAGAGTGATGAGTACCACAAGTGACCGGATGTTATGGGTTTCCCCTATATGTTCCTCCACTGGTCAGCCAAAATTTTTAATTACCAGATGTCGCTCACATCCAAGAGTATACAGGGTTGTACGTTAGGGCCTAGGCTGTGCAGTACGACCACCCCTAGAAGTGGCAGGACTAGCTACTATCACTGACGGACACATCGGCGAGGCCCGCTGGGCTCGCTACCCTTCTTGAAAAGAAGCGGTCCATACTATGTCGACATTGGGTATGTTAGCGGCTATGAATGTCTGCAGTGTGTGCGTAGCTTTGTATACCTGTGGTATAAATACAAGTTATGAATACCTGATGTGCTGATGTGCTAGTAGAGCTTTTGTTATAACTGATGTATATTGTTGCTTCTTTTCCTGTTAAAATGTGTTGCACCTTCTTTTAGGATTGCTCCTAACATATAGATGAAATATTGTACTAACTCTCTCATGCTTTGGCAATCTACTTTTGTTGAGTGCGTGAGCTTGTCCCCAAGATATGGATTCGGGGAGGTGATTTTTTCCACTTAGCTCTGTGACTAACAGTTATTTAATAACCATTCATAGGATGTGGAGCATCGTAGTGACCAGCTGCCGCATGACGATATTCCAGCTGATAGGATTACCCAGTAGAGGCATGTTAACGTAGATTAACTACTCCCCTAGTTTTTCTCAAGTCTCAGCGGCAAGGGTTTCTCTAGCTGACTGTCCACCTTCCCGCAGCCTTCTCGCAGGGTCTTCTCAATAGTAGCCATTGAGAAGGTGCCGACCAGTTGCAGGTCTAACCTCCTAGCCGCGCGGTTAGGTGGTCTTTCTCCTTATTTCTCCCCGTATCTAGTCACCGCTGCCCGTTCCTCTTGTCCTCGGGCAGCTAGTATTTTTAGCCCTACCTGTTTGGGTAGGCCCCTGATCCTACAAAAAAGCGTGAACAGTACTACCTAGTGGAGCAAGTTCGAATCGTAAAGCTAGCCGCCCGTGGCAACGGACTCAAACTCTTCTTCTAGAGGATACTAGTTCGCTCAGGTTCTCCTTTTTTACCGTTGTAACCGATTTTCTTCTAATCAAAGGAAAGCCCATCGCAAGAGTGGCATTTAGCCGCGGCGGGTGAATTTTGGTGTTGTCGCTGCTAGCTACCTCTCTCTCCTCTTTTCCTTCTCAGTCTTAATCGCTTGTCCTAATCGCTAGTAACAAACCATCCGACAGTTTCCTCCACCCTCCTTTCTATTCGCAGAGCCCGGAGGCACATTCTTGCATCAACATTAAACACGCGACCTTACAATTTTGTTTAGTCGGCGAAGTCGTCGGTTAAGCGATGTCAGATCGCCAAACCGCCAAAAACTTTGTTCCATCAAGTCCCAGTGAAGATACTTTCTGGGAAGCTCTTGAGCAGTCACGTCGGGAAGCCGACCAAGATCACAGGGAGATCACCCAGCAGTTCAAGGCGATCAACCAAGCCCTAGCCGCTATTACACAACAACTAGTGGCGCAATCCGCTCTAGTGCCGGTTTCTCCGGTTAACCCCACGCCAGCAGTACAGATTCCACAGACTTATCTGCCAGTTGAGCCGCACGTCTACCCGACTTTTTATCCGCCAACCTATCCGACAACTTACCCGCTAGGGCAAGCCGCAGATCCTTTGCGGTCACAAGATGACGAGTTCGCCACTGGTCATAACTTTTTCCGGGAAGCCTCCTGTGGAAGTCCAGCAAGAGCCTTAAACTTTCAGGGAAGTTATCCTTACCCTCCAGCTCCTGCCTCGCTCCTCCAACAACAACTTTTCCTTTCTATCCACCTTATTTTTCATCTACTGCTTACACTCCATATTTTCCATTTCCTTCTGCTCTAGGGGAACAAGAAGATTCGTCTCCATTCAAAGAAAATGTTCGACAAGAGCCAACTCCAGCTCACTTTAGAGAACCCCGATTACTAATCTATACCGGAGAGTCTGACCTAATAAAACATCTACAAGCTTTTGAGTCAGTTGTTGCCTTGAAGACGCTTATTGATGCTACCAAGTGCAAACTCCTTATAACATCTTTTGATGGACAAGCAAGGGAGTGGTTCTATGGACTACGCCCTCAATCTATCGCGTCCTTTGCTGATCTAAGAAGTGAGCTTCTACTTAGATTTTCCACCTCTACAAAGAGAAAAAGCGGTCCAGAAGCACTATTTGAGATCAAACAACGAGAGAATGAGACTTGGGCTCATTTTGTGGATCACTTCCAAAAGGAAATTTTGGAAATTCAAAACATCGATCCAGAATTATACAGAGTCGCCCTGATTAGTGGATTAAGGGAAGGACCGCTCAAGTTCGAAGTTAACATCCGAATGCCAAGGACGTATCAAGACATGATCAGTCTAACCAACATGTACATTCGGGGAGAAAGGAGCAATCCTGGTTATGTCTCGAGGCTCATTGCAGAGAAAAATTCTTCTCTTACATCTGAACCTTCAAGGTCTCCTCGGAGGGATTTCCAACCTCGATCAAGGAAGGAAAGAAAATTTCATTGCCATTGGCATCTTGTCCCAGGCCAAGGTCAATTTCGAGACTAAAGATTGCAACTACCCATTCCTCCTGCATACCCAGCTCCAGCTCTGCAATCAGCTTCAATTTATCAACAGGAAGATGATGACTTGCAAGAATCTGACATTGATAGGGTTATGCAAGAAGTAATTCAAGTCATGAAAGGCAAGCCTAGCTACAAATGACCTTACCAGCCCGTTCAAAGATCAAATGATGATCCATACTACGAATTTCACAAGGAGAAAGGGCATCCAACTGAAAACTGTCGGGCTCTTTGCCAATTAGTTGAAAGGATGCTGAAGCAAGGGAAATTTCGTAATTAGGGCCAGAAGGATGACTCCTCACTCCCCTTTGCTTCGAAAGACAAGGAAGTGGCTGATATTCCACTTGGCCCAAAGGGAGTGAATCAAACCATCAACGACTCTAACTTCAACATTGCTAGCGCATGCATCGACGCCGATGATGAAGACACCCTTGGAGAACTACAATGCTGAGTTGAAAGAGGATGCAGCAAAATCCAGAGAGTTCTTTGCAATATTGGCTTATTAGTTTTATTTTTCATTATTAAACAATTATTCTGGCACATTTCAAAACATTCATCCATTCATTTCAATGCTTATTTCAGAGATCCTGTACTGGCATTTTTACTTTTTGGAGTGTCTCCTCTCTATTTTCTCTTTGCCAAAGGGATCGCTGAACCAAGGAGACATCGTCGGGTCTTGCTTGTCCCCCCATAGATTGGTTTCTGGCGTAACATCACGATGACCACATATAGCAGGGAGTGTTCGCATATGTGTAGTGGGAGCCATCCAATCTGTGCAGGAAGACTTCAGGGCTTCGGATCCTAGCCGGAATCTAACACACAAAGCGTATCAAGGGAGGTCCCAGTGTGTTAGCTTTAATGTGATCCGCTAGGGATACATTATAGCTAAGATGATCGTTGCTTGACAAGAAATGGCCCCCGGGTGTAGCCTTGTCTTTGTGATCATCTCATGCTGTGATAGTCGAACACTCCTAGGTACTCTCAAGCCGTGCCTTCAGAGGACCCACAACATCGCTTATCTTTTAGGGCGAGCAATGTTGTAGACCACTTGGCGCACCTGGCCTAACTGATCAGCGTAGCTTGTAGCCCAAGGCATGAGAGCAGTGCGTCCGTCGTTCTTTCTTCGGGGAGGGGAATCACGATCTCCCATTTGAACTCTTAATATCAGGTTGGCCGGTTTCCTCAAGACTATTCGCTGTCATGCGGTCAGCTACAGCAGCTAGATATTTTTGGTTAATTTAAATTATCCGCCAGCTTTCGCGGTTTTATTTACTCTACTATCATTAATCCGTTTAGCTAGTTAGCCGCGACTAAACATATGAATTATCTGGTTTTCAGTTCTCTATGCAGCTTATGCTAGTCGTCTTATGATACTTATTGATCAGCTCCTTGCTGCTTCAAGTTCATCAAATACTTCTGCACAAAGTTCAAAGGAAAAATTGGGTTTATTTATTGCCGATTATCTGCGCGGTTAGGATCTATTCTAGCAGACCAATTCTTGGAATTATTGCTGGATTTCACATTACGGTACTCATGTCTAACCGAACGAGAAGATTATTATTGTATCTGAATCGCTTATCCTATCATACTACTATTAATTATTAACGACTCGGGAAGTAGTTCTTATCACATTATATATTGTTATGTAATCTGCTGTTTAAGGGTATTCAAACCGCAGCTGATACGGTTTTCTTTCCGGATTTATCTTTCAACTTCACGAACAAGCTGAAAAGTACAGTCAGCACTGCAAATCTATGATTATGACTTGAACATTATCATCACAGATTGATTCAATCATATTTTGGCGGACAACACGGCTACAAATGGTTATTCGCATTCAACAATCATAGCCATTACTAATTCTATAAGCCTATGCTTATTCTTATTCTATTCGTCTTGCTGGTTTCTAACTCTTTCCGGTTAAGATTATTTAACAGGTTATCAAGATACATTTTGTTAAAGCAATCTTATCGTGCAACAACGAAGCAAATCTAACTGCTCAGACATATAAATTTGTCGGCCATCACAGAATAGGCAGAGGCAGAATATGAAATATCATTTATATTGTCAAAATAATATATGTCCTATACCCGCGCAGTTTACAAAAAAATCTTACCGCCGGGTCCTATAAAACAGAAAAGTTTATACAACGTTAGTTTTCTTCTGTTTTGGCTTAGAGTCGTCCGATGCCGATGAACTCGGAGAGCTGCTTGATTTTGTCGATTCCGAGACCAAAGATTCTTCTTCGCTCGAGCTGCTTCTCTTCTCGGAGCTTTTATCCGCAACGGCCTCAGTGGGAAGAGTTTCTTATTTGTATACGGCTTCGGCATCCTATTCCAAGATTTCTTCTATTTCCTCCCTTGCCGCTTCATCCTGTGCGACCTCCACCTCATGGAATGCGGGGAACAACTCGTCAAAGGAGATTTTCCCATGTTCAGATTTAAAAGCTTGCCGCTCCCTGAGGATGTCTAGCTTGTCCTCACCGCCTTCCCGCAGATGAATTGCGATTTCGTGAAGGCTGGGTTTTCGGTATCATAGGATTTCTGCAAAGGAAATATACAAGGTAAATTTGCGGTTAACTTAGACTAACCGCAAAGGTTGCCAGGTAAAAAATCTTACCGAATTTTTCTCCTTTAAATTCTTGTTCTCCACCTTGAGCTTCTCGACTCATTTTCGGTGAGCACTTCGCTTAGAGCCTCGACCACGTAGAGGTCGGTAACGTAGCTCCTCGCGCAAACTTGCGCGGCTAGGGCTGGAAGCTTTTCAGTGGGAATTGACCGCAAGTCAACCAGATTCTTCTTGCCGACCAGAGCCCAGTCGACCATGCGAGCATGTTTTGTTATCTTTTCGCTCTTCCACAAGGGAAGAGCGGTGGATACCTGGACATGCTTGCCGCGGTTGTTCCACTTCATTACTGGTTTGTCGCACAGGTCCTTCAACTTCTCGCCGATCCCACAAGGTGTGAAGGATTCGTCAGAGTCAAAGCCCGTGGCGACATCTTTCTCTTCGTGGCGGCTAACTTCTCGCTTTTTCCACACCTCACTCTTGGTGAGGACAGGGCCTTCTGGAGTCTCCAGCTTACTCTCCGGAACTTTCAGAGTTGCTGTAAAGGGAAAGTAATTAGTCACCCGGTAAGCCGGTCAATTATAATCTAACATCTTAAATTACTTTCTTTAATTGGCCATTTAGCCACCACTGGGAGCATAGGGATGTAGTGTTGAATGTCTAGCCGCGATCCTGCAAGGAATCCAACGATTTGCTTCTCGATACCATCAACATCAAACCGCTCGAACAGGTTGGCTGCCCGAGCCTGGGGGTGGACAGGTAGAAGGCCCAGATTCCCCTTGAACATAAGGAATTAAGTAGACCGGTTCGAGAACTTATTCGGAAAGTTCACCGATTTCATTCCGGTACAGCCAAAGTAGACTACACCCTTGAAGATCTGGCTGTCTTTCTTGTCGGCGGTAATCGAGCGGATAACGAAGCAGTGGCGGAAGAGGTCCATCGTAAATTTTACCCGCTCTATCCACAAGTATATTATGAAGCTCATCACCGACGACACTGTATTTTGTGAGAGCTAGCCAGGTACAATGCCAAAAAATCAAGGATTTCGACGAATTTGATTAACAGCGGCAAGGTAAAACCATAATCGAAGTGGTCGATTGGGATCGCCACCAAGTTCCTTCCTAAAGAGTTTATCTGCTCATTCTCCCGAGGTAGTCGCCCGACTACATCAGGGTTCACCATATGGGTGGTGACAAAGTGGTCTAGCTCCACTTCAGTTATTTCTGATCGCTTGTGCTCGGTATCAAGGAAAGCTGCAGCTACAGAAGCTCGCACGGGTGCCATTAAATCTAGCCACAGGAATTGATATTTTGGTATTCTACCGTAAAAAGCGGAGTCAAGATTTATTTATAGAACTCCTTCAAGCCAACAACTAGTCGCATAACTAGACAGCAAAGCTGCGTGGTCAAGAACTTGGTACCTGCAGATCAGTTTCCCGCAGATAGAAAAGTTTAACCGTAATAGCCGCTGCGACAAGGCATCATTCCAGGCAATTCAATCACAGATCATGCGGATAAATTCGATCAAACTGCAAAGGTATTAAAATATTAAAAAATAACAATGTCACAATGACCAACAGGTCAGTTCGTTCAAATTTATTTACAACTTGCGATCATGTTCTTCTCGCCGCTCCTTGCTTCTCTCCACGGGGTCCCTGCAAGGTGAGCCACTTGGTCGCTTACCAGCAGTAAAACTGATAGCACGGCTACCAAGTGGTGATTTAAAACACTCTGGGCCCGATGTATTCGGGATGCCTCCCGAAATACGCGGCTAATCAGAACAGTTGGCTTGTCAAAAGCTAACTATTTGCGAGGCAGCACGGGTAGGGATGCCTGTAAGGCCACCAGGGCAGAGGTTTCCCTCCTAGCGGAATCGTGATCTGATTGCCGCGGTTTCTCCGAACTCGCGAAATCAGGTCGCCGGCTCCTCTCTCTTCCCGTTGACTCCTGATATCTTCTCTTGTAGTGGCCGACATCCTCTTCAGCTCTTTGAAATCACCTTGCCTAAGTCGCGACTTGGTCCCAAACAATTCTTTCTCGCTCGCGGCAAGCCTCAAGCTCAGTGGACATCATCCTCTCCTTCCTGCGAATTGCCTCCAGCTCCCCAGATACTGCTTTTAGCCGCCTCTCCGAAGTCTCTTCGAAAGCTCTCCACGATTGCTCCTCGATAGCGAGCTACGCCTTTAGTCGCTCGAAGTCCACGAATAGCCGTGGAGTCTTCTCCAAAATCTACAACACAAAGCAATCAAGCGGTCAAAACACAGTTCCCCGGCGGCAAATACAACAGTAACAGTGCTTTAAGATAAGGCACTAGAGCTCATGTTATGATTGTCTCTAGTCACAATAATGATAAGAGGCTAGGTAATGCAGGTCGCCGCAACCTCTCAGGATCAATCCTCTTCGGGTGTTGGTCCCTAAGAAGTCGCTCGGCCCGCCTGTTCCTCTCTAGCTCTTCGCGCGACAAGAGGATGTCATTGGTCTCTGTTATTATGCGGATAGATCTCTTTATCCACGGTTCTTGGTAAGGCGGAGGGATTCTTAGAGCCTTCAGGGCAGTTTTGAACTTACCTATCCGCAAAAACTTGGCGGCTTTCCGGCGATCAACCTCAGCTTGCTCTTCCAAGCTAACCGGGTAACCGCTGGGTTCCCCAGCAGTCAACAGCTTCTTCTCGACGAGCAGTTTTTCTCGCAGCTTCGCCTTCTTATCTCCTTCAGAAAGTGCAAGGGGTTCTTCTCCAGTTTTCACCGATAAGACTTCCAAGTCGGAGTCATTCTGGGTGGCTAGCTGGCGGTTCACAAATTCTTCAATCTCCTGCATTAAACTGTAGTTAACCGAAAGAGTTGAGTTAACCGCAGAGCCATCCACTTCTTCAAGGAAGTGTACAATCTCAGCTAGCGCGGTTACCTCCTGAGGTCGCTCGGTTACCTCAGTTTGGCTAGTCTCCACCTTGAGAACTGAGGATCACTTGTTCTCTCTCTTCTTTTGCCGAAGGGTTTCCTTTATCTGATCTTCCGTAGTTGAAGTTGGCCTAAACTTCCGCTTCTTCGCTGGGATCACGACCATCACAACCTCCATGTTTTCCTTCAGCCTGTTGGCAGCGCTCTTGGCTGCCTTCTTCGCCTTGCCAATGTTGTCGGCAATCTCTCTAGATTTCGACTCGGCTTCAGCAGTAGAGTCCGTCTTGCCGGCCGCTTCGCTTGATGGCGTTGATGTTATATCAATGTCTGGGGTAGTTGATGGTTGAGGAGTGTTAGTCGTTGCAATTTTTGGAAGCTTGCTACCCGCTAGATTCTCGTGCAGCTCTTCAGCGGGCTTGACCGCAACCTTCTCGATAGGTTGCTTTGGAATCTGCTCGACAATCTTCTCAGCAGTAGTGACCGAAGATTGTCCAGCCTCAGTGGACTTGGCCTTAAGTTTTCCAAGTAGCTCCTCGCTTAACCGACGCAGTTTTAGCGAGACTACCATTGCCATTTTCATTTTTGGAGACATCTCGTCGGCTTCGTGGCTAGTTATTTCCTTTCATGGAGGCTTTGCGGCGGCCTCGCCCAACCTCACAAAGACGCTTTTCCTGCCAGACATTTCGGATAGCAGAATCTTAACCGATGTGGGGAGAAGATACCCGTCTCGAAAGGTGTTCTGAGAAAACAGATTTTGTATCAGTGATATTTATAACTCCTGACACATTTACTGCGTTTGCGGTCAAGCGGTTAACTCGTACATTTTCAAAATTCCTCTGAATTTAAAATGTGCGAAGATTACGTTAACCCGGATTGACTGCTCTCCTAATTTTTCTCAAGTCTCAGCGGCAAGGCTTTCTCTATCCATCTGTCTGCCTTCCCGTAGCCTTCTCGCAGGGCCTTCTCAACAGCAGTTGTCAAGATGGTGCCGACTAGTTGCAGGTCTAATCGCCTAGTCATGCTGTTAGGTGGTCTTTCTCCTCTTATTTCTCCCTATATTTGGTCACCGCTGCTCGTTTCTCCTGCCCCTGGGCAGCCGATATTTTTAGCCCTGCCCATTTGGGCAGGCCCCCGAGCATATAAATAAGCATGAACAGTACTACCTAGTGGATCAAGTTTGACTCCAAAAGCTAGCCGCCCATGGCAGCGGACTCGAACTCTTCTTCTAGTGGATACCAATTCGCTCGGGTTATCCTTTTTAACTGCTGTAATCAATTTTCTTCTAATCAAAGGAAAGCTCATCGCAGGAGTGGCATTTATTCGCGGCGGGTGAATTCTGGTGTTGCCACTGCTAGCAACCCCTCTCTCCTCTTTTCCTTCTCAGTCTTAATCGCTTGTCCTAACCGCTAGTAACTGACTATTCGATAGTTTCCTCCACCCTCCTTTCTATTCACAGAGACTGGTGGCGCATTTCTTGCATCAACAAGGCACCCCCATCATCTCCGGAGTTTTAAGACGTGAGTACTAGCGAGTAGGATTAAGAGTGTGAGAGTTTGGAGTAGATATACTTTTGTAGCCTACGGGCCTCATATACAAACAGTTGCTATGACCTTTTTTCTTCTCCTTAAGGATATATTGTTATATAGTTATATATATGATATGGATTCTTGTTAATTCTTCCACAATACTCTTTGATGTGATGTGAATGTTGTGATTCAGGCCGATAAGGCAGCCAACTAGTGCTTAGTAGTGTGGGTCGTTACCCCTTAAGGAGCACTGGGTGGATGCCTTGGGCAAGTAAGATCCCCTCTGTCCTGACCCGGGCAAAGGTTGGGGGGGGGGGGTCTTACAAATGGATCAGAGCGATCACTATCCGTCCTTGTGGAGCAGTCTCAGGATCCCTCAATCCCTCGCTTCGTTCTTTAGTTCAGGATGAACCATGCAGTAGGATCCTGGTAGACCCTAGTATAGAGGCTTAGGGATTCTAGACTATGCGTTAGCATGCCAACATACCTTTATTTCTTCTTTGTTAGTCTCTTGCAAATTTCCCTACTTTAGCAAAATACTGACACTTGTTTCTTGTTACTTCTCCAGATCCCCGAGTCCAGTAACGGGAGATCCTCCTTTAGAGGATATGTCCCCGCCACCCCACCTCTAGACCCAGTTACCCATTTAGCTGTACCGTTTGTCGAGACCAACTTGGGTCAAACGTTGACAGCTATCCTAGCGATGTTTCAGATAGCCTTGGCACAACCACCACAACAGTTGATGGTACCCACTGACCTGCTGAAGACTTTCTGGGGGCTGATGCCTCCCATATTTAGAGGCACAAAGACTGCCATATAAGAAGAAGAGTAGGTTGAGCGCGTAGAGGAGCTATTAATAGGCATGATGTGCCTGGAAGTAGCTGCAGTGTCACTAGTTGTAACCTTGTTAGACATGTATGACAGAGATTGGTTGAGAGCGGCCAATCGCTTGATGTTCAGAGGACGACCGTTGAGCACTATTCTGTGGGGGGAGTTATGATAGGCATTCCTAGAGCACTTCATCTCGGATGCCGATCGAGCTGCATTGTAGGAGAGGTTCCTGTACATCTGTCAGGGTGACCGGATGGTACCAGACTATGAGAGAGAGTTCATCCACCTAGCTAGTTTTGCTGGAAACCTTGCAACCACTAACAGAGATAGAGTTGCTCGCTTCTATAGAGGCATGAGGGATGACCTGAGACAGGCCTTGATTATGATCTCTCAATCCACCTTCCACACTATAGCGACTCACACCGCTGCGTTGGAGTTAGACAAGAGGATGGTGGCCTAGCAGTGCCGAGGACAGGTCGAGGTCCCCAGAGGTCAAGGATGAGATAGAGGAGCTGCTCCCCGCCGATAGGAGAGAGAGCGCAGATAGGGACAGTGCATGTAGCTTTATTGGTGCCCACCAGCACTCCAGCACCGTAGCAGGAGCCCAGGCTAGTTCCAGTACTACAGCCCACGCCATTAGCTCGACAAGACGCTCCCTTTGCAGGGAACTGCTTCCTGTTCCAGTAGTTGAGACATATGAGAGCTTTCTGCCCACAGACGACAGGAAGGCTAGGATTAGGAGCAATTCAAGGAGGACAGGTAGTGTGTGGTCAGGGTCAGAGAGGCCAAAGGGGTAGAGCTGGTAGGAGAGGTCAGCAGGGCCGAGCAACGCTCTTAGAAGCTTATGCGTTGGACCTTCAACATGGACCAGCACCTGATGTAGTGATAGGTATATATCGTAGATGCTAGAGATACGATGGATATGGACACCTATGTTATATAATATACACAAATTTATGCATATATCAGATGTGTGTTTTGTTAAATGATATGTATATACACCTTATCTCTTCAGGATTACTTCTGATAGAAGGACACCCCACAAAAACTCTCTTCGACACTAGAGCGACACACTCCTTTGTATCCCAAGACTTCACTGTGACTAAGGAATATATTGTCCGTTCGTCTGGACTGTCAATACCGGATGGATCGAATATGACGTCTACGGATAAATGCTCGTTCCAGGCTATACTAAGAGACGTGGAATTTGAGATTTATGCGACAATCCTGTAAATAACCAAATTCAACATCATACTGGGTATGGATTGGCTGGCCGAGCATAAGGCCCGAATACTGTTCAACCTGAGAAGTCAAACCTCAGAACTCAGATGGATAGGTCATTACACTAGCATGTATACCTCCGTCTCTCGCATCATTTTGACCTCTGTTCAGATTGTAAGGTCAGTCCGGCAGAAGAATGAAGTATTTCTTATCTACTTCAAAATAGAGAATAAAGTTCAAGTGCTTGCCAAAGTTCTAGTGGTGTGAGATTTTCCGGATGTTTTCCCTGAGTCCTTCCCAGGTTTGCCCCCACAGCGAGTGGTTGACTTTCAGATCAATCTTGTGTCAGGAGCTCGACTAGTGTCCCGAGCACCCTATCGAATGGCCCCTAAGTAATTGGCCAAGTTGAAGATTCAGCTTTAGGAACTGATAGGTGCTGGATTCGTCTGCCCAAGTTCCTCGCCCTAGGGAGCCCCTGCACTATTTGTAAAGAAGAAGGATGGGACACAAGGCATGTGCATAGACTATATAGAACTAAACAAACTCACTATACGGAATACGTATTCACTTCCAAGGATTAACGAGTTGTTCGATCAATTGCAAGGTGCTTTTGTATTCTCCAAGATGGAACTAAGATCAGTCTACTATCATCTTTGAATCCGGGAGGAGGATATCCCCAAGACTGCCTTTAGCTCCCGCTATGGTCTATACGAGTTTATGGTGATGCCTTTTGGACTCATTAATGCCCCTCCGCATTTATGGCTTGATGAATAAGGTATTCGAACCTTTCCTGGATCATTTCATGATCACCTTCATCGACGACATCTTGATCTACTCAAGGACAAGAGCTGGCCATTCTAGACATCTACAGATGGTGTTACTTAAACTTCGAGAACACTCTCTCTTAGCTAAGTTCAACAAGTGTGAATTCTGGTTAGAGGAGATCAGATTCTTGGGCCACACCATCAACAAAAAGTGGTTAGCAGTAAAGATCAGGCCAAGATCCAGGTAGTCCAAAGCTGGCCGCCACTTAAGACGACAACAGATATATGAAGTTTCCTTGGTCTTGCTGGGTATTACGGGAAATTTGTAGAAAGGTTTTTCAAGATTGCGTTACCCCAGGCATCATAGATTTGTTTCCACTTAGCTCCATGACTAACAGTTATTTAATAAGAATTCATAGGAGATGGATCATCGTAGTGACCAACTACTGCAGGACGACACGCTAGCTGATAGGATTACCTGAGCAGAGGCACCCCCGTTGTCTCCGGAGTTTTGAGGCGTGAATACTTGCAAGTAGGATTGAGAGTGTGAGAGTTTGGAGCAGATATACTTTTGTAGCCTATGGCCTCATGTACAAACAGTGGCTATGTCTTTTTTTTCTTCTCCTTAAGGATATATTGTTATATTTTTATACTATAAGGAAGGAGCTAATCAACCCATCGTGTAACATGGTGTAACATTTAAATCCAGAAATGCCCTCATTAACACAACTTTTTGGACTTAACTTTGGGGCATTTTGGTATTTCGGCAGGCTTATGACTTAATTCTTTTAAAATGGCCATCCCTGCACACCTCAAAATCGCGATATTCGCAATTTCTTCTCTTATTTCTTCCGCACAGGTTTCGGTCATCGCAATTTTTCGGTCATCGCGAGTTCTCTGCGCAAGTAGGGCAACCTCCCCCTCGCAACACTGTCTTCCGCCTTCCTCCCCCGCTGCCCTATTTTTGCGAACTTCAGGGCTTCCCTATTTCCGCAATCTCTAGTGCACTGGCGTTTGAAGATGGCCATCGAGTTCTCTCCAGCACAGATCCTATCTGTAAGACCCCATTTTTTTTTCTTTTTCAACCACCGGGGTCTTAGGCCCAGAACCGCCGCTTTGCGGTGACTCCTTCACGTCCCGAAAGGTCATCACCACAAGGCGCCGATTCTGCCGGCCAAATTCGATCACAGAAGTAGCACAATTATTGAAGTAAAAGCAGTGCAGTCCACAATAATAAAAATCACATATATATATAATAAAACTCCACGAAGGGAGTGTCCACAGAAACATCAGAGTAATATAAATTACGGGCTTATGCCCGGTACAAAATGTCCTCACTACAAGTCTCTCATGCGGAAGCGAATCAGAAACTACTCAAGGATCAAGACTCACGGTCCCGGCGGTGTGAACTCCGGAGCTAGACTGCCCCACCTCTAGGCGCACCGATCTCTGGGGCTGCTCCTCCATGCTGGGCTCCACGATCCCCTAAAATGATATGGTTCGAAAACCGTTAGTCTAAAAGACTAAGTCCTATCATCCCCCACCCCTTCCCCCACGCTCTAAGGCACCGGGCGGAGAGGAAGAAAGGGGAGGACATGAAAGTGGAGAGTAGTCAAAAGCAGATGACGGTGGACCTAACTAGCAAGTTATAACAGGGGAGCAATATAAAACTTAAGTGTTGTAATAGGTCAAACAAGAAGGAAAATAAGTAAGGTAATTTTAAACCTTCACTTATGTGAGTACACATAAGCCAAGGGATCTTTTGCAAGGCTCCCATCGTATAAAGTGTCCCATACCACTTATACGTTGGGGTGTCGGTTATCAAACAGCAACATATATATATATTGAAATTAACCTTTGATTTATAAACTTGCCCACACAAGCTTATAGACCAAGGGGTCGTTTTGCAAGTCCTAAAGTATAAGCGTCCCATTCCACTTATACTTTAGGTGTCATGGTTGTTATGAACGATATGATATGCAACTATATGGTGGGTATGTTATGTCATGCAATGCAACTCACACACCCGACTCTGTGCACACAGACCTTTAGTTCCCCCTTTCGGAGCCGTTACCTCCCAGGATACCTCCGTAGTGGCAAACGGAAGCGGTGGGTTGGGCCTCGCCCACCTCCAAAACCAGTAAAGCACACTGGTCTGACCTATCGTACGCCTCAACGCTTGGTGCACAAAGCGGACGCCTGCGTACTCTTGCCGGCTGGCGCACCGGACTTCTGTTGGCGGAGTGCTAATCACCCCGCCGAGTCAACGATATCGGTGTCGGTGCAATCGAACTCCCCGATATCGAAAGACCCACCACCTTAACTTTCCTATTTTATGCACATGCAAGTTAAACCGTAAGCACACAACACCGAGCCGAAGCTCCCCGGACCAAAACGTCCGTCTCCAAATCAACCGAGCCGAAGCTCCCCGGACCATCCCGTCCGTTTCCAAATCAACCGAGTCGAAGCTCTCATCAACCTTCCTGTGCCAACAGTGTTGTGAAAAGTGCAGCCCTAGTTACTAAGTTACTCTTGTCGGTTTGTTATTACAGTTTACGTTAGCCCAGGACTGCCCCCGGTATACCCCGTGAAGGGCTCTCAAGGGGCACTAGGAACCAAGACGGTGCATTACGGCCCGAAGTTCCCTTTCGCAAGGCACTTATTATTGTTGGTTAATACCCCGTTCCCAAACTCTTAATGTTACTCTGGTTCTAACCCTAATGTGTTTTAACTCCTGCACCCGCTCCCAGGAAAGACGATGTTCCGTCGAACCCGAGCTCCACCCATCCTTAGTCAACCTAACCACTATCCCACACCCAATTTCATTGATAACCTCCGAATCATCTTGCCACGGCATTTACACATGATTTGTCGCCCTATGACCATGGTATTACAATTTCTATGATTTCACTATATGCAGACCAACTTGAGCTAACAACAAGTATGATAGGAAGTGCATCAATTTCTCATCCAAACACCCTAAGATAATTACTAAGGGCCTATCATGACTTTTATAATTTAAATCCAGCACTTCCAAATTTTTCCTAAATAATTTAATATTTATTTAATTATCCAGAAATTAAAGCCATGTGTGATTTTGAGCATGAGGTACTACTTTCATTCATCATAAAGTTATAAGAAAATTACCAGGGCTCTACAATGTCCATAAATGTTTACTGACCAAAAATTATAATTTTACAAGGCCTAAAAATATTATTTAAAAATTATTTATAAATTCTACAAATTGCAAGCCTTGTGAATCAACCCCTATGTTTATAGATCCAAAAATTCTACAATAATTACCAGAGGTGTAAGAGGTCATAAAAACTTATTTGCCTAAGTTACACCAGATTTCAGTGAGGGAACAATCCATAATAAATATTTGACTATCTTTAGAAAATCAATGGCTTGTGAATGAAGTACTTAAAATAATCAGTTAATAATTCCAGCAAAATTCAAGCATATGTATAAGAACCTAAAAATCTCTCTGCCAAAATTTCATATCCATTAATCAACCATAGAAATCAAATTAATTAAAATACCCAAAAGCCTATTTTTGTGAGATATGAAGGAACTATTATGTATTGAATCCCAAGGCTCTCAATATTACTTCCCAAAGACTTCCCTAAACCCAAGAAGTACACTACCCAAGTTTCATGGCCTTTAGGCAAGTTTTGGTGACCTATTTTACCTTAACAAGGAAGGTGCCCTAAGCTAGGGTTAGGGTTTAAGGGAGGGTAACCCTCTCCAAACCTTCCAAGACTTGGGTCAGGGGGTTCTAACCTCACTAGTCTCCTTTCCACCAAAAATCACTTCCATTCAAGGTCATTTGACCCCATGCCCTTCACAAGCCCCCAAAGTCCAACCTAGGGGTTTGGACTTGGGTCCTAGGGCATACTCACCCCAAACCACTCCATACACCATAAGGGAGTGTTAAAGCCCATTACAAACCAGTGGACCAAGTTTCAGCCTCTGGTGAGGGAGTTTGGTCAACTAAAATCACTAAGTGCACTTTTGACCTATTTGCCCCTTAATGGGCTAACCTAGGATTGGGTAATTACCCACCCAAAACCTCTCCAAATTAAATGAAACTTTATACAGAGCTTCCCTAGGTCCCTAAGGACCTCCCACCAAAATTTTGGGGGATTTGGAGGTCATTAGACCCCTTAATCACTCTAAGATATGATTATTAAATTTTAACAAAAACTATAGAAAAATGTTATCCAAAAATTACCATTTTTGGATATGTCATAGGTGTGGGTAAGAATGACCCCTACATAAAATTTTAAGTCATTTGGAGGTCTGGTTTGGTGTGGGCAACCAAAATGGTGTCTGACCTAGCCTAAGGACACCTTCCACCAAACTGAGTGCTGAGGTCAGCACAGTTATCCAAATTGGGTGAAATCAATTTTAAAATAAAGTAGACTCAAAGGGCTACAACTTTCATGTTCACTACTTTTTCTGTAGAGGGCTCTAGGTATTTTTAATAAATACAAACATTAAGAGGTAAAACTGTGACAGAAATGCAAATAATATAACCAAAACTATACTATCATGATTTTACTGTTTGCACGAATCCTGAAGTAGGATCCAATGGTAGCTGCTCATCTTCTCCAAATGGCCGAAAATCCAACCCGAGCAGGCCCTTTTTACGGGGCTTTTCCCGGCGGCCTGAGGCGGCGCCACCACCGGGAAACATCATCCATTTGTTCCCGGTGGTGGGGGCTTTCCATAGCCGGAGGTAGGGCGGCCGGAGGTGGCGGCGCCGCCCTACCCGAGAGCTCCAAAAAGCTCCAAAAATGGCGGTTTTCAGATTTTTAAAAACTCAAAACCGATTCATTTGAGCATGAAACTTCATCCTAATGATTCCTAGGATCTAAACATAGAGGAAGAGGTGAGGGAGGACCTTCCCGGCGGCCATGCGACGTGTAGATCGGCGAGGGGCCATGGCGACGGCGGCGGCGGCGTTTTCTCCTTCTCTTGCTCCGGCCACCACTTGCTCTTCTGTTAGGGATCCGGAAACCTTCTCCCTGGCTCACTGAGGGGTTTTAAAGGTAGAGGAGGGAGGGGGAGAGGCAGGGCTTGGAGTTTATTATGCCATTAATTGGCTTCAATGGGGGCGGCTCGGATTGAAGAGAGGGGGGTTGCACAGCGCCTAGAGGGTTGGGAAACGGCTGGAGGAACTCCTCTTTCCCAGAGGAGGTTAATGGCATCCATTATTGCTCCCCTCAGCCCCTTCATGGCCGAGCCCCACTCTTTCTTCTTCTCCCCCATTTTTCTCTCTCCTCCATTATTCTCCTCTTTATTTTCTCTCTTTCTTCTTCTCTCTCCTAGTCACCCTCCAAACTGAATTGTCTTCCTCCTACCCCCTATTGGCAGCCCATTTGAATCTATTAATTCCCAAATGAAAATATGGGAGAGGGGTCCACCATAAATACTCTCTTTTATCATTTTCTCTCTCCTATTTTATTTTCTTCTCTCTCTCTCTTTCTCTCTCTCTCTTCCCCTTAATGAAGGCCCTATGAAATGTCTTCCTTTTTACTCTATTGGCAGCCCATTTGAATTATTAAATCCCAAATGAAAACATGGAAGGGGGTCCACCATGAATGCTCTCTTTTATCATTTCTCTCTCCTCTTAATAATTTCTTCTCTCTCTCTCTTATTCCCTCATTTGACTAGTCAACTCTCTAGGCTATTGGCAGCCCTAATATCTTACATTAATAATGTCATTAGGCTTAGCCTAAGAGGGGGGGTGACTTGAAGTTGGGTTAGCCCAATTAGGTCAAGTTGACTTGACTTGGGTTAAATGTTGACTTGGTTATTTTGACTCTTTGGGTCCACATCAATGGGTCTTTAGTGACCCATTGGACTCCCCTAAGGCCTAGGTAGGGTTAGTTGGAGTTGAGTTGGCCCCCTGGAGGTCACATGGCCCTTAGGAAGGGCACTTTGACCATTTTAGGGTTAGGGTTGGCTTGGGTTAATTTGGCCACTAGTATTGACCCCATTGAGTCTATGGTGACTCATTGGCCCCGCATTGGGTCTAGAAATGCCCTAGAGTCAGTTTGAACTCACTAGGTCACCCAAACTCAGTGTTTTGGAAACTTGCTATTTGCAGCCCAAAATGAGTCTCTACTAGACTCCTAAGCCCATTTGGTCTATTTGGTTCCCTATGGTCTTGCCATGGCCCAGGCAAGCCCAAAGTTATTCTTAGGGGGGGCCTAATTGGAAATGGGATGTTACAAATCCCAATAAACAAAACAAAAATTTCGTCCCCGAAATTAAGGTTAAGTCTACGGGAGATCACTACCGGCATAAGTTAAGCTTGTAACATCCCATATGGTTTGCAGTGCCTACGATATCAACATTTACGGGCTAGTCCCCAATAAACAAAAAGTTTAGCCTATACCTTCTTAGATTATTCTACGAATAATTGTAAATAGGAAGGAAAACTTTAAATTACTTGAGGAGTTGGGAGGATTACCTGACTAAACAGCTCCGGGTATCTCTCCTGCATCAGGTCCTGAGGTTCCCAGGTGTGCTCCTCCTGACCGTGATTTCTCCACAGAACCTTGACTAAGGGAATCTTCTTGCGGCGCAAGATCCGCACTCCTTTGTCATCGATCCGAACCGGCTCCAAGTGAACAGATCGGTCTGAAGCTACCGGCCCTTCTGTGGTCAAAATTCGCTGCTCCGGGCGTAGTAGAGCCCTTCTCAGCGAAGAGATGTGGAAGACGTCGTGTAGAGCTGCCAGCTCTGGCGGCAACTCTAGCCTGTAGGCTAAGGGTCCGATCCGCTCCAGGATCCGGTAAGGGCCCATATACCTAGGGCTGAGTTTCTTCCTCCGACCGCGCACCCGTGAGACTCCGTGCATGGGTCGGATCTTCAAGAACACTCGATCTCCTACCCGGAACTCCACCTGACGATGCCGAGCGTCATAGTATTTTGCTTGTCTGCTCTGCGCCTCCAGCATCCTTTCTCTGATCAGCCTCACCTGAGCCTCGGTGTCTTCAACGAAATCCGATCCCAGCAGCTTCGGATCCTCGTCCTGTACCCAAGAAAGCGGGGTCCTACATCTCCTTCCATATAAGGCCTCATAAGGCGCCATCCTGATGCTGGACTGGTAGCTATTATTGTAGGAGAACTCAACCAACGGTAGCATCTTCTCCCACGGCTCCCCTCGGTCTAGTATACACAGCCGTAGTAAGTCCTCCAAGGTCCTGTTGGTGCGCTCGGTCTGCCCGTCCGTCTGAGGGTGGAAGGCCGTGCTAAAAGCCAACCGGGTGCCCAAATATGCCTGCACTGACCGCCACTCCCTGGATGTAAACCGTCCATCGCGGTCCGACACTATCGTCCGGGGCACGCCATGATATCGGACATACTGCTCCACAAACTTCCGTACCAGCACTCCCACCGAGTCATCCTTCCTGATCGGCACAAAGCGGGCCACCTTCGTCAGCCGATCGACAATCACCCAAATCGAGTCGTTCCCTGTCCGAGACCGGGGAAGACCATGTATGAAATCCATCGCTATGTCGTCGAACTTCCACTCCGGCACCGGGAGTGGCTGCAATAGTCCTGCGGGGTTCCTGCACTCCGCCTTCACCAACTGACACGCTTCGCAATGGGTCACGAAGTACGTAATGTCCTTCTTCATGCCCGGCCAAAACATCGTCCTCTTCAAATCAGCGGTCATCTTTGTGATCCCCGGGTGTACGGAGTACCGGCTGCAATGCGCCTCCGTCAAAATGTCTTCTCGGATCTGGCCTCCTGCGGGTATATATACTCTGCCTCTGAAGTGGAGCAAACCATCCCTCAGGGAATAATCTCCTGTCGAACCTTCCTCCAAGGCTCGGAACATCGGCTCTGCCCACACATCTGCCCTCTGTCCGTCCCGAATGCGATCCCGAATATCGTCTATGGCCACTATCGATGCCAGATACTCCCTATACAGATCTGGGTCATCCTCGGACACTAGGGATATCTGCATATCTCTGAATGACTGGACTAGCTCCATAGACATCACCTGGGGCCCAGCTTCGGAAGTGGCCGCTCTCCGACTCAGCGCGTCGGCCACCACGTTTGCCTTCCCTGGGTGGTAGTGCATCTCATACTGATAATCTGCTAAGAACTCCACCCAGCGCCTCTGCCTGATATTCAACTCCTTCTGCGTGTCCACGTATTTCAGGTTCTTGTGATCGGAGAAGATATTCGCAGTGGACTCCATAAAGGTAATGACGCCAGACCTTTAGAGCAAAAACGACCGCTCCCATCTCGAGGTCGTGCACCGGGTAGTTCCTCTCGTGGGTCTTCAGCTGGCGGGAGGCATATGCTATGACATGTCCGTTCTGCATCAGCACTGCCCCCATTCCCTGGTATGATGCGTCGGTATACACCTGAAATCCTTCCTTCCCCGATGGAAGGGCCAGAATGGGGGCCGAGACGAGTCGGTCCTTCAGCTCCTAGAAAGCCGCCTGGCACTGCGGGGTCCAAACAAAAGGTGCCTCCTTCTTTGTCAACGATGTGAGGGGGAGGGCAATCCGAGAGAACCCCTCTACGAACTTCCGGTAGTAACCGGCAAGTCCCAAGAAACTGCGTACATCGGTGGCCGTTTTCAACTGCGGCCAATCTCGAACTGCCCGAATCTTCGCTGGATCTACCGCTAGCCCGGCTCCGCTGATGATGTGACCTAGGAAGGCCACCTCCTTCAACCAGAACTGACACTTGCTGAATTTTGCATAAAGGCGATGCTCCCGCAACCTCTCCAAGGTCAGTGCCAGATGTCGAGTGTGCTCCTCCTCCGTCCTAGAATAGATCAGGATGTCGTCTATGAATACTATGACGAACACATCCAAGTAGGCTTCGAAAACCCGGTTCATGAGACTCATGAACGCCGACGGAGCATTCGTGAGCCCAAAGGGCATCACGGTAAACTCATACAGGCCATATCTGCTGCTAAAGGCCGTCTTCGGAATGTCCTCCTCCTGGATCCGCAGCTGGTAGTATCCTGATCTCAAATCCAGCTTCGAGAAATAATGGGCCCCCTCCAACTGGTCGAATAATTCGTCTATCCGTGGGAGCGGATAGGTATTCCGGACGGTCAGCCTGTTTAGTGCTCGATAATCGATGCACAGGCGGAGTGTCCCATCCTTCTTCTTCACGAACAGGACCGGTGCTCCCCATGGCGAGGAACTCGGTCTAACAAAACCTGCCTCCACTAATTCCTGCAACTGGGTCCGAAACTCTGCCAACTCCTTTGGGGCCATCCGATAAGGGGCCCTAGACGCCGGCTTGGCTCCCGGCACAAGCTGTATCTGAAAATCTTGCTCTCGGTGTGGAGGTAGTCCTGGCAGTTTCTCCGGGAAGATGTCTGCGAACTCTCGCACCACCGGAATGTCTGTCACCGACTCCTTGACTTCCGCCATCTCAAAAAGAATCTGATAGACCTCCTCTCCCTGCAGATGGGCCTTAACGGCCTGTACCGAAGATAAGAGTATACGAGAGACAGGTCTTATACCTTCGATGGTAATGAAAGAGTCCCCGTGCCTCACGGTGATCCTCTTTGCCTGGCAGTCAATCTGGGCATAGTTCCAATGCAGCCATACCATGCCCAAGATCAGATCGTAGTCTGTCAGCTTCAAAATCGTCGCTGGAGCCTCGAACGCTTTTCCACCAATCTCTGCCTCCATATTGCAGTGATCCGTGGTAAGGAGTTCTGATCCATCCGGTAGTCGCACCCTCATCCTCGAGCCTGTGAACCGCTCCACACCTTCCAGTCCTTCTACGAACGACTCCGACACAAAAGAGTGAGTAGCTCCAGTATCGAACAGCGTGCGGGCAGGCTTGCCACTGATGAAGACTATACCTGGGGTGATTAAATGTCTCAGGGTTCTATAAAGAGTTTTCTTTCCTGGTTAATCTATCTGGTGTGGTTCTAAGTTTAACAACTTAAAGGGGAAATTCTATGAAAACAAAGAAAACATTTCGGCATACCTGCGATGACCTGCTCCGGATTCCGCGGCTGTGCAAGGTCCAAGGCATATACCTGCTCTCTCCCCTGTCTACGATCTTCCCCCTGGTATCCTCGACCGCGGCCGCGCCCTCGGCCTCCGTAATACTGAGCTGGTGGGCCGCCCTGATGTGCTGGAGGTGGTGCCCCCTTCATGGGGCAGTTCCTCCGTATGTGCCCAATCTGATGGCAAAGGAAGCATTCTGGGGGATACGCCATTCCCCCGGGTCTCGGCATCTCCTGCATTCGAAGAGGTGGAGGGGCCAATACCACCTGTTCCCTCGGCTCCGGCCTCACGTCCTGACGAGGCTGGTCCTCTGTCCTCCTCCCCTCTGGTACAGCACCTCGCCGCTGGTCATTCCTACCTCTCCGTCCCTGATCCTCTGCTGGCCGCTTCCGGCCCCGGGTGGTGTGCCAATCTGCCTCGATCCTTTTGGCCATCTCCAAAATCCGGGAGATGGGCCCGTCAGATACAAACAAGAGGGCCTCCCTCAGGTCCTCCCGCAGGCCCTTGTAGAACCTCCTGATGTACCCTGCCTCGTCCAGCTGGTAGGAATCTGCGTATCGAGCCAGGTGGTCAAACTCTCGATGGTACTCCACCACGGTCCGAGTACCCTGCTTCAGCTGCAAGAACCGCTCCTCCAAATCATCCCTAGCCGACTGCGGAACGAAATGCTCCAGCAGTGCGGCCCTGAACTCCTCCCAAGTGACCTCCGCAACCTCCCTATCAGCAAAAGTCGTGTCCAACAGCGTCTTCCACCACCTCTTCGCATGGGACTCCAAGCAGGAGACAACCAGAGCCACCCTCTCCTCCCATGGACACCGAATCCCGGTCAGCATCTCGTACATGATATCCAGCCATTCCTCCGTCCGAACAGCCGACTCTGTCCCCAGATAGGACGGGGGAGAAAGACCCCGGAAGATGCTGAGCCAGTTGGCCCCCGGATTGGGCTGCGGGACCGGAACCTGCTGGGCCCTGAAGGCCTCCAGAATGGCAGTCAGGGTCTGTCCCATGTCTGACTGAAGGAAAGGAGTGGGGGCCGGTGGGGGTGGTGCAACATCCTGAGCCTGCTGAACTCCGCCCTGTGGCGTAGGCTGCGCTGGAGGCTGCGTAACAAAAGCACACGCTGAGAAAATGTTCAAATATTACCTAAAGGTGGACAAATTATATGTGATCCCCATATGGGCACACCACTGCTTCCGCTGCTTAGTTTGTCCCCAAACTAAACTCGAGCGGGGGGTGACCTAGGGTTAGTGGACTGCTGTTTCCTTCTGATCGATGTTTCCTCTGATACCACTTGTAAGACCCCATTTTTTTTTCTTTTTCAACCACCGGGGTCTTAGGCCCAGAACCGCCGCTTTGCGGTGACTCCTTCACGTCCCGAAAGGTCATCACCACAAGGCGCCGATTCTGCCGGCCAAATTCGATCACAGAAGTAGCACAATTATTGAAGTAAAAGCAGTGCAGTCCACAATAATAAAAATCACATATATATATAATAAAACTCCACGAAGGGAGTGTCCACAGAAACATCAGAGTAATATAAATTACGGGCTTATGCCCGGTACAAAATGTCCTCACTACAAGTCTCTCATGCGGAAGCGAATCAGAAACTACTCAAGGATCAAGACTCACGGTCCCGGCGGTGTGAACTCCGGAGCTAGACTGCCCCACCTCTAGGCGCACCGATCTCTGGGGCTGCTCCTCCATGCTGGGCTCCACGATCCCCTAAAATGATATGGTTCGAAAACCGTTAGTCTAAAAGACTAAGTCCTATCATCCCCCACCCCTTCCCCCACGCTCTAAGGCACCGGGCGGAGAGGAAGAAAGGGGAGGACATGAAAGTGGAGAGTAGTCAAAAGCAGATGACGGTGGACCTAACTAGCAAGTTATAACAGGGGAGCAATATAAAACTTAAGTGTTGTAATAGGTCAAACAAGAAGGAAAATAAGTAAGGTAATTTTAAACCTTCACTTATGTGAGTACACATAAGCCAAGGGATCTTTTGCAAGGCTCCCATCGTATAAAGTGTCCCATACCACTTATACGTTGGGGTGTCGGTTATCAAACAGCAACATATATATATATTGAAATTAACCTTTGATTTATAAACTTGCCCACACAAGCTTATAGACCAAGGGGTCGTTTTGCAAGTCCTAAAGTATAAGCGTCCCATTCCACTTATACTTTAGGTGTCATGGTTGTTATGAACGATATGATATGCAACTATATGGTGGGTATGTTATGTCATGCAATGCAACTCACACACCCGACTCTGTGCACACAGACCTTTAGTTCCCCCTTTCGGAGCCGTTACCTCCCAGGATACCTCCGTAGTGGCAAACGGAAGCGGTGGGTTGGGCCTCGCCCACCTCCAAAACCAGTAAAGCACACTGGTCTGACCTATCGTACGCCTCAACGCTTGGTGCACAAAGCGGACGCCTGCGTACTCTTGCCGGCTGGCGCACCGGACTTCTGTTGGCGGAGTGCTAATCACCCCGCCGAGTCAACGATATCGGTGTCGGTGCAATCGAACTCCCCGATATCGAAAGACCCACCACCTTAACTTTCCTATTTTATGCACATGCAAGTTAAACCGTAAGCACACAACACCGAGCCGAAGCTCCCCGGACCAAAACGTCCGTCTCCAAATCAACCGAGCCGAAGCTCCCCGGACCATCCCGTCCGTTTCCAAATCAACCGAGTCGAAGCTCTCATCAACCTTCCTGTGCCAACAGTGTTGTGAAAAGTGCAGCCCTAGTTACTAAGTTACTCTTGTCGGTTTGTTATTACAGTTTACGTTAGCCCAGGACTGCCCCCGGTATACCCCGTGAAGGGCTCTCAAGGGGCACTAGGAACCAAGACGGTGCATTACGGCCCGAAGTTCCCTTTCGCAAGGCACTTATTATTGTTGGTTAATACCCCGTTCCCAAACTCTTAATGTTACTCTGGTTCTAACCCTAATGTGTTTTAACTCCTGCACCCGCTCCCAGGAAAGACGATGTTCCGTCGAACCCGAGCTCCACCCATCCTTAGTCAACCTAACCACTATCCCACACCCAATTTCATTGATAACCTCCGAATCATCTTGCCACGGCATTTACACATGATTTGTCGCCCTATGACCATGGTATTACAATTTCTATGATTTCACTATATGCAGACCAACTTGAGCTAACAACAAGTATGATAGGAAGTGCATCAATTTCTCATCCAAACACCCTAAGATAATTACTAAGGGCCTATCATGACTTTTATAATTTAAATCCAGCACTTCCAAATTTTTCCTAAATAATTTAATATTTATTTAATTATCCAGAAATTAAAGCCATGTGTGATTTTGAGCATGAGGTACTACTTTCATTCATCATAAAGTTATAAGAAAATTACCAGGGCTCTACAATGTCCATAAATGTTTACTGACCAAAAATTATAATTTTACAAGGCCTAAAAATATTATTTAAAAATCATTTATAAATTCTACAAATTGCAAGCCTTGTGAATCAACCCCTATGTTTATAGATCCAAAAATTCTACAATAATTACCAGAGGTGTAAGAGGTCATAAAAACTTATTTGCCTAAGTTACACCAGATTTCAGTGAGGGAACAATCCATAATAAATATTTGACTATCTTTAGAAAATCAATGGCTTGTGAATGAAGTACTTAAAATAATCAGTTAATAATTCCAGCAAAATTCAAGCATATGTATAAGAACCTAAAAATCTCTCTGCCAAAATTTCATATCCATTAATCAACCATAGAAATCAAATTAATTAAAATACCCAAAAGCCTATTTTTGTGAGATATGAAGGAACTATTATGTATTGAATCCCAAGGCTCTCAATATTACTTCCCAAAGACTTCCCTAAACCCAAGAAGTACACTACCCAAGTTTCATGGCCTTTAGGCAAGTTTTGGTGACCTATTTTACCTTAACAAGGAAGGTGCCCTAAGCTAGGGTTAGGGTTTAAGGGAGGGTAACCCTCTCCAAACCTTCCAAGACTTGGGTCAGGGGGTTCTAACCTCACTAGTCTCCTTTCCACCAAAAATCACTTCCATTCAAGGTCATTTGACCCCATGCCCTTCACAAGCCCCCAAAGTCCAACCTAGGGGTTTGGACTTGGGTCCTAGGGCATACTCACCCCAAACCACTCCATACACCATAAGGGAGTGTTAAAGCCCATTACAAACCAGTGGACCAAGTTTCAGCCTCTGGTGAGGGAGTTTGGTCAACTAAAATCACTAAGTGCACTTTTGACCTATTTGCCCCTTAATGGGCTAACCTAGGATTGGGTAATTACCCACCCAAAACCTCTCCAAATTAAATGAAACTTTATACAGAGCTTCCCTAGGTCCCTAAGGACCTCCCACCAAAATTTTGGGGGATTTGGAGGTCATTAGACCCCTTAATCACTCTAAGATATGATTATTAAATTTTAACAAAAACTATAGAAAAATGTTATCCAAAAATTACCATTTTTGGATATGTCATAGGTGTGGGTAAGAATGACCCCTACATAAAATTTTAAGTCATTTGGAGGTCTGGTTTGGTGTGGGCAACCAAAATGGTGTCTGACCTAGCCTAAGGACACCTTCCACCAAACTGAGTGCTGAGGTCAGCACAGTTATCCAAATTGGGTGAAATCAATTTTAAAATAAAGTAGACTCAAAGGGCTACAACTTTCATGTTCACTACTTTTTCTGTAGAGGGCTCTAGGTATTTTTAATAAATACAAACATTAAGAGGTAAAACTGTGACAGAAATGCAAATAATATAACCAAAACTATACTATCATGATTTTACTGTTTGCACGAATCCTGAAGTAGGATCCAATGGTAGCTGCTCATCTTCTCCAAATGGCCGAAAATCCAACCCGAGCAGGCCCTTTTTACGGGGCTTTTCCCGGCGGCCTGAGGCGGCGCCACCACCGGGAAACATCATCCATTTGTTCCCGGTGGTGGGGGCTTTCCATAGCCGGAGGTAGGGCGGCCGGAGGTGGCGGCGCCGCCCTACCCGAGAGCTCCAAAAAGCTCCAAAAATGGCGGTTTTCAGATTTTTAAAAACTCAAAACCGATTCATTTGAGCATGAAACTTCATCCTAATGATTCCTAGGATCTAAACATAGAGGAAGAGGTGAGGGAGGACCTTCCCGGCGGCCATGCGACGTGTAGATCGGCGAGGGGCCATGGCGACGGCGGCGGCGGCGTTTTCTCCTTCTCTTGCTCCGGCCACCACTTGCTCTTCTGTTAGGGATCCGGAAACCTTCTCCCTGGCTCACTGAGGGGTTTTAAAGGTAGAGGAGGGAGGGGGAGAGGCAGGGCTTGGAGTTTATTATGCCATTAATTGGCTTCAATGGGGGCGGCTCGGATTGAAGAGAGGGGGGTTGCACAGCGCCTAGAGGGTTGGGAAACGGCTGGAGGAACTCCTCTTTCCCAGAGGAGGTTAATGGCATCCATTATTGCTCCCCTCAGCCCCTTCATGGCCGAGCCCCACTCTTTCTTCTTCTCCCCCATTTTTCTCTCTCCTCCATTATTCTCCTCTTTATTTTCTCTCTTTCTTCTTCTCTCTCCTAGTCACCCTCCAAACTGAATTGTCTTCCTCCTACCCCCTATTGGCAGCCCATTTGAATCTATTAATTCCCAAATGAAAATATGGGAGAGGGGTCCACCATAAATACTCTCTTTTATCATTTTCTCTCTCCTATTTTATTTTCTTCTCTCTCTCTCTTTCTCTCTCTCTCTTCCCCTTAATGAAGGCCCTATGAAATGTCTTCCTTTTTACTCTATTGGCAGCCCATTTGAATTATTAAATCCCAAATGAAAACATGGAAGGGGGTCCACCATGAATGCTCTCTTTTATCATTTCTCTCTCCTCTTAATAATTTCTTCTCTCTCTCTCTTATTCCCTCATTTGACTAGTCAACTCTCTAGGCTATTGGCAGCCCTAATATCTTACATTAATAATGTCATTAGGCTTAGCCTAAGAGGGGGGGTGACTTGAAGTTGGGTTAGCCCAATTAGGTCAAGTTGACTTGACTTGGGTTAAATGTTGACTTGGTTATTTTGACTCTTTGGGTCCACATCAATGGGTCTTTAGTGACCCATTGGACTCCCCTAAGGCCTAGGTAGGGTTAGTTGGAGTTGAGTTGGCCCCCTGGAGGTCACATGGCCCTTAGGAAGGGCACTTTGACCATTTTAGGGTTAGGGTTGGCTTGGGTTAATTTGGCCACTAGTATTGACCCCATTGAGTCTATGGTGACTCATTGGCCCCGCATTGGGTCTAGAAATGCCCTAGAGTCAGTTTGAACTCACTAGGTCACCCAAACTCAGTGTTTTGGAAACTTGCTATTTGCAGCCCAAAATGAGTCTCTACTAGACTCCTAAGCCCATTTGGTCTATTTGGTTCCCTATGGTCTTGCCATGGCCCAGGCAAGCCCAAAGTTATTCTTAGGGGGGGCCTAATTGGAAATGGGATGTTACACTATCACCTTCGTCCAAGTCCCTCTCGGTATTTCTTCTTCCTGATCCCCCTCCCCCGCTGCCCTATTTTTGTGAACTTCAGGGCTTCTGTAATGTCCCAATTCGCGCTAGGCCCCTCGTGCGTGCTTTCGAGTCAGGAGAGATGATTTGGGCTTAGGGAGTGCTTGCAGCTAGGCTTACAATTATGTAAGGGAAGAGAAGTCAGTTCAGAAAAGGATATGGGTAGTGACACGAGCATGTCCATACCCGTGTGGTTCTCTGGTATCTTGGTTGGAAATTTGTGGAGTTTCGAGAGAAGGACAAGGGTAGTGACACGGGCGTGTCCCTACCCGTGTGTATGTGGATACGGGTAGAGGCACGGGCGTGTCCCATACCCGTGTGTATAACTGACATCGTCGATCGTGTGTCCCGAGGAGGACACGGGTAGAGACACGGGCGTGTCCCTACCCGTGTACAATGTGTCTAAGAGTTTCCCGAGCAGGACACAGGTAGAGATACGGGTGTGTCCCTACCCGTGTGCATATCTCCAGGAAGCCGGCCGTGTATCCCGAGCAGGACACGGGTAGAACAAGGGCATGAACACGGCCGTGTTGCGTGATACGGGTAGTGGACACAAACATGTCCCTACCCGTGTTGGTGTCCAAACGACACTCTAACCGTCGACGACGCTTCACCTGAGCAGGACACAGGTAGGGACACGGGCATGTCACTACCCGTGTTGGTCTTATATATATAGGATTTGTGAAACTTTGGCCATTTTTCATCCTATTCCCAAGCCTTTTCTATGGAGAGACTGGTGCTAGAGCAATCTTCATCCCGTGAAGAACCACCGCCGCCGAGGAGAAGAAGATACCGCCGCGATGGGTGACGAGATCCATGGCCGGAAATGGTGGAAACACCGAAAACGATGCGAGCTTCCTCCCCTCTCCCTTGGTGCTAGATCCCTAGTTATTCCTAGGCGAGATATCGACTCAAAAGAGTCTTTATGTGTGAGATGAAGATTTCTAGGAAGAGGCCATACTAGGACTTGTGTTCTAGGGTTTAGTCATCTTCAACCTCTCCTTCCTTCAATGTGATGATGGGGGATGGTCTTGTGAAGAGAAATGGCCTTATGAGGGTGAATAAGGGAGGAGGAATTTCTAGTTGTGATTTGGGAAGATCGGCTAGAGGAGGAAGACGAACCGATGCCATTCGTTCCGCCTTAAGATGCGCGCAGAACTCTTCTTTCTGCGCGCAATGATCTTCGTGGTCGTTTTCAGATATGAAACGGCCAGATCTGGGCTTTTGACTAAACACAAAAGTCGTAGCCCATGGAAATACCTTTCCAAAGAGTGGTTACACGTCTTCGTGCGAAGTCTGTAGCCATGGAAAAGTCAGGGATGGTTGCCAAGCTAAGTTTGCAGAATCTGTATTCTGCACGCAATAAGCTTTGAAGCCAATTACAAGCATGATACAGCCAGATATGGCCTTTTGACTAAACACAAAAGTCGTATCCCTTGGAAATACCTTTCCAATGAAGGGTTAAACGTTTTCACCGGATTCATGTAGCACCCGAAATCTCCGTTTGAAGTTCTATACTTTACTAATTTATTGCACATTTTGTTCTCAGGTTTAAGTAAATCCCTGATAGGAGTTGGTAGAGGGTTTGTTGTGAGTTGTTGGATAGATTCTTTGTAATCATATGACGAAGTGAAACGTACTTGAACAAAATGATTTGGTTGATAGATCCTTAAGTGAACTAGTGGGTAGACGAGTTGGATTGTATAGACAAACAAGTTATGTGAACCGGTAAGATGAGCTTGATACTAGCAATGCGATGAATATTGTGTAGAAGAGGATTGAATAAGGTTAGTGCATGAAAATGTGGAAGGGTTGATAGTGCGTGAGTGTTTGCCGCACTTGATCGATTGTGTTGATAAGGGACTTGATGAGGAGCCCTTGTGATCTATTTAGCTCGAAATGTGAGATTGCATGCGGTGTGAGTCGACACGTGGTGTCGTAATCCTGGGTTAAGGATAGTGTGGCAAGTCTACGGGCTCGCCAGTCGTCACACTGATGGGAGTTGGCGGTTAGACCTTGGGCGGTTGGGCTTGGTCCTCAGTGCTCATTCCCGAGGCTCCTTCCGTGCCAAGTGAACGGTTGGGCTTGGTCCTCGTGCTTTTCCGAGGCTCCTTCCAGGTCACATCGTAGGCCAGTTCGGGGCTTGGTTCTCGGTGCACATCTACCCGAGACTCCCGCTGAGCCGTAGTACGCATGTGAGCTCCGCTGTTGTGTTCTTAGTGTTGATGCGTACGGAGGCCTAGGCAAGGTAGTGTGGAGACCAGCCTAGTAGTGGAGATGCCCGCTCTACTGTCACCGTCTGGCCACGACGGATGACGCCTGAGAGGTTAGCTACCTATTTGAAAAGTGGGAACTAAGAGTCTGTGTCGATGCAGCAATTGCTTATGCGTGATCATGGGTGTTTCATTGCATAGCATTCATGGCATTGCATTACATCGCATAAATAAGATCCTCATCGTATAAGTTTGTATGTGCACTCTTATACGATGAGTTACTTTATTGTTGAGCCGATCCTCAATTTATATGTTTGTATCGGCATTTATATAAGTTGAGTTACTTTCTGTTGTAGCTTACTCTTTCACACTCTGCTGTAGATGATAGAACTGCTAGGGCAATTGGTTTGCTCATTTATTATGCTGCTACATACATACATTGTTTACTGATCACTCTATACCACCTGTTTGTACTATTGCTTTATATACATATATTGTACCCTGTTCCTTTCTCCGCCCGGTGCCGAGGAGTCGCCGGGGGAGCGGATGTTATAGCAACTTAGTCATTATGAATAACGAATGCTACGTTTTCCTTTTTAGGAGGAAACCTCGCAGACGGAGCAGCAGTAGGTTTTGCAGATGGATAGCCAGGCCAGGACGACAGGGCCTGAAGGGACGGTACGGTCGTTACCGTCAGTGACTGATGTGAGTTTTTGAGAGACCATTGATGTAGCCCCTTTTGCGCAAGTTTACTCGTACTCTAATACTTTGGAAGCTTGATGAAGCTTCTTTATTTGTTGTACCTTTAGACAAATTATATGCTTTATGTGGATTTTGACTTCATATTTTATTCTGGTTGGGTTGGCATGATTGATATTGGTAAAGGCCGGAAGAATAGGCGTCTTGTAGTACAGGCTAGCCCGAGTGCTAGCGCTACCGCAAGGCAGCTGTTCTGGGCATAAGACTCCCCTCGAGCCGTGTTTTGTGTTTCAGGAGGGGGGGGGAGGTCTTACAAATGGTATCAAATTTCTATGATCCTGAATTAGAGAAGTCATTTAACAATGGTGCCATCCTCGTTCGATTAGTCAGTTTGGGGACAAACTGACTTAGCGGAAGCAGTGGTGTGCCCATATGTAATTCACACTAAGTATGTCCAACTTTGACCTTAAGATTAGCACACCTGACCTTAGGTTTGTATTCTACGTGTAGATCCCAGTGTACGTTGAGCTAGTGGGGGGAACCCCCACCCCGACCATACCCACACAGTTTCAACAATCGGAGCTAGGGCAGACGCTCACAGCTATCCTGGATGCCTTCAAATCCCAACAAGCCCCTGTACAATAACAGGCTTCGGGCTCCAATTGGGTGAGCACTTTCCGAGCTCTCTCCCCTCCTACCTACCTTGGGAAAGAGTCGACAATGCATACGGAGGAATGGATCGACACCGTGCAAGAACTGCTGGCAAGAATTAGATGTCCAAGCAACATGGCTGTGACCCTAGTAGTGACCCTCCTAGAACTGCATGCCAAGAGTTGGTGGAAGTCCCTCATGGGCTCCGCCTTTCAAGGGAGAGTGTATACAGAGATCAACTAGAATGAGTTCTTGGGAGCCTTATTGGAGCACTTCATTCCCTCGTCTGCTCGAGATGAACTCGAAGAGAGATTCTTACAGCTAAAGCAAGGATCCAAGTCAGTGACGGAGTACCATCGGGAGTTTCAGCATCTGGCTAGATTTGCTGACTTCTATGAGTTGGACGATAGAGGATATGCAAAAAGATTCTATAAAGGCTTGCGAGACCCCCTGAGGCAATCCCTTTTGTTTATAGCGGACTCCAGCCTGACAGAAATTATTGACATGGCGGAGAGGCTATAAGTAGACCACTTAGGAAGTGGTAAAAGACCTGCTGAGGGTGTGATGGAAGCTGGCCCTAGCAATAGAAGGAGACACGACTTCGGAGGAGGAAGAGGACATCAGAGAGGTGGCAGACACTTCCACCAGAATTATAGAGTAGAGCACCCGGCTCCACAGCCGCCAACATTGCCTCCACCACAACAGTCTCAACAGTTTCAGCAACCCGGTGGGTGGCAGGAGCGAGTGTGCTTCGAATGCAACCAACCAAGCCACATTCAACACTACTGCCCGCAACTGTTTGGAAATGCGCCTCTTGCTCTCCCTCCGACAGCTCCTCGAGGGAGGGGGCATATACGTGGTCGAGGACGAGGACCACAAGGAGGAAACCCCATACCTTCTCGGAATAAGGTGTTCGCACTGGACATGACACAGGAGCGGAACCCTCAGGAGGTGATTGCAAGTATGTTGCAGTTAGTTATCACATTTTCATTATTAATCTTAAGTTGCTTAAGACATACTAGATATCAAGCCTTGAGTATTGCTATTGGTACTTAGGCACCATGGTGGTTGGCGGGAAACCGGCCTATACGTTATTCGATACCGGTGCCTCACACTCGTTTGTGTCTGCAAACTTCATTAAATACCTAGAAGGAATGCAATACTTCACTGGTATTGCTCGAAGAGTACGCCTCCCAAACGGCTCTGAGATGACTGCAACTGCCAAGTGCGAATTGGAGATACTCATTGGGGGAAAGACCTTTGATACCCCTGCCACAGTTTTGAGAATACATGAATTCGATATCATTCTGGGCATGACATGGCTGGATTGGCACTACGCAAGAATTGACTGCGCGGAGAAGCGAATTTACTTGAGACATGGAGACACTGATGTCATCTTTCAAGGTATAAAATTCGCGCCTTATTTGTTATCATCTTCAATTCAGGCCTTGAAAGCTCACATGAGAGGGGATGAAGTGTACATGATATGTTTTGAACTAAAAGAGATAAAAATAGATATGAAGGACGTGCGAGTGGTGCGAGATTTTCCCGAGGTATTTCCTGAGAAATTGTCAGGATTACCCCCCGCATAGAGAAGTGGATTTTCAAATTAAGCTAGTACCAGGAGCCAAGCCCATCTCCAGGACCCCTTACCGAATGGCCCCGAAGGAACTCGCAGACTTTAGGGTTCAGTTGCAAGAACTGGTGGAATCAAGGTTTGTTCGCCCCAGCTCATCACCTTAGGGAGCCCCTGTTCTGTTCGTTAAGAAGAAGAATGGAACCTTGCGATTATGTATAAACTATCGGGAGCTCAACCGTCTGACAGTACGGAACACCTATCCGCCACCTCAGATCGATGAGTTATTCGACCAATTGCTAGGAGCGCATTGGTTTTCCAAATTGGATTTGCGCTCGGGGTATTACCAGTTGAGAATACAGGAGGAGGACATTCAGAAAACGGTCTTTAGCTCAAGGTACGGCTTGTACGAGTTCACTGTGATGCCGTTTGGGCTCACGAATGTCCCTTCAGCTTTCATGAGCTTGATGAACAAAGTGTTCGAGCCTTATCTAGATGTCTTTGTCATCGTTTTCATCGATGACATTCTGGTCTACTCTAAGACGGAGGAAGAGCATGTCGAACATCTGACCTTGGTACTGAATAAGCTAAAAGAGCACGCCTTATTTGCCAAGTTCAGCAAGTGTGAATTTTGGCTCCAAGAGGTTACCTTCTTGGGCCATATGATCAATGGGGCTGGGTTAGCTGTGGATCCGGCCAAAGTGAGTGCCATGAAGGAGTGGTCGCCCTTGAAGTCAGCGGCCTATGTGCGGAGCTTCCTTGGACTAGCCGGGTACTATCGCAAGTTTGTAAAAGGCTTCTCAAAGATCGCCCTCGCTCTTACTACACTGAAAAAGAAAGGCGTGCCGTATGAGTGGACACCCCAGTGTGAAGCTGCGTTTCAGGAACTAAAGGACTGAATTACATCCTCACCCATCCTATCCCTTCCATCTAGGAAGGAAGGATTTCAAGTTTACACTGACGCGTCGTATCAAGGAATAGGAGCGGTATTGATACAACACGGGCATATGATTACATATGCTTCAGGACAGCTGAAGAAGCATGAAATCAACTACCCGGTACATGATCTAGAATTGGGAGCGGTGGTGTTTGCCTTGAAGATTTGGAGACACTATCTATACGACATCCACTGCAAAATATTTTCAGACCACAAGAATCTAAAGTACGTCCATACACAGAAGGAATTGAATTTGAGACAGCGGTGGTGGCTAGAATTTTTATGCGATTATGAATTCACTTTGAACTACACCCCGGAAAAGAAAATTCCGTGGCTGATGCTTTGAGCAGAAAGTTACCGGAATCGAACTCGGATTCCCAATTGATGAGAATGGAGTTAGCTCAGATGCTCGAAGAGATGAAGATCACCCTAGTATATAAAGACCAATCGGAAGAGTATACGGAGTACTTAACCGCGATGAGCATAATCTGTGATATTTGAGACCGAATCCGGGCGGAGCAAGGAAAGGATGCGGCTCTGGCCCCGACAATCAAGTCAATTGAATATGGGACTACTGACAAGTATTCACGAAAAGACGACCTCGTTCATCTCCATGGCCGGCTTTACATTCCCAAAAGCGGTAAAATTCGGGAAGACATCCTGAGAGAGGCACACTGCACTCAGTATTCTTTGCATCCTAGGATTGCCAAGATGTACTCCAACCTGCGGAAGACCATGTGTTGGCCAGGAATGAAGATGGACATCCGATATTTTGTTACGCACTGCGAGGCCGTTCAAAGGGTGAAGGCAGAATGCAGGAGTCCCAATGGATTATTACTGTCATTGCCCATCCCCGAGTGGAAGTTCGAGGATGTCTCCATGTACTTCGTCCACGGTTTGCCCCGCTCACGCTCAGGGAATGATTCAGTATGGGTGATCGTTGACTGCCTGACGAAGGTAGCCTGGTTTATTCCTATGAAGAAAGAAGCTCATGTGGATGTTTTGGTACACCTCTTTGTGGAGCAGTTCGTACGGTATCATGGTGTGCCAAAGATAATTGTTTCTTTCCGGGATGGTCGGTTTACCTCTAAGGAATGGAGGGCCGTATAGGAATACCTGGGTTCACGTCTTACCTTTAGCACATCATTCCATCCTCAGACGGACGGGCAGTCTGAGAGAACCATCAGAACATTGGAGGACCTATTGAGACTGTGTGTATTGGATAGAAGAGAGCCGTGGGAAAGGCTCTTACCTATGGTGGAATTTTCATATAACAATAGTCACTAGGCCAGTATCGGAATGGCTCCCCATGAAGCCCTTTACGGAAGGAGGTATAGAACCCCCTTGTTATGGGTACAAGATGAGGACCTGAAGGTTTTGGGTATTGAATACATCGATGATACCGATGCGGTGGTTAGGCTAATACGGGACGCATGCTTGAGGCTCAAAGGCGGCAGGCTAAATACTATAATACAAAGCACCAGGTGGTAGAATTTCAAGTGGGTGACAAAGTGTTCCTGAAGATCCGGCCGATGCATGGAGTGTCACAGGTACGTGGTATGAAGAAGCTCAACCCAAGGTATGTTGGGCCTTATACTATATTGGAAAAGATTGACTCTTTGGCCTACTGGTTGGAGTTACCACTAGAGCTGGAGAATCTTCATGGCATATTCCATGTGTTGTCTCTCCGGAAGGCGCTATTGCGGCCCGATCAACATGTTCCCACAATTGATGGAGCAGTAGCAACCGATAGATCTGTACGACTAGAGTCAGTGCAGATAGTAGACAACGAGACAAGGATTTTGCACCGCAAGAGGGCTCCTTTGGTAAAGGTGTTGTGGTCTAATCATGGGAAGGAGGAGTATACATGGGAGCCGGTGGACTTGATGCAAAAGCGCTACCCGGAGTTTTTTCCTTCAAGTAAAAATTTAAAAGCATGTTTTAATTTATTTTTCACGCTTTCCTCTCCCCATAGCCTTAGCCTAATTTCGGGGACGAAATCTTTTATTTTGTTTATAGGATTTGTAACGTCCCAATTCGCGCTAGGCCCCTCGTGCACGCTTTTGAGTCAGGAGAGACGATTTGGGCTCAGGGAGTGCTGGAAGATAGGCTTACACTTGTTTAAGGGAAGAGAAGTCAGTCCAAAAAAAACACGGGTAGTGACACGGGCGTGTCCATACCCGTGTGGTGCTCTGGTACCTGGGTTGAAAATTTGTGGAGTTTCTAGAGAAGGACACGGGTAGTGACACGGGCGTGTCCCTACTCGTGTGTATGTGGACACGGGTAGAGGCACAGGTGTGTCCCCTACCCATGTGTGTAAGTGACATCGTCGATCGTGTGTCCCGAGCAGGACACTGGTAGAGACACGGGCGTGTCCCTTCTCATGTACAATGTGTCCAAGAGTTTCCAGAGCAGGACACAGGTAGAGACACGGGTGTGTCCCTAACTGTGTGCATATCTCCAGGAAGCCGGCCGTGTCTCCTGAGAAGGACACAGATAGAACACGACATAAATACGGCCGTGTCGGTGACACGGGTAGTGGACACGGGCGTGCCCCTACCTGTGTTGGTGTCCAAATAACACTCTAACCGTCGAAGACGCTTCACCCGAGCAGGACACAGGTAGGGACACGGGCATGTCCCTACCCGTGTTGGTCCTATATATATAGGATTTCTGAAACTTTGGCCGCTTTTCATCCTCTTCCCAAGCCTTTTCTGTGGAGAGACTGGTGCTGGAGCAATCTTCATCCCGTGAAGAACCACCGCCGCCGAGGAGAAGAAGATGCCGCCGCGAAGGGTGACGAGATCCATGACTGGAAATGATGGAAACGCCGGAAATGAGTTGAGCTTCCTCTCCTCTCCCTTGGTGCTAGATATCTTGATGTGTAAGATGAAGATTTCTAGGAAGATGCCATACTAGGACTTGTGTTCTAGGGTTTAGTCATCTTCAATCTCTCTTTCCTTCAATGTGATGATGGGGGATGGTATCGTGAAGAGAAATGGCTTTATGTGGGTGAATAAGGGAGGAGGAATTTCTGGTTGTGATTTGGGAAGATCGGCTAGAGGAGGAAGATGAACTGATGCCTTTCGTTCCGCCTTAAGATGCGTGCAGAAATCTGCTTCTGCGCGCAACGATCTTCGTGGACGTTTTCAGATATGAAAATGCCAGATTTGGGCTTTCCACTAAACACAAAAGACGTAGCCCATGGAAATACCTTTCCAACGAGTAGTTACACGTCTTCGTGCAAAGTCTGTAGCCACGGAAAAGTCTGATCTAAAGGGATAGTTTCCAAGCTAAGTGTGCAGAATCTGTATTCTGCAAGCAGCAAACTTTGAAGTCGATTACAAGCGTGATACGACCATATCTGGGCTTTCAACTAAACACGAAAGTCGTAGCCCTTGGAAATACCTTTCCAACGAAGGGTTAAACATTTTCAACGAATTTTTGTAGCACTCGAAATCTCCGTTTGAAGTTCTGTACTTTACTCATTTCTTGCACATTTTGTTCTCAGGTTTAAGTAAATCCCTGATAGGAGTTGGTAGAGGGTTTGTTGTGAGTTGTTGGATAGATACTTTGTAATCCAATGGCGAAGTGAAACGTACTTGAACGAAATGATTTGGTTGATAGATCCTTAAGTGAACTTGTGGGTAGACGAGTTGGATTATATAGACAAACAAGTTATGTGAACCGGTAAGATTAGCTTGATACTAACAATACGATGAATATTGTGTAGAAGAGGATTGAATAAGGTTAGTGCATGAAAATGTGGAAGGGTTGATAGTGCGTGAGTGTTTGCCGCACTTGATCGATTGTGATGATAAGGGACTCGATGAGGATCCCTTGTGATCTGTTGAGCTCAAAATGTGACATTGCATGCGGTGTGAGTCGACACGTGGTGTCGTAATCCTGGGTTAAGGATAGTGTGACAGGTCTACGGGCTCGCCAGTCATCACACTGAGGGAAGTTGACGGTTAGACCTTGGGCAGTTGGGCTTGGTCCTCGGTGCTCATTCCCGAGGCTCCTTCCTTGCCAAGTGAACGGTTGGACTTGGTCCTTGTGCTTTTCCGAGGCTCCTTCCGGGTCACATTATAGGCCAGTTAGGGGCTTAGTTCTCGGTGCACATCTACCCGAGACTCCCGCTGCGCCGTAGTACGCGTGTGAGCTCCGCTGTTGTGTTCTCAGCGTTGAGGCGTACGAAGGCCTAGGACAGGTAGTATGGAGACCAGCCTAGTAGTGGAGATGCCCGCTCTACTGTCACCGTCTTGCCACAACGGATGACGCCTGAGAGGTTAGTTACCTACTTGAAAAGTGAGAACTAAGAGTCTGTGTCGACACAGCAATTGTTTGTGTTTGATCATTGGTGAGTCATTGCATAGCATTCATGGCATTGCATTACATCGCATACACAGGATCATCATCGTATAAGTTTGTATGTGCACTCTTATACGATGAGTTACTTTACTGCTGAGCCGATCCTCAACTTTTATGTCTATATGGGCATTCATATAAGTTGAGTTACTTTCTGTTGTAGCTTACTCTTTCACACTCTGCTGTAGATGATAGAACTGCTAGGGCAATTTATTTGCTCATTTATTGTGCTGCTATATATATACATTGTTTACTGATCACTCTATACCACCTGATTGTACTATTGCTTTATATACATATATTATACCCTGTTCCTTTCTCTGCTCGGTGCCGAGGAGTCGCCGGGGGGAGCGGATGTGATAGCCACTTAGTCGTTATGACTAATTGATGCTACGTCTTCCTTTTTAGGAGAAAACCCCGCAGACGGAGCAGTAGCAGGTTTTGCAGCTGGACAGCCAGGCCAGGACGACAGGGCCTGAAGGGACGGTACGGTCGTTACCGTCGGTGACTGATGTGAGTTTTTGAGAGACCTTTGATGTAGCCCCTTTTGGGCAAGTTTACTTGTACTCTGATACTTTGGAGGGTTTATGAAGCTTTTTTATTTGTTGTAACTTTGGACTAATTATATGCTTTATGTTGATTTTGACTTCTGATTTTATTCTGGTTGGGTTGGCATGATTGATATTGGTAAAGGCCGGCAGAGTAGGCGTTTTGTAGTACAGGCTAGCCCGAGTGCTAGCGCTACCGCAAGACAGCTGTTCTGGGCATAAGACTCCCCTCGAGCCGTGTTTTGTGTTTTGTGAGGGGCGGGGGGGGGGGGGGGGGGGGGGTCTTACAGCTTCCCTATTTCTGCAATCTCGAGCGCACTGGCGTTTGAAGATAGCCGTCGAGTTCTCTCCAGCACATATCCTATCGCCTCCGTCCAAGGCCCTCTCGGTATTTCTTCTTCTTGAGCCCCCTCAGTATTTCTTCTTCCTGTTTAACATATTTAATATCGGAAGACATCAAGGATTTACATTTCTGCTCTGTTGTTAGGGCTTTTATTTCCATGATTTTCATATTTTTCTTAAATCACAAAGTTTCTAACTGCTCTGCACAGCAAGGGCAGCTTCAAACATCAAGTTCTTCGATGGAGTTACCAGTCGCGATTGTTGTAGTGACAGTGCGATGGAGTCTGGACTCTCTCTACATACAGTTTCTAAAATTCTGCAATGGTTGGTAAGTTTCTGCAAATTCAGTGATTTGGCTTCAAAAATTCACAATCCCTCATATGGAAATTGAATGTTCCATGGTATGCCAACACCAGTTTTGATGTTCCTCAAAAATCCCTGCACGGTGATTGAATATTATCTTCCACAACAAGGTTTGAATGCTTCCACAACACAAGAATGGGGTGCATATCACATGCTTTAACATGTTTTCATACTTATATGCTTCCCATTTTAATTATGTATTTACTAAATATTGTTTTTTTTTGCTTTGGGGGTGAAAATGAACATTACAAAAAAATTGATTCTCATGCTGAATGTCACCGCCCTCTCCGATTGCAGAAACTAGAGGTGTAATATTTCTGTGTTTCCTAAAAGTTTCCATAGAAAATAGAGGTAGATATATCTCCCTCAAATTAAACATTATCAGTGCCAACTTTTTAATGTTCACCAGTGGTTTTTGATCTTTCATTATTAAAAGCATCCAACTATTACTTAATGTTCATACGTCCGTGGCTCTCAATGGGCAGATATCCACAACCTCGACAATACAAGATGCGGGGTTTCATCCATCACCCAATCATGGTACTTTCCGTAATGAATGAGAAAAACCATAGCCAACCATCAATTGTTTACAGCAGAAAACCGCTGCATAGTTGCTGCGGTTTGCTACAGAAAACCGCTGCATAGTCGTAGCGGCTTGCCACCAGAAAAACCCGTTCAAACACGCAGTAGATTATTGCTGGAAACGACAACAAAGTCGTTGCGAGGACATGGAGAAAATCGCGCTGCAACTGTACATAATTTATTCCATGCTTTCCTTATGATATTTATCTAACGAGCCAAAAGTGATCATGTTTTTAATAGATTTTATCAATATTTTGAAATTTATTCCATGCTTTCATCGTGTGCTCTCCCTGAAAGGTACTTCCAGGTTTCTTTCATAGTTTCATTTTGTTGATTTCTTATCAAAAAAGAATTGCTCCAGCTAATAAGCACTATCTCTCTTCCCCAATCTCTCTATTTTTCTTGGTTTTTGGTTGTTGCTATGACACTTTTGTAAGGTAAGATATGCAAATAAGTTGCATGTACGTGAAAAAGGCAAAATATGCTTGGGGCATGTTTGTTGGGTATGAGATATCCGACAAGTGTTTGACAGATTTCCTCTTAGAATATTGTTCCATTGAATGCATTGTTGAATTCATGCAATTAAATGCAGGTTTTCACTTTTCAAATCTGTATGAGCAAAAGATTCAATCAGCTTTCTGTTAGGTAAGTTTCTAATAAAGAATAATGTTTTTTGATTAACGCTTCTATGATTACGATGCATGTACTACTTCCAAGGACTTGCTGGTATGAAAATATCTCTCACTCAGAGTTTCGTGGCTCTGTAAACCATTCCAGGTAGCCTCCATGCATGGATCTAGAATGCTGATTATATTGTTAAGTTATATTATTATTTATTTTTCCTATTGAATTTGGAACCCATCAGATCTCTCAACTGCATTTAATGATGACCGACCATAGTGTTATTATTGTGAAATTGAAAGGGTCAATGGATCCAACAACTTTTGAATTGTCTCTAAAACTATCTATATCGAATTGGAGGTAGCAATCCTTTGTCCAATTAGTGTTATAAATCAACTATCATGTTTCCTTATTTGTTTACGTGTTCATCATGCATGCAAAAGTTGCTTGATCAGTTTTTTTGTCTATTAAACAGGAGGAACATCTTAGGGCTAAAAGTGTGGTTGAAAATTTTCAAAGATAAAAAAATCCAAGGTGTATTTGCAACTCAAATACGTTATTGGACTTGGAATTTGACACTATTTAGGTTTACTATATGTTTATAGTTGAAAAATGTGAATCATAAAAATTGGACATGATCTCTTACTTTCAGTTCTGCTTCATCAACCATCACGTTTTCAGTGAAAAACTATAATTGATAAACTAAAATCCTATCTTCCTTTCATTCTCTCTGAGATACTTACTCATCGACTTGGCAAAGATATCTCCCCTGCACTTGATTTTTCATTTATTCATGAAATTTATATACTGAATTTTAATTTTCTCTATTTTATAGCTCCATGTTGGTGTGTATTTGGCGGTCTCCAAGAGACATATAAGCTTCATTAAATGGTATGAACCACTATATGATTACTGTTTTTGTACCTTTTTTGATTATTAAAATGCTATAATTTTCAATATTATTTTGGTTGTGCTCCAAAAGTAATTTTGCTACTGCATCACACGCCATATTTCACAAAAATAACAAAATGCCCTTTCATAGGCCATTCAGGATAACTTTTTTGTGTGTTCCAGAACTGTCAACATTATTTGGTTGTTTTATCATTCCATCTATTCCTTTCATGGATTAATTGCATTAAAACTTTGGTTCTTTCAAATCAAATGTTACATGTGGCTGGCATGAAGAGCCCCAAATGAATCAATTATAGAGGGATAGTTGTTGTGACTACTATGTGAATGTGGCCGCCCCAGCCAAATGTCGCCACCCCCACCAAATGTGGTCGCTCACGCCAAATGTCGCGACACATGCAGAATGTTGCGGCCCCCGCCGAATGTCGCCACCTCCGACAAATGTTTCCGCCTCTGCCAAATGTCGCCGCCTCCACCGAATGTCGCTGCCCACACTATCGTGGTTGGGTATTGTCGCGCGGGGCACGGGGGCCGCAACTTCCTCGCAAAATGTCACCTCCCAAGCCAAATGACGTTGCCCACGCCGAATGTTCGTAGTGACGAGGATGGAATCCAACTTCCTATTCACAATGCTTTATTTGTTTTTTCATTGAAATAGATCTCCACGAGACCAAGTGTCGCCACCACGACAAGTGACACCCCCACGACAAGTGACACTCCCATGACAAATGTCGTCCCCACGAAAAATGTCGCTCCCATGAAAAATGTCGCCCCCACGACAAATGTCGCCCTCTTGACAAATGTCGCACCCACGACCAATGTCCCCCACACATGGTACTTTTGATTGGGAATTAGCTTTTCAGACGAATGTCGCCCCCACGAGGAATGTCGCCCCACGACGAATGTCTTCCCCATGACGAATGTCTCCCCCACGACGAATGTCACCCCTGCCGAATGTAGCTCCCATGCCAAATGTAGCCCCTATGTTGAATGTCGCCCCCACGACTAATGTTGCCCTCACGACGAATGTTGCTCCCATGACGAATGTCGCCCCCACGACGAATGTTGCCCCCACGATGAATGTCGCCCCCACGACGAATGTCACCCCCACAATTAATGTCGCCCCCACGACGAATGACGCCCCCCGATGAATGTTTCCCCCACGGCAAATGTCGCCCCCACGACAAATGTCTCCCCACGACAAATGTCACCCCAATGATAAATGTCGCCCCTCGACGAATGTCACACCCACGACGAATGTCGCCCCCTCGACAAATGTCGCACCCACGACGAATGTTGCCCCCACAGCAAATATCTCCCCTACGACAAATGTCGCTCCCTCGACAAATGTCGCACCCCACGACGAATGTTGCACCCACGACAAATGTTGCCCGCACGGGGTCCCCCGTGCACGACTGCTTATAGTTATATATATGCCGTGACTTTCTGTTAATGCTTTCTCAATACTCTATGATGTGATGTGAATGTTGTGATTCAAGCCGAGAAAGGCGGCCAACTAGTGCTTAGTAGTGTGGGTTGTTACCCCTTAAGGAGCACTGTTTGGAGGCCTTGGGCAATTACGATCCCCTCCGGCCCTACCCGGGCAAAGGTTTGGGGTGGGGAGTGTTACAAAAAGTACCCATTAAACAAGAAGGATATGAATATGCGACAAAGGAGGTGGATAGAGTTCCTTGGGGACTACACTTTTGAGATACACTATGTTCCCGTGAAGGGAAATATTATCGCAGATGCGTTGAGTCACAGGGCTCCGACACATGCCAACTTGATATAGATGCATGATGAGCGTCTTATTCGAGACTTGGAGGCCTTGGAGATCACTTGTGTTGTTGGGATCTTTAATGCAAATGCATGTTTTGACTGGATGGAGGTACAATATGACCTCGCGGACATGATTCTTGGAGCTGGATGGCAACATGAAACGCTATTTGGAAGTGACTATGGATGAATCAAATGACCAGTTTTTCATTTGAAGATGGCCTCTTATGAAAGGACAGTCTGTTGTGCGTCCCGAATGCGAGTAAAATATAGGAGGAATTTATGTATGAGGCACACTTTACAAAGTACTCAATCCACCGGAGGAGCATAAAAATGTTCAAGCATTTGAAAAAGCTGTTATGGTGGCCAGGGATGAAAACGGACATAGCTCATTATGTGGCATAGTGTTAAACTTCCTCCCTAGTGAAAGCTGAATGTCAGAAACCTGGGGATTTCCTGAAGTCATTACCGATACCAGAGTGGAAGTTTGACGACATATTTATGGATTTCGTGCACTGTATGCCGAGATTGCAGAGTAGGAACGATGTCATTTAGGTGATCGTTGACTGATTAATGAAGGTGTCCAACTTCATTCCGAACAGGAGGGATGATTTAGTGGAAAAGCTGGAAAAACTTTACGTTGATAATATTATACGATTGCACGGTGTGCCCCATAACATCGTGAGTGACTGAGATGGGCGTTTCACTTCAAATGATTAGAGGCTTATTCATCAATTGTTGGGTACCAAGATGAAATTCAACACGACATTTCATCCCCAAATGGATGGTCAGACTGAGAGGGTAATCGAGATAATGGAGGATATGCTTTGCATGTGCTCCATGGATTTCGCGAAGAGGTCGGAGGATCATCTCTTTATGATCGAGTTCACCTATAATAATAACTACCAAATGAGTATTAAGATGACTCCCTTCGTGTAAGACCCCCCTTGTTTTCTTTTTAAAACCCGGGGTCTTAGGCCCAGAGTCGCCGCTTTGCGGTGACACCTTCACGTCCTGAAGGGTCATCACCACAAGGCGCCGATTCTGCCGGCCAATTCGATCACAGAAAGGTAGCACAATAATTGAAGTAAGAGCAATGCAGTCCACAATAATAAATCACATGTATATAAACTCCACAAAGGGAGTGTCCACAAAAAACATCAGAGTACAATGATACTGGAAATATAAGGGCTCATGCCCGGTACATCAAGTCCTCACTACAAAATCACTCAATGCGGAAGCAAAACTAAAACTCTACTGAAGGTAAGGACTCATAGTCCCTGCAGTCTAGACTCCAGTGCTAGACTGCCCCATCTCCAAGCGTACCGGCCTTCTGAGCTGCTCCTCCATGCTGGGCTCCGCGATCCCCTAATATGATATGGTTCGAAAACCGTTAGTCATAAAGACTGAGAGACGGTTAGTTGTCTACCTAAATCACCTAGAGGGGGGTGAATAGGTGAGATGTGCGTCTATTTGCGGAATAAAAAATCAAGGAACTAGCACAGCACAATACCAAGCAATCACAGACGACAAGAGATTTATAGTGGTTCCCCAACCTTGGGTACGTCCACTTTCATCACCAATCTAGTAAACCACTAGACTTGGCTACTCCACTATCTCGGATCAAAACGATCCTACACCTCGGAACAACGTTCCTACAAAAACTCGATCCCAAAATGGATCTACACTCGGAAGATAAAACTTCCTACAAGTCTCGGAGAAAAAGCTCCTACACAATAATTTGTTTAAAAAAGAATACAAACAATAATGATCTCAGATCTGGATCTTGACAGTCTTCTTCCTTAAGAACTTTGGCTTGATCAGAAAAGTTGAAGACGACTTGAGAGAGATCCACAAATCTGAAAGACTGAATCACCTCGATCGAGAGAGTAGATCTAGAATCTTTAAAGCGCGGCGAGATCGAGTGATTTACTTGCGTCTGGATCGCTGAAGAATCAGGGTTGCAAACAGAGATCGGAGATCGTCGATCCAGAGCTTCTTCCGTGAACGTTAATGGCGGCGGCGGCGACTTGAAGAATTAGGGTTCACGAGATTGTTCTCTTTCTCTTTCTTAAAATAATAATCTCTGAAGGAAAAATTATAGTCAAATCTGAAGTGACCTATTTATAGGTAGACTCCAACGGTCATAAGAATCATTTATGATGACACATGGACTTATCAGAAAGAATCAAATCGAAATGTACAGTGACATTGACTTAGAGAATTTCAGGAAAGATTTGAACAGACATACTCGAGTCATAGAAGATACATACTCGAGTATCAGATGGTACATACTCGAGTGGAAAGGATTGGCATACTCGAGTAAGAGAAGTTATATACTCGAGTGGAAAGGATTGGCATACTCGAGTAAGAGAAGAGAAAACTACTCGAGTGATCCAGAGATCAATACTCGAGTGATTAACGAACTACTCGAGTATGAGAGTAGATACTCGAGTGAAAACACTTAGAAAAATTTCAGATAAAGTGTGAATAAATACTCGAGTACAAGAGTTGCAGATACTCGAGTGAGAGAAAAAGAACTACTCGAGTATATTAGGAGAACTACTCGAGTGAGGGGAAAATGAACTACTCGAGTATCTTAGAACAACTACTCGAGTAAACATTGACTTACTCGAGTATGAAAAATAACTACTCGAGTACAGAGTCACTTACTCGAGTATATAGGGAACTACACGAGTATGTGGACTTAGAATATTTCTGAAATGGGAAGAACAGAACTACTCGAGTATAAACAAGGTACTTACTCGAGTAACTAACCAACCACTCGAGTACAAGTTATCACTTACTCGAGTGAATACAGTCTACTCGAGTATGTAAACCAACTTACTCGAGTACAGACCCACTTACTCGAGTATACTAGAGAAGTACTCGAGTATGTGGACTTAGAAAATTTCTGGATTAAGAACAGAAGGATTTACTCGAGTATAAGAAATGATCTACTCGAGTGACTGACTATCTACTCGAGTATAAACTTATCTACACGAGTATATAGAGTCTACACGAGTATGTCCAAGGATCTACTCGAGTACTAAGTCACTTACTCGAGTATATGAGGGGTACTACTCGAGTATGTGGACTTAGAAAAATTTCTTCTAAAAGACATACTTCAATACTTGAGTCCACCATTCCAAGTGCATGTAGGAAGTGTATCCCAATAGAGAGGCTATACATGGGCCAACACTTTGGATCACACAATGAGGGATTACATTGTATGGTCCTGTGTTTGGTGACCCATTATAGACTGACATTGGTCTACACTTGGCATTAAGGACCTGCACACATACAACTTAAACACAGCATCAAATACACCTTAATTCATCTTAGTTCAAGGTCTGACCATCTACAAATCTGAGGTATTGTGGAGAAAAATCCCAACAATCTCCCCCTATTTGTAGATGTCAGCATTCTCTATACTAAGGTGAATTATTCAGAGTAAAAAAGAACAATACACATATACTTAAAAAAAATAAGCTAAAGCAGGATAACTAATGAAATAGCCATAATCAGAATCAATTATATATATAGAATTGTTTTTAACAAAAAGAATCCATTTCCACATTCTCTTTACTCAAGAGGGTCCTTCCTTAAGCATCCTTTCTCTCTTCAGCTCTTGCCTCTCTAGGTAACTGAATGGCTTGGGAAAATAAGTTCTGGGCCTAGGAGGAGCAGCTGGATTATTGTGTCCCCAATTCCTGTCATGAAGTCTGATTTTGATTTGGGACACTTCATAGGCTTTCCATTCTGAATGACTGTAAAACTGGTCTCTGTTCTCACCAAGATCTGTAACCAATTTCAGGGTATCAAGGATTAGGGATTTGGAGGTTGGACTCCAAACTTCAGAATGAATAATTGGTGGTCTGCTTTCAGAAGCTAGGGCAGGATCTCTATTGGGTGCAGAACGACTGGCAGAAGCACCTTCACCATATTTTCTCTTCTTCCTTGGAGCTGGAATTTCATCTTGCCACAAATCAGTATAGGTGAGAGGGGGCTCAGTCACATCACCCTCAGGTCTAGGTGAGAAAGCTGGCACACCTTCTGGAATGGCTGCCTGGACTGGAGCATCTACAGGAGGTTGTGCTTTAAGAGGATTCAAGAAGTGTGGAATGATGGCAGGGTTGAGCTGGGCATTAGGGAAATTCATGTTGTGCAGCCAAACAGCAGTGTCATAGGTATAGAATTTCACAGACTGGAGCTGGGAGAGAATAGCTGCTTTCATTTCTTTTACAAGACCATCCACAGTAGCTTGAGCTTGGTTGGATAGTGTTTCAACTTGTTCTTTTACAACTGCTTGAGCTTGCTCAGATAGTTTTTCCACTTGTTCTTTTACTATCTTCTCCCCCTTGGTGATATCTACAGATAGCTGAGCTATAGCTTCATCCCTGAACTTGCCAACTTCTTCACAGATTTTCATAAGATTGGCCTCAGCATGCTTGTCCAACTGGATTTGATTATTGGCAACAGTTTCTTGTTGATTTCTCAGTTCACCTATGCTTGTGATAGTGTGATCTATGGCCTTGCCACCTAGCTGGAACAACCTTTTTAGCTCATCAGTATTGGCCTGGATTTCTGCAAAGCCTCTACTCATCTCTTGTTCAAGAGTTGTGACTTTGTGATTGACTGATGCTAGAGATTCATCAAAGTACTTTCTCTGTGCAAGGAGCATCTGTTTAATTTGACTTACCATATCTGAAGAAGAGGGGGCTGAGGTTGGTGCAGGAATTGAAGGAGCAGGAGCAGGAGTAGTCCAAGGAGGAATTTCTGTAATGACCACTGAGCTGACAGCTCTTTTGAAGGGTTCTATTTCAACAGTTTCTTCTGTATTTAGGAAGGATGGCATGGAGAAATCCAAAGTCCTCAGAGGTGCCTCCACAGGATCTGGAGACATTTCCTCATCATCAGACAAGATAATATGATCAGATTTGCTGGGCTCACTATCAGGAGACTTGGCAGGAGACTGGACTGGAGTCTGAACTGGAGTCTGAACTGAAGTCTGAACTGGAGTCTGAATGGGAGACTTGGCAGCTGATCCATTCTGAAAAAGAGGAGCATCTGAACTGAGCTCATCAATGAATCTGTTTATATCTTCAGCTGTAGACAGTAAAGCTGTTGTATCTGAAATCTCTGAGTCAGGAATTGCTGATTGAGGATCTGCTGGAGGAGGAGAGACTGGAGGAGTAGAAACTCTTACCTCTGCTAGTTCTGGAATCACTGATTCTGAAGAAACTTGATGCTGAGGAAGAGAAGAGGCAGGCTCCCCCTCAACTATTGCACCAGAGGTAGCAGTAGTTTGATGTAGAGGAGGAGATGGAATCCTGTCTTCAGGTAAACTGGTTTCTTGGTGAGTTTCTGAGATGGCATCAGCCTTTGAAGTTTGGGCAGAATTCAGGATCTTGATGTCATACCTCTGTATGGAAGAGATGGAAACTTTCTTCATGTGGTGAAGAGGAGTCCCTTTGGATAAGTCAAACACTGTAGGATTAATCTCATGGAGGAGGAGTGAGATAATCCTAGCATAACTTGGATGTTTCACGCTCTCTCGGATCTTATCCAGTATCATCATTCCGAACTGGAATTTCTTTCTGCAGACTATGGCTTGCATAACGTCGAATAAATTTTGGGATATATCTCTTATGGAGTATGTCTTGCACCATAGGATTTTGGCGATGACATCAACTAGAAACTTGCCTTCTGAATTGAACAAAGACCGATTCAAGGTTTCACCTCCACCTTCAGGATCTCGACCACAGAATAGGGAAGTACGGTCGGCATCTTCCTTTTCTAGGTCGTCTTCTTCGTCAACCACGGGCATCCGAAGCAGAGTGGCGACTGAAGTTTTATCCAAACGAATCTCAAGTCCTTTTATCTTTGATTTCAGAATTGTGCCATTATGTCTAACCTTCAGATTTCTGTAAAATTCTTCAACATCAGGAAGCAGGAGACGGCAGGGTTCTTGAAGAACGAAGGACAATCCGGCGGTGTCCAAGAGAATCAGTAAATTTTTGAAGTCATCCGAAATATCTGCAATACCATCTGTCACGAGTTCGGAGCCGATTCCAATCTTGGAGGAGGGAGCCATCAACGATTCTGTAGTACGAAGGAAAAAAGAGAGGAGGAAGACAAAACTCTGCAACTGTTCTGGAAGACGAAGGGACGGCGGTTACTCGAGTGAAATGAGAAGTGGAAAGGATTTCTGATTTTTCTAAATATATATATGACCCTAATTAGGTTTAAGGAGGAGTACTGAAAATAAAATCATACCTGATATGGAGCGCCAAAACGTTGGTGCGAATAGAAGAAAAAGGAGATTTTCAAATTTCTGATTCCCGTATACTCGAGTAGGTTTCGCCATACACGAGTATGACATGGAGTATACACGAGTAGATCAAGTAACATGCACGAGTAGGTTACCAACTACTCGAGTATGTCAATTTTGGCACTCGTGTATTTCCGTTTACTCGTGTATATATCTCTATGTACTCGAGTATATCACTTTGAAATACAATTTTCTTAGGAGAAATTTACTGCCACCGATATCTTCAACTCTGAGCCTGTCTGTGAATCCACCATCACTATTCCTCTTTGTTGAGCAGTCCGAGTTCCGTTTTGAAAAACGAGAACTTGGACTCGTCCAGTGGCTTCGTGAATATATCTGCCACTTGCCTGTCTGTGGAGACATATTGTAGATCTATGTCTCCATTCTCCACATGCTCCCGGATGAAATGATAACGAAGCTCTATGTGCTTGGTCCGGCTGTGGGAGACTGGGTTGTTGGCTATTGTTATAGCGCTGGATGAGTCGCAAAACAAAGGAATGTTCTGGAACTTCATGTTGTAGTCTTCAAATTGATTCTTGATCCATAAAAGCTGTACACAACAGCTGCCTGCAGAGATGGATTCTGATTCAGCCGTTGAGATGGCTACACAGTTCTGCTTCTTACTGCTCCAGGAAATAAGTCTCCTTCCGAGAAATTGGCAAGTCCCGGAAGTGCTTTTCCTGTCGTCTTTGCTACCTACAAAATCTGCATCTGAAAAAACCAATTAGTTCACTATCATTACTTCTTGGGTACCATAAGCCAAGATTTGGTGTGCCTTTGAGGTATCTCAGGATTCGCTTTGCAGCGATGTAGTGAGATTCCTTAGAGTTCACCTGAAATCTAGCACATACACATGTTGAGAACATTATATCTGGTCTACTCGCAGTAAGGTAGAGCAAGGACCCAATTATGCTTCTGTACTTGGTTTCATCAAAAGGTTTCCCTTTCTCGTCCTTGTCCAGAGACATAGCTGAGGCCATTGGAGTCCTCATAGAGGTTGCATTTTCCATTCCGAATTTCTTAAGCAGCTCTTTGGTGAACTTGGTCTGTGAGATGAAAATTCCATCCTCAGATTGTTTCACTTGAAGCCCTAAGAAATACTTCAGCTCTCCCATACTGCTCATTTCAAACTTCCCTTGCATAAGTTTAGAAAACTTCCTGCAGAGGTTGTTGTCTGTAGACCCAAAAATGATGTCATCGACATAGATTTGCACTAGCAAAATCTTGCCTTTTATTTCCCTAAGAAATAATGTCTTGTCTATCTTTCCTCTAGTGAACTTGTTCTCAAAAAGAAAGGTAGACATCGTCTCATACCAAGCTCGAGGAGCTTGTTTAAGACCATATAGTGCTTTTTGCAGTAAATAAATATAATTAGGAAAGGTTGAATCAACAAAACCTGGCGGTTGCTCTACATACACCTCTTCCTTTATGTCACCATTTAGGAAGGCGGACTTAACGTCCATTTGATAGACGGTAAAGCCCTTAAGTGCAGCGTAGGCAAGAAATAACCTGATCGCTTCCAGTCTCGTTACTAGAGCATAAGTCTGGTCGAAGTCGATTCCTTCTTCTTGACGATATCCCTTGGCGACAAGTCTGGCTTTATTCTTTATAATAGTTCCATCTTCATCCATCTTGTTCCGGTAGACCCATTTTGTCCCGATGACGTTCTTATGCTTGGGTCTAGGAACAAGTGTCCAAACTTTGCATCGTTTGAACTGATTCAATTCTTCTTCCATGGCTAGAATCCAGGATGCGTCGGAGTTGGCTTCCTCAAATTTCTTTGGTTCAACCTGTGAGAGAAAACTTAAGTGTAAATTCTCGTTAGTTGTACCTCGACGAGTTCTGACGCCATCCCGAGGATCTCCTATTATTTGGTCAACAGGATGATCCTTCAAGTGTCTGAACTCTAAAGTCCTTGCATCTGGGATCTCTTCAGCCACTGGAGTTGCATCTTCAGCTGGGATGTCTTCTTCATCTTGATCATCTACCTCTCCAATAGTGGTTGTAGAGGGGATCTTGATGAACGTCTCATCTTTATCTTCAATAGGTTCATCCAAGCTAAGTTCTTTCAACTTTGTACCTGCATCTACAATAGGCACACTAGACGAGTTGCTTTGCAACAGACTCGTCTCATCAAATACAAGATGTATCGACTCTTCCACCACCAGAGTTTTTCTATTGAATACTCTATAAGCCTTACTATGGCTACTATATCCTACAAAAATACCTTCAAAGCTTTTCTCGCTAAACTTGGTAGTGTGATACTTGCCATTGTTAAGTACGAAGCACTTATAACCAAAGATTCTAAAGTATGAAATGGTTGGTTGCCTGCCTTTTAGAAGTTCGTAAGGAGTCTTATCATGGTTCTTGTTGATGAGTGCTCGATTTTGCACGTGACAAGCGGTGTTGACGGCTTCAGCCCAGAAATACTCCGGAAGTGAGGCATCACTCAACATGGTCCGACAAGCCTCTATGAGTGTTCTGTTCCTTCTCTCAGCTACTCCATTTTGCTGTGGAGTGCGAGGAGAGGAAAACTCATGAAAGATACCTTGACTTTCACAAAATTCTGTCATGGCTCCAGATTTGAATTCCGTTCCATTGTCACTTCTGATTTTGACTACGGAACAGTTGTATTCATTCTGGATCTGCCTCACAAAATTAGTGAAAATACCGAAGGTATCTGACTTGTGTTTTAGAAAGAACACCCACGCAAAGCGCGAGTAATCATCCACAATAACCAACGTATATTCCTTACCTCCCAAACTTCTAACCTGCAGTGGACCAAACAAGTCCATATGGAGAAGCTGCAAACTTCTATTGGAATCCTTGCCTATTATGCTTTTAAACGAACTTCTTGTTTGCTTGCCTTTGATACAAGCGTGACAAGGACTGTCCGTAACGCACTTGACATTAGGTGCATCACGCACTAAGTTTTGAGAGAATAATTTATTAATAGTTTTGAAATTAATATGTGCTAGTCTCTTGTGCCATTGGTCAGCAAGAGATGCACTACTTTTTGCCAAAAGACACACTGGTGTCGAGGAGTCTATACAAATAAAATTTAAGCAGAAAATATTTCTGCTTCGAGTGCCTGATAAAATAGTTTCCATATTGTTAACCGATTTTATCAAACACTTGTCAGCATGAAATTCAACTACGTATCCTTTGTCGCATAGTTGGCTTATGCTAATGAGATTGTGTTCCAATCCTTCAACATAGGCTACATCCGAAAAGGATACGCTGCCGTTAGAAATCATACCATAGCCTTTAGTGATTCCTCGATCTGAACCTCCAAAGATGACCTTTGGTCCGTTGCAGACTGAGGTGTAATTCTGTAGTAGGCTCCTTGTCCCGGTCATATGCCGAGAACATCCACTGTCCAAGTACCAGATTGGCATTTTGGTGCCCTTTGGACATACCTGCAATTACAATCATTTAGCCTTAGGAATCCAAACAAGTTTGGGTCCTTGGTCTTGAGTTAGAATACTCCCCCTACGAGTATTAGCCTCATGAGTGGTCACTCTCACGTTGCTAACTTTAGGGGTTGCAGCATTTTTAGGATTGAACCAGCAATCGATGGCAAAGTGACCAACTCTACCACAGCACCAACAGTCAATTTGTTGTATCTTTGCCTCATCTTCTCCTGCTTGACTACCTCGAGAGGAGGTCCAACAGGGGCAGCATTTTTAGATGTGGAGGCTTCATGATGATGGCACGTGCATGAAGTCTTGTCCATCTTCGGCTTTTCTACAACAACTTTCACTTTGGGTGCCTTCTTAATATTATGACCATGAACATAAGGTCCATAGCTCTGAAGTTGAATCTCCTCATAAGGTTCCTTGAAAACGCTCTCACCAAAGTTGCGAAGGCGAGTCCACCCTTGGTATCTTGTCTTAGGCTTCTCAAGGATAGGCCTGCTAAAGTGACCATAGGTGGATTCGTAGTCAAGATCGTTCGTAGGAAAGATGACTTTCTTGAACGCGACTGGATCCAAGGGAGCTTTCCCTTTCTCTTCGGCAGAGGCCTTCTTGGCCTCCTTATTTCTCCTCTTGGCCTTGTTTCTCCTAGAAGATTTACTAGGAGCTCCTTTGTGGCCTAGACCGGCACCACTTGCCTTAGCTGAGAATTCAGCAATCATAGGAAGCACAGTCTTAGGCTTCGAGAAGCTTTCTACAAGCTTCTTCTCAGCCAAGAGTTGTTCTTCCAATTCCTTGATGATTTTCTCTTTAAGGTCAAGGTGCCCGAGAGCCTTGTTGTATTCTTCGATAGATTTATCGAAGTCTTCCTTGAGAGAGTCAGTCTTAGAGACTTCTTCTCTAAGGTTGCTCTCTGAAGCTTTTAGAGATTTTATCTCCCTAGCTTGAGTTTTCACGACTTGGCGACATTTGTCGTAAGCCTTGAGTAACTCCTGATATTGTATCATGAGTTCTGATTCATCCTCAGAGGGATAGCCCTCTGGTTCATTGTCATCATCAGAGTACGAAAGAGGGGTGTGAGATTTTACCTCCCCAGTGAACTGGGGGACTTGCTCATCGTCTGTTAGAGCCATTAGCCCAAAGTAAGCTTCTTCCTCTTCTGCACTTGACTCGGATGAGTCGGAGTCACTGAGAGTTTTGCTCTTCTTAGCTAACAAACTCTTTTCTGTCCTCTTCCTGTTGTAGGACTTCTTGTCTTCTTTCTTGCCGCCCTCTTTCTTCTTATGGGGGCAATCCGCAATGACGTGACCTGGCTTGTTGCAGCAATAACAAACAATATCAGTGGAATAATGTTTATTCGGTTTCGAGCCATACCTGTCGTGGCTGCTTGAGCTCTTTTTCTGACGATCACCATCATTGCGTGATCTTCTATATGAGGCATCCTTGCCTTTCCATTGCTTCTTTTTGTTCAAGAATTTCTTGAACTGCCTTGAGAGTAGAGAAAACTCTCCTTCAGATAGCTCCGAGCCAGAAGAGCTTGGTTCAGACGAATCTTCATCATCAGCTTCAGGAACTGGGGCAGGAGAGCTAGCCTTTATCTTCCTTGAGCTGTCTGCCTTTAGAGCGACAAATTTCTCCTTGGATGCAGACCTGCTTGTCTCTTCTTCAGCTTTTCTTGAGTTGATTTGCAGCTCGTAAGACATAAGCTTTCCGAACAGATTCTGCGGGTCCGTCTCAGCTAACCTTCCAAACTCCCGAATGGCACATACCTTATTGTCTCATTCCTTGGTTAGGGATCTTAAGAATTTGTCATTGAGTTCCCCGTTGGTGAAGACTCGGCCATAAACTCTTAGGCCGTTCACTATCTTGAAAAAGTTCTCGAACGTGTCAGCTATGGCTTCCTTGTGACCTTGCCGGAAGGCTTCATACTTTTGATTCAGAAGGGATCTCCGATCATCCCTCACTTCTTCAGTGCCTTCCATCAGAGTCACCAGGGATTGCCACATCTCCTTGGCAGATTTGCAATGGATGAGATTCTGCAGCATTGAGTCATCGACTGCACTTGCTATTATATTTTTGGCTTTCTTATCGAGGGAGACAAGTGCAATCTCGTCTTTATCCAAGTCCATCAGCTTCTTAGGAACTTGTTTGGATGAGTCTATAGTAGAGGCAACCATAGGAACATGTGGACCTTCTTCAACAATCATGAAGATCCGAGGATCCACAGCTTCCATGAAGAACCTAACTCTTTCCTTCCACATAGGAAAATTATTCTTGGTGCAAATGGGAAGCTTGACAAAATCTTTAGTCTTACTCATGCTTGATATTTCTCAAAAGACAACTCGGGTAGGATCAGATCAAGGTGTTACCTCTTAACGATCAACCTCCCCCTCTAATACCAATTGAGAGACGGTTAGTTGTCTACCTAAATCACCTAGAGGGGGGTGAATAGGTGAGATGTGCGTCTATTTGCGGAATAAAAAATCAAGGAACTAGCACAGCACAATACCAAGCAATCACAGACGACAAGAGATTTATAGTGGTTCCCCAACCTTGGGTATGTCCACTTTCCTCACCAATCTAGTAAACCACTAGACTTGGCTACTCCACTATCTCGGATCAAAACGATCCTACACCTCGGAACAACGTTCCTACAAAAACTCGATCCCAAAATGGATCTACACTTGGAAGATAAAACTTCCTACAAGTCTCGGAGAAAAAGCTCCTACACAATAATTTGTTTAAAAAAGAATACAAACAATAATGATCTCAGATCTGGATCTTGACAGTCTTCTTCCTTAAGAACTTTGGCTTGATCAGAAAAGTTGAAGACGACTTGAGAGAGATCCACAAATCTGAAAGACTGAATCACCTCGATCGAGAGAGTAGATCTAGAATCTTTAATGCGCGGCGAGATCGAGTGATTTACTTGCGTCTGGATCGCTGAAGAATCAGGGTTGCAAACAGAGATCGGAGATCGTCGATCCAGAGCTTCTTCCGTGAACGTTAATGGCGGCGGCGGCGACTTGAAGAATTAGGGTTCACAGGATTGTTCTCTTTCTCTTTCTTAAAATAATAATCTCTGAAGGAAAAATTATAGTCAAATCTGAAGTGACCTATTTATAGGTAGACTCCAACGGTCATAAGAATCATTTATGATGACACGTGGACTTATCAGAAAGAATCAAATCGAAATGTACAGTGACATTGACTTAGAGAATTTCAGGAAAGATTTGAACAGACATACTCGAGTCATAGAAGATACATACTCGAGTATCAGATGGTACATACTCGAGTGGAAAGGATTGGCATACTCGAGTAAGAGAAGTTATATACTCGAGTGGAAAGGATTGGCATACTCGAGTAAGAGAAGAGAAAACTACTCGAGTGATCCAGAGATCAATACTCGAGTGATTAACGAACTACTCGAGTATGAGAGTAGATACTCGAGTGAAAACACTTAGAAAAATTTCAGATAAAGTGTGAATAAATACTCGAGTACAAGAGTTGCAGATACTCGAGTGAGAGAAAAAGAACTACTCGAGTATATTAGGAGAACTACTCGAGTGAGGGGAAAATGAACTACTCGAGTATCTTAGAACAACTACTCGAGTAAACATTGACTTACTCGAGTATGAAAAATAACTACTCGAGTACAGAGTCACTTACTCGAGTATATAGGGAACTACACGAGTATGTGGACTTAGAATATTTCTGAAATGGGAAGAACAGAACTACTCGAGTATAAACAAGGTACTTACTCGAGTAACTAACCAACCACTCGAGTACAAGTTATCACTTACTCGAGTGAATACAGTCTACTCGAGTATGTAAACCGACTTACTCGAGTACAGACCCACTTACTCGAGTATACTAGAGAAGTACTCGAGTATGTGGACTTAGAAAATTTCTGGATTAAGAACAGAAGGATTTACTCGAGTATAAGAAATGATCTACTCGAGTGACTGACTATCTACTCGAGTATAAACTTATCTACACGAGTATATAGAGTCTACACGAGTATGTCCAAGGATCTACTCGAGTACTAAGTCACTTACTCGAGTATATGAGGGGTACTACTCGAGTATGTGGACTTAGAAACATTTCTTCTAAAAGATATATTTCAATACTTGAGTCCACCATTCCAAGTGCATGTAGGAAGTGTATCCCAATAGAGAGGCTATACATGTGCCAACACTTTGGATCACACAATGAGGGATTACATTGTATGGTCCTGTGTTTGGTAACCCATTATAGACTGACATTGGTCTACACTTGGCATTAAGGACCTGCACACATACAACTTAAACACAGCATCAAATACACCTTAATTCATCTTAGTTCAAGGTCTGACCATCTACAAATCTGAGGTATTGTGGAGACAAATCCCAACAAAGACTAAGCCCTATCATCCCCTACCCCTTCCCCCATGGCTCCTAGGAACCGAGCGGAGAGGAAGAAAGGGAAGGACATGAAAGTGGAGATTTAACCAAGAAATAAATAGCAGCGGAACTAATCTAGCAATTCTATATTTATATAACAGAAACAGAAAATAAGAAAGGTAACCTTAACTTATGTGCGAAAGAGCATAAGCCAAGGGATCTTCTGCGAGGCTCCCATCGTATAGAGTGTCCCATACCACCTATACGTTGGGGTGTCGGTTATCAAACAACAGCATGTATATATATTGAAATTAACCTTTGATTGATAAACTTGCCCACACAAGCTTATAGACCAAGGGGTCGTTTTGCAGGTCCTAACGTATAAGCGTCCCATACCACTTATACTTTAGGTGTCAGGGTTAAATGAATCGATTATGCTATGACATCCAAGTGGGTATGATGAAACATGCAAGTGCAACTCACACACCCGACTCTGTGCACACAGACCTTTAGTTCCCCCTTTCGGAGCCGTTACCTCCCAGGATACCTCCGTAGTGGCAGACGGAAGCGGTGGGTTGGGCCTCGCCCACCTCTAAACCAGTAAAGCACTACCGGTCAGACCTATCGTACACCTCAACGCTTGGTGCACTAAGGGGACGCCTGCGTACTCTTGCCGGCTGGCGCACCGGACTTCTGTTGGCAAAGTGCTAACCACACTTGCCGAGTCAGCGTATTGGCGTCGCTGCATCGACCCTCCAATACCGAAGACCCACCACCTTAATTTCCATTTCTTTTTATGCACATGCAAGTTTAATCGTAAACATACAAAAGCTGAGTCGAAGCTCCCCGGACCAAAACGTCCGTCTCCAAACCAACCGAGCCGAAGCTCCCCGGACCATCCCGTCCGTCTCTTAACCAACCGAGCCGAAGCTCTCATCAATCTTCCTGTGCCAATAGTGTTTGTGAAGGGTGCAGCCCTAGTTACTAAGTTACTCTTGTCGGTTTGTTATTACAGTTTACGTTAGCCCAGGACTGCCCCCGGTATTCCCCGTGAAGGGCTCTCAAGGGGCACTAGGAACCAAGACGGCGGCATTACGACCCGAAGTTCCCTTTCGCAAGGCACTTATTGTTATTGGTTGATCTCCCTTAACCCGATTCCCTTCTCATATTACGATAGACTATCCTAAGGTGATTTTAAACCTTCCACTCTTCAGGGAAAACGATCTTTCGTCGAACCCGAGCACCCCTTAACTCTAGCTATCACCACTTCTCACTACTCTTCATATCATCCTACTGTGATATCATTCACAATTGTCCATGCAGACAAAATGATTAACTCCAATGAATTTCTTGGATCATGTCCTATTGCAATTCACAAATTTGCTATGTGCAGTCCAACCTAGACTATATGTCGAACCGGTTAGGCAACGATCCCAAACTCATCCAAACGCCCTAAATTATTTACTGGAGACTTTTCATGATATAACTAGCCTAAATCCCGAAAGTGGTAATTTTTCTAATTTATTTGATGATTAATTAATTTCCTCGAAAGACCCAAGGGTTACCGGTTTGAACATGAACTACCCTAAGTAATCATGCAAGATATCCAGAAATTTTACTATAAATATTATGTTATCCCAATATGGTAAATCCAAGGTATCACAATTTTTCTATCATCAAAAGGGCACTAAAACTATTTTAGAAATAATCTCTATCTTTTGTTATTTATGAATCAAGTACAGAAAATATCCATCCAAAAATTGTAAATTAATTATACTAAGCAGATAAGACATTCAAAATAACATTGGCCAAGTTTCTTAATTTTCCAACAAGTATATCATCCATAATTAATTTTTAAACCATAAAACCCCTTTCTAACATCTGTGAATGAAGTACTAGAATTACACAACTAAAAATCATACAAAAATTCAGGGGCAACTATTCTGACCTAAAACATTTACCTCGAAGATTTCATGAGGTTTCAATGAACAGAAATTTCTAAACAATTAAAACATCATTTAAGGCCATAGCAAGCTTTACAAATGAAGTGCTAGCAATAATCAACATAAAATTCCAGAAAAATTACTATAAGTTCTACCTGATCTAAAACTCACTCTACCCGAATTTCACAGCTTTTAAGTAAGGTTTAGTGACTGGATTTACCTATTTGATATTTTACCTTAAAACTAAGGTTAGGGTTTTAAGGTATCTACTTGTCTCCAAATTCTCCAAGATTCCATCCAGACAATTCTTATCAGGCCTTTGTCAACTCCACAAAGTTTCAAGGCAATACAAGAGCAATTGCCCCCATGTCCTTCATAACCCTCAAAACCCTTCATTTAGGGTTTGAGCTTGGATCCTAGGGTAAACCAACCCTAAACCACACCATTTTCTCCAAGTGGGTTATAATAACCCTTACAAGTCAGAGGTCAGAAAATCAACCTCTGTTGAGGTGATTTGACCTTTCCAAACTCTTAGTGCACTTTTTACTAAAAGATGTCTCGCTAATGCCTAGTTAAGGGTAGAAGATTTCCTACCCAAAACTCCTCCAAACTAGTTGGAATTTTGTACAGATCTAGGTTTTATAGCCAGAGACCACTCACCAAAATTTGGGAGGGTTTGGAGGTCATTTGGCCACTTAAATAAATTTCTCTAACTTAATTTAATTGAAACAAAAACTTTAGGCAAAGTATCTCCAAAAAATTCTATTTTTGGTCTGCCTTTAGGTATAGCTAAGGTTAACCCCTTGCCCAAATTTAAGGTCATTTGGACAAGGGACGAAGAGTGGGCATCCATTTTAATTTCTGCCTAACTCTAAGTACAGCCCCCACTAAAACGGGTGCTGCGGTCGAACCGCTTATCCAAACGGGTTGAAATAAATTTTAAATTAAACTAGACTCAAAGGGATACAATTTTCGTGACTGGTCATTTTTCCTAAAACGGCCTCTAAGTGCCTTCATTTTGCAGCCTCAAAATGTACTCAGATAATTTATCTTTCCATTATGTATTATATACATAATTTATATATCATAAAATTGATTTTACTGTTCATCTTCTACATGAAACCGAAAACAGAACTCAGAAAACATTTTTTTTCCTGTAACATTTCCGTGATCCGTCGCCGGCCGTCCGGTCACTTCCCTGGCCAGCCACCACCACCACCACCTCCGTCGAGGCGTTGGCTAGCGGTCGGCGGTGGTTTGGCCGCCGGAGGTGGCGGTTTCCGGCGAACTCGAAAATACATTTTTTTCATGGTTTTCCATGAAAACGAGAGATAGGTCCGGCTCCATTGAGCACGAACTTCCTTTCTAAGAATCCTAAGATCTACCCATGAGAGAAGAAGCAGAGGAGGACCTTGTTCGCGATTTGGAGGCGAGATGAACGACGGGGTGCCATGGCGCAGTGGTGGCATTGCTGAACTTCTCCTACAGCAAAAGCAAACGTCTGAATTTGTTTGATTGAGCGTGTAAACATCTCCTCTTGTTCCAAGTGGGCTTTTATAAGTCAGCAAGTGGGGAGGTGAAAGGGTAAAGCCTTAATGGTCATGAAGGCTCCTCTTAATAACATTTCGGTTACGGTGAAGGGATAAGAAACGGTGGAAGATAAAAAGGTATGTCCGGTTGGCGGTTTCCTATTGGACCACATCTCCTTATTTTATTAAGAAATTACAGTAGGAAACGGCCCATAATTACTCCTGGTGTAACTTCCCACACCAGCATTTATTTCCACGCGTGTTAGAATAATTTCGGGCCTGAACCGTCGTTTCGGTCAATGTCACGGGCGTGACACATAGGTCACGGGCGTGACACATAGGTCACGGGCGTGACAGGCCCGGGTGGCCAATTCTGGGGTCGACGATCGTCGAACTGAGATCGACGATCGTCGAAGGGTGGTCACGCCCTAGGTCACGGGCGTGACACCTTGGTCACGGGCGTGACACCTTGGTCACGGGCGTGGCATGACCGAATGGCAAATTCTGAGGTCGACGACCGTCGAACTGAGATCGATGGTTGTCGAAGGGTGGTCACGCCCTAGGTCACGGGCGTGACACCTTGGTCACGGGCGTGACATACCAGAATAGCAAATTCTGAGGTCGACGACCGTCGAACTAAGATCGACGGTCGTCGAAGGGTGGTCACGCCCTAGGTCACGGGCGTGACACCTTGGTCACGGGCGTGACATGGCTGGGTCGAAAATTCTGCGCCCGACGATCGTCTCCCTGAGATCGATGATCGTTGAAGGAGTCACGCCCTAAGTCACGGGCGTGACGGGTCGGTCACGGGCGTGACCAACCCGTGACCCGAAATCTTGGTCGATTCATTTCAATTTTTGGGCTCCCTAGGGTTCTGTGACGACCAACCGACTCCTAGGGGTCTAGATGGAAATAGGATGTTACACTTCGAGGCCTTACGGTAGGAAATGCCATACTCCGTTGGCTTTGGTAGAATCAAGTGAATCTAAGTTGTATAAGCGTAAAGACATCAAAGATGAGACTTCGACGATACATTTAATTCAAGAGCAACTACTGATTGCTCAGGGCAGGCAGGCCAAGTACTACAACTCCAAGCATTGCAACATTAAGTTTGTGGTTGGAGATTGGGTTTATCTCAGGATCAAGTCGTTCAAATGTGTATCCAAGATTCAACGCTTGAAGAAGCTGAGTTCGTGATACCTTGGACCATTTGAGATTATTGGACAGATTGGAGAAGTTACCTATCTTCTCATTCTTTCAGCAGAGCTTAGAGGTTTGCATGATATGCTATACATATCGGTGCTGCAGAAGGCGGTGTGCGAGAGCCTATGCAAGTGATTGCTACAAATCTAGTGCTAGTCGATAGTGGGTTAACAACGAAAGTCAAGCCCATTCGAATCAAAGACATGGAGGTCAAAAAGCTACAGAACAAGTCGATCAGGATGGTCAAGGTACATTGGGACAACTGTGGACATGAGGAACAATCATGGGAGCGTGATTAAACCATGATCGAGGAGTTTCCTGAGCTTTTCCGCTGAGGTAAATTTTGTACTTCTTTGTTGTTTTTTGTTAAGTATAATTTCAGGATGAAATTTCTTAAAGATGGGGGGGGGGGATTTGTAACACCTCAGATTTCCCAAGTTAAAAAACAATAAATTTTCTGGTTACTGGAAGCTACCGCCCAGCGATAGCTATGTACCTCCGGCGATAGTCATCGTCGAGTTGATGGTGTCGAGAACTGCCACTGGCATCTAGATGATGGCGTCAAGAACTAATGGTATCGATTTGCTATCGCTAGGCGATAGCGATACTGCTGGCGATAACATGACATGTGTCCGATGAGGATGAGGTGGTCGATAAGCGGAAAAGCGGTACTGGATAAGATCACCGCCATCGCCTGTGCTAACGCCAGGCGATAGCGGGCGGCCCGCACGACGGTAGCAAATTTAAAAAGAATGGTCAGTTAAATCGTGACCATCCATTCCAATTGACTTGAAGATCAGGTGGCTGAGTTTTCTCACGAGTTTGATAAAAGGAGAAGGGAATTTCTCTTCTTATTATTTCCTTCTCATAATCTTTTTTACACACACTCTCTCTCTTTAATCTTTAGAAAAGAAGAAGGGAACGGAGAGGAGGAAGAAGAAGGCCATTGTGAGATCTTTGGCAGAGCTGTTGGAGAAGTTCTTGAGATCAGATTCGCGAGCCAAGGCTAGATCTGTGGAAAGGAAGGTGTTGCAAACACTTCCACCTGGATCAAATCCGCGTTCATGGTTCCTAAGTGATATACAAGGGTAATGATTCTCCTATTGAAATCCTTGGACATGCTAGTCCTTTGTTTTGGCATAATAAGGAAGATACTCCACGAACTAGTGGGGGCAACTCTTCCGACAGGTCGATCGTTTGTATCCACGGTAAAAATTGCATATAGAGTTTAGAATCAAAGTACGAACATAAGCATGTTATGAGAAATCTATCTGGATATGTTGGTCTGGATTGGTGATGATTAATTTGTATGCCGGAGAAGGCTTCGTGGATAAATGAGTAGTTTTACAGAGTTTTAAGGTGTTGTAGGATGCTGCAAAGAGTACTGGAGATGTTCTCCAGGAAAACACCCAGATTTGAGAAAGAAATATTGTTCTGTCAGATATTGCCCGAAGGTAGTGTTACCGCTGCCGGTAGCTCCCAGTGAGCTATTTTGTGGTTGTGAAACCTATGTCCATGAGACAAGGTGGGTAACATGTTGAGCTATTGAGCTTGGAGTGCCCAGCTGTGGTGGCCATGAGTGCCCGCCTTGAAACATAATGAGGTTATGTTGTGAATGGGAAAATGGAGGTTGACCTGCATCCTGTCTTCCGCTTTTATTGTCCCGGCACTCGGTGTTAGCACGGTGATTTGAGCAATAAGAAAGAGATGATTTGTACCAACGCTATGTCTTTCTCATACTAGATTGCCTAAAGACTTGGCTTTTGTCATTGACATAGTTAGAGTCTTAGGAAACGGGCCAAAAAGACTAAAAATGCTCAATATTGACCATCAGCTCTTTCTGTGCCACGATGATAGGTCAGTTGGGCTGTGTTCTTGGTGCACATCTACCCGAGACCCCTTTCGAGTCATAGTACGCAGAGGCACCACTGTTGTGTTCTTAGCGTTGAGACGTACAGAGGCCTAGGCCTGGTAGTGTGGATACCCACCTAGTAGTGGAGATGCCCGCTCAACTGTCACTGTTTGGCCACGACGGATGATGCCTGAGAGGTTAGCTATCTGCTCAAAAAGTAGGAACTAAAGGACTATGTCGACGTAGCAAAACAGAGTGTGTGAGTTATATGGGTGCATCATAAACCATCATTGCATTGCATTGCATCGCATAAGATCCTCATCATATAAATTTGTATGGGCACTTTTATATGATGAATTTCTTTCTGTAAAGCCGATCCTTAACTTATAAATCTGTATGGAAATTTTTATAAGTTAAGTTCTATTTCTGTCATAAAATTATATTATGTAACTGATTGCTCTTACCTTTACAAAATTGCTAATGATGCTATTACTTGTTATACACGGTTATTGTTACTATTATGATATGTAAAGATATACCACCTGCTTGTACTTACTATATATATATATATATATATATATATATATATAGTCTCTTCCCTTCTCCCGCCTGGTGCCTAAGAGCCGTCAGGGTGAGAGGTTGTGATAGTCACTTAGTCTTTATGACTAACGGTTTCTACGACTGCAATTTTAGGAGGAAACTATAAGACCCCCTTTTTTTTCTTTTAAAACACCGAGGTCTTAGGCCCAGAACCGCCACTTTGCGGTGACACCTTCACGCCCTGAAGGGTCATCACAACAAAGTGCCGATTCTGCCGGCCAATTCGATCATAGAAAGGTAGCACCAAGAAGTAAGTAAAAGCAAGTACACTGGTAAATCACATATATAGAAATAAAATCTCCACGAAGGGAGAGTCCACAGAAATAATATAAAAGGTACTGAAAGTAAGGGCTTAGGCCCGATACATCATAATCCTCACTACAGATCACTCATGCGGAAGCAAAAAAAGAACATCTACTCAAGGTCGAGACTCACAGTCCCGGCTGTATGAACTCCTGAGCTAGACTGCCCCATCTCCAAACGGGCAGACCTCCGTGGCTGCTGCTCCATGCTGGGTTCCACGATCCCCTAAATGATGTGGTTTGAAAACCGTTTGTCTATAAGACAAAGTCCTATCATCCCCCACCCCTTCCCCCATGGCCCTTAGGCACTGAGCGGCGAGGATGAGAGGGATGGACATGAAGGTGGATAATAAATCAAAGCAGGTGGCAGCGGACCTATACTAGCAGTTTATAATATAAATGGCAGTAAGGTAAAGTATGAAATATAACCTTGACTTATGAGCGGAAACGCATAAGCCAAAAGATCTTCTGCAAGGCTCCATCGTATAAAGTGTCCCATACCACTTATACGTTGGGGTGTCGGTGTTCAAATAGCAGTTCATATATATATCAATTTGACCTTAATTTATAAAATTGCCAACACAAGCTTATAGACCAAGGGGTCGTTTTGCAAGGCCTATTGTATAAGCGTCCCATTCCACTTATACAATAGGTGTCAGGGGTTAAATGAAACGGTTATGCTATGACATGCAAGTGGGTATGATGGAACATGCAAGTGCAACTCACACACCCGACTCTGTGCACGCAGACCTTTAGTTCCCCCTTTCGGAGCCGTTACCTCCCAGGATACCTCCATAGTGGCAGACGGAAGCGGTGGGTTGGGCCTTGCCCACCTCTAAACCAGTAAGGCACTACCGGTCAGACCTATCGTACGCCTCAACGCTTGGTGCATGAAGCGGACTCCTGCGTACTCTTGCCGGTTGGCGCACCGGACTTCTGTTTGCAAAGTGCTAACCACACTTGCCGAGTCAGCGTATTAGCATCGGTGCATCGACTCTCCAATACCGAAGACCCACCACCTTAATTTTTCTTTCCTTTTATGCACATGCAAATTTAATCGTAATCAAACAAAAACCGAGCCGAAGCTCCCCGGACCAAAAGGTCCGTCTCTTAACCAATCGAGCCGAAGCTCCCCGGACCAAAACATCCGTCTCTTAACCAATCGAGCCGAAGCTCCACGAACCAAAATGTCAGTCTCTTAACCAATCGAGTCGAAGCTCCCCGGACCATTCCGTCCGTCTCTTAACCAATCGAGCCGAAGCTCCCAACTGTCGTCCTGTGCTAACAATGTTTGTGAAACATGCAACCCTAATTACTAAGTTACTCTTGTCAGTTTTTTAATACAGTTTACGTTAGCCTAGGACTACCTCCGGTATTCCCTGTGAAGGGCTCTCAAGGGCACTAGGAACTATGATGGTAGCTTAAGCCCATCGTTCCCTTTCGCAAGGCACTTATTGTTATTGGTTGATTCCCTTAACCCATTCCATTCTCATATTACAGTGGGCTAATCCTAGGGTGATTTTGACTCTTCCTCTCCTCGGGAAAGACGATCTTTCGTCGAACCCGAACACCTCTAGACTCTAGCCAAACCACTTCTCACCACTCTTCCTATCCCTCTATAGTGAAATCATCTACATCAGTCCACCCAGCTAAAATGACTAACTCCAACAACTATCTCGAATCATGTCCTATTGCTATTTAACAATCTACTACATGCAGACCAACCTAGGCTATATGTCGAACCGAATAGGAGATAATCCAAATAATCATCCAAGTGCCCTAAGTTATTTACTGGAGGCTTATCATGACACAAATAGACTAAATCCAGAGAATTATAATTTTCCTAATTATTCTAATATTTTAATTAATTTTCTTAAGGGTTCCAAGAGCTACCAATTGATCATGAAGTGCACTTTTCAGATAAGTATAAAACTTCATAAAATCATGATAAATTCTAAAGAGCAATTTAACAGTAAATCCAAGATATGTGAATTTTTAAAATGGTTTAGAACCCAAAATCACAATTTAGAATATAAGGTTAATAATACCTATTTTAAGAATCAAAGGTCTGAAATATTCTTCCAAAAATTATATAAAAAATCCAGTAAGATTATAATGGACTAAAAACACTCTAGAAGGATTCTCACAATTTTCTAGTGAACAGTAATTCCTAATTTAATTTTACATTGTTAATTCCAAGCTCTTGGGTTATTGAAGCAAGTACTGTAAATAATTACCTAAAAATTATGAAAAATTTTTCAGGACCTACAAATTAATATAAAACATTCATTGACCAGATTTCATAATTTTCATATTAATATTAAGCTCCACATCTATTTATGATCAAAATTCATAATTCATAAATTCATGAATCAAGTACCTAAAATAATCATCTAAAATTTTCAATAAAAATACACCGGGGCTACCATGATGTAAAACTTTCAAATGCCAAATTTCATAACTTTTATAATGGACATAAATATCATAACAAGCACAATAAAATTTAAGAGCAAGGCTAGGTTTATAAAAGAAGTACTGATTTTACTAATCTAAAAATTCCACCAAAATTGTTTTAGGACAGATACCTATTTAATAAATACCCTGCCTAAATTTCAAGTTAATGTGAGGTGTTTTGATTGCCTAAACCCAATTATTGGGATTTTTGCCCTAATCTAGGGTTAGGAATTTGAGGGGGGTTAAAGGCTTTCAAATTCAATGAAGCTTCATCTAGAGTACCATATACACTCTGTGATCTTCTCCACCAAATTTCAGGTCATTCCAAAGTCATTTGACCCAATGACCCTCAAACCCTAAAAATCCCATGAAAGGGCCTACCCTAGAGTTCTAGGGATACCCTGCCCCAAACCACTCCAAATTCCATTGGAGGGTGTGTCATACCATAAAAAGTCAGTGACCAAAGTTTCAGCCTCTATTGAGGTGACTTGACCACTCAAAACCCCAAGGGGGTGTTTTGACCTAATTAACCCTATGAGGGTCAACCTAGGGTTGTATAAACACCTAATCAAAACATCTCCAATTGAGATGAAATTTTTACCAGAGCCTTAGCATGCCCTTTAAGACTACCCACCCAAATTTGGGGGGATTTTGAGGTGTTTATGACACCTAATTAATTTATACATGATTTATTAAATTTTTATAAAAACTATAGAAAAATATTCTCCAAAAATCTAAATATAGCTAAGGTAGACTCCCTGCCCAAATTTCAGCTCATTTGGACAAGGGATGAGAGGTGGGCATCCATTTGAATTTCAGGATAGCCCTAGGTATAGGTCCCACAAAAATGGGTGCCCTGGACCAACCAGAGGTCCAAACTTGTCCAAATAAATTTTGGATTAAAGTAGACCTTTAGGGCTACACATTTAATGTTGATTACTTTTCCATTAGATGAGCCTAAGTATTTTTAAAAATTAAAACCAAATACTGCATATAGTGTGACAGAATTGTATTAAATCAAATAAATAAAATTTAAATCATTCTGCACGAATCTTAAAGCCTCTATTATGGACGGCATCGGGTTATACCCTTCCTCTAGCCGATGGCCCAGATTTCCCGTCCTGGAGCGGCTTGCGGGCAGATTTCCCGGCCACCCAGCCACTTCCCCGGCCGGCCACCGCCACCATCACCTTCGGGGAGGTGGGGGCTACCCCCAGCCGGCGGCACGGCCGCCGGAGACACCTATCCCGGCGATTCTACCAAGCCGATTTTTCGGCCGAAACCATGAAAATGAGAATTTGGATCGGGCTCAATTGAGCCCGAACCTCAAATCTAAACATTCCTAGGATCTATCCATGAAGCAAGGAGTGGAGGAGGACCTTTCCGGCGGCATGAATGCGGGAGGAACGACGGGATGCCATGGTCGACGGCGGCAGCGCTCGGCTTCTGCAACAACACTATGCACTGGCTCGGCTCCTTCGGGTAAGTGGTGGGAAATCTTCCCCTTGACCCACTGATGGAGTTTAAATGCTGAATTGGGGAGGGGAGGGGCTGTAGCTTCAATGGCCATTAAAGCCATTAAAGGTGGTGGCTCGGGTTGAGAGGAGGGGGGCTGAAACTTCCCCTTGGTGGTCGGGAAACGACTAAAATCAACTCCTCTCCCCTAGAGGAGTTGATTGCAGCCATAATGGATGGCTGTTGGCCTTCTTTGGCCGGTCCCCACACCAATTCCTCCCCCCCAATTTTCTCTCTCCACCATTACCATGAAATGAAGTCCCCTTTCTCTCTCCTAGTCACCAAGTTGACTGTTCAAACCCCATAGTATATATGCAGCCATTCCACTCATTATAATTATGAGAATTGAAGTTAGCCTAGGGAAACAATGGCTTAAGCTTGGGTTAGCCCATTTAGGCTAGGTTGACCCAAAATGGGCTTGGGTTAGGGTTGACTTGGGTTGACTTTGGTCTATGTGGCCATTTGGTTTGACCCCCAAGGGGTCCTTAGTGACCCATTGGCTTCCCTGGAGGTATAGGAAAGGTTGGGTAGGGTTGACTTGGCCCATTGGAGGTCACCTGCCCCTTTGTTAGGGCACTTTGACCAATCTGGGTCTAGAGTTGACTTGGGTAAACTTAGCCACTAGGTTTGACTCCAATGGGTCCTTGTTGACCCATTGACCTCACTTTAAGGTTAGGAAGGCATGGTGGTGTCCCTTGAGCACATTAGAGGCCAATTGCCCTTAGTTAGGGCATCTTGTCCAATTTTTGGCCTGTGGTGGTCTTAGGTCAAATTGGTCACTTTGGGTTGACTTGCATGGACCCTTAAGACTCTAGTGGATCATCTAATAGGTTAATGGGGTTGTGGTGGGGGTCATGGTGAATCCCTAAAGTGAAACCCTAGGTCTGGTGATGAGGTTGTGCCATAGGCAGACCAAGGTGAATCTCACCTTGGCCTTTGATTACTTGGCCCTTTTTAGCTCCCTATGGATTTGTCATGACTTGGTCATGACCAAAAACACTCTTAGGGGTCTAGTTGAAAATGAGATGTTACAAATCCCAATAAACAAAACAAAGATTTCATCCCCGAAATCGAGGTTAAGCCTACGGGGACACTTATCGGAGAGAAAGAAACTTGTAACATCCCATGAAAAGTGATAGATTACATCACAACGCCACGTTTGCTAAGTGTAGATTAAAGGGGAAAACTCACATCTATGACTAATTCGCCCAATTGACAACATTTAGACCCCAATAAACAAAAGATTAGCCCCTAATCTTGAAATTCCAGTCATACTAGTTTAAAATAGGAAAGAAAATTGAACGTCCTGAGAGGTTGTGAGGTATACCTGACTGAACAGCTATGGATACTTTTGTCGCATCAGGTCCTGGGGTTCTCAGGTATGCTCCTCCTGGCTGTGGTTCCTCCACAGAACTTTGACTAACGGAACCTTCTTGCGACGCAAGATCCGTACTCCTCTGTTGTCGATCCGAACCGGCTCCAAGTGAACAGATCGGTCTGAAGCTACCGGCCCATCTGTGGTCAAAATCTATCGCTCCGGGCGTAGTAGAGCCCTACTCAGCGAATAAATGTAGAAGACGTCGTGCAGAGCTGCCAGCTCCTGTGACAATTCTAGCCCGTAGGCTACGGGCCCGATCCGTTCCAGGATCCGATAAGGGCCCATATACCTAGGGCTGAGAAGGGCTGAGCTTCTTCTTCCGACCACGCACCTGTGAAAATCCATGCATGGGCCGGATCTTCAAAAACACTCGGTCCCCCACCTGAAACTCCACCTGACGATGCCGGGCATCATAGTACTTAGCCTGTCTGCTCTGCGCCTCTAACATCCTGTCTCTGATCAGTCTCACCTGAGCCTCAGTGTATTCAATAAAATCCGATCCCAACGCCTTCGGATCCTCATCCTGAACCCAAGAAAGCGGGGTCCTGCATTTCCTTCCATATAAGGCTTCATAAGGCGCTATCCTGATGCTGGACTGGTAGCTATTGTTATAGGAGAACTCGACCAGGGGTAGGAGCTTTTCCCATGGCTCCCTGCGGTCCAAAATGCATAGCCTCAAAAGATCTTCCAGCTTCCGATTGGTGCGTTCCATCTGCCCGTCCGTCTGGGGATGGAATGCGGTGCTGAAGGTCAATCGCGTGCCTAAGTAAGCCTGCACGGATCTCTACTCCCTGGAAGTGAACCGACCATCCCGATCCGACACGATCGTCCTGGGCACCCCATGGTATCGAACAAACTGCTCCACAAATCTCCGCACTAGTACTCCCACTGAGTCATCCTTCCTGATCGAAATGAATCTGACCACCTTCGTCAACCGATCGACGATGACCCAAATCGAGTCGTTTCCCGTCCTTGATCGGGGGAGGCCATGAATAAAATCCATCGCGATGTCCTCAAATTTCCACTCCGGCACCGGGAGTGGCTGTAGCAATCCAGCGGGGTTCCTGCACTCCGCCTTCACCAACTGGCATTCCTCGCAATGAGTCATGAAGTACGTAATGTCCTTCTTCATCCCTGGCCAAAACATCATCTTCTTCAAATCTGCCGTCATCTTGGTGATCCCCGGGTGTATAGAGTATCTGCTATAATGCGCCTCCGCCATGATGTCCTCCCGAATCCGGCCTCCTGCGAGTATATATACCCTGCCTCTAAAACATAGCAATCCATCTCTCAGTGAATAATCCCCTGTTGAACCCTCCTCCAAGGCTCAGAATATCGGCTCTGCCCATGCATCTGTCCTCTGCCCGTCCCGGATGCGGTCCCGAATATCATCTATGGCCACCATCGATGCTAGATACTCCCTATACAGCTCTGGATCATTCTCGGATACTAGGGATATCTGCATATCTCTGAAGGACCGGACTAGCTCCATGGACATAACCTGGGGCCCAGCTTCGAAAGTTGCAGCTCTCCGACTCAATGCATCGGCCACCACGTTTGCCTTCCCTGGATGGTAGTGCATCTCATACTGGTAATCCGCTAAGAACTCCACCCAGCGTCTCTGCCTGATATTCAGCTCCTTCTACGTGTCCACGTATTTCAGGTTCTTGTGATCGGAGTAGATGTTGCAGTGGAATCCATAAAGATAATGGCGCCAGACCTTCAGAGCAAAAACGACCGCTCCCATCTCAAGGTCGTGCACTGGGTAGTTCTGCTCGTGCTTCTTCAACTGGCGAGACGCATATGCAATCACATGGCCCTTCTGCATCAATACAGCTCCCATACCCTGGTAGGAAGCGTCAGTGTAGACCTGAAAACCTTCTCTCCCCGAGGGGAGAGTAAGTATGGGGGCTGAGGTGAGTCGATCCTTCAGCTCCTGGAAAGCCGCCTGGCACTGTGGGGTCCAAATGAAAGGTACCTCCTTCTTCGTCAAAGATGTGAGGGGAGCGCAATTTGAGAGAACCCCTCCATAAACTTCCGGTAATAACCGACAAGTCCTAGAAAGCTTCGTACATCGGTGGCTGTCTTCAACTGCGGCCAATCTCGTACGGCCTGGATCTTTGCCGGATCCACTGCCAACCTGGCTCCACTTATAATATGGCCGAGGAAGCCTACCTCCTTCAACCAGAACTGACATTTGCTGAACTTTGCATATAAATGATTCTCCCGCAGTCTCTGTAGGGTCAGTGCCAGATGGCGAGTGTGCTCCTCCTCCGTTCTTGAGTAGATGAGGATGTCATCAATAAACACAATGACAAACACATCTAGGTACTCCTTGAAAACTTGGTTCATGAGGGTCATGAATGCCGAAGGTGCATTCGTGAGCCCAAAGGGCATCACCGTAAACTCAAACAATCCATATCTGATACTAAAAGCAGTCTTCTGAATATCCTCCTCTCGAATCTGAAGCTAGTAGTAGCCCGACCTCAAATCCAATTTTGAAAAGAAGTGTGCCCCCTCCAGCTGGTCGAACAACTCGTCTATCCTTGGCAATGGATAGGTATTCCGGACCGTCAGCCGGTTTAGTGTTCGTTTGTCGATGCACAACCTGAGTGTCCTATATTTCTTTTTAACGAACAATACCGAGCTCCCCATGGTGACGAGCTCGGTCGGACAAACCCTGCCTCTACTAGTTCCTGCAACTGACTTCGAAAATCTACCAACTCTTTCGGGGCCATCCTGTAAGGAGCCCTAGATGCCGGCTTGGCCCCTGGCACAAGCTGTATCTGGAAGTCCTGCTCTCGGTGCGGAGGTAGTCCTGACAGTTTCTCTAGAAGATGTCAGCGAAATCTCGCACCACCGGAATGTCTGTCACAGACTCCTTGACTTCCGCCATCTCAAACAGAATCTGATAGACCTCCTCTCCCTGCAAATGGGCCTTAACGGCCTGTACCGAAGATAAGAGTATACGAGAGGCTGGTCTTATACCTTCGATGACAATGAAAGAGTCCCCGTGTCTCACGATGATCCTCTTCATTTGGCAATCAATCTGGGCATGGTTCCAGTACAGCCATACCATGCCCAGGATCAGATCGTAGTCCGTCAACTTCAAAATCGTCGCTGGAGCCTCGAACGCCTTTCCACCAATTTCTGCCTCCATATTGCAGTGGTCCGTAGTGAGGAGCTCAGATCCATCCGGTAGTCGCACCCTCATCTTCGAGCCCGTGAATCGCTCCACGCCTTCCAGTCCTTCTACGAACGTTTTCGACACAAAGGAGTGAGTGGCTCCAGTATCGAAAAGCATGCGGGCAGGCTTGCCGCTGATGAAGACTATACCTGGGTTGGTTAAATGTCTTAGGATTCTATAATGAGTGTCTCTTTCCTATTTAATCTATCTAGTGCGGTTCTAAGATTTAACAACTGAGAGAGAGATTCTATGAAAATAACGAAGCATTGCAGCATACCTACTATGACTTGCTCTGGATTCCGAGGCTGCGCCAAGTCCAAAGCATACACCTGCTCTATTTCTTGTCTACGATCTCCCCCCTGGTATCCACGACCTCGGCCGCGTCCTCGGCCTCTGAAATGCTGAGCAGGTGGGCCACCCTATGGTGCTGGAGGTGGTGCCCCCCTTATGGGGCAGTTCCTCCGGATGTGCCCAATCTGATGACAATGGAAGCACTCTGGTGGGGGATATGCCATTCCCCCGGGTCTCGGCATCTCCTGCATCCGAAGAGGTTGAGGGGACAATATCACCTGCTCCCTTGGCTCCTGCCTCACTTCCTGACGAGGCTGGTCCTCTGTCCTTCTCCCCTCTAGTATAGCACCTCGCCGCTGATCATTTCTGGCTATCCGACCCTGATCCTCCACTTGCCGCTTCCGGCCCCGAGTGGTGTGCCAATCAACCTCAATCCTTTTTGCCATCTCCAAAATCCGGGAGATTGGCCTATCAGATACAAACAACAAAGCCTCCCTCAAGTCCTCCCGTAGGCCCTTATAGAACCTCTTGATGTACCCTGCTTCGTCCAGCTGGTAAGAATCTACATATCGAGCCAAATGGTCGAACTCTCGATGGTACTCCACCACCGTCTAGGTGCCCTGCTTCAGCTGTAAGAACCGCTCCTCCAACTCATCCCTGGCCGACTGCGGAACAAAAATACTCCAGCAGTGCGGCCCTGAACTCTTCCCAGGTAACTTCCACGAACTCCCTATCAGCAAACGTCGTGTCCAGCAGCGTCTTCCACCACCTCTTGGCATGGGACTCCAGGCAGGAGACAACCAAAGCCACCCTCTCCTCCCAGGGACACCGTATCCCGGTCAGCATCTTGAACATAATATCCAGCCACTCTTCCGTCCGAACCGCCGACTCTGTCCCCAAGTAGGACAGGGGAGAAAGTCCTCGGAAGATGCTCAACCAGTTGGCCCCTGGGTTTGGCTGCAGGACCATGACCTGCTGGGCTCTGAAGGCCTCAGGAACGGCAGTCAGAGTCTGTCCCATGTCTGACTGAAGGAAAGGAGTGGGGACCGGTGGAGGTGGTGCAACATCCTGAGCTTGTTGAACTCCACCTTGTCGCGTAGGCTGTGCTGGAGGCTGCGTAACAAAAACCCATACTGAGAAAACGTTCAATCTTTAATAAAAGTGGACAATTTATATGTGATCCCCATATGGGCACACCACTGCTTCCGCTGCTAAGTTTGTCCCCAAACTAAACTCGAGCGGGGTGACCCAGGGTTAGTGGACTGCTACCTTTTTCAGATCGATGTCTCCTCTGATACCACTTGTAAGACCACCTTTTTTTTCTTTTAAAACATCGGGGTCTTAGGCCCAGAACCGCCACTTTGCGGTGACACCTTCACGCCCTGAAGGGTCATCACCACAAAGCGCTGATTCTGCCGGCCAATTCGATCACATAAAGGTAGCACCAAGAAGTAAGTAAAAGCAAGTCCACTGGTAAATCACATATATAGAAATAAAATCTCCACGAAGGGAGAGTCCAAAGAAATAATATAAAAGGTACTGAAAGTAAGGGCTTAGGCCCGATACATCATAATCCTCACTACAGATCACTCATGCGGAAGCAAAAATAGAATATCTACTCAAGGTCGAGACTCACGGTCCCGGCTGTATGAACTCCTGAGCTAGACTGCCCCATCTCCAAACAGGCCGACCTCCGGGGCTGCTGCTCCATGCTGGGCTCCACGATCCCCTAAATGATGTTGTTCGAAAATCGTTAGTCTATAAGACTAAGTCCTATCATCCCCCACCCCTTCCCCCATGGCCCTTAGGCACCGAGCGGAGAGGATGAGAGGGATGGATATGAGGTGGAGAATAAATCAAAGCAGGTGACAGCGGACCTATACTAGCAGTTTATAATATAAATGGCAGTAAGGTAAAGTATGAAATATAACCTTGACTTATGAGCGGAAACGCATACGCCAAAGGATCTTCTACAAGGCTCCCATCGTATAAAGTGTCCCATACCACTTATACGTTGGGGTGTCAGTTTTCAAACAGCAGTTCATATATATATATCAATTTGACCTTAATTTATAAACTTGCCCACACAAGCTTGTAGACCAAGGGGTCGTTTTGCAAGGCCTATTGTATAAGCATCCCATTCCACTTATACAATAGGTATCAAGGGTTAAAAGAAACGGTTATGCTATGACATGCAAGTGGGTATGATGGAACATGTAAGTGCAACTCACACACCCGACTCTGTGCACACCGACCTTTAGTTCCCCCTTTCGGAGCCGTTATCTCCCAGGATACCTCCGTAGTGGCAGACGGAAGCAGTGGGTTGGTCCTCGCCACCCTCTAAACCAGTAAGGCACTACTGGTCAGACCTATCGTACGCCTCAACGCTTGGTGCACGAAGCGGACTCCTGTGTATTCTTGCCGGCGGCGCACCGAACTTCTGTTGGCGAAGTGCTAACCACACTTGCCGAGTCAGCGTATTGGCGTCGGTGCATCGACTCTCCAATACCGAAGACCCACCACCTTAATTTTTCTTTCCTTTTATGCATATGCAAATTTAATCGTAATCAAACAAAAATCGAGCCGAAGCTCCCCGGACCAAAAGGTCCGTCTCTTAACCAATCGAGCCGAAGCTCCCCGGACCAAAACGTCCGTCTCTTAACCAATCGAGCCGAAGTTCCCCGAACCAAAACGTCCGTCTCTTAACCAATCGAGTCGAAGCTCCCCGGACCATTCTGTCCGTCTCTTAACCAATCGAGCCGAAGCTCCCAACTGTCGTCCTGTGCTAACAATGTTTGTGAAACGTGCAACCCTAATTACTAAGTTACTCTTGTCAGTTTGTTAATACAGTTTACGTTAGCCCAGGACTGCCCCCGGTATTCCCTGTGAGGGGCTCTCAAGGGCACTAGGAACTATGATGGTAGCTGAAACCCATCGTTCCCTTTCGCAAGGCACTTATTGTTATTGGTTGATTCCCTTAACCCATTCCCTTCTCATATTACAGTGGGCTAATCCTAAGGTGATTTTGACTCTTCCTCTCCTCGGGAAAGACGATCTTTCGTCGAACCCGAACACCTCTAGACTCTAGCCAAACCACTTCTCACCACTCTTCCTATCCCTCTATAGTGAAATCATCCACATCAGTCCACCCAGCTAAAATGACTAACTCCAACAACTATCCCAGATTTTGTCCTATTGCTATTTAACAATCTACTACATGCAAACCAACCTAGGCTATATGTCGAACCGAATAGGAGATAATCCAAATAATCATCCAAGTGCCCTAAGTTATTTACTGGAGGCTTATCATGACACAAATAAACTAAATCCAGAGAATTATAATTTGCCTAATTATTATGATATTTTAATTAATTTTCTTAAGGGTTCCAAGAGCTACCAATTGATTATGAAGTGCACTTTTCAGGTAAGTATAAAACTTCATAAAATCATTATAAATTCTATAGAAAAATTTAACAGTAAATCCAAGATATGTGAATTTTTTAAATGGTTTAGGCCCTAAAATCACAATTTAGAATATAAGGTTAATAAAACCTATTTTAAGAATCAAAGGTCAGAAATATTGTTCCAAAAATTATAACAAAAATCCAGTAAGATCACCATGGCCTAAAAACACTCTAGAAGGATTCTCACAATTTTCCAGTGAATAGTAACTCCTAATTTAATTCTACATTGTTAATTCCAAGCTCTTGGGTTATTGAAGCAAGTACTGTAAATAGTTACCTAAAAATTATGAAAAAATTCCAAGACCTACATATTGATATAAAAAACCCATTGACTAGATTTCATAATTTTCATATTAATATTAAGCTCCACATCTATTTATGATCAAAATTCATAATTCATAAATTCATGAATCAAGTACCTAAAATAATCATCTAAAATTTTCAATAAAAATACATAGGGGCTACCATGATGTAAAACTTTCAAATGCCAAATTTCATAACTTTTCCAATGGACATAAATATCATAACAAGAACAATAAAATTTAAGGGCAAGGCTACGGTTATAAAAGAAGTACTGATTTTACTAACTTAAAAATTACACCAAAATTGTTTTAGGACAGATACCTATTTGATAAATACTCTGCCAAAATTTCAAGTTAATGTGAGGTGTTTAGATTGCCTAAACCCAATTATTGGGATTTGTGCCCTAATCTAGGGTTAGGGATTTGAGGGGGTTAAAGGCTTTAAAATTCAATGAAACTTCATCTAGAGGACCATATACACTCTGTGATCTTCTACACCAAATTTCAGGTCATTTCAAAGTCATTTGACCCAATGACCATCAAACTCTAAAAATCCAATGAAAGGGCCTACCCTAGAGTTCTAGGGATACCCTGCCCCAAACCACTCCAAATTCCATTGGAGGGTGTGTCATACCATAAAAAGTTAGTGACCAAAGTTTCAGCCTCTGTTGAGGTGACTTGACCACTCGAAACCCCAAGGGGGTGTTTTGACCTAATTAACCCTATGAGGGTCAACCTAGGGTTGGATAAACACCAAATCAAAACATCTCCAAATGAGATGAAAGTTTTACCAGAGCCTTATCATGCCCTTTAAGACTACCCACCCAAATTTGGGGGGATTTTGAGGTGTTTATGACACCTAATTAATTTATACATGGTTTATTAAATTTTTCTAAAAAATATAGAAAAATATTCTCCAAAAATTCCCATTTTTGGACAGGCCCTAAACATAGCTAAGGTAGACTCCCTGCCCAAATTTAAGCTCATTGAGACAAGGGATGAGAGGTGGGCATCCATTTGAATTTTAGGATAGCCCTAGGTATAGGTCCCACCAAAATGGGTGCCCTGGCCCAACCGGAGGTTCAAACTTATCCAAATAAATTTTGGATTAAAGTAGACTCTTAGGGATACACATTGCATGTTGATGACTTTTCCATTTAGTGAGCCTAAGTATTTTTAAAAATTAAAACCAAATACTGCATATAGTGTGACAGAATTGTATTAAATCAAATAAATAAAATTTAAATCATTCTGCATGAATCTTAAAGCATCTATTATGGACGGCATCGGGTTATCCCCTTCCTCCAGCCGACGACCCAGATTTCCCCGTCCTGGAGCGGCTTGCGGGCCGATTTCCCGGCCACCCGGCCACTTCCCCGGCCGGCCACCGCCATCATCACCTTCGGGGAGGTGGGGGCTTCCCCCAGCCGCCGGCACGGCCGCCGGAGACACCTATCCCGGCTATTCTACCAAGCCGATTTTTTGGCCGAAACCATGAAAAAGAGAATTTGGATCGGGCTCAATTGAGCCCGACCTCAAATCTAAACATTCCTAGGATCTATCCATGAAGCAAGGAGTGGAGGAGGACCTTTCCGGCGGCCTGAATGCGGGAGGAACGACGGAATGCCATGGTCGACGGCGGCGGCGCTCGGCTTCTGTAACAACACTATGCACAGGCTCGGCTCGTTCAGGTAAATGGTGGTAAATCTTCCCCTTGACCCACTTATGGAGTTTAAATGCTGAATTGGGGAGGGGAGGGGCTGTAGCTTCAATGGCCATTAAAGCCATTAAAGGTGGTGGCTCGGGTTGAGAGGAGGGGGGCTGAAACTGCCCCTTTGTGGCAGGGAAATGGCTAGAATCAACTCCTCTCCCCTAGAGGAGTTGATTGCAGCCATAATGGATGGCTGTTGGCCTCCTTTGGCCGGTCCCCACACCAATTCCTCTTCCCCCCAATTTTCTCTCTCCACCATTACCATGAAATGAAGTCCCCTTTCACTCTCCTAGTCACCAAGTTCACTGGTCAAACCCCATAGGATATATACAACCTTCCACTCATAATAATTATGAGAATTGAAGTTAGCCTAGGGAAACAATGGCTTAAGCTTGGGTTAGCCCATTTGGGCTAGGTTGACCCAAAATGGGCTTGGGTTAGGGCTGACTTGGGTTGACTTTGGTCTATGTGGCCATTTGGTTTGACCCCCAAGGGGTCCTTAGTGACCCATTGGCTTCCCTAGAGGTCTAGGAAAGGTTGGGTAGGGTTGACTTTGCCCATTGGAGGTCACCTGTGAAATCAATCTAGTGTCAACTACCTTCACCTATGGGGGGGGGATAGGTGATTTGCAGTCTTTTTGCGGAATTAAAAATAAACCTGCATAAGAAAACAAAACAAGCACAACACAGAAACACACATGCAGTTATAGTGGTTCCCCGATTTGGGTACATCCACTTTCCCCCTTCGACCTATCTCCCAACAAGGGAAGACTCGGTCACTTCACCAACCAGATTGAAATCCAATCCTCACACTATGGAAGAAACCCTTCCACCCAAAGGAGTCACTACTCCTTCACCATGGGTTGCACCCAACCCTTACAACTAGGAATCAAAATTCCCTTACAACAAAATGAAAATAGAATGTATAGAGATACAAACTACGTATGGAGAGCTCGGTGTCCCTCTTCGTTCGATGAAGCGTTCTTGAAGAAGACGAAGAGTCCACGACCAAAGCACTCTCTTGGAGAGGATCTTCCCGAGATCGGAGGCGGCAAAGGATTGCGGCAGCGATGCTTTGTAGATCCAAACTTCTTGACGAAGCTAGCGAGGTCTACCAACGATCTTACTTGGATCGATCGTCTCAATCGATTCGGAGGGGAAAGATATTCCCGCTCAACAAATCAAGAGACAAAGGATCTCAAGATAGATACGTGAGAAGCTAAGCTTAGCTTCGTTTCTGTCGTCAAGAGATCAGAGAAGATCTGAGATCTGCAATGATGACGATCTTGCGAGCGGCAACGACGAGCAGTGGAGTTCCGCGATCAGCTAGGTCGACGGCGGCTCGATTTCGTAGATATGAATATACTGTTCTTCTTATGTTTATGGTTTCAAAATACATGAGTATTTATACCCAAAGACATCCCAAGATAGCCGTTGGGGGACCCACCAGTTCAACCCTACGCACGGGACGGAACAGCGCGTGATGACCAGGACCGGTCCAGCGAGCAGACAAAAAATACCTAAGGAAAATTCGGCGGGAATCACTGGTGATTCCCGTCGAAGTCGGCGGGAATCACTTACGATTCCCGTCGAATTTTCCTTTGTAGAATTCCAGTTGGAATTCTGGTCATCCAGAGGGAATCGATGGGAATGCGCGGTGATTCTCGACGAATCGGCGAGAATCACTTGGTGATTCCCGCCGATTCTGCCTTAGCAGAATTCTTGAAGGCATTGAGTCAGCCGGAAGCAGTCGGCGGGAATCGGCGAGTGATTCTCGACGATTCAGCGAGAATTACTAGTGATTCCCGTCGAATCGGCGAGAATCACTTGGTGATTCCCGTCGAATTTTTTTTGGAAGATTTCTTCTTCCTTCCTCTGCACTTGGTCTTTGACCCATCTTTGCTCCTCTTCTGTGCTCTTGATCTATCTCAGCCCTATACTTGAAAATAAGTACACTCCAATAGAGAGAGTACACATGAGCCAACACACTGATCTTGCTAAATGAGGGATTACGTTACGCAGACCCGTGTATATTGACTCACTGCACCCTGACATTGGTGTGTACTTAGCATGGAATAGCTGCAAGCATATCTTGAAGAAAATCATCAAATACATTATCTATTCACCTTAGCTTGTTCAGGGGCTTATTCAAATCAGGTACATTGTGGATACAATACCCAACAATCTCCCCCTATTTGAAGAAGCCTAAACCCTACAAGCTAAGGTGAATAGAACATATGGGAATGAAAATCATAACCTAAGAATTCAGTTGAGAGTGAGATTCATTACCATTTTCCTGAGAGCATACTTAACGTTGGCAGCCACCTTAGCCTTAGCCGAGAGGGTAATCTCCCCCTTTTCGGCTTCTACAAATCTGGTATTTCACTTGGAGCCACATGATCCCCCTCAGATCTTGCATCCATGCTCGAGCTTGAGTTCCTTGCTGATGCTCCCCCTTGATCCAAGAGCCTTGAGCCGTACAGTCTTCACTCTTCATAGTTTAACATGCCGAGTTCAGTTTTGAAGAGACTGAACTTGGCCTCGTCTAGGGGCTTTGTGAAGATATCTGCAACTTGCTTATCCGTGGGGACATAGCAGAGAGATATATATTTGTTTTCCACATGCTCCCGAATGAAGTGATAGCACACTTCAATATGCTTCGTTCTGTTATGCGACACAGGATTGTTCGCAATTGCTATTGCGCTCGAGGAGTCACAATACATCAGAACCTCTCTGAACTACAAGTCATAATCCTTGAGCTGATTTATGATCCATAGAAGTTGTGCGCAACAGTGGCCTACTGAGATGTACTCAGATTCAGCTGTAGAGGTTGCGACACAATTCTGCTTTTTACTGTTCCATGAAATAAGCCTTCTTCCGAGGAATTGACACGTCCCGGAAGTGCTTTTCCTATCATCCCTGCTTCCTGCAAAGTCAGCATCTGAAAAGCCTATCAGCTCGACATCATTGTTTCTTGGGTACCACAAGCCAAGATTTGGTGTACCTTTAAGGTATCTAAGAATTCGCTTTGCAGCGACATAATGATATTCCTTAGTGTTCACCTGATATCTGGCACATACGCATATGGAGAACATAATATCCGGTCTACTAGTAGTAAGGTAGAGCAGGGATCCAATTATGCTTCTGTATTTGGTTTCATCAAAAGGTTTCCCTTTCTCATCCTTGTCCAGAGACACAGTGGATCCCATTGGAGTCCTCATAGAGGTTGCATTCTCCATTCCGAATTTCTTGAAGAGTTCATTTGTGAACTTCGTCTGAGAGATGAAAATTCTATCCTCAGACTGTTTCACTTGAAGTCCCAAGAAATACTTTATCTCTCCCATGCTGTTCATTTCAAACTTTCCTTGCATAAGTTTAGAAAACTTTTTGCAAAGATTATTGTCCGTAGAGCCGAAAATTATGTCATCGACATAGATTTGCACCAGCAATATCTTGCCTTTGACTTCCCTAAGAAACAATGTCTTATCTATTTTTCCTCTCGAGAACTTGTTCTCAAGAAGGAAACTAGATAGGGTCTCATACCAAGCTCGAGGAGCTTGTTTCAAGCCATATAACGCTTTATTAAGAAAATAAACATGATTAGGGAATGTAGGATTAACAAAACCTGGGGGTTGTGCGACATATACTTCCTCTTTCAATTTTCCATTGAGGAATGCAGATTTCACGTCCATCTGATAGACAGTGAAACCTTTGTGCGAAGCATACGCCAGGAACATTCTGATCGCCTCGAGCCTTGCAACTGGTGCAAAGGTCTGGTCGAAGTCAATCCCCTCCTCCTGTCTGTAACCTTGAGCCACCAGCCTGGCCTTGTTCTTTATGATGAAACCGTGTTCATCCAGTTTGTTTCTGAAGATCCACTTGGTGCCGATCACATTCTGGTTCTTTGGTCTGGGAATAAGCGTCCAGATGTTGCATCGTTCGAATTGATGCAGTTCATCTTGCATGGCCAGTATCCATGCTGCATCTTTGTTCGCTTCGTCGAACTTCTTTGGCTCAACCTGTGACAGGAAACTAAGGTGCAAAATCTCGTTAATTGTACCTCTTCGAGTTCTGACACCGTCACGAGGATCTCCGATGATCTGATCTCTAGGATGATCCCTCACGTATCAGAGCTCTAGGAGTCCGGCATCTGGAGCTTTGACATCTTCTCGGGCTCCTCCTTCTTCTAGGAGATTTTCTCCATCCTGATCGTCAACTTCTCCAGTTGGCGTTGAGGTGGAAACCTTGACGTACTTGGGAGTTACATCCTTAGCAGTCTCATCGAGACTTAGCTGTTCAAGTCTTGTACCTGCATCTTCAATAATGCCACTGGAAGAATTGCTGTTAAGCAAGCTTTCTTCATCAAATACAACATTAATGGATTCCTCTACCACTAGGGTTTTCTTATTAAAAACCCTATACGCCCGACTTTGGCTACTATAGCCCATGAATATGCCTTCGAAGCATTTTTCACCAAATTTAGTATGCGGGTACTTCCCGTTATTGAGTACATAGCATCTGCAGCCGAAGATACTTAAATAGGACATGGTTGGTTTCCTGCCTTTCAGTAGCTCATAAGGCGTCTTACGATGATTCTTGTTGATCAATGCTCGATTTTGTACATGACAAGCCGTATTGACAGCCTCTGCCCAGAAGTATTCTGGGAGAGAAGCATCATTCAACATTATCGTGCAAGCTTCAATGAGCATTCTATTTCTCCTCTCCGCAACTCCATTTTGCTGAGGAGTGCGCGGGGAGGAAAACTCATGAAAGATACCATGTTCTTCACAAAATTCTGTCATAGCCCCAGATTCGAATTCTGTTCCATGGTAACTTCTGCTTTTGACCACTGAACAGTTAAGTTCGTTCTGAATTTGCTTGACAAAGCTAGTGAAGATGTCAAACATATCTGACTTTTGTTTTAAGAAGAACACCCATGTAAATCGAGAGTGATCATCAACAATCACTAGCGTATATGACTTGCCTCCCAAGCTATGAACTTGCACTGGACCAAACAAGTCCATATGCAGAAGATAAAGACATCTGGAAGAGTCTTTGTCTGCAATGCCCTTGAAGGTAGCCCGAGTCTGTTTGCCCTTCCGGCACGCAGGACAGGGGCTATCTTTGATGCACTTAATAATGGGAGCATCCCTTACTAAATTTTTAGAAAATAACATATTAATAGTCTTGAAATTAATATGTGCAAATCTCTTGTGCCACTGTTCACAAAGAGATGCACTGCCTTTTGCTACTAGGCACACGGGGGTAGAAGAATCTAAGCTAAGAAAATCTATACAAAATATATTTCTGCTCCTAATGCCAATTAATACCGTCTCCGAAGAGGCACACGATACTATCAAGCACTTATCCTTGCAGAACTTAACGTCATAACCTTTATCACACAACTGAATTACATTGATCAGGTTATGATTTAACCCTTCAACATAGGCCACGCCGGTGATAGAGATTATACCGTTGGAAATCATACCGTAACCTCTGGTGACTCCTCTATCTGATCCTCCAAGATGACTTTGGGTCCATTTTCGACTGGAGAGTAATCACGCAGCAGGCTTCTTATCCCAGTCATATGCCGGGAACATCCACTGTCCAAGTACCAGATAGGCATTTTGGTGGCCTTTGGACATACCTGCAAAACAGAATCAGTTTCCCTTAGGAACCCAATCGAACTTGGGTCCTAGATTCCTTGTTAGCATACTCCCCCTCAGGTGGTTAACCCTACGAGTGGTAGGCCTCGCATTGCTAACATGAGGAGTCTCGTTGAATCTTGGATTAAACCAGCAATCCACGACAAAGTGACCAACTTTGCCACAACACTAACAGTCGAACCTGTTGTACCGCTTCCTAGGCTCCAGCTTCACCCTGGGAATAGTGGGTCCAGCTGGGGCCTTGGATCTGGAGGTGGAGGCATCATGATGATAGCAATCACATGATTTCTTCACTTCCTGTTCCTTCAGTATAGTAGGCTTGGCTTTTGGTGCCTGCTTCCTATTATGGCTGCTAGAGAAGTGGCTATAATTTTCTACTTGGATTTCCTCATAAGGTGCCTTGAAGACACTCTCGCCGTAGTTGCGGGGGAAGGCCCAACCATCATACCGGCTCTTGGGCTTTTCAACCGAGGGCCGGAATAAGTGGCCATAGGTTGACTCAAAGTCCTGTTCATTGCAGGGAAAACCAGGCTTCCTGAATTCAATAGGGTTGAGTGGGGCCTTTCCCTTTTCTGCAGTAGAGGCCTTCTTAGTAGCCTTATTTTTCCTCTGCTTTCTGTTTCTCCTGGATGATTTACCAGGCACACCCACATGCCCCAAGCTAGCCCCCTTTGCCTGAGCAGAGAAGGTATCAACCAGTGGAAGAACAGTCTTTGGCATAGAGAAGCTTTTGACAATCTTCCTTTCTGCCACAAGTTGTTCTTCCAACTTGTTGACTTCTTCCTGTTTAAGGTCAAGGAGACTTAGAGACTCTGAGTGCTCAGAAGTCTTGCCCAGGTGTTCCTGTCAGAGAGAGATCAAGCTAGTGATCTCTTCTCTTAGAGACACACCCTCAGCCTTAAGGAATTTGACTTCCTTTTTCTGAGCCCTCAATGTCTTACGACATTCCTCAAAGGTATTGAGTAGAAGCTCATACTTTTCGAGGAGCTCAGCTTCACGGGCAGATGGGCTGTCCTCGAGATCATCATCAAGAGACTCATAGTCAGAGTCAGAGAGGGGGGTATGAGCTTTTACCTTCCCAGTAAATGGGGGACAGTCTCCTTCTGAGTCAGAGCGACCCACTAGTCCGAAGTAGGCTTCCTCATCATCACTAGAGTCTGAGGAATCAGACTCACTCAGTGTTTTTGGCTTTTTTGCGATGTAGCTCCTCTCCTTCTTCTTATCTCTAGAGGACTTGTGCTCCTCTCCCTTCCCCTTATCTCTCTTGCCTTGGTGGCAGTCAGCGATGACGTGACCTGGCTTATTGCATCCAAAGCAAATAATGTCATTAGAGCGATGTTTATTCTGTTTGGATTCATACCTGTCAGAAGAATAATTCTTCTTCTGATGTCTGGAGGAGGAGCCGTCTCGTTTTCTTTGATTCATCAACTTGAGGAACTTCTTGAACTTCCGAGTGATGAGGGAGAAGTCTTCTTCAGATAGCTCTGAGCCGGAAGAGCATGGCTCAGATTCTTCTTCCTCATCCATTTTCCGAGAGCGGGATGAGGCTGCACCTTTGCCTTTCCTTGAGTGATTGGCTTTTAGGGCCGCAGTCTTCTCTCTGGCAGCGGCTTTATCGGCTTCTTCTTCAGCTTTTCTGGTGTTCAACTGAAGCTCATAGGACAGAAGTTTTCCAAACAGAATCTGGGGATCTGTTTCTGCCAGCCTGCCAAATTCTTTGATGGCGCAGATCTTGGTGTCCCATTCCTTAGTAAGGGATCTAAGAAACTTGTCATTTAGTTCACCGTCGGTGAACACTCTGCCATAGCCCTTCAGGGCATTGACGATCTTCAGGAATTTCTCGAATGTCACTCCGATTTCTTCCTTGGGACCTTGCCTGAAGGCCTCGTACTTCTGGTTCAGAAGGGATCTTCGATCATCCCTTACTTCATCAGTTCCTTCCATCAAGATGATTAGGCAGTGCCAAATGTCCTTGGCAGTCCTGTAGTTGCAGAAAACCTGCATCATGGAATCATCGACGACGCTTACCAGAATGTTCTGAGCTTTCTTGTCGAGTCCAACAAGCACCATCTCATCCTTATCCATTTCCGAAAGTTTCTTGGGCCCTTTCTTGGTTGGATCAATGGTGGAGGCCTTAGTGGGAATATAAGGTCCCTCCTCCACTACCATGAAGAGTCGTGGGTCGACTGGTTCCATGTAGTACCTGATCCTTTCCTTCCAGATAGGAAAGTTCAGCTTGGTGCACACTGGGATCTTCCCTGAATACTTGAGTCCTTCCATTTCAGAGAGCTTCTTTCTTCTTGATACTAGATGCGGGAACTTACTCAAGGTGTTAACCTTATTGACGAGCAACCTCCCTCTGATACCACTTGAAAGTCAATCTAGTGTCAACTACCTTCACCTATCGGGGGGGGGGGGATAGGTGATTTGCATTCTTTTTGCGGAATTAAAAATAAACATGCACAAGAAAACAAAACAAGCACAACACAGAAACACACAGGCAGTTATAGTGGTTCCCCGATTTGGATACGTCCACTTTCACCCTTTGACCTATCTCCCAACAATGGGACAACTCGGTCACTTCACCAACCGGATTGAAATCCAATCCTCATACTATGGAAGAAACCCTTCCACCCAAAGGAGTCACTACTCCTTCACCACGGGTTGCACCCAACCCTTACAACTAGGAATCAAAATTCCCTTACAACAAAATGAAAATAGAATGCATAGAGATACAAACTACGTATGGAGAGCTCGGTGTCCCTCTTCGTTCGATGAAGCATTCTTGAAGAAGACGAAGAGTCCACGACCAAAGCACTCTCTTAGAGAGGATCTTCCCGAGATCGGCGGCGACAAAGGATTGCGGCGGCGATGCTTTGTAGATCCAAACTTCTTGACAAAGCTAGCGAGGTCTACAAACGATCTTACTTGGATCGATTGTCTCAATCGATTCGGAGGGGAAAGATATTCCCTCTCAACAAATCAAGAGACAAAGGATCTCAAGATAGATACGTGAGACGCTAAGCTTAGCTTCATTTCTGTCATCGGGAGATCAAAGAAGATCTGAGATATGCAACGACGACGATCTTGTGAGCGGCGATGGCGAGCAGTGGAGTTCCGCGATCAGCTAGGTCGACGGCGGCTCGATTTCGTAGATATGAATATACTGTTCTTCTTATGTTTAGGGTTTAAAAATACATGAGTATTTATACCCAAAGACATCCAAAGATAGCCGTTGGGGGACCCACCAGGTTAACCCTACGCACGGGCCGGAACAGCGCGTGACGACCAGGACCGGTCCAGCGAGCTGACAAAAAATACCTAAGGCAAATTCGGCGGGAATCACTAGTGATTCCCGTCGAAGTCGGCGGGAATCACTTATGATTCCCGTCTAATTTTCCTTTGTAGAATTCCAGTTGAAATTCTGGTCATCCGGAGGGAATCGACGGGAATGTGCGGTGATTCTCGATGAATCGGCGCGAATCACTTGGTGATTCCCGCCGATTCTGCCTTAGCAAAATTCTTGAAGGCGTTGAGTCAGCCGGAAGCAGTCGGCGGGATTCGGCGAGTGATTCTTGACGATTCGGCGAGAATCACTAGTGATTCCCGTCGAATCGGCGAGAATCACTTGGTGATTCCCGTCGAATTTTCCTTGGAAGATTTCTTTTTCCTTCCTCTGCACTTTGTCTTTGACCCATATTTGCTCCTCTTCTGCTCTTGATATATCTCAGCCCTGTACTTGAAAATAAGTACACTCCAATAGAGAGAGTACACATGAGCCAACACACTGATCTGCTCAACGAGGGATTACGTTGCGCAGACCCGTGTATATTAACCCACTACACCTGGCATTGGTGTGTACTTAGCATGGAATAGCTGCAAGCACATCTTGAAGAAAATCATCAAATACATTATCTATTAACCTTAGCTTGTTCAGGGGCTTCTTCAAATCAGGTACATTGTGGATACAATACCCAACAACCTTCCCCTTAGTTAGGGCACATTGACCAATATGGGTCTAGAGTTGACTTGGGTCAACTTAGCCACTAGGCTTGACTCCAATGGGTCCTTGGTGACCCATTGACCTCACTTTAAGGTTAGGAAGGCATGGTGGGGTCCCTTGAGCACATTAGAGGCCAATTGCCCTTAGTTAGGGCACCTTGTCCAACTTTTGGCCTGTGGTGGTCTTAGGTCAAATTGGTCACTTTGGGTTGACTTGCATGGACGCTTAGGACTCTAGTGGATCATCTAATAGGTTAATGGTGTTGTGGTAGGGTCATGGGGTCATGGTGAAGCCCTAAAGTCAAACCCTAGGTCTGGTGATGAGGTTGTGCCATAGGCAGACCAAGGTGAATCTCACGTTGGCCTTTGATTACTTGGCCCTTTTTAGCTCCCTATGGCTTTGTCATGACTTGGTCATGACCAAAACCACTCTTAGGGGTCTAGTTGAAAATGGGATGTTACAGAAACCCAGTGGATAAAGAAACATCATCAGTAGGTTATGCTGGAGGGCAGCCAAGCCAGGGGGACAAGGCATGATACGACGATACCCTTGCTGCCGTCGGTTATTGAGGTGTGAGATTTTTGAGAGACTTTTGTTATAGCCTTCAGGAAATTTTGTTGTACTCTGATATTAAAGGAACCGATGTAGTTCCTTATTATTCATGTATTGCGCTTTGGACATTTACTTATTGTGATGCTTTGACTTCTGTTTATTGTCTTATGTTGGGTTGGCATGAATAATATTTGTGAGAGCTGACAGAATATGCGTCTTGTAGTACCGGTCAACCCGTGTGTTGAAGCTATAATAAGGCGGCTATTCTAAGCATAAGACCTCCTTCGGCCGTGTGTTGTGTTTCGGGCGGGGGGGGGGGGGGGGGGGTCTTACAAATGGTATCAACTTGCAACGATTCTGACCTAAAGAATTCATTGAATAATGGTGATACCCCAGCTCGATTGGTCAGTTTGAGGTCAAACTGACATAACGAAAGCAACAGTGTGACTATGTGTAATTCACACTAAGTATGTCTAGTTGTTACCCTACGATTATCCAACCTGACCTTAGGTTTGTACCTTTATACGTAGATTCCGGTACGTACAGAGCCAGTAATGGCCACTCCCCCTTCCATCCCTACTCAATTTCAGTTATCTGAACTGTGACAAACCCTCACGGCAATCTTAGACGCATTTAGATCTCAACAGGCCCTGGTGCAGTAGAAAGCCTCGGGTTCTTACTAGTTGAGTGTCTTCCGAGCCCTCTCCCCGCCTGCTTACCATGCAATAGAGTCGGTTGTTCTTACTGAGGAATGACTAAATACTGTACAAGAATTGATGGTCGGAATTAGATGCCCAACAAACATGGTGATTACTCTAGCAGTGTCTGTCCTCAGAACAGATGCAAATAGGTGGTGGAAGTCCCTTATGGGCTCCACTTTCGAGGGACGCATTTATACAAACATTAGTTGGGATGAATTCATAAACTTCTTCCTAGAGCATTTCATTGCTTCCACGGCTCGTGACTAGTTTGAAGAAAGGTTCATGCAGTTAAAGTAAGGATCCAAGTCAGTGGTAGAATATCAGCGGGAGTTTCAACATCTCGCAAGGTTTGCGGACTCCTATAGTTTGGATGATCGCGGGTACGTGAAACGGTTTTACAAAGGCATACAAGATCCCCTAAGGCAAGCACTTTTGTTTATAGCGGACTCGAGCCTAGCGGATATAATAGATATGGCAAAGAGGTTGGAGGCAGACCATTTGGGAGTCCAGGCCAGTGGTAAGAGACCCGTATAAGGCGTGATGGAAGAGGGGCTATTAACCCAGAAATCCACGATTCTCTCCAAGATGGATAGCTTGCAAGCCGCAGACCGCTCCATCTCATCCTGGAGGTTCGCGGTCTATTTTTCAGCTAACCGCATAGATAGACTTTTCTGTCCGAGCGGCTAAGCTAGTGGTCTCCCGGTAGTCGCCAGCTCAACGATAGCGCGAACTGTTTCCCAGTCCGCACAATTAGGTCGCACGGCTAGCCAGGCGGGTAGCGGTTTCTTCTTCAGCCCGCCTCCAGTGAGCAAACTCTCCTCCAGGTCGATGCAAGTAAGAACCGGACTAGACCAAGGCTCTTCTTCAGTCCGCCTGCGACAGGCGGCCTCACAATCTTGTCCGCGACGGCCTTGTCATCAGACCGCTTGGCAGTGGATCCAATGCCCATGGGGCGGACATAATCTTAGTCCGCCCAAAGGTGGCAGAATCAGTCTCAGTCCACCTGCAGATGGATGATCAATCCGCTAGCAAGTGGCAGACTCGCTTCTTCCAGCAGTAGCAGACCATCTTCTCAGTCCGCTAGTAGGCGCAGACTCAGCTTCAATCCGCACCAAGTGACATACTCGCTTCTTCTAACAGCAACCATCTTCTCAGTCCTTCAGCAGGCGCAGACTCAGCTTCAGTCCGCCAGCAAGTGAGAAACTTGCTTCTTCCCAGCAGCAGACGAGCTCCTAAGCTCACACAGAATGGCGCAGACTTGTTCCCAGCTCATCCAAACCATCAGGGTGACATCATCAAGTCCAGCTCGTCCAAACCATCAGGGTGACTTCATCAAGTACAGCTCTGGGAGTCTCCTCCTCGAGCCTATAAATAGTCCCCCATACCTCTCATTTGGGAGGAGGCACGATGGGAGAACAATCATAGCATAAAATACTACAGATACAATTTCCAATCTATCGACGCTACTCGTGGGCTGTACTAAGTCAGTCCGCACAACCTCAATGACTAGCCATTGCAGTCTAGTGCCTTGGCTCCGGCAAGCTCCTCAACAACCCAGTTCGGGCGGTCTCAGCAGCTAGCCTGGGCGGATCGGCCTCCCGGTCTTACTCTGCAATCGTGGCCTCAGCGACCTTCTCGGTCAGATCCCACCGTTAGGTGGCCTGAAGCAGCGAGCTGTGTGGCAAGATAGCCCACGCGGCCTGGTGACCTGAGTCAGCAGTCCGTGTAGTCTCAACGACTTCTCTTTCTAACCGCCAGCTTCTCTTTTGTCCTTTCTTTGTTTTTCCATGTAAAGGAATGGATTCAAGCTATGGCACAAGCTTTTTAATCAAAGGAAAGCCCGTCACAAGAGTGACATTTTGCCGCACCGGGCGAACTCTAGTGTTGCCTCTAGTAGCGACCCCTTTTCTCTTCTCCTCCCTTCTTTCAGCCTCAACCACTAATCCTAACCGTCAGTAACCGGCTATTCGACAGTCCTCATCACCTCCCATATCCCTGCAACCCGGATCGAACGTGCTCTCACCTCTCGATCCTAGAGAGGCACATTTCTTACATCAACATTTAACACGCGGCCTTCAAATTTCGAATAGATGGTGAAATCCAACGGTTAGCCATGTCAGATCATCAACCTGCCGAGAACTTCGCTCCATTAAGTCCTAGTGAAGATCCACTCTGGGAAGCCTTGGAGCAATCAGATCGGGAAATCGCTCAGCAGCTCCAGGCAACCAACCATGCTCTAACCGCTATCACGCATCGACTAGAGGAATGACCCACAACAACGCCGGTTCCTCCAGTTAATCCGACACCAGCATTGGGGAATTCGCAAAACTATCTGCCGGCTTATCTGCCGATCTACCCTCCAGTTTATCTGCCGGCTCATCCACCGACCCGTCCGACAACCTACCCGTCAGGGCAAGCCGTAACCCCTTTGCGGACTCAAAATGACGAGTTTATAGCTCGTCAAAACTTCTTTCGGGAAGCCGCCCGAGGAAGTCCAACAAGATTCTTGAATTTTCAGGGAAGTCATCCCCACCCTTTAGCTCCTGCAGCTCCTCCTCCCGCAATAACTTTTCCTTTCTATCCTCCCGCTTCATTTTCAGCTACAGCTTATGCTCAGTTTTTTCCTTTCCCTTATGTTCTAGGAGAACATGAAGAGCCATCACCATTTATAGAGAGTGTACGGAAAGAGCCGACTCCAGCTCACTTTAGAGTACCGCGACTACCAGCTTACACTGGGGAGTCTAACCCAATTGCACACTTACAAGCTTTCGAGTCAGCCGTCGCTCTCTAGACTCTTACAGATGCTACCAAGTGCAAACTCCTCGTAATGTCCTTTGATGGACAAACGCGAGAGTGGTTCTATGGACTACGTCCATAGTCCATTGCTTTCTTTGTTGATCTCTGAAGAGAGCTTCTGCTCAGATTTTCTACCGCTACAAAGAGGAAGGGCGGTCCGGAAGCCTTATTTGAGATCAGGTAGCGAGAGAATGAGACTTGGGCTCATTTTGTCGATCGTTTCCAAAGAGAGATTCTTGAGATTGAAAACGTTGATCCAGAAATGTACCGAGTCGCTCTAATAAGTGGTTTAAGAGAAGGACCACTTAAGTTCGAAGATAATGTCCAAATACCAAGGACATATCATGAGATTATCAGTCTTGCCAACTTATACATATGAGGTGAAAAAAGCAATCCCAACTATATTTCCAGGCTTGTAACAGAGAAAGATCCTTCTTCTTCATACAAGAAACCTCCAAAGTCTCCTTGGAAGGATTTTCAACCGTGAGTGAGGAAGGGAAGGAATTTTCGATGTCATCAACACCTCTTCCCAAGACAGGATCACTTCCAAGGTCAAAGATTACAATTACCGGATCCTCCCACTTATCTAACACTAGCTCCGCAAGCAGCTTCAGTTTACTAACAACTGGGTGATAACTTGCCAGAATCTGAAGTGGACAAAGCTATGCAAGAAGTGGTCCAAGTCATGAAAGGTAAAGCCAGTTATAAGAGACCTTATCAGCCCGCAGAATAGAGATCCAAAGATTCAGATCCCTACTGCGAATTCCATAAAGTGAAATGGCATCCAACTGAAAATTGTCGAGCACTTTGTCAATTGTTGGAAAGAATGACGAAGCAGGGCATGTTGTGTGACTTATTCCAGAAGAATGATCACCCTGATCCGTCTACTTCGAAAGGTAAAGAAGTAGAAGACATTCCTTTCAGCTCAAAGGGAGGGAGCCAAATCAACAGCGATGTCAACTTCAATATTAGCGAGTGCATCAATGCCGATGACGAATGCACTCTTGGAGAACTACAATGCTGAGGAAAAAGGGGGACATCACAAAATCCCAAAAGCTCTTCACAATCATAGCTGGTTGTTTTTATTCTTTGAATATTTTCTCTGGAACACTTAAGTACTCTTTCATTCATTTCAATATTTTACATCAGAGATCCCGTACTGACACTTTTTCTTTTTTGAGTGTCTCCTCTCTATTTTCTCTTTGCCAAAGGGATCGCTGAACCGACGAGATATCGCCGAGTCTTGCTTGAGACCCCATAGGTTTGTTTCTGGCATAACACCACGATGACCACATATAGCGGGGAGTGTTCGCATATGTGTAGTGGGAGCCATCTAATCTGTGCAGTAATAATTCAGGGCTTTGGATCCTAGTCAATATCTAACATACAGTGCGCATCAAGGGAGGTCCCAGTGTGTTAGCTATACTGTGCTCTGCTAGGGATACATTACAGCTAAGATGATCGTTGCTTGGCAAGCAATGGACCCAGGGTGTAGCCTTGTCTCGGTGATCATCTCATGTTGTGATAGTCGAACACTCCAAGATACTCTCAAGTTGTGACTTCAGGGGACCCACAATATCACTGATCTTTTAGGGTGAGCAATGCTGTAGACCACTTGGCGCACCTATCCTAACTGATCAGCGTAGCTTGTAGCCCAAGGCATGAGAGCAGTGCGTCCATCATCCCTTCTTAGGATTTTGTTTTTTCTTCTTTGTTCCCTTCTGGGGGAGCGCGGTTAATCTGCTCTTAGTAGGACTACACTCTTGATGATTTTCTTGAACGGGCAATGCTTTAGCCCCTGGGGAACACTTGGGGCGCACCCGACCTTGATGATCATCTTCGGGTGTAGACCTCTTTTGTGTAAGCTGTCTTTTTTCAGGTTAACTGGCAAAATCCGACCTATCCGAAGGATTCATGACGTCATATTTCTTGCTTATACTCTCCTTATATACTTCTATGCTTCTTTTCTTGGGTTGGCATTTGTGATATCAAAAATTGGCCCGTAGAATAGACAACTTGTGGTACAGATTAGCCCGTGTGCTGATGCTACCACAAGGCGGCTCTTCTGGGCATAAAACTTCCATAACCCGTGTCTTGTGTTCCGGGAGAGGGGTTTTACAATTGGTATCAGCTTGTACCGATCCTACGATAAAGAAGTCATTGAACGTGGAGTTACCCCCACTCGATTATTCGGTTTGCGGACAAACTGAATTAGTAAAAGCACCGGTATGCCCATTTGTGATTCACAGTATGTCCACCCGTTACTGATGATGCATATTTTAGCTTAATTTATTAGGGTAAAAATATCATATTTTCATTTTAAATCTCTTTCTTTATGTATCTTCTAGGTTTCTTTTTCTATAAATAGTCTAACTTTGCTTATTTTCTGTTTTTGCAGGTTTCAAGACTTTTGGCCAAAAAGTGACTTGACACGCCCCCCTGACACGCCCTCCCCGGGCGTGTCACAGGGCGTGTAGCCCGATCCAGAGGAAGGTTGATGCCAGGACTCAAATGTCGAGGAAAACCACCTGACACTCCCCTGACACGCCCTCCCTGGGCATGTCACAGGGCATGTCACCCTCATCCAGAAGTCTACTGCCACATTTAATGATTTTTCGACCCTACATGCAAATAGTACTAACACGCCCCCCTTACACGCCCTCCCTAGGGAGGGCGTGTCCCGTCTTTTTCCGACGTCTTATGGATTTCCGACCAATGATTTTGACGTGACGTGCCTTATACGCCCCCCTACACGGGCGTGTCCCAGGGCTTGTCCACCATCGTACATAAGCAATCATCATTCCCGCCAGAATCCAGAGGCCGAGGTCAACTCCTTACTTGAAACACCTCCCTGACATGCCCTCCCTTGGCGTGACAGGGGGCGTGACCAACCCGTGAGAAAACTCTATAAATACCAGGCCATTCCATGCATTCCAGACCATGTTTTGGGGAGAGGGGAGGTGCTGCTAGTTCAATTCTTAGGGTTTTGTGTTTATTTTATTATGTTTTTGCTCTCTCTCCCTCCATTTCTAGTTTTATTTTCATGCAATGTAATTTCATTTCCTGTAATCTCTTCTTATTAGTGTTGTAGTAGTGATTAGCTTTCTTTTCATGCACTTGTAATCTCCATTCTTAGTTGTAATCGCTTTTGTTCTTAATGAATTATAGTTAGCTTTCTCTCTTTCTCTTCATTTTGTTCTTAATGCACCTTTATTATTTACCCCTCTTTTTCCCTTTTACCATGATTAACTTATCCTCATTTGTACTCAATCGCGATGATCTGAGAATGGGTTGATCAAGTTATGATGTTTTAGCTTTCTTTTTCTTCTTAAAGTAATTACCTTTGATTTACTCTTGGTTTTTATTTTGTGGGACTATATTACCGGTATATAGTTTCCATTTGGGTTTTCACTCTTAGTTAGCCGAGAGGCTCGTATATCGAATCGATCACCCAAGAGTAAAGAGAGTTACACGCAACCCTCGAGAGAGGTAGACATTAAATCTCCTGGATTGGAGTGCAATCCAATAGCGGGGTTCACCACTTAAGGCGAGCTTTAGGTCTTCGATTTGGACGAGAGTTCGGTCGGACCTTCCTAAACTCAGGTGGGCACGACTTCGAGAGAAACGTGTTCATGCTTCGGGAACCTCCACGGCCAAGGTAGTTTTACTTTATTTAGAATTAGTTGTTATTTCATTTTGATTTTCTTATTTCTATATTTTCTTAACTCAGGTGGGCTCTAACTCTTTTTATTTCTGCAAGTATTTAGTTTTCTTTTTAGCTTAGTAATTTAGTTCATGTTTTTAGTTAAGTAAATTAATAGAAATATCATTTGATAAAATAATAGCGGTCTTCTCGAAGTAGAAGTAATCATTACGCCCCAGAGAAATACGACCTTGATATTAATCTTTAGTATCCTATACAATAAATGATGAGGTACGCTTGCCTTTATCGGATATAGAATCGGAGAATATTATCAAATTCCACCACATCCACCTTCTCTTCTCTTTAACCCCTCTCATCCACCTTTATGATTCTTTGTATCAGTTACCCTACGTTTACCCAACCTAACCCTAAATCTGTATTCTGTGCGTAGATTCCGGTATATACAGAGCCAATGACAGGCATTCTCTTTCCTCTGAGCCCTACTCCCTTTTAGAAGTCGGAGCTGGGGCAGACCTTAACTGAAATTTTTGATGCCTTCAGGTCTAAACAAGCCCCGGTGCAGCAACAAGCCCCAAGCTCCAATTGGCCGAGTACCTTTCGAGCTCTTTCTCCACCCATTTACTATGGGACAGAGTTGGCTGTTTGCACGGAGGAGTGGTTGGATTCTGTGCAGGAGATGATGGTGTGAATCCGATGTACAGCTAGTATGGATATCACCTTATCAGTATCCATCCTAGAATCACACGCTAAGAGGTAGTGGAAGTCCTTTTTGGGCTCCACCTTTGAAGGACGAGTACACACTGACATCAGTTGGAATGAGTTTTCTGATGCTTTATTAGAGCATTTTGTTCATTCTACTGCTCGAGATGAACTTAAAGAAAGGTTCCTTCAGCTGAAACAAAGATCTAAATCATTTGTGGAGTACCATCTGGAGTTTCAGCACCTAGTCAGGTTTGCAGACTCCTATAATTTGGATGATTGCCGGTACGCAAAGCGATTCTACAAAGGTTTGCAAGACCCCTTGAGGCAGGCTCTTATATTTATAGTTGACTCGAGCCTCGCTCAGATTATAGACATGGCAAAAATATTGGAGACAGACCATCTTGGGGTCCAGGCTAGTGGCAAGAGACCCGCAAAGGGAGTGATGGAAGAAGGACCCAGCTTCAGAAGGAGATAAAATACTAGAGGTGGAGGAGGAAACCAAAGAGGTGGCGGACGGTTCCGTTGGAATTTTAGAATGGATCATCCGACCCTACATCCAACACTGCCTCCACCCCCGCAGATTCAACCTTATCAATGACCCAGATAGCCATTTAGGCAAGTTTGTTTCCAGTGTCATCAGTCGAGCCACATCCGACATTATTGCCCATAGCTAGGTGGGAATGTCCCTCCTATTTTTCCTCTGGCAGCTCAGTGAGGACGAGGGCAAGGACGTGGTCGAGGATGAGGACCACAAGGCAGGAACCCTAGACCTGCTCGAGAGCAGATATTTGCTTTAGATATGACTCAAGAGTGGGACCCGCAGACGTTATTGCAGGTATTTTGTAGTCAAATTGATATATTATAAGCATTCATCCTTATCATGACTTAGATTATGCTAGAAATCAATCTTTGAAATTATTATAACTTAATATTTAGGCATCGTGACTGTTAGTGGGAGACCTACCCACACTCTATTCAATACTGGTGCCACCCACTCATTCGTCTCAGCGGACTTCGTAAAGGATTTAAATGCTGTGCAACATTTCACCAGAGTCACTCAGAGAGTACGCCTCCTAAACGGCTCCAAGATGACCTTGTTCGCCAAGTGTGACTTGGATGTATATATTGGAGGGAAGCTTTTCAAGATCCCTGCAATAGTGTTGGGGATACCAGAATTCGATCTTATTTTGGGTATGATTTGGCTGGATTGGCATCACGCCAGGATTGACTGTGCGACAAAGCAAATCGCTTTGAGACATGGAGATTTAGAGATCATATTTCAAGGTATTAGTTTAACACCCCGAGTGATGTTATCTTCTATACAGGACATTAGGGTCCATAAGCAAGGGGATACAACGTTCATGATATGTTTTGAGCTGAAAGAGTTGAAGACTAACACGAAGGACGTACCAGTGGTGTAGGATTTTCCTGAGGTTTTTCCTGAAAAGCTACTTGGATTGCCCCGCCTAGGGAAGTAAACTTCCAGATTAGGCTAGTGCCGGGTGACAAGCCCATCTCTCAAACCCCTTACAGGATGGATCCAAAGGAACTGGCAGAGTTTATGGTCCAATTGCAAGAGTTAGTGGAATTAGTGTTTGTTCGTCCTAGTTCATTACCCTTGGGAGCCCCTACTTTTCTCGTTAAAAAGGATAGATCACTATGGTTGTGCATAGACTACCAAGAGCTCAACCGACTGACGATGCAGAACACCCATCCTTTGCCCCAGATTGACGAGTTATTCGATCAGCTGGTGGGAACGCATTGGTTTTCCAAACTTGATTTGCGCTCGGGGTACTATCAGTTAAGGATACAAGAAAAAGATATCCAAAAAACAACATTTAGCTCAATATACGGCTTATACGAATTCACTGTGATGCCGTTTGGACTCACAAATGCCACTTCTGCATTTATGAGTTTGATGAATAGGGTGTTTGAGCCGTATTTGGACGTTTTGTCATCATATTTATTGATGATATTTTGGTCTACTCTAGTTCATAGGAGGAGCATGCAGAGCACTTGACCTTAGTTTTAAAGAAACTAAAGGAGCATTATTTGTTTGCTAATTTCAGTAAGGGCGAGTTTTGGCTACGAGAAGTTGCTTTCTTGGGCCATATTATAAGTGGTGCTTGACTAGTGTTAGATCTGACCAAGGTTCATGCCGTGAAGGAGTGGTCACCTTTGAGGTCAGCGGTTGATGTGCGAAATTTTCTCGGACATGTTGGGTACTATCGCAAGTTTGTTGAAGGATTTTTGAATATCGCCCTTCCCCTCACTGCACTGACGAAGAAGGGTGTACCTTTTGTGTGCACACCCAAGTGTGAGGCTGCATTTCAAGAGTTGAAAGACTGTCTTACCTCCGCGCCAATCCTTGCACTACCATCTGGGAAGGAAGGATTCCAGATTTATACTGATGCATCCTATCAGGGCATGGGGGCGATGTTGATGCAACACGGGCATGTGATTGCGTACGTATCTAGGCAACTTAATAAGCATGAAGTGAATTATCTAGTGCATGACTTAGAGCTATGAGTAGTGGTTTTTGCTTTGAAAATTTGGAGACACTATTTATATGGAATCCACTATGAGATCTTTTCATATCATATGATATTGAAGTACATCCACACCCAGAAGGATCTGAACTTAAGGCAGTGGCGGTGGTTGGAGTTTTTATCCGATTATGAATTTAAATTGAACTATCACCCCGAGAAGGCGAATCGATGGCGGATGCTCTAAGAAGGAAGGCATCCTTGACGAGCCATGAATCCCAATTAATGGTTATGAAGTTGGCTAGAGTACTTGAAGAGATGGAGATTATGCTAGTTTCTAAGGCTTGTACCGAGGCCTACATAGAGTATATGGTCACCATGAGTATAGTTTGTGACATTCGAGGCCAGATTTGGGCAGAGCAAGGAAAGGATGCTGCTTTGGCCCCTATGTTCCAGGCAATTGTTGGAGGATCAGCAGAAGGATATACACTAAATGAAGACCTCATTAATTACCACAACAAACTTTATATTCCCGCAGGTGGTGGGATTTGGGAAGACATCCTGAGAGAGGCCCATTGTACCAAGTATTAGGTGCATCTCGGAATTACAAAAATGTACACCGATTTGTGGAGGACCATGCTTAGGCCGGGAATGAAGAGAGATGTCCCGTACTATATTACACATTGCGATGACATAAGGTAAATGTGGAATGTAAGAGCCCTGATGGATTATTGCAGTCGTTGCCCATTTCGGAATGGAAGTTTGAAGATATCTCCATGGATTTTGTTCATGGTCTTCCCCTATCACGATCCGGGAATGATTTAGTTTGGGTGATTGTGGATCGCTTGACAAAGGTTGCCAGGTTTATCCCGATGAGAAAGGAGGTGCATGTTGATGTATTGGTGCATCTCTTTATGGAATAGTTCATTCGGTACCATGGCGTGCCCAAGACAATAGTCTCGGACCGTGATGGTCGCTTCACCTCTAAGGAATGGAAGGCAATTCAGGTATATTTTGGTTCTCACCTTACCTTTAGCATGACTTTTCACCCTCATACTGATAACCAGTTTGAGAGAATAATTAGAAAAGTTGAAGACTTGTTGCGGTTATGCGTTTTGGATAGGGAGAGCCGTGGGAGAGACTTCTACCGTTGGTGGAATTCTCGAATAATAATAGCCACCAAGAAAGAATCAGAATAGTACCTTATGAAGCACTCTATGGTAGGACGTGCAAAAACCATTTATCATGGGTTCAGAGCGAGGATCCTAAGGTATTGGGAGTGGAGTACATCGATGACACCGATGCTATGATTAGATTGATCTGAGATCACATGCTAGAGGCTCAGAGCCAGCAGGCGAAGTACTATGATGCGAAACACAGGATGGTGGAATTCCAAGTGGGTGCAAGATATTTCTAAATATCAGGCCGATGCATGGGATATCACGTATTCGTGGAAAGAAGAAGCTCAACCCGCGATACATGGGGCTTTATAATGTTTTGGAGAAGATTGGTCCCTTGGCTTATTGGTTGGAGCTACAATAGGAATTAGAGAACTTACACGAAGTTTTTTTGTGTCTTCCTATAGGAAAGCACTACTTCGGCCTAAGCAGTTTGTCACCGCTGCATCTGGCCCCGTGGCATCTGATAGATCTGTTCAACTAAAGCCTATACAGATAGTAGATTCTGAAATATGAAGGTTGAGGAGAAAAAGTGTTCCATTAGTGAAGGTCCTGTGGACAAACCATTGGAAAGAGGAGTACAATTGGGAGCTTATGGAACTTATGCGGCAACGCTACCTAGAGTTGTTCCCCTAAGGTAAATTTAAAAACTTACCTTGTATACCTCATAATTTCTTATCTGTAGACTTAGCTCGATTTCAGAGACGAAATATTTTGTTTGTTTATTAGATTTGTAACGTCCCATTTTGAGTTAGACCCCTCATGTGCATGTGTGTGTTTTGGTGTCACTATGGTGACTTGAGTTTGTAGAAATGTTGGGAGAGAAGCCCAAGTCCATGGAACGGCAGTTAGAACAGGCCTGGAGTGAATTCATCGAGAAGACTCGTGAAATCATCGAGAAGACTCGTGAAATCATCGAGAATACCTATGAATTCGTTGAGTGGACATGATGAATTTGTCGAGTGAACTCGTGAAATCCGTCGAGATGTTTGTCGAAAGGACTCGTGAATTCGTCAAGTGAACTCAAGTATTCTTGTGAAATCAGTCGAGATGTTCGTCAAAAGGACTCATGAATTTATCGAAAGGGTTCGACGAAACTCGTTGAGAGATTCGTCTAGTGGACTCATTAATTCATTTAGATGACTCATGTAACGAACTTAATGCACTTGACGATTTGTCGAGTGTTTCCGACTATTCGTTGAGTGCACACGACAAATGAACTTAGAATTTTTCTGTGATAAATTTTTATGCGGTTAAGATAATTACGGTACTTCTGGAATTGTACAGAACAATGTTTTAACATCTATTTTTTTAGAAAACTATTTTATATTATAGTAAGTACGATCCAATTAGAGAGTGATATGTGGAAAGATAACCTTCAAACCTAAATCACCATCCACTCCTTTATAAATCCTAACCCTAAAATCTTTTGGATCGACCGACCTTTTCCCCCTTCTTGAACAACGACAAACCGAAAACGATACTGTCGGAAAACCGAGCACAACATGCCACCAAGAATAAGGATATGATCTATGGAAAGAAATCAGGTGAGTTTCCTACCCTCTCCCTTTGTGCTAGATCTTTAGATCCAAAGTGTAGGAGAGACATCGGCTCAAGAGAGCTTGATTTTGAAGTTTAATAGAAAATTCCCAGGAGGGGACCACGTTAGAACTTTCGTTCTTGGGCGCTGATCGCCGAATGTTTATCTCCAATCATCTCATCTCTTCATTATGAAGATGACTGACTTGATTTCGTGAAGAATAGTGGTCTAATGAGGGAGTAAGGGAAGAGATATGTTGGCTGTGCTTTGTGTGAAGGTTGGAGGAAGGAGGTGAACCAATGTCGTTCGTCCATCTTTACGATACATGCAAAAGTGCTGTACAAAAATCTAGTTTTCTGTGCGTAGCATAATTTAAGGATGATTGCAGGTATGATCCGGTCTGATTTAGGTCTTAGGCTCAACATAAAAGTTGTAGCCCTCGAAAAGAGATTTCCAAACGATGGTAACATGTTTTATGAGGAGTTTTGTAGCTCCCTAAAAGTGCAGCAAGAGTTGCTGCGCTGTAATAATGCATGTGCAGGTTGAGTTTTGTCTAAGTGTACACAACTAGACTGAATCCCGATTTTAGGTGTGATGAATTTAGATTTGGTCCCTAGACTCAATACAGATGTTGTAGCCCTTGAAAATACCTTTCCAATTTTGTTTGCTCGTAATTTATGGTGGGTTGTAGCTTCCCCAAATCCAATTTTAGTAAACTATGACGCTTAGCCATGATGCATTAATATTTTGATGATTCCCTTATTCTGCGAATTTATGAATCAGTGGATCGGGCGGTTAAATAATTGATGATAATGTGACCACCCTTGTATGATTAATAAGCTTTAGGAAGAGTGCTTGCTGTGATTTCTTGAAGTTTTTTGAAACGAAGTTCGGTAGAGATGATTGAATTAATATAATGTATATGTATAAGATAAATCCTTGAAAGGGTCGGATGAGATATACACCCATGGATATATGATGAGCTGAGCCTTGATCTCAAGTATTGAAGGGATGACTAGTGTAGCCCACAACTTAGAGTTATGTTAACTCCCTACGGGTAGCATTGAGGGACTAGTATAATAATTAAGATGGACTATCACTCTATGTTAAATGTGGACCCTTGCGTGCTTTGGAACACAATGTTGGTTATGATATAGGGGAATCAGTTGGGGCCCTTTAATGTATGAGGGCATAGTATGTGTGATTTGCATGGGTGTGGATGTGTGTTTGACACACGGTTTATGATCCTGTATTGAGGATTAAGGTGGCAAGTCTATGGGTTTGCCAGTCATCACACCGACGGGAGTTGGCAGTTAGACCTCAGGTAGTTGGGATTGGTACTTTGGTGCTCACTCCCAAAGGCTCCTTCCATATCGGTGGATGGTTGTGATTGTTTCTTTGGTGTTCACTCTCGAAAACTCCTTCCATGCCAGTTATAGGCCAGTTGGGCTGGGCTCTTGGTGCACATCTACCCAAGACCCCTTCTGAGCCATAGTACATAGGGGTTCTATTGTTGTGTTCTTAGCGTTGAGGCGTACGGAAGCCTAGGCCTGGTAGTGTGTATGCCCGCCTAGTAGTGGAGAAGCCCTCTCCACTATCACCGTTTGGCTACGACAGGCGATGCCTGAGAGGTTAGCTACCTACTTGAAAAGTGGGAACTAAAGGTCTTTGTCGACATAGCAAGCGTGTGTGCGTAAGCTTGGGTGAGTCATTATACTGCATTCATTTCATTTAATTGCATTGCACCGCATAAGATCCTCATCATATAAATTTGTATGTGTACTTTTATATAATGAGTTACTTTGATGTACCCGATCATCATCATATAAATTCTGTTCTTATGATTGATATGTTGATTGTATAGACGTGCCTCTTCAAATGTTGATGTTTACTGCTGTTATTTGCTTATTATGGATGTACTGATATATATACATGAACTGATAAATTTATAACACTCTTCTGTCACCTATTTGATATTATACTACTGCTATATTGTGCTCCTACTTTTCCTCTGCCCGTTGCCTAAGTGTCACTGGGGTGAACGAATGTTAAGACACTAAGTCTTTATGACTAACAGTTGCTACGTCTACCATTTTAGGAGGATACCCTGCAAATGGAGCAGCATCAACGCCTTGTGCAGGAGGATAGTCAGTCCATGGGGACAGGGCCTGATACGACGATACCCTCACTTCCCTCTATGAATGATGTGAGTTATGAGCGTTATGATGTAGCCTTCAGGCAGTTTTGTGTACTATGAAAATAAAGGAGCTGTTGTAGCTTCTTATTTTGATGTACTATATTTGTACATTTACCTTTTTGTGGATCATGACTTCTATGCTTCTATTTGTTGGGTTGGAATTTGTGATATCGGAAATTGGCCAGAAGAATAGGCGACTTGTGGCACAGATTAGCCCGTATGCTGATGTTACTACAAGGCGGCTGTTCTAGGCATAAAACTTCCCTAACCCGTGTCTTGTATTCCAGGAGGGGGGTTTTACATACTCCTCAGCCTATATCTTTAGTTTGAGGTCCTGGGTCTTCATGTTTCCAATGAGTCTCTCTATCTCTAGGGTGCTGATATCGTGTGATTCAGCAATCACCGTCACCTTCAGGTTGAATCGTGGATGCATAGATCGTAGGATTTTCCTCACCAGGTCTCCATTTGAGTATGTCTTCCCAAGAGATTTAGAAGCATTTACAATCTTGGTGAAACGAGTGTACATGCTATCCACCTCCTCATCGATCTCCTTCAGGAACTGTTCATATTCAGATTCCAGTCAGAGCAGTTTCGACTTCTTCACCTGCAAGTTACCTTCATGAGCCAGTTCAAGCAAACGCCAGATATCATAAGCAGTTTCACAATTAAAAATTCTATTGAAGTCAGTTTTATCCAATCCACAGAATAAAGAGTTTATGTCTTGTGCATTGATAGTACATTTTAGTTTGTCAGTGTCATCTCATTTATCTTGTAGTTTGATTAGAACCGTATCGCCTATAGTGATTGTGGGTGTGGTGTATTTTGTTTCCACTATGGCCTATACGTCCATGTTTCGAGTCATTAAGAAAATTCCCATGTGCATTCTCCAGTGGCTGTAATCACTCCCCATAAACAGTGGAGGTCTACTCACACCTTGTCCCTCAGGGAAAGCGTTAATTCAGGATTTTAGTCCTTTTTGAAGTAACCTGTCTCTGATACCACTTGTTGGATCGGATGGTCAACCTTAGAGGGGGGTGAATAAGGTTTATAAGAATAATTTGAAAATTAAAATGAGTTTTGTCAAGGTAAACTTGTTTTGGATGCTACCGCGGGGTGCTAGCTTGCTAGCGCGTGACTGTAGGTCACAAAACTCATTTTCTTGGACAAACTTCACCTTGGAGACACACGCGCCCTTCAAAGATCTACTGACATACAATCACAAAATCACAATAAGAATGTAGAACAAATAATAATTTTATTCTGTAGAAAACGAAAGTGGTTTACAGTTACAAACAACTAGATCTCTATGACGCCGGAGATCGGAGGCGGAGAAATTCAAACTACTTTTTGTTTTCTATACTGATGACTAGTAATTTAGTCATCATTTTAGCCAAATTTGTTATTTGATATTTAAATAAATTATTGTATTTATTTGTTGTTATTAAGAATTTTTCATAAAATTAATATTTTATGTTCTAAACATATAATTTGATTTTTGTAGGAATACGGCAGGCCTGGGGGAAATTTACATGCAATGTCCCGTTGCCACGTCCAAGGGATCACAAACGAGTCCAACTTGTCAACATGGGGCTCGGTCGAATATATTCAACGCCACCAACAATATATATGAAAGCATATATATATATATATATAATAATATATATATATATATATATATATATATATATATATATATATATATCTGTACCACTATAATAGAAATATCAAATCCATGATCCGAGGATGAGATAATTTTCGCTATGATTTTAATTTTGTTTTTCTTCAAATTATTTAACGCATACGATTTATCGTTGATAAATTCATTGAGGCTATATATTCTATATAGTTTTCATAATGATTTTAGCTCTTTAGTTAGCCGAGAGGCTCGTAAGGCGAATCGATCACTCATAAGTAAAAAGAGTAGAACGCAACCCTCAAGAGAGTATAATGTAACTCTTCTAGATTAGGGTAAAATCCAATAGCGAGGTTCACAACCTAAAACAAGTCTTAGGAGATGCGATTTGAGAACGAAAGTTCGGTTGATACACCTAAGCTTAGTTGAATCTAACCTTCAAAAGAAGGGTGTTCATGCTTCAGGAACCTCCACGGTCAAAGCCTCTTCGCCAAGAGAATTGCACTCTATTTTCATTTCGATATTTTCAATTTTCGAAGTGATTCAAAGATCGGGTACTAGCTCATAAACTATCGAATTAAGTCCGTTAATATTTCTAGTTTTTGCTATTCTTAACCCCCAACCCAAATTTCTATTGATAAAATAATAACTATTCTCAAAGTAGAGTTACTTAACCACCTTGAGTTTAATACGACCTTGGTTTTTATAAACCTATACCACTTCTGATATAATACACTTGCCATTATCGTTTGCAGGCATAGTTTTGCGCAATCAAGTTTTTGGCGCCGTTGCTAGAAAATTTTGGTCGATAATTTGAAAAAGAAATAGTTATTAATTTTATCGCTTCTCTTCTTCTCACCCTCTTTTCTCTCAAGAATTTTAAAAAAGCGCAACTTAAATTCTCGGAAAGGGAGGTTTGGGCTTGTCATCCCAGCACACCTTCTAGTATCGCTATGAACCCTTCACAAGGTAGATCTCGGGAAGTCTGAGACTAACTTAACCCGCTTTTTGAAAAAAATATATTTATATACTATAATATTATAATAATACTAATATAATTCTTATCCTTCTTTTTTTTCTTCTTCATTCTCTCTCTCTTTTCTTCTTGTTTAGTTTATGACCCAGGGGAACTCTTCAACTAATTTTGAATTTAGTTTTGATCCGGAAATTGAGCGCACCTTGCGGCGACGTCTCTGATTTAGTGATCTACCAATAATTCACGAAGTGTCAATCGGAGAAACTAACGAGGAACTAATGGAAGATCCCAACCATAATGAGGACCTGCTACGGACCATGTCCTATTATGCGAGGCCAAAGTGGGAGAGAACACAATCTAGTATTATTCGCTCGACGGTGGTGAATATAATTTTGAAATTAAAACAAGCATCATTCAGATGGTACAAAAAATAGTTGTATTTGTTGGCTTACCGAATGAAGATCCAAATTTACATTTATTAAATTTTTTGGAAATTTGCGATACATTTAAAATAAATGGCATCACCGATGATGCCATCCTTTTCACCGTTTGCGTTTATTTCCTTTTTCTTTGCGGACTAAGGCCAAGAAGCGGATGGGTTCTCTTCCGAGAGGTTCCATCACTACATGGGACGAAATGGCGGAGAAATTTCTAACGAAATATTTTCCTTCGGCAAAGTCCGCTAAATTATGTACGGATATTATCTCATTTTCACAAATAGACTCAGAGTCTCTCTACGACACATGAGAGCACTTCAAGGAACTTTTGCGGAGATGTCCTCATCATGCCCTCCCTGTGTGGCATCAAGTTCAAACATTCTATAATGGTTTGAATCTCCAAACGAGGCAAATGATTGATGCAGCAACATATGGGAATCTTAATAACAAAACCCTGAGGCCGCTCAAGAGATTTTTGAGGAGATGGCCATGAATGCTTATCAGTGGACTGTGCTACAGTCGCACCCTAATAAGCTGATTGGACTCTTTGAAGTCGAGGCCATCCCTAATTTAGCACATAAAGTAGAATGGCTCACTAAGCAAGTAGCAGAGATGTCATCTTCCTCCGCCACCAATTGGGCTAATAATAACAATAATAATAATTTTGTTCAAGAGCATGCAGATTATATGGGGAACTCCTATCGTCCTACTTATAACCTGTTAAAAGTAGCGAACAAACGACTAGAAAACAAGCCGGAACTTTGAATAATTGAAATTTTATTATCCAAAAAAGATAAGATTTACAAAGGTATGGCCTCCCTTTTATAGAATGGAGGAGAGAGAGAAGAATACAAATTAACAATGTGGGACTAAAGCTATACAACAGATCTGGGCAGCTAGAATAAGAGACCGGAACAGGCCGCGCGGTTAGACAATGTTCTAACCGCTCGGCAATACCAGAACCAAGAGGGAGAGTTGCGGTAGGAGACCGCAAGACCGGCCGGTTTCCAAGCCGCCAGAGATAAGCCGTCAGACCGCCGGATACCATACGGCGACAGCCTGGAAATCAACCCGCCAACCTCAAACCGCCAGACCGCCCGGTCAACAACCCGCCAGGCTCAAACCGCCAGACCGCCCGGTCTCATACTTCGACACTCCCCCTCAAGCTGGAGCATAGATATCAATCATGCCCAGGTTGTCACAAATGTGGAAGAAGGAAGTAGAAACCGGCTTGGTGAAGATATCAGCCAACTCTTTGTCGGAGGTGACGAACGGAGTGCAAATCTGTTTCTTCAAGACCTCTTCTCGGATGAAATGGCAGTCGACCTCTATATGTTTCGTTCTCTCATGGAAGACTGGATTTTTGGATATGTATATAGCGGCTTTGTTGTCACAAAACATAGGCAGAGGATAGTTGTAGACCTCTCCTAGGTCAAGCATGAGAGCCCGCAACCATTTTAACTCACACGTGGTTGACGCCATACTCCGGTATTCGGCTTCTGCACTGGACCTTGAGACAACAGACTGCTTCTTGCTCTTCCAGCTCACAAGATTACCTCCAACAAATGTGCAGAAACCCGATGTAGATTTACGGTCACCTTTATCATCCGCATAGCTTGAGTCTGAGTAGGCTTCAATTCTCAGATGACCATGCTTCTGAAAGAGTAGCCCTTTCCCTGGTGCTGCTTTGACATACTCTAGTATCTTCAAGGCAGACTGAAGATGACATTCCCTGGGAGCTTGCATGAACTGACTGACCTTGCCTACAGCATAGGCAATGTCGGGTCTGGTCACCGTGAGATAAATGAGTTTGCCCACCAGACGTCTATACCTCGTGGCATCGGATATAAGCGGTGAGTCATCTGTCCATGTTTTGTCTTCTCCAGTGGCCATGGGATACCGGGCCGGTTTGGCCCCGGTCAATCCTGCCTCTTGTAGAAGATCAAGCGCATACTTCCGTTGGGAGAGAACCAACGAGTCGGGCTTCCGAGAGATTTCTATCCCCAAAAAATATTTCGGGGAGCCCATATCCTTCGTGACAAGGTGTTGACGGAGGTGTTTCTTTGTCAAGTCCACCCCAGCCTGGTCATCGCCGGTAAGAAGGATATCATCCACATACACTGCCAAAACCATAAGGCCTGATGCGGTTTTGCGAATAAACAATGAGTGATCGGCGGAACTTCTTGCAAAGCCAATTGCAGCCACAATGCCACTAAACTTGTCAAACCACGCCCGAGGGCTCTGCTTTAGGCCGTAGATGGCCTTCTTCAACTGGCATACTCGTGTCTCCCCCTGAGCAACATACCCTAGAGGTTGCTCCATATAGACGTCCTCCTGAAGATCCCCATACAGAAAAGCATTCTTGACGTCAAGTTGAGAAATTTCCCACTCCCTGTTGACGGCCACAGAAAGAAGAACCCGGATGGTGCTGAGGCGAGCAACCGGAGAGAAAGTGTCAAAATAGTCAACTCCATACGTCTGAGTAAAGCCTTTGGCCACCAGGCGGGCCTTGTAACGATCCACAGTGCCGTCCGGGCGAAACTTCACAACGAACACCCAGCGGCAGCCAACCACATCAGTACCGATCGGTGGAGGAACAAGGTTCCATGTACCTCTCTCAGTAAGAGTGGCAATTTCCTCATCCATGGCAGATTTCCAATGAGGAATAACAAGAGCCTCCTGGTAAGTGCGGGGAGTGGTGGTAGCCGAGAGGGCCAAAGCAAAGCACCTGCGAGAGGGAGTAAGCCGATCATAGGAAACAACAGCCGCAAGCGGGTGTTGGGTACACGCCCGCACCCCTTTGCGAAGGGCAATGGGACGATCCAGGTCGTCTTGTGCCTCAGGGACCGGAGCATCCGTGGCAGAGAAAGCTGGCCCGGGACTAGAGAGAGACGGCTGCGGAGACGAAGGAGGGGAGATAACAGGGAGAGGAGGAGACGGAGGAGGAGACGACATAGGAGGGGAGACGTCGACTTGTGTGGAAGGCTCACAGAGAGATGGTGGAGAGTCAGAGACAGCAGGAGGAGGTGAAGATGGGAAAGAAAAGTAGGAAGCATTTTCAAAGAAGGTGACGTCTGCGGAAACAAACTGTTTGCGCAGAACGGGATCAAAGCAACAGTAGCCTTTTTGAGTTGTCGAGTAACCCAAAAAGACACATTTGGTGGAGCGGGGGGAGAGCTTGTCGCGAGTAGCAGACGGAGCATGCACGAAGGCCGTACACCCAAAGATACGGAGAGGAAGAGGAAAGGGTTCCTTGGTTGGGTAGAGAATGGAGAAGGGAGTCTTGCCGTGAAGAACAGAAGAGGGAATGCGATTGATGAGATAGCAGGCAAGAAGAACAGCATAGCCCCAATAGGAGCGAGGCACCTGCATCTGTGTCATCAGAGTGCGAGCGATATCGAGGAGATGGCGATTTTTACGTTCCGCCACCCCATTTTGCTGGGAGGTGTAAACACAGCTGGTCTGATGAATAAGACCATGTTGCATACAAAAAAATGAAAACTCATGACTGAGATATTCTTTAGCATTATCAGAGCGCAATACTTTAATAGAAATAGCAAACTGAGTTTTAATCATATTATAAAAAGATTGCCATACAGATAAGAGTTCAGAGCGATCTTTTAATAGATACACCCAGGTACATCTGGAGAAATCATCAATAAAAGTTACAAAGTAAAAACTACCCCGACCAACGGTGGGAGTAGGAGCAGGACCCCAGATATCAGAATGAATGAGATCAAAAGGGCGGGAGGAACCACGGCCTTGCTTCTGCGGGAAGGAGGAGCGGTGATGCTTGCCAAGCTGACACGCATCGCAGTTGAGCGGAGGACTGGTTTGAGGTAAGTGGGGAAGAAGCTGATGCAGAATCCGAGGAGGAGGATGTCCAAGGCGAAGATGCCATTGAAGCAGATCAGTAGACGAGGAAGAGAAGGCAGACAGAGCGGAAACATTGTCGAGGAAGTAGAGGCCGCCGCTCTCAGTCCCAGTAGCAATCGTCCGTTGGGTTCTCGGGTCCTGAAAACAACAAGAAGTAGGAGTAAATAATACAGAGCACTGAAGTTGCTTGCATAAAGTAGTAACGGAGAGTAAATTGCAAGGGAACTTCGGGACATAGAGAGTGTCCGCTAAGCGAAGCGAGGGAGTGACTTGAACCATGCCCGTTCCATGAACCGGGGAAGGCGAACCATCCGCAACGAGAACCGGGGGTAACCGAGCATGCGTCTCTAGGAGAGAGAAGCAGTGAGGGTTTCCGGTCATGTGATTTGTAGCACCAGAGTCAATGAGCCATTTACCTTGGGTAACGACGTGTGCACTACCTGAGGTGGTGGCCACAGAAGCAGACTGCCGAGAGGAGGCGGAGGTTGAGGAAGAAGTATCATCGGAGGGACGAAGATGAGGATGTTTCTGCCAGCAGCGGTCAACTGAGTGGCCGGTACGACCACAGTGAGAGCAGAGGAACCTTGACGGACCGCGCGTGCCAGATTGGCTGCGACCACTATTGCCACCCCGCTGGACTTGGTGAGCATAGGAGTCCGGTGGAGGAGGGGAGGACAATAGAGGACGTTGGAGCAGTGAAGTAACCGCGGCGATGCGAGCTGCGGTGGCATCTAAGGTGGGAGACTCGGCTTCGCCCAAGATCTGCTGGCGGATCATATCAAAAGACTCAGGAAGCCGGAGAAGATAACAAACAACCAGGAGTTCCTGGAAGTGTTTGTGCTGTTCGGCCAAGTCCGCGGAGAAGGGGCGATTCTGGAGGATTTCGGCTCCAAGAGCCTGAACTTGCTGATAAGCCGCAGCAGGAGACATGGAAGGGCGAGCGAAGAGATCCGCGTAGAGAGTATAAATGCGGGATGTCTGGGCCCCCTTTGAGTAGAGAGCAGCAAGGTGAAGCCACGCGGTCTTGACCGTCTCATCATGGCGTATGACAGGAAGACATTCATCGGAGAGGCTGTTAGCCAACCACGTGCGGACAAGCGCATCACTGGCATCCCAGTCATCAAATTCAGCAGAGTCTGAGGGAGGAGGGTCATCGGTGAGGTGATGACGTTTGCGCTGAGAGCGGAGAATAAAAGTGAAGGAGACGCTCCAATCCGGATAGTTGGAGCCAACAAGTTTAGAAACCGTGCCAAGGTTGCCAGAGGGTGTAGGAAGCGGCGCCGGAGTGGCGATAGGAGTGATGGTGGTGGAGGTCTCAGAAAGGGCCATAGGAGACAACTGCGAGAGGCCGCGCGGTTAGAATATAAGCCGCGCGAATAGAAAGAAGACGAGCTGCGGCGGTCACGATGTTCGACACCAGCGGCCAGAGAAGCCACGACCAAGCCGCAGGTCCAAGACGGGGAAGAGGTCGAACGGCTAGAAGATAGACCGCGCGAACGGAAAAGGTGAATAAAGAAGCAGGTCGCGACGAACAAGGAGACAGGTCGCTGCGACAGAAGGGCAGGAGAAGGACGCGCGGACAGGGCGCAAACAGCGAGAACAGGTCGCGAGAAGAAGGGGCAAGCCGCGCGGACAGGGCGCACTGAATCAGGAGGAGAAGATCGATGGCTCTGATACCATGTTAAAAGTAGCGAACAAACGACTAGAAAACAAGCCGGAACTTTGAATAATTGAAATTTTATTATCCAAAAAAGATAAGATTTACAAAGGTATGGCCTCCCTTTTATAGAATGGAGGAGAGAGAGAAGAATACAAATTAACAATGTGGGACTAAAGCTATACAACAGATCTGGGCGGCTAGAATAAGAGACCGGAACAGGCCGCGCGGTTAGACAATGTTCTAACCGCTCGGCAATACCAGAACCAAGAGGGAGAGTTGCGGTAGGAGACCGCAAGACCGGCCGGTTTCCAAGCCGCCAGAGATAAGCCGTCAGACCGCCGGATACCATACGGCGACAGCCTGGAAATCAACCCGCCAACCTCAAACCGCCAGACCGCCCGGTCAACAACCCGCCAGGCTCAAACCGCCAGACCGCCCGGTCTCATACTTCGACATAACCCGAATAATTAATAACATTCTTTTCAATAATAGCTATAATCCGGGTTTTAGGGGTCACCCAAATTTCTCATAGAGCAACCCCAATAATGCTCAATGACCACCACAAGTGAATCCTCCCGGATTCGCTCCACCACCACCTCAAAAGCCCTCTTCGCTTGAAGAGGTTTTCACCAAATACGTTGCCTCCAATGAGTCCAATATCAAGAATAAGACAGGATCTATTAAGAATCTAGGAAATTTAATTGGACAGCTCGCCAAGATGTTTTCCACCCGCCAAAAAGGAGCTTTGCCGGGCAATACCGAGCCAAATCCACGGGAGAGCGCCAACGCAATAACCCTCCGCAGTGGAACAAATGTAACTTCTACAAATTTGGCTGGACCCGAGGTAAACATTTCATCTTCACCCCCGCAGTTTACTTCACCGCAAGTTAGTTCTTCTACCTTACCGTTTTCTACTTTAGCTCAGTGTAATAATTTAAAACCTTCAATGCCTTATCTATCAAAATTTAAAAATGAGCACAATGAGGAGCAATACAAGAAATTTATTGAAATTTTAAAACAAATTCAAATAAACGTCCCATTCTGCGAAACAATCTCTAATATGCCTAAATTCGCAAAATACCTTAAAGAGTTATTCTCTAATAAAAAGAAACTTGAGGATATTTCGCGTGTTTCTTTAAACACAGAATGCTTGACAGTTGTATTAAATAAATTGCCTGAAAACTTAATGATTCGGGACGGTTTTCCATCCCGTGCTTGTTCGGAAATTTATAAATTAAACACGTTTTAGCCGACTTAGGAGCCATTATCAACTTGATGCGAATTTTTTTGTTAAAAAAGCTTGGTTTGGGCACCGCAAACTCGACTAAAATGAGCATCCAACTAGCAGATAGATCGATTAAGTACCCAATATGAGTAGTAGAAGATGTTTTAGTAAAGGTTGACAAGTTTATCTTCCCGGTAGATTTTGTCATTCTCGACATAGAAGAAGACGCCGAGCTATCCCTCATCCTCGGTCGACCCTTCCTTGCCACCTCTCGGGTGATAATAGACGTGAGTAACAAAAATCTTCTCCTATGAGTTGGAGACGAAGAAGATGTTTTTAGTATATTATCCTCTATGAAAAATTCATTTTCTAATGATGACTCTAGTCTTACTTTAGAAACAAATTTTGAAGAAAATTATCATCGTCTTCCGAAATAATTTTGTCAATCTTTGAAAATCCAGAGTTTGCTACTGCTTTTTATCTTAGGAAAATAACTCGGCCGTTAAAATTTGAACAAATAAATTCAAATAATCTTAAAATAAAAACACCTTATGAAGAACCACCGAGTTTAGAATTAAAACAACTCCCGGATCACCTGAAGTATATATTTCTAGAAAAAGATTCAAAATTGCCCGTAATTATCTCATCTACTCTTAACAATTCGGAAACCTCCGAATTAATAAAAATTTTAAACAATCACCGCCATGCAATTGCATGACAGATTTCTGATATTAAGGGGATTAGCCCTTCGTTTTGCACACACAAAGTCATGTTAGAAAATAATTCTCGCAACATCGTTTAGCCACAATGACGCCTCCAAATATGAAGGAGGTCGTTAAGGCTGAAATAATAAAATTATTAGACCCTGAGATTATCTATCCCATTTCAGATAGCACTTGGGTGAGCCCGGTGCAAGTCGTGCCTAAGAAGGGTGGGATAATGATAATCTCCAATAAAAATAATGAGTTAATCCCAACCCGTACTGTTACGGGCTAGTGGATGTGCATCGATTTTAGGAAATTAAATGATTCCACCTGCAAGGATCACTTCCCTTTTCCCTTCATTGACCAAATTTTAGAACGCCTATCCGGTCATTCCCATTATTGTTTTCTTGATGGTCTCTCGGGATACTTTCAAATCCCAATTGTGCACGAAGACCAAGAGAAAATTACGTTAACCTGCCCCTTTGGCACCTTCTACTATCAGAGGATGCCGTTTGGTCTTTGCAATGCACCAACTATATTATAAAGATGTATGTTGGCAATTTTGAACTAATTAGTAGAAGACGTAATGAAAGTTTTTATGGATGATTTTTCAGTCTTTGGCGATTCTTTCAAAAATTATTTAAATAATCTTGATCGTGTTTTTCAATGTTGCGAAGAAACGAATTTGACGCTCAACTGAGAAAAGTGTCAGTTTATGGTCCGAGAGGGCCTAGTCCTCGGACATAAAGTATCTAGTAAGGGGATTGAGGTCGATCGGCCCAAGATCGAAGTCATAGAAAAAATTCCTCCGCCCACTAATATTAAATCTATTAGGAGTTTTATAGGACATGCGAGTTTCTATAGACGGTTTATTCACGATTTTTCCAAAATTAAAAAACCACTAACACATATTTTAGAAAAAGAATCCGCATTTATATTTGATGAAGAATGTTTAAAAGCGTTCAATAAGATAAAAAAAAAACTTATAAACTCCCTTATTTTAATCGCACCAAATTGGTCTCTTCCATTCGAAATCATGTGCGATGCGATCGATTTTTCTGTAGAGGCTGTTCTAGGCCAACGAGTGGATAAATATTTTTCACCCAATTTATTATGCAAGAAAAACGCTCACGTCTGCCCAAGCTAATTATACAATGACGGAAAAAGAGCTTTTGGCTATAATTTTTGCATTTAATAAATTTCAATCTTATATAACGCTATCAAAAAATATTGTTTTTACTGACCACTCAGCTCTGAGGTATCTAATGGAAAAAGGGGATGCCAAGCCCCGATTACTAAGATGGATTCTCCTCCTACAAGAGTTTGATTTGGAGATCCGAGACAAGAAGGGAGCAGAGAATTTGGTGGCCGACCACCTCTCAAGGTTGCAGAATCCGGCTGCAGGAGCACTAGTGGAGTCCGAAATAGATGACAAATTCCCTGAATAGCGCCTCCTCGTCATGAATAAGGTAATGACTTCATCCACCACTTGGTACGCGGATCTTGCAACCTATTTGGTGGAATAGGTCCTTCCAAAAGATTTGTCAAGTCAACAAAAGAAGAAATTCTTTTCAGACTTGAAAAATTACTTTTGGGAAGACCCTTTTTTATTTCATATCTACGCGGACCAAGTGGTAAGAAGGTGTGTTTTGGACGATGAAGGCGTCCAAATATTGCGATATTGCCATGAATGACCAACCGGTTGTCATTATCAAGCAAACCGGACCACAAGAAAGGTGCTAGAAGCGGGCTTTTACTGGCCCACCTTTTTGAAAGATGCTCACACTTTTGTGAGTAAATACGATAGTTGACAACGGTCAGGTAACATTTCTAACTAGGATGAAATGCCCCAAAACATATTTTTAGAATGTGATTTTTTTGATTCACGGGGAAATAGATTTCGTAGGTCCGTTACTCTCTTCTTTTAATAATAAATATATTCTTGTTACGGTCGACTATGTGTCAAGGTGGGTGGAAACACAAGGCCTCCCAACCAATGACGTGAGAGTCATCATAAAATTTTTGAAAAAATTATTTTCACGATTTGGCACACCCCGCGCACTAATAAGTGATAGGGGCACCCACTTTTGTAACGACCAACTTACTAAAATTTTAGCTAATTATGGTGTTACCCACAAACTCTCCATCCCCTATCACCCACAAGCAAATGACCAAGTGGAGGTGGTAAATCGTGAATTAAAAAGAATTCTAGAAAAAACGGTGTCTAATAATAGAAAGGATTGGTCGTTAAAATTAGACGATGCTTTATGGGCTTATCGGACAGCGTACAAGACCGCCATCAGTTATACACTGTACTGATTAGTCTATGAAAAAGCGTGTCATTTACTGGTGGAATTAGAGCACTGCATTTTGGGCACTCAAATTTTTAAATTTAGATTTAAACTTAGCCTCCGAACAAAGAAAGTTCCAATTAAATGAAATAGACAAATGACGTGCAAACACATATGAAAATGATAAATTTTATAAGGAGCGTTCTAAGTATTATCACGATAAACAAATCCAAAATCCAAAATCTTTTTCACCAGGGGATTCAATCCTTCTGTATAACTCACGTTTAAGGCTATTTCCCAGAAAATTGAAGTACCGATGGTTCATCCCCTTTGTAGTAAAAGAGGTTTGGCTATATGGGACAGTGCTAATAGAACATCCGAAAACCGCTCATTCAAAGTTAATGGGCACCGTCTAAAATTATATCACCCCGGGGACCCTTCAATCGGAAAAACTGAATCGCTTAGCCTCCCAAACTTTTAAAATCGCCACCTAGTCAAGCTATGCGATGGTAAACAAAGCGCTTGTGAGAGATACCCTATAGTCATCTCTGAAAGATAAGGTTAGATCTGATAAACTCTAGAGGGGGGGAGGGGTGAATAGAGTATATCTTAAAATTTTCTTCTTTAACAATATACTATCTTTACCTTTAACAACTATATCTAACTATCACCGATTAAAGTAAATCAAAGATCACAGAATATCTAACTAACACAGCCACAGCAAGAACAAAAAAGAAAGAGCAACCAGACAAAACAATAAATTTATAGTGGTTCCCTAAACTGGGTACATCCACTCTTCTACCACCCTTGGTAGGAATCCACTACAGGTTTTGATCAGGTGACTGTCATTAGTGAGCTTTTGATCAGGTGCTCAAAAACCAACCCAAGTATTTTGGAAGGAGACTTGCAACCAGAATAATTTTGAAGGGAATTAAAACCCTGTACAGAGGTGGGAATGAGAGAGTGATGTAAGTCTTCTTTTCTCAAGTCAAAATGAGAAGACTGTGTGGATTTTTATTTGTTGTCAAAGCTCCCCCTGAGATCTTGAATGGTTCAGGATTAGAAGCTTTGTTCAAGGGTGTAGGCCTTCAGCTTTTCAGAGATTCTTGACTGATTTGAATATTGCTATCACTTGAGATCCCTGAAAACAAAAAGAGAGAGAAAAAAAGACTCTTGATGGTGATGGTTGTTCTTTATTCTTCTCTTGAGAGCAGTCAATTTTCTGAGAGATGTTTTTCACTGCCCTTTTTGGATGTTTTCTTTTTCTGTGACTCACATTTATCATCAATCTCTTGCTCTTGTGTATATTTTTGTTATCTTGGCAGGGAGATGTATGTGATAACGACAAATTTCTCGAATTCAAAAAGAAAACTCTGCAATAAATGTTTAGCCGAAATCTTGGGAACAAAAAACGGCAAGAGTGCTGTCAATTATTCTATTCTATGTCTGTCCCGAGATATAAGCAATTAATTCCATGAGGATGTTAACAATCAATGCTGCCAGTAACGACTTTATTAAGAGAATAATGGTGCATTGATTTACAAGGGAATTAATAGCCTATAATAGATAAAGAATGATGAGACAGAAAGAGAAAGAATAAATAACAAAATGTCTTACAGTTTTCGTCGACCTGAGATCAGCTTTCGTCGACCTCTAATCAGCTTTCGTCGAACTAAGATTTCGTCGACCTCTGATCAGCCTTTGTCGAACTGAGATCAGCTTTCGTCAACCTGAGCTCTGTGAATGAACTACTGTGCATAAACTGACTAATTATGCGCTCTATGTTCGTCGACCTGATACTGTGACGTTAGTCGACCTAAGAACTTGGTCAATCTGTCGGCGTTGAGTGAATAACACATCTAGCGTTGAGTGTTCTTTGTCTCCGAGTCAGCCTTGGCTTTGAGTGAATTATGGCGCTGAGTGTTGAAGAGTTAGTCGATCTGAGAATGAAGTTTGTCAAGCTCAGCTCAGAGATTCTAGCTCTGAGTTAGTCGAGCGTAGCACGACTATCGTCGACCTGAGTTTGACGAATGTAGATTTCTTTTTCTAATTCTTTATTTCTCTAAGTCTTGAGTCTTTGGCAGTGTTGTAGGTTGGTCCTTTGATCTATTGACTCTAAGAACATGGCCTAGACTCTAGAAACACATAAAGTTTTGATCCTTCTATACAATATGGGTCACAACCTAAGAAGAGAACCTAGTCCAAATCACCTAGGGGTTCCAACAATCTCCCCCTATTTGTGTGAGGTTACTTCAACCTAAATAGATAAAGATCTCAAGATAAAATGAGGTAAACATAGCATGAAAACTGAGATAACTGATAGAATAAATAAGCTATCAGTACCTTTATAATGCTATGTACCCAGATTGTTCACAGAAAACACAGAAAATAAACAGTTTAAATGTTCTTGTGAGAATCAGAAGGCTGAACAAATTTGATTATCCTTTTTGGATCATGAGCTTACTTCATAGTCATGGTCATATCAGCATCACCAAGAGTCTTTTTTGAGGTAGTTCTTGAAACCACTGCTTCAGGATGTAGACTCATGTATTCATCAACATTGAATAATTTTCCTACTTGATATCTTTCAAACTCTTTCTTCCTGTAGCTAGACATAGTAAAGAACTGAGAAGAGTCTTGACCTTTTTCTTTGGCTTGCCTGATTTGTGAGAGAGCCACAGATTCCTTGAATCTAGCCATTCTTGTAGTTGGACTAGTTTCAGGATCATAAGCTGGAATTGGAGGTTTTTCAGGTTCATTATCTTTGCCAGGAGATGGAGGAGGGGAAAATGTTGGCTGAGAGATAGGCTGTTGAGCTGACTGATATCTGGGATAAGACTGATGTCTCTATTTGTGTTGTCTGTCTCCATAAGAATGAGAAGGTCTTCCCTATCTCTGATAAGTTTTAGTGAGAGTAGGTTTAGTGAATCATTCTGAGCTCTGAGGTAAGGTTCCTAAGGCACCTGCAGCTAGAGGAGGAGGAGGATGATCTCTTCTGAACCTTTGTGGAGGATGAGAATACCTCCTACTTTTCTTCCTTACTTTCTGTTCATTTTTAGATAGCCACATCCATGCTGGCATACCCTTGTATGGAGTTATGTTTTGTAGGATATAATATGGTGTATCATTAGTATTTCCAGGTTTGGGAGCAGGTGGAGGAGGTGGAGCTTTCCTTTTCTTGGGGATTTGTTTCCTCTTTGGAGCATCATCAGAATCATCATCATCATCATAAGACAAAGGATTGTCATACATTTCATCAATCTGACTGATCAGATCCTTGGGAATTTCTTTGCTGGCTGGAGTGGGAACAACTTCAGCTTCAACTGCTTCAGCTTCCATTGCAATGTCCTGATTTATTAGATCATCTAAACTGGGAATAGTGCTATTATCCATGATATAAGTTGGCCCAGGAGGGCTAGATCTTTGTTCATATAGTACTACTGGAGGAGCTATCAGACTTTTCTTTATAATGGCTAATACATCTTAACTTGCAGGGGAGGTATAGCATACTATTGCTCTGGATGATTGAGTGTGAGAAGAGAGGCAGAACTGAATATAAGATCCAAAAATTTTCAGCAGAGAATGTAGATATACTTTAGATTTAATGAAGTAGATCCTTCCAGGCAGAACTTCTAGCAAGCTGGTCTCTTGAGCATTGGATACTATAATATTTGTACATTGAGTATCTACATCTGCTACTGAGTCAGTTATATCTATATCATCTAATTCCATATTAGTATCAAGAAAATGTAGAAAATCTGTTTCCATGTCAACATTTGTTCCTGCTGCTGCTGGTTCTGTTGCTGCTGCTTCATCATTAAGTATATCCCCCTGCCTGGTTTCAGTAGGCACTGAAGCCAGGCACCCAGATGAAGAGATGGTAGATGTGAGGGTAGATATTTGAGCAGAGAGAGATGATATGGAGATAACCAGAGGGGAAATAGCCTCTGCAATGATGGTTTGGAGGATAGGCTTGAGGAGCTCAAGAAGTGGTTGGATGATAGAGGGATTCAAAGATATGGAGTCAGATGGTTGGGAAGGAGGTGGTGGAGAAGGTATAGAGGTAGTGATGATAGTTGTTGGAGGAGATGGTTGATTGGAGGTGTCTGGAAGGGGGTCCTATTGAGGAGAGTGTTGAGGAGGAGTGTTCAGAGGAGATGAGAGTAAATTGAAGGATGGGATTGAAGAGAGAGTGGAGAGGGGGATATCAACAAGATGAGATGGAAGAGGAGATTGGGGAGGAGTAGGGATGGATGTATCAGCCCTAGGAGAGGGAGAATTTGATGGAATATGTGTAGGGGAAGAAGGAATTGGAGATGCTGGAGGTGTAGGGGTATGTATTAGAATAGAAATGGAGGCTGGGGTTTGTTGAACTTGAGGTTGAGATGGAGCTTGAGAATCAGGAGGAGGTGGAGGGGTGGATGGAATCTCTGCAGAGGGGTGAGGAGTGGCTGATGTAGCCCTTGTACTTTCAGAAGATCTGGTGGAAGAGGAAGGAGCCTTGGTTGGCTTTGTAATGGTCCTCTCCCACTTACCAAAAAGAGCACAGGTAAGTCTCTTTGAGGCATTTATGGATATGGTCGGGGAGACAAGGGATCCGTCAGCCTTTTCTTTGAGGAAGATCCCTAGGATCCTTCCAAAACATACCTCCTTTTTATTGTTCTTCTTTTTGATAAGGTCAAACAAAACTTGAGCCCATTTAATGGCTTTCTTGTTTACTATTGCACACATAACTAGGAATTGATGCCTAATAATATAATCATGTACAGAGTGCTTTCCTAGCAGCACTTTCCCTACAATATTTGCAAGGAACTTAGATTTAGCAGATAAATGCTTTTAAGCAGTTTCTGTGGGGTTTCTCCTGAATAACCAATGAGGCTCAGCATCATATCAAACTCTTCAGTTTCAATTTCTAATTCCTCCTCACCATTATGCAATCAAAATATTTCAGTTAAAACTGCGGGAGGGAGGGAGATGGTATTACCAGTGATAGTCCCTGTCATCACGTTCTCCTCCGTGGTAGATGTATAGACCCATTCCCTGATCTCTGTTCTATAGATTTTGATGCGTGTTGATAGCAAAGTCTTGAGATGTTGGTCTTATAGAGTTTGCAGAATGTTCACAATATAGGATCAGAGTATTGGAAGGATTCGAAATCCATATCGAATCTTGTATCAAACTTCATCGCTGCAAGAGAGCCTGCGGGGATCACCATGAGAATACCTGCAAGAAAAGTCGAAGATCAAGTGCAAGAGAACTGAAAGCGCGGGACGGAGGTCGAAGAAAACATAAATATAGTGTTTTCCTGAATATGAATCGATAGACTCCATTCCAAGAAAAATGAATAGATCTTCGATCTGAGGTCGATGAAATAATTTGGACTTAAATGATTCTTCGATCTCAGTCTGAAGGGTTGAAGACATTTCATCGATCTTCGTTCGACGAAATTTTTCTGAAGTGGGTTCGTCGATCTCAGTTCGACGAAACGAACTTCACACAGAGAGTTCGTCGATCTTCGTTCGACGAATATCTCACAAACTTCCCCCAATTCGTCGATCTCCGTTCGACAAACTTTGAAAAATTCGTCGAGTGTAGACAGAAATTAAACTAATTCTTCTCCATTTATCATTCCAAGCTGATTTATGAAGAACAGATGATTTCTTTCATCTAGAGGTTTGGTGAAGATATCAGCTCTTTGTAAATCAGTGTAGATATAGACAAGATTAATTTTATTTTTATCTACACACTCTCTAATGAAATGATGCCTAATGTCTATATGCTTAGTTCTGGTGTGATGAATTGGATTTTGTGCTATGGCTATAGCACTTGTGTTATCACATAGTAATGTTGAATTATTTAAGTTGAAACCATAGTCCAGTAGTTTGTTTTGAATCCACAGCATTTGGGAACAGCAACTGCCAGCTGCAATATATTCTGCTTCAGCAGTTGATGTAGACACATATGGCTGCTTCTTGTAAAACCAAGACACTAATCTCATACCAAGGAACTGACAAGTTCCTGAGGTACTTTTTCTGTCCACTCTGCATCCAGCAAAGCCAGCATCTGAGTATCCAGTTAACTCAAACTCTGACTCAGTAGGATACCAGAGACCTAGACTAGGACAACCCTTTACACATCACAAAATTCTTTTTAGAAAAACTAGATGAGATTCTTTAGGGTTCACCTGGAACCTAGCACAAAGGCATGTAGCAAATATAATATCAGGTCTGCTTGCTGTAAGGTATAGTAGGGATCCAACAATGCCCCTATATAGTTTCTGATCCACAGGTTTCCCATGTGCATCAGAGTCTATTACAGCATTAGTAGGCATGGGTGTTTTCTTTGCTGAGGCATCAGCAATCCCAAACTTCTTTATAAGCTCTTTGGCATATTTAGCCTGGGAAATGAAGATGCCATCAGGGAGATGCTTCACTTGGAGACCAAAGAAGTAGGAAAGCTCACCCATGCTACTCATCTCAAATTTTGAATGCATTAGATCAGAAAATCTCTTGCATAATTTGGGATTAGTAGAGCCAAATATTATATAATCTACATATATTTGTACTAACAGTATTTTATCATGATGCAATTTGGTAAACAAAGTCCTATCCACTATGCCTCTTGAAAAATCATGCTCTAATAGAAAGCTGGCTAAGGTTTTATACCAAGCTCTTGGAGCTTGCTTTAAACCATCCCTTGTGCAACTTAAACACAAAAGAGGGATGAGTTGGAGAAATAAAAGCTGGAGGCTATTCAACATAAACCTCTTCTTTAAGTTCCCCATTCAATAAGGCACTCTTCACATCCATTTGATAGACTTTGAACTTTTTGAATGAAGCATAGGCCAGAAATATCCTTATTGCTTCTAGCCTGGCAACTGGAGCAAAGATTTGATCATAGTCAATCCCTTCCTCTTGTCTATACCCTTGAGCAACAAGCCTAGCCTTATTCCTCACAATTACACCTTGGGCATCAAGCTTATTTCTGAATACCCATTTGGTTCCAATGACTGGGTAGTCTTTTGGTCTTGTAACAAAATCCCAAATCCTATATCTCTCAAACTGATTGAGCTCTTCTTGCATTGCAATGATCCAGTGGGGATCTTGATCTGCATCAGATATGGATTGAGGCTCAATTTGAGAGAGGAAATAGGAATGCATCAAGTCCTGGTTAAGTTGATGCCTTGTCTGTACACCTACTGTTATGTCTCCAATCACTTGGGATCTGGGATGATCCTTCAGTGTGACAAGATCAGTAGGTGGAGTTGGTTCAGCAATAACATTTGGCAAGGATTCCTCTTGTGGAATTAATTCTATTGTTATGGGGGGTTCAACTGCATCCAGATTTTCTTCATCACTTTCTTCATTGGCTTGTTGAGAAGACTGGGATGTAAATTTTAATTCATCCAATTTCTCACACAAGTTGTTTACCTGCAAGGGTTTCTGGTAGAAATTTCTTTCTCCTTGTAAAACATGTTAGCCTCATCAAATATAACATGCATGGATTCTTCTATTTTCAATGTGGATTTATTAAAAACCCTATAAGCTTTGCTGACTTGGGAATATCCTAGAAAAATTCCCACTGCAGCCTTTGCTTCAAACTTTCTAATGTGCTTTTTGTCATTATTATGAATATAACATACACAACCAAAAACTTTAAAATAATTAATTATTGGTTTCTTCCCTTTGAGTAATTCATAGGGGGTCTTATGTTTTAGTTTGTGTATTAAGCTTCTGTTCAGGACATAGTTTGCTGTGCTCACTGCCTCTGCCCAATAGGATAGGGGCATGTAAGCATCTGCACGTAATGTGCTTGCAGCTTCAATGAGTGTTCTATTTTTCCTTTCATCTACCCCATTTTGTTGAGGAGTTCTAGGAGCTGAGAAGCAGTGTCTTATACCTTCTTTCCTACAGAACTCTAGCATAAGAAGAGACTCAAATTCAGTGCCATGATCACTTCTGATCAATGCAACTTGAGTAGAATACTCAATTTGTATGTTCTTGAGAAAATCTGTAAGAACTTGAAAAGTATCTGACTTTGCTCTCAAAAAGAAAACTCAAGTGAATCTGGAGAATTCATTTACAACCACTAAGGTATAAGACTTCCCTCCTAGGCTTTGTACAGCAACAGGGCCAAAAAGGTCTATATGTAGTAAGTACAAAATCCTAGGTGAATCAATCTTATTAATGGATTTAAAACTAGATTTAGTTTGCTTGCCTAGTTGACAAGCCCTGCAAAGGCCTTCCTTCTTTTAGGGGCCAGAAGGAAAACCTCTCATAAGGTTGTCCTTAGATAGACTTGCAATATTTTTCAGATTTACATGTCCTAATCTCTTATGCCATAAGTCATTTTGACTACTAACTAAGTTAAGCAGACATATATCTAAAGTAATAGACTGGAAATTAACTAAAAATATGTTTCCTTGTCTACTGCCAATTAAAACTGGTTTATTTTCTCTTGAGGTAATAGTACAGGATTCAGAGTTGAATGATACTAGATAACCTTCATCACAGAGTTGGCTTATGGAGATGAGATTGTGCTTCAGTCCACTCACATATGCAACTTTCTTGAAAGTTACAACTCCAATCCTGATTTTTCCATAGCCCTCTGTTTGGCCACAATTTGAATCACCAAAGATGATCTTTGGTCCTAGCTTGGACTTATAGTCAATTAAGTTGTCCTTGCTTCCTGTTATGTGCTTGGAACAGCCACTATCCAGATACCAGTGTTGATTATATGCTGGATAGGTCTTTATCTGCAAGTATAACACTTAGTTGTTCTTGACCCAGGTGACCTTGGGTCCTTGTTGATTTACATAGGAATAACTGGAAATATATGAGCATTCAGGTTGATCTTTATAGCCTTTGGGATGATATCTTCTGGGTGGTATTATCCATGTGCTAAAGGGATTAAAGTTGCTCTTAGAATTTGGATTTATGTTGTTAAAATCTGGGATCGATGATTTCTGGTTGGATCGTCGAACTGAGCTCGACGATGTTGGATGAGATCGTCGATCTCTACTTAAAGAATGAGAGTATTCATTCTTGAAGTACCAAAATCACCGATCTCTTTTCGACGAACCATACTGATGTCGTCGATCATAGATCGAAGAATGATTATTACTTAAGTTTGCGTTCAGAGATTGTTGTTCTGAGTTTGACGATCTGTTCATATATCGTTGATCTGCGTTCGACGATAATTGCTGAACATTGTCATTTTTGTTTTTCTGGTTATTGGGGTTATTTTTAATTTCAATCAGTTCAAGAACTTTATTAACCCTATTGACCTGTTCAGTATTTTTCTTTCCTTTCTCGGATATAAACTTTACTGGTTTGGAAAGATTGTTTTTCTTAATTATAGGTGGATTACTAGGGGAGGCACCTAATCCTAGTTTACTATTATTGATCCTAGCATTTACAGTACTAGTGATATCTAATAATTGTAGACTTCTCCCATTTAAGGATTCTTCTAATATCTTGGCCTTGCTAAGTTCAGATTTCAAAAAGGAAATTTGTTGATTAGCAGAGATAAGTTCATTTGTTAGGTTAGCATTCTCTGCAGTAATTTTATCTAGGTCATTCAATTTTTCTCTGAGGAGTTTTATTTCCTTCTTAGAGCTAATTAAATCTAAGCACAAATTTTTAAATTCAAGTTTAATTTCCTCTGATTCAAAATCATAAGAGGCTATTACCTGATCCTCAGCTGATAAGAGCTCTTCATCTTCAGACTCATCAGTATCTGATCTGCTACTGCCTGCCTCAATAGCCATGAGGCAAACTTCTTTGGCCTTCTTCTCTTCTTCATCCTCACTGGAGCTGGAGGAGGTTGACACTTCTTCAGTGTCACTCCATGACTCAGCAACAAAGCCATTGTCCTTCCTCTTGTGCTTGCTTGAGGAAGGATTGTTGTAGTGACCCTTCCTTGAGTCACCCTCCTTTCTTCTATCCTTCTTCTGAACTTCTGGGCACTCAGAGATGAAATGCCCAGGTTTCCTACAGCCAAAATACACTACTTCTTTAGATGGTGTTTTGTCATACCTTGGCTTGTCTTCATACTTGGATGGTTTCCTTCTGAAATCTTTTCTAGCCATCTTAAAGAATCTCTTGGCAAAGAGACTCATCAATTCTTCATTCACAGGAATGACTTCAGAGTCTCTTGCATCTTTGAAAGCTATGTTGTGCTCTTTCCTAGTTGGTGTAGGAGTCTTGACATCAGCTACTGCTTCCCTTGATCTTATCAGCTGCTCATAGGACTTTAGCTTTCCTTGTAGAGCTTCAGTTGAGATCTTTGTTGTGCTTCTGGATTCTCTGATGGGCCAGATTCTTGAGTCCCATGTGCTGGGGAAGCACATGAGGATCTTGTCATTCACTTTAGTCAAAGTGATTTCCTTATCTAGAGTCCTTAGCTCACTGATAATGGGGCTGAGTCTGTTGTACATCACTTCCACTGTTTTAGCTTCATCCTTTTTGAAGTTTTCATATTGAGTGATGAGGTTGGATCTTCTATCCTTCCTCTCATCTACTGATCCAGCTACGATCTGGTTCAGGGAGTCCAAAATGGCCTTGGCTGATATGCACTCAACAACCTTTTGAAATATCTCATCTGAGATTGTTTGAGCCAATATGTTCATGGCTTTGGCATCAACTCTCTTTGCCTTTTTCTGTGCATCTGTCCATCCAGGGGGTGGAACTGCACTCATGTCTGTTGAATTTGATGGGGTTGAAGCCACTGGAGTTGGTGGTCCTGTTAAGATGGAATTAAATATATCCTCATCAATAGAATTCATGTAGAGTCTGATTCTTGCCTTCTAGAGTGTGAACTTGGACAAGTTATACACTAAAAGTCTGGTTCTTGCATATTCTTTGTTCTGTGCCATGCTGTATAGATCTAGAATATGTGAGAGAACAGATCTAACTTAGGATCTTTGGTTCAAGGGTTAGCTTGTACAACCAAAAGAACCTTCTCTGATACCAATTGAAAGATAGGGTTAGATCTGATATACTCTAGAAGGGGGGGGGGGGGGGGTGAACAGAGTATGTCTTAAAATTTTCTTCTTTAACAATATACTATCTTTACCTTTAACAACTATATCTAACTATCACTGATTAAAGTAAATCAAAGATCACAGAATATCTAACTAACACATCCACATCAAGAACAAAAAAGAAAGAGCAACCAGACAATACAAGAAATTTATAGTGGTTCCCCAAACAGGGTACATCCACTCTTCTACCACCCTTGGTAGGAATCCACTACAGGTTTTGCTCAGGTGACTGTCACCAGTTGAGTTTTTGATCAGGTGCTCAAAAACCAACCCAAGTCTTTTGGAAGGAGACTTGCAACCAGAATAATTTTGAAGGGAATTAAAACCCTGTATAGAAGTGGGAATGAGAGAGTGATGTAAGTCTTCTTTTCTCAAGTCAAAATGAGAAGACTGTGTGGATTCTTATTTGTTGTCAAAGCTCCCCTTGAGATCTTGAATTGTTCAGGATTGGAAGCTTTATTCAAGGGTGTAGGCCTTCAGCTTTTCAGAGATCCTTGACTGATTTGAATGTTGCTGTCACTTGAGATCCCTGAAAACAAAGAGAGAGAGAGAGAAAGAAAGACTCTTGATGGTGATGGTTGTTCTTTCTTCTTCTCTTGAAAGCAGTCAATTTTCTAAGAGATGTTTTTCACTGCCCTTTTTGGATGTTTTCTTTTTCTGTGACTCACGTTTATTATCAATCTCTTGCTCTTGTGTATATTGTTGTTTTATTGGCAGGGAGATGTATGTGATAACGACAACTTTCTCGAATTCAAAAAGAAAACTCTGCAATAAATGTTCAGCCGAAATCTTGGGAACAAAAAATGGCAAGAGTGCTGTCAATTATTCTATTCTATGTTTGTCCCGAGATATAAGCAATTAATTCCATGAGGATGTTAGCAATCAATGCTTCCAGTAATGGCTTTATTCAGAGAATAATGGTGCATTGATTTACAAGGGAATTAATAGCCTATAATAGATATAGAATGATGGGACAGAAAGAGAAAGAATAAATAACAAAATGTCTTACAGTTTTCGTCGACCTGAGATCAGCTTTCGTCGACCTCTAATCAGCTTTCGTCGAACTAAGATTTCGTCGACCTCTGATCAGCCTTCGTCGAACTGAGATTAGCTTTCGTCGACCTGAGCTCCGTGAATCAACTATTGTGCATAAACTGACTAATTCTGCGCTCTATGTTCGTCGACCTGAGACTGTGACGTTAGTCGACCTAAGAACTTGGTCAATCTGTTGGCATTGAGTGAATAACACATCTGGCGTTGAGTGTTCTTTGTCTCTGAGTCAGCCTTGGCTTTGAGTGAATTATGGCACTGAGTGTTGAAGAGTTAGTCGATCTGAGAATGAAGCTCCTCGAGCTCAGCTCAGAGATTCTAACTCTGAGTTAGTCGAGCTGAGCATGACTATCGTCGACTTGAGTTCGATGAATGTAGATTTCTTTTTTCTAATTCTTGATTTCTCTAAGGCTTGAGTCTTTGACAGTGTTGTAGGTTGTTCCTTTGATTTGTTGACTCTAAGAACATGGCCTAGACTCTAGAAACACATATTGTTTTTACCCTTCTATACAATATAGGTCACAACCTAAGAAGAGAACTTAAACCAAATCACCTAGGGGTTCCAACAATCTCTTTTCATTTCTATTGTTTTTTTTCTTGTTTTCTTTCCTAACAACTTTTGCAAGTTTTGGGTCGATGTTATAAAGCGGCCACCCCGACAAATAATCAGGGAAGCTTCCTTATAACATTTAATTTTGATTTATTTTGCTTTTCTTTTAAAATAGATTCTTAAACTTCATACTTAGTTTGAAACATTGAAGATAATGTTTATCTTTAAGTATGGAGGGGTAGCATAAAATAGTTCTAATTTTTAAGTTAATATTTTTTTTAAAAAATCAAGTCTTATTTCTTGCATTTATTTATTTATTTTTATAAAATTTTAGAACCTAAAATGAAAACTACATAAAATTTAGAAAATAAAAATATAATTTTCTAGAAAGGGAGGTTTGGGCTTGTCATCCTATCATATCTCATAGTACTGGTGCGATCCCCTCACAGGGTAGACCTCGGGAAGTCTAGGAATTAGCAAAAAAATTAGGAATTTTTTGTTTCATTTTGTTTATCAAAATCTCCATGTTTATTTAATTGTAAGTTTCAAGTGAATTAAAATTTTCATGTAGGCTAGGAATTTTTTGTGCTAGAATAGCCTTTGAATCATTTGAGTAAACATGTTGACTCATGTAGTGTCCCTAGTCAAACACATACGTATAAATAGCATTTGTGTAGAACTAATTTTTTGGCATAAATCTAAACTTATGAATTTTTTAATTTGCATATTTTTTTTATTTTATTTCTAAAATGAATCCGGTATAATCAAAAAGTAGTTTAGGCAAGTGTGTAGAAGATTATTAGAAAGCTATTACTTGATTCAATACCAAGGGTGTTCTTTCTCGATATTTAGAACTTGCCTCATGCTACTTTCGAAATATGTGCACTCAAGTATAATCAACTTTACGGAAATGATTTAGGCCCTTCTTTGGATAGTTTGAGCTAATGCTTCCATGCCAAAATCACTACCTTTGGTTACACACTTTTGAGCCTCTATCCTTTTTATCGATTCACCCACACCATTTCATCACCAAAACTAAAAAGCCCAACCCAATTATACACTTAAATTTTGAGCTAAATTATTGAAAAAAAGGGTGCTTATTTAAAGAGCAAAATTTTCATAGTGATATGCGGCCTAGGTATGCATACACATACTTGGAATGATTCCAACTATGAAGAGAAAAAGGGTGTTTATTCAAAAACCCAAAAAATACATAGTGATATGTGGCCTAGGTATGCACATGCATACGTTGAATGATCCCAACTATGAAAAGCAATCTCTTATAATGATATGCGTCCTGGGTATGCACATGCATACTCGAAATGATCCTAATTATGAAGAAAAAGAGAAATAAAATCTAGCTCAAAAACTCTTTGTTTAAGTGGAACGCGCCTTCTTATCACTGTTTACCGCATCCTTAAACCCAAGCCTTATGTTTAAGTCCTAAAGATCCATAGAGTTGATTTAGTATGAAGTGTAGTGGAGAAGGTGCAAGCAGGCAAGCCTATGGATTTCTATGGAGGCCACCCTGAGCGTCAACATCTAGCAATTTAATTCTCGACAATCATACTATTTTCTTCCTTTACATAACTTTAAGATTTCCCACTGACTCAATTTATAAGTAGAGATAAATGATTCAAACACATTTTTTTGAAAGATCATAAAATAGAATATATGCCAAGAACGTTTTTCTACTAAAGATACACGTCGGTGCAAGACTTCGCAATTTACTCTCTCATTTTTAAACCACTAGCTAGCATTATACTAAGTAATTTAGTCATCATTTTAGTCAAATTTCTTATTTGATATTTAAATATATTATTGTATTTATTTATTGTTTTTAAGAATATTTCACAAAATTAATATTTTATGTTCTAAACATATATAATTTGTTTTTTGTAGGAATACGGCAGGCCTGGGGGAAATTTACGTGCAATGTCTCGCTGCCACGTCCAAGGGATCACATACGAGTCCAACTTTTCAACATGGGGCTCGGTCAGATATATTCAATGCCACCACCACCCTGCATGGATGCAAACCCGAGCTCCTCCGGCCACACATGCAAACTACATTCATTATATATATATGAATGTATATATATTTATATAATAAATAAATAAATATATATATATATATATATATATATATATATATATATATATATATATATATATATATATATATATATATATATATGTATATAATATGTATATATAAGCAGCTCTGACCAGCATGCTACCCAGCAACCATGCAACAGCTTCCTCCACCACCAACCGGCCTCCTCCATACTATCACTTCAACATCCAATAACTCCAACTCAGCAAGTCCAGCCGGCCTCCTCCATGCAGCCACCTCAACAACAGCTCGGCCGCCATAGCATCTCGGCCACCAACAGTACTTCAGCCACGTGGATAGCAGAATTCAGCAACAACAATCTTCAATAGCTAGGCTGAATCCTGCCACCATTCAATGCTGCCGTTTCGCTCCAGCTCATCCTCCATGCAGCCTGAATCCCGCCACCATTAAATTCTGCAGTTTCACTCCAGCTCATCCTCCATGCAACCCGAATCCCGCCACCATGCAGGAATCCCGCCACCATTAGTCCCGCCAATTCTAGTACAACGTTGCAGCAGCTCGACCACAACCTTCACAAGGAATCTAGCCACCTGGATTACTGACATGGCACTCCAATAGCTAGGCTGCGGTTTCAACTTGGAAAAAGCATAGTAATCCCTCCTCCATGCATGAAACCCGCCTCAACTTTAATTAACCCACCATGACTCATCTCAACCTATGAAAAAGGCTATACTCGGGAATAGTGGAGAGAGCAGATTTTGGCAAGAGAATCCAATAAGTCACGATTGTCATTTTCATTTTGAGTAGAATTTTGAGATTAAGATCGGAGAAGTTTCAATTCGAAATCGCTCGTCAATTGGCCTCGTTTTTCTATCTTTATCTTGTTCGTTAATCTTGTACGCCTCTTTGTAACTTTGCTTTTGTTCCTCGTTTCTCCCTAGAAATTAAATTCAAATTTTATTTGCACTAAAAAAAATAATTCTATTTCAATTTTTATCTCTTGTTACCTTCATTTCCCTTTTTTTTTTCATGATGTCGCATTATTATAATAATGACTCCTCCATCCTCATGAGCAACTAATTTTTATAGTATCCGATCGCAATGATCTGAGGATGAGATAATTTTCGCTATAATTTTAATTTTATTTTTCTCAAATTGTTGAACGCATACGATTTATCGTTGATCAATTCATTGAAGCTATATATTATATATAATTTTCATAATGGTTTTCGCTCTTTAGTTAGCCGAGAGGCTATTAAGGCGAATCGATCACTCATTGGTAAAAAGAGTAAAACACAACCCTCGAGAGAGGACAACGTAATTCTTTCGGATTGGGGTAAAATCCAATAGAGAGGTTCACAACCTAAAACAAGTCTTAGGCAATGTGATTTGAGAACAAAAGTTCGGTCGATACACCTAAGCTTAGTTGAACCTAATCTTCGAAAGAAGGGTGTTCAAGCTTCGGGAACCTCCACGGTCAAAACCTCTTCAACAAGAGAATTGCACTCTATTTTCATTTCAATATTTTCAATTTCCGAGGTGATTCAAAGATCTGAAACTAGCTCTTAAACTATCGAATTAAGTCCGTTAATATTTCTAGTTTTAGATATTCGCAACCCCAACCCAAATTTCTATTGATAAAATAATAACGATTTTCAAAGTAGAGTTACTCAACCACCCCGAGTTTAATACGAACTTAGTTATTATAAACCTATACCACTTATGATACGGTACACTTGCCGTTATCGTTTGCAGGCATAGTTTTGCGCAATCATATACCGACCTACTACCCGGACCAGTTGGCTCTCTCCCTTTCCCTACTCGGAAAGGTCTTTGAGCCAGCTCTTCACCTTCCTTCTCGGAAGTGACTTAGAGTCCCAATAGATCCCCTAATCTAGACGTCCGTTCCCCAGGATGATTTCTCACGGAACCCTTCCTGGATTTCGACGACCTTCACTGGTCGATTTTCCTTACCCACAAACAATTAAAAAGAGAAAAATATAACAAGAGATTAAAGAAGATTTAAAGTGATTCTCCATAAAAAATGATCCATCCGTTTAGCGCTGCATGATCGGCACTAAATATCGTCATTTTATTGCACCTGATTAACTCCTCTTGATTGTACCAGTCCTTTACTCGCCAGAGCTCTTCGTGCACGAACGGGAGGGAGGCTCATTCTCTTCCTTCGACAGAGACGTTGGAACGGTGCTCAAAGGCCAGCACACAAACCATGGAATTCGAATAGGTCTCTCTCTTAGGTCTCCAGAAAAAGATCCGCACTTTTATACATCATGAAAAATAAGCTACCACCGGTGGTAGAGCTAGTGCCCATCAGTAGGTCGATGCATATAGATGTGACACCTATCCAGCCGATTTGGAAAAATATCCGAATAAAATATTTTTCCATTTCTTCGAGCTATCGCACCGTGGTATAGGACTATCGCTCGACGGTAGCACGCTGACTCGATGCTCATTGAGATAGCTAGCACGCCGCGGTAAAGAGATAGAGCCATGAGGTAGCTCATAAAGCGCCCTGAATTAATCCCAAAGCTAGAGTGGGCAGTAATGCTATCCCTGATAGGTAGGTTCTTGATGCAGGCTACCCCTCTGATAAGATCGTGATTGTTTAAGGCACACAAGTCGCTCTCTCACACTCTAATTTACGTACGCACAACGAAAACGCAGCCACTCTATTTGCGCTATTAACATCCACGCGCCAACACAAAGGTTCGCTAAGCCTATAGAGATCAAACACGAGGTATAGACCAATGTTTGATTAAGCGAAAATGACCTACACAATCCGAACGAGTGTTGTTGCACTAAAGAAATCTACCAAAAAAAATGGTTCGAAAGTGGCGATCTCTTCCAACAAAAAGAAAACTACGATTCACCAAGCATTTTGTTTGCTAGAAGATCAAGAAAACCAATGATGAAATGATTCGGATAAACCACAATTCGATCAAAGTTTCGAAACAACGATGCCATCTAGCCAAAGAAGAATCACACACGAGTGAAGGAAAGGAAATCGTTATCCTCACTTGAAGAAGTTGTTTTGTGGAAAATCGCTCTACTACGGTCCACCGTGGACACACCAGGAGGTTGAGTTCCAAGCCGAAACTTCAAGAAGCTACTTGAAAGTATCCAGCGTCTACCTAAATCACCTAGAGGGGGGTGAATATGTGATGTCTGTGTCTTTTCGCGGAATAAATCTACTTAAAAAATTAAGCACACATAAACTGAGATTTATAGTGGTTCCCTGAGTTGGGTACGTCTACTTTCCCACCTCGCCTATCTACCACGAAGGGCTAGATTCGGCTACTTCACCAAACTCAAATTTCTACAAATCTTACACCTCAGAGCCGCAACTCCTACAACTCGGAGACAAACCACCTACCACTCAGAGAACAACCTCTCCTACAACATGATCCATAACCGGATCTATGACTCGATCCATAAATAGATCTACAAATCAATCCATAATCGGATCTATAACTCAATCGACAAACAGATCTACAACTCGGAGAAAAATCTCCTACAAATGAAAAGGAATATTACAATATAATAAAGATTACAAGTCTTCACTCCTGACATTCTTCTATTATGTAGATCTTGAAATTGTGGAGAACTCAGAAAATAGAAATCCTCTAAGACCTTGAATCTTGAATCTTCAATCGGCTAGATCTGGAGGAATAGAGATCTTCAGAGAATAGCTATCCAGTCGTACGGGTCGATAAAGATTGAATCGTGCAAAGTTCACTGTGGTCGGCCGATCAGAGTTCGTGTATAGCATAGGAGGTCGACGAGTTATTTTTGGAAAGTTTATCGATTTGAAAATTAGAACAATTTGCAAGATTAAGGTTGAATTAAAATCCACCCTAAGTATTTATAGACTTCTTCAAATGCAACGATTATAAGAGAAATTCCAAAAATAAACTCATGAAAAATCACTGTGCATGGCCGCCGCAACCCGAGCCTGAAAAAAAAATTTGTCGGAAAAATGACCTAAGTCATATTCATCGAGTATCATCGAGTATCGCTAGTATACTCACCGAATAGTCATTGATATACAACGAATTTAACTTAGAGAAATTCAGCTCAAGCTGGCTAGCCACTCAACGCCAAGCCTGGAATCATACTCGACGAATTTGTCGAGTATCAGCTAGTATACTCGATGAATTCATTGAGTATAGGCTAGCAGACTCAACGCTCTCGACACTGTCGATGCACTCGACGCCAAGAAGTACTCAACGCTCTCGACGCCATGATGCACACGACACTCTCAACGCTTAGATGAACTTGACGAATTTTCCTTAAGAAAAATCAGAGAAGTAGTGTCAAGATTATTCGACGAATTCGGCGTGTATCGTCATGTATATTCGATGAATTCGACGAGTATCGTTAGATACATTCGACGAGTATACTTGATGATACTCGATGAATTTTACTTAACTATTTTTCCAATCTTTCTAGATATTTCACCACAAGTATATAAGAGGAATTCGATGAGTGATAGTAAGTATATACGACGAATTCGATGAATATTAATGATACTCGACGAATATCCCTTACGATACTCGACGAATTTTGCTTGGGTAAAATTCTGTTCTATTGAATTTTGAGATCTTCTTCTTCCTTGAACCTCCTCATGTACTTCGAATAGAAGTACACTCAGATAGAGAGATTACACATGAGTCAATACAATGGCGTATACAATGAGGAATTACATCAGGCCTGTCTGCCTTGATCCTTCTGATGCTGCCAAACAAAATAAGCCCTTGGCTTAGGATAATACTTTGGAGGGGCTGGAGGTGCAGACTCATCATTCTTGTGATTTTTGAAATGTATTCATCTCTTGGCAGAGGTTAATTCATATTTAAGCCATTCCTCTTGATCGTAATGGTTCCATATGTTCTCATTTCCAAGATCAATTAGGGTGAAGGTGTCTAGAATGATTCCTCTTGAAGTAGGACTCCAAACTTCACCAATTTCTCTGTCTCTGGCAGACAGTTCTCTAGTAGGGTATGATCTTGTAGCATAAGGGCCTTCACCATACTTTCTTCTCTTGTAGACTAGAGCAGGAGGAATGTCTTCAACAGCTTGAACTTTTGATATATTAGCAGCAGCAATAGCAGGTCTTTCCTAAGAGAGATCTCGTGTGTCTGTCCAATAATGAGAGTAATACTTAGTATGATGAACTTCATCATGAGTAGGCACAACAGGTACTTGAGAGCTAAAAATTTGACCATGCAGCCACATAAAGTTGTTATAGCTGTAGTCATTTGCCTTTTTGAAATTTTCTACAATAACAGCTTCAACTGCAATAACATTAGCTTTCATAGCCTCCTCCCCCTTTCTGACTTCATCAATGACATCATTAGAATAAGCAGGAAAAGTGCTGTCAAAATGAGCCATCGATCAGTTGTGGGCATCAATCATTGCCTTTGTGTTCGTATCAACATTATCAAGAACTTCTGAAGCATACTTGAGTCCTTTCATGTTAAGCGTGATTGATTTTCCACCCTCAAAATACAATGAATCAAGCTTTGTATCAATCTTGTTAATCTGAATTTTAACTTCTACAAGGCCATTGTTAACATCTTGCTCAGTTTCCTTGACCTTGTCCAGAACCTTCTACATGCAGGCTTCAAATTGCACTTGCTATCTTGCCAACATAACCTCTATTGTCTTCAAAATAGAACTATCAGCACTAGAGGTGGCAACATCTTCAGAACGAATATGTGGGAGAGAGGGCAGATCTTCACTGGGAGACTCATAGATCGGAGATAATCTTGCTTTAGAAATCAACAAAGGCACTGTAGCAGCTAGGATAGGAGGATGCTCCTCTGCATCTCCTTCCTCATCAGAAACATCTACTACCTCCTCTGGAATAACTAGAGGAGTACATGTTGCCTTGGAAACTCTTTTCTCAAGGTTGCGGATAAACCTATCAACCTCGGTAGCAACCGATATCGCAGACTGAGTCACCTCCCCCTCAGAAGATAAGGCATGAACAATTTCTGGGAGAGGGACAATCAGGTTCTCTACTGAAACATGCTCAGAACCATCATTTACATTATCAGCAGCTCTGGTCTCATCATCAATGACCATAACCTCATCTGTAGATATCTCATAATCATCCACAGTCAAATCATCATCAACAATAATATCCAAAGCATCATCAATCTCTTGTTCAGAAGGAGCTAGTACCTCATCATAAGCATCCCCATCCACAACCTTAACATGCACTATCTCCTCAACAACAGTTCGAGCAATCTGAGCAATCTGAGCAACCTCTGTTAGAAGATTCTCTGTCTCTAGAACTGTTTCAACTAGCTCTTCCTCTGCTCCTGCACTCAATCTCTCAGGAGTTTCCCTGGGGGTGGAGTAGGAATTCTATCCTCAGGAGCTTGATATACCTCCTCCATAGGCAAATTTGGGGCTCCCCCTTTCCTCAAGATCCTCCTATCCCACCTTGAGAAGATAGTTGAGTCAATCTTCTTCAGGTGATGGATAGGAACACCTTTGGTCATATCGAACTTGTCACCATCCATTTGATCCAGGTACAAGCTGATAATCCTTCCAAAGTTGGGTGTGCGAAGACTGTCCTTGATTTTTCTCAAACAACATCACATCCCAGTTCATTCTATTTCTGCAGATTATTGTTACTAGAATCTTGATCATTTCTGATGACAGATAGCCATGGGATCCTGTCTTGCATAACAACACTTTACCAATGATGTCTGCTAGTATCTTGTCTTTGTCATTCCTTCCTTTACTTTTAACAACCTTGGTGCCCCTTGGCAATCCACAGACCAATAATGCCCTTGTGAAGTCTTCCTCTTCGAGGTGATCTACTTCTTCACAGGCAGGAAGCCGCAAGTATCTTGTCAGGAGGGATGCTTTTACTCGAACCTTAGTCTGTTGAACTCTGCTTTTGATGACGGTATCTTCACGTCTAAGCTTTACATTCTGGAAGAATTCAAGGACATCTTTGTACATCACCTTGCTAGGGTGTTCGAGGATAAAAGAGAGGCTGACAGTTTCAAGTATCGAGATCACATTCCTAAATTCATCTGACATCAAAACAAAACCTGTTCAAACTAATTCTTCACACCCTAGACACCCACTTGTGGTTCGAGGAGCCATGGGGAATCATAAATTCGCAGAAATTCAAAAAAGGGCTCTAGACTGTGATTGATGTCACAGAAGGAGTTGGCGATAACAGGACGTTAGAATCACACCACTGAGTGAAATCATGTCTGGATGTTGGAAAGCTTTGTTTGAATCACTTGCTCTGAACTAATCGAAGAGAACGGTGCAGGGCTACGAGATGGAGACGACGAACCTTGTGCTGGAGCCGAAGGGTCGGGAGGACAGTTCGGCAAATTTAGCTGTTATGGTTTCGAAGAAATGTACCGTGGTTTCCCGACTCTTGATTATTTATATATATATATATATAATTTTAAATTTGACCTAGAAAGGCGTATACCTGATATTCGGTAGCTCTTCGGATCCAATATAGAAAGAGAAATTTTGACCTAAGATAAATTCGGCGAGTTTAACCGGACGCAAGGTCAGATTCGACGAGTATAAACATGTATTTCCGACGAATCACTGAAATTGCCGTCCGATATTCGACGAATTTCCCTTGGAAAAATTTTCTTCCTTGATGAATTTCCCGAGAGAGTTCCTGTCTTCTTGGCCTTCTTCATGAGTCTTTGTTCAGCATGACTTATTCCATTTTGAAAAACGAGAACTTGGCCTCGTCCAGCGGCTTTGTGAAAATATCTGCGATCTGGTTATCCGAAAATACATAGCTAAGGGCTATATATTTGTTCTCCACATGCTCCAGATGAAGTGATATCGCACTTCAATGTGCTTTGTCCGGCTGTGAAAGACTGGATTATGCGTGATTGCGATTGTGCTTGATGAGTCGCAATACATTGGAATCTCTCTAAACTTCAGGTTATAGTCTTCGAGTTGATTCCTGATCCATAGAAGCTGTGCGCAACAACTATCGGTAGAGATGTACTCTGACTCAGCAGTTGTGGTTGCCACACAATTTTGCTTCTTACTGCTCCATGAAATAAGCCGTCTTCCGAGAAATTGGCACGTCCCAGAAGTGCTTTTCCTGTCATCCCTGCTTCCTGTAAAATCTACATTTGAAATACCAGTTTGCTCAACATCATTACTTCTCAGGTATCATAAGCTAAGATTTGGTGCACCCTTAAGGTATCTTAAAATTCACTTTGCAGTGATGTAATGAGATTCCTTAAAGTTCACCTGAAATCTAGTGCATACGCATGTTGAGAACGTTATGTCTGGTCTACTTGTAGTAAGGTAGAGCAAGGATCCAATTATGCTTCTGTACTTGGTTTTATCAAAAGGTTTCCCTTCTCATCCTTGTATAGAGACATAGTTGAACCCATTGGATTCCTTATAGAGGTTGCGTTATCCATTCCGAATTTCTTAAGAAGCTCCTTGGTGAACTTCTTCTAAGAGATGAAAATTTCATCTTCAAATTGCTTCACCTGAAGTCCTAGAAATACTTCAGCTCTCCCATACTGCTCATTTCAAACTTCCCTTACAGTAAGGTAGAGCAGGATACCCCTGCTGGGCAGAATCAAAGAGCATGCCGCCCCTGCTAGGCGGACTTAGAAGGCAGGCCGCCCCTACTGAGCAGACTCGAAGAACAGGCTGCCCCTGCTGGGCGGGCTTTGAAGGGAAGGCCGCCCCGGTTGGGCAGACTCAGAAGGCAGGCCGCCCCTGCTGGGCGAACTTGAAGAGCAGGCCGCCCCTGTTGGGCGAGCTTTGAAGGGATAAAAGGAGGGGTTAGATCTGACTTATTCTAGAGGGGGGGGGGATGAATAGAGTATTAAAATTTTTGGTTGTTCTAAACTTTTATATTAGAGCGAAAGTAGGTGATACCAATAATATATAAAGAAAAGAAAAATAGGCTAAGTTATTCTATTTATCACAGCCACAACAAGAACAAAACAAAAAATGAGCACAACCAGATAACACAAGAATTTTATAGTGGTTCCCCAACTGGGTACATCCACTCTTCTACCACCCTGGTAGGAATCCACTAGCAGGTTTTGATCAGGTGACTACCACCACAATATCAATTTGTAGTGAGATATCACAATCCTTTAGGCTTTTGATCAGGTGCCCAAAAACCAACCAAGTCTTTTGATCAGGTGACTTGACAACCAAGTAGTTAACTTTTGAAGGGAGTTAAAATCCTTTTACAGGAGGTGAGAGGAGGTGATGGTGTCTTCTCTTTCTCTAATCAATAGAGAAGACTAGTGGATCTGGATGTTGACAAAGCTCCCCCTAAGAAGTTGAATGGTTTAGGAAGACTAGAGCTTTGCTTCAGGGTGTAGGTCTTCAGCCTTATTTTGCCAATAATCAGGAATCCAGTAGATAGATATTGAAAGAATGTCTCTGAAGATTCCAGGATCTAAAGATGAAGAAGACTCTTGATTTGTGATGAATGTTCTTCTTCAGATTCAGGAATGACAGGGATGAAAGTAGATTGCACTATGAGAGAGTTTTGAAGGTCCAGTCTCTATCTCGGTATATTCTCGTGTACAGTCAGTTCTCTTTTTTTTTTTATTTCTGTCTCTTTTGGGGCTGATCGATTACCAGATTGAAAAGAGAAAACTCTTTTATATTCTGCAATCAATTTGTCCTTTGAATTTTGAATTCAGGCATTAATTGATGACTAATCTGGAGAATACAAATGGCTGGAATGTCTGTCATAAATGAGTTTCCCCAACTATCTCTAATAAAATAAGCAAGTAATTATCCTGATGAATACCATAATTAATGCTACCAATAACGGCTATATTCAAAGGAATATGAGCATTAATTACTCAAGAATATTACAACTATTTAATATAGAAAGTAAGGGACAAAAGGAAGAAAACTTCTCATTTTGGAGCGGGGAAGAAATCGTCGATTTAAGAACGGAATTCGTCGACCTGAGATCCAAGATCGTCGACCTGAGAATTCCAGTTCGTCGACTTGAGCTTTGTGAACTGCGTACTGAGAATGACTTGCCAAATCTGTACTCTGAGTTCGTCGAGCTGAGAATCTGTCTGAAGAATACTTATCGTTTACCTGAGCTCAAATATCATCGAGCTCAGCTCAAGGAAATAACTCAAAGTTCGTCGATCTGAGATCGATGATCGCCGAGCTGAGTTCGAAGAACTTTGAACTGAACAATCTGATCTTTGAATCTTCTAAGTCTGAGTCTGCTGAGGTCCTCTACTGGCTAGTCTATGAAGGTTGAACCTAAAGACTTAGCCTAAACTCTAGGACTGCTAGACTTGACCCTGGCTATATAAGGTGGGTCAGACTTAACCTAATTTCATGAACCTAGCCCAAATCTAGATAGAGATCCAACAATCTCCCCTAATTTGGGTGAGGTCACTAACACAAAATAAAAGAAACAATCATAAAGCAAGAAAACATATATCTGATAGAAATAAAACATTCAGCAGACATTTACAAGATGTGCTTCATGATAGAGTTAAAAAAATAAGAACAACACAATAACAAAATCACTATTTCTGTTTAGGAATTGCTTTCTCTGACTTCTCAGCAGGCTGCTTGAATATGATTTCTCTATTTGGATTAGCAGCTTCTCCTTTTGACATGAACATGTCAGATGCACCAATAATGTTGAGAGAAGTTTCTCTGGGCACTACAGCTTCTGGATGTAGTTTCATATAATCATCAACATTGAAAAATTTATTTGCCTTTGCATACCTTTGAAGTTCCTCTTTTCTTAATGAAGACATGGTTGAAAATTGAGAGGGATCCTTTCCTTCAGCTTTGGCTTTATTAATTTGAGAGAGTCCTATCAGTTCATGAAATCTAGCCATTTTGGCAGAGATCTCCTGTTCTGGATTTACAAAAGGAATTGGAGGAGAATCTGACCTTTTTGGACTAGAGTCTTGCTTTGATTCATCAATATTGTCTGTAGGAGTTCTCTTGGTTGAAGCTGGAGGAGGATGACTTTGAGAAGATTGCTGACTTCCATGCTTGGAATGTCTTTGATATGTCTAGGTCACTGGAGCATCTCTTTGAGTAATATTTCCAGAAGAACCTGAAGAAGGAGGAGGAGGAGGAGGAGGGTCTTTCCTAAATTGCCTTGGAGGAGACCTGCACCTTCTCCTCTTCTTCCTTTCTTTTAATTTTGTTCATTCTTGGATAGCCACATCCATTGAGGCATCCCTGTGTATGGAGTTATCTTTTGTAAGATATAGTAAGGGGTGCCATTGTTAGGATTAGGCTTAGGAGCAGCCTTTGGAACAATCTTTCTCTTCTTGGTAACTTTCTTCTTAGATTTAGGATCAACAGAATCATCAGAATCATCATCTGTGTCATCTTCAGAAGAACTTTGAGGATTATTATATAAAACATCTTTTTTTTATTGTTTCCTTTGAAATCTGTTTACCAGTCTAAAGAGGAGCTTGAGGTTGAACAACTACAGGAAATGCAACAATCTCTGTGACCATCTGTGATTCTTCTATGTCTTTGTCAGTCAATAGAAAAGCATTCAGCTCAGGATCATTTGGCATCTGTGCAATCTCTTGTGCAATCAAATCATCTAGGATGGGAATAGGACTGTCATCCATAGCATAGGTTGGGCCTACAGATTCCACAATCATGTTAACAACAAAACTTGCCTTCAGTTGACTAACAACTTCAGGACTTATAGGAGAAGTATAGCAAACTATAGCCAAGGGTGGATTAACTGCTGGAAGGAAACAATTCAGATAAATTATACTGAAGGAATGTAATAAACAAAAAATGTCTACTTAGGGATTGATAAAACAATCACCATCAGTCACAATATCTACAATCAGCATATCTACATCCAAAATATCAGCCTCTAAAACCATATCAACATCTGATAACTCAGCTGTCTGCAAAACTGTTTCTGCTGCTGCTACTGTTGCTACTAGAGCTGCTTCTTCATTGAGTATCTCCCCCTGCCTGGTTTCAGTAAGTACTGGAATCAGGCCCCTTGTTGAAGAAGAAGGGACAGAGGAGGCAGAAAGTAGGGCAACAAGAGATGAAATGGAGGCAGCAAGTGGTGAAATAGCCTCTATTATGAGTTGTTTGATGACTGGAGTGATGCGGTCAAGGATGGAGACAATGAAGGGAGAATCTACGACCATGAACTCAGGAGGGGTTTGAGTGGATACAGATGGATTGAGGGTGGATGATGATGGATGAGAGGATGAAGAATCTGGCATTGGCTCATATTGAGGTGATGGAGTATAGATGGGGGATGACATCAGTTCAAATGATGGTAAGGAAGATATGTTGTGAAGGGGGATATCAGTAGGATGTCAAGGAAGAGGGGATAGAGGAGGAGTGACATGCTCTGGTATAGTAGCATGCACTGGATATGAATTAGTGATGATTGATGTTCAGGAGATTGATGTGATGTAGGAGAATGGACTGAAGTATGAACTGGTGAGGAAAGTTGGACTGGGGAAGCTGGAGGAGTTGGTGTATGGGCTTGAGAGGTAGAAGTATGCTGGAGGGATGTTGAAGTTGTTTGATCATGAGGAGGTGGAGGTGGAATGGAAACATCTTCAGTAGGGTGGGGAGTGACTGGAGCAGCCCTAGTACTCTCAGAAGGTCTTGAGGAAGTGGAGGAAGCCTTGGATGGCTTGGAGATATTCCTCACCCATTTGAAAAATAAGGTGCAAGTAAGCCTCTTGGAGGCATTAATGAATATGGTCGGGGAGACCAGGGATTCAGAGCCTTGGCCTGAAGGAAGATTTCAAGAATTCTTCCAAAACACACCTCTTTCTTGGTATTTTTCTTCTTAATCATCTCAAACATGATTCTAGCCCAATTCACGGGCTTCTTATTCACAACAGCACACATCACAAAGAATTGCTGCCTAGTGATGTAATCATGGGCTGTGTGCTTGCCCAGCAGTACCTTTCCTACAACATCTGTTAGAAACTTGTAGTCAGCAGATAAATGTTTATTTAGCAGTTTATGGGGTGTATCTCCAGAATACCCCATCTTAATCAACATCTCATCAAATTCAGCACTGTCGATCTCTAACTCTTCTTCTCCATTAACTAACACAAAAATATCAGTTAGGATGGCGTGGGTAAGAGAGATGACGTTACCCGATATGGTTCCCGCCATAGTATCAGTATCTGGAGAAGAAGAAGTGAAAACCCATTCTCTAATTTCTGTCGCCGCAATCTTTATTTTGGTGGTCATCAGATTCTTCAACTGTAGATCTTCAAAAAATTTCAGAATGTCAAGGAAAATCTGATCAGAGAGTTGGAATGACTCGAAATATATATCAAAACCCATGTCAAACTTCATTGCCGCAAGAGCGCTTGCTGGAATCGCCATTGAACACCTGTAAAGGAAACATAGAGAGATCAAGTGCAAGGGGAACAGAAAGTGTGGGATGGAGCTCGAAGAAAACCTAGATATAAGGTTTTCAGTATATGAAATGACAAACTCCGTCCTGCGAAAAAGAAAAATTCTTCGATCTAAGGTCGACGAAATATTTTATCGATAAAAGAGTTCGTTGATCTCAGTCTGAAGAAGGGAAAACTTTTCGTCGTCCTTAGGTCGACAAAATTTTTCTGAAGCCAGTTCGTCGATCTCCAATCGACAAAAATGACTTACATAGAGAGTTCGTCGATCTCAAGTCAATGAATTATCTCAAGAACTTTTCTCAATTCGTCGATCTCAGGTCGACGAACTGTGGCAAATTCTTCGACTACAGAAAGATAGTTAAATTAAAGCTTCTCCATTAATCATACCAAGCTGATTTAGAAAGAACAGATTGTTTCTTTCATCCAAAGGTTTGGTGAAGATGTACGCTCTTTGCAAATCAGTGTAGATGTAGACAAGATTAATTTTCTTTTTGTCCACACACTCTCTAATGAAATGATGCCTTATCTCTATATGCTTAGTTCTGCTATGATGGACTAGATTTTGAGCAATAGAAATTGCACTTGTATTATCACAGAGTAAGGTTGAATTATTTAAGTTGTATCCATAATCTAGGAGTTGGTTTTGAATCCACAGCATCTGTGAATAGCAACTGCCAGCTGCTATGTACTCAGCTTTTGATGTTGATATAGACACAGATGTTTGCTTTTTGCAAAACTAGGAGACAAGTCTAGCACCAAGGAACTGGAATGTTCCTGATGTGCTCTTCCTGTCCACTCTACATCCAACAAAGTCAGCATCTGAGTATCCAGTTAACTCAAATTCTGACTCAGTTGGATACCAGAGTCCTAGATTTGGGCAACCCTTTATATATCTTAAAATTCTTTTAAGAAAAATAAGATGAGATTCTTTAGGGTTCACTTGGAACCTAGCATAAAGGCATGTAGCAAATATTATGTCTGGACTACTTGCTGTGAGATACAATAGGGACCCAACAATTCCCCTATATAATTTCTGATCAACAGGCTTTCCATGTTCATCAGAGTCAACCATAGCATTGGTAGCCATGGGTGTTTTCTTTGTTAAGGCATCTAGCATCCCAAATCTTTTGATTAGCTCCTTAGCATACTTGGATTGGGATATGAAGATGCCATCAGGAACTTGCTTCACTTGGAGGACAAGGAAGTAAGAGAGTTCACCCATACTACTCATTTCAAACTTTGAATGCATTAGTCAGGAAATCTTTTGCATAGTTTGGAATCAGTAGAGCCAAAGATAATATCATCTACATAAATTTATACTAACAAAATTTTATGTTTATGATGCTTAATAAATAAGGTCCTATCTACAATGCCTCTAGAAAATTTATGCTTTAACAAGAAGCTAGCTAAGGTCTCATACCAAGCTCTTGGAGTTTGCTTTAAACCATAGAGAGCTTTATGCAATCTAAAGACATAAGATGGATTAGTTGTAGAGATAAATCCTGGTGGTTGCTCCACATATACTTCCTCTTTGAGTTCTCCATTCAGAAATGCACTCTTGATATCCATTTTATAGGCCTTAAACTTTTTGAAGACAGCATATGCAAGGAAGATTCTTATAGCCTCAAGCCTTGCAATAGGGGAAAATGTCTGATCATAGTCAATGCCTTCCTCTTGCCTATAGCCTTGAGCTACTAGCCTTGCCTTGTTCCTTATGATAATGCCCTGGGCATCAAGTTTATTTCTAAATACCTACTTAGTTCCAATGACTAGGTAGTCTTTGGGTCTTGGAACAAAGTCCCAAACTCTACATCTCTCAAATTTGTTGAGCTCCTCTCGCATTGCCATAATCCAGAGTGGATCCTGCTCTACATCTTTTATAGATTGGGGCTCAATTTGAGATATGAAGCAGGCATGCATCAAGTCTTGGTTGAGTTGACGCCTTGTCTGCACACCTACTGATATGTCTCCTATTACTTGAGATACAGGATGATCTCTAAGTATGACCAGATCAGTTGGTGGAGTTGGTTCAACAACAGCCTTGGGAGTTAATTCCTCTTATGGAATTATGTGGGATGTTGTTGGTTTATCATCTATTTCAGTGAAATCATCTTCACTGTCTTCAGAGTTTTGTGGAGAGGTATGGGCATTAGCCTTATTGGTGAGGTTCAACTCATTCAACTGCTCACACAAATATGGTACCTGCAAAGATTCACTGGTAGAAGAGTTCTTCTCCTTGTAAAACATGTTAGTCTCATCAAAGGAAATGTGTACAGACTCTTCTATTTTCATTATAGATTGATTATAAACCCTATATGCCATGATGACTTGGGAATATCCCATAAAAATTCCCATTGCAGCCTTGGCTTCAAACTTTCTAATATATTTCTTGTCATTATTGTGAATGTAACACAAACAACCAAAAATCTTAAAGCAATCTACTTTAGGTTTCTTACCTTTAAGTAATTTATAGGGAGTCTTGCCCTTAAGCTTATGTATCAAACTCCTGTTCAGGACATAGTTTGCTGTGCTTACAGCCTCTGCCCAAAAAGGATAGTGGCAAGTAAGCATCTGCAAGCAATGTACCCACAGCTTTAATTAGTGTTCTATTTTTCCTTTCAGCTACCCCATTTTTTAAGGAGTTCTAGGAGCAGATAAACAATGTCTGATACCTTCCTCCTCACAGAATCTTTGCATGGAAAGAGACTCAAACTCAGTACCATGGTCACTTTTGATCAATGCAACTGGAGTAGAGTACTCAATCATTATTCTCTTAAGAAAATCTATAAGAACCTTGAAGTTATCTGACTTATTTCTCAAGAAGAACACCCAAGTGAACCTTGAGAAGTCATCTACAATCACTAAGGTATAAGATTTTACTCCTAGGCTTTGTACATCAACGGGTCCAAAAAGATCCATGTGGAGCAAATACAAAATCCTAGGTGAATCACTTTTATTAATGGCTTTGAAATTATTTTTAGTTTGATTGCCTAATTGACAAGCCCTACAGAGACCTTCCTTCTTGTAGGGACCGGAAGGTAATCCTCTAATAAGGTTGTCCCTAGATAGCTTAGCAATGTATTTTAAGTTAGCATGACCTAATCTTTTATTCCAAAGTTCATTATTATTATTGATTTGGTTGAACAGACATATTTCAGACCTAGCAGACTTAAAATTTACTTTGTAAATATTTCCTACTCTAGATCTAGTTAAAACAATCTTATTATCAACAGAAGAAATAATGCAAGAGGATTTATCAAAGGATAGCTGAAACCCTTCATCACAGAGTTGACTAATGGAAATCAGGTTGTGCTTTAATCCACTTACATAAGCTACTTTCTTGAATGCGACAACTCCAATCTTTACATCTCCATAGCCTTTAATCTGGCCACAGTTGGAGTCACCAAAAAATACTTTAGGACCTAGCTTGGACTTATAGTTGGATAGATTGTCGTTGCTTCTAGTCATATGTTTTGAACAATCACTATCCAGATACCACTGTTCTTCTATGGTAGGATAGTCTTTCACCTGTACAAAAATAGATTAGATATTCTTCACCTAGGTTACCTTGGGTTCTTGTTGATTTATATAACTAAAGCTGGTAATATATGAATATTCAGGTTGAATTTTGTAACCTAAGGGATGATATTTTCTTGGTGGAATTATCTATTGGTTAAAAGGATTAATGCTCTGTCTAGGTTGATTAAAAATCCTGTTGGAATAAAAATTTCTGTTATTATAAACTGGGGTCGACAAATTATGGTACGTTCGTCTATCTGAGGTCGACAAACGGGGATGAGTTCATCGAACTCCACTTAGAGAATGAAGGTATTCATTTTCTGGGCACCAATTTCGTCGATCTCTGGTAGACGAACCATACTGGTTTCGTCGATCGCAGTTCAGAGAATAGTTATAGTAGAAGTTTGCGTTCGGAGTCTGTCGACTTGAGCTCGACGAACTGTACACATTTCGTCGATCTGACTTCGACAAAATCTGCTGAGCATAGTTCTGGTTATTATTTTTCTTACTCTTTCTCATTTTCTTATTCTAATGTTTAAGTTCTGTTTGATTAAGATTATTATCTTCTAATTTCTCCATACCCTTTCCAGAAACAAATTTTATTGGGGTAGTTAATATGTTTTTCTGAATAAGTGGGGGTTGTCTTGATGAAGCACCTAAGCCCAACTTGCCATTAAGTGTGGAATTCATTGTGCTTGTGATGTTCATCAAATTGATACTTCTCCCATTCAGGGATTCTTCAAGTTGCCTTGCCTCAGACAATTCAGTCTTTAATTTAATGATTTGTTCATTAGCTAGGGTGATTTCATCCTTTAATTTATTATTTTCTGACAGTAGGTTTTCTTGTTCATTTACTTTCTCTCTAAGTTGTTTAATTACTTTTTCAGAGTTAATTAAATCAAGACATAAAGATTTAAATTCAATTTTAAATTCATCTGAATCAAAATCAAAAGAGGATAATACCTGATCCTCTTCAGATAGAGGTTCTTCAGTGTCTAATTGGTCAGCTTCAGAATGGGTGCTTGATGCATCAATGGCCATTAAGCATATTTCCTTGGCCTTTGCTTCCTCTTCATCTTCACTGGAGCTGGAATATGAAGGTTCTTCTTCAGTATCACTCCAGGTTTCAGCAATGAAACCTTTCTCCTTCCTTTTGTGCTTGCTGGAGAAGGGCTTATTGTAATGTTATTTCCTGGTTTCTTTTTCTCTTCTCCTCTCCTTATTTTGGTTCTCTGGACACTCTGAGATGAAGTGTCCAGGCTTCCTGCAGCCAAAACAAACACCTTCTTTAGTTGGTGTTTTGTCATACCTGGGCTTGTCATCTTGCCTTGATGACTTTCTTCTAAAATCTTTCTTGCCCATCTTGTAGAATCTCTTGGCTAAGAGACTCAGGAATTCTTCATTAATTATTGGGGCTTCTGATTCTTCATTTGCCTTGAAGGCTATGCTATGCTCCTTCCTTGAGGGTGTGGAAGTCTTATGTTCAACAACCTCTCTGGATTTGATCAACTTCTCATAAGACTTGAGCTTGCCAAGGAGAGATTCAGTGGAAATCTCATTTAAACTTTTGGCCTCCTTGATTGGACATATCCTGGAGTCCTAAGTGCTGGGTAAGCATATTAGAATTTTGTCATTTATCTCAGTTAATGAGATGTCTTTATCCGGGGATTTTAGCTCACTGATGATAACACTTAGTCTGTTATACATATCAGCCACTGATTTAGATTCTTCCTTTTTGAAGTTCTCATACTGTGAGATGAGGTTGGATCTTCTATCCTTTCTCTCATCAGCTGAACCTGCCACCATCTGGTTTAGAGTGTCCCATATCTGTTTTGCTGAAGTGCATTCAGTCACCTTTTGGAAGATATCATCAGACATGGTTTGAGCAAGTATATTCACAGCTTTTGCATCAGCAATCTTGGCTTTCTTCTGAGCATCAGTCCACTCAGGTGGTGGAACTGCATGAGTGCTTGAAGTTGATGTGGATGTAGTCTCTACTGTAGGTTGAGGGGGTCATGTCAAAATAGAATTAAAGATTTCTTCATCAATAGAATTCATGTAAAGCATGATTCTTGCCTTATAGATGACAAACTTATTTAAGTTGCATATTGGAGGTCTGGTGCTTGCATAATCCTTGTCCTGTGCCATGCTATAAGAAGTAAGCTAGAGAAATTTAGATCTAAGAAGGATCTATTGGTTCAAGTGTTACCTTGTTCAACCAAGAGAACAACCCTCTGATACCAATTGAAAGGAGGGGTTAGATCTGACATACTCTAGAGGGGGGGGGGGTGAATAGAGTATTAAAAAATTTGACTGTTCTAAACTTTTATATCAGAGTGAAAGTTGGTGATGCCAATAATATATAAAGAAAATAAAAATAGGCTAAGTTATTCTATCTATCACATCCACAGCAAGAACAAAACAGAAAATGAGCACAACCAGACAACACAAGAATTTTATAGTGGTTACCCAACTGAGTACATCCACTCTTCTACCACCCTGGTAGGAATCCACTAGCAGGTTTTGATCAGGTGACTGCCACCACAATATCTATTTGCAGGGAGATATCACAACCCTTTAGGCTTTTGATCAGGTGCCCAAAAACCAACCAAGTCTTTTGATCAGGTGACTTGAAAAGCAAGTCATTAACTTTTGAAGGGAGTTAAAACCCTTTTACAAGAGGTGAGAGGAGGTGATGGTGTCTTCTCTTTCTCTAATCAATAGAGAAGACTAATGGATCTTGATGTTGACAAAGCTCCCCCTGAGAAGTTGAATGGTTCAGGAAGACTGGAGCTTTGCTTCAGGGTGTAGGTATTCAGCCTTGTTTTTCCAATAACCAGGAATCCAGTAAATAGATATTGAAAGAATGTCTCTGAAGATTCCAGGCTCTTAAGATAAAGAAGACTCTTGATTTGTGATGAATGTTCTTCTTCAGATTTCAGGAATGACAGGGATGAAAGTAGATTGCACTATGAAAGAGTTCTGATGGTTCAGTCTCTGTCTCTGTATATTCTTGTGTACAGACAGTTCCCTATTTTTTTAATTTCTATCTCTTTTGGGGCTGATCGATTATCAGACTGAAAACAAAAAACTCTTTTATATTATGTAGTCAATTTGTCCTTTGAATTTTGAATTCATGCATTAATTGTTGACTAATCTGGAGAATACAAACGATTGGAATATCTGTCATAAATGAGTTTCCCCAACTGTCCCTAATAAGATAAGCAAGTAATTATCCTGATGAATACCATAAATAATGCTGCCAATAACGACTATATTCAAAGGAATATGAGCATTAATTACTCAGGAATATTACTGCTAATTAATATAGAAAGTAGGGGACAAAAGGAAGAAAACTTCTCATTTTGGAGCGGGGCAGAAATCGTTGACCTAAGAACAGAATTCGTCAACCTGAGAATTCCAGTTCGTTGACTTGAGCTTTGCGAACTGCGTACTGAGAATGACTTGCCAAATCTATACTCTGAGTTTGTCGAGCTGAGAATCTATCTGAAGAAAACTGATCGTTGACCTGAGCTCGAATATCATCGAGCATAGCTCAGAGAAATTACTCAGAGTTCGTCGATCTGAGATCGACGATCGTCGAGCTGAGTTCGAAGAACTTCGAATTGAACAATCTATTCTCTGAATCTTCTAACTCTTAGTATGCTGAGGTCCTCTGCTTGTTATGCGAATGTGATGGCAAGTGTACCAGTCACACAAGTAATATAAAATTGGCCAATTTCCCCAAGTATCGATCTCTCAAGGAACACAGTAAGGTGGAGTTAATATTGAGGAGGACTTGAGATTGAAGTCCTTAGGTTGGAATTAACTAAAGGGGTTTTGATGGTTACGGAAAAATAAAGCAAAAGGCTAACAACTACTCCTATGCAATGCCGTTATGCATCGCTTTGCCAGGTGGGATAGAAGACTACACAGGCCGCTATGCACCGAATCGCTGGGCGGATGGATGAGTAGGCAAGCGTAAGAACCAATAAAACAGTAAAATGAGGGTCGTAAACACCTCTTCGCTGCGCACGCCTCTAGATATCACTAGAGCGGCAAGGACGGGTGGATGACGGATGGAAACATAGGCGCATCACAAGCTACTAAAGCGGTAAAACAAGGCAAGATTTACATAAACATAAACCTAACAAAGTTTACACTAAAGAGCACATCAACAACTAAAATAAAGTCCTAAGTATACATAAACAACAACAAAGGAATTACAAGGCAAGAGTTGGACCGAATCCGAAGTCTTGCCGAAGGATCACGGTAGGAATCGCCGGGTTGTCAATCCGCATCCAAGCTCGGTCCTCAGCTGTGTCCGGGGTAGAGAAGGCTTTCACTACCCTCCAATGGACCCGTCTTCTTCATGTCACGATGTCAGAAGAAGGTTGCAAGCTTCCCTTTGCTGGCTGGCTATGGCACAAAAGATTTCAATAGAGCTTATGGGTTGAAGGACATGGCCGAGAGAAAGCGCCGACAAGAAGTAAGCTTCAATACCATGGCTGGAGCTTCTCCCCTTGGTGGAAGATTAAGGGCGGAGGTGGAAGGGCAGAGTTTTGCCCTAAAAATGCGGAGGAAATGGCTGGAATAGAGTTGTCCCATAATGGTAAAAATCTGCACTTTAAATAGAAAAAGATCAGAAAAATGGTCACGCACGGTCCCGCGGACAACCGTGCGCTATTGACTTACAGCTCTAGATCATGAAAGAAGATGCGTTGACCCATACGTTTTATTCGCGTATGGGCGCATCCGCCCGTACGTGAAGGAAATCACACGGGTAAACACAGAACGCAGGAAAACAAGTGAAACAGGGGAACCGTGCGTTTTACTTGCGCACGGGCGTGTTTGTCCGTGCGTGAAGGAAACACACGATTTACCCCAGAATTCAGGAAAGCTAGGCAAAATGTGCAGGCCGTGCGATTCCTTCTCGCACGATTTGTCCTAAACCGTGAGGGAACAAAACGCATGGGTAGAAACAGAAGTCCCCAGAAATGCTGTGTGAAACGCACGATTGAACTGGAACTGTGCGCTAAGAAATGCGCACGACCGTGCGTTTTACATAGAACTGAAAATGGACTTCGGGACATCCCGACTACCAGCACAACAATAAAACCAACTGGAGCACAAGCTCCCAGCAACAGATAACAATACATTACCATAAAAGGGCTATGGGGAGCACCATGTGCATACCCCCAACAAAAGAATGCAAAATTGCACACCCTCGGGCCCAGAATAGTGCACAATATGGTCAAAGACCGGACGATGCAAATATAACTGAATACCAGTTGAAATGCAGTGCACGAGTGAGAAAATAAGCCCAGATGAGTCCGAGAAACCCTATATAAATCAGACTCATCACACCCCCAGAATTACCTGTTTGCACGTCCCGAGCTAACACTATCTACACAGATAGGCAAAATATGCTAGCTAACGAAGAAATTGAAAAACGGAGTACCATGCGAAGTCGCATGCTCGTGCGCGTAAAAATATAATAGAGAAAATTTTTAAGTATACAAAATAGTTTATACTTTTCACAATACGTATCAAAATTTTATTTCTACTAAAAAATTGAATCACCGTGAATTTTTCGGTCATGCGTAGGAAGAAAGTAGGCAGGCCTCTAAGGTGAGCTTTGCAAAAGACCGGGGCTCAGGACCACCTCCAAAGGAATCCACTAATGTCAGGGACCATACGCTTGCCCTTTCACACTCTCTCCACGTCACTAGTTCGACTCAAGCGCGAATCTGCAGGACTTTAGGATAATCGATGGGGCTTGGGTTACGGTGAGGTAAACAAAGATAAATAGGAAGGCTACGCACCTAACCCAAATGAGCTAGCATAATAAGAATCCCTCTGCTAAGCAAAATACAAATGGGTACACTACACCCCCAGACTTAACTTTTAACATTTGGGTGTGTGCACCGCCTACTCCAAATAATCACATCGCAAATAAGATTATCAATCAAACTTTTTCTACTTTTCACTTCTTTCTCACATATATCTTTTTTTATCTTCATCTTTTTATTTCAGCAAATATAAACCTTGAAGCACATCAACAAATTCACCTGTAATTTCACCAGATCAACACCCCAAAATGATAGTATAAAACACTAAAGCTCGACTTGGGTGTGCGACTAGAATCGACTATGAGGCTTTGGTGAAATATTGGTGGAGCTTAATCAAAAGAAGGGTAGGCATGACGGGGATAGCGAGGATAAGACGTTAGGAATGGTACAAAGCTCAACCGGGCCAAAATAATGGCCTACATCACACTCACGCTAGACTAACCATGCACCAATGCTTCGAGAGTAGCTTGGGGATAGTTCTTAGCCACCGAGAAAGATGATCCTTTTTCCCAACTCGAGCAAAATGAGTTTAGTGACGGCTACACACATCCCTACACTACCGTTTGATTCACACCGGATTCACCAATTTTTGAGTAGAATAAAAAGTATTTACGTTAATAGAAAAACATAAAACTATAAGCATACAGAAAAATTAAATCCACTCGAATTTCTACCCGAAATGAGAGCAATTGACTAGGAGCACAACAAGGTCAACATTTTACTCTGTCTCACAATCCTATGCTAGCAGAATAATTTTCCCAAATCATACAAAAGATATGAGTTTAACTCGCAGCACACTAACAGCTAAGCACACGCTCATGTGGGTGCAGTGGTGTGCGATGCAATGAACTAATCAAAATAAAACAATAAAAGCTTCTAGTTTGCACATGAAATGTGCGCGTGCAAAAGGTAACAATACTGACTCTCTCCCAGACTTAAACTAAACTACACAACATATGATATAGACATTTAAATCAAAATGAGATATGGGAAGAGGTTACCCAATGCTCTGCCAGTGAGCATACCAGAAGACGCATGAAAAAACTAAGGCAGCCAAGCCATACAAAGAATCACAACCCCGCCAATACAAATTTGCCATGAATACCTGCAGGGGTGAGCTCCGCAAAAACAAAAGAGAACTATACAAAATACAAGGAAATACTAAAACTAATCTAGACATGAAAAAATAAAAATGCAAAATATTAAAGATAACTGCTGGGGTTACTGTCATCCCAACACGACTTATTCGATTTTATACAGTTCTAGCTAATGGGCCTATGAAAAGAAAAATGCACAGGTAACTGGCCTAATATCCATTGCGGTAACGAGTACCGATACGAAGATAAAGCAGTTACCCCTCTACCTAAATAATAATACCTGACCAACACAGGTAGAGGAAATAAGAAGTAAGATGAGGAGTGCTTCCTCACTCATCTCACCACAAAAAGATCCTTGCCCAGCAAGGTATCATCTACAGGGAGACTGCAGGAGGAGAAAGCGATGAATGGAGCTTCCTCAACAGAGAAGGAAACAACCTCCTCGTGAAAGAGGATGCAATCATCGAAGACTGGAGAAGAAAGCTCTAATTCCTCCTGAGGCACCTGCGAAGACTCAACCCACACGGGCTCAGATATAGAAAGGGGGTCAAGAAATAAAGAAGATGAAGAACTAAAATAATCAATAATAGGGGGAGTGGTCCCAGTATCACTCCCAGCAGGATCCAAGCACAGGTCATCATCGGTGTCATATGATTCATAGCGAGGGGAATCTGAGAGCTCGAGGTCCTCAGTGGTGGTTTGGACCTTCTCATCTAACAAAGAAGTGGAAACTTGCTCATCAGAAAGGATCTCCTCATCAATACACCTCAGTGCATCATCATGTTCCAAGACATAATACTCTTCATTGATGAGAATAACATCCTCGTCACACCATGACGCAACCTCAGACTCAGAATCACAATCCGGCCTAACATCATCAATCGACTCACTAAAAATAGGGATAGATAATTCTTGCAAAGAATGAAGAGGAACAACAACATCAGAGAAAATATGTGCGGGTTCCTCCAGGGGTGAATACAAAAGAGGGGAAGAATGCACAGGGAGAGACGACACCACAATGTCATCACACCGAGCAACAGAAAGTCTGAAGGGTATATCCACAACAGCCCCCCATAGACAAGGTGGTACCGAGAATACATAATCAGAATTAGAAGGTGCAGCCATTTGAGAGGGTGATAGAGTGAATTAGATACCGAGTTCATCATCCTCCTCCAACTGGCACTGAAATTCTGCACAATCTTTCAACATGTGCTCGGTGCTACGAGAACACAAACACCATTTTCCATTACTCCTTGGTCCAGGTGGGATCGGAGAGGAATAAGAAGAAGGGGAAGGCATAGAAGAGGAGTGACTATAAGACCTGGGTTGGGTGTATGAAGTACCATAGGAAGACGGTGCTCCATACAAAGAACCACGAGAATTATGCTCCCAATCTTCAGTGGGGCACTCATCACTACCATGCCTATAATCCCCGCACCATCGACAATGGATATTCGTATAAGAGTACATGGTGCAACCACAGATAATTCACCAATAGAATTTTCTAAGCAAAGAATTAACTACACACCACAAATAAAAGAATTGGAAAACCTGCTACAGAAAAATTAAAACTAGAAGAGGAACAAATAAAAACAAGAAATAGATTCTAAAAACTAAAGCAAAGAAGAAACATGATATGAACAAATGGAAAGGGCTTCTATCTCCTATCTCCCTCTCCAAAAACTCACACGACTGTTTTCCCTGGCAACGACACCAAAAACTTGATGCGAATGTGACGTCAAGTGTACTGGTCGTACAAGTAATATAAAATGGGCGAATTTCCCCAAGTATAGATCTCTCAAGGAACACGGTAAGATGGAGTTAATATTGAGGAGGACTTGAGATTGAAGTCCTTAGGTCGGAATTAACTAAAGGGGTTTTGATGGTTGTGGAAAAATAAAGAAAAAGGCTAACAACTACTCCTATGCAATGCCGCTATGCATCGCTTCGCCAAGCGGGATGGAAGACTACACGGGCAGCTATACACCAAATCGTTGGGCGGATGGACAAGTAGGCAAGTGCAAGAACCAATAAAACAGTAAAATGAGGGTCGCAAACACCTCTTCGCTGCGCACGCCTCTAGCTATCACTAGAGCGGTAAGGACGGGTAGATGACTGATGGAAACGTAGGCGCATCACAAGCTACTAAAGCGGTAAAACAAGGCAAGATTTAAATAGACATAAACCTAACCAAGTTTACACTAAAGAGCACATCAACAAATAAAATAAAGTCCTAAGTACACATAAACAACAACAAAGGAAGTATAAGGCAAGAGTCCGACCGAATCCGAAGTCTTGCAGAAGGATCATGGTAGGAATCGCCGGGTTGTCAATCCACATCCAAGCTCGGTCCTAAACTGCGTCCGGGGTAGAGAAGGCTATCACTACCCTCCAATGGACCCGTCTTCTTCATGTCACGATGTCAGAAGAAGGTTGCAAGCTTCCCTTCGCTAGTTGGCTATGACACAAAAGCTTTCAATAAAGCTTATGGGTTGAAGGAGATGGCCGAGAGAAAGTGTCGGCAAGAAGTAAGCTTCAATAGCATGGCCGGAGCTTCTACCCTTGGTGGAAGATGAATGACAGAGGTGAAAGGGCGGAGCTTTGCCCTAAAAATGCTGAGGAAATGGCTGGAATTGAGTTGTCCCATAATGGTGAAAATCTGTGCTTTAAATAGAAAAAGATCAGAAAAATGGTCACGCACGGTCCCGCGCACGACCGTGCGCTAACCATGTATTATTAACTTACAGATCTAGATCGCAAGAAGAAGATGCGTTGACCCGTGCATTTTAATCGCGCACGGGCATGTCCGCCCGTGCGTGAAAGAAATCACACGGGTAAACACAAAATGCAGGAAAACAAGTGAAATAGGGGAACCGTGTGTTTTTCTCATACACGAGCGCGTTTTCTCGTGCGTGAAGGAAACACACAATTTACCCCAGAATACAGGAAAGCTAGGCAAATTGTGTAGGCCGTGCGATTCCTTCTCGTACGATTTGGCCAAAACCGTGCGGGAACAAAACGCACGGGTAGAAACAGAAATCCCCAGAAATGCTGTGTGAAACACATGATTGAACTGGAACCGTGCGCTAAGAAATGCGCACGACCGTGCGTTTTACACAAAACTGAAAAATGGACTTAGGGACATCCTGACTACCTGCAAAGCAATAAAACCAACTGGAGCACAAGCTCCAAGCTACACATAACACTACATTACCACAAAGGAGCCATGGGGAGCACCATGTGCATACCCCCAACAAAAGAATGCGAAATTGCACACCCTCGGGCCCAGAATAGTGCACAATATGGTCAAAGACCGGACGATACAAATATAACCGAATATCGGTTTAAATATAGTGCACGAGTGAGAAAACAAGCCCAGATGAGTCCGAAAAACCCTATATAAATCAGACTCATCAGCTGGCTGGTCCATGAAGGTTGAACCTAAAGACTTAGCCTCAACTCTAGGACTACTAGACTTGACCCTGGCTATAAAAGGTGGGTCAGACTTAACCTAATTTAGTGAACCTACCCAAATCCAGCTAGGGATCCAACAAGGGAGGTCGCCCCTGCTTGGCGGATTGAGAAAGGAGGCTGCCCCTGCTGGGTGGACTCGGAGATCAGGCCACCCCTACTGGGCAGACTCGAAGAGTAGTCCGCCTATGCTGGGCAGACTCAGAAGGCAGGTCGCCCCTACTGAGCAAACTCGAAGAGCAGGCTGCCCTTACTGGGCGGGCTCTGAAGGGCATGTCGCCCCTACTAGGCAGACTCAGAAGGAAGGTTGCCCCTCCTGGGCAGACTTGAAGAGCAGGCCACCCCTGGTGGGCGGGCTCTGAAGGGAGGCCTCCCATTTATGGGCGGACTAGACCTTCTAAGCCGAGCGACCTGTAGAAGAAAAGTAGAAAATGATCGCCTTGGAGAGGATCACCGATTTCTGGGTTAATATAATACCCACACTTTTTTAAGTTCCGAAAAGAACTTCAAAAAGTAGGACTTACCCATGAAAATCGTGATCCGTCCCTCAAAGACTGTAAGAAAAAGTGTATAAAAAAGAGAGCAAGTACCTGATGTCTCTCCTAAAAAGGGGTTGTGAACACTTACCTTTTCTTCTGTAAGGGAGAAGAGTCAAATAAGTATAAAAGAGACGTATCTCGTGAGTACCTGAAATGAACCAACGAAGTGAGGAAGACATGCGAACGTCTTCTTGCAAAGATCTACGAAATAGAAATTAGAGCAAGTACTAGAAACATAATGATGTGCGAGTACTAGAGGAGAACTCGTGAGCACCTGCTAATCTCTGCAAAAGAGAAGTCAAAGCAGGTAAAAAGAAAATGAAAACTCGAGTACCTGAAGAGAACTCGTGAGCACCTGCTAATCTATGCAAAACCTTTATCATTATCTCTAACCCTTTTTATTCTGCAAGTATTTAGTTTTCTTTTTAGCTTAGTAATTTAGTTCCTGTTTTTAGTTTAGTAAATTAATCGAAAAATCATTTGATAAAATAATAGCGATCTCTTCGAAGTAGAAGTAATCATTATGTCCCAAGGAAATATGACCTTGATATTAATCTTTAGTATCCTATACTATAAACGATATGGTACGCTTGCCTTTATCGAATATAGAATTGGAGAATATTATCAACTTCCACCACATCCACCTTCTCTTCTCTTTAACCCCTCTTCTCCACCTTTGCGATTATAAGTATCAAGTTTTTGGCGCCATTATCGAGGAATTGTTTTGGTATTTTGAAAAAAGGATAACTATTAATTTTATCATTTTTTTCCTTTATTTCTCTCTTACACCTCTTTCGTGGTTGATTTTGCTTTTTAATGGATAGTCTTTGTTTTTCTTGTGGAGAGTTTGGTCACTCTCGCGAGGAATGTTGGGTAGGATACCCTTCATCCACCCATGATTTTATCCCTTCCGGATCGAATCAATTTGGCCAAATTGATCCATCTGTGAATTTTTTTCATGGGCTTATGATGATTTTCAAACGCCTTCCTACCCTTCTCCTCTGAATTTTTTTTGATTTAAATCTTTCTGGAGATTTCTTGAATGGACATTTTGAACCTAGCCCTACTTTGAACTACTCAGGGTAGCAACACCCTGATCATTCTTGGGGCCAAAGTGATCATCAACCCATTCCATCTTAAGATTTCTCCGCTTTTTCTCTGCAAGTTTGCGCGCCTCTTGTTTTAGATTCTAGCGAAAATGAAATCATTTTTGATTCTGTAGCATTTGATGCTCGTATCAATGCTCATTTCAAAGTGATTTTTGACTCTTTAGCTTCTGAGGCTGCAACATTTTCTTCCCCTCCTCCTCCTATTTATCTTTCGATTGATGAATCTTCGGATGTTCTGCAGTGCCTTCAATCACTCGTGGAGGATGATTATTCAGAAATTCCATTGTGCTTTCAACCTCCCGAGGAGGAGATTTCCCCGATATCCCGATTTTTTTCAAGTTTCTGAGGAAGATGAACTTTCTTATTTTCGATCCTTCGAGGAGATTGATTTTTCGGATATCCCGATTTGCTCCCAATCTATAGAAATGATTGGTATTCAAGTGGAGCAACTGAATATTTTTATCCAAAAATTTTCTTGTGATCAACTGCCACCATTTTCTTCTTTTTCTTCTCTTCCCCCTCCTTGCAAAAATTCCTCTTTCTTTTCTGCTTTAATTTTTCATTCTAAATTAGCTTTTAGTTCTTCTCCTTCTTCCCCTTCTAATAGTTTATTTTCTTTTACTAATAACTTTTCTTTTTGGTTTTATTTAAAAAATAAAAAAATTACAAAAAATAGTTTTATTTTCTTAAAAAATGTTTTGGCACTCGCACCGCAACGCATTTTACACGAGCTGGCATTACATTTCTCATTTTATTTTCCATTTAGCTAACCAATAACTTCGAGCTCAACGACGTTTTAAACAAAGAGCGCTCTTGGGAGGCACCCCTTGCTTATCCATTTTGTTTTTATTTTGTTTTCTGAGGGAATAAGCCCCCGTATGTTTGTGCCGCTTCTCACCTCTCAACTTGGACTCAAGCCGGTCTTTAGCTCAAGTTCGGGGGGACGCATTTTTAAACGTCTTGGCATGAAGCGCTAGGGAAACATCTTTTCCTTTTCATTGCATTTTTTTTCTTTTCTTTTTTCCCAACTCTTTTTATACTTAACTTTAAACATTGGGAACAATGTTTAACTTTAAGTATGGGGGAGTGTTTCCTTAGTTAGTTTACTTTAAAATAAAAAAAAAATATATATATATAATTTTTTGAAAAAAAATCCCAAATTAAATTGAGTTAATTTTTGCCAAATCAATTAGTACCCCGCTACTTTACATTTTATTATTTTTTTAAGCTCATGTCTACTTACTTAGTTAGAATAAATTAGATTATTTTTTGTTTAAATATGTTAAGCGAGTAGTATGTTGACTCGTGCAGTATTCCTATTTAGAGTAGTATGCTATTTTTGAAAAATTTCTTGAATTTTTCTTCACTTTTCCATAGCCTTTTTTATTTCTTTTACTTTTATAAAATTTATCATTCTTTATTTTTCCTTATTAAAATATTTTTAAATGTTAATTAGTATTAAGTGTAGTAGACACAAACCGGTCTATACGCTTATTATCATTGTTTTCATGAAAGAAAATTCTCTATTCTATATTTTTGTACTTATCTTTTTTGAAATTTCAAAGCTTTACTTTGAGTAGATTTAAGAAGCATGAAAATGATTTAGGGATTTCTTTTGAAACATTTAAGCCTTTGCACCTCGCCTAACAATAATCATTGCTAGCGATTTTTGTACCTTTTCCTTTCCTTTTTGTAGCCCCACTTTTTATTTCACCACAGCCAAATAACTTATCTATATGCACACTTTAAATTTGTTTTTGAGCTTTAATTGCTAATGTGCATCTTTTTGAAAAATTTGTAGAAAAATCCTAGTATTATCTTTCGCTACAAAAGTGGAAATATTTAAGTATGAAAAATGAAAAAAAAATTTGATGAAAAAAGTAAAAGAAAAGAAAAAAAGTGAAAAATATTTATTTTGGCTAGCATTATTTTGACAAGCTCACTTCTTTTTATTTTAAGTGTGCAAATACCCCTCATATTTATCTTTTGAATATCGCACCCTTAAGAACCTAAGCCTAACTGTATGCCTAATTAAAGCCCTAGTGATTCATGTTTCCTACGTTTACTTTTTAGTATAGTAGCGAGAAACTATATTGAGAAAGTGTATTTTGATAGAAATATTGAACTTTTTCTTGATTGACTATGGTTTTAATTTGTCTCTTCGACTTTAATAGTGACTCAATGCGTTTTTTACTCGTTACTTTATTATGTTTTAATTCCTTAAAAATTTGTGATGATTTGTTTTTATATTTAGTAAAATTTATAAAATTCTGTGCTAAGTTAAAGTAGGAATTTTCAGTTCTTTTTCAAAATTTCTCTATCTCTAAATTCCCGTCTTACTCGTTTATAACATGTTTAAACTTTTCAATTAATCCTCCTTATTTTCTCTAACTCATAGTCTTTGCTTGAGGACGAGCAAAATAATAAGTATGGGGGAATGTGATGATGCATATTTTAGCTTGATTTATTAGGGTAAAAATATATTATTTTCATTTTAAATCTCTTTATTTATGTATTTTTAGGTTTCTTTTAATGTAAATAATCTAACTTAGTTTATTTTATGTTTTTGCAGGTTTTTTGAGCTTTTGACCAAAAATGACCTGACACGCCCCCCAGACACGCCCTCCCTGGGTGTGTCACAGGGCATGTAGCCTAATCTCGAGGAAGTTTGCTGCCAGAACCAAAATACCGAGAAAAACTGCTGATACGCCCCCCTGACACGCCCCCCTTGACACGCCCTCCCTGGGTATGTCACAGGGTATGTCACCCTCATCCCGAAGCCTGCTGCTGTATTTAATGATTTTTCACCCCTGCATGCCAACAGTACTGACACGCCCCCTACGCGAGCGTGTCTTCGGGCGTGTACCGACTTTTTTTGACGACTGACGGATTTTCGACCAATGATTTTGATGTGACGTGCCTTACACGCCTACACGGGCATGTCCCAGGGCGTGTCCACCATTATACAGAAGCAATCATCATTTCCGCTAGAATCTAGAGCCCGAGGTCAACTCCGTACATGACACGCCCCCTGACACACCCTCCCTGAGCATCATAGAGGGTATGACTAACCCGAGAGAAAATTCTATAAATACCAGTCCATTCCAAGCATTCCAGACCAGATGTTTTGGGGAGAGGGGAGGTGCTGCTAGTTTCATTTTCATCTTTTTTGGGTTTTTTTCTTATGTTTTGCTCTCTCTCCCTCCATTTCTAGCTTTATTTTCATGCATTGTAGTTTACTTACCTGTAATCTCTTTTTATTAGTGTAATATCAGTAGTTAGATTTCTTTTTATACACTTGTAATCTCCATTTCTAGTTGTAATCCTTTTATGCTTTTAATAAAATTCTAGTTAGTTTCTCTTTTTTATTTATCTCTCTCTTTAGTTTTCAAGCACCTTTATTATTTACCCCTCTCTTTCCCTTTTACAATGATTAACAAATCCTCATTTGTACTCGATCGCGATGATCTAAGAATGAGTCGATCAAGTTATGATGTTTTAGCTTTCTCTTTCTTCTTAAAGTAACTACCTTTGATTTACTCTTGGTTTTTATTTAGTGGGACTATATTGCCGATATATAGTTTCCATTTGGGTTTTCATTCTTAGATAGCCTAGAGGTTCGTAGATTGAATCGAACATCCAAGAGTAAAGAGAGTTGCACGCACCCCTTGAGAGAGGCAGACATTAAATCTCCCGGATTGGAGTGAATTCCAATAGCGGGGTTCACCACTTAAGGCGAGCTTTAGTTCTTCGATTCGGATGAGAGTTCGGTCAAACCTTCCTAAACTCAAATGGGCATGACCTCGAGAGAAGCGTGTTCATACTTCAGGAACCTCCACGGTCAAGGTGTTTAATCACTTTGAAATAAGAAAATCAAAATGAAATAACAACAAATTCTAAATAAAGTAAAACACCTTGACCGTGGAGGTTCCGGAAGCATGAACACGCTTCTCTCAAAGTCGTGCCCACCTGAGTTTAGGAAGGTCCTACCGAACTCTTGTCCGAATCAAAGACCTAAAGCTCGCCTAAGTGGTGAACCCTGCTATTGGATTTCACTCCAATCTAGGAGATTTAACGTCTGCCTCTCTCGAGGGGTGCGTGCAACTCTCTTTAGTCTTGGGTGATTGATTCAATCTACGAACCTCTCGGCTAACTAAGAATGAAAACCCAAATGGAAACTATATACCGGTAATATAGTCCCACTAAATAAAAACCAAGAGTAAATCAAAGGTAGTTACTTTAAGAAGAAGGAGAAAGCTAAAACATCATAACTTGATCGACTAATTCTCAGATCATCGCGTTTGAGTACAAATGAGGATTAGTTAATCATGGTAAAAGGGAAAGAGAGGGTTAAATAATAAAGGCGCATGAAAACTAAAGAGAGAGATAAATAAAAAAGAGAACACTAACTAGAATTTTAATAAAAGCATAAAAGGATTACAACTAGGAATGGAGATTACAAGTGCATAAAAAGAATGCTAACTACTGATATTACACTAATAAAAAGAGATTATAGGTAAGAAAACTACAATGCATGAAAGTAAAGCTAGAAATGGAGGGAAAGAGAGAGAGAGCAAAACATAAGAAAAAAAACACAAAAAGATGAAAATGAAACTAGCAGCACCTCCCCTCTCCCCAAAACATCTGGTCTGGAATGCTTGGAATGGCCTGGTATTTATAGACTTTTCTCTCGGGTTGGTCATGCCCCCTGTCATGCCCAGGGAGGGCGTGTCAGGGGGCGTGTCATGTACGGAGTTGACCTCGGGCTCTGGATTCTCCCAGGAATGATGATTGCTTCTGTACAATGGTGGACACGCCCTGGGACATGCCCGTGTAGGGGGGCGTGTAAGGCACGTCACGTCAAAATCATTGGTCGGAAATCCGTAATTCGTCAGAAAAAGGTGGTACACGCCCGAAGACACACCCGTGTAGGGGGGCGTATCAGTACTGTTGGTGTGTAGGGGTGAAAAATCATTAAATGCGGCAGCAGGCTTCGGGATGAGGGTGACATGCCCTATGACATGCCCAGGGAGGACGTGTCAGGGGGGGGGGCGTGTCAGCGGTTTTTCTCAGTTTTTTGGTTCTGGAAGAAGCCTTCCTCGAGATCAGGCTACACGTCATGTGACACGCCCAGGGAGGGCATGTCAGGGGGGCGTGTCGGGTCATTTTTGGCCGAAAGCTCAAAAAACCTGCAAAAACATAAAATAAACTAAGTTAGATTATTTACATAAAAAGAAACATAAAAATATATAGAGAAAGAGATTTAAAACGAAAATAATATATTTTTACCCTAATAAATTAAGCTAAAATATGCATCATCAGTCGTCCTAGCGATTGCAAGGAGCATGTGTAGCAAAGAGGTGCTTGCGACCCTCACTAAACTCACTCCATCCCACAAGCTTGCCTAATTGGGTATCCACCATTGCAAAGCGGTGAAGGCGACCCACATAGTTAAATTAGGTTTTATATTGTTTGTTAACCAAACCAAAACCCCATTTCTATATTGGGCACTTACAATTGCTTTTCTAAATAATTGAATCACGCACCCTAAATTGCACTCCTCTGAGATCGATACTTGGGGATTGACTCCCATTTTATATTACTTGTGCGACCGGTGCACTTGCCGTAACCACGCATCAAGTTTTTAGCGTTGTTGCCTGGGAGTATATTGTGTGCTGTAATTTGGTTATTTGGGAAATTGATTGTAAGTTTTATTAATTCTTTTGTTTTGTTAATATTTATGTATTAATTCCTATGTATTATGTTGGCTGAGTTTAACATTCGCTGTTGCTATTGCCATAATAGTTCTCACGCTAGTTATGAGTGCCCTCTGGGAGATAATGGGCAAATGTCTCGTGGCTCAGTATAAGATGCGTGGTATTCGTACAATCCGTCATACACCGTGCCCAAGACATATGGCCATTCTTCTTCATCGCATACAACATTTTCTTATTCCTCTCTAGCCCCACAAGGACCGCAGAGTAATGGAATGAAGTGTATATTTTGTCGAAGCATGCAACAACTACTGAAAGATTGTGCTAAATATATATGCCAGTTGGAGGAAGATGATGAGCCAGATATCCGGTTCATTCCGACTCCTATTTCGGGCAACACACTTTCTACTCCTAGTTTTGTGTCCGTGTCACCTACTCATGTTGAAGGGAATGATGTGGATCTACATATTGGAGTTGTTACGGATGAGTGTCCCGACATGGTGGAACCATTCTCCCCTATACATACATCTCTGTGCGTGGAGCCAATTCTTTATGAGGAAGCAATGCTTGTCTTTTGTCCAGGCACTGTTTGTCCTCCTTTTGTGCACTCTACCACTTGTGCTTCTGACGATATCATGACACATCACAAGTTGGGGTATGTGATCTTTTTGTTGTGCCTGCCTTTATGATGGAGGACATTCATCAGGGTGATGAGGATTGTTCCTTAGCACCAGTAGAGGATGTCCAAATCACGGGTGATGCCACTTTTGATCCTACTGAACCCTGCAGTGTTGGCGATGATGTCGACAACAACTCTCTACCCATTGGGAGTGAGACCGGGACCACTCCCCTGATCATTAATCATTTTAGTTTTTTTCTCCTTTATTACTTGATCACATTTCTCTGTCTGAGCCTATGCAGGTCAAGCTTTTACAAGTACCCTAGGAGGATTTGGTCCTTCTCACTATTGATGGCACCTTGCTGGGCAAGGAAATTGTGTGTGAGATGAGTGGTGATTTGCCATCCTCTTCTTACATTCTCTTCCCTCTACCTATGAGGCGCATGCATGATTATGTAGGTAGAGGGATAACTGCTCTATCTCTATATTGGTACCCGTTTCTGAAACAGATATTAGGTCAATTACCAGTGCACTTTTCATTTCATTGACCAATAATCTAGAATTGTACAAATTTGCAATAAGTCATGCTAGGATGACAATAACCCCAATACTTATCTAGGAGTAGGAGTAGATTTGGTTTAAACCAAAAATTTTCTCCGCATTAAGTTTTGCGAATCGCTGGTTTGTTGTAACAACTTTGGCTTTTAAAATTTTGTGACACTTGTAGGCACTTTGTCGCTCTATCGCTGTTTTGTCGTTTTTCGTACAATTTTTTGTATTTTTGCCAAAATTCCTGGGTGGTGTTTTGGAGAATTGGTGTTTAGGGTAGGCTAGGTTAATTGCACGGGCTGGGTGTGTGTTAATATTAACGCACGATCGTGCGTTTGTTGGTATTAATAAATTCACAATGGGCTCTTCTTCCCCTCGCATGGTCTATTTTCTCCCAACTATACGGTGTGCTCCTCCTGCTCCAGGTGCAATCTCTGCCATCCTTCCTCTTCTGGTTCTTCCTCTTCCTCCCTCGATCTTCTTCTCCAAGATTCTGTGTGGTATCCATGATCCCAAAGCTTTCACTGCGCAAAAATGCTCGAGGTGGAGGTGGATCATCTTCCAGTTCGACCGGTGCTTCGATTGGAGACATGCATTGCTTCGATGCGCGGGATGAGCACGAGAGGTATAATTTTTTGAGGCAAAATGAGTTTTAGATCATCGTATAGTCTTTTTTTCGGAGCTTGAACCCATTGAACTTTACACAGGTGTGGGGAGGTTACTTGATGTAGGTTCGTGGAAGAATCTGTTCTCTATTTTGGAGGATGGTTATGGTAAACTCACACTCGTGTTCCTCTCAACATACCACTGCCTCAAGGTCAGGGATGAAATATTCGGTGAGCCCTTGATGATTTCCTTCTGGATGCATGACCGCAGCTATACCTTGGGTCCGAGCATGATAGGGGTTTATGCTGGGATTTACACCCAGGAAAAAGTTGAGGGTTCAGATGTACTCACCCGTCCCCACGAGTTCCCCTCAGGAGTCTCTCCTAGCGGATTATGGTAGACAATCATTGAAGGAAGCTGACCATATAAGGCTCATGCCACAAAATCTACTTCAATCGTCTACCCCACGCTCCGCTACATCTAACATCCGATCGGGCACAACATCGATGCCCTGATGATGGGCAGGAATGTAGCTGGTTGGCAGGATCCTCTATACCTTTACTGTACCCACCAGGGGATGCCACTCCATCTTGGTTGGATTTTGGCCAGCTATCTCCTCATCAGGCTACCTATGGGCCTCTGAAGTAAATTGGCGGGTCGCACTACCTCACCAAGATTTTCAGGGGACTTGGCATCACGGATATGTTCCCCCAATATCTATTGCTTCAGAAGGCCGACCCATCTTATTGAGCATGATGCATGCCTTCAGGTTTATTCGGAAGGTATATGCTGGAGACCGACTCCATTATGTTCTTTGTAGGGAGAGGGTGGATGATGTAACACCTCTGCCAATCGCATAAAATATAACAGAAGGTCTGGCTGGGGCCCCATGCCATATTCCATGGAGAGTCTGCAGAGTTACAAGTTAATATCAAAAATACCAAACGAATCTTAACTCAAAGAATTCTAGCGGAAGCTTCATGGGTTAATAGAACTCAAGTATTAACAATGTCAACTAATAAAACACATAGGAATGTTATACAAAATACACTAAAAAGTGCGGCCTTAAGGCCTTATAATTGTTATTCAAAAAGGTGGTTTACAAACATCAGCTCGCAGGCCAGCCACATATGAAAATAATAAAAATTCTTTGCTTGGAATTCGAGGGCCGACAAAGCATCAAAGAGCTTCAAACCGCTATTTCCCGCTCGACTCTCCAGCATTTGCACAGGGACATTCCACCAACAAGGTGGCAAACAAGGCAATAGTCAGCTTTAGCTGGCCAATTCATAATGACCCTACCCCATTCACGGGGCAGCGTTATTACTTCCCTGCAGGCATAAAATTCATATATAGATATATCACACGAAGGTACAAATTAAGCACCATTCAATATATCACAAACGTTTGCATCAACTGCCAAACGTTCCGTGCACTCAGGGAACCTTATCGGTGTACTGTAAATACCCGCCCCACCACCATCCAAAAGTCTAAGACTGACGGTAAACTATGAGCATTAATTGTCTGGCACAAAGCCAAGACTCTCCCCCATGCCAACAGTAATTGCCACGTACTTTAGGTATATTAACCGTCTGAATCGAGGACGGTTCTAGTTCAGCCTTTTCCTATTGCTCAAATCGCCATTCCATCGCCGAAAGCCGAAAAATTCATGGCCAATGGGCAGACATGGGTCACATCACCTTTCCCGTGAATTAAACATAACCAACGTTACATTCAATGGATGGATCTCATGGTTATCAGAGCTGAACACCGAGGCTTATAACTCACATACTAGACACACAGTTGTTGATGCGAGAAAAGGCACCACCAGATAACGGTTCGATCACAGGGAAAGGAGAAGGGAAAAAAAGTCTGCAAGCAGTTATCTACTAGTGGAGAGGAGAAAAAAGAAGCAGAACCATGAGCCACGACAACAGCAGACTTCGCCCGTCGTGGAGAATGCTTCTCTTGCGATGGGCTTTCCTTTGATTACAAAAAGATAATTACAAGGAAAGGGGAAAAAGAGCAGGAAGAAGAGCAAGCTTGAGACCGTAAAGCCTGAGATTCAAGTCCTCAGCCTTTAACAAGTAGGCTCCTAGGCTCGAGTCAGCGTATCTTGGGTACACCACTTCCCCCTATTTATAGGCTCGGGGGCCTGCCCGGATGGGCAGGGATAAAATAACTGTATGCCTGTGGTACATGAGAATCGGGAAGCGGTGATAGGATACAAAGAAGAAAACACACGCCAGTCCGCACAAAAAGGGAGGACTAGGCTCGTGGACTGGAGCTTCTGTCGAGCTGGGTGGGCTTGCGCTTCTATCTACCGCTGAAGTAGGCAATGCGATCCTTGCTGGAGGGCCGTGACCTGTGTAGGATGAAGCTTGAGTCAGTATCTAGAGGAAGCTGGGTGCCTGAGTCGGAGAATCCCTGACCTTGAGCGGGCTGACATTGCTCCAAAGGCTGGCCGGCCAGGGCAGACTGGAAACTTAGTTCGTTGCTGAAGGAGGATGACCTGGGTACCTTGTTGAACTTGTTATGGATTTTGGGGTTAACATAATCCCCGCACATTTTTAAGTTTCTGAAAACTTCAAAAATATTTGCTTAACTGCCGAGTCCGCAACTATCATTAATGCAACCAATGCTATAAATATCCCCGGAAGTTCTTCATTTACAAAAACTCCCATCGTCACGGGTTGCTTATCACCTCTTGCAGTTAACACTTTCCAGTCCGCAATGGCTAAGTTAGGAAATTTCTTTGGTGTTGGAACCCCAGTTTGGATTTGGGCTAGGTTCACTAATTAGGATTGTTGACCCATTATGTATAGTTTAGGGTCAATTTATTTGTTTGGTTCTAAGGTCTAGGTCAATTTGACTAGGTTAGACAATCTTTGATCCAGCCCTCTGAGAATTCAGAGATTCAGACTTAGAAGAATTGCAGTTTTTAAGAGTTCAGTAAATAAGTTCGATGTTCTTCAAACTCAGCTCAACGATCGTCGATCGTAGATCGACGAACACAGAGTTTCAACTCTAAGCTGAGCTCGACGATATTCGAGCTCAGGTCGATGAACTCCCTCCTCTACTCAGTTTCTCTAGTCGACGAAATTCTACCTCAGGTCAACGAACTTGGAGCTCAGCATTATCAGATATATTCCAGATCAATTATCCTTGAGCTCAGCTCGACGAAGACGATTTCTCAGATCGACGAACTTGGAGTTAAGGTCGACGAAATCTGTCCTGAGTTCGACGATTTCTGTCAGTATCAGTTTGACAACTTCTCTGTCATTTTGATTTCAATTGGTATTATTCTAAGGCAGTAATTCTCTGCTAATTAATGCTTATATTCTCAAGAATATAGTCGTTTCAAGGCAGTAATGATTATGGATTTCACAGAGTTAATTACTTGACTTATTTACTGGGATAGTTGAGGAAACACATTAAAGACAATTTTCAGCCATTTCAACTCCCAGATTCTGAGTAGCAAATCAAGGATAATATTCAAAATTCAAAGGCAGAAATCCTCTTAGAATATAAAAGATCTTTTTCAAAAAGAAGAAGAACAAGAGATCTTTTCACAACAACTGATACAAAGTTTTTCAGAGAAAAAGCACTGTTATCATTCTTATAGGAAATTGAAGAAGAACATCACACACAGATCTTTAGTCTTCTTCAGTTTCTGCTTCAGGCTTTAAAGGGACAACTCATCAACACTAGTCCAAGAAGTTTTTGAAGATCTTCATCAAGGCCTACATCATGAGCAAAGCTCTCATCTTCCTGAACCTTTCTTCATCTCAGGGGGAGCTTTGATAACAACATCCACCAAAGTCTTCTCAGTTGTTTGAGAAAGAGAAGACAACATCACTTTTCATTTCCCACTATAAAAAGGGTTTCTAACTCCCTTCAAAAGTTATCACCTAGTTTACAAGTCACCTTATCAAAAGACTTCATTTGGTTTTAGGGCACCTGATCAAAAGCCTAAAGGGTTATGAGATCTCCCTTGAAATAGATCTTATGGTGATAGGGCACCTGAGCAAAAACCTGTGGTGGCAGGGCACCTGATCGAAAACCTGTTAGTGGATTCCTACCATGGTGGTAGAAGAGTGGATGTACCCAGTTTTGGGGAACCACTATAATTTTCTTGTGTCATTTGGTTGTTCCTTTCTTTATTTCTGTTTTGCTGTGATAGTTTTCTTTTTCTTACTTCTCTTTATACATATACTGATATGGCTTATTTTAATTCTGCTATAAAAACTAATCAAGTTTGTAAAATACTCTATTCACCCCCTCTAGAGTTAGTCAGATATATCCCCTCACTTTCAATTGGTATCAGAAGGTGTGTTTATTTGGTTTCACAGGCTAACACGTGAACCAAAGGTTCCCTTGATAGATCTTAATATCTCTAGTGTCTCTCTTGTATCATGGCACAAAATAAGGAATATTCAAGCACCAGACCTCCAGTATGTAACCTTAATAAGTTTGCAATCTGGAAGGCAAGGATTAGATTATATATGAACTCTTTTGATGAAGATATCTACAAATCCATTTTGACAGGTCCTCCAACTCAAGAGGCTACTACTTCAACAAACACAAATGCAGTCCAACCATCTGAGTGGACTGATGCTCAAAAGAAGGCAAAGGTTGCTGATGCAAGGGCCATGAACATTCTGGCACAAACTATGTCAGATGACATATTTTAGAAAGTGGCTGAGTGCACTTCAGCAAAAGCCATTTGGGACTCTCTAAATCAGATGGTTGCAGGATGAGCTGATGAGAGAAAGGACAAAAGATCTCATCCCATCTCTCAATATGAGAATTTCTAGAAAGATGAATTTGAGTCAGTAGCTGACATTTACAATAGACTCAGTCTAATTGTCAATGAGTTGAAGAATTTGGACAAGAATATTTCATTGACAGAGATTAATGACAAGATCCTTATGTGCTTCCCCAGTACATGGGATTCCAGGATTTGGCCAATCAAGGAGTCAAGAAGCATGAATGAGATATCTACTGAGGCTTTTCTAGGCAAACTCAAATATTATGAGCAGCTTATAAAGACAAGAGAAGCAACTGAGCAGAAGACCTCCTCCTCAGGAAGGAAGGAGCTAAACATTGCTTTCAAAGCATCTGATGGAACAGAAGCTCCACCAGCAAATGATGAGCTCATAAGCTTACTGGCCAAGTGATTTTATAAGATGACCAGAAAATATTTCAGAAGGAAGTCATCTAGACAAGATGACAGACCAAGATATGACAAAACTCCTACCAAGGAAATTGTCTACTTTGGTTGCAGAAAACCTAGACACATTCTTCTTGAGTGTCCAGAGAATCCGATCAAGGAGAAAAGAAGAGATAAGGACTCCAGAAAGAAGTACAGCAAGCCCTCCTCAAGCAAGCATAAGAGGAAGGAGAAAATTTTTGTTACAGAAACCTGGAGTGAGATAGAAGAAGAATCTTCATCTTCCAGCTCCAGTAAAGATAAGGAAGAAGCTAAATTAAAAGAAGTTTGCTTGATGGCTATTAATGCATCAGGCAGCTTTTCAAAAGCAGAGCAATCTGAAGAAGAATCTGAATCAGAAAAGGATCAGGTAATATCTTCATTTGATTTCAATTCAGAACATTTCAAAACTGAATTTAAATTGTTATATAATGACCTAACAAATTTGAGAAGGAAATCAAACTTCTTAGAGATAAGCTAACTGAACTTGAAAATTTGTTATCTGAAAACATTGAATTAAAAGATAAACTAGCTATAGCTTTTGAACAGATTAATTCTTTAAAAATAAAACTAAATGAGGCTAAGTAATTTGAAGAATCCCTTAATGGGAGAAGCATCAAATTGATGAACATCACAAGCATAGTAAATGCCAGGCTCAATGACAAGCTGGGCTTAGGTGCTTCATCAAGCCAACCTCATTTGATTCAAAAAAACATTCTTTCTACTCCCATAAAATTTATATAAGAAAAGGGTAAAGAAAAGGTAGATGGAAATAATAAACTAACTGAATTAAAACAGAAACCTAAGAAAAAGAGCAAGAATAAGAAAAACCTTAATCATAACAAAGTTCAACAGATTTCGTCGAACTCAAATTGACGAAATGTGTACAGTTCGTCAAACTCAAGTCGACTAACTCCGAACGCAGAATTCTATTATAATTATTCTTCGAACATCTATCGACGAAACCAATATGGTTCTTCGAGCCGAGATCAACGATATTGGGGCACAAAGAATGAATATTTCCATTCTCTGAGCGGAGTTTGACAAACTCATCCCTATTCATCGAACTCCGTTCGATGAACTTATCAGAATTCGTCGATCCCAGTTCAGCTTAACAGAAAGTCAAATTATTCCAGAACATTTAATCATTCAAAAGAATCTGTTTACCCATTTGCCCAATGGATAATTCCACCTAGGAAATTTCACCCTATAGGATATAAGAACCAACCTGAATGCTCTTATATTCCTAACTTTAAATTTTAAAAGAATCAAGGACCCAAGGTTACCTGGGTCAAGAACACCTAATTTTTCTGTTTTCAAGTGAAAGACTATCCTACCACAGAGGAACAGTGGTACCTAGATAGTGGGTGTTCAAAGCACATGACAAGAAACACAGACAACTTAACAAACTACAAGTCCAAGTTTGATCCAAAGGTGATATTTGGTGACTCCAACTGTAGCCAAACTGAAGGCTATGGGATTGTCAAGGTTGGAGCTGTCACTTTTAGAAAAGTAGCATATGTGAGTGGTCTAAAACATAACCTGATATCCATAAGCCAATTATGTGATGAAGGTTATCAGGTATCCTTTAACCATTCTTCTTGCATTATTACTTCTGTAGATAATAAAACTGTCTTAACTGACCTTATGTAAGGAAATATTTATGTAGTCAATTTCAAATCTGTTAGGTCAGAAATTTGCCTATTTAATCAAATTAGTAATAATAATGAACTATGGAATAAAAGATTAGGGTATGTTAATCTTAAAAATATTGCTAAACTCTCTAGGGACAACCTTGTTAGAGGATTGCCTTCTTGCCCCTACAAGAAGGAAAGCCTTTGTAGGGCTTGTCAATTAGGCAAGCAAACCACAAATACTTTTAAATCTATTAATAAGAGTGATTCACCCAGAATTCTGTATTTGTTACACATGGATCTATTTGGACCCATTGCTGTACAGAGCTTGGGAGGGAAATCTTATACCTTAGTCATTATAGATGACTTCTCTAGGTTCACTTGGGTGTTATTCTTGAGAAACAAGTCAGATAACTTTAAAGTTCTTACAGATTTTCTTAAGAGCATAAAGATTGAGTATTCTACTCCAGTTGAATTGATCAGAAGTGATCATGGTACTGAGTTTGAATCTCTTCCTATGCAAGAATTTTTTGAGATGGAAGGTATCAGGCATTGCTTCTCTGCTCCTAGAACTCCTCAACAAAAAGAGGTAGCAGAAAGGAAAAACAGAACCCTGATTGAAGCTGCAGGAACATTGCTTGTAGATGCTCACATGCCCCTATCTTTTTGGGCAGTGGTTGTAAGCACATCAAATTATGTCCTAAATAGAAGTTTGATACATAAACTTAAGGGAGAGACTCCCTATGAATTACTTAAAGGGAAGCAACCTAAAATAGACTATTTTAGAATATTTGGTTGTGTATGCTACATTCATAATAATAATAAGAAACACCTTAAATATTTGAGGCTAAAGTTGCAATGGGAAATTTTCTTGGATATTCCCAAGTCAGCAAGGCTTATTGGGTATTCAATAATCTACTTTGAAAATAGAAGAATCTGTTCATATTTCTTTTGATGAAGCTAATATGTTTTACAAGGAGAAGGATTCTTCTACCAATAACTTATTGCAGGTACCCAAATTGTGTGATAATTTGGATGATCTGAACCTCACCAATGAGGCTGAAACACATCCTTCTCCACATATTGATGAAGATAGTGAAGAAGAGGTCAGTGAAATAATTGTTGAACCTTCAATAGCAAATTTAATTCCACAAGAGGAATTAATTCCCAATGCTGTTGCTGAACTAACTCCTCTAACTGGTCTTATCACACTTAGAGATCACCCTGTATCTCAAGTGACTGGAGACATATCATGAAAGAAAAGGGATAGATACTACTCTAGAGGGGGGGGGGTGAATAGAGTAATCAAAAATTGCACTAGCAAAGTTGACTGTCTACTCAACTCCCTTGGAGTTAATTGCGGAATGAAGGTTATAGATATTTGAGAAGTAACCCTAAAGCCTAACACAAGTGTTGTGCACAAAAGGCAGCCAACTGTAATTACAGTTAAGGCTTGGAGTCCTAAACAACAACTAGCAAACCTAGTTATAACTAATCACAGCCAACAACACAAGTAATAAATCAAACAACCAGACGATACAAGGGAATTTATAGTGGTTCCCCAAACAACTTGGGTATGTCCACTCTTCTACCAACAAGGTAGGAATCCACTCAGGTTTTTGATCAGGTGCCCTGCCACCAACAAGATCTGCTTCAGGTAGATCCAGAAACCCTTTAGACTTTTGATCAGGTGTCTAAAAACCAACACAGGTTTTTGATCAGGTGCCCTGCCACCAAGGTATTCTTTTGAAGGGAGTAATAACCCTTTACGGAGGGGGAAAGGAGGTTAAAGAGTCTTCTCTATTTTAAATAGAATTAGAGAAGCTCAAGAACTTGCACTGAGCTAGAAAGCTCTAAAGAGTCAATGCTCCCCCTGGCTAAAAGAATGTCCAGGTGAAGTCTTGCTTCAGTACAGAAAACACTTCAGAAAATCTGAAGGAAAAAGCTACAAGAAGATAATAAATATGAATAGAAAATTCTTCTTCAGGCAGCTATCTTCTTCTTCTTCTTCTTCAAAAATCTCTGAGTGAAGATCTTCCTAGAGACAGAAGAACTCAGGTTGAAGAAGAGTGAAGAGCTAAAACTTCTTCTCAGTTGAATGTGAACGAGCTGAGAGCAGTTGTAAACTGTAAGTAAGTTTGAATGCTGTTGTTAGCTTTTGAACTCCTTTTCCTGAATGAACTGGTTTTTGGCTATGAACTAGTTGATTTCTTTCTCCAAAGAATTCTTTATATAACAGCAGCAGCAACGACTCTAATTTGAGTTTGAATCTTGTCTTCTACTGAAATCTGCAAGCTGGGCTGCAAATAGCATAAAGCAAAACAAATACTGCAGACAGATATCCTATAAGAGGATAAAGCTTTCTAAGAAGCTACAAATAACTCTGATAAAATAATACTAGAGAAAGTCACATCAGAAGAGACTCTTTACAGCCAGAAAAGACTTTCTGAGTCTAACGGCTATAAAGGACAGCCTGGCAGATAAAGCAGAAATCATATCTCAGCTAATAAGACAAACAACTTTGTCAGAAAAAGATTTGCTCATGCATAAGGAATGGAGCAGATATTGCATGGAAATAATATTACAACTTTATTCAAATAATCTTTTATAAAATATGCCAAAATAAATATGAAATAAATCACATCATAGAAGATCACAAAATTACTCAAGACATACAGCAAAACGTCGAACGACCCTCGGAGATCGTACACCGAAGCACAGAGATCGTCAACCTATCAGACAGATAGTCGAACGATCCAGATAGTCGAACTATCAAAGAAGATAGTCGAACTACCACAACAGATAGTCAAACTATCAGGACAGATAGTCGAGCTATCAGATAGTCGATCTATTAGGACAGATAGACGAACTACCAAACAAAACAGATAGTCGACCTATCAAACAGATAGTCGAACTATCAAAGAAAACAGATAGTCGACCTATCAACAGATAGTCGAACTATCACAGAAAACAGATAGTCGACCTATCAACAGATAGTCGAACTATCAGATAGTTGAACTATCCAAGCAGATAGTCAAACTATCAAAGAGAACAGATAGTCGACCTATCAAACAGATAGTCGAGCTATCATAGAAAGCAGATAGTCGACCTATCAAACAGATAGTCGACCTATCAAACAGATAGTCGAACTATCAGATAGTTGAACTATCCAAGAAGATAGTCGAACTATCAAACACAACAGATAGTCGACCTATCAAACAGATAGTCGAACAATCAACGCAGACAGGACGTCGACCAACTGATAGACGATCATCGAACAGTTGATAGACGATAGTCGAGCGGCGTTCGACCATAGTCGAACGAAAAAGAACTTAACCAAATTTACATCTGGAAAAGTGACGCCTCTAAAACTAGAGCAACAAACTAAACAACTAACCTTTGACCATAGATAAATCTTGGGTCAAGAGACAGAAAGAGAAGACTGAACTCAAATCAAAACTAGGGTACCAACATATCAGTTGGTGTGCAAACAAGGCATCAACTCAAGAAAAATTTGATGCATGCTTGCTTCATATCTCAACTTAAGCCCTAATCCATAAAAGATGCAGAGCAAGATCCCCACTGGACTATTGCAATGCAAGAGGAGCTCAATCAGTTTGAGAGATGTAGAGTTTGAGACTTAGTTCCTAGACCCCAAAACTCACAAGTTATTAGAACTAAGTGGGTATTCAGAAATAAATTGGATGAACAAGGAGCCATCATAAGGAATAAAGTAAGGCTGGCAGTACAATGATACAGACAGGAAAAAGGAATTGACTATGATCAAACCTTTGTACCTATTGTAAGACTAGAAGCTATCAGAATTTTTCCTGCATATGCAGCCTACAAAAAGTTCAAAGTCTACCAAATGGATGTCAAGAGTGCTTTCTTAAATGCTGAACTCAAAGAGGAAGTATATGTTGAACAACCACAAGGTTTTATTTCTCCAACTCATCCCTCTTTTGTTTTCAAATTGCATAAAGCTCTTTATGGTTTAAAGCAAGCTCTAAGAGCTTGGTATGAGAACCTAGCTAGCTTTCTTTTATAGCATAAGTTCACTAGGGGCATTATAGATAGAACTTTGTTTACTAGGAATCATAATAATAACATGCTATTAGTACAAATATATGTAGATGACATCATTTTTGGCTCTACTGATTCCAAGCTATGCAAAAGGTTTTCTGACCTGATGCTTTCTAAGTTTGAAATGAGTAGTATGGGCGAGCTTTCTTACTTCCTTGTTCTCCAAGTGAAGCAATCCCCTGATGACATTTTCATCTCCCAATCCAAATATGCTAAGGAATTATTTAAAAGATTTGGGATGATTGATGCCTCATCCAAGAAAACACCCATGGCTTCCAATGCTGTGATTGATTCTGATGAACATGGTAAGCTAGTTAATCAGAAAACATATAGTGCTATTATTGGGTCCTTGTTGTATCTCACAGCTAGTAGGATAGACATAATGTTTGCTACATGTCTTTGTGCTAGGTTCCAAGTGAACCCTAAAGAATCTCACTATATTTTACTTAAAAGAATTTTGAGATATATAAAGGGTTGCCCAAATCTAGAATTCTTTTATCCAACTGAGTCATAATTTGGATTAACTGGATTCTCAGATGCTGACTTTGCTGGATATAGAGTTGAAAGGAAAAGCACATCAGGAACATGCCGGTTCCTTGGTGATAGGCTTGTGTCTTGGTTTTGTAAGAAACAAACATCTATGTCCACCTCAACTGCAGAAGCTGAATACATTGCATCTGGCAGTTGTTGTTCAAAAATATTGTGGAATCAAAACCAACTTCTGGATTATGGTTATAATATAAATAATTCAACTATATTTTGTGATAGTACTAGTGCAATTTCCATTGCACAAAATCTAGTGCATCATAGTAGGACAAAGCATATAGAAGTTAGACATCATTTCATTAGAGATTGTGTTGACAAAAAGAAAATTAATCTTGTCTTTCTCTACTGATTTTCAAAGAGCATACATCTTCACTAAACCATTAGATGAGAAGAAACATCTGTTCTTTCTAAATCAGCTAGGTATTATCAATGGAGAAGGTTAATTTAATTTTCTATCTGAGGTCAAAGAATTGGTCACAGTTCGTCGAACGGAGTTCGACGATCTGAGAACTATTCTTAAGAAATTTCGTCGACCTGAGATCGACGAACTCTATGTGTGAAGTTATTTTCGTCGAGCTGAGATCGACGATCTTGCTTCAGAAAATTATTCGTCGACCTGAGATCGACGAAAAGTTTTCCCCTCTTAAAACTGAGATCGACGATATCATTTCTTCATGAAATTTTTTGTCGACCTGAGAACAAAGATTTGTTTTCTTTTTGCAGGACGGAGTCTGCCGCTTCATATTACAAAAACCTTTATTACTAGGTTTTCTCCGAGCTCCATTCCATGCTTTCTATTTCTCTTACACTTGATCACTCTTTCATTTTGCAGGAAAACAATGGTGATTCTGGCGACTTCCCTCTCTAGCATGAAGTACGACACCAGCTTCGACATCGACTTCGATTCTTTCCATCATTCTGATCAGGTTTTCATGGACATTCTACAACTATTTGAAGAACAGTAACTGAAGAAAATCATGACCACTAGGATCAAGTTGCCAGTAACTGAAATAAGGGAATGGGTTTATACTTCAACTACTCCAAACGCAGATACTATGACTGGTACCATCGCAGGCAATCAGGTTACCCTAACCCTTGCTGTTTTAACTGAAATTTTTGGTTTGGATAATGGAGAAGAGGACATTGAAATAGACAGTTCTGAGTATGAGTCTATGTGATTAAGATGGGTCACTCCGAGGGAAACCCTAATAAATTGTTGAAAAAGAACTTATCTGCAGAGTATAAATTTCTTGCTGATGTTGTTGGGAAGGCGTTGTTGGGTAAACACACATCCCATGACTACATAACCGGGCACCAATTCTTGATGATGTATGCTCTGGTAAATAAGAAAGCAGTAAATTGGGGCAAGATATTGTTTGACATGATCAAGAAGAAGAATTCTAAGAAAGAGGCTTGTTTTCAGAGGATACTAGGAATTTTCCTCCAGACCAAGACACCTGAATTATTGGTCTCCCAGACCATATTAATAAATGCCTCCAAGAGGCTTATATCTGCCTTGTTTGGGAGATGGGAGAGGACCATCCCTAAGCCATTTAGGGGTTCCTCCTCTTCCAGGACTTTTGAGGACACAAGGGACGTTACAGCCACTCCTCCACCCCCAGAAGAAATTACCCCTTCCATCAGAATTCAAACTAATATTTATTATGCTCTTCCATAACATCAACTATCCTAAACTACCCCTCCAACTTCACCTCTTCCACCACCATCACCTCCAAAATAAACAATCATCATTCATGAGGATGAAATTATGACTTATTTCATTCTTCCTCTATCTTCACCTCAAACTCATCTGGATGACATTCCATCCACATCTCCACAGCCCAACTTCAACCTGCTGTCTCCTCAACCATCTCCACAAAACTCTCCAATCCACCATTCCCCAAGTCAATCTCCCACTCAGGAAATCACCACTACAACAATAACTACCACCACAATTCCAACCACCTCTACTACCATTCCTTCTAACCCTACTTCCACATTCCCTGAATATTCTCATACAAACTTCCCCCATGCTTTTTCTGTATGTTCCAATTATGGCCATCAAACCTCTTGTTGGGTATTGTATCCACAATCACCGGGATTTGAGGAAGCCTCCTATCAAGCTAAGATGAATTTACTATGTATTTGATGAATTTCTTTAAGTTGTGCTTGCAGTTATTCCACGCTAAGTACACACCAATGTCAGGGTGCAGTGGGTCAATATACACGGGTCTGTGCAACGTAATCCCTCGTTGAGCAGATCAGTGTGTTGGCCTACGTGTACTCTCTCTATTGGGGTGTACTTAAGTTCAAGTACAGGGCTATGATAAATCAAGAGCAGACAAGAAGCAAGGATGGGCCAAAGACCAGCTCATGGGTGGAAAGACGAGAATTCGTCTAAGTATAATTCGTCGAGAATCACTAAGTGATTCTCGCCGATTCGTCGAGAATCACTAGTTGATTCTTGCCGGGTTGGGCCGGCTGTCTCGACGCAGTCAGAAAAATCATCTAAGGCAGAATCGTCGAGAATCACCAAGTGATTCTCGCCGATTCGTCGAGAATGACTTTGCATTCTCGACGAGTCGGCGAGAATCCAAAGTGATTCCCACCGATTCTCACCGGCCTCTATAACCTGTGCAGCCTGAATTCTCTAAGTAGAATTCGGCGAGAATCGTAAGTGATTCTCGCCGATTCGTCGAGAATCACTCACGATTCTCGCCGAATTTGACTTGGGCATTTTTCCAACTCTGTCTGAACCGGTCCACGTTATCTGCGGGATTTTGAACCGGACTTTGGTCTTACTGCTGGTGGGGCCCACAACGGTCATCTCTTGACCTAATGTATAAATACTCTGTATTTGTGAACAATAAAAACACGGATTACAGATCAAAGAAAAAGAAGCTGCCGTCAAGCCCTAGATCGGAAGAGAGCTCGGCCGACCTGCTCCGCCTCTCGCTAATTGCTCGCCACCGTTGATCGAGGTGTTCGTTACCTCTCCCGGCGATAGAAGCCTAGTTGGGCACAGCGTCTCACGCGTCTATCCAGAGATCTTTTGTCTCTTGATTTGTAATCGGGAAACCTTCCCCATCCGAATCGATCGAGACGATCGATCCTAGTGTGACCGTTGGAAGACCTTGCCGACTTTGCTAAGAAGATTGGATCTACATAGCATCACCGCCTCTCTTGTTGAAGCCGTCGATCTAGAGAAGATTCTCTCCAAGTGAGATCTAGAGTTGTGGACTCTTCGTTGACTTCAAGAACACGTCGTCGAACGAAGAGGGACACCTTAGTCTCCATACGTTGTTTGTATTTCGTACAAGCTATTTTCATTTCTTTGAAAAGGACCGTTTGGTCTCTAGTTGAGGGGTTGGGTGCAACCCGAGTTGTGGGAGTGTTTACTCCTACGTGTGGAAGGGTTCCTTCCGTTAGTGCGAGGATTGGATTTCAATCCTGTTGGTGAAGTGACCGAGTCGTCCCTGGTTGGGAGATAGGTCAAAGGGGGAAAGTGGACGTACCCAAATCGGGGAACCACTATAAATTGCTTGTGTATTTTTTGTGCTGTGTTGTTTTGTTTTCTTGTGCAGGTAAAACTTTAATTCCGCAAATACGCTGCAAAGACACCTATTCCCCCTAGGTGTAAGTAGTTGACACTAAGTGGACTTTCAAGTGGTATCAGATGGAGGTTCCTCAGCAATAAGGTTAACACCTTGAGTAAGATCCTGCCTCCTGTGTCAACTAGAAGACGAGACTCAAGCATGGAGCTGGAATTTGATGTCCCTCCTCTGAGACTCCCTGCGTGCTCAACAGAGTATTACCCTATCTGGAAGATGAGAGTTATGTTTCATCTAGAGGCCATCGACCCTCGGGTGTCAATCATCTTGGAAGAGGGTCCCTTCATTCCCATGAAGGCTTCTGATTCTGGAGAGGATATCCAAATCCCCAAGAGTCCCGAAGAGATGTCTGAGACCGAGCTCTCACTGTACAACTTGGACAAGTTAATACGTCAGATCATCACTGACGTCTGGTCTGGAGCATCTCGTTCAAGAGTGGACAAGTGTAGGACGGCCAAGTCCATGTGGCAAACCATCTCTGACCTCATGGAGGGATCAGAGAAAGCTGGGACCGGTTGTCAACAAGAGGATGAAGCCTATGTAGGGGTCCTTATTTCTGATGATGAAGGGCATGATCAATATGTCAATATCAGGGCTCCTGTGTCCTTGTCAGAGACTGAAGAAGCTGAGGAAAGCAGTTCTGATGAAGCTAACTCAACAGTCTCTGCCGATCTGGATGGTAACCATGAACAACAAAGCCTGAAGCAGGTAACTTCTTCCTCATGCCCCTCTCCTCTTGAAGTTCCTGAAGACAGGAATAGTTTTGAGAGTAGTCCTTCCAATGATGCAAGGGATACACATAGCCTCAATCAAAAGATTGATAATCTTGATTCCCTTGAGAGTGCCCTTCAGACGAGCAACTTACTTGTTGAGGAACAAGCTAAGGAGATTGCTCAGCTGAAGATCTTGATGAATCTCCAATTGGAATCCATCAAAGTAAAGGACTCACAGATCTCGGATCTAGAAAGTCGTCTAGAGACCGAGAAGAGGATAGTTTCTAATTTTTCCAAGATTGATGCTATCAAGAGAAAAGCAGAAAATGGGTGGATCTCCCAAATTATTAAGTCATGGAGAAATGGGAAAACTGTGTTCAGACCCCCCACCCCGAGTAGGAAGGACACTCATCATGCTTTCAGGTATGACCATAGGAATAACCATGGTCACTGCAAGAATGATCAGTCCTCTTGTGGAAGCACCCAGAATGCCAGGGCTATCATGGCTACCCAAAAGAGGATACCTCATGCTTCCACCGAGCCTTTTGTATTCTCGGCCATTGCCCCTACTAATCATGAGTCTGCCAGCATCAGCACACAATACGCCTCTCACCTCCCTAGGACTCAGGAAAGGGGGGTTAGAAATCATGTTGTTGGCACACATGGGGACCTTGGAAGGGGGCTGACTGAAAGGAAGGCACCTCCTCCCAGGCCTCATGACGCCTACCATATGCACTCTTTCCACCCATCCATGAGTCAAGGTGGAAGAGACAAGTCTGTTAGCAGATTCGGCCCCATCCCGTATAGACCTAGGACTTTGACTACCTCAGTCACCAGGTCAGGTCACAAACGGCGGTACAACATTCATGAATGTTGGTGTTGTGGCAAAGTGGGTCATTTTGCCATAGATTATTGGCACAACCCTTCTGTGTCAAAGGCAAGGGGACTTCCACATCCTCGAGGCAATGTTAGTCCTCTCTCCAGGATCCCTGAGGGGAGGCATCCCAATTATTATGCTGACAGGAACCTAGGACCCAATACTTATTGGGTTCCTAAGGCAAGATAACTCTTTTGCAGGGTAGTCTAGGTTCCCGTAAACCTAATGAGAACCAGACAGGAGATGTTCCAAAAATGACGTGGAACAAGTATCTGGAAAAGGAGCAGTGCCATCAACACGGGCACGTGCAAATTGACCACCTGGTGTTCCTTGAGTAGAAGTTCTAAATGATACATCCTTTAATCTCAGGTAATTGCAATCAGCTTCAATATATGAGCTATAACGCATCAATTTTTACATATATGTATATAAGTATGTCTGCATATCCACATTAAGTCATGAATTCCCTCTCTCGAAAGTAAAGGGTCATGTATAGACTTACACTTATATGCTTGTTCACCTAAAGAAAGATTAAGATTGCAAAAATAACCTTTCGATACATTGTTAAAGATTTATCTGTAAATACACTAGTAGATTCGAGAATAAATCTCAACAGGCCTAAGTCAGCTCACTGAAAATTAATGAAGATACGCCATTGGAAGGCACTAAAACTTACAACTGACATAAAGAAGATTATGCATATCTCGATCGAGAAATAACCCATTGAAATTGATTGCCACGGTTATTGTCTTGGGTATATTTAGAATATTTCTAAATCCGGTATGTACTCCCGCCGACTCGTCGATTTAGAAAGCTGCCGACTCTTCATCTCCCGCCTTTCGCAGAGAATCCCGCCGACCCTTTCTCAGAAACCCGTCAATATTCCTTCCCTCCTCCCGGCGACTTCCCGCATCTTGGCTCCCTATCTCGTCGACCTCGTTCCAGATTCCGTAGACTCCTCTCCTCGCATCCAGGGCGCTCGTCCTAGTTTCCATTCTCCGCGGTTTCGATCTAACAAGGGCACGAGCTCCTCCAGGCTTTCCGTCGTCTCCGTCAACTCTCGCTCCCTCCGCATTTGGGTAACCATTTCCTCTCCCCTACAGTGACTCACTGTTCGTATAGCTTCCTTTTTGAGCTCTGATTAGGCGTAAACTTGGGATTCCCTTTCTAGGTTTGCTATGGCTCCAAGGACCACCGCCGGGCTGGTCACTGGCTGTGAGTTGGTTCGAACCGGGTTCTCACATGCCTCGGATGAGTTCAGAAACATCATCATCATGCTGGAGGAGGCTGGACTCACGTTTGTACTGGAGCACACCTGCAAAATTCTGGATAAAGAAGTGATGGAGTTCTTCGCAACCGCCAAACTTCGGAATGAAGACTCTATCATCAAGAGTAAGGTTGCAGGTGCAAGGATCAAGATGTCTGCCAGGAAACTGACTCAATGCTTGCAACTCTCCAGTTCTGAGCACGAGGATTATCTGGAGGAACATGATAGATCCAGGACCCTATTATTCTGTGGGCTAGCTAGGGGCACCAGATCGATAAAGAGAAAAGAAATGAATGAGGAAGGGAAACTTTTGTCTGACATCATTGGGAAAGTACTGATATGCAAACCAGGCTCACACGACCACATCTCAGCCGACATGTTCAAGATTCTTGTGGTGATAGTCTGCCGAAAGAGATTCAACTGGGGGGCCATGCTTTTTGAGAAGATTAAGGGCACCCTCAGATCTCCAAGTTTTGGACGAATCATCAGCCTATTTCTCAATAAGTTGAACAGAGATAGGTTCGACATGAGCAAAGGAGTTCCTTTGCATTATTTGAAGAAAATGGACTCCAGCGTCTTTGACAGATGGGAGCGACTCATAGGGCAAGCTGTAGTGGTAGTTGAACAAGAAGAATCTCCTGCCGAGGATAACAGAACTTCAGCAGATTTCGTGGCAACACCCAGTGAAGTTCCTGATGCCCTGATTGCAGGAACTAAGGGGGAGCCTATAACCGGTTCTGCAAACATCTTATCTGATATTTCTCTGATAGCTAAAGAAGCTATGGAGATGGTGGCAGATGAAGTAGCAAATGATGAGGAGGTTGAGAACGATGAGGAAGATCTTATCTACGATGATCTGGGAGATGAGGTGGCAGATGAGGAGGAGGAGGAAGAAGTAGAAGAAGATGTGCACAGCTCTGCCGATAAGCATGATCACTTGGAGACTGAGATAGAAGAAGAAGTACCAGAGAATGAGAAAGCAGTAGAGTCTCAGGAGGATGCTGAGGTTCCATCTGTGGAACAAGCTCCTAAGCAGTTAGATGCAAGGATGAAGGGGGAGCAATCCTTTGTTCCCCCTGTGGACTCCATACTACTATCCAGCTCTCCCAGTACCTCTGCGGGGGAGCCTGACCAGGGTCTGCCTGCAGCTCCTCCACTACAAGAAATCATAGCAAATCTCACTGTCAATTTTGTCCAAGGTATGCTAGATGAGCTCAAGGATACGTTTGAGAAATCGCACAACAAAGTGCTAAAGAGACTGCGGGAGTCTGAGGATCTCATGCTTAAGAATGTGGTTCAAATCAATCACAAACTGGATTTGATGGAAAAGAAATTTGATGAAAAATACACAGAGGCAGGCACAGCAGTATCTCTTCTCATGCAGGGACTGAAGAAGAATACTGACGATCTGGCTGTCGTCAATAAAAATGCACATATTGTGGCAGACAACATACAAAAATTCGATGCCAACATGGTAACGCTAAACGCTAATCAGAAATCTCTGTTGGACGAATTCAGTAAAACCGTGAAGCACATTGATGCCTCTTTGCATTCCTATACAAACTCTGTAGCCGTCGAAGCCAAAAGGGGGAGGAAGCGTATAATGCTAAGATGGCGGGGCTTCAAGAGTTGGTACTTCTAAATTTCGACCAGACCAATAGGTATGCCTTTCAAATTCCTTTCAAAACTGCACCTTTACTCAACTTAATAAATAATAATTGACAAATACAAATTCGATAATTCGAATAGGTACGTGTTTGAAACGGCCCACTGGCTGGTAAAAGAAGCATCGGGAATACATGTCCCTGTTGCCCCACCTGAGGATGAGGGCCGTGCTGGTACTACTGAGGGTGATATAAGGGCTGAAGAAGTACAACTGAGCGAAGTCGAGTTGAAGAAAGCTGCGGAGAGGGCTGAAAGAAGAAGCTGGTTTGACCAAGATGCCTTAGCAAAAGCCAAAGGCAAAAGACAAATCAAAGAAGGAACTTCGAAGGAAACACCAGCTGAAAAGAAGATTAGATTGAAGGAGGATGATGTGAGGAATGAAAAGTGGAGTCCCATATCAAAGAATATCATCTTGGACACCTTTGCATTACTACAAGAAGGGCAAGTCAAAAGGAGTGACGTATATAGCCAATATGAGTGGGAGCAGCACAAGTTGTATGAAGCCAAAAGAAACTTGTTCTTCAGAAGCAACACTGGGGCAAACAAAGCTGCAAACATAGATCCTCCTCCGAGATACTATCCTAAGCCCAAGGAGAATTTTGAGCGACATAGCAAAAGATTCTTAGCTCAGCAACTCAAAGAAGACTTAGCTAAGGACAAAGATCTGTAGGATGTTAGCTCTTGTGATTATCTCATTTAAACTTTGTTATTAAGTAAACCATGAACATTTGTGTGTGGACATTAATATTTATATATACATGTGTGTGGTTTATTATTTGAATCTCACATTGATCTAATTACGCTTATTGCTCACTCTGTTGATTAATGCATATTTTATCTGAAATGTTGAAATTCATCTTAGCTTAGTAGGATTTTGGCTTCGTCAAATATGGGGAGATTGTTGGGTATTGTATCCACAATCACCGGGATTTGAGGAAGCCTCCTATCAAGCTAAGATGAATTTACTATGTATTTGATGAATTTCTTTAAGTTGTGCTTGCAGTTATTCCACGCTAAGTACACACCAATGTCAGGGTGCAGTGGGTCAATATACACGGGTCTGTGCAACGTAATCCCTCGTTGAGCAGATCAGTGTGTTGGCCTACGTGTACTCTCTCTATTGGGGTGTACTTAAGTTCAAGTACAGGGCTATGATAAAGCAAGAGCAGACAAGAAGCAAGGATGGGCCAAAGACCAGCTCATGGGTGGAAAGACGAGAATTCGTCTAAGTATAATTCGTCGAGAATCACTAAGTGATTCTCGCCGATTCGTCGAGAATCACTAGTGATTCTCGACGAGTCGACGAGAATCACTAGTTGATTCTTGCCGGGTTGGGCTGGCTGTCTCGACGCAGTCAGAAAAATCATCTAAGGCAGAATCGTCGAGAATCACCAAGTGATTCTCGCCGATTCGTCGAGAATGACTTTGCATTCTCGATGAGTCGGCGAGAATCCAAAGTGATTCCCACCGATTCTCCCCGGCCTCTATAACCTGTGAAGCCTGAATTCTCTAAGTAGAATTCGGCGAGAATCGTAAGTGATTCTCGCCGATTCGTCGAGAATCACTCACGATTCTCGCCAAATTTGACTTGGGCATTTTTCCAACTCTGTCTGGACCGGTCCACGTTATCTGCGGGATTTTGAACCGAACTTTGGTCTTACTGCTGGTGGGGCCCACAACGGTCATCTCTTGACCTAATGTATAAATACTCTGTATTTGTGAACAGTAAAAACACGGATTACAGATCAAAGAAAAAGAAGCCGCCGTCAAGCCCTAGATCGGAAGCGAGCTCGGCCGACCTGCTCCGCCTCTCGCTAATTGCTCGCCACCATTGATCGAGGTGTTCATTACCTCTCCCGGCGACAGAAGCCTAGTCGGGCACAGCGTCTCACGCGTCTATCCAGAGATCTTTTGTCTCTTGATTTGTAATCGGGAAACCTTCCCCATCCGAATCGATCGAGACAATCGATCCTAGTGTGACCGTTGGAAGACCTTGCCGACTTTGCTAAGAAGATTGGATCTACATAGCATCACCGCCTCTCTTGTTGAAGCCGTCGATCTAGAGAAGATTCTCTCCAAGTGAGATCTAGAGTTGTGGACTCTTCGTTGACTTCAAGAACACGTCGTCGAACGAAGAGGGACACCTTAGTCTCCATACGTTGTTTGTATTTCGTACAAGCTATTTTCATTTCTTTGAAAAGGACCGTTTGGTCTCTAGTTGTAGGGTTGGGTGCAACCCGAGTTGTGGGAGTGTTGACTCCTACGTGTGGAAGGGTTCCTTCCGTTAGTGCGAGGATTGGATTTCAATCCTATTGGTGAAGTGACCGAGTCGTCCCTGGTTGGGAGATAGGTCGAAGGGGGAAAGTGGACGTACCCAAATCAGGGAACCACTATAAATTGCTTGTGTATTTTTTGTGCCGTGTTGTTTTGTTTTCTTGTGCAGGTAAAACTTTAATTCCGCAAATACGTTGCAAAGACACCTATTCCCCCTAGGTGTAAGTAGTTGACACTAAGTGGACTTTCACCTCTTACACTCCCTCTATTCCCGAACCTCTATATTTAAATTTCTATGATATTTCCAAAGATCTTCTTACATTTATTACTCCATATCTTAAACAGCTAATAGCTGAAGCTATTGCTCCTTTTTCTGCCTCCATTTCCTCTCTCTCTACTCAAATTGCTGCTCTCCATTTAGTCCCTTCTTCTCAGGGCCTGGCTTCAGGACCCTCTGAAACCAGGCAGGGGGAGATTTTAAATGAATAAGCTCCAGTTCTACCAGCTCCAATTCTAGCAGCTCCAGTTCTAGCAGCAGCAACAATTTCTCCTCCAGCTCCTCCTCCAATAGTTTTTCCAGAAATTATAACTGTTGGTGATTTCATTATAAATCCCACAGTTGACTTGGACTCTTTACTTCATTCTTTCAATTCAGTTTATAGAAATGCTTTACCTAGTTTTGATCTTGATTACTCTAAGGCTATTGTATATTATACTGCTCCAATAAGTCCTGCAGTTTTGGATCAACTAAGGGCAAGTTTTGTAGTTCTAGAGATTATAAAAATATTAGTTGCTGAAGATTTTTGTGAGCCAGTCTCTATTTCTGAGCCAAAGGCTTTCTCCCCTCCACCTCGTATGTGGGCTGAATCCCCTATGGAAGACTTGGATGATATTATGTTTGCAGACATGGAAGAAGAAGAAAGCAATCAGATTGTCACTAAAAGTTTTACAGAGCTAGCCATTCTAGAACAGCCTCAGGCTGAGAAGAAAATTTCTAAAGAAGCTCTAAAAGAAATTGATGATTTATATGATAATCCTCCTGAATCATCTGATGATGATGAGGATTCTGTTGATTCTGATGAATCAAATTCCAAGAAGATAAAATCTAAGAAGAGAAAGGATCCTCCTAAGGATGTTCCTAAGCCTAATCCTATAACTGACACACCTTATTATATTTTGAATAATATTACTCCTTATACAGGAATGCCTAAATGGATGTGGTACTTTAAAAATGAGCAAAAGGCTAGGAAGAAGAGCAGGAGATACTCTCCTCATCCTCAAAGGAATTGGAGAGGAACTCCTCCTCCTCCTGCTGCTACTGTAGGTGCTTAGGGAATATTTCTCAATCCTCAGGAAATGTCTCTAAGACTCAGAAGCCAGCCTCAAGTAGTTCTCAATCTCAAAGGCCAGCTTCCTACAAGTCCTCTAGACCATCTGGGAAATACAGTCAATGTAGTCCTCCTATGTCATACTATCAAAGAAAACATCAACAGAGACCTACTCCAACAAATTTTCAGCAGCAATCTGTTCAATTCCAAAAGAAAAACCAACAGCAAAATCTTCTAAAACAGACCAGCAAGACAAATCAAGTTTTGAAAGGCGTTTATTCCCAGCATATGATCCAGAAATGGACCCAATTTCCAGGATGGCTAGATTTAATGAGGTGGTTGCTCTATCTCAAATCAGAAAAGCCAAAGAAGAAGGCAAGGATTCTTTTAAATTTTCCACAATGTATACATATAGAAAGAAAGAACTTGAAAGGTATCAGGTAAACAAATTATTTAATGTTGACTCATATATGAACCTACATCCAGAAGCTGTAGTTCTAAGAGCTGTTTCCCAGAAGACTATTGGTGATCATTACATGAAGATGACTCAGAAGGAAGCAGAGAATCTTCACAGGACAATTGTGTTTGCTAAATCATCATCTGCTCCTCCCTCTGACAAATCTTAAACATTTTTTTTCTCTGTGATACATTTGTGTATTGAACTTAGCTATATTATATCTGCTGAATAGTTCAAAGTCTGTCAGATATTTATATTGCTTTTTGTTTTTATGTTTCTCTATTTTATTTAGTGACCTCACCCAAATAGGGGGAGATTATTGGAACCCCAGTTTGGATTTGGGCTAGGTTCACTAATTAGGATTTTTGACCCATTATGTATAGTTTAGGGTCAATTTATTTGTTTGGTTCTAAGGTCTAGATCAATTTGACTAGGTTAGACAATCTTTTATCCAGCCCTCAGAGAATTTAGAGATCCAGACTTAGAAGAATTGCAGTTTTTAAGAGTTCAGAAAATCAGTTCGACGTTCTTCAAACTCAGCTCAACGATCGTCAATCGTAGATCGACGAACTCAGAGTTTCAACTCTGAGCTGAGCTCGATGATATTCGATCTCAGGTCGACGAAATCCCTCATCTACTCAGTTTCTCTAGTCAACGAAATTCTACCTCAGGTCGATGAACTTGGAGCTCAGCATTGTCAGATACTTTCCAGATGAATTATCTCTGAGCTCAGCTCGACGAAGATGATTTCTCAGCTCGATGAACTTGGAGTTTAGGTTGACGAAATTTGTCCTGAGTTCGACGATTTTTACCAGTATCAGTTTAACGACTTCTCTATTATTTTGATTTCAATTGGTATTATTCTAAGGCAGTAATTCTCTGATAATTAATGCTTATATTCTCCAGAATATAGCCATTCCAAGGGAGTATTGATTATGGATTTCACAGAGTTAATTACTTGACTTATTTACTGGGACAGTTGAGGAAACACATTAAAGACAATTTCCAGCCATTTAAACTCCCAGATTATGAGCAGCAAATCAAGGATAATATTCAAAATTAAAAGGCAAAAATCCTCTTAGAATATAAAAGATCTTTTTTAAAAATAAGAAGAACAAGAGATCTTTTCACAACAATTGATACAAAGTTTTTCAGAGAAAAAGCACTGCTATCATTATTACATGAAATTGAAGAAGAACATCATACACAGATCTTTAGTCTTCTTCAGTTTCTACTTTAGGCTTCAAAGAGACAACTCATCAATACCAGTCCAAGAAGTTTCTGAAGATCTTCATCAAGGCCTACACCCTGAGCAAAGCTCTCATCTTCCTGAACCTTTCTTCATCTCAAGGGGAGCTTTGACAACAGCGTTCACTAAAGTCTTCTCAGTTGTTTGAGAAAGAGAAGACAACATCACTTTTCATTTCCCACTGTAAAAAAGGTTTCTAACTCCCTTCAAAAGTTATCACCTAGTTGACAAGTCTCCTTATCAAAAGAATTGATTTGGTTTTAGGGAACCTGATCAAAAGCCTAAAGGGTTGTGAGATCTCCCTTGAAATAGATCTTGTGGTGATTGGGCACCTGAGCAAAAACCTGTGGTGGCAGGGCACCTAATCAAAAACCTGTTAGTGGATTCCTACCAGGGAGGTAGAAGAGTAGATGTACCCAGTTTTGGGGAACCACTATAATTTTCTTATGTCGTCTGGTTATTCCTTTCTTTATTTCTACTGTGCTGTGATAATTTTCTTTTTCTTACTTCTCTTTATACATATACTGATATCTCTTATTTTAATTCTGCTATAAAAACTAAGCAAGTTTTTAAAATACTCTATTCACCCCCTCTCTAGAGTTAGTAAGATCTATCCCCACACTTTCATTTGGTAACCTCACTTGAAGTGGAGAGAAACCCAGGCCGCACACCAATATCAAGAAAATTGTCAAAAGGGGGAAATGCCTATCCACCCTACTGGAGAAACTTCCAGGAGGGTTCAATCAATAGCTGACCGAGTCACCATCCTCAACGAACCTGCCAATGAGAAGTCCACGGTTGCTACCACTTCTCATTCTGAAATTCCATCAAAGAGCGCGGACGAAGCGCTGAATCAGCTGACGATAATTTATAACCAAAATCCTATGGACTCCACACCTGACATGGATGTGTTCCCATCTTCCTCGGGAATGCTCATGTTGAGTATAAACTTGGAGAATGAGGTTTCGTCTATTGTGGCTTAGCAGCCTGATGTTGATCAAGAGAAGCGATCTGCTGAAGAAGAGCAAGTTGAGGAATAAGTGCCCTTCTGAGCCCTGGCCACCGCTGACCCAGAGGCTATCCGCAAAAATCAGAGGCACTTAGAGTAGGTCGCCACTGATTCAGTGGAGAAAAGAGGCCCTTTTGAGCAAAAGAAGAGGAAAAGGGACAAGTCTTCCATGGCTGAGCGGATAGAAAATAAATTGCACGCAATGAAGGAACCAAATGTCTAAGTGCGGACTGGAGCTACGGCTTGCAATTCAGGCCGTGAGAAAACGAGCTTCCAGAGACTAGCTTCGTTACTCCAGTGGCCGCAATCCTGGGAAATGATACTTCCTTGTCCACGGTCAGTTTATCTACCGATGAGATAATCAACAACATTGACACCAATCAACTTAATGATATTAATCAATCCTTGTTGGAGGAGTTGCAGCCGGAAGTCCAGGTACTGTGGGTCCAGATGGGCGATCACACTCCCAACCCTGCCACTGAGGGAGATGAGAAGATAAAACTCAGAGAGAAGATCACTGCTTAAAAGGCTAAAGCGGAAGCTGTCTCGGAGAAGAGTGCAGCGGATAAGCAGGTTGATGATTTGCGGGCTGCTGTTGAGCTTTTGCGGTCAGGTAAACTCAAACTGGCGCCGAGGCACATTAAGCGTCCGTGGATTTATAAATCTCCTCCTAGGAAGTCAAAGCCAATAAAGATCATCACTGAGACAGACAATATAGTTATTTACACAAGTTTGGTGGCCGAGAAGAGAGCCAAAGTCCATCAAGAGTGGAGAAAATGCCTAAGTGCCTTTGATCCAAAGTGCATGAGGTGACCTATCTTCGATAGCCGCCATCTCGCCGCAATGATTGCCAAAAGTCTGGACAAAAACGATTTTGATCTTTGTATTTTGAGTTCGTCGCGACCTGAATATAAATTTTGAACTTGTTTTCTTTATTTCAGGATAGAAGTCGCCTTTTGTCTCAGTCGAACTTGGCGGGCTCGTTCCTTCTCCCGGTGCAACAATACCTTCACAGCAACCTGGTGCGATAATCCTTGGTGAGTCCGCCTCCCAAGGTGAGCAGTCTGGCATGAACAACTTGGCCATGTTAGAAAGAAAGAAACTTGAAGATAGAATCGAAGATTTTCAAGTCAAATTGAGGAAAAGGATAGAGTGGGAGAAAGCTTTGGAGGATCAGATTACCAGTATTGCCATGGTGCTTGAGAATACAAAGAAGGAGATGCAACGGTCTGATGATGATGCCCGCTACCAAAAAGATAAACATCTGAACCTTGTACAAGAAGGAAAGAACAAGCGAAGTGCCGAAGCCCTCCCTGAGAGGCCACAATTTCCAGATCGTGCTACTCCTGTGGAGGCTCCGGTTTCATTTGAGGGTAGACAGACTGCAGCGGACGAGGTTCCAAGGCCGACAACCGATTCCTTTGTTCCTTTGAGTCGAGTAGATTGGGAAGCTTCTCATTTGCACCGAACCTTCAACTCGATGCATCACCTCATATAACAGCTGCACGATGAAGTGCTACAAGGAAGTGAGCAGGCGGCTCATTTGTACAGGGATTGATAGGAGTGACATGGGCATTTAGAATGACTGGGCTGCCAAGGCCGCCAAGAGTGCGAATAATTTTAAAATTTGACATTCGAATGATGTATAATTATTTGGACAATTTTCATCTTTTATCTTGAACTACGATATTGCGATCTGTGCGATCTAAATGATGTTGCGATATGGGTAATTTGATAATCTTTGCAAGATAATGCTGAATTTAATGCGATCTGTGCTAATTGATTCTGTGTCTGCATACTTTGATTTCAAATGTTTTTGAAAATCGTTTTTAGGATCAGCGGTTGGATCTACTACGAGCTAGACGACTGAACAAACAAGCTGCGCGGTCTGGGTGAAAAGCTATCAAACCAGAAATTCTATATATAGGGCTTTATTCTTACTTTATTACAGGAAATACAACCGAAGCTGAAGTCCCTACGATCTCAAAAGATGGTGTCTGTGAGAACTGATGTTGTAGGCGCTTTACATGCTAAAAGTCCACCTAGTGCCAACTAGCTTCACCTATGGGGGGGGGAATAGGTGTCGTGTAGCGTTTTTGCGGAATTAAAAACTGTACCTGCACAAATAAATCAAACAACACAGCACAGAAAAGACTCAAGCAAATTATAGTGGTTCCCTGATTTGGGTACGTCCACTTTCCCCCTTTGACCTATCTCCCAACCAGGGACGACTCGGTCACTTCACCAACAGGATTGAAATCCAATCCTTGCACTAACGGAAGGAACCCTTCCACACGTAGGAGTCACCACTCCCACACCACGGGTTGCACCCAACCCTTACAACTAGGAACCAAACGTTCCTTTACACGAAAATGAAAATAGAATGTATTAGAAATACAAACAACTTATGGAGACTAAGGTGTCCCTCTTCGTTCGACGACGTGTTCTTGAAGTCAACGAAGAGTCCACAACCCTAGATCTCTCTTGGAGAGAATCTCCCCGAAACCGGCGGAAGCAAAAGGCGGCGGCTTGGCTCTCGGGATTGGCGGCGGCAACAGAGTGCTACGGCGATGCAATGGAGATTCAACCTTCGTAGCAAAGGTAGCAAGGTCTTCCAGCGGTCACACTAGGATCGATCGTCTCGATCAATTCGGAAGGGGATGGTTTTCCCGATCTACGAATCAAGAGACAAAAGATCTCTGGTTAGACGCGTGAGATGCTTGCTAGGCTGAGCTTCTGTCGCCGGAGATCTGGAAGAAACCTTGATCAGCAGCGGCGACTAACTATACGAGCGGCGACGACGGCGGCAGAGCAAGATTGCGATTTTGGTCACGTCGGCGGCCTTTCTTCGTTTTTCTGTCTATGTCCTGTACTGTTCAAAATTATAGATGTATTTATACATTAGGTCATCAAGATGACCGTTGTGGGACCCACCAAGAAGAAGCCGTAAGTCTGGTTCGAAATAACCCAGTTAACTTGGACCGGTCCAGAGAATAGGCGAAAATTGCCTAAGTCAAATTCGGCGAGAATCGTAGGTGATTCTCGCCGAATCGGCGAGAATCAACTATGATTCTCGCCGAATTCTTCTTAACAGAATTCAATCTCCACTGATAATACAAGCCGGTGAGAATCAGCGAGAATCACAATTGATTCTCGACGATTCTGCCTTAGAAGAATTCAAGACAGCTTCGAGACAACCGGCAGCATTCGGCGAGAATCAGTTCGTGATTCTCGACGATTCGGCGAGAATCACTAGTGATTCCCGTCGAATCGGCGAGAATCACTTAGTGATTCTCGTCGATTTGTACTTAGACGATTTTCGTCTTTCTTCCCGTGAGCTGGTCTTTGGCCCATCCTTGCTCCTTGTCTGCTCTTGATCTTATATAGCTCTGTGCTTGAAAATAAGTACACACCAGTAGAGAGAGTACACGTAAGCCAACACACTGATCTGCTCAACGAGGGATTACGTTGCACAGACCCGTGTATATTGACCTACTGCACCCTGATATTGGTGTGTACTTAGCGATGAATAGCTGCAAGCACAACTTGAAAGATTTCATCAAATACACTGTGAATTCATCTTAGCTTGACCGGAGGCTTCCTCAAATCCAGGTAATTGTGGATACGATACCCAACAATCTCCCCCTATTTGAAGAAGCCAAAATCTTACTAGCTAAGATGAATTTCACCAATCCAGATAATACATGCATTATACTAGTAGAGGAACAATAAGAACAAGCAGAGCAACATAGGAGATAACCATCGAATCACATATACATATATATAAATATCCACAATAAGTGTTCATATGTTTACACGAAGATAACAATGAATACACACAGAGTTCATGAGTCAAATTCCTAAATCTATTTATCCTTAGCAATTTCATCTTTGAGCTGCTGCGCCAAGAACTTGCTGCTTTGTCGTTCAAAATACTCCTTAGGCTTTGGGTAGTATCTGGCAGGGGGAGCTTTATTTGCCACAGTATCAGACCTGAAGAAGATGTTTCTTTTGGCTTCAAAGGTCTTGTGATGCTCCCACTCGTACTGACTGTAGACATCGTTCCTGTTTATCTCCCCCCTTTGTTGCAACGCAAATGTGTCCAAAATGATGCTTCTTGATGCTGGGCTCCACCTTTCATTTCGCACCTCTTCCTCCTTCACTCTGATTCTCTTTTCAGTTGGCATTTCCTTTGAGGTTCCTTCTTGATTTTTTCCTTTTCCCTTTAGCTGCTGCTAGGGCTTCTTGATCGAACCAGCGACAGCTTTCTGCTCTTGCAGCAACCCTAGCAGCCTTCTTGGCTTCAGCCTCACTCAGTATAACTTCTTTAATACATGCCTCTTCTTCAGCAGCAGCAGCAGTATGCTCCTCTTGCTCCGGAGGAGCAAGGGGAACGTGTATGCCCGAGGCTTGTCGTACTAACCAATGGGCCATTTCAAACATATATCTATTCGAATGACCGAATTTGTTAATTATTATCTATTAGATTGATTGAAGGCGTCAATTAAGATTTTGTTAGAGTTTAAGAGCATACCTATTAGACTGATCGAAGTTTTCGATGATTATCTGTTGAAGCCCGACCATTTTAGCTTTGTAGTCTTCCTCCCCCTTTTTGGCTTCTACAGCAATTGAGTTTGTGTAAGCGTGTAGGGACTCATCGATGTGCTTCACAGTTTTTGAAAATTCATCCAGCAGGGTCTTTTGATCCGCGTTCAGAATCACCACGTTGGCATCAAATTTTTGGATGGTGTTAGCCACAACATGTGCATTATGATTTATGACAGCCAGATCATCTGTGTTCTTTTTAAGACCTTGCATCAGCAGAGAGACAGCTGTGCCGGCTTCAGTATACTTTTCCTCGAATTTATTTTCCATAACGTCCAACCTGTGATTGACTTCCACAATGTTCTTTAATACTAGATCCTCAGATTCTTTTACCCTTTTTAGCACTACGTCTTGTGCTTTCACAAACGAGGCCTTCAGCTCATTCACAATTCCATGAACAATATTGACAGTATGATTGGCTATATTTGCTTGCAGTGGAGGACCTCCAGGCAAGCCCTGGTCTGGCTCATCAGCAGAGGCACTGGGTGAGCTGGACACTAGTACAGGTTCCACAGGGGGAATGCTGGCCGCCACAGCAGGTTGTCCAGGAATGCTTGTCAACAGTTGCTGGAAGGGCTCCCCCTCCATTCTTGCATCAGTCATCTCAGGAGCATGTTCCTTAGATGGAACTTCAGCAGCATCCCTAGGATTCACCACTTCCATCCTCTCACTTCCAGTTTCCTCCTCCTCATCACCCATGTGCTCTTTCTCAGCTGCAGCATTATTTAAGTTTTCCTCGTCATCCTCCTCATTATCACCTCCATCTCCCAGATCACTGTCGTTCAGGGCCGCCTCATCTTCCACCACATCCTCACTATCTTCTTACATAGTCTCAACAGCATCTCTAGCTATCTGAGAGATGTCAGATATGACATTAGCAGAAGCGGGTAGAGGCTCCCCCTCAGTTCCAGCAGTCAGTGCATCAGGAACTTCACTGGGGATTGCCACGGAATCTGCTGATGTTCTGTTGTCCTCGGCAGGAGGTTCTTCTTGTTCTACTACCACTGCAGCTTGCCCTATGCGTCGCTCCCATCTGTCAAATACACTGGAGTCCATTTTCTTCAAATAATGCAAAGGAACTCCTTTGCACATGTCGAACCTATCTCTGTTCAACTGATTGAGATATAGGCTGATGATTCTTCCAAAACTTGGAGATCTAAGAGTGTCCTTAATCTTCTCAAAAAGCATAGCTCCCCAGTTGAATCTCTTTCGGCAAACTATCGCCACAAGAATCTTGAACATGTCAGCTGAGATGTGGTCGTGTGAGCCGGGTTTGCATATCAGTACTTCCCCAATGATGTCGGACAAGAGTTTCCCCTCATTCATTTCTTTTCTCTTTATCGATCTGGTTCCCCTAGCTAGTCCACAGAATAATAGGGTCCTGGCTCTATCATGTTCCTCTAGATAATCCTCGTGCTCAGAACTGGAGAGCTGCAAGCATTGAGTCAGTTTCCTTGCACACATCTTGATCCTTGCACCTGCAACCTTACTCTTGATGATAGTGTATTCATTCTGAAGTTTGGCGGTTGCGAAGAACTCCATCACTTCCTTGTCCAGAATTTTGCAGGGGTGATCCAGTACAAAAGTGAGTCCAGCCTCTTCAAGCATGATGATGATGTTTCTGAACTCATCCGAGGCATGTGAGAACCCGGTTCGAACCAACTCACATCCAGTGACCAGGCCAGCGGTGGTCCTTGGAGCCATTGCAAACCTAGGGAGGGAATCCTAAGTCTATGCCTAATCAGAAATCAAGAGGGAAGCTACACTAACAGTAAGTCACTGTAAGGGAGAGGAAGTGGTTACCCAAATGCGGAGGAAGCGAGAGTCGACGGAGACGACGGAAAACCTGGAGGAGTTCGCGTCCTTGTTTGATCGAAACCGTGGAGAATAAATACTTGGACGAGCACCATGGACGCGAGAAGAGAGGTCTAAGGAACCCGGAACGAGGTCGACAAGATTTGGAACCTAAGATGCGGGAAGTCGCCGAGAGGAGGGAAGGAACGAGGTCGCGTCCTTGAAGGGTCGGCGGGATTCCTGCGGGATATCGACGGGTTTCTCTGCGAAATGCGGAAGATGAAGAGTCGGCGGGAGTTTTTCTAAATAGAAATCGACGGGATTCGAGGCATACCCGATTCTCGGAATCTTCTGATATCAAAGGGTTTATAAATCTTCTAAATGTATATTTCTTAATAGCAATCTTCAGAATATATATTTCTTAATACATGTATCTATTGAGGGTTTGGAAGGAGTTTTCCACACAGCGTTAGGAGGCGTATCAACTTTGGTATACCCAAGACAATAATCGTGGCAAGCAACTTTAATAGGTGATTTCTTGATCGAGATAGACACAATATTCTTGATGTCAGTTGTAAGTTTTAGTGACTTCCAATGACGTTTTTTTTTAATTTTCAGTGGGCTGACTTATGCCTGTTGAGGTTCATTCTCGAATCTACCAGTGGATTTACAGATAAATCTTTAACAATGTATCTAAAGGTTATTTTTACAATTTTAATCTTTCCTTAGGTGTACAAGCATATAAGTGTAAATCTACCCATGACCATTTACTTTCGAGAGAGGGAATTCATGACTTAGTGTGGATATGTAGACATACATATATACATATACGTAAAAATCGATGCACTATGGCTCATATATTGAAGCTGATTGCAATTACCTGAGATTGAAGGATGTATCATTTAGATCTTCTGCTCAAGGCACACTAGGTGGTCAACTTGAATGTGCCTGTGTTGATGGCACTGCTCCTATTCCAGATACTTGTTCCACGTCATTCTTGGAACATCTCCTGTCTGGTTCCCATTAGGTTTACGGGAACCTAGACTACCCTGCAAAAGAGTGTTACCTTACCTTAGGAACCCAATATGTATTGGGTCCTAGGTTCTTGTTAGCATAAAAACTCGAATGCCTTCCCTCAGAAATCCTATCAAGAAGACTACCTCTGCCCAGAGGAGGTGGATATGCCCTTGCCCTTGATATAGAAGGGTTGTGCCAACAATCTATGGCAAAGTGACCCACCTTGCCACAGCACCAACACGTGTGAATGTTGTATCGCCATTTCTGACCTGATCTGGTGACTGAGGTAGTCATGGTCCTAGGTCTAAACGGGATAGAGCCGGATCTGCTCACAAAATTGCCTTTTCCACCATGACACTTGGAAGGGTGGAAGGAATGCATGTAGCGAGCATCATGAGGCCTGGGAGGTGGTGCCTTCCTTTCAGTTAGCACCCTTCCAGAGGCCCCATGAGCACTAACTGCATGACTTCTAACCCCCCTTTCCTGTGTCCTAGGGCGGTGAGAAGCGCAGTGAGAGATGATACCAACAGATTCATGCCGAGTTGGGGCTGTGGCCGAGAATACAAAGGGTTCAGACTGAGCCTTAGGTATTCTCTCAAGGGTGGCCATGACAGCCCTTGCACTATGGGTGTCTCCACATGAGGGCTGATCACCCTTGCAGTGACCACGGTTGTTCCTGTGATCGTACCTGAAGGCATGATGAGTACCCTCCCTGCCTGGGGTGGGGGGTCTGAATACTGTTTCCCCATTTCTCCATGAATTGATAATTCGGGAGATCCACCCATTTTCTTCCTTTCTTTTGATAGCATCAATCTTGGAAAAGTTGGATACTATCCTCTTCTTATTTTCTAGACTACTCTCTAGATCTGAGATTTTAGACTCCTTTACCCTGTTGGATGCCAATTGGAGATCCAACAAGATCTTCAGTCGAGCAATCTCCTGAGCTTGCTCATCAATAAGTAGGTTGCTTTTCTGAAGGGCTCTCTTCAGTGAATCAGGATTTTATGAAGGGCAGTTATCCGAACTATTCCTGTCTTCAGGAACTTCAAGAGAAGAGGGGCAAGATGAAGAAGTTACCTGCTCTTCAGAGTTACTGTTAAAATCGCCAGATACCATTGAGTCAGCTTCATCAGAACTGCTTTCCTCAATTTATTCTTCAGTCTCTGACAAGGACACCGGAGCCCTGATGCTGACCGATTTGTCCTTGCCTTCATCTTCAGAGGCGAGGACCCCCACATAGGCTTCATCCTCTTGCTGACAGCAGATCCCTGCTTTCTCTGACCCCTCCATGAGATCTGAGATGGTTACCCACATTGACTTGGCCATCCTACACTTTTCCAGTCTAGATCGAGAAGGTCCAGACCAGACATCCACGATGATCTGACGAATCGTCTTGTCCAGATTGAATAATGAGAGTTCAGTCTCCGACATCTCAGTAATACACTTGGGGATTTGGATATCCTTTCCAGAGCCGGAGGTCTTCATTGGAATGAATGGAACCTCTTCCAAGATGAGAGATGCTCGAGGATCGATAGCCTCCAAGTGAAATGACACTCTCATCTTCCAGACGGGATAATACTCCTTTGTGCACGTGGGGAGTCTTAGCGGAGAGATCTCATAATCCAGCTTTATGCTTTTGACACTGGTGGCAGGATTCTACTCAAGGTGTGAACCTTTTTGATGAGCGACCTCCCTCTGATACCACTTGAAAGTCCACCTAGTGCCAACTAGCTTCACCTATGGGGGGGGGGGGAATAGGTGTCGTGTAGCGTTTTTGCGGAATTAAAAACTGTACCTGCACAAATAAATCAAACAACACAGCACATAAAAGACTCAAGCAAATTATAGTGGTTCCCCGATTTGGGTACGTCCAGTTTCCCCCATCGACCTATCTCCCAACCAGGGACGACTCAGTCACTTCACCAACAGGATTGAAATCCAATCCTTGCACTAACGGAAGGAACCCTTCCACACGTAGGAGTCACCACTCCCACACCACGGGTTGCACCCAACCCTTACAACTAGGAACCAAACGTTCCTTTACATGAAAATGAAAATATAATGTATTAGAAATACAAACAACTTATGGAGACTAAGGTGTCCCTCTTCGTTCGACGACGTGTTCTTGAAGTCAACGAAGAGTCCACAACCCTAGATCTCTCTTGGAGAGAATCTCCCCGAAACCGGCGGCGGCAAAGTGCGGCGGCTTGGCTCTCGGGATTGGTGGCGGCAACGGAGTGCTGCGGCGATGCAATGGAGATTCAACCTTCGTAGCAAAGGTAGCAAGGTCTTCCAACGGTAACACTAGGATCGATCGTCTCGATCGATTCGGAAGGGGATGGTTTTCCCGATCTACGAATGAAGAGACAAAAGATCTCTGGTTAGACGCGTGAGATGCTTGCTAGGCTGAGCTTCTGTCGCCGGAGATCTGGAAGAAACCTTGATCAGCAGCGGCGACTAACTGTACAAGCGCCGACGGCGGCGGCGGAGCAAGATTGCGATTTTGGTCACGTCGGCGGCCTTTCTTCGTTTTTCTGTCTATGTCCTGTACTGTTCAAAATTACAGATGTATTTATACATTAGGTCATCAAGATGACTGTTGTGGGCCCCACCAAGAAGAAGCCCTAAGTCTTGTTCGAAATAACCCAATTAACTTGGACCGGTCCAGAGAATAGGCGAAAATTGCCTAAGTCAAATTCGGCGAGAATCGTAGGTGATTCTCGCCGAATCGGCCAGAATCAACTACGATTCTCGCCGAATTCTTCTTAACAGAATTCAATCTCCACTGATAATACAAGCCGGTGAGAATCAGCGAGAATCACAATTGATTCTCGGCGATTCTGCCTTAGAAGAATTCAAGGCGGCTTCGAGACAACCGACAGCATTCGGCGAGAATCAGTTCGTGATTCTCGACGATTCGGTGAGAATCACTTGTGATTCCCGTCGAATCGGCGAGAATCACTTAGTGATTCTCGTCGATTTGTACTTAGACGATTTTCGTCTTTCTTCCCGTGAGCTGGTCTTTGGCCCATCCTTGCTCCTTGTCTGCTCTTGATCATATATAGCCCTGTGCTTGAAAATAAGTACACACCAGTAGAGAGAGTACACGTAAGCCAACACACTGATCTGCTCAACGAGGGATTACGTTGCACAGACCCGTGTATATTGACCTACTGCACCCTGACATTGGTGTGTACTTAGCGATGAATAGCTGCAAGCACAACTTGAAAGATTTCATCAAATACACTGTGAATTCATCTTAGCTTGACCGGAGGCTTCCTCAAATCCAGGTAATTGTGGATACAATACCCAACACATGCTGCCGATCATAAGAAGTGCAAGGTTATAGATTCCGACCTGCAAACCTTTGTTGAGAAATACATGGCGTGCTCTTTGGTTCATGTCCGCCTCCCTCTAGACCAAGAAAGAATAAACTCTTCAACGGCCACTCAGATCGCAGTCCCGATCGACCATTTTGACCGCGGTTTCAAGTTTCCACTGCTATGGGAGGTAGCAGAGATCTTCGAGCACTATGGAATGGTGCGGGGCGGCTCGCGCCGAACACGCTAGCTGCTATCTATAACTTTATTTCTTATTTGCGGTCTGAGAAGATCGCTTTTTATTTGAATGATTTTAGGAAAATATTCTCTGTTCGCTCAATAACTCCATCCGAGGCCGCCCATACAAGGGCATTATCTATTTTTACTGCATGGGGATGAAAGTTATGAATCGCCAAACAAGATACATAACTGGACTTCCCGATACTTGATCTTCGAGGGTGACCTCGGCTTTGAACATACCCATCCGCAGGAGCGTGCAGACTCAGTCTTCAAGAGCACCGAACTCAATGCAGTAGAGGCTACGATTATCGAGTTCTTGGCTGGTTCAAGTCTTGACATCGAGAACTATATTCCTCTACTGCCGAGCTTGTACGACCTGTCTAATCAAGACAGTAAGTAAAGTTTGCGACCTGAAACTGTATCCGTCGTGGTCTGAAGTGAATCTAAATTAAATTCCTTTTTCTCGCAGCGGCCTTGATAATGCCAACAAATCTACTAAAGACTCCTAGCGGCCTGACCCCCACTCAAAGGGAAAGGAAGAAAAAAATTACCAGGAAAAGGAAAGAAGAGGGTGATCCTGCTGCAGACTACTCTTTTGAAAGTTTCGACCTCCGGGACTTTAGAAAGAGCCAGAAGGATCTTCGGGGGAACCTGATGATTCAATGGCACCACAAGAGCAAGCATGTCCGCCTTTCTACAACACTTCCCTCCTAGAGGAGTTCCAAGATATCCCTCCATGCCCATGTCGCGACCTCAGCGTTGTATGGAAAGTGCAATTTGTGTGACTGTAGGATCAAGCGCATACCCAACTGTTCCAAAAGGCCGGAATATTGGAAAGGGCGCTACTTAATTTCTTAAATAAGTAGCAGAGCGCCACGGGTCAAGTGAAGGAACACCAGACCCAACAATCCCCCCCGACGTCCAGCTCAACCCGTTAGCTTAGAGGTGGGGTTACCACATGGCCCACACGGCTCAGAGGCGGGGTTACTGATAGTTTTACTTTCAAGACAACCTAAACACCTAGAGGGGGGGGGGTGAATAGGTTCTAATTGCTTGTTTATACTTTTAGGCAGGATTCAATCACAAAGTTAAAACATCCAGCACATCAATCACAGAAATTTAATCATCACAGATTGCACAATGTTTTATAGTGGTTCCCCAAGGTTTGGGTACATCCACTTTCCCCCTTCACCTATCTAGCAGTATGCTAGATTCGGCCAAACTTCCACTATTCTCAGATCCTCAGATCTTACAGCTCAAAACCTGGATAGGTTCCTACAACTCAGGCACAACAGCCCTACCTCAACCTTGCCACAAGGCCTACAACTCAGAGAAGAACCTTCTCCTACACTCAGGCAAACAACCCTACCACTCAGAGATCAACTCTCCTACACTCAGCCTTTATATCACAGGCTTACAACTCAGATCTGTGTAAAACAGATCCTACAGAAATTTAGAAAAGAAGTTTTAATGTCTTGCCTTTGTTGAGAGAGAAGAGGACAAGACAATTCTTGATCAGCTGATGAAATCAACTGAATCTGAGCTTTCTTCAAAGCTTCTTGAATCTGAACTTAGCTGAGTTGATTTCCAAACAGCTTCTTGAGAAACCACTGATGGCTTCCTTCTTCTTCTTCAAAATGGGTGGATCCCTCTCTATCCAACACCTTTGATAATACTTCTGAATTCTTGTTAGAACTCTTCTTAGATCGATCCTGAGATCGTCTTCTTAGATCTTCTGATGAAGATCTTCTTTAGTGTATTACTCCTTCTTGATTTGATTTCTCAAATTGATTGCCAAAATTCAATCTCTTTACTTCTCTCTGAATCTGTCTATTTATAGACCTTCTTAATGGTAACCGGCTGATCCGGTTTATAACTGTCTTCTGACAAGTCTGACAACATCAGTTAACTGGCTGCAACCCACAGCTGTCAAGTCTTCAAACAGTTCCTGTGCCTTAGTCTTGGTCAGCAATGTGTTGAGACAGACTGTCAGGAAGTATCGAGACCAACTGTCTATATGTGTCGACACAAGTAACTTTGGTGTCGACACAGCCTTTGATGATGTCGACAAGTTTGCCTTTAAGTCGACACAGCTTCTTCAGAACTTTATTTTGAGAATGAGTCGACACAGAGAATTTATGTCGACTCAACACTTCATCTTTCTTCAGAAAATAACTTGGTCTTGACTTTGCAGTATGTCGACACAAGTCCTGTGTGTCGACACAGTTGTTGTAGATTCAGAACTCAGTATGTGTCGACACTGCCTTCAGGTGTCGACACATCAATTGTCGACTCTGCCAAAATGTGTCGACTTAGTCTTCTGGTGTCGACACAAGTGTTGTCAACTTCTGCCAATGTGTGTCGAGTCTGTCTCATTGTGTCGACACAGCCTCCCAGTGTCGACACAAATGTGGTCGACTATCTCCTTCTGTGTCGAGGTCGACTATCTTTCACTATGTTGAGATCGACTATCTTTTAGTTAGTCGACACTGCTTCCCAGTGTCGACACAAATGTGGTCGACTATCTTCCTGTGAGTCGACACTGCTTCCCAGTGTCGACACAAATGTGGTCGACTATCTTTCTCTGTGTCGACACAGCTTCCTTCAAGTGTCGACACAAATATTCTGAAGTGTCCATTGGGATTAATTCGTAGTAGGGAAGAGAAATTTTATTGCCTGTTCTAACTTGACGCCATTGGGATTAATTAGAACTACTCCTGCTCCTTAAGAATTCCTGCCTGAGGCTCCATCAATATAGATGGTCCAAGCCAAAGGGGATCTTTCTGTTTGACCAGAGCTAGACTCAGTTGTATCAATCAGAAAATCTACTAGCACTTGAGCCTTGATGGCGGTTCTGGGCATATAAGAGATATCAAACTCACTTAGCTCTATTGCCCACTTAGCCAATCTTCCTGAATTCTCTAGTTTTTCTAGCACACTTCTCAAAGGCTGATCTGTTACAACTTAGATTACATGTGCCTGGAAATAAGGACAGAGTCTTCGGGCTATCATTACCAGTGCTAAGGCCAATCTCTCCAGAATTGGATATCTCATTTCGGCGCTTTTGACGATATGGCTAACATAATAAACTTAAAATTGTCTTCTGCCCTCTTCTCGAACAATAACTGAGTTGACCGCCTCTGGGCCAACTCCCAGATATAAAAACAACACTTCCCTTTCCCGGCTCTACAGCAAAGGAGTTGAGGTCAATTGCTTCTTTAGCTGGTCGAAAGCTTCTGAACACTCTTCTGTCCACTCAAATTTGGATGCCCCTCGAAGAGTCCTAAAGAAAGAAGCACTCTTATCTCCGACTCGAGAGAGAAATCTCCCAAGGCCTGCTAATCTTCCTCCTAACTGTTGAACTTCCTTTGGTGATCGAGGAGGTGCCATATCAAGAATTGCTCTTACTTTATCGGGATTTTGGGCAAGACCTTCGGGAGTAAGGAGATGGCCGAGAAACTTCCCCTTACTTGCCCCAAAGGTACACTTTAAACTATTAAGCTTCATCTTATACCTTTGTAGAGTAGCGAACGTCTCTGCGAGGTCATGTAGGTGAAAAGAAAAAGATTTGCTTTTGATTAGGGGATCATCAACATAAACTTCAAGATTTCTCCCTTTTAGCTCTTTGAAGACACAATCCAACAAGCATTGATATGTCGCACCTGTGTTCTTAAGCTAGAAAGGCATCACGAGATAACAGTAACAACCATCGTTCGTGATGAAAAAAGTATGAGGAATATCTGTCTTATGCATCCTAATTTGGTGATAACCAGAGAATGCATCTAAGAAACTCATATACAAATACCCAATCACAGAATTAACTAAAGAATCTATCTGAGACAAGGGGTAACAATCTTTGGGCAATCTTTATTCAATCTCGTGAAATCTACACACTTTTGCCATTTTACCTGGTTTCTTAACCATTACAACATTAGACACCCAGACGGGATATTGTATTTCATGGATGAACTTTTCTTTGAGGAGCTTTGTGACCTCCTCTCTGATGGGACCAGTCAGCTTAGTCGCCACATCTCTTTTCTTCTACTAAATAGGCTTGAAGCTTGGATCAATGTTGAGATGATGGCAGGCGACGTCTGGATCTACTCCTGGCATATCCTCTGCTAACCAAGCGATGACATCTATATTCTTGAGCAAGCATGAGATCAACTCGGTCTTCTTATCGTTCGGTAGCTCTGAGTTGATGGAGAGTTTCCTCTCCTCCACCTCTATAATGGGGACTCCTTGATTCACTTGGGCAGGTTCCAGGTGAGCTCCTTCTTTGTCTTCAGCTGCCTCTTTAGGCGCTGCAGCTAGAACCGCATGAGGATTGTGCTCCGTCGTATTGACTGTCCGGACATAGCACTCCTATGCTTGCCTTGGGTGGCTCCTGACCCTGTACTGCTTGCCATCAAGGGCAACCTTTATTGTAAGGTGGTAGGTTGACACTACCGCTCGATACTCATTGAGGAGGGAGGGGCCTCCCAAAGATGGCGTAGTTGCTGCTTGGAGCATCAACTACTATGAACTGAACCAGCTTAGTAATTCCTCCAAGTGTCACCGAGAGCGTGACACTTCCGTCAACCTCCTTCTCTCCTGAGAAGCCGTAGAGTGTCCCTTCGGTGGAAAGCAGAGGCTTTCTGGTCTTCAGGGCCACGAAAGTTGGTTTGAAAAGGAGGTTGACTGAACTTTTGGTATCAATCACAATCTTGTTTACCGTGTAGTTCTCAATGATTGCCTTTATCACTACAACATCATCGAATAGGTTGGCAGTCAGGGGAAGGTCATCTTGGCTAAAAGTGACGCCTCCTCTGAATGGAGTAGAAGATGAAGTTGAAGCAATCTCTGGCCGTGAGACCCTTGCATCGATTAATTGTGGGTAGACTCAGCCCCCGCTCCTTCGTGAATGCAAAAGTGCCGCCCCAAGTCTCCTTCATCGTCAACATCAATGCACTCTTTCTCAATGCTGATATGGCCCAGATGGCCAACATCTTCAATCTCTTCGCACTCCCAATGAGCCTCAATAACCTCCTTGACCTTAGAGGTGGATGGCTTGGATGGAGTATATTTTCTACCCAAGTCTTTCATCTTGCCCACAACAAGCAGCCTCTCTACTAGTAGGTGAAGGGCTCTGCTGTTCTCAGTCAAGTGCCCCTTCTCCTTATGAAACTCACAGAAAAGATCTGAGTTCCTATGATTCCAATCTCTCTGAGGCCCTCGCTTCTTATCGCCATACCTCTTCTGCAGAATCTGGGCGACCTCATCAACACTCAGGCCCAGATCTGAAAGCTCCTCTACGGAGTCAATGTACTGCTGCCTGGGTTCAGGCAAATAATCCTTGTGAACTGGAAGGAATTGAGCTAGAAGGGGGGGGGGAGCGGTGGCCAATGATAGCTTCTGATCTCGAAACTGTTGATGGCCAAGGAAAGGTTTCTTATGACAGAAATGCCTCCCCCTCTGAGCAGGAGGTTGATAATCTGGGTTAGGAGGCATGGAATGGCGATGGTCTGTGGAGGAACAAGAAGCATCCCTTCCTTCAGCCTTGGCTATAAGGGACGAGATGTAGGTTGGGTTGGCATTCTCACCCTCGATGATTTGGTTGACCAAAGTAATCAATTCTTGGTAGGTGGCAGGCGCCTTGGTGTTTGCTTTGAATTTCAAAGGGCCCTCTCGGAGGCTGTGAACTAGAGCAACCTTTTAGAAATCTGGGTTCACATTTTTCACTTCCAGAATCTCTTTCTGAAAACAGTTAACAAATCGAACAGCTGATTCATTGTCTCTCTGTTTGATCTCAAAGAGGGCTGCCAGACCATCTTTCCTCTTCTTCGAGGTGGCAAACCTCAACAAGAGCTCACTACGGAGCTCAGCAAAGGAAGAAAATGAGTCCAGATGCAGTTCATGGAACCACTCTCTAGCTTGACCGTCGAGGGTGGTTACCAAGAGCTTGTACTTGACGGCATCAGAGAGGCATCTCAAAGCTAATGCCCCTTCAAAATCCTGCAAATGTGCCACTGGATCAGTCTCACATGTATAAAGAGGAAAACGAGGCTGCCTGAAGTTATTTGGAGCGGACTCCCATCAGATTCTATCGACAAAAGGAGAGGGCTCCTCATATTCAGCTGGAAATACAGGGCAGACTGGGACAAGAGCATCTGCAAGCTGCGTAAACTGACGATCTTCATCGTAGTCAAGCTTGCGGGCTGGAGTACCTCTGGACGCCTCTCTGAAGAAATCCATCAAAGAGGCGAACTCTTCCTCCTGAGTCCGCAGGGGAGCTACGTTGTGGGATGGAGGACAAACTTGCATAGAGGGCGTAATCGGTGCAGACTGTCGAACTAGTGTTCGGTGGGCTGGAGTTTGGCAGGCTCGAGTGTCCACAGGCTCTATTGTGGCCTGGGGCACCATCCACTGAGTCAGCGCATTCAATGCCTGGCTGATTGCCTCTAAACGCTGATCAGTCACTCTGCGAGATTGCTCAGCCTCTTAACGGGACTGTTCAAGCGCATCCCACAAAGAGTCCTCTAATGAGCTAGAGCGGTCTAATCAGTAAGATCTTCGGTCTGACATCTTTGTCCGTGGATTTCAAAAAACTGCTTGAAAATGGCTATATGACTCTCTCTCAACGTTCCAATTAGTTTGCGTTTCGCACAGAAATTATTCGCAGCACTCACATTTGCAATTTTAATAATCCGATGCTAACGCACGGATAGCCAAACCGTTAGGGATCGAATAAAGGCTATAGGCCGATATCCGATCAAGCTAAAAAGTACCAATATTGGGTCCGACCGAGCGGTGTTGTACCAAAAGAGATCCACCAAAAAAATACAATTTGAAAAATGGTAGATCTCTCCCAACAAAAAGAAATGAGGCTCGCCAAACCTTAATAACTTAAATAAAATTAAAATAAACACAAATCATTCAAGAAAGACCACGATGATTTCAACGCAATCAAAATTTCACGCCAAAGTTTTCCACCACAAAAATTATCTAGAGGGAAAATAAGTCTCAAGGATGTAGAAATTTCGTTACCCCGCTCAGAAATAGATCTCAGAGTTAGATCTACACAAGTTGTGATCACCCTTCAACGGTCCCACCGGAGCCACGCCGGATGGAGAGAAACTTGTCCGCCTTCCTTGCGTCACGCCGGATTGGAGTTCCACAAGGCCTAGTCTTCTTGCTCTTGGCTGGCTATGTAATATCCCTCAAACAACTAGACCCCTAGGATTTTGTTTTGTCATGACTAGGTCATGACAAACCATCAGAAGCTCTAAACCGAGTGGGCAATGCCCAAGGTCAAAAATCACCTTGGTTTGCCTATAGCTCATCCTCAACATTTAGACCTAAGGTTTGACTTTAGGGCTACAACTTGATCCCATGACCCTACCAAAACACCCCTAACACCTTGGGTAGTCCATAGGGTCACTAAGGACCCACTGTGCGCAGTCAAAGTGGATAAGTTGACCTAAGTCAACCCTAACCCTAACCCTATATGGGTCAAACTAGCCGACTTATGGTCAATTGACCTTCCCTTAGACAAGTGGACCCAACCCATGCCCTCCTAACCATAAAGTGAGGTCAATGAGTCACCAAGGACTCATTGGGGTCAACCTTAGTGGCTAAGTTGACCCAAGTCAACTCTAGCCCTAAAGTGGTCAAAGTGCCCTTACTAAGAGTCAAGTGACCTCCATGATGCCAAGTCAACCCTACACAACCCTACCTAGACCTTAGGGGAGTCCAATGGGTCACCAAGGACCCATTGATGGAAACTCAAAAGGTCAAATTGACCTAGGTCAACCCTAGTCTAGGTTAGGTTAAACCTAACTCAAATGGGCTAACCTAAGCTCAAGCCCTCTTTCCATTTGGGCTAACCTTATTTTCCTGAAAAATATGGGTTAGTGGGCTGCCAATAGGCTGGAGTGGTCAGCAAGGTCAACCTTGATGGGTAGGAGAGAGAAAACTCCAAATTCCCTTTAATGGAGGAGAGAGAAAGAGAGGGGAGTAATGGGGGAAGAACTTGGGGCACACTCTTTCCCTTCCCCAAGCTCTCCATTCATTTCATTATGGCCTATGGAATAAATACCCAATGAAGCCAGCCAGCCAGCCACCAATGGAGGAGCCCCGAAGCCATTGCCGAATTCAAGCTTCAAGGCCATTAATGGCTTTGAAGCTTGAACCACTTAACTTTCCCCATTAAGGGCTGGAATCAGTTTCTCTAGTGGAGACAAAATTTGCATTAAGGGGCCATTAATGGCCACTTCAAGCTTGGCCCCTCCCCTCCCCCTTTTTACTCACCGAAAAGCATCCCTGAATCCAGGGCAAGCTTTTCCACACCTTACCCGAAGGAGACAAGTGAGTTCACTGTGTTTTTGGAGAGCTCCGGTGACTCCTCCACCACCAATGGCATCCCGGTGATTGACGCATCTCCAGGCCGCAAGCAAGGTCCTCCCCTTCCACTCTCACTATGGGTAGATCATTGGATCTGTTAGGGCTAAGGATCGGACTCAATTGAGCCCTATCGGCGGTGTCAAATTTCTGAATTTTCCGTCTAAACTCACCTCTCAGGATCGCCGGAGTCGGCCCCTTCGGCGGCCGTGTCGCCGCCATACGATGGCCATCACCTCGTCAGAGGTGGTGGTGGTGGTGGCCGGCCAGGGAGGCGGCCATGTGGCTGGCAGAGGCGGCTTGAAGTCAGCCAAGGTTCGGGAAATCCAGGCACTTGGCTGGAGGAGGAAGATGATCTAGCAGCCGTCGGATCTTGCATAAGGATCTGTGCTGATCAATTTCAATCCTTTTAATTTTAATGTATTTTATGTATTATAATAACAGACACATTAGAAAATTAATGAAAAATACTAGGAGGCTCTATGTGAGGAAATGATCAACAGGAAAATTGTAGCTCTAGGAGTTAACTTTAATTTAAAATTAGTTTTAACCACTTTGGATAAGTGGTCTGATCACAACACTCATTTTGGTGCAACCTATACCTAGGTGTGACCAGTCACAAAAATTATTGCCCACACCAAACCACTCACCCAAATACATTGAAATTTAGGGCATAGGCTTTTCATAATTTTACCCTCATACTGCCCAAAAATCAAAATATTTGGACAATATTTTTCTATAGTTTTGTGAATAGTTTAATAAATCATATGGAATTTAATTAGGTGCCTTAAACTCCTCAAATACCTCCAAAATTTTGGTGGGTGATCTTGGGGGATAGTATAAGGCTCCATATTTATTTTCATCACTTTTGGTGATGGTTTATGTTGGAATCAAGCAAACCCTAAGTTGGCTCAATAAGGGGTAATTAGGTCATAGTACTTTTTGTGAGTCTAAGTGGTCAAATCACCTCAAGAGAGGTTGCGACTTTGTCCACTGGTTTTTTATGACCTTGGACACCCTTCCATGGGAGATTGGGTGGATTTGGGTAGATTTGCCCTAGGACCCAAGACCAAACCCTAAGGTTGGTCTTTGGGGGTTTGTGAAGGGCATGTGATCAAATTCCCTTGTATGGTTTTCAAATTTGGTAGAGAGGACTTTAGGGTAGCATAAGTCCTCTGGTAAAAATCTTAATAGATATAGAGATGGATAAACCCTTCAAAACCCTAATCCTAGTTTAGGTCCCAATCCTTAAAATTGAAGGATAGGTAACTAGAACTCTGTCAAAAGTTGTGAAACTTGGGTAGTGTAGTCATAATGCCATTATAAGCCTTGGATAATTTTATTGGGAATTTTATATCAATAATTTTAGTATCACCTTTGCAATACCAATAGTAGCCCTAATTAACTATGTTTTTATTATGACCATAATATCCATTAGATGATTATGAAATTGGGGCAGAGTGAGTTGTAGACCACTATGATCATACATGAATTTTATTGTAATTTTTAGATGTAAATTTCCTGTACTTACTTCACAAGTATATTAATACAGGAATATGATCAATAATAGATTTAGAGCTCCCTTTTTATTGGAAAATTATGAAATTGATCAGTCGTGTTTTTAGGTCAATATGCTTATATGGGAATTTTGTTACAATTTTTAGATGAATAATTGTTGTACTTAGTTCATTAACCTATTAACTTGGATTATTATGAAAAATCAAATTTAGAGTTCATTATTCACTGATAAATTATGAAACTTGACCTGGTGTGTTTATATGTCTTTATGTTCATCCTTGAATTTTCTTAGAGTTATTGGAAGTATAATGATAGTATTTGTCTCTTTAAATTGGTAAATGTAGGTTGTGTTCAAAAATTATGTTTAGGGGTTTAATATCACTGAAAATTTGGAGACCTTGAATTTAATAATAAGTAGTTTTCTTGTATTTATCACAATTTTGTGGAACATTTTGCTTGCCTGGAAATAATACTTTATGTTCAAACTAAGGCATTTGGATCTTTTAGGAAATTAAATAAATTATCAAGTAAATTAGGAAAATTATAAACTTTTGGATTTAGGCTAATCATGTCATGATAGACCTCCAATAAATATTATAGGGATTTTGGATGATAATTTGGAGTACCTCCCATTGTATACATCATATAGCTTAGGATGGTCTGCGTTTAGTAAAAACTGCAGAAATCATAATATGGTGCAAAATGAACCTAGAGGGTTGGGATATTATCGTCTTCCCCGTGGAGAGAGAAAGAGTCAAAATACACTAGGGTTAGATCCAGTACCACATTAAAGGGATTGGGAGTTGGGTAACAACCATTAATAGTAAGTGCCTTGCGAAAGGGAACGATGAGCTTCAGCTACCATCATAGTTCCTAGTGCCCTTTGAGAGCCCTTCACGTCGTATACCGGGGACAGTCCTGGGCTAATCTAAATAGTAGGAATAGTAAAATTCAAGAGCAGCTAGTATAACTAGGTTTTCACTTTCTCACACCCCGGTGTCTCGGGAAGTTAGTTTGACTAGGATGTCCGGGCAGTAGGCTCGGTGGTTGTGGAAATTGGCAGATTAGCTCGACAAGCTTGGCTCGGTAGGTAAATGTGACAGACCGGTTAGTCCGGGGAGCTTAGGCTCAGTGGATGATACATCAAGGTTGCATGTGCACAAAAAAAATAAGGTGGTGGGTCTTCGGTATTGGACGGTCGTTCACACCGACGTCGATACGTTGACTCGGTAGTGTAGGACACTTGGCCATGGAAAGTCTGGTGTATATGGCCAGCGTAGTATGTGGAGACTCTAGGTTGTGTCCTTATAGAGGCGTACGTAAGGGCTAGGCCTGGTAGTGTGGATACCACCCGCCTAGGAGTGGGGGGCCCGACCCACTGTCTCCGTTTTACACTACGGAGGTTCCTGGGAGTGAAGCTTGCTGCCCAAATAGGGGGAACTAAAGGTCTGTGCACATAGAGTCATGTGTGTGAGTTGCATTGCATAGACATAAACATTAACCCACATAACATAGTATTGCATACCATGGCATCATCATTCAACCCTTACCCCTAAAGTATAAATTGGTAAGGGATGTTTTATACATTAGGCCTTGCAAAACGACCCCTTAGCATATAGGCTTGTGTGGGAAAGTTTATAAGTTAAGGTTATGCTTTATAATATCTGTTAAACTGCTTACAACCGACACCCTATCGTATAAATAGTAATGAGACTATTTATGCGATGGGAGTCTAGTAGAAGATCCCTTAGCATATGTGTTCATTTAGGCGATCATATAAGTTAAGGTTCCATATTTCATTTTTGGTATGTTGAATCACTTACTGCTTATTATATCTGATCTATAGAACTGCTAGATTAGCTCCACCTTCACCTGCCATTTTGTACTCTCCACTTTCATAACTTCCCTTTCCTTCTCCCCGCTTGGTGCTTAGGAGCCATGGGGGGAGGGGTAGGGGATGATAGGGCTCAGTCTTTGTAACACCCCTATCCATCACATAGCATATAGCAGTAGGTCCGGCCGGGGCCCGACGCCATATACTACGAACAGACCGGTTGGTTACTTATTGAGACCATTCAACCAATCACAACGTCCTACACAGAGCATCTAGCGGAAGTAAATTATTATGTTGCACAAAGAATAAAGAACCCTGCCAAGCATGAATGTCCACTACTCAAACCATAAGGAATGTTTAATACACAAATATTGGCCTTATAGCCTTACAAGAGTTTGCTTAATAAAAGTGTCTTCCAAAACTCGGCACGCAGGCCGGTCACACATGAGTACAAAAAGGAAAACACTCAAAAATTGGCCTTCGAGGGCCGACACAGCAACTTGAGCTTTAGCCCGCTATTTACCGCTCGGCTCCGCAGCACCTGCAAGAAACAATCCACCGCACGGTGGTAAACAAAGGCAACGGTCAGCTATGCTGACCAAATTATAACGATTCCGCCCCCAAACCGGGGCGACAAAGCTTCTTCCCTGCACTTGTTAGGAAAACAAGCAACATAGAGAAATACGCATCACATCATAGGTGCACGCTCACACGGCCGTACACCCCGTGCTCTCAGGGCACTTACTCGGCGAAGCCAGTCCGAACCCCGTCCGGTCCTTGACTCCACCACCACCCTAGGGTGACAACCTTTGTGAGCAAGTCTTCTCAGCCGTAGCCTAGACTCGATCTCCAAACCTCGGCAAGTCCCACTTAAAACTTTAGGTCGCTTTAACCGAGCAGATGGAGCGGGTAGGGGTCCACCAGCCCATTGCTTACCCTGCCATTGCCATTTGGCCTTTGACGCGGGCTAAGCTTCCCCAGTCCCAAATATCGTTCAAAATACGGTACATAGCCCCGCTATGTACCCGGTTGGCTCCCAGGCCACCGATATGATAGAAATGCGTTCCCGTCTAGATTTCCGGGTGCACCTCGGGGTTAATCCCCAAGATTCCCTTATGCATTCTACCGCATAGAAACCCGAAAACAATCAAAACGCTCGGAGTCTTCTCCGACTAAAAATTCATAGCAAATCATCACCGATCCAGACAAACACGTCCGGGTAGGCTTCACATATCATGACTATGTACGTACTACGATTCCAGACTCTAACAAGGGGGACTTTACATATCTACCCCAAGGAATACCTCAATCTCGCCGCACACTCGCGGGAGAGGGTTTTCCCATGCAAAGGAAGAAGTGCTTTACATGATCAAGATGAGAATCGTTACCCTAGCATTTTTCCTCGGCGCCATGATGATCTAGCCGGATGGAAAGCACCGTATCGGCGTCTCCTTCGCGAATATGGACTCGGATCGCGATTTGGAGCTCCGAAGCTCTGCCGGTGACCGGATCTTGGCCTTCTTCCTCCTCCTTGCTCTCCCTTCTTTCTAACTTTTAGAGAGATAAAACTCAAAGGGAATAAGGGTTTCTAAGCCCTATTCCCGGATATAACTCATCAGGAACAGCCCCCACCATTGGATCTCAAACCAAGAAAACGGACGGCTGTGATTCAGCCTAAAATTACAAAATCTGGGCCGAACACGGCCTGCAACACGCCCGTGTCGAGGGCCGTATCGCCCATTCGCCGTCTCGCACGGCACACTGACCAGTACACGGTCTGTGACACGGCCTCCGACATGCCCGTGTCACATGTGACACGCCTGTTTCAGGGCCCGTGTCACGCCCCGTGTACAACCACCAACAATATTTTCCCAAGGAGGAGACGGCCTGTGATATGGCACCCGACACGCCCGTGTTACATGTGACACGCCCATGTCTGTGTCCGTGTCATGGCCCGTGTACATAACTCAGAAATCTCCCTAGCGTGACACGCCCTGGGACACGCCTGTGTCCTAGGCCGTGTGCCTCAACTCGATGATCGCCGATCGCCAAAACGTCGACCACACGACCCGTGGCCAAACACGCCCGTGACACGCCCGTGACACGCTCGTGACACGCCCGTGACACGCCCGTAACACGCCCGTGTCACCTGCTCCAAGTCCCAGACTTGGCTTAAAACGTCATCGACCCTCTTTTGAGTTTCGGGGTGTTACAACTCTCCCCCTCTTAAAAGAATTTCACCCATGAAATTACTAAAGGAAAGAAAACGGAAAACTTTAAGCGGTACCTGAGTGGAATAACTCCGGGTACTCCTCCAGCATAGTTTGCTCCCATTCCCAAGAGAGTTCCTCCCGACCGCAATAGTCCTACCGGACCTCGACCAACCTGATTTCCTTGAGACGAAGTCGCTTGACTTCAAGGTCTACAATACGAACAGGCTTGACATTAGTCGTCAACCCTTCGTCCACCGCTACTTGATCGCCCGTGATCAAGTTCGAAGGCTCTTGCGCCGCCTTCCGCAACACTGCTATGAGGGTTATATTGCGTAGATTACTCAACTCCACTGATAGTTTTAGGCAATAAGCCGCCTCACCAAACCGCTCCAGGAATCTCAAGTGGTCCAAGGTATATCGGGCTCAGCTTCTCCAAGCGTCGCTCCCGTGAAACACTCTTGAACGACTATAACTTCCAATACGCCATCCAATATCTCCACATTCCAATGCGTGGCGTTAAAGCACTTAGTTTGCCTCTCCTGAGCGATTAGCAAAAGTTCTCGTATGGTTCGCCAAAGGGGTAGTGTTTAACACCTCTTGTTTTAAATACATCTTCGTGTCATCCGTTTCTAGCCACGATAACGACATGCGATAACTTCAACCATATAGGGCCTCGAAGGGCGCCATTTATATGCTCGCTCGGTAGTTAATGTTGTACGCAAACTTTACCAGAACAGATGGCCTTCCCACTGCTTCCCGAAGTCCGGAATGCACATGCAAAGCATGTCCTCCAACGTCCTGTTGACCCTCTCGGTCTGCCCATCCGTCCGCGGATGTAATACTGGACTAAACTACAACTTAGTCCCCAACATTTTCTGTAACCACCTCCAAACATTGGACGTAAAACGCCCATCTCGATCGCTCACGATGTTGCAGGGCATACTATGCGGTCTAACGATGTTATACATAGACATCTTTGCCAATTACATCACCGGATCATCCTTCCTATGCGGAATGAAGTGAGACACTTGCGTTAACCAAACCACGATCACCCAAAAGGCGTCGTTTCCCTACCGAGACCTTGGCAGGCCATGCCCAAAGTTCATCGGTATGCCGTCGAGCTTCCACTCCGGAATAGGCAAGGATTTCAAGAATCCTCCAGGCCTTTGGCACTCTGCCTTTACCAAGGCACAAGTTTGACACTTTGTCACACATAGTGCCATACCCTTGTAGGGTCCTGGTCGCCAGAGCAACTTCTTCAGATTTCGGCACAACTTCGTGCCTCCCAAGTGAGTTGAGTACTTGGTATAGCATACCACAACTCCACCCATAAATTACCCATGCTTGGGTCGCACAAACGATTGTCTTACCTTGGTAGCCCACCTTCAACCGTCGATTTGGGATTTTGACCCACCGAGCCGCACCCATGATTTCCTTCATGCAGCTTCACAAACCATAGTCTGCCAAATACGATCAGCAAGGTCATACTGAACTTCCGTCCAGTTCAATTACGCTTCGACGCTAGTCTGCTTGTCAACGCAAGAGATAGCTAACATCTCCAACTCCCGGGTCAAACTCTCAACATGAACCTACACTAGTTGGCTTGGGCGAAAGCTCTGCATCTCAACACATCCGCAACTACATTGCCTTACAATGGGCACAAAATAACTTTCGAACGTATAGTCCCCCAGGAACTCCATCCATTTTTTGCTGCCTCAACTTCCGATCCTTTTGATCCAACCGATATATCAGACTCCTATGATCGGTGCAAACATTGACTTATGCGCCGTACAAATAATGCCTTCACAGCTTAAGCGCGAAACACACGGCCGCTAACTCCAGATGGCAGACTGGGCAATACCACTCGTGCTCTTTCAGCTAATGCGATCCATAAGCCATAACATTACCACGCTGCAGCAGCACGCAGTCCAAACCACTGCCTAAGATAGTGCTGTAGATCTCACAGCTATTGGTTCCATTCGGAAAACTTAGCACTGGCGCCGTGGTTGACCAACTCTTTAACCCTTCAAAGTTTGGGCGCACTCGCGCATCTAAACAACCTTTTAAGCTTTTCCTTGAGAACGTTGTGAGGGGTAAATCTATCCGCGAGAAGTCCTGTACGAAGCGCCTGTGGTAGCCGACCACACTAGAAACTCTGGACTTCCGCTACCGAGATAACACAGGCCACCCTCGTATTGTGACTAACAATGCTGGACCCACACACTCCCACTCTACCAACTATTGGACCGAGGAGCACTACCGAGGATAACCCAAAACTCGTGTTTGGAGAACTTGGCGTATATATGGTTTCTCCTTAGCGTCTACAAAACCAAAAGTAGATATTCAGAAGTGATATCCTTCGCACTTCAAATACAGCAATGTGTCGTCGATTAAGACGATCACAAAAATGGACTAGGTACTCCATGAACGTTCCGTTCATCCAGTCTGTGAACACTGATGCCACATTTGACTGCCAAGATGGCACGATCGTAGGCTCGGATTGCTCATTCCTCGTGCTTAACACCGTCTTTGCGATATCACTTACCCTTATTATCAGATGAGAGTAACCGGACTTACGATCCAACTTTAAGTATACCAGTGACCCGACCAACTTATCAAGAGATCATCAATCCTTGAGATCGTGCACTTTCTCTTTTCCGTTAACTTATCCAGTTCCCCAAAATCGATATAGAGCCGCAAACTCCCGTCCTTCTTCTTAACGAAAAGGACCGGTGCGCTTCAAGGTTACAAACTTGGACGCACACAACCCTAATCTAATAACTGGTCGAGTTGAATCGTTAGCTTCGCCATTTCCTTAGGTACCAACTTATAAGAAGAGCGTGACACAGGTTTGACACCTAGCACAACTCAATCGTGAAATCAATCTCACGCTATGTTGGGGCTCTAGGGAAAACATCAGGGAAACACATAAGGATATTCGGGTACACCCGATTAACTATCTAATGTAGGCTTCGGCTTCACAGCCTCCCATGGTGGCAGTAACGACGCTTGCAAGTCAAACTCCAAACCCCCAACCCGTACCTTTACAACACAGACTCACTCCTCGCGTGCATTGAATGACCACTAGGCAACTACACATCAAATTTGTCCTTTACCATCGAAGGAGGTACTCCCATGCGCGATATAAATCCTTCGAACAAAAGGAAGCTCCCGTATCGAAAAATGCTCTCGCCGGATTACCAACAATCCCACCAAAGCCTAGAACCTCCATTCCTAAGTTAATACGCATAAGGTATCAGGTACAAGAAGCTAGATTCCTAACAATTAACCCATACCTGTCTTCCCGATGGTCGGCCATATGGCCTCCTGCTGGCCAAGGATGTCCATTCCCAGTTAGGTCGGAGTAAACAGCGATGCGGTGGACGCCACCGCCTTTCCCTTCTCCTTAGATATTGCCCCCGACTTATTTTTGGACATTGGGCGTCCACTCCAACAATCCCGGGCATAGTTCCCCGGCTTTCCACAGGCAAAGCATGCATCTGGGGTTTGAACTGTAGTCGCTCCAGATGTGCTAAAGGAAGGGACTAGACTCGACCTCCTAGCCTTCTTGTACCACCTACGGTACCCAGATTTTGAGGTTGTCATCTTGACAACCGAATCCTTTGCCATAGTATCTTCGACTGCTCCTGCCAAAACTTTACTAGTCTTCTGAGCACTCTCCCAACAATCTCTGGCGAGGTGCCCTTTCTTGACACAAGAATAACAATTGAGGGTAGTTTGGGTAGTAGATGACCCAGCCTCTTTTCTCGGCGTCTTTCGATAGGCAGTCCTTATAGGATCTGTAGGGTTTGGTACCCTATTCACTGGTACTTTGGTCCTAGCAGTAGAATACGCAACTCGCTGCGCATACCGTTATAAAATCTATCAACTATAGATTGCTCGCTTTCCCATTCAAAGCCTGGGTAGCGCCTCGTCATAAGGAACGTCTATAAATATGTGTCAACTGAATGCACTCCCTGCACCACAGTCATGTTCATCTGCTGCCGTAATTGACCTCCAAATGCCCTTTGCTCCAACATACCACCCGATGTTGGGGCCATCTCAGGGACAAAGGGTTGCACATTACTTCCATGATATGTATTGGTCATAGCGAACACCGCTTCAACCACTCTTATTATAGTTTCCAAAGAAGTAGGGGTCTAAGGCACGTCGCTTGGTGCAGTACTTTGCTCAGCAAACGTGTGTTCAGACTGCCACGCTCCACTTCCGAACACCTATAGCCGTTCAAAACACCATAAGTGACTGAACAAAATTGCAAAAAGCAATTTATAGGAACACGCAGGTTCCTCAAACATGTGTATTTTCATTCCTAAATGGACATTCATGGGTTCTTTTTGTGTTATAACAATGACGCACACACATGTGCTCACCACCCCTTAAAGTGAATTCGCCCACGAATTCATTTAAGCGTGACCGAAACCAGTAGTTTGATACCAATTTGTAACACCCCTATCCATCACATGGCATATAGCAGTAGGTCCGGCCAGGGCCCGACGCCATATACTACAAACAGACCGGTTGGTTACTTATTGAGACCATTCAACCAATCACAAAGTCCTACACAGAGCATCTAGCGGAAGTAAATTATTATGTTGCACAATGAATAAAGAACCCTGCCAAGCATGAATATCCACTACTCAAACCATAATGAATGTTTAATACACGAATATTGGCCTTGTAGCCTTACAAGAGTTTGCTTAATAAAAGTGTCTTCCAAACCTCGGCACGCAGGCCGGTCCCATATGAGTACAAAAAGGAAAACACTCAAAAATTGGCCTTTGAGGGCCGACACAGCAACTTGGGCTTTAGCCCGCTATTTACCTCTCGGCTCCGCAGCACCTGCAAGAAACAATCCACCACACGGTGGTAAACAAAGGCAACAGTCAGCTATGCTGACCAAATTATAACGATTCCGCCCCCAAACCGGGGCGTCAAATCTTCTTCCCTGCACTTGTAAGGAAAACAAGCAACATATCGAAATACGCATCACATCACAGGTGCACGCTCACACGGTCGTACACCCCGTGCTCTCAGGGCACTTACTCGGCGAAGCCAGTCCGAACCTTGTCCGGTCCTTGACTCCACCACAACCCCCAGGGTGGCAACCTTTATGAGAATTTAGTCTTCTCAGCCGTAGCCTAGAATCGATCTCCAAACCTAGGCAAGTCCCACGTAAAACTTTAGGTCGCTTTAATTGAGCAGATGGAGCGGGTAGGGGTCCACCAGCCCGTTGCTCACCCCTCCATTGCCATTTGGCCTTTGACGCAGGCTAAGCTTCCCCAATCCCAAATATCGTTCAAAACACGGTACATAGCCCCGCTATGTACCCGGTTGGCTCCCAGGCCACCGATATGATAGAAATGCATTTCCGTCCAGATTTCCGGGTGCACCTCAGGGTTAATCCCCAAGATTCCCTGATGCATTCTACAGCATAGCAACCCGAAAATAATCAAAATGCTCGGAGTCTTCTCCGGCTAAAAATGCATAGTAAATCATCACCGATCCAGACCAACACGTCTGGGTAGGCTTCACACATCATGCCTATGTCCGTACTACGATTTCGGACTCTAACAAGGGGGACTTTACATATCTACCCCAAGAAATACCTCAATCTTGCCGCACACTCGCGGGAGAGGGGTTTTCCCATGCAAAGGAAGAAGAGCTTCACATGCTCAAGATGAGAATCGTTACCCTAGCATTTTCCTCGACGCCATGATGATCTAGACAGATGGAAAGCACCGTATCGGCGTCGCCTTCGCGGATATGGACTCGGATCGTGATTTGGAGCTCTGAAGCTCCGCCGGTGACCGGATCTTGGCCTTCTTCCTCCTCCTTGCTCTCCCTTCTCTCTAACTTTTAGAGAGATAAAACTCAAAGGGAATAAGGGTTTCCAAGCCCTATTCCCGGATATAACTCATCAGGAACAGTTCCCCACCATTGGATCTCAAACCAAGAAAACGGACGGCTGTGATTCAGCCTGAAATTACAAAATCTGGGCCGAATATGTCTGCGACACGCCCGTGTCCAGGGCCGTGTCGCCCATTCGCTGTCTCGCATGGCAACCTGACCAGTACACGGTCTGTGACACAGCCTCCGAAACGCCCGTGTCACCTGTGACACGCTCGTGTTAGGGCCCGTGTCACGCCCCATATACAACCACCAACAATATTTTCCCGAGGAGGATACGGCCTGCGACACGGCACCCGACACGCTCGTGTCACATGTGACATGCCCGTATCTGTATCCATGTCATGGCCCGTGTACATAACTCAGAAATCTTCCTTGCGTGACACGCCCTAGGACATGCCCGTGTGCCTCAACTCGACGATCGCCAAAACGTCGACCACACGACCCGTGGACAAACACGCCCGTGACACGCCCGTGTCACTCCCATGACACGCCCATGTCACCTACTCCAAGTCCCAGACTTGGCTTAAAACGTAATCTTTCCCTCTTTTGAGTTTCGGGGTGTTACAGTCTTCATGACTAATGGTTTTCTGACCACAACATTACAGGGGATCCGGATGGGCGTTAGGGACCAGTAGCACAGGGACCAGCACCAACGGAGTACGGTGCGCATGGAGGTGGGCCAGTCTAGTACCGAAGCACCAGTGACCAGCTCCGTGAGTGATTAGTCTTTCTTATAGCTTCCACGAGAGATTGTAGTGAGGATCTGATGTACCGGGCATAAGCCTGTTTATATTTCATTTGTACTGTTCTATTGCAGTACTCTCTCTTTTCTATATTTATGGACTTGTTGTGATTTCTCATTTTATATGTTGTTTGTGGACTAAATTATATTTCAGTTTATGATTACTACTCTCTCTTTAATGATCGAAAAGGCCGGCAGAATCAGCATTTTATAGTGGAGGCCTTCTCGAATGTTGGTGCCACCGCAAAATGGCGATTCTGGGCATATGACCCTCGGGTTTGAAAAAGAAAAAAAATGAAGTCTTACAAGTAGTATCAGAGGAAACCTCGATTGAAAGAGAATTAGTCCACAAAAAACCTTAGGCCACCCCCGCGTGAGCTTAGTTTGCGGATGATGTACTGGCAGGGTCCTATGTTTCAGAGGCAGGGTTTATATATCGGTAGGAGGCTGGATTTAGGAGAACATCATGACGAAAGATCACTGCAGCAGATACTCGGTGCACTCGGGGATCACCAAGATGGTAGTAGATTTAAAGAGGACGATGTACTGGCTGGGCATGAAGAAGGACATTACTTATTTTGTGACGTATTGCGAGGCTTGCCAACTCGTAAAGCCAGAGTGCAAGAATCTGGCTGGATTACTACAGCCACTTCCGATGCCAGAGTGGAAGTTTGAGGATATAGCCATGGATTTTATGCATGGGATACCCCGGTCTCATGCGGGGAATGACTCGATCTGGGTGATCGTGGATAGGCTAACGAAGGTGTCCAGATTCATTCCAGCGGCGAAGGACTCTCTAGTCAGTGTATTAGAATAGAGATTCATCGAGCAGTTTGTGCGCTATCATGGAGTACCTAGGACTATCATTTCAGATCGGGATGGGCGGTTTATGTCCAAGGAGTGGAGGCCAGTTTAGGACTATCTGGGTTCTCGGTTGACATTCAGCACGACATTTCACCCTCAAACCGATGGACAGACGGAGTGCGCCAAACATACATTGGAAGATCTTTTGCGCCTATATATTTTGGACCGCGACGAGCCTTGGGAGAGATTGCTGTCGTTGATCGAGTTTTCGTACAACAACAGCCATCAGTCCAACATAGGCATGGCCCCTTACGAGGAAATAAATGGACGGAGGTGCAGGACCCCACTATTATGGATTCAGGATGAGGATCCGTAGGCACTCGGCTCGAAGTTTATGAAGGATACTGATGCTCATGTTAGATTGATCCAGGATAGGATGTTGGAAGCTCAGAGCAGGCAGGCCAAATATTACGATATGAGACATCATCAGGTGGAGTTCCAGGTGGGAGACCGGTTTTTCTTGAAGATACAGCCGATACATGGAGTCTCACGGGTTCGCAGGCGGAAGAAGCTCAGTCCAAGATATATGGGGCCTTACAGGATCCTGGAGCAGAGCGGACCCTTGGCTTATTGTTGAAGTATGAGACCGATCGGTCTGGTGGTCTGAGTTTGGCGGATTGTAGACCACACGGTATAGCGGTAACTCTCCAGCGGTTTGATATCTTGACTGTTGCTGTTTGTGGTCCGAGCGGTCTGGCGGTTTATCTCCGGCATCTTGGAAACCAGGCGGTCTAGCGGTCTCCTACTGCGGCTTGGTCTCTTCCTTCTGGTGTTGCCGCATGGTTGGCCCATCTATCTAACCATTCGGCCTGTTCAGTCTCTTTATTTCTAGCTGCACAGCTCTGTAATTTTTAGTCCCACATTGTCTATTTATTCTCTCTCCACTCTCCTCCATTCTATAAAAGGGAGGTCATACCTTTGTAATAGATACCTTTTTTTTGGATAATAAAATTTCTGTTAAACCACTTCCGGTTTGTTCTTGTTCATTTCTCACATGGTATCAGAGCGAATGATCGTTTCCACCTGATTCAGTTTGCCTCTATCCACGCAGTTTGTTCTATCTTATCCGCGCGACTTGCCCTTCTCCTCCTATGCTTTTAGCCCTCTCTGTCAGCTTGACCTGTCCGAGCAGCTTGTTTCTTCTCTATTCGCGATGAAAGTGAAGGGATAGATACTACTCTAGAGGGGGGGTGAATAGAGTAATCAAATTTTGCACAATACAAAACTTAACTGTCTACCCAACTCCCTTGGAGTGAAGTGCGGAATGAAGAGATTATAGATATTGGTTTAACCTTAAAGCCTAACACACGTGTTGTGTACAAACACAAGCTAACTGTAATTACAGTTAAAGCTTGGAAAACCTAAACAGCAACTAGCAACCTAGTTATATCTATTCACAGCCACAGTACAGGAATTAAACAGTTGAATCCAGACGACACAAGGAGATTTATAGTGGTTCCCCAAACAACTTGGGTACGTCCACTCTTCTACCCACACGGTAGGAATCCACTCAGGTTTTTGATCAGGTGCCCTGCCACCAACAGAATCTGATTCAGGTAGATTCAGAAACCCTTTAGACTTTTGATCAGGTGTCTAAAAACCAAGCACAGGTTTTTGATCAGGTGCCCTGCCACCAAGGGATACTTTTGAAGGGAGTAATAACCCTGTACAGGAGGGGGAAGAAGGTTAAGATGTCTTCTCTATTTTACAATAGATTAGAGAAGCACAAAAGCTTGCACTGAGCTAGAATGCTCTAAAGAATCAAGGCTCCCCCTGGCTCAAGAATGTCCAGGTGAAGTCTTGCTTCAGTGCAGAGAAACTCTTCAGAAAACTCTGAAGGAAAAGCTACAGGAAGAATGTAAACAATAAAAAGAAACAGTCTTCAAGCAGCAATCTTCTTCTTCTTCTTCTTCAAAGAAACTCTGAGTTGAACTTCCTGAAAGCAGGAGAACTCAGGTGAAGAAGAGATGAAGATCTTAACACTTCTCAGTTAGATGGAGTTTGCTGAGAGCAGGAAGCTTTAGCTTGATGAAGGCTTGAGTGCTTTTGAATATGTGTGTAACACTCGCTTCTATTCACTTCTATTAACTAGCTTGAATCCTTCTGCAAAGGGTTCTTTATATAATCATCAGCAAGCAACGGCTCTCTTCCATTTGAATTAATTTGTCTTCTTCTGAGCCTTGAGACCTGGGCTGTAAATATCAAAGAAGACAGAAATATCTCTGCAGCAAAACATTCTATAAAAAGGAATAAACCTCTTTCTAAGAAGCTGCAGGCTTAAATCAAATAAACAGATAGACTAAATAAAGTCACATCAGAAACAATCTCTTTATAGCAAAAGAAGACTTTTCAGTCTAACGGCTATAAAGGGCTGTCAGCAGATAAAGTAAATTAAAATGACAGCTAATAAGACAAACAACTTTATCTTAAAAGATTTTAACTCAGGCAATAAGAATGGAGCAAATAATGCCTGGAAATATTATCATACAGCTTAAAATACTGTGCCAGAAAATGTATTAAATAATTAAATATAATAAATAAATACAAAATATAAAGGCAGACAGAAAACGTCGAACGACCTTCGAACATCGTCGAACGACGCCAGGAGATCGTCGAACTATCGGGCAGATAGTCGAACGATCCAGATAGTCGAGCTATCAAATAGATAGTCGAGCTACCGCAGCAGATAGTCGAACTATCAGGACAGATAGTCGAACTATCAGATAGTCGATCTATCTAGGACAGATAGTCGAGCTATCAAGCGCACAGAGATAGTCGAACTATCAAGCAGATCGTCGACCTACCTCAGAAAACAGATAGTCGATCTATCAAAAGATAGTCGAACTATCAAAACAAACTAGATAGTCGATCTATCAACAGATAGTCGAACTACCAGCGCAGAACAGATAGTCGACCTATCAACAGATAGTCGAACTACCAGCGCAGAACAGATAGTCGAGCTATCAACCGATAGTCGAACTACCAGCGCAGAACAGATAGTCGAGCTATCAACCGATAGTCGAACTATCAGCGCAGAACAGATAGTCGAGCTATCAACCGATAGTCGAACTATCAGCGCAGAACAGATAGTCGACCTATCAACCGATAGTCGAACTATCAGCGCAGACAAAGCGTCGACCAACTGATAGACGATCGTCGATCAGCCGATAGACGATAGTCGAACGGCGTTCGACTATAGTCGAACGAAAAACCTACTTAACCAAATTCTCAATTTGGAAAAGCGAGGACACTACAGCTAGACTTCTAACCATTGACCATAGATATTTCTTGGGTCAAGGGGCACAAAGGAGAGGACTGAACTCAAATCAAACTAGGGTACCAACAATCTCCCCCTATTTGAGTTAAGTCTCTCAAAAACTAAAACAGCTAGCAAAAGAATACTAAAATTAAATTCAGCAAATAGTTAACAATAAACTGGCAGATTATCAATCAGATAAATAAATAATCAAATATATCACAGCAGTTTAATCAAACTATTAAGAATCTTTAGGGTCAGGTAATGGATCAGAAGAACTAGAGACAAAAGAAATTTTTCTAAGAGGGTCATCTGATTCCTTCTTTGACATCTTCAAATCCTGCATTCCAAGAATCTTCAGCTCTGTAGCTCTGGGGACAACAGCTTCAGGATGTTTTTCCATGTACTTTGCTGGATCAAATATCTCAGGATTGACTTGGAATTTTTCAAATTCTTTCTTTCTGTAGGTTGACATGGTAGTAAAGCCAGTTGTATCTTTGCCTTCGGCTCTTGCTTTTCTTATTTGGGCTGCTCCTACAAGCTCTTGAAAGCGAGCCATCCTAAAATTAGGATCGAGCTCAGGATTTTCATATACGGGCTCTGGAGAAGCAGCATCAGCTATTATATCTAAATAAGACATTAGAATAAACTTAGCAAAAGGGACTGCTAGCAGGTTTTAGAACACTGTAAACTATTTACCTTTCGAAACACTTTTCTCAGATTGAACTGGAGAAGGAGGTGGGGAAAAAGTTGGTCTTTGGGCCACAACCTCCTTCATTGGTTTTTGAGAACCATAGGATGATCTGCCTTGAGAACTTTGATGACCTTGTCTTGGTTGGGGCTGAGCAGACGCAGATTTTCCATAGGCGGCAGATTGATTAGCAGGTAGATTCCCAGAGGTTCCTGCACCAGGAGGTGGAGGAGGACCTTTGGGAGTCCATCTGGAGACTGGACTGTCATACCTCTTAGTTCTCTTCCTTTCTTTTTGCTGATTTTTCGAAAACCTCATCCAATGCTGAAAATCTTTTGATTTGGGGTCAATGCCCTTCAAAATATAATAGGGAATGTCATTATCCTTATTTGGAGGTGGAGGAGGAGCAGCTTTTCTTTTCTTAGTAGCAGATTTCTTTTTCTTTGACTTTTCAGACATATCAGAATCATCATCATCATCAGAATGGGATGATGGAGGGTTCTCATAGGGATCATAGGCTTCTGAGACAGCCTTTTCTTTAAGCTTTGAAACAGATTTCTCCCTTTCTTCTTCCATGGCATCCATAGCCAGAAGGGAGTCTAAATCTAAACCAGGAGAGTCATCCCAGATGGATGACTTCTCAAATTGCAAATCTACTGATTCTTTCTCTTGTAAAGATTTTACTCTTAAGTCCCAAGCAGCCCTTGCTTGAATTTCTTCCAAACTTAAAACAGGAGAATCAACTTTGATTTCCTCTTGATTTTCATCCTCTTTATCATCTAAAAACACATCCAATTCTGGATCTAATTGAGTATCAGAATCACTTGGAGCAGCCTCAGAAACAACTGCTATTTTCTGGGCAGTTAAATCTTCTTTAATAATATCTGTAGAATCAAGAACACAGATCTGCTAAATAAGCTTGAATCATTCCTTCAAGGTATTCACCAGCAAGCAAGTAAATTGACTCATCAATAAACCGGATTAGGGAATTACCTTCATATTTAACCATTTCCCAGCAGTCATTCAGATATTTAGTTATGATTCCTTCCAGGAATCTGGCAATCATAGGAGAGGTTAGATCTTCTAAGCATACTTTCACTGCAATTTCTGATAGCAGGATTCCATCTGATATTTCTTTCTCAGTCAAAACTGGAGCTACAACTTGCTTAACTGGAGCAATCTCTTCCTCAGCTGGAACAATTTCTTCCTCAGCTGGAGTTACCACTTCCTCAGCTGGAACAATCTCTTCCTCAACAGGAGCTGTCTCTTCCTGAACAGACATAACAACATCTGGAACTTCTTCAGGAACTGTCTCTTCCTGAACAGACATAACAACATCTGGAACTTCTTCTGGCTCAACTTGAGCAGATTCTGGCTGGGCAGACAAGACAACATCTGGAGCTATTTCTATTTCAGCTGGAGGAGAGGCAGGAAGGTCTGAGACATCTTCATTGAACATCTCCCCCTGCCTGATTTCAGTAGCTACTGAAACCAGGCCCCTAGAGGAAGATGGCTCAGCAGATTTAGAAATGGATTGGATGGAGGCAGTTAGACGGTCAATGGAGGCAGCAAGGGGAGCGATTGCCTCGTCAATCATGGTTTTGATTGACGGGGTAATCAGCTCCACGATGCGGATGATAAGCTCTGGAGAGATATCAAAAGAAGATGGATGAAAGGTGGATGGATCAGCAGCAGATATGGTATGGGAGCTGGGATGAGAAATAATGGGGACAGGGGATCGAACTGGAGATACAGCAGGAGAGGGAGCAGGGGATGGGGAATGAACTGGGGAATTAACGGGAGATGCATGAGGAGTAAGAATTCTCTCTGATCCTAACAAATCGAAGCTAGGAGCAGATATCCTAGCCAGATATGCAGGTAGAGGAGAGGCTGGAGGAGACAGAGGAACAACCATAGTTGTTTCAGGTGCAGCAGAAGAAGAGGGTCGTACCTCAGCAGAAGTTGATGGTACTTCAACTGAGGTAGACGGCAAAACAGAGGAGGAGGAAGGGATAGCTGAGCCAGCTTCAATAGGTTGAGGAGCGACTGATGCAGTCCTAGTGTCCTCAGATTGTGCTGGAGCAGATTTCACGAACGTCCTCTTCCACTTTGAGAACAGATGGGGATCCATCTTCTTGCTGGCGTTGATTGTAGTTGCGGCAGAACTCAGCAGCTGGGGGAATTTCTCCTTAAGAAAAATTCCAATAACCCTTCCCAGGGTGACTTCCTTCTTTCCTGTCTTCTTCCTGATTAAATCAAACAGAACAGCAGCCCAATCGATCCTCTTTCGATTAACAATTGCACACATAAGTGCGAATTGCTGTCTTGTTATATTATCATGGGCAGAGTGCTTCCCAAGGAGCACTTTTCCGACTACCTCAGCGAGGAACTTGTTCTTGAAGGGGAAGTTTACCTTGAGCAGCTTGGTGGGAATGCCCTCGGCATGTCCCAGCTCGACCAGCATCCTTCCAAACTCCTGAGCGTCTTGCTCATAATCTTCGTCACCAATAACTAAACCAAAAACATCAGAAAGAACGGCCGGAGTCAGGATAACTTCTACTCCGCCGATGGTACCGATCATCGATTCGTCTGTGGAAGACGACGTGAAAGCCCATTCTTTTATCTCTGGAATGTTAATCTTGATCCTTTCAGACATCAGCTTCTCTAAACCTTGATCCCTGTAGAGCTGGAGAACTTCCACGATTCCGGCATCGCAACTGCTGAAAGCTTCGAAATCCACACTGAATCCGGCGTCAAACTTTACTACGGCTAGAACAGCTGGAGAAATCGCCATGGATTCGCCGGAGAAAACACGAGAAAGCTGGAGAGAGAACGAGAAAGACGAAGCGCCAGAAAATCGCAAGCGGGAAAGCAGAATGCGAAAGGGCACGCTCCGTCGACGATAAAGCACACGATCTTTTAACCTAGGTCGACTATCGGCTTTATATTGGACCGGAAATAGTCGATCTATTAAAAAGATCTTGAACCGATAGTCGAACGGCCGTTCGACGATCGGCTCAGAAGCAGAATAGTCGAACCATAGTTCGGCTAATTCTGGCTTCACAAGCACCAAGCTGTCGTTGAGTAGAGATCGACGATAAGCTCAGCCTGTTCGACGATGGTCGAACGTCGATCGACGATCTTCAAACAGATAAGCTATCATTAACCAGAGGTCGACGATAGGCTCAATCCGTTCGACGATCTTCGATCATCGTTCGATGATCTTCAAGCAGACCTCAACATAGGCAGATATCGTCACACTTAGTCTCGTCCATTGATCATGCCTAGTTGGACTAAAAAGAACAGATGCTTCTGTTCATCTAAAGGCTTGGTGAATATATCACCTCTCTGAAACTCAGTGGATATGAACTCAAGACAGATCTTGTTCTTTTCCACACAATCTCTCAGGAAATGGTGCCTAATCTCAATGTGCTTGGTTCTAGAGTGGTGCACTGGATTTTGTGCAATTGAAATAGCACTGGTACTATCACACATGATCTTGGTGTTCTTGTGTGAGTAACCATAATCCACAAGCTGGTTTTGAATCCACAGGATCTGTGAACAACAACTGGCAGCTGCTATATATTCAGCCTCTGCAGTTGAAGTTGAGACAGAAGCCTGCTTCTTACAAAACCAAGAGACCAATCTCTCTCCCAGGAACTGGCAAGTTCCTGAGGTGCTCTTCCTGTCAACTCTGCAGCCAGCATAGTCAGAATCAGAATATCCAATTAATTCAAACTCTGACTCAGCTGGGTACCAAAGTCCTAGATTTGGACATCCTTTCAGGTATCTCAGGATTCTTTTTAGAAGAATCAGATGAGATTCCTTGGGGTTGACCTGGAATCTAGCACAAAGGCATGTAGCAAACATTATATCTGGCCTACTTGCAGTTAGATATAATAGGGAACCAACAATGGCCCTATAACTCTTTTGATCAACTGGCTTGCCGTGATCATCAGAATCAATAACTACATTAGTAGCCATGGGTGTAGGCATTGCTGAAGCATCAGCCACCCCAAATTTCTTTACCAATTCCTTGGCATATTTGGATTGGGAGATGAAGATACCATCAGCATCTTGCTTAACTTGGAGACCAAGAAAGTAAGACAGCACACCCATGCTACTCATCTCAAACTTAGAATGCATCAAGTTGGAAAACTTTTTGCACAGTTTGGGATCAGTGGAGCCAAAGATAATATCATCTACATACACCTGAACTAACAGGATTGTGTCCTTGTGATGCTTGACGAAAAGGGTTCTATCAACTACTCCCCTAGTGAAGTTGTGCTCTAACAGGAAACTAGCTAGAGTCTCATACCAGGCCCTAGGAGCTTGCTTTAGTCCATAAAGAGCTTTCTGCAACTTAAAAACATGAGAAGGCTGAGTTGAAGAAACAAACCCTGGTGGTTGTTCAACAAACACCTCTTCCTTAAGCTCACCATTTAGGAATGCACTTTTGACATCCATTTGGAACACCTTAAACTTCATGTAGGCTGCATAGGCCAAGAAGATCCTTATTGCTTCTAGCCTTGCAACAGGAGCAAAGGTTTGGTCATAGTCTATACCTTCCTCCTGTCTGTAGCCCTGAGCTACAAGCCTAGCTTTATTCCTTACTATTATTCCATTTGCATCTAACTTGTTTCTATACACCCACTTGGTGCCTATGATCAGTTGGCCTTTAGGTCTTGGAACCAAAGTCCAAACTTTACATCTCTCAAACTGATTGAGTTCCTCTTGCATTGTAATGATCCAGTGGGGATCTAGCTCTGCATCTTTAAAGGTGAGGGGCTCAACCTGTGAGAGGAAACAAGCATGCATCACATCCTGTCTCAATTGATGTCTTGTTTGCACACCAGCTGATATGTCTCCAATCACTTGAGATGTGGGATGATCTCTAAGTGTGACAATATCAGCAGGTGGGATGTGATCTTCAGCAACAGTTGGGATTAATTCCTCAGGAGGAATTTGATCTACTGTTGGTGGTACAGCAACAACTTCAACAGCTTTAGCAATGTCTTCATCACTGTCTGATTCAGTGATCTGAAGAGTTGAAAGTTGAAGGATTTCTTGAGGGGCATCATGTACCTGCAAAGAACTAGATGAAGGAGAATTTTCTTTCTCCTTGTAAAACATCTGAGACTCATCAAAAGTCACATGCACAGATTCCTCTATCTTACAGGTTGATTTGTTATAAACCCTATAAGCTTTGCTTACTTGGGAATATCCAAGCATGATTCCCATTGAAGCTTTTGCTTCAAATTTTCTAATATATTCTTTATTATTGTTATGAATATAAACAGTACAGCCAAAAATTCTAAAGTAATTAATTTTTGGTTTCTTTCCTTTAAGCAACTCATAAGGAGTTTTACACTTAAGTTTGTGTATCAAACTTCTATTCAAGACATAGTTAGCTGTACTAACAGCTTCTGCCCAATAGGATAGAGGCATGTTAGCATCTGCCAACAATGTACTAGCAGCTTCAATTAGTGTTCTATTTTTCCTTTCAACTACCCCATTTTGTTGGGGAGTTCTAGGAGCTGAGAAGCTATGTTTGATACCTTCTCTCTCACAGAATTCTTGCATGAGAAGAGAGTCAAACTCAGTACCATGATCACTTCTGATCAAGGCCACATGAGTAGAGTACTCAGTCTGCACACAAAGTAGAAAGTCTGTAAGGGCTTTGAAGTTATCAGACTTAGTTCTCAAAAAGAAAACCCAACTGAACCTTGAGAAGTCATCTACAATCACTAATGTGTAATACTTCCCTCCTAGACTCTGTACATTTATTGGACCAAAAAGGTCCAAGTGTAATAAATACAGGATTCTAGGAGAATCACTTTTATTAACAGATTTAAATGAATTCTTGGTTTGCTTGCCTAGCTGACAAGCCTTGCATAGGCTCTCCTTCTTGTAGGGGCAAGAAGGTAAACCTCTAACAAGGTTGTGCTTAGATAACCTAGATATGTTCTTGAGGTTTACATGACTAAGCCTTTTATGCCATAAAGAATTATTATTAAGGGTTAATTCATTAAACAGGCAGATTTCAGAATGAGATGAATTAAAATCTACTAAATATATATTGCCTATTCTATTACCTATTAAAACAACATTATTATTTAAAGTAATATTGCAAGAGGAGTTAGAAAAAAAAACCTGGTAGCCAGCATCACATAGCTGGCTGACTGAAATCAGGTTATGCTTCAGTCCATTGACATAAGCAACTCTCTTGAATGTAACTGCTCCAATCGTGATCTTGCCATATCCTTCTGTCTGACCACAGCTGGAGTCTCCAAAGATAACCTTTGGGCCGAGCTTAGCTTTGTACTTTGACAGAAGCTCTTTGTTTCCTGTCATATGCTTAGAGCATCCACTATCCAAATACCACTTATTTTGAGTGATTGGATAGGCCTTCACCTGCAAAACAACTATTTAGACAGAGTGGACCCAGGTAACCTTGGGTCCCTTGTTTTTCACATAAGAAAAACTGGAGATATAAGAAAATGCAGGCTGAGGGTGATAACCTAGTGGGTGAGATCTCCTAGGTGGGATTCTCCATGCAGATGATGGGTCAACAAACCTAGGGTTTCTATTTTCATTTAGGTTTCTATGGAATGGATTATGATTTTGAAAATCATGTTGAAATCGTCGATCGACGTTCGACGATGGGCGCTCAGATCGTCGAGCTTCGTTCGACCATGGAGCATCCGATCGTCGAGCGGCGTTCGACGCTCTTTGCATTTCTTTGAAAAACTTCTTTCTCTTTTCTCTCTTAGCCTTATTTAATGTTTTATTTACAAGGTTTACTTGCTCAGTGTTCTTCTTTCCACTAGCTGAAATGAAGTTCACTGGAGTTGAAAGATTATTTTTAAGCAAGACTGGGGGTTCACTGGGAGAAGCTCCTAAGCCTAATTTATCATTACCTGACCTAGTGTTAGTCATGCTGGTAATTTCTAACAGCTTAAGGCTTCTACCATTAAGTGACTCTTCTAGTCTCTTAGACTTAGCTAATTCCATTTTAAGAAATTTGATTTCTTCACTACAAGTAGTGAGTTCTTCCTTTAACCTAACATTTTCAGAGGCTATTGATTCAGAGTCAGCTAGCCTATTTCTAAGTTCTTTTATCTCTTTTTCTGAACTAATTAAATCTAAACATAGAGATTTAAAATCTAACTTAAACTCTTCTGAAGTAAAATCATAAGATGAAAGTACCTCATCTTCAGTAGGCATTTCTTCATCTGAGTCAGAACTCTCTGCAGCAGAGTGGTTGCTGCAGGCATCTATTGCCATGAGGCAAACTTCTTTTGCCTTCTTTTCTTCTTCATCCTCACTAGAGCTTGAGGATGAGGATTCTTCATCAGAATCACTCCAGGTTTCAGCAATGAAACCTCTCTCCTTCTTCTTGTTTTTGTAGGAGGATGGCTTGGAGTGCTTCCTGTGTTGTTCTTTATCTTTTCTCTTTTCTTTTTTTTTCTCCTCTGGACACTCTGGCAAGATGTGTCCAGGCTTCCTGCACCCATAACAAATAATTTCTTTAGTTGGAGTACGATCATACCTTGGCTTTTCTTCATACTTTGAAGATTTTCTTCTGAACTCTTTTCTCCCCATTTTGAGAAATCTCTTGGCAAACAATGCCATGAGCTCCTCATTTGATTGGCTGCCTTCTGAGGCTTCAGCAGCTTTAAGAGCTAGAGATTGCTCTTTTCTTGTTGGAGTGGGGGTCTTGGCTTCTGCTTCAGCTTCCCTTGTCTTCAGCACTTGCTCAAAAGATTTGAGCTTGCCGAGAAGGGCTTCAGTTGATATCTCATTGGTGCTTCTGGCTTCCTTGATTGGCCAGATCCTCAAATCCCATGTGCTAGGAAAGCACATAAGGATCTTATCATTGACCTCTGTCAATGAGATATCCTTGTCAAGGGTCCTCAGCTCATTGATGATTGAGCTGAGCCTGGTGTACATCGCTTCAACTGATTCAGCATCAGTCTTCTTGAAGTTCTCATACTGTGAGATAAGGTTGGACCTCCTGTCCTTCCTTTCATCAGCTGAACCAGCTACAATCTGGTTCAGTGTGTCCCACATGGCCTTAGCTGAGGAGCAGTCGGCCACCTTCTGGAACACCTCATCAGACATAGTCTGAGCCAGTATGTTCATTGCCTTGGCATCAGCAATTTTGGCCTTCTTGTATTCATCATTATAGTCTGGAGGAGGCACTGCACTCATATCAGATGATGAGGCAGTGGCAGCAACAGGTGCTCTTGGGGGACCTGACAAAATAGAAGCAAAAATACTTTCATCAATAGAATTCATATAAAGTTTGATCCTTGCCTTCCAGATGCCAAACTTTGCTAAGTTGCATGCTGGAGGTCTGGTGCTAGAGTAATCCTTGGACTGGGCCATGATAGTGAATATCTATAAGCTCTTGGTATCTATCAGGATCTTGTGACTTAGGTGTTAGCCTATACAGTCAGTCAACCTCCCTCTGATACCAATTGAAAGTGAAGGGATAGATACTACTCTAGAGGGGGGGGGTGAATAGAGTAATCAAATTTTGCATAATACAAAACTTAACTGTCTACCCAACTCCCTTGGAGTGAAGTGCGGAATGAAGAGATTATAGATATTGGTTTAACCTTAAAGCCTAACACACGTGTTGTGTACAAACACAAGCTAACTGTAATTACAGTTAAAGCTTGGAAAACCTAAACAGCAACTAGCAACCTAGTTATATCTATTCACAGCCACAGTACAGGAATTAAACAGTTGAATCCAGACGACACAAGGAGATTTATAGTGGTTCCCCAAACAACTTGGGTACGTCCACTCTTCTACCCACACGGTAGGAATCCACTCAGGTTTTTGATCAGGTGCCCTGCCACCAACAGAATCTGATTCAGGTAGATTCAGAAACCCTTTAGACTTTTGATCAGGTGTCTAAAAACCAAGCACAGGTTTTTGATCAGGTGCCCTGCCACCAAGGGATACTTTTGAAGGGAGTAATAACCCTGTACAGGAGGGGGAAGAAGGTTAAGATGTCTTCTCTATTTTACAATAGATTAGAGAAGCACAAAAGCTTGCACTGAGCTAGAATGCTCTAAAGAATCAAGGCTCCCCCTGGCTCAAGAATGTCCAGGTGAAGTCTTGCTTCAGTGCAGAGAAACTCTTCAGAAAACTCTGAAGGAAAAGCTACAGGAAGAATGTAAACAATAAAAAGAAACAGTCTTCAAGCAGCAATCTTCTTCTTCTTCTTCTTCTTCAAAGAAACTCTGAGTTGAACTTCCTGAAAGCAGGAGAACTCAGGTGAAGAAGAGATGAAGATCTTAACACTTCTCAGTTAGATGGAGTTTGCTGAGAGCAGGAAGCTTTAGCTTGATGAAGGCTTGAGTGCTTTTGAATATGTGTGTAACACTCGCTTCTATTCACTTCTATTAACTAGCTTGAATCCTTCTGCAAAGGGTTCTTTATATAATCATCAGCAAGCAACGGCTCTCTTCCATTTGAATTAATTTGTCTTCTTCTGAGCCTTGAGACCTGGGCTGTAAATATCAAAGAAGACAGAAATATCTCTGCAGCAAAACATTCTATAAAAAGGAATAAACCTCTTTCTAAGAAGCTGCAGGCTTAAATCAAATAAACAGATAGACTAAATAAAGTCACATCAGAAACAATCTCTTTATAGCAAAAGAAGACTTTTCAGTCTAACGGCTATAAAGGGCTGTCAGCAGATAAAGTAAATTAAAATGACAGCTAATAAGACAAACAACTTTATCTTAAAAGATTTTAACTCAGGCAATAAGAATGGAGCAAATAATGCCTGGAAATATTATCATACAGCTTAAAATACTGTGCCAGAAAATGTATTAAATAATTAAATATAATAAATAAATACAAAATATAAAGGCAGACAGAAAACGTCGAACGACCTTCGAACATCGTCGAACGACGCCAGGAGATCGTCGAACTATCGGGCAGATAGTCGAACGATCCAGATAGTCGAGCTATCAAATAGATAGTCGAGCTACCGCAGCAGATAGTCGAACTATCAGGACAGATAGTCGAACTATCAGATAGTCGATCTATCTAGGACAGATAGTCGAGCTATCAAGCGCACAGAGATAGTCGAACTATCAAGCAGATCGTCGACCTACCTCAGAAAACAGATAGTCGATCTATCAAAAGATAGTCGAACTATCAAAACAAACTAGATAGTCGATCTATCAACAGATAGTCGAACTACCAGCGCAGAACAGATAGTCGACCTATCAACAGATAGTCGAACTACCAGCGCAGAACAGATAGTCGAGCTATCAACCGATAGTCGAACTACCAGCGCAGAACAGATAGTCGAGCTATCAACCGATAGTCGAACTATCAGCGCAGAATAGATAGTCGAGCTATCAACCGATAGTCAAACTATCAGCGCAGAACAGATAGTCGACCTATCAACCGATAGTCGAACTATCAGCGCAGACAAAGCGTCGACCAACTGATAGACGATCGTCGATCAGCCGATAGACGATAGTCGAACGGCGTTCGACTATAGTCGAACGAAAAACCTACTTAACCAAATTCTCAATTTGGAAAAGCGAGGACACTACAGCTAGACTTCTAACCATTGACCATAGATATTTCTTGGGTCAAGGGGCACAAAGGAGAGGACTGAACTCAAATCAAACTAGGGTACCAACACGCGACCTGTTTCTCGCGGTCTCTCTTCTCCTCATCTTCCCGCGATCTCCTTTAGTCGCGTGGTTTCCTCTCTTTTCGCACGAACTCTGTTTATTCGCGCGGCCTGCCTTGCTTCGTGCGATCTCATTTGTTCGCACGACTTCTTCCCTTCTGCTTTGTTCTTCTTCTCCTGTAACACAGTTTGGTCGTGGCTTCTGTGGCCACTAGTGTGTTGGCACATTGACCGCTGCGTTCTCCTTATTTTGTCCACTACGGCTTTCCTCCAATTCACTGCGATTTCTCTTTCTCTTGCGGTCTCTTTCTTTTTGTCCGCTTCTTCTTGTCGCCGCGATCTGTTCGACTTGTCGCGTCCTGGTCTTCTTACCGCTCTCTGCTTCCTACATCTTCTAGTTCGCACGAACTCTTCACAGTTCATGCGACCTCTGTCCCTTTACTTTGGTCTGCTTCCTGGTCGTGGCCCTTCTTACCGCTGGTGTTCTAACACCGTGACCGTTGCGGCTTATTCTCTTTGCCCGCTGCGGTTTCTTTCTTTTCCGCTGCGGCCTCCCTCTCTTAGCGCGGCCTCCTCTTTTATCCGTGCGGCCTTATCGCTTTCTATCCGCACGTTTTCTCTTCTATCCGCGCGGCCTTCTCACTTTCTATCCACGCGACTTCTCTTCTACCTGCGCGGTTTCTTGTGTCTCTATGGAAAATTCCGATATCTCTACCTCTGCCTCCTCTCGGCCATCTGCTTCTGTGGCCACCACTTCAGGTAGTGCCCATGTTGTTACCAAAGGTAAGTGGTTGATTGACTCTGGTGCTACAAATCACATGAACGACAATCCTCAATACTTGTCTCTCCTAGAAACACATGATCGGTTGCCCCCAGTTCTTGTTGCAGATGGTTCACCTTCCCCGATTCATGGGACTGGCGTGGTTTAAGTCACCCCATCGCTTCCCTTGCCGGACACCCTCTATGTCCCAAAGTTCCCTTGCCACTTATTATCCGTTACTACTTTATGCAAACAACTTCAGTGCTCTGTGTTATTCACTCCAGCTTCTTGTTCTTTTCAGGACCCGAGGACCCAACGAACAATTGCTACTGGGACTGAGAGCGGCGGCCTCTACTTCCTCGACAATGTTTCCGCCCTGTCCTCCTTCTCCTCCTCTTCTACAGATCTGCTTCAATGGCATCTTCGCCTTGGACATCCTCCTCCTCGACTTACCACCAACCAGTCCTCCGCTCAACTGTGATGCGTGTCAGCTTGGCAAACATCACTGCTCCTCCTTTCCACCGAAGCAAGGCCATGGCTCTTCTCGCCGGTTTGATCTCACTCATTCTGATGTCTGGGGTCCTGCTCCTACTCTCACTATTGGTTAGGGTAGTTCTTACTATGTAACCTTCATTGATGATTTCTCTAGATGTACCTGTGTATATCTATTAAAATATCGCTCTGAACTCTTTTCTGTATGGAAATCCTTTTATTATATGATTCAAACTCAGTTTGATATTTCTATTAAAGTCTTACGCTCTGACAATGCTAAGGAATATCTTAGTCATGAGTTTTCCTCTTTTTGTATGCAACATGGTCTTATTCATTAGACCACCTGTGTTTACACCTCTCAACAAAATGGGGTGGCAGAGCGTAAAAACCGTCACCTCCTCGATGTCGCTCGCACTCTCATGATACAGATGCAAGTGCCTCGCTCCTACTAGGGCTATGTTGTTCTCCTTCCCTGCTATCTCATCAATTGCATTCCCTCTACAGTTCTCCACGGCAAGACCCCCTTCTCCCTTCTCTATCCGGGCAAGGAACCATTTCCTCTCCCTCTCCGTATCTTTGGGTGTACGACTTTTGTGTATGCTTCGTCTGCTACCCGTGACAAGCTTTCCCTCCATTCCACCAAGTGTGTCTCTTTGGGTTACTCGATCACTCAAAAAGGCTATTGTTGCTTTGACCCCGTTCTGTGCAAGCAGTTTATCTCCGCAGACGTGTCCTTATTTGAAAATGCGTCCTACTTCTCTCCTCAATCCCCTCTTCCTCCTGATATCTCTGACTCTCCACCGCCTCTCTCTTTTCCTTCCACGCATATCGATGTCTCCACTCCTATCTCATCTCCTCTTCCGTCTCCTCCTCTTTTCATTATACCCCCTCCACCTTCCCCCTCTTCTCTGCAGCCGTCTCTCTCCAGTCCTAGGCCAGCTTTCTCCGCCACGGATGCTCCGATCACTGAGGCACGAGTCGACCTGGATCTTCCCATTACTCTTTGCAAAGGGGCGAGGGCGTGCACACAACACCTGCTTGCGATAGTTGTTTCCTATGATTAGCTCACTCCTTCTCGCAGGTGCTTTGATTTGGCTATCTCGGATACCACCACTCCCCGCACCTACCAGGAGGCTCTTGTTAGTACTCATTGGAAATCTGCCATGGATGAGGAAATCGGCACTCTTACTGAACGAGGTACCTGGGCCCTTGTTCCTACACCAGTGGGTACTGATGTGGTCGGTTGTCGCTGGGTGTTTGTTGTGAAGTTTCGCCCAGACGGCACTGTGGAGCGCTACAAGGCCCGACTGGTGGCCAAAGGCTTTACTAAGACTTATGGGGTTAACTACTTTGATACTTTATCTCCGGTTGCTCGCCTCAGCACCATCCGGGTTCTTCTCTCTGTGGCGGTCAATAAGGATTGGGCTATTTCCCAGCTTGATGTCAAGAATGCCTTTCTCTATGGCAATCTTCAAGAGGATGTCTATATGGAGCAACCTCCTAGGTATGTTGCTCAGGGGGAGACACGAGTATGCCAGTTGAAGAAGGCCATCTATGGCCTAAAACAGAGCCCTCGGGCATGGTTCGACAAGTTCAGTGGCATTGTGGCTACCATCAGCTTTGCAAGAAGTTTGGCCGATCACTCCTTGTTTATTCACAAAACCGTATCGGGACTAGTGGTTTTGGCGGTGTATGTGGATGATATTCTTCTTACCGACGATGATCCGGCTGGGGTGGACTTGACGAAGAAACACCTTCGTCAACACCTGGTCACGAAGGATATGGGCTCGTCGAAATAGTTTTTGGGGATAGAAATCTATCGGAAGCCCGGCTCATTGGTTCTCTCCCAATGGAAGTATGCTCTTTATCTTCTATGAGAGGCAGGATTGACTGGTGCCAAACCGGCCCGGTATCCCATGGCTACTGGAGAAGACAAAATATGGACAGATGACTCGCCTCTTCTATCCGATGCCATGAGGTACAGATGTCTGGTAGACAAACTTATTTATCTCACGGTGACCAGACCCGACATCGCCTATGTTGTAGGCAAGGTTAGTCCGTTCATGCAAGCTCCTAGGGAATGCCATCTTCAGTCTGCCTTGAAGATATTAGAGTATGTCAAAGCAGCACCAGGAAAAGGGCTACTCTTTCAGAATAATGGTCATCTGAGGGTTGAAGCCTACTCAGATTCAAGCTATGCAAATGATAAAGATGATCGTAAATCTACATCTGGCTTTTGCACATTCATTGGAGAAAATCTTGTAAGCTGGAAGAGCAAGAAACAGTCTGTTGTCTCCAGGTACAGTGCAGAAGCCGAATATCGAAGTATGGTGTCAACCATGTGTGAGTTAAAATGGTTGCGTGCTCTCATGCTTGACCTAGGAGAGGTCTACGACTATCCTCTTCCTATGTTCTATGACATCAAGGCCAATATATACATATCCAAAAATCTGGTCTTCCATGAGAGAACGAAACATATAGAAGTCGACTGCCATTTCATTAGGGAAGAGGTCTTGTAGAGACAAATTTGCACTCTGTTCGTCACCTCCGAAAAAGAGTTGGCGGATATCTTCACCAAGCCGGTTTCTACTTCCTTCTTTCACATTTGTGACAAGCTAGACATGATTGATATCTATGCTCCAGCTTGAGGGGGAGTGTTGAAGTTTGAGACCAATTGGTCTGGCGGTCTGAGTCTGGCGGGTTGTAGACCGCGCGGTCTAGCGGTTACTCTCCAGCGGTTTTATATCCAGGCTGTTGCTCTTTGTGGTCCGAGCAGTCTGGTGGTTTATCTCCGACATCTTGGAGACCGGGAGGTCTAGCGGTCTCCTACTGTGGCTTGGTATCTTCCTTTTTGTATTGCCGCACGGTTAGCCCATCTGTCGAACTGTTCGGCCTGTTCAGTCTCTTTATTTCTAACCACACAGCTCTGTATTTTTTAGTCCCACATTGTCTATTTGTTCTCTCTCCACTCTCCTCCATTCTATAAAAGGGAGGCCATACCTTTGTAATATATACCTTTTTTTATAATAAAATTTCTGTTAAACCACTTCCGGTTTGTTGTTGTTCGTTTCTCACACTTATAGACTGGAGCTATCGCCGGAATTAGCGGGATTGCATGACGTCTTCCATATCTCCTCACTACGGAGGGCTCTACTACGCCCTGAGCAACTGATTTCCACAACCGACGGTCCGGTTGCCTCAGATCGATCAGTCAGCTTGGAGCCGATCAGGATCAATGACACGACAGTGCGGGTCTTACAATGCAAGAAGGTTCCGCTAGTCAAGGTTCTGTGGAGAAACCATGGGTAGGAGGAGCATACATGGGAGCCACAGGACTTGATGCAGTAAAAGCACCAGGAACTCTTCGAGTCAGGTATACCTTAAACCTTAGGGATGTTACAATTTTCTTTTATTTTCGTAGAAATCCCCCGTAGGCTTAACCTTAATTTCGGGGACGAAATTTTTATTTTTATATATTGGGATTTGTAACATCTCTCAAACAACTAGACCCCTAGGATTTTGCTTTTTCATGACTAGGTCATGACAAAACCATCAAAAGCTCTAAACCAAGTGGGCAATGCCCAAGGTGAAAAATCACCTTGGTTTGCATATAGCTTATCCTCAACATTTAGACCTAAGGTTTGACTTTAGGGCTACAACTTGATCCCATGACCCTACCACAATACCCCTAACACCTTGGGTAGTCTATAGGGTCACTAAGGACCCACTGTGGGCAGTCAAAGTGGTTAAGTTGACCTAAGTCAACCCTAACCCTAAATGGGTCAAATTAGCCTACTTAGGGTCAATTGACCTTCCCTTAGCCAAGTGGACCCCACCCATGACCTCCTAACTCTAAAGTGAGGTCAATGAGTCACCAAGGACCCATTGGGGTCAACCATAATGGCTAAGTTGACCCAAGTCAACTCTAGCCCCAAAGTGGTCAAAGTGCCCTTACTAAGGGTCAAGTGACCTCCAAGGTGACAAGTCAACCCTACCTAGACCTTATGGGAGTCAATGGGTCACCATGGACCCATTGATGGCAACTCAAAAAGTCAAATTGACCTAGGCCGACCCTAGTCTAGGTTAGGTCAAACCTAACTCAAATGGGCTAACCTAAGCTCAAGCCCTCTTTCCATTTGGGATAACCTTATTTCCATGAAAAATATGGGTTAGTGGGCTACCAATAGGCTGGAGTGGTCAGCAAGGTCAACCTTGATGGGCAGGAGAGAGAAAACTCCAAATTCCCTTTAATGGAGGAGAGAGAAAGAGAGGGGAGTAATGGGGGAAGACCTTGGGGGCACGCTCTCCCCCTTCCCCAAGCTCCCCATTCATTTAATTATAGCCTGTGGAATAAATTCCCAATGAAGCCAGCCAGCCAGCCACCATTGGAGGAATCCCCAAGCCATGGCTGAATTCAAGATTCAAGGCCATTAATGGCTTTGAAGCGTGAACCACTTAACTCTCCCCATTTAGGGCTAGAATCAGTTTCTCTAAGGGAGAGTAGGAGTTCCCAGCCATTTCCCGGCCTGTTTATACCCAAATTCACCCCCCATACCATGGCCAAAATTTGCATTAAGGGGCCATTAATGGCCACTTCAAATTCCCTTTAATGGAGGAGAGAGAAAGAGAGGGGAGTAATGGGGGAAGAACTTGGGGCACACTCTCCCCCTTCCCCAAGCTCTCCATTCATTTCATTATGGCATGTGGAATAAATTCCCAATGAAGCCAGCCAGCCAGCCACCAATGGAGGAGCCCCCAAGCCATGGCCGAATTCAAGCTTCAAGGCCATTAATTGCTTTGAAGCTTGAACCACTTAACTCTCCCAATTAAGGGCTGGAATCAGTTTCTCTAGGGGAGAGGAGGAGTTCCCAGCCATTTCCCGGCCTATTTATGCCCAGATTCACCCCCCATACCATGGCCGAAATTTTCAATAAGGGGCCATTATTGGCTACTTAAAACTTGGCCCCTCCCCTCCCCATTTTTACTCACCTAAAAGCATCCCTGGATCCAGGGCAAGCTTTTCCACACCTTACCCAAAGAAGACAAGTGAGTTCACTGTGCTGCTGCAGAGCTTCGGTGACTCCTCCACCACCAATGGCATCCCGGTGATTGACGCGACTCCAGGCCGCAAGTAAGGTCCTCCCCTTCCTCTCTCACTATGGGTAGATCATAGGATCTGTTAGGGTTAAGGATCGGGATCAATTGAGCCCGATCGGTGCTGTCAAATTTCTGAATTTTCCATAAAAACTCACCTCTCGGGATCGCCGGAGTCGGCCCCTCCAGCGGCCATGTCGCCGCGAATCGATGGCCACCACCTCGTCGGAGGTGGTGGTGGTGGCCGGCTAGGGAGGCGGCCGGGTGGCCGGCAGAGGCGGATGGAATTCGGCCCAGGTTCAGGCAATCCAGGCCCTTGGCTGGAGGAGGAAGACGATCCAGCAGCCGTCAGATCTTGCATCAAGATCTGTGCTGATTAATTTCAATCCTTTTAATTTTAATGTATTTTCTGTATTATAATAACAGACACTTTAGAAAATTAATGAAAAATACTTAGAGGTTCTATGTGAGGAAATGATCAACAAGAAAATTGTAGCTCTAGGAGTTAACTTTAATTTAAATTTTGTTTCAACAACTTTGGATAAGTGGTCTGATGTCAACACTCATTTTGGTGCAACCTATACCTAGGTGTGACCAGTAACAAAAATTATTTCCCACACCAAATCACTCGCCCAAATACTTTGAAATTTAGGGCATAGGCTTTTCATAACCTTCCCCTCATACTGTCCAAAAATCAGAATTTTTGGACAATATTTTTCTATAGTTTTGTGAATAGTTTAATAAATCATATTGAATTTAATTAGGTGCCTTAAACTCCTCAAAAACCTCCAAAAAATTTGGTGGGTGATATTTGGTGATAGTATAAGGCTCCATATTTATTTTCATCACTTTTGGTGATGGTTTAGGTTGGAAGCAAGCAAACCCTAAGTGTGCTCAATAAGGGGTAATTAGGTCATAGTACTTTTTGTGAGTCTAAGTGGTCAAATCACCTCAACAGAGGCTAAGACTTTTTCGACTAGTTTGTTATGACCTTGGACACCCTTCCATGCGAGATGGGGTGGATTTGGGTAGATATGCCCTAGGACCCAAGACCAAACCCTAAGGTTGGTCTTTGGGGGTTTGTGAAGGTCGTGTGATCAAATGCCCTTGTATGGATTTGAAATTTGGTAGAGAGGACTCTAGGGTAGTTGAAATCCTCTGGGGAAAATCTTAGTAGATTTATAGATGGATAAACCCCTCAAAACCCTAATCCTAGTTTAGGTCACAATCCTTAAAATTGAAGGATAGGTAACTAGAACTCTGTGAAAAGTTGTGAAACTTGGGTAGTGTAGTCAAATGTCATTATAAGCCTTAAATAATTTTATTGGGAATTTCAGATCAATAATTTTAGTATCACCTTTGCAATACCAGTAGTAGCCCTAATTAACTATGTTTTATTATGACCTTAATATCCATTAGATGATTATGAAATTGGGGAAGAGTGAGTTTTAGACCACTATGATCATACATGAATTTTATTGTAATTTTTAGATGTACATTTCCAGTACTTACTTCACAAGTATATAAATACAGGAATATGATCAAAAATAGATTTAGAGCTTCATTTTTATTGGAAAATTATGAAACTTGATCAGTAATGTTTCTTGGTCAATATGTTCATATGGGAATTTTGTTACAATTTTTAGATAAATAATTATTGTGCTTAGTTCATTAATCTAGTAACTTGGATTATATAAAAAAATTAAGTTTATAGTTCATTATTCACTGATAAATTATAAAACTTGACCTGGAGTGTTTATATGTCTTTGTGTTCATCCTTGAATTTTCTCATAATTATTGGAAGTATAATGACAGTATTTGTCTCTTTAAATTGGTTAATGTATGTTATGTTCAAAAATTATGTTTAGGGGTTTAAGTCTCACTGAAAATTTGGAGACCTTGAATTTACTGATAAGTAGTTGTCTTGTATTTATCATAATTTTGTGGAACATTTTGCTTGCTTGAAAATAGTACTTCATGTTCAAACTAAGACATTTGGATCTCTTAGGAAATTAAATAAATTATCAAGTAAATTAGGAAAATTATAAACTTATGGATTTGGGCTAATCATGTCATGATAGACCTCCAATAAATATTATATGGATTTTGGATGATAATTTGGAATACCTCCCATTGTATACATCATATAACTTAGGATGATCTGCGTTTAGTAAAAACTGCAGAAATCATAATATGGTGCAAAGTGAACCTAGAGAGTTGGGAAATTAGCATATTGATCTGGTAAGTGAAATGAGTTCATCATCGGGAGTCGTGATGAGGATTGGGAGGTTTGACTAGTGTTAATAGGTGCTCGGAGTCGACGAAATATCGTCTTCCCCATGGAGAGAGAAAGAGTCAAAATACACTAGGGTTAGATCCAGTACAACATTAAAAGGATTGGGAGTTGGGTAACAACCAATAATAGTAAGTGCCTTGCGAAAGACAATGATGAGCTTCAGCTACCATCATAGTTCCTAGTGCCCTTTGAGCCCTTCACAGGGTATACCGGGGGCAGTCCTGGGCTAACCTAAATAGTATGAATAATAAACTTCAAGAGTAACTAGTATATCTAGGGTTTCAATTTCTCACACCCCGGTGTCTCGGGAAGTTTGTTTTACTAGGATGTCCGGGCGGTAGGCTCGGTGTTGTGGAAATGGGCAGATTAGCCCGACATGCTTGGCTCGATAGGTAAATGTGACAGACGGGTTAGTCCGGGGAGCTTAGGCTTGGTGGATGATACATCAAGGTTGCATGTGTACAAAAAAAATAAGGTGGTGGGTCTTTGGTATTGGATGATCGTTCACACCGATGTCGATACATTGACTCGGTAGTGTGGGACACTTGGCAAGGGAAAGTATGGAGGTTATGGCCAGCATAGTACGTGGAGACTCTAGGTTGTGTCCTTCTAGATGCGTACGTAAGGGCTAGGCCTGGTAGTGTGGATACCGACTAGGAGTGGGGGGCCCGACCCACTGTCTCCATTTTTCACTACAGAGGTTCCTGGGAGTGAAGCTAGCTGCCAAAATAGGGGGAACTAAAGGTTTGTGTGCATAGAGTTGTGTGTGTAGGTTGCACTGCATGGACATAAACATTAACCCACATAACATAGTATTGCATACCATGGCATCATCATTCAACCCTTAACCCTAAAGTATAAGTCGGTATGGGGCGGTTTATACATTAGGCCTTGCAAAATGACCCCTTAATATATAGGCTTGTGTGGGCATGTCTATTAGTTAAGGTTATGCTTTATATTATCTTTTAAACTGCTTACAACCAACACCCTATCGTATAAATAGGGATGAGACTATTTATGCGATGGGAGCCTTGTAGAAGATCCCTTGGCTTATGTGTCCGTTTATGCGATCATATAAGTTAAGGTTCCATATTTCATTTTTGGTATGTTGAATCACTTACTGCTTATTCTATCTGATAATGAGAACTGCTAGGTTAGCTCAACCGTCACCTGCCATTTTGTACTCTCCACCTTCATAGCTTCCCTTTCCTTCTCCCCGCTCGGTGCTTAAGAGCCATAGGGGGAGGGGTAGGGGATGATAGGGCTTAGTATTTATGACTAATGGTTTTTAGACCATAACATTATAGGGGCTCCGGATGGTAGTCAGGGACCAGCAACACAGGGACCAGCACCAGCGGAGTACAGTGCGCATGGAGGTAGGCCAATCAAGTATCGAAGCACCAGTGACCAACTCTGTGAGTGATTAGTATTTCTTATAGCTTCTGCGAGAGATTGTAGTTATGATCAAATGTACCAGGCTTAAGCCCGTTTATATTTCATTTGTACTGTTATATCGCAGTACTCTCTTTTTTCTATATTTATGGACTTGTTGTGATTTCTCATTTTTATATGATGTTTGTGGACTCAATTATAATTCAGTTTATGATTACTACTCTCTCTTTGATGATCGAAAAGGCCGACAGAATCGTCGTTTTGTAATGGCGGCCTTCCTGAATGTCGGTGCCACCGCAAAACGGTGATTCTAGGCATAAGACCCCCGGGTTTGAAAAAGAAAAAAGGGGTCCTATAGGCCACTTGAGGGAGAGAGAGAAAATGTGGTGAACGTTTTGGTGGCTGAAATTAGAGGAGGCCAGGATGAGAGAGGGTCAGTTTATCTCGGTGGAGGAGTGGGGGTGGCCTGCGGCCAAGAGGGAGGAGAAAAGTAGGAGGGGCAGCAGTTCCAAGGTGTGGCCGAACCTTAGGGAGGGAGAGCCTATTTCGGCAATAGAGAGGAGAAGGTAAGAGAGAGGGAGGAGGAGATTCCAAATCAAGGGAGATTTTAAATTTCAAATTTTATCATCAATCATCAATAATCAAATCCTACTACCATATGGCCTATTTATAGGCTTACAAACAATAATGGCTACATGCAACCCACAAAGCATGAAAATTAATTATTGTCCAAACAAACAAATATTTAATAAAAGAAAACATGATAATATTTAATTAATACTTATAATAGAATAATTATATGTATTAATTAATTATTATGGCGCCGCGGGCGGAGGTTGTAACGGCGATGGCATTTATCAAAATGGTTGTCGCGATAACGCGCGTCTTTGATTGGAGAAGCACCATCATCCATAAGCATGCTGGTACCATCGTCATCATGTTGAGGGCCGTCGTCTCCATCAATCCTCCCCCGCTCGAAAGTACTCATCACCGATGAGTTGTCTTGAATGCACTGTCCTAGAAGAGCATCATCCAAAAGAGCATCCTCCGCTCCAGGAAGCCACGAATCATCGGAAGCTGTCCGATCACGCCATCGAATCAAGTAGCAACAAATGTCACCACTTGGATAGGAGAGCACCTCATCTCGGAGAATCCTGTCTGGCAAAAAGGTTGTCCCGGGGAACCTTGGAAAAGCATTAATCAAAGAAGGAGAAAAAGTTTCTGCATCAACATTCAACGTACCTCTAGTGGAGACCGGTGTAGAGAGCGATCCGGGAACAAACTCACCCCCAAACCCATTAGAAATTTCAGTGGACCCAAACAAACAGGCAGACAATTCAAGTGGTGGAGAAACATATGGTGTTAAATTCGAAACATTGAAAATAGGGGAAATTCCCCAATCAGTGGGTAACTCTAATAGAAATGCATTTTCTCCTAATTTCTTTAAGATTCGAAATGGACCAGCTCGCCGATTTGCTAACTTTTTTACGGTGCCCGAAGGCAACCGTTCATGGATGAGACACACCATGACTAAATCTCTAATTTTTAAGTGAGACGCCCTCTTATGTACGTTAGCATGAGATTGATAAGTCGCATATTGTGTGGCTAACATGTCTTTAATGGGCTTATGCAAATTGTGGACATGAGAGGCAAACTATTGTGCGAATTGACTTGACTTATAAGATGGAGGTAACAGAATCAAGTCAAGTGGCACTGGTGCTTTATATCCATGCATGATTTTATTTGGTGACAGACCTGTGGACCTATTTTTTGAATTATTATAAGCTAGCTGAGCGTGGGGATGGATTAGGTCCCACATACCCTTGTGGTCACCCGTAAGACAACGAAGCAAATTACCCAAACTTATGTTTACCACTTCCATTTGTCCATCCGTCTATGGATGGTAGGCCGAATAAAACAAAAGTTTGGTGCCCATAATTTTCCAAAGGGTCTTCCAAAAATAGCTAGTAAATTTTACGTCCCTATCGGTCGCTATTGTCTTAGGAATGCCCCGATGTCCAACTACTTCCTTAAAAAATAATTTTGCAACATGTGACGCATCGTTGGTTTTATTACACGCAATAAAATAAGCCATTTTGGAAATCCGATCTACTACTACAAGAATGGAATCATGACGTCTAAACATGACAGACAGGCCTAGAATAAAATCCATACTAATGTCTTCCCAGGGAATGGAAGGAATCGGAAGAGGGGTATAAAGTCCCGCATTTGTTTTGTTACCCTTAGCTAATTGGCATGCTCGATAACTTCCCACGATTTTATGAACCATTGACTTAAGACCGGACCAATAAAACTTATCTTCTACTAATGAGATGGTCTTGTCACGGCCAAAATGTCCACCTGACCCATCGCTATGCAATTCCCAAACGATGAAATGACGTAGAGAAGAACGTGGAATACATAGCTTCGAATGGTTGAATAAATAACCGTCACGAATATAAAAGGACGAAATGGTCGTGGGAGAGTTGTCTTGAGTGGATAAATAGATTTCCTTGAAATCCGGACAATGGACATACTCATCCTTAATTCTATCGAACCCAATCACCTTAACTTCTAGTGTAGATAATAATAAAGATACACGACTAAGAGCGTCGGCTACGCGGTTGAGAGTTCCCTTAAGGTGTTTTATTATAAATGTGTACTCCTGAAGATAGGAGACCCATTTGGCATGTCTTGGACTAACATTAGTTTGGGAGTTAATAAATCTCAAAGCCTCATGATCAGATAAAATAACAAATTCCTTAGGAAGTAAGTAATGCCGCCAATGTTGGAGGCACCTAATGACCGCATAAAACTCTCTATCGTAATTAGAATAATTCAATTTTGGCCTCGTGATTTTCTCATTAAAGTATCCAATAGGATGACCTTCCTGACTCAATACACCACCAATACCAACTCCATACGTCTCATATGATAACTTAAAAACCTTATTAAAATCTGGTAATCGCAAAAGGGGAGCTTCCGACATGTGTGATTTAATTATTTGAAACGCTTTAGCGGCCGATTTCGTCCATGTAAAATCACCCTTTTTCATGCACTCTGTAATGAGGGCCATGATACTACTAAAATCTCTAATAAATCAGCGATAAAGCATAGCTAGACCGTGAAAACTCCGATCATCTCGAATATTGGCGGGCACCGACCAATCCTTAATGGCTTGGACCTTCTTAGGGTCTACATGTATGCCCTCCGAACTCACAATATAACCAAGGAACTCTACAGACGAAACATGAAAAGTACACTTTTTAATATTAACGAATAATTTCTCCAACCTCAACGTGGTAAGGATAATCTTCAAATGTGACTCATGATCGATCGTAGAAGTACTAAAAATAAGAATATCATCAAAGTACACTACTATGAATTTTCTCATATAAGGTTGGAAGACGTGAGTCATCATCCTAGAAAACGTGCTCGGGGAATTAGAAAGCCCAAATGGCATAACTAACCACTCGTAGAGCCCTTCCTTAGATTTAAAGGCAGTCTTCCACTCATCACCTTCCCTAATTCGAATCTGATGGTAGCCACTCCTAAGATCCAATTTCGAGAAAATCGTGGCTCCAGCTAACATGTCCAATAAATCGTCCAAGCGAGGGATGGGAAATTGATATTTAATAGTAATTTTATTTATGGCTCTACTATCCACACACATCCTCCAAGAGCCATCTTTCTTAGGAGAAAGTAAGGCGGGTACGACACACAGACTCTTGCTATGACGGATGAACCCCTTTTATAATAAATCTGAGATTTGGGTTTGTAACTCTAAGTGTGCAGAAGGTTTAACCGATAGTATGGAAGGTTGGGCAATGAGGAACCCGGGATGAAATCTATCGCATGTTGGATGTCCCGTATGGGGGGTAACTCGGACGGTAGCTCGTCCGGATACACATCCTTAAACTCTTCTAAGAGTTTCCTCAACGCCGGTGGTAAACTCTCAAATGACGATGCATCTTCCTTAACTTGCAAACAAACTAACACATATATGACACTATCCATAAAGGTATTACGCACAAACTCCTTACCTATCAGACTTAATGCTTTCTTTTCGACCTGGACAATCGAATCCTTAGATGGGACCGAAGGATCCTTAGGCGGAGTCGGTTTTAACATTATTGTCTTGCCATTAAATTTAAATTCATCAGTGTTAGCTCGACCAAAGTGGGTAACATCATGATCATAAAGCCATGGGCATCCCAATAACACGTGACAGACATCCATGGGGATGACGTCGCACTAAATCTTTTCAGAATAAGCCTTGACGGTAAAAGGTACCAAACAACACTTCGAGACTGGAAGGGATGTCTTATTTACCCAAGCAACCTTGTAAGGGTGAGGTTGTGGTTCGGTGGTTAATAACATCTGTGACCCGCACTTTCTGACACTACGTTCATACAACTACCTCTATCAATTATCAGCTTACACCATTTCTCTCCACTTTTAAAATGTAATGAAAATATATTCGCTCTGTTCCATTCATCCGATGCACGTGGACTTGATAAGACACACCTCATCACCATCATATAACTATCATCGTCTAAATCACTAGGCACGCCCTCCGACTCAGAATCTTCGCTAACCTAATATACTATCTCGACAGGCTCCGTTGAGGTATCTAAAAGGGCTAGAGGCTTGGGTTTAGTAGGACATTCACTAGAGTAGTGTCCCTGGATCCCATAGGCAAAACAGGTAGCATTCATTTTGTTAATCCTGCCCACGGGTACTCTCTCGTTAGTAGGATTCTTAATATTCCTAGCCATTATAACTACCGAGTTTGAGTCATGCGACCGGAACTTACCCTTTTCCTTAGGTGTGAATGAAGGGGGTTGTCCTAAGATGGGCTTGCCCTTATCCTTCTGAAAGGATCGATTCTTGGACTTGAAAACATTCTGTTTTTCAATATCCAATGCGGCATTAAAAGTGGTGCTCAAATTAGTGTGACCATATCGCATTAGCTTACTTTGAATGTCGGGGTTGTGCCCCTTACGGAATCTAGATAGGGTGATATCTGGCATCTCCCTAACATCACACCTAACCATCATATCCTTGAGAAGACTCATGTATTCAGATACCGATCTATTCCCTTGCTTAAGTGTCGCTAACTCATCAAACATCTGTGTTCGATGATACGCGAGGACGTACTGATCAGTCAACATAGCTTTCATGGATGCCCAACCAATTGGTGGTAAGCATCCATTCACCGCACCTAGACGACGTTCCTCATTCAACCAGAATATCTTAGCCCGACCCAAAAGCTTCATCCTCGCTACTTTCACCTTATTTTCATTAGTCAGATTGTGCTACTCGAAATAACACTCCATCTCCATAACCCAGTCTAAAAAAACTTTGGGTTCTGCCAGACCATCATACGATGGGGGTTTGACTTGTACCGCCCTAGTAATATCAAACTCAAATGGTTCCCGATTATTTTGAAAATGTGCCCGCGGAACATGGTCATTATGGTGATTATTATTCCTTTTGTCACGTGGATGGGCGGCTTGATTACGGGGAGCGGCTTGGTTTATTCGCATTTCGTGAATCATCTCCCTAATCTCCGTTAACTGATCTGAGAGCTCCTGACGGAGTTTATCAATCATTGTGGAACTGTGACCCATATCCCGCTCGTCCGCCATTTGGGAGGAAGACGGGGTATGCTCAGTGCCTAATCAAGTGCCCACGCAAAACAGTAGTTCAGGCCTAATATGACAACAAAAAAAATTATTCCCACTTACTATCTAAGGTAAAAATTAGTTTTTTTTAAATTTTATTAATGAAAATAATAAAGAGAGAATTGAATTTTATTTTTTGATTTTTTTGCAGGAAAATAAGAAATCTAGACCAAGAAAATTTTTTATTTATTTATAATTTTTTGACAAAATCGTCGTGCTAGACAAGTGCGTGTCGAAGAACAGGGCAAGAGGGGGGGGGGGGTGCCAATTAGGAAATTGACGTGAACCTCTCTCTGATACCAAATTGATGCAGGCTTGTATGTGGGACGTGAATTTTAAAAGGCTATATGACTCAACATTCCAATTAATTTGTGTTTTGGACAGAAATTATTCGCAGCACTCACGTTTGCAATTTTAACAATCCGATGCTAACGTACTGATGGCTATACCGTTAGGGATCGAACAAAGGCTATAGGCCGATATCCGATCAAGCTAAAAAGGACCAATATTGGGTCCGACCGAGCGGTATTGTACAAAAAGAGATCCACCAAAAAAATACGATTTGAAAAATGGTAGATCTCTCCCAACAAAAAGAAACGAGGCTCGCCAAATCTTACGAACTTAAATAAAATTAAAATAAACACAAATCGTTCAAGAAAGACCACGATGATTTCAACGCTATCAAAATTTTCGCCAATGTTTTCCACCACAAAAATTATCTAGAGGGAAAATAAGTCTCAAGGATTTAGAAATTTCGTTACCCCGCTCGGAGATCTTGGAGTTAGATCTACGCAAGTTATGATCGCCCTTCAACGGTCTCACCGGAGCCACGCCGGATGGAGGGAAACTTGTCCGCCTTCCTTGCATCACGCCGGATTGGAGTTCCACAAGGCCTAGTCTTCTTGCTCTTGGTCGGCCACTTGAGGGAGAGAGAGAAAAGGTGTTGAACCTTTTGGTGGCCGAAACTAGAGAAGGCAAGGATGAGAGAGGATCGGTTTATCTCGGTGGAGGAGTGGGGGTGGCCGGCGGCCAAGAGGGAGGAGAAAAGGTGGAGGGGCGGCGGTTCCAAGGTGTGGCCGAACCTTAGGGAGGGAGAGCCTATTTCAGCAATAGAGAGGAGAAGGAAAGAGAGAGGGACGAGGAGATTCCAAATCAAGGGAGATTTTAAATTTCAAAATTTATCATCAATCATCAATAATCAAATCCTACTACCATATGACCTATTTATAGGCTTACTAACGATAATGGCTACATGCAGCCCACAAAACATGAAAATTAATTATTGTCCGAACAAACAAATATTTAATAAAAGAAAACATGATAATATTTAATTAATACTTATAATAGAATAATTATATATATTAATTAATTATTATGGCGCCGCGGGCGGAGGTTGTAACGACGATGGCGTTTATCAAAATGGTTGTCGCGACGACGCGCGTCTTTGATTAGAGAAGCACCATCAACCCTAAGCGTACCAGTACTATCATCATCATGGTGAGGGTCGTCGTCTCCATCATCGTGTGTTAACTGTTGATGCGGGAAAAGACACCACTAGATAATAGTTCGATCACAGGGAAAGGAGAAGGGAAAAACTAGTCTGCAAGCAATTATCTACTAGCGGAGAGGAGAAAAAAGAAGCAGAGCCGTAAGCCACGACAACACCCGACTTTTGCCTGCCGCGGCGAATGTCTCTCTTGCGATGGGCTTTCCTTTGATTGCAAAAATATGATTATAAGGAAAGGGGAAAAAGAGCAGGAAGAAGAGCAAGCTTGAGACCGCAAAGCCTGAGATTCGAGTCCGCAGCCTTTAACAAGTAGGATCCTAGGCTTGTGTCAGCATGGCTTGGGTGCACCACTTCCACCTATTTATAGGCTCGGGGGCCTGCCTAGACGGGTAGTGCTAAAATAACCACCTGCCCATTATACAGGAGAATTGGGCAGCGGTGACAGGATACAAAGTAAAAAAGACACGCTAGTCCGCACAAAAGGGGTAGGCTGGGCTCGCGGACTGGAGCTTCTATTGAGCTAGGAGGGCTGGCACTTCTGTCTGCCACATAAGAGGGTGGCGTGATCATAGCTGGAGGGTCACGACCTGTACGGGATGTTGCATGAGTCCGTATCTAGAGGAAGCTAGGTGCCTGAGTTAGAGAATCCCTGACCTGGAGCGAGCTGACATTGCTCCAGAGGCTGGCCGGCCTGGGCAGACTGAAAACTGAGTCCGTTGCTGAAGGAGGATAATATAGGTACCTTGCTGAACGTGTTGTGGATTTTGGGGTTAACACCAGTCTCCAAGAGATAGGCATCATAATCAAAATGCTATCCAGGGGCTATCACCAGCAATATCCACTATCACCTGGCGTTAATAACAGAACATCTCTTTGTGTCCCTAGACTCAGCCACAACTGGAACATCTTTCCAGAAAAACCTGCAGCTTCCAGCAGTGCCAGAAACTAGACTTTCACAAAATATAGCTCATCAAGAGCTATCACCAGCGATATCCACTGTAACCCTACGATATCCAACAATTATTGAAAACCGTTATATTTTTTGGGTATTTTGTTGGAGCGCATCCTCAGTACTTCCCACTACTCAATTCACAAGCAAAACCCTCAGACTCCATAAACTACCCATTTATACTAGGAGTCTTCTCCGACACACAAATTAAAGCATCACCAATCCATACCAACCTGTCCGGATGGGCTTCACACAGTATGCCTATTCCATACTACGATTCCCGGATTCTATATGCAAAACTACCCGGGGATATCACGTATCAACCCATCAGAATTGCCTCCTCTTCCACCTTTTGGTAGTGGATTCCATGGATATGCAAAACTTAGGACTTCACTTGCCCAACAAGGAAGATCGTTACCCTCGTAGATCATTTTGGAGCCATGATCAAGTCTTCTATCATGATGGAAAGGATTGTCTTGCTTTCCTCTTTATGGATCTTGCTTTAGCTCTTAATTCCGACCACAAAATCTCCTTCTCCAAGCTTGCACAGTTCAACCTTCATCCCTTGTTTTTTCTTCCAAGAACTTGATGAAAAGGGAGGAGAGAGAGTGATATAAGAGAAATGACTCTTCTCTTCACTTCTTCTCTAGTTAAGCAGCCTCGGGAATAACTCCAGCAACACGATCCTCTCTTTAATTGGAATGAAGGGCCACGATTTATGCTGACCAGTAAAACATATCGCTATCGCCTGGCGATATCATTAGTAGCTGCTTTGACCTTAGTCAACACTGCTCTTCGGCCGCTTTCCGGCTATCCGATATGTGTCCCACTATCGTTGAGCGATATCTCACTATCGCCACGCGATAGTTCACTCAACGATTCATTGAGTGCATTAAGATCATTGAGTGCATTGGTTTTGTCGAGTGGTATCGCCAGCGATTGTCACTATCGCCTGACGATAGATACCCTTGAGCCCACTTTTCCAATTTTTGGGGTGTTATAGATGACGCTGAGTCTTCTGATGTGCTAGAGGTAGGTTCTTCTTCAGGGTCAACAAGGCCTGATCTAACGGCTTTTGGGCCTACTGTTCCCGCTTAGCGGAGGCGTGCCTCAAGGCTGAGTACAGAGGAAGAGAGGCCAATCATTATTGATTGTCTCACTCATTTGGAGGCGCCCATGTCTATGCAGTATGAGTATTTTACTCGTATTGGGGCTAATCTTGGGCTTGATGCTCCTCCTACTGACCCTTATCATCAGCAGTATCAGTGGAGGACCCGTCCTCAGCCTCTAGATTCCCCTCCTCAGTAGTGATGGTGCCACTCCGTGTTCTTGCAGGGTTTTGCCTGCCTCTTCCAGCGATCTAGTTCTTTTTTGTTTTGTTTTCCTATTTTTATTGCACTTGTTATTTGATACACGTAATGTTCTGTACTATATTATGTTGGGGCTTCATCCCCAGGGTGGTTGCAAACAATATTTGGCTGCTATTATATATTGCAGTTTGGTTTATCCTTTTGTTTGATGGCTCATGGATGCTTGTGTTGTTTTAGGCTATTTTCCATGGTTAGTTTTGCTATTATATCACATCAGGTGTGTTGGAAATATCTCTTTCGCAAGTGGTGTTATTTGGCGGCGAGCGTGTCCCTTTTCATTCAAAAAAAATTTCACGCCAATCTTCTGGTATGCTCTATTAAGAGCATGGGTAACGCCTCCCTCGACTCCTTGTTCTTCATGTTATTATGGTATATCGGTTATTGGGTTGTTTAGATTAAGTTTGGGGGGAGGGGGAGTTATTACATTGTTGCCCGTGCATGCGCACATCTCACAACCCACTAGAAGTAATTTGTTATTTATAATTAACATCTTTATATTCATTATACACCATAACACCCACTTGAGCGCGTGCTTAATCATTAGCACGTCGCGAGTAGAATTCATTTCTTTTATGTGATTTGGGAAAATAGATGTGCTGGCTTAGGATTGTGAGACAGAGTAAAATATTGACTCCTGTAGTATTCCTAGTCGAGTGCTCCCATCTCATGTAAAAATTTGAGTAGAATTAATTTTTCACTTTGCATTTAGTGTTATATTTTTCTTTTAGCATAAACATTGTTTATTCAACTAAAAAATTGGTGAATCCGGTGTGAATCAAATGGTAGCGTAGGAATGTGTGTAGATGGGCGTTAGGCTTGTATTTCTCGAGTCGGGAGGAATAATAGTCTTTCTCAGTGGCTAAGAACTTGCCCCAAGCTATTCTCGAAGCATGGGTACACAGTTAGTTCAAACGCGTGAGTGTGATGTGGGCCATCTCTCTGGCCCGATTGAGCCTTGTACCGTACCTAACATCTAATCCTTGTTAGCCCTGTTGTGCCTACCCATCCTTTGATTCAGCTCCACCATTATCTCACCCAAGCCAAATAGCCAATCTTAATCGCACACTCAAATTCGAGCTATAGTTGTATCTTTATCATTAGGGGTGTTAATATGGTGATCATATTTGTGAATGTGGTTGTGCTCTCTTGAAAATGTGCTGAAAAAAGAAATAGGAAGTTATGAAAATGAAGGGAAAAAAGTCTTGAAAATTTTAAAAAATTATTTGTGAAAAATGTGGGAAATGAGAAAAGTTTAATTTAAAATCTTTATTCATGATGTATTGGGAGTAGGCGGTGCACACACCTATATTGTCGAAGTTAAGTCTGGGGTGTGGTGCACCTTCATTTATTTTGTGGTGCTCGATGATATTGGTTTGTGTTAGCTCAGTTGGGTTTAGTGTGTGAGCCATAGTGTTTATCATTCATTTACCTCACCTAAACGCAAGCCCCATATAAAACCTTAAGTCCTACTGATTCGCGCGTGGAATCTAACCAGTGTCGTGGAGAGAGTGTGGAAGGGAGAGCTAATGGCCACCGTCATTGATGGATTTCTTTGGAGGTTGTCCCGAGCCCCAGTCTTTGGCAATGCTCACCTCAGCCTTCAGTCAACTTTCTTCCTTCACACGTGACCGGATGATTCACTGTGATTCAATTTTTGAGTAGTAATATGCTCCTAGAAAATTATAAACTATTCTGCATAATCAAAAATTTCTTCTACTATATTTTTATGAGCTTGAGCATGCGCCTTTGCATGATACTCCACCCTTATAATTACTAAGCTAGCTAGTTGTTTTTCTAGTCCACTAGAGAGATGATTTGCTTGGGATGAGCAAATGTTAAAGTCTGGGGGTGTGATGAGTCTGATATATAGGGTTTTTCAGACTTATCTGGGCTAGTTTTCACGCATATGCACTTCACTTTCAGATCTTTATTGCTTATATTTCACTTATCCACGATTCTCACATAATGTGCACATTTTGGCCCATTGGGGTGTGCAATCGTGCATCTCTTTGCTGGGGGTAAGCACATGGTGCTCCCCATGCCCTTTTTTGCTTACGGTGTTATATTTCTGCTTGTGTTGGAGGTGTAATCCATTTGGTTGTGCTTATGTGTAGGTGGGCTGTTCCTTGTGTATAGAATTATTTTCTAGAAAAATCGCATGATCGTGGTTTTTATTGACGCACAACCATTTTTGTCATGAGATTGCTACATGTTCCATTTAATTGACAGCCATCGTGTAATTTTCTTAACGCACGATTTGATTCAATTGTGCTCGAAGGAAAATGCACGACCTTCTTGTATCGCCTGGAATTTTGAGTTCTATCTAGCCCCGTGCGATTTGTTTGCGCACGAGTAGTTCGCTCGTGCGTGATCAAAAATGCATTACTGGATTCTCTTCCCAGGCTGTGCCTCCAGTGTTGTTATAATTCCACGATCCAAATGCACGATCGTGCATTTGGTCGTGCGTCTCTTAAAATCTAACGTCTAATATTTAAGTTGCAGGTATTCACCCTATTCAGGGGAGATCATATTCCTTACATCTTGAGGGAAAAGTTCCGCAATTTTCATCCCTACCATATTGCCCACCTTGGGGAGGAGCTTCGACCACCTTTTTCTTACAAATCTAAGGCTAAGGCATCCTCCTCGGCCTCCTCCATCAACAAAGAACCTCCAAGCTCAGTTTCCAGGGATTTCACGCTGTACCTCGGGAGTTCTTCGACGAAGAACGTGGCCGACGAGTTTTGACGAAGAAGATGGGTAGATTGGGAGAAGGTGATAGCTCTCCTCGACCCTGGAAAATAGTCAAAGTCCAAGCGCAAATGGGGCTTGACAACCCTTTATTCTAGCTGTGAACTTAGGCGAGTCTTCATGCATCAGTTGTATTCTTCCCTCCTCCTTTCTTGTTGTGGATTTCTCGTTATTTATTTGGGATTTATGTTGATGTGTATGAACCCTAATTTGCATTTAGTAAAATCATTCATGTCTATGTGGATCTTTTGTGGTTCATGCCTGTGAGTAGTGCCCCCTTTCCATTTTATTACTGTTTCCTTTGTGTTTGTGCCGTCCTAGCGATTGCTAGGAGCGTGCGTAGCGAAGAGGTGCTTGCTACCCTCACTATACTCACTCCATCCCGTAAGCTTGCCGAATTGGGTACCCACCAGTGCGAAGCGGTGAAGGCAACCCACATAGTTAAATTATGTTTTATATTGTTAGTTAACCAAACCAAAACCACCATTGCGCTGTTGCGCACTTACAATCAGTTTTCTAAATAATTGAATCATGCACCCTAAATTGCACTCCTCCGAGATCGATACTTGGGGATTGACTTCCATTTTATATTACTTGTGCGACTAGTGCACTTGCCATAACCATACATCAGTTGATGAGGTGGTTGAAGTTGGAGCGGAGCAAACATTTTGTTAACCGGTATGACCGCTTCCTCGGATTCTATCAAGTACCGGTGGTAAGACCTTCTCTAGCTGCCTATCTGCCTTCTCGTTGGGTCTCTTCGATACAACAACCGCCAAGGAGATGCCGATCAGGTGATGGTCTGATTTCCTAGCTGCGCGGTTAGGTGGTCGTCTTTTCTTTTTTCTCCCCTATATCTAGTCACCGCTGCCCGTTTCTCCTGTTCCTGGGCAGCCAGTATTCTTAGCCCTGCCCGTTTAGGTAGTCCCCCGAGCATATAAATAGGCGTGAACAGTACTACCTAGGGGAGGAAGTTCAGATCCCTAAGATAGCTGCCTGTGGCAGTAGACTCGAACACTTCTTCTAGCAGATACCTGTTCGCTCGGGTTCTTTACTTTAACCATTGTAACTATTTTATTCAAAATCAAATGAAATCTCATCGCACGAGTCGTATTTATCCACGGTGGGCGAACTTTGGTGTTGCCGATGCCAGTGAACTCTCTCTCTTTATCTCTCTCCCTTAACCATACCGCTAACTCGAACCGCTAGTAACCGACTACTCGACAGTATCCTCCCTCATTTTCTCTTCACAGAATCTGGAGGCATATTTCCCGCATCAACATTCAACATGTGACCTTCAGATTTAGAGAAGCCGGTGAAAACCGACGGTTAGATATGTCAGACCGTTAACCCATCGAGAATTTTGTTCCTTCGAGTCCCAGTTAGGAAACTCTCTGGGAAGCCCTGGAGCAGTCACGTCGGTAATTCGAATAAGCTAGCAGGGAAACCGCCCAACAATTCCTGGTTATCAACCAAGCCCAGCTACTATTACGCAGTGACAAGTTTCACCGCCCGCTCCAGCGCCGATTACCCCAGTCAACCTAGTACCAGCAGTGGAGAATATGCAAGCCTACCCGCTAGCTTATCCACAAGCTGGTCCTCATGCTTATCTGCTAGCTTATCCACCTGCTTACCCGACAACTTACCCACCAGGGCAGGCTGTACCTCCTTTGTGGTCTCATGATGCGGAGTTCGTCGCTCATCAAAACTTTTTCCGGGAAGCCGCCCGGGAAAGTCCAGCAAGAGTCCTGAACTCTCAGGGAAGTTTTCCTTACCCTCCAACTCCTGTAGTTGCTCCTCCAACATCAACTTTTCCCTTATATCCTCCAACTTCTTTTACTGCTTACGCTCCATACTTTCCTTTTCCTTATGTTCTAGGAAAACAAGAAGATCCATCTCCATTCACAGGAAATGTTTGACAAGAGCCAACCCCAGCTCACTTCAGGGAGCCTCGGTTACCGGTTTACACCGGAAAGTTTGACCCAATAGCATATCTGCAAGCTTTTGAGTCAGTCGTGTCTTTGAAGACTCTTATAGACGCTACCAAGTGCAAACTCCTCGTGACATCCTTTGATGGCCAAGCAAGGGAGTGGTTCTAAAAACTATGCCCTCAATCCATTGCTTCCTTTACAGATCTAAGAAGAGAGCTTCCACGTAGATTTTCCACTTCTACAAAGAGGAAAAGTGGTCCAAAAGCCTTATTCATGATCAAACAATGAGAGAATGAGACTTGGGCTCATTTCGTCGATCCCTTCTAAAATGAAATTCTATAAATTTAGAATATCAATCCAGAACTGTACAGAGGTTCCCTGATTAGTGGTTTAAGAGAAGGACCACTCAAATTTGAGGCTAACGTACGAATTTTAATGACATATCGGGAAATGATTGGTCAAGCCAACAAGTACATTCAAGGTGAAAAAAGCAACCCAAACTGTCTCTAGGCTTATAACAGAGAAAAATCCTTGTCTTTTTGTGCAAGAAACCTCCAAGGTCTCCTCGGACGGATTTCCATCCTCGAGCAAGGAAAGACATTTCCATAATAGTCGACATCTCTTCCTGAAAAATCTATTTCAAAATCAAAGACTACAATTGCCGATTCCTCCCACTTATCCAGCACCAGCTCAGCAAGCAGCTCCAATTTATCAATAACATGATGATGATTTGCAAGAATCTGAATTGTATAGCATTATGCAAGAAGTAATTTAGGTCATGAATGGCAAGCACAATTACAAATGACCTTATCAAGGCGCATATCAAAGATTCAAAGACTCAGATCCATACTATGAATACCACAAGGAGAAAGGGCATCCAACTAAAAATTACTGATCTCTCCACCAATTGGTGGAGATAATGCTGAAGCATGGTAAATTTCACGATTTAGTCCGGAAGAATGACCCCTCTAATCTATCTACTTCAAAAGTCAAAGAAGTGGAGGACAGTCAACTCAGCTCAAAAGGAGTGAACCAAATCAGCAATAGCGTTAACTTTAATATTGATGGTGAATGCATTGAAGCTAATGATGATGGTACCCTATGTGATGTACTATTATGAGGTGAAGGAGGACATTGCAAAATCCTGAAGTTCGTCGCGATCATGGCTTATTGGTTTTGTTTTTTCATTGTTGAACATTTCTCTGGCATATTTTTGAATACTCTTCAATTCATTTCAATGTTTACATCAGAGATCCCATACTGACACTTTTCCTTGTTTTGGAGCTTCTCCTCCTCTTTATTTTCTCTTTGGCAAAGGGATCACTTAACCGAGGAGATATTGTCGAGTCTTGCTTAAACCTTCACGAATTGGTCTCTAGCGTAACACCATGAGGACCACATATAACAAGGAGTGTTCGTATATGTGTAGTGGGAGCCATCCAACTCTTGTGTGGAGGACTTCAAGGCTTCGGATCCTAGTCGGTATCTAACACACCATGCGCATCAAGGGAGGTTCGGGTGTTATTAGCTCTACTATGCTCCTCTTGATATTGTTACAGCTTAGATGATCTTTCTTGAGTGAGCAATGGCCCCCACGACCAACCTGGTATCATTGATCATCTCACACTATGATAATCAAAAACTCTAAAGTACTCTCAAGATGTTCCTATAGGGGACCCACAACTTTGCTGATCTTTCTTGAGAGAGCAATACTATAGACCACTTGGCGTACCTGGCCTCACTAATCAACTTAGTTTGTATCCCTATGCATGAGAGCAGTGCGTCCGTCATTCTCTCTTCATGGGAGGTACAACTAAGATGATCTTTCTTCAGCGAGCAATGGCCCCCGCGACGCACCTGGCCTCACTCATCATCTTAGGTTTTACGACTCTCTTTTTTCTCTTTATTTTTTCCCTTCTGGGGGAGTTACAATTAGTCCACCTTCAGTAGGACTATACCCTTGATGATCTTTCCTGAGTGAGCAATGCTATGGACCTTTTGGCGCACCTGTCCTAACTGATCATCTTCGGGTGTAGACCTCTTTTGAACTACCTTTTACCTTTTCAGGTTTACCGATTATCATAAGTCTATCCACCGGATAGCGGTTAGTCCCAGCATCTAGATTTATTCGGTTAATTAAAACTATCCGCAGGCTTTTGCAGTTTTATATACTTGGCTTTATTATCTACTCGGCCTGCAATTCTTTTCGCTAGCAAGCGACTAAACATATGGTTTATCTGGTCTTCTGTTCTATACTCTTCACAGCTTATGTTAATCGGCTTATAATGTACATTCATCATCTCTTTATTGCTTCAAGGTTATTCTATACTCGACCTATAATCAGCAAGCTAGGCGACTATCTCATTAAATCAGGTGGTTAATAATGCCTCTAATCTACTCATTGAATGTTTCTGCACTAATTGTTAACTGCAAGGTCTAAATTATTCATTGTCAGTTAACCGTGTGGTTAGGATCTAATCTAATAGACTAATCCTTAGTTGATCTGGATTTTACATTGCAGTTATCATATCTAACCGCTCGAGAAGAATATTTGTAAAGGCTTCATTTAGTCGATCCAACTCACTCTCATTCAGATAATGATAGTTTGTTGGATTTTCAATTTGCTGGCCAAGCTTCTTACTATATTGCTACAAGCAGTTAGCCGCTCAGGAAGATATATCTAATTACTCATCTCTATCTAATTGTATCTTACCCAATTATATGCTGCGGTATTATTTTGTTATTTCTGGTTATTCAAAACTGCAGCGGACATAACCTTCTTTCCAAATTAATTTCATCTCAAATTGTGAAAAAGAGCTAAATAAAGACAAATTTTATTGCTCCAAAAAGATAAATAATACATAGGTATGCCCCCTTATTTATAGAAAATGGGAGAGGAGAGAGAATATAATAGGAGATATGGGACTAAATACAAGTCGTGCGGCTAGGAAGTTTGACACAGTCAAACCATCATGCTATACAGAATACAAAACTAGTGAAGCCTCTGAACTCCAGCACTAGCTAACATCCAGACTGCAACTACGGTTAGCTCCTAGACTGTTGTTGCGGCTAACCATCAGACCGCTGCTGTGGCTAAACACCAGACTGTTGCTGCAGCTAACCTCCAGACCTCATCTACGGCTTGCCAACAAACCGCTGATGCAGCTAACCAACAAACCGCTGTTGCGGCTAACCACCAAACTGCTACTGCGGCAAACCTCCAGACCACAGCTGTGGCTTGCCAATGACTGCTGACACAGCTAAGCAACAGAACGCTACTGCGGCAAACCAGCAGACCGCTGCTATGACTAACATCCTGGCCATTATTGAGGCTAATCAACATATGCTACTTCAGTTAACCAACAGACCGCTGAGACAAATCGCCAGAATAAGGAGTATAGCAGACCGCTAACCAAACCGCTATACCGGGGAGACAAGATTACCACTGCGACTAGATATTAAATCGCCTGGTCTACTCAAGCTTCAACACTCCCCCTCAAGCTGGAGCATATATATCCACCATGCCCATCTTGCTACAAACCTCCCCGAAAGAAGTAATAGGTTTGGTGAAGAAATCAGCTAGTTCTCTCTCTGAGGTAACAAACGGTGTGTAGATCTGATTCTTTAAAATCTCCTCTCTGATAAAGTGATAATCTACCTCGATATGCTTCGTCCTCTCATGAAAGACTGGATTCCTCAAAATATATATGACCGCCTTATTGTCATAGAACGTAGGTAGGGTATGATCATAAAACTCTCCCAGATCAAGCAAGAGTGTCCGTAGACACTTCAACTCGCAAGAAGTCTGATCCATGCTTCCATATTCAGCTTCTGCACTTGACCTGAGAACTACAACATGTTTCTTACTCTTACAACTGACTAGATTAACCCCAATAAAAGTGCAAAAACTAGATGTAGACTTCCTATCTTCCTTATCATCTGCGTTGCTAGCATTAGAATAAGACTGAACCTTAAAATGTCCCCTTTTTTGAAACAAAAACCCTTTTCATGGTGAGCCTTTTACATACTCGAAAATCTTTAGAGCTGACTGCGGATGACATTCTCTAGGAGAGGCTTGCATAAACTTGCTCACTTTCCCTACTACATAACAAATAATTGGTCTTGTGACTGTCAGATAAATGAGTTTACCCACAAGACGCCTGTATCTGGTGACATCTTCAAGAATAGGAGAATTCTCACTCTTGCATTTGTCATCTTCAACAGCCATAGGAGTCTGAGTAGGTTTATCCCCAAGAAGACCTATCTCTTTCAAGAGATCTAAGGCATACTTTCGCTGTGAAAGAATAATAGAACCAGGTTTTCGAGATATCTTAATCCCCAGAAAGTATTTTGGAGACCCCATATCCTTGATAACAAAATGCTGAAGCAAATGCTTCTTTGTCATGTCAATACTATTCCTATCATCCCCTGTAAGAAGAATGTCATCCACGTAGACTGCAAGAATGCAAGGCCATCTGAGTTTTTGTGAATGAATAATGAATGATCTGCAACACTCCGAACAAATCCAATAATATAAATAACTTCATTGAACTTGTCAAACCAGCCCTCAGGCTTTGCTTAAGACCATAGATAGCCTTCTGCAATCAACATACCTGAGACTCCCCTTGAGCAACATACCCATGAGTTTGCTCCATATAGACTATCTCATGCAAATCATCATAAAGAAAAACATTTTTGACATCCAACTGATACATCTCCCAACCCCTGTTAACTACCACAGAGAAAAGAACACAAATTGTAGTAATCCGAGCAACATGAGAGAACGTGTCAAAGAAATCCACCCATAGGTTTGCGTAAATCCTTTGGAAACAAACCGAGCCTTGTACCAATCAATAGTACCATTAGGAAGAAATTTGATGACAAATAACTAGCGACCGCCAAACACATCAGCTCCAGAAGGGGTAGGAATGAGAGTCCAAGCACCCCATTCAGTGAGAGTTTTCTTCTCTTCATCCATAACAGCTTTCTAATGAGGAATGATAAGAGCATCTTGATATGAGGCGGGAAGAACATTTGCCGATAGAGCAAAAGCAAAGCTCTTAGACTGAGGAGACAGCTGAGCATAAGAGACCACATCCCGAAGGGGATGTTGAGTGCAATATCGAACACCTTTTCGAAGAGCAATCAAAAGATCAAGGTCTGTCCTGTCAACTATATCAGTTCCACCCGAAGGAGAGACAACTGGCACAAGAGTAGTGGACAGCAGTTCAGTCGAAGAATTAGAGATAGTAGGAGAATCAGAAGTAGAAGGAGAAGGAATAAGTGGAGGCTCTGGATGAGGTGCCGACACAAGAGGAAAAGAAGCAAAAACATTAGAAGAAGGAAGAATAAAGGGTAAAGAAAAGAACGGAGCATCCTCAAAGAAAGTGACATATGCAGAAACATATTATTTCCAGAGGACATGATCAAAACACCTATATCCTTTCTGTGTCGGGTAATAACCCAAAAAATACACTTAACAGAATGAGGAGAGAGTTTGTCATGACCGGAAGAAGGTGAGTGAACAAACGCTGTGCATCCAAAGATACGAGGAGGTAAAGGAAACAGAGTCCCATCAGGATACAAGACATAAAATGGAGTCTTAACATTAAGAACCGAAGATGGAACTCAATCAATGAGACAATAAGAGAGAAGAACATCATGACCCCAATAAGACTGAGGAACATGTATATGAGTGAGAAGGCTATGAACCACATCGAGAAGATGATGATTTTTGCATTCAGCAACACCATTTTATTGAGAAGTGTAAGGACAAGTAGTTTGATGGACAATGCCCTGATTCACACAAAATTATGTAAACTGATGACTAAGATACTCCTTAGCATTATCAGTGCGAAGAATTTTAATAGGGATATAAAATTGTGTACGAATCTCATTATAAAATGCAGAAAAAATATAAAATATTTCAGAGCGTTCATGTAACAAATACAACCACGTACACCTAGAGAAATCATTAATAAAATTAACAAAATACATGCTACCCCTACCAACAGTCGGAAGGGGAGTAGGACCCCAAACATCCGAATGAACAAGGTCAAAGGGACGAGAAGAACTGCAGACCTACTTAGTGGGAAAAGTAGACTGGTGATGTTTGCCAAATTGACACGCCTCACAATTAAGAGAAGAATTCTCTCGAGATAAATCAGGTAGAAATTGATAAAGAATCCGGGGAGGAGGATGCCCAAGGCGAAGATTCCACTGAAGTAAAGAAGAGGATGAAAAGCAGAAGCAACATCAAGATAGAACAAGACACCACTTGCAGTCCCCGAAGCATTCGACTCCTTGGAGTGAGGGACCCGAAAAATATAGGTAGAAGTAGTAAAAATAGCTTCATAGTTCAACTATTTGCAAAGAGCTGTGATAGAAAGAAGATTGAACAGAAAAGTCGGGACATAAAGAGTGTTACGAAGCTCTAGAGAAGGAGTAACATGCACCGTGCCAGGCCTACAAACTGGAGATGGAGTACCATCCGCAATAAGAACTGGAGGAAACTAGTTACTCCTGTCAAGAGAAGAGAAAATATGAGAATTCCCCGTCATATGATTAGTAGCCTCAAAATAAATGAGCCACCTTCTTATAGTAGACAACTGAGCAGCAACAGAAGTAGCAAAAGAAGAAAAAGGAGTGTCCATAGAGAACAACAACAAACCACACGGTTTAACAAAACAAACTGCGCGAACAAAGGGCCACGAGCAGGCGTCTAAGAAGAGCTCAAGCCAAAAAAGAGCTGTTCGCAGAAAAAAGAGAGACCATGTGAGTATAGAGAACAACCCACGCTAGTAGAGAAGATAAGAGAAGAGGGAGAGAAAGAGATCGTGCGAGTAGAGAAAACAACCCGCGGGAAGCACAGAAGAATGACAAAAGTGCAAACAACAGGGAGGCAGCGCAAACACAACAAGTATCAAAGAATAGCAACTAACAAAAAAGGCGCGTGGTAAGAAACCGGTAAAGGCCGCACGAACAAGTAGCCACAAGCAAGAAAGAGCAAGGCAGAGAAGCTAGCAAGGAAGACCGCGCGAACAGAAAAGTTCGCAAGGAAACAAGTCACAGAAACAACGACAAAAAGGAAGGGCAGGGTAGGAGGGAAGAAGCAGGCCAGAAGCAGACCAGAATAAGCTAACCAGAAGCGGTTAGACAAACAAACAGCTATCTCTTTGGAGCAAAGGATCGGTTTGCTCTGATACCATGCGAAAAAGAGCAAAACAAAAGAAAATTTTATTGCTCCAAAAAGATAAAAAATACATAGGTATGCCCCCTTATTTATAGAAAATGTGGGACGAGAGAGAATACAACAAGAGATGTGGGACTAAGTACAAGTCATGCGGCTAGGCGGTTAACAACCAGACCGCCATGCTATACAGAATACAAAACTAGTGAAGCCTCTGAACACCAGCACCGGCTAACATCCAGACCGTAGTTGTTGTTAACTCCCAGACCGCTGCTGTGGCTAACCATTAGACCGATGCTGCAGCAAACCACCAGACCGCTGCTGTAGCTAACCTCCAGAACTCAACTGCGGCTTGCCAACAGACCGCTGATGCAGCTAACCAATAGACCACTACTGTGGCTAACTAGAAAACCGCTACTGCAGCTAACATCCTGACTGCTATTGCGGCTAATCAATAGACGCTACTGCAGTTAGCCAATAAAACATTGAGCCAAACTGCTAGAATAAGGAGTCTAGCAGACCGCTGACCAAACCGCCATACCGGGGAGACAAGCTGACCACTGCGGCTAAATATTAGACCGCCCGGTCTCCTCAATCTTCAACACTAACATGCCGAATAATGCGTTTAACACTAGTGCAGTTTTTATTATGACTTGATTTTCATCATCATAGGTTGATTTTACAACGTATTTTGGTGGACAGAATGGCTAGATATTTCTATTTATTTCAACATGATATCTCAGCTATCAATGCTAACCGTCTATATTTAACACTCTATTCGCCCTGCAGACAATTCATTTCGATTAAACTCAGCTTGTTATCAAGTGAATTAGCTGGTGAATATCTGCTAAATCTACCTACTCGTGCAATAAGAATGCAAGTAACACCACGAATTCACATATTCATAGGTTAACATACAACAGAGTTAGGAAATCAGTATTATCATTTCTATTATCAAGTGTTTACATATATTTATCCGTGCGGTTTACAAAATAATCTTACCGCCGGATCAGAAAAGTAAAAAAGTTATAAATCAGTTTTCTTTTTCTTCCTCTTTGGCTCCAAGTCCGCTGTACTTGACGAACTCGTAGAGCTGCTCATTTTAGTCGACCTTGAACTCAAAGAATCCTCCTTGCTTGAGCTACTGCTTCGTCTTGAACTTTTATCCACTACAGTTTTAGCGGGGAGATTGTCTTGTTTGCCCATGATCTCTACATCCTCAGCAAGGATTTATTCTATAACAACATTTGTCGCTTCATCTTGCACGACCTCTACTTCTTGGAAGGCAGGGAACAGCTCGTCAAAGGAAACATTTGCATGTTCGGCTTTGAAGGCTTGACGCTCCCTAATAATATCAAGCATATCCTCTCCACCTTCTTATAGATACACAACGATCTCATTCAAGAAAGCCGGATTTTCAGGATCATATGCTTTCTGCAAAGGAAAAGAAAACGTAAATTCGAGGTTAAACTAAAAAAAACCTGCAAAAACCGCCGGGTAAACACTTACCGCATTGGCTTCTTTCAACATCCTTATTTCTTCCTTTAGCTTTTCATTCTCCTCCTCTAACCGCTCGTTCTCAGTGAGAACTTCGCCGAGAGCTTCGACCACAAAGTGGTCGGTTACATAGCTTCTCGCACAAACTTGAGCGGCTAGAGCTGGTAACTTCTCTGTTAGAATTGACCGCAGGTCTGCCAAGTTCTCCTTGCTGAATATTGCCCAGCCAACTGCATGGGCATGTTTAGTAATCTTCTTGCTCTTCCATAAGGGAAGAGAGGTAGAAACCTGAAATTGTTTGCCGCGGCGGTGCCACTTCATTACCGCCTTGCTGCATCGATCTTTTAACTTCTCGCCGATGCTCATTGGAGTGAAGGATGCATCCGAGTCATAACCCACAGCAACATCCTTCTCATCGTAACAAATATCTTCCCTTTTCTTTCGGACCTCGCTATGGGTGAGGACTGAGCCTTCAGGTTTTTCCGTCTTGTTCACAGGAACTCTCATAATAGCTGCAAAGAAAATGATGTTAGTTGGTTAAAAAAATTGCTAACCGATAAAACTTACTCTCCTCTATAGGCTATCCAGCCACCACCGAGAGCATAGGAATATAATGCCGAATATCTAGCTACGCCCCGACAAGAAATTAAGTGATCTCCTTCTCTATGCCTTTGACATCAAACCGCTCGAGTAGGTTTGCCGCTCGATCTTGCGGGCGGATAGGTAGAAGACCCAGATTCCCCTCGAACATGAGAAACCTGGTCGACCAGTTCAGGAACTTATTCATAAGGTTAACCGCCTTCATTCCTATACAGCCTAAGCAGACAACTTCCTTGAAGACCCGTTTATCTTTCTTTTCGAAAGTAATTGAGCGAATAACAAAACAATGGCAAAAAAGGTCCATAGTGAACCTTTGCCTCTCTCTCCGTAGATAAATGATGAAACTCATCACTGAGGCCACGATATTTGGTGAGAATTGTCCGAGAACAACCCCGAAAAAGTCCAAGATTTCGACAAACTCAAGGAGAAGTCATAATCGAAATGTTCGATTGGGATGGCGATCAAGTTCCTAGCAGAAGTTTTTATTCGCTCATCTTCATGGGGTAGTCGCGCGACTACACCCAGATCAGTCATGTTCTTTACGAAAAAGCAGTCTAGTTCAATTTCCGTGATCTCAAACTTCTTATGCTCGGCATCGAGGAAAGCAGCAAAAACGGAAACTCACACGGGGGCCATTCAATCTAACCATAGGAACTAGTAGTTTGATATTCTTCTGGAGAATGTGGAATCAAGCTCTATTTATAGAACCTGCAAGCAAGCATATAGGCGAACGACTAACCAACACATCCGCACGGTTAATTGTTATAGCACTTGCAGCTCAGTTCTCAACGCACAGAAGAATTTAACCGTAAATATTCGCAGCGACAAGATTTCAATACAAGTAGTTCAAGCATCATCACAAATCATGCGGACAAAATAAATGAAGTCATAAGCATTGCATGGTTTTAAAAATATCAATATAGTCCCAGTGACTAGAAGGTTTGTCCGCTCGAACATTCTATTTATAATTCTCTCATTACCTCTCTTCTCGCCGCTCCTCACTGCGGTTTACAGGATCTCTGCCAATTTATGCCACTTGGTCGCCTATGTGTAGTAAAATAGATAGCAAAGCTACCATGTGGTGGTTCAAGTCATTTTGGGCCCGATGTATTCGGGAAGTATCCCGAATTATGCAGCTAATCAGAATGGTTGGCTTGTTAAGAGTTACCTGTTCGTGAGGCCACACGGGAAGGGTCGACTGACCGTCCACTGGGGCAGAAGTTTCTCCCCTAGCAGTATCGTGATCTGATTGCTGCAGGTTTTTCAAATTTGCGAAATCAGGTCGCCGGCTCTTCTCTCTTTCCATTGCCTCCTAATATCTTCTTTTGTAGTGGGAGGCATCCTCCTCAGACTTTTTAAGTCACTTCGCCTAAGTCACGACTTGATCCCGGATGATCCTTTTTCGCTCTTGGCAAGCATCCTTTCCCACTCGCAGTACTTCCAGCCCTACGGATATCATCCTTATCCGCTCCTCCAAAGCCTTCCTCGTCTCTTCCTCGACGACGAGCTTTGACTTTAATCGCTCAAAGTAAACAAACATTTGAGAGAAGGAGATCTCGCCTTCATCCTCTTGAAGCCGCCGTGTGGATTCATCCAGGACAGTCGGAGAGTTCAACTCCACAAAATCTGCAATACAAGGCGAACAAGCGGTTAGAATCAAGGTTGTCGAACAACAGAAGCGACAAGCATTAGTATTTTGAGATGAAGCGCCCAAGCTGAGGATCTCGTCTTCTCTAGTCACCGATATGATTTGGCATCTAGGAAATACAGGTCTCCTCAGCCTTTTCGGGTCTATCTTCTTCAAGTATAGATCCCTCTGTAGTCGCTTGAACCGCCTATTCTTCTCAAGCTCCTCGCACAACAAGAGGATGTCATCGGTCTCAGTGATTGTGCGGATTGACTGCTTTACCCGCGGTGGTTCCTTGTAAGGTGGAGGAATTCTAATGACCTTTGGGGTAGGTTTGATCATACCTATCAGCATAAGTTTGGCAGCAAGCTGGCGGTCATCTTCAGCTTGTTCTTCTATAGAACAAGCCGGGAAACCGCTTGGTTCTTTGCCAGTTGTTAGCAGTACTACTCAGCGAGCAGTTTTTCTCGTAGCTTCACCTTCTTATCTCCTTCAGAAGGTCCTGAAATTTCTTCTCAAGGCTTCATTGACAAGAATTCCAAGTCAGAGTCGTTCCCTAGGGTGTGTTGGTGGTTAAAAATCTCTTCCATCTCCTGCATGAAACCGTAGTCAGCGGGAAGGACAACGTTAACCTCTAACCCTTCCTCTGCTTCAAGAAATTTTTTAACGTCAACCAGTGCGGTTACCTCTTCAGACCACGTGGTTACTTCGGTCTAGCTAATCGCCACCATGAGGAACGAAGACCTCTTGTTTTCTTTTTTCTTCTTTCGAAGGGTCTCCTCTATCCTCTCCTTAGCTATCGAAGTAGGCTTGTGTTTCCTCTTCTTCGCAGGGATCATAGCAATCACTGCATCCATATTCTCTCTCAGCTTATCGACAGCACTCCTAACCACCTTCTTTGCCTTGATGATGGTGGTAGTAGCTTCTCCATCTTCCCGATCGGTTCTGCTGGTAGATTCCGTTTTATTGCCAGTCTCGCTGGATGGAGTGGATGTGATGTCCACATCCAGGGTGGTTGCCGGCTGTGGAGTTGTGGCCAGAATGGTTTCCAGAAGATTTCTACTCGCCGGGTCCTCGGGCAGTTCCTTAGACTTGTCCACAGCCTTCTCGGCAAGTTGCTCAAGTTCTCGCTCTGCCAGCTTCTCAGGAGGATTTCTCACAGATGTTCCCGCCTAGGTGGACTTCATCTCGAACTTTTCTAGTGGTTCTTCACTTAACCTCCACGGTTTGAGAGACACTATTGTGGCCATTTTCATCCTTGGTGACTTCTCACCGGCTTCGCGTCTAGTCGACTCTTTGCGTGGTGACTTTGTCACAACAAGACCCTTGCCGCCCATCCTGTCCAAGATGCTCTTTCTCATAGACATTTAAGACAGTAAAGTTCTAACCGCAGTTGGGAAGAAGCGACCCATTTCGAAAGCTTTTTTTTGAAAACAGGTTCTACTTCAAAGATATTTATAGCTTTTAGAGCATTTAATGCGTTCGCGGTCAAATGGATAACTTTTATATTTCCGAAATTCCTTTTCAATTTGGAAATGTGTGGGGATCATGTTAACCCAATTTGACCGCTTCCTCAGATTCTCTTAAGTCCCGGCGGCAAGACCTTCTCTAGCTGCCTATCCGCCTTTTCGTAGGTTCTCCTCGACACAGTAGCCGCTGAGGAGAAGCCGATTAGGTGTAGGTCTGACTGCCTAGCCGAGAGATTAGGTGTCCGCCTTTTCTTTTTTCTCCCCTAATCTGGTCACTACTTCCCGTTTCTCCTATCCCCGGGAAGCCGGTATTCTGAGACCTGCCCGTTTGGGCAGGCCCCGAGCCTATAAATAGGCGTGAATAGTACTGCCTAGGGGAGGAAGTTTTGATCCCTAAGCTTTCTGCCTGCGGTAGCGGACTCAAACTCTTGTTCTAGTGGATACTTGTTTGCTCGGCTACTTTAACCTCCATAACTGTTTTCTTTATAATCAAAAGAAAGCCTGTCGTAGGAGTGTCATTTAGTCGCAACGGGAGAACTCTAGTGTTACCGCTGCTAGTGGGCTCTCTCTCTTTTCTCTCCCCCTCAACCTCACCGCTAACTCTAACTGCTAGTAACCGACTACTACACAGTTTTCACGCCCATTTTCTCTTTGCAGAATCCGGAGGCACATTTCCCGCATCAATACATTTGGCATTGAACACACTTCTTTGCATATGTCTCAACATCTTTCTTCATGGTGGGCCAGAAATGTCCCTGTCGAAGAATTCTCTTCTTCAAAGTCCTTGCATCTGAATGGCTATCGCCTTCACCAGAATGAACCTCTTGAAGCATGACATGAACTTTTTCTTCTAACACATACCTGGTCATTAGCTAGAGAAAAGTATTCCTATAAAGACTTCTTGGGATGAAATAGTATTATGTCATTTTAATCTTGAATCTTCTCTTGTCCTTGACAAACCGATGGAACTCTCCTGTTGACAGGTAGAGTATGAATAGATCCATCCAAGAGGGACACTAATCAACCTGCATTAACTCCACTCCCTCTATTATTGGATGAAAGAGTTTTGTGGTTGTCCCTCCTGAGTGGAGACCAAACTTTGACAGTTCATCTGATTCCATATTTTTCATCCTCAGAATATGTTCAATGGTGAAGTTTTTGAATCGTTAAATCTCTGCCATGACCAGTATAAGATACTTATTCAAGATTGGTTCCGTAGTCACAAAATTGTCAAGCACCTGTAAGGCTATCACCAAAGAATCTGTATTGACATGTACATGTTGATGTAAGAAATGCACCTCTGGATCCTGCAAAGGGAAGAGAGGGTATAGGAGACTGTTGAGTAGCAAGTTACTTGCGATTAGAAAAAAGAAGAAGAGCAAGTCGCAAAAAGAGATGACACCAGACTTCGCCTGCCTTGGATAAAGACTCTCTTGTGGAGGGTTTTCACTTGATTTAGAATGAAGCAGTTACAATTATAATGGAAAAGAGTGGGAAAAGGAGAAGCTAGCCGGATAGTAGGCCACATGGCACTAGACTCGAGACCGCAGCTCTTAACAAATGAGCTCCTGGATTCAAGTTAGCGTGCTTTGGGGAGTGCCACCCCCTATTAATAGGCTCGAGGGCCTACCCAAACGGGCGGGGATAAAATTACCGGCTGCCCGGGGTACAGGAGAATCGGGCAGAGGTGATGAGAAATAAATAAAGGGAGAAAAAGAAGGAAGTCGCATGGTCTGGCAGACTTCCCCTCGTGAGCTGAGTGGCTTGGCCTCTGGGACTTTTTACTGATATGGACCGTCCCTGACAGTGGCCTAGTCAAGAGGCCGTGCGGTTTGGAGGACTACTAGCTGGCTCGCTATGAATGGCGCCTAAGAAGAACAAGCCGCATGGCTTGTAAAGACCTGCAAACTAGTCGCGGATTCTTGTTGAACATTATTTCTGCACATTTCCAAATTTCAGGAAATTTTAGAAATGTCAAACTTAACCGGAGATCGCAATTGCCTTAAATGTTGCAATGTCTATAAAAGGCACTGAAGTCTATAATTTTTCAGAAATTATCTGAAGCTATGGGTCATTACTCACCACTAGCGGTAAACGTCTTTCAAGCCGAAGCAGATTTCTGCGAAATGGACATAATTTCTTTGGTGTTAAACCGCGAAAAGAGGTCTTTAGAGAAGAAGAAGAGGAAAAGCCAACAACTGAAAGGCTCTGGCCACTAGATTGAGGGAATCATTGAGAAGCCAACTGCTCCAACAGCTTTTGATATAGCAAAGAGGCCGACATAGACTGTCCCAAGTCAACGCATGCCGCTACCAAAATGATAGCGGCTACTGAAATTGCTCTCCCACAAACAGTGAACAAATTGGTTCCAACGCTTGAACCTACTCTCCGACAAACCGCAACCGACCGATCCTTCGATATCACCCTCTCTCCATCGGGAGAACCTCTCTTAAAAAATTCTAAGCTGAAAGAGATAAGTGTTGGCTCTCCCAAACCGCGCGAGTTGTCCATCCCAACTGAAGTAATCGTCATTGAGGAGACCGAGCAGGAGAAGTCGCAGGAAGCCGCCCGGTCTTCGGTTGAGAAGAATAAGCGCGTAGAAATGGTATTCTCCTCCTTGAAGTGGCAGAGGAGAAAGAACGAAACCCTGGAGAAAAGAATGAGGAGGAAAGTGAGGAAGATGCAAGATGGTAACCAGAATGTTTCCATAAAGACCGGAGCGGCTAGTCTTCAGTATAGGTCGTCGGAGAAAGAAGTATCCGAGAGTCCGTCCACACAATCTTCCAAGCTGAATGATCCCAAAAACACTTCTGTGATTAGCGAGACCTTGAGCGACATCTTCAAGGACATGGAGACTCTCCGGCAGCAGGACAAGCTCTTGATCACCCCGACAGCTTCACAAGAAACCACCCTCCCTAACATCAAAGTGATAGGGGAGATGGCCGGTGAGCTGGCTTCTGCGATCTCTGAAGGAGATGAAAAATGTAAACTTAGAGAGAAGATAGAGGAGATGAAAATGATAGTCGCCGCAAAAAAGTCGACAACCACTCTTCCTCTCCTGAAAGGTAAACACAGAGATGTTAAGCAAACTATAAATTTCTATAAGTCGCGGTCACGGAAGAAGGGGGCGGATACAATCTTGAATCCACCGGCCAAATTTTTCCTGACCACGGTTCAACTGAAAATCAAGGGTCATGAGACTGTGCGGCTATAGAAAGAATAACTTTTGAGGATAGATTCTGAATGCTCCAGGCAGCCAGTGTTTAGATTTGTTACCCCGACTATTGTAGGAGTGAAAACCCAAATCGACGGTCTCATTCTACCAAGACTCCTGAAAATAAGTCACCATTATTTGACCGATTCTGACCATGAATTCCTCTACTGCAGGTTAACCAGAAAAGGCAATGAGACCGGGTGATCTGACGACCTTCCGGCCTCCGTTGCCACCAACGCCACCAAGTATCCACAACGAAAGGCTAGCCAAATTCCAGAGGGAAGTTGATGCCTTGGAGGCAAGGTTGAGGGAGCACGGTGAGGCCCTTTGGGTTAAGAAGGAGGAGCGGCAGATTGAAAGAAAAGAGCAGCGGTCTTCCTTGGATGCCGTTGAGAAAAAGATACAAGAGATGCAGGCTGCTCTGGAGTTGGAGAGAAAACAAAATATGGAGCGGTAGAAGGTGCTGCAAGATCAAGTAACTAAGATCACTGCCCGACTTGAGCAGGAAAAGGAGGCTAATATCCGACTTGACAACAACCTCCGGACTACAGAGGGAAGTATCTAAATCTATTACAAGAGGCCGGCGGAAGCGAGCGGCCTGTTGCACCGACTACTGAGAGGTCAGAACAACCAAGCCACCTGACTATAAGAGAGACCTCAAATCCTCTAGAGGTCGCGGTGGCTGATAGGTCGCTTCTTTTGGCAGACTGGAGGATCGAGCTCTGCAGAAGATCTCGTTCATCTGCGTGGAGTATGATGACTCGCGGGTTCATCTGCCTCTGAATTCAATCCACCATCACGTGAGCCAGATCTATGCTACCCTTCTGCAAACCCATGATTAGGTCGCTCGAATAGGAAGAGAGGGGCCAAAAAGCGACAAGCATCGACTACTGAGAGGTCGCGCGAATAGGAAGATGTTGCTGGATAATGCTTGATTCTTCTGCGAACTTTTCTTGGCTTGTGCGGCTTATTAATTATTAGTCACCATATCTACTCTGTTTTACAAAATTTTTCCAAGTGCAGGAACTTTGTCGCACGAACTGACGAACTGAATGGTGGCTTGATAGTATTACTTTAACTGTGTACTCTGCAGGTTCAGGTCACGCAGCTTGAAAACCTAGTCGTCAATTGACATTGGCCGTTACAGCTCATTGGAATTCTATAAATAGAAAGGATTCTTGAGATTTCAGCAAGAAATTTCAAGATGCGAGCTAAGTCCAAGTCGATGCGATCTTACAAGCAAATTGTAGTTCGGACTGATTCATCTTAGACCCTCCATGCTGTAGATCATATGGAATGCAAACTTACACAAGCCGTGCTCGATGTCTTCATATAAAAATATATACAGGCTAGCCGAATTCCAGAGGGAAGTCAATGCCTTGGAGGCGAGGTTGAGGGAGCACGGCAAGGCCCTTTGGGTTAAGAAGGAGGAGCGGCGGATTGAAAGAGAAGAGCAACGGTCTTCCTTGGATGCCATTGAGAAAAAGATGCAAGGGATGCAGGCTGATCCGGAGCTGGAGAGAAAAGAAAATATGGAGCGGTAGAAGGTGCTGCAAGATCAAGTCACTGAGATCACTTCCTGACTTAAGCAGGAAAAGGAGGCTAATCTCCGACTTGACGACAACCTCCGGTACTACAGAGGGAAGTATCTAGATCTGTGATAAGAGGCCGACGGAAGCGAGCGGCCTGTTGCACCGACTACTGAGAGGTCAGAACAACCAAGCCACCCGACTATAAGAGAGACCTCAAATCCTCTAGAGGTTGTGGTGGATAATAGGTCGCTGCTTTTGGCAGACTGGAGGATCGAGCTCTGTAGAAGATCTCGTTCATCTGCGTGGAGCACGATGCCTCGCAGTTTCATCTGCCTCTGCATTCAATCCACCATCATGTGAGCTAGATCTATGATACCCTTCGGCAAACCCACGATTAGGTCGCTCGAATAGGAAGAGAGGGGCCGAAAAGCGACAAGCATCGACTACTGAGAGGTCGCGCAAATAGGAAGATGTTTCCTGATAATGCTTGTTGTATCTGCGAACTGTTCTTGGCTTGTGCGGCTTATTAATTATTAGTCACCATATGTACTCTGTTTTACAAAAAATTTCCAAGTGCTGGAACTTTGTCGCACGAACTGAATGGTGGCTTGATAGTATTACTTTAACTGTATACTCTGCAGGTTCAGGTCACGCAGCTTGAAAACCTAGTCGCCATTTGACATTGGCCATTGCAGCTCATGGGAATTCTATAAATATAAAGGATTCTGGAGATTTCTGCAAGAAATTTCAAGATGCGAGCTAAGGCCAAGTCGTTGCAATCTTACAAGCAAACTGTAGTTCAGACTGATTTGGCTTAGGCCTTCCACGCTGTAGATCATATGGAATGCAGACTTACACAAGCCGTGCTCGATGACTTCATATAAAAATATATACAGGGTAGTCCACTGCTCGTGTGGCTTCCACACCCGCATGAGAGAATCAATTCATCTATCGCCCACCAGATTGCCATCCCTGTAGATCATTTTGACTGTGGCTTCCGGTTTCCGGTTTCGCTGGAAGCCGTAGCCATCTTCGATCACTATAGGATAGTGCCAGGACAGCTGACACAAAAATCAATAGCCGCCATCTATAGCTTCATCTCATATTTGCGGTCTGAAGGAGTTCGCTTCTCTATTAGCCTCTTTAGAAAGTGTTTCTCGGTTGCTACGGGTTGAAGGTTGTGAATCTGGCAGTAAAGCCGCAAGTCCGCAAGATACCGAGCTGGTCAGAGCGGTATCTAATCTTCAAGGGGAAGCTTGGACTACTGCCAGTAAAGACGCAAGTCCGCAACGAATCCGTCTTCGCCAATAGGAAACTGGAAGGGGTAGAGAAGGACATTTACAAGTTATTCAAGGGGGAACGACTCGATGTGAACCATTACATCCCGCTGCTCCATTCTCTGGAAGGTGTCCGTGTCGAGGACAGTAAGTATCAATCCGTCCGACATGAATGTTGTAGCTACACGACTTACGAGCAGACTTATTGCTTCAGTTCTGCAGCTATTGTCGCAGTTCCACTAAACAAACTGCTGACACTTGGTGTTCTGACCCTGACTCAACCGGGAAAGAGGGCCAAAAGAGTCAGGCCGTAGCGGGTTGAAGAGGAGAAAGATTCGGCCTCTTCAAGTGAGTTCATACTATAAGGAATGGGCAGCGTCCCGAAGGATCTCCACGGTAACCCGACAATGCGGTGGAATCCGGAAGGTGATAGTGTCCAAGTCTCCACCGCCCTCACTTACTGGGAGAGGGAAAAGATTAGTCATCACACCACTGTAGTCGGGGTGGCCTTGTATGGAATGCGCAATCTGAAGGCGCTGAGGAAGATTCCCAAGAAGGACCTGTCGCGGCTAGCCGCACAGGTTAGCACAAAGAGTTTTATGACTAACTACTTCATGGGACAATCCTACAAGAGGTTAGTAAAAAACCAAATCAAGCTAGATAGGCAACTCGCTGAGAAGGAGGAAGAAAATGCGCCGCTAAAAAAAGGAAAATTTGGCAAGTTATCACTTGATTTTCTTGCGATTACCCTTATCAGGCCACGCAACCTAATCTTTCTATTCCTTTATAGAAGATGTACGATCCGGCAAACCTGGTCCTCCAAGATGTCGTCTTCCTGCATGTAGTCAAAGGGATCTATTGAGTGCTTAACTGCCTCCATGATCTTGGCAGCTTGACACAGGGATTTGGCGACTTATCTTTCCTCAACCTATACCCTACCTTGAAAAAGAAGATGGCTGCTATAAACCATACGACCAAAGGTATGGATAAGGTCGGGGAAGGAGAGGAAGATGAAGATGAGGAAGATTATGAGGATGCGGATAGACAAGAATACTAGAGCGAGGGAGCTACTTCCGAGACTGGCGGTCAGGGGCAGGAGACTGCGCAGATTGATGTAGAGAAATCAGATGCTGAGGAAGTGGGTGGTTCATTCTAAAAGTGAGGGATAGATCTGTCTTAACTCTAGAGGGGGGGGGGGTGAATAGAGTATTTTAAAAACTTTGATTACTTTTTATAGCGGAATTAAAATAAGTGATATCTATATGTATAGAGAGAAATAAAAACAAATACAATCACATCACATCAAACAAAAGAATAGATTAATCCAAACGACATAAAGATTTTATAGTGGTTCTCCTAAACTTGGGTACATCCACTCTTCTACCACCATGGTAGGAATCCACTAAAAGTTTTTGTTCAGGTGCCCTGCCACCACAAGTTTTTTCTCAGGTGCCCTATCCCCACAAGATCTATTAAGGGAGATCTCACAACCCTTTGAACTTTTGACCAGGTGCCCAAAAACCAAACAAAGTATTTTGATCAGGAAACATGACAACCAAAAGATAAGTTTTGAAAGTTGTTAAAAATCCTTTGTACAGGAAAGTTAAAAGAAAATAAACGTTGTCTTCTCTTTCTCAAAGTTCTGAGAAGACTAGTGGATTGTTGCTGTTGTCAATGCTCCCCCTGAGATGTAGAAGAGTTCAGGAGAATGAGAGCTTTGCTCAGGGTGTAGGCCTTCAGATTGAAGAAGAACTTCAAGAAACTTTTAGACTGATGAAGATTGTTTTTCTCTTGAAAGTCTTGAAGCAAAACTGAAGAAGACTAATATTGTATGAGAGCTGTTCTTCTTCTTTCAGTTTTCTGTAATCACAATTCCTTAGCTTCTGTATATTCTGTAACATTCTGTTACTGCAATCTTCTGAAAAATGTCTTTCATATTCCTTGCAGAAAATTAGCCTTTGAATTTTAAATCCTATCCTTGATTGACTGCAGAAAATATGGGAGACTGAATGACTAGAATTGTCTTAAATGAATTCCCTAACTGTCTCTAGAAATAAGCCAAGTAATAACTCTGTAAAATATCATAATTAATGCCTCCATGGAACGGCTATATTCTTGAGAATATAAGCATTAATTATCAGAGTATTACTGCTTAAATATAATCAAATAAATTGACAGTCGAACTGAGAAACTGAAGAAGAAAAATGTCGAACATAACCTGAAAGAAAAATTGTCGACCTTAGGAAGAATTTCGTCGAACTGAACTCCAAGTACGTCGAGTTGAGAAATCTCCTTCGTCGAGCTGAGCATAACGATCATGAAATGAAAAAGGACAGCCAATCTGAGCTCCAAGTTCGTCGACCAGAGAAAGACTTTCATCGAGCAGAACTTCTGATATGAGATCAGAGATCGTCGACCTCAGCTAGACTTTCATCGAGCTCAACTCAGAGAAGGAACACTGAGTTCGTCGATCGGATCGACGATCGTTGAGCTTAGTTCAACTATCGTCGAGCAGAAATTCTGAAGTATTTAAAACTGCTTATCTCTAAATTCTTGAGTCTTTGAAGTCTTCTGAAGACAGGTTCAAAAGGCTAGCCTAATAAGACTAACCTTAACCTTAGAAAAAAAATTACCCTAGGCTATTCATGATGGGGCAACAAACCTAATAGTGAACCTAGCACAAATCAACCCTAAAGAAGGTTGGGTTCTAACAATCTCCCCCTCTTCGGGTGAGGTCACTATGAACAACAATAAAAGATAAATCACAAAGCATAAAATAATATATGGCAAAATTATAAAGTTTTAGCAGCTATAAACAGAAGTGCCTTGTGACAAATTTACAATAAATAACAGTTAAAATCAAAAGTAGAAAATGAAAAACTATCAAACTTTCTTTGAAGTATCCTATGAAGTTCTAGCAGAAGGTTTTGTGAAGATAATTTCTCTATTGGGATCAGCTGCTTGATGTTTTGTCATCTTTAAATCTTCAGCTCCAAGAATTATCACAGAAGCAGCTCTTGGTACAACTGCTTCAGGATGTAAAGACATATAAGTATCAACATTAAAAAGGTTCTGTACCTGATATTTGTCCAGCTCTTTCTTTCTATATGAAGACATTGTAGTATACTGGGAAATATCTTATCCTTCTTCCTTAGCTTTTTTGATTTGAGAGAGTCCTATATGATCTTTGAACCTAGCCATCCTAGAATTAGGATCCATTTCTGGATTACACACTGGAGATATAGGCCTTTCAGGACTTGATTTGTCTTGCTGATTTGATTCAGATGATTTTTTTCATCTGCATTACTTTTGGTACTACTGCTGTCTGCTGCTACTGGAACTGTGATACTGTATGTTATAAGAAGATTTGGAATGTTAAGAAGATGTAGACTTTGGAGCTTGAGAAACACTTCCTGCTGAATCTGATGCAAGAGGAGGAGGACCTCTCCTGAATTGAGGAGGTGGAGAGTATCTCTTGCTCTTCTTCCTAGCTTTCAACTCATTCTTAGAGTATCTCATCCAGTTGGGCATGCTTGGAGTGAGAGGGATGTTATGTAGAATGTAGTATGGAGAATCAATAGTTGGAGATGTTTTAGAAGCTGCCTTTGGCAGAACTTTCTTCTTGAACTTTCTCTTCTTAGAACTGGAATCTTTAGAGTCATCTGATTCATCAGCATCATCATCATCAGACACTTCTGCAGGATTGTCATAAAGATCATTAATCCTTTTGGCTGCAATTGAACTTCTGGCTCTGGAAAATCTGTAATCACTTGGTCACTCTCTTCTTCCATATCTTGAAACAAGATCTCATCAAGATCTGGCATGGGAGACTTAGCCCAGCTATAAGTTGGAGGATAAAAAGCCTTTGGCTCTGAGATTTCTGAATCTATGACCATTTCACTTACTGACAAACTTGTCCTTAGTTGATCCAAAACTAAAGGACTAATAGGTGTTGTGCAGCACACTATGGCTTGAGAATTATCAAGAACTGCTGAATCAAAAACTAGTAAATAACTAATATACATAGTATAAAAAATGTAATAAAGAATAAATATCAACTGAGGGATTTATAATGAAATCACCAACAGTATCTATTGCTGCAACAAAAACTGTCTCTTCTACAAAACACAACATCTCTATATCATCATCAAGAATTTCAATGATCTCTGATTCTAGAACATCTGTTGTTGCACTGCTACTACTGCTGGAGCTTATTCACAGAACATCTCCCCCTGCTTGGTTTCAGAGAGTTCTGAAGCCAGGCACCTAGAAGAAGAAGGGACAGAAGAGGAGGAAGCAAACTGAACAGAGAGAAAAGAGATAGAAGTAGCAAGAGGGGCATTGGACTCATCTATAATATTCTTCAGAGATGGAGTGATGAATTTTAGAAGATCTGAAGCATTGTTAGAGAAGTTGAGATATAGTGGCTCAGGATAAGATGGGGTATAGGAGGATTGATGTACACAGTTCTGACAGCTGGACATGGATTGAGGTTGGCCAGATTGTTGAAGATGAGGGAAAGTGGATGGAAGATTTGATGTATGGATGGTATCTGGAATTTCATCTTGGTTAGGAGATTGTTGTGGAGATGGAGATGAAATAGGATTGAATGAGGGAAATGACATTGGTTGATCTGGATGAGTAGATGAAGATAGGAGATCATCAAGATGAGATGGTTGAGGAGAATGAGGAGGTGGAGATGGTACATCCTCATCAATATGGATAGGTGATTGTTGTTGAGATTGTGAGACTAGAGGAGTGGAGGTAGATGGTTATTGAAGTGGAGTTGATGAAGGAAATATAGAATGAGGTGGAGATGGAGGAGGAGAAGTAGCTTCTACTGGGGTTAGAGAAGTGGCTGTGTCAGCCCTAGTGTTCTCAGAAGCAATCCTAGAGGAGGAGGCCCTGAAGGGCTTGGGGATAGTCCTCTCCAATCTACCAAATAAGGCAGAGGTAAGTCTCTTAGAGGCATTGATGAAACTGGTCTGGGAGACCAATAGCTCTGGAGCCTTTGCCTGAAGAAAGATTCCTAGAATCCTTCCTAAACTAACATCCTTCTTGTTAACTTTCTTCTAAATCAAATCAAACAAAATACCTCCCCAGTTCACTGACTTTTTGTTAACTAAGGCACACATCAGATTAAACTGGTGCCTAGAAATGTGATCATGAGCAGAGTGTTTTGCCAATAACACTTTGCCTACAACATCAGCCAGAAATCTATATTCTATAGATAAGTTTTTCTTAAGAAGATGGTTAGGGTTTCCTGTAGTATGCCCTAACCTTTCTAGCATCTCATCCAATTCACTGCTAGATAGTTCTATTTCATCTATACCATTAACAAAACAAAATACTTCAGTCAAAATATCTGGAGAGAGAGGAACCTGGTGACCTAAAATTGTTCCAATCAGAACTAGTGTTTCCTGAATCTTGGCTGTGAAAACCCATTCCTTTATCTCTTTTACTGACAGTTTGATCTTGATAGTCATAAGTTTCTGTAACTACTGAGCCTCAAAGAGTTGTAAGATGTTCTGGAAGACTTGATCGGAATGGCTGAAGGAATCGATGTTGATGTCGAAGCCAGCATCGAATTTCATTCTTGAGAGAGTCGCCATGGAAATCGACATTACCTGCAAGAGCAAAAAGATTAAGTGCAAAAGAACTGAAAAGCACGGGATGGAGTTCGATGAAAACCCTATTATAAGTTTTCAGAAGATGAAACGACGAACTCTATCCTGCGAAAATGAAAAGCTTCGAGCTCAGGTCGATGAAAGAATTTCATGAAGAAATGATATCGTTGATCTCAGTTTGAAGAGGGGGAAAATAGAATGTCGTTCTCAGGTCGACGAAATATTTTCTGAAGCAAGTTCGTCGATCTCCGTTCGACGAAAATGACTTCACATAGAGATTTTGTCGATCTCAGGTCGGCGAAAATTCTCAAGAAGAGTGCACAGATCGTCGATCTCTGTTCGACGAAATATGACCAATTCTTCGACCTTGGACACAAATCAAATTAAGCCTTTTCCATTAATCATACCTAACTGATTTAAGAAAAACAGATGTTTCTTTTCATCCAAAGGTTTGGTGAAGACGTCTGCTCTTTGTAAATTAGTAGAGATAAAGACAAGTTTAATTTTAATTTTCTCCACAAAATCTCTAATGAAATGATGTCTAATTTCTATATGTTTTGTCCTACTATGATGCACTGGAGTTTGTGCAATCGAAATTGCACTGGTACTATCACAAAATATAGTTGAATTATTTAGATTGAAACCATAATCCAGGAGTTAGTTTTGAATCCACAATATTTGTGAACAATAACTACCAGCTGCAATGTATTCAACTTCTGCAATTGAAGTTGACACAGATGTTTGTTTCTTACAAAACCAAGACACAAGCATATCACCAAGGAACTGGCATGTTCTAGATGTGCTTTTCCTGTCTACTCTATATCAAACAAAGTCAGTATCTGAGAATCCAGTTAATTCAAATTCTTACTCAGTTGGATACAAGAGTCCTAGATTTGGACAACCCTTTATATATCTCAAAATTCTTTTTAGTAAAATAAGGTGAGATTCTTTAGGGTTCACTTAGAACCTAACACAAAGGCATGTAGCAAATATTATATCTGGCCAACTAGCTGTGAGATATAATAAGGACCCAACAATAGCTCTATATGTTTTCTGATTAACTGGCTTGCCCTGTTCATCATAATCAATCACAATATTGGAAGCCATGGGTGTTTTCATAGCTGAGGCATTATACATCCCAAATCTCTTAACTAATTCCTTAGCATATTTAGATTGGGAGATAAAAATGCCATCAGGGGATTGCTTCACTTTAAGACCAAGGAAGTATGGAAGCTTTCCCATGCTACTCATTTCAAACTTGGAATGTGTCAGGTTAGAAAACCTTTGGCATAGTTTGCAATCAGTAGAGCCAAAAATGATGTCATCTACATATATTTGAACTAACAAAATTTTATTTTTATGATGCCTGAAAAATAAAGTCCTATCTACAATGCCCCTAGAGAACTTATGCTCCAAAAGAAAGCTAGCTAGGGTCTCATACCAAGCTCTTGGAGCTTGCTTTAAAATATAGGGAGCTTGATGCAATTTAAAAACAAAAGAGGGATGAGTTAGAGAGATAAAACCATGTGGTTGCTCCACATAGACTTCCTCTTTGAGTTCACCATTTAAGAATGCACTCTTAACATCCATCTGGTAGACTTTGAACTTCTTGTAGGCTTCATAGGCAAGAAAGATTTTGATAGCTTCAAGTCATATAATAGGTGCAAAGGTTTGATCAAAATCAATTCCTTCCTCTTGTGAATATCCTTGTGCTACCAACCTTTCTTTATTCTTTATAATAGCTCCTTGTGAATCCAATTTGTTCCTGAAGACCCATTTAGTTCCAAAGACTGGGTAGTCTTTGGGTCTTGGAATTAAATCCCAAACTCTATATCTCTTAAATTAATTGAGCTCCTCTTGCATTGCAATAATCCAGTGGGGATCTTGCTCTGCATCTTTTATGGATTGAGGTTCAATCTGAGATATGAAGCAAGCATGAATCAAATCTTGGTTGAGTTGATGCCTTGTTTGCACACCAACTGATATGTCTCCAATCACTTGAGATATGGGATGATCTCTAAGTGTGACAAGATCAGTAGGAGGAGTTGGTTCAGCAATAACATTGGGAATAAATTTCTCTTGTGGAATTATGTTGGCTATTGTAGGTTCAACAATTATTTTAATGATATCTTCTTCACTGTCTCCATCAACTTGTGGAGAAGGATGCAATATAACTTCTTGGGTGAGGTTTAAATCATCATATTTCTCACACAGTTGGGGTACCTGTAATAAATCTCTAGTAGAAGAATCCTTCTCCTTATAATACATGTTAGCTTCATCAAAAGATATATGAATAGATTCTTCCATTTTTAAGATTGATTTATTAAATACCCTATAAGCCTTACTGACTTGGGAATATCCAAGAAAAATTCCCTCTACAGCTTTGGCTTTAAACTTTCTCAGATGTTTCTCATTATTATTATGAATGTAATATCTACAACCAAAACTCTAAAATAATCTATTTTAGGTTGCTTCCCTTTGAGTAGTTCATATGAAGTCTTAACCTTAAGTTTATGTATTAAACTCCTATTCAGAACATAGTTTGTTGTGCTTACAGCCTCTACCCAAAAAGATAGGGGCAAATAAGCATCTTCAAGCAATGTCCTTGCAGATTCAATTAGAGTTCTATTTTTCCTTTCTGCTACCCCATTTTGTTGAGGAGTTCTAGGAGCAGAGAAGCAATGCCTGATACCTTCCTTCTCACAAAATTCTTGCATAAGAAGAGATTCAAACTCAGTACCATGATCAATTCTAATCAATGCAACTAGAGTAGAATACTCAATCTTTATGCTCCTAAGAAAGTCTGTAAGGACTTTGAAGTTATCTGACTTATTTCTCAGAAAGAACACCCAAGTGAATCTAGAGAAGTCATCTACAATAACTAAAGTGTAAAATTTCCCTCCCAAGCTTTGTACTGCAATGGGTCCAAAAAGATCCATATATATCAAGTATAGAATCCTGGGTGAATCACTCTTATTAATAGATTTAAAGTTATTTTTAGTTTGCTTGCCTAATTGACAAGCCCTGTAGAGACTTTCGTTCTTGTAGGGGCCAGAAGAGAGTCCTCTAACAAGGTTGTTCCTAAATAGTTTAGTAATATTTCTTAGATTTACATGTCCTAGTCTTTTATGCTATAAATCATTATTATTACTAACTTGATTGAATAAGAAAATTTCTGAACTAGCTGACTTGAAATTAACTACATAAATATTTCCTTATCTAAGTCTAGTTAAAACAATTTTGTTATATATTGAAGTAATAATATAGGAAGATTTAGTAAATGATACCTGATAACTTTCATCACATAACTAGCTTATGGAAATCAGGTTATGTTTGAGACCACTCACATATGCTACCTTCTTGAAGGTGACAACTCCAACTTTGACATTCCCATATCGTTTTGTTTGTCCATAGTTGGAATCTCCAAAGATCACTTTTGGTCCAAGCTTTGACTTGTAATCAGTGAGATTTCCCTTGCAGCCTATCATATGCTTTGAACATCCACTATCCAAGTACCATTATTACTCAATGGTAGGATAGTCCATCACCTGCATAAAAAGTGATTAGATGTTTTTGACCCAGGTAATCTTGGGTCCTTGATTCTTCTCAAATTTATAACTAGAAATGTAAGAATAATCAGGTTGGTCTTTGTATCCTAAGGGGTGAAATCTTTTAGGTGGAATTATCCATTGGGTAAAGGGATTTACAAGTTTTAGTTTCTGATATTCAGTTTGATTAAAATTAAAATTTTTGTTTTCAAAGTTTGAGTTTGACGAATTTGGTTGAGTTTGTCGAGCTGAAGTCAACAAAAAGTATTTATGTCATCGATCACGATTCACAGAATGACAATGCTCACTTTCTGCGTTCCACGATCGTCGATCTCTGTTCGACGAAACTTGTTGATTTCGTCGAGCACCCTCTCTTGAGTAATCATACCCAAAATCTGGGTTCAGAGTTCTTCGATCGCAGTTCAACACAAAATACTGATTTCGTCGATCTGAGTTCGACGAATTTTGTTGAAAATAATTTTTATGTGAGTTTTTATGTTTCTTTGATTTGGGTTTTTGAAATACTTTATTTTGTTGGTTGTTATCTACTACTTTTTCTTTAACATTTTCAGATATGAATTTTATAGGGGTTGATAAAATATTTTTCTTTAGAATAGGTGGCTGACTAGATGAAGCTCCTAAGCCTAGTTTACCTTTAAGCCTGACATTGACTGTGCTAGTGATGTCCATTAATTTTATACTTCTCCCATTAAGGGATTCTTCAAACTATTTCGCTTCATTTAGTTTAGTTTTTAAAGAAATGACTTGTTCAGAAGCTATATCTAGTTTATCTTTTAATTTTATGTTTTCAGAAAACAAATTATCAAATTCAATTTGTTTATCTCTGATAAGTTTGATTTCCTTCTCAGACTTAATTAAATCATTATATAAAAGTTTGAATTCAGCTTTAAATTGATCAGAATTGAAATCAAAACAGGCTATTACCTGATCCTCTTTTGATTCTGATTCTTCTGCTGATTCATCAGCTGATGAATGACTGCATGAAGCATCAATTGCCATCAGGAAAATCTCTCTGGCTTTTGCCTCTTCTTCATCCTCACTAGAGCTGGAAGATGAAGACTCTTCTTCAGACTCGCTCCAAGTCTCAACAACAAAGCCCTTTTCCTTCTTCTTATACTTGCTGGAAGAAGGCTTGATGTAATGCTTCTTGTATTCCTTCTATTTTCTTTTATCCTTTTTTTGAGCCTCTGGACACTCTAGAAGAATGTGTCCTGGCTTCCTGCAACCATAGCAGACAACTTCCTTAGTAGGAGTCTTGTCATACCTTGGCTTATCTTTATTCCTTGTTGACCTTCTTCTGAAGTTCTTCTTAGCCATTTTGAAGAATATCTTGGCTAAGAGACTCATCAACTCTTCATTTACTGGTAGTGCTTCTTATTCTTCAGATGCCATAAATGCAATACTTTTCTCCTTCCTTCCTGAGGTAGGTGTAAGACCCTTTTTTCTTTTTAAACACCGGGGTCTTAGGCCCAGTACCGTCGCTTTGCGGTGACACCTTCACGCCCGGGAAGGTCATCACTACAAAACACCGATCCTGCTGACCGATTTGATCACAAAATAGTAGCAATATAATAAAAGGCAAGACCACAGAAATCACATATATAGTAAATAATCTACACGAAGGGAAATTCCACAGATATAACAATAAAGTATTGCAAGTAGGGCTCGTGCCCGGTACATCAATATCCTCACTACAATCACTCAGAGCAGAAGCAGAAGCTAAACATCTACTAACGATCGGGACTCACAGTCCCAACAGTCTGAAATCCGGTGCTAGACTGTCCCATATCCAAGCGTGCCGACCTCCAGGGCTGCTCCTCCATGCTGGGCTCCACGGTCCCCTAAAATGATATGGTTTGAAAACCATTAGTCTAAAAGACTAAGTCCTATCATCCCCCACCCCTTCCACCATGGCTTCTAGGAACCGAGCGGGGAGGAGGAAAGGAGAGGTAACGAAGGTGGAGAATAATAAAGTATCAGGTGACGACAGAACTAATCTAGCAGTTCTAACAGTACATGTGACAGTAAAGAAAATATGAAAGACTGAATATATAATATGTAACCTTAACTTATATAAAAACACATAAGCAAAGGGATCTTCTACAAGGCTACTATTGTATAAAAAGTCCCATACCAATTTATACGATAGAGTATCAGTTTTCTAGCAGCATTTATATATCTACAGAGTAAAAACGTTAACTTATAAGCACGCTCACGTGAGCTTATAAACCAAGAGGTCGTTTTGCAGAGCCTATTGTATAAAGTTTCCCATACAACTTTATACAATAGGTATCAGGGGTTATATTCAATATTAATGCTATGACATGCAAATATGCTATGATGTGATCATGCAAATGCAACTCACCCACTAGACTCTGTGCACACAAACCTTTAGTTCCCCCTTTCAGGAGCCTAATCTCCCAGGATACCACCGTAGTGGCAAACTAAAGCAGTGGGTTTGGCCTCTCCCACCTCTAAACTGGTAATTACACTACCAGTTGGACCTATCATACGCCTTGACGATGGTTCACTAAGCAGTGCTCCTGTGTACTCTTGCCGGCTAGCGCACCAGACTTTATTTGGCGAAGTGCTAAACCACACTTATCGAGTCAGTGTATTGGCGTCGGTGCATCGACCCTCCAATACCGAATACCCACCACCCACCACCTTATACTTTATGCACATGCAACCTTATGTATCACCATCCGAGCCAAAGCTCCCTGGACTATCCTGTCCGTCACAACCAATAACCGAGCAAAAGCTCACCGGGCCAACCTGGCCATCACCAATCCACTGAGCCTACTGCCCGTGTGACCCAACCTAACATCCCGAGACATTGAGGTGAGTGAAAGTGAATCCCTAGTTATGTTAGTTACTCTTGCAGTTTAGTTTGCCTATAGTTTAGGTTAGCCCAGGACTGCCCCCGGCATACCCCGTGAAGGGCTCTCAAAGGGCACTAGGAACTACGATGGGCTGAAGCCCAAAACTCCCTTTCGCAAGGCACTTATTATTATTGTTTACTACACGATTCTAGATCCCTTTAGTATTATACTGGTTCTAACCCTAATGAGTCTTGACCCTATCTCCCTCTTCATAGGATAGATGATCTTTCGTCGATCCCGAGTACCACCTAATCTTAGACCATTCTACAATCCTACTCTTCCCATCTTCCAATTGTATACTCTAATCCACTTTCCAAAATTAGTAAACACAATCCCATCTCACTACGACCATGCCCCATGTTATCACGATTTCTGCAGTTTTACAACGCGTAGACCATCCTAAGCTATATGATGTATACAATGGGAGGTACTCCAAATTATCATCCAGTATCCCTATAATAATTATTGGGGGTCTACCATGACATGTTTAGCCTAAATCCAGAATGTCATAATTTTCCAAATTTACTTGATAATTTGTTTAATTTCCTAAGAAATCAAAATACATTTGTTTGAACATGAAGTACCTTTTTCAGGCATGCAAAATGCTCCACAAATTTATGATAAATACAAGGTGACTATTTAATAGTAAATTCAAAGTATGCTAATTTTTGAGTAAGGTTTGAGCCTTGATCCATAATTTTAAACATAATCACATAATTAACAGCTAATGAAATAAATATTGTAAATAAGCTTCCAAAAATTATAATAAAATTCAAGCATGGCTAATATGCCCTAAAAACACGTCTAACAAAATTTCCAAACTTCTCAGTGAATAATTAGATCACATTTTAATTTAGAATAACAATCCTCATTCTTACATTATTGAAACAACTACTGTAAATATTCTCCTAAAAATTTTGGTAAGATTTCCTCAAGTGTACATTGACCTAAGTACACTTTTAAATGAGTTCCACAACTTTCAAAAAAATTATTGAGCTCTGAATCAAATTTTGAATATCATTGCATTCTTAAAAGTTTGTGAAGAAAGTACTAAAAATACACATCTAAAAAATTATAATAAAATTCAAGTATGAGTATATTAACCTAAAACACCCTATGCCCAATTTTCATAACTTTCTAATCATTAGTGTGATCATAATAATTAAAAGATTATCAGGGGCAATTCCATGTACTATAAAAGAGGTGTTAAATGTATTGTTCCAAAATTACCAATAAAATTACCAGAGGCTCTAATTAACCCTATGGCCATACTACCCAAGTTTCATGGCTTTTCATTAAGTTTTGGTTGCCTATCTTGCATATATAAGGGTTGTGTCCTAAATTAGGGTTAGGGTTTTGAGGGGTTTCTCCTTCCCCAAATCCTTTAAGATTTTTACCAGAGGTCCTTAGCTTCCCTAGTATCCTCTCTACCAAATTTCAAGTCCGTACAAGGGCATTTGACCCCATACCCTTCTCAAACCCCCAAAGTCCAAACATAGGGTTTGAACTTGGGTCCTAGGACAATTTAACCCCAAACTACCCCATAACCCATATGAGGGTGTTAAATGACAAGTAAAACTAGTGGCCCTAATTTCAGCCTCTGTTGAGGTGGTTTGACCACCCAAACCTCAAAGTGCACTTTTGACCTAAATACCCCTTATTAGGGCAAAGCAAGAGTTTGCTCAATTCCTACCCAAATAACCTCAAAAAGAGATAAAATTTATACAGATCCTCATGATGACCCCAAGGAACACTCACCAAAATTTGGGAGGGTTTGGTGGTCATTTGGTCCCCTAATTAATTTACCCTAGGATATTTAAATAATTTCAAAAACTATAGAAACATTGACCCAAAAAATTCTCATTTTTGGGAAGAGCCTAGGTATAGATTAGGGTGACTCCTTGTCCAAATTTCAAGTCATTTGGACAAGGGATGAAGTGGGGGAACTCATTTTAGTTTCTGCATAACCCTGGGTATAGACCCCACCAAAATGGGTGCCGTGGTCAAACTAAATGTCCAAAATGACTAAAATTAATTTCCAATTAAAGTAGATCCATAGGGCTATAATTTATATGTTAACCACTTTCTCTGATTTAGCCTCTAAGAATTTTTAAATTAATTTACAAAACGACTGAATATGTGTGACAGAATATCAAATGAAATAAACATTAACCTATAGTTTAAACAGTGGCGGCACGAATCTTGGCGCACATTTGGATGGCATCCCGTCATCGTCCCCGCGTGCCAATGACCAGGATTAATTCCTCCTGGGACAACTTCAAGCATCTGCCGCCAGCCACCCGGCCACCTCCCTGGCCGGCCACCGCCACCACCACCTCCGTCGAGGAGGTGGCTATCGCCAGGCGGCGACACAGCCGCCAGAGGGCCCTTTTCCGGCAATCCCGACAATCCATTTTTCATGAAAAAACCATGAAAACGAAGCTTTGATTCGGGCTCAATTGAGCCCGATTTTTATTCTAAATGATCCCTATGATCTACCCATAGGAAAAGAGGAAGGGGAGGACCTTGTTTGCGGCCTAGAGGCGGGTTGATCGTCGGGATGCCATTTCCGATGGTGGTGCCACTCGGTTTCTGCAATAGCACAGAGAACTACTCTGGCTCCTTCAGGTAAGATGTGTAAACGATTCCTAGGAGTCCAGTGAGGGTTTTAAAATAATAAAATGGGGAAGGGGGTGGTCATAGCATCATTGTCATTAATGGCCATGAATGGAGCTTTCAACCAAGTGGTGGTGGTGGGGGGGGGGGGTGGTGAACCTGCCTTGGGGGGGCCGAGAAATGGCTAGAAACTCCTCCTCTTCCCCAATGGAGTTGAATCCAGCCAATAAAGTGGCCCTTGGCCTCCCTAAGCCATGGATGGCTTCTTCCTACCTCTTTCTCTCTCCTCCATTAAGGAGAAATTGAAGCTTTCTCTCTCCTGTCTTTCATGGCCGAATTATATCATGGCCCTAGCCTAAATGCAGCCCACTAAGCTATTATAAAGTGATTAGGAAGTGGTTAGCCTAAGTGGTTAGGGGCTTGAGCTTGAGTTAGCCCTTTTTGAGGTAAGTTTGACTTGACCTAGCTTAGGGTTGACTTTGGTCAAATTGGCTTTTGGTGTCACCATAAATGGGTCCTTGGTGACCTATTGGCCTCCTCTAGGCTCTAGGTATGGATGGGTAGGGTTGACTTGGCACCTTGAAGGTCACTTGACCCTTATTAAGGGCACTTTGACCACTTTGGGGTTTGAGTTGACTTGGGTCAACTCAACCACTAAAGTTGCCCCCAATGGGTCCTTGGTGACCCATTGACATCACTCTAGGGTTAGGAGGGCATGGGTGGGGTCCACTTGTCTAAGGGAAGGTCAATTGACCCTATGTAGGTTAGCTTGACCCATTTAGGGTTAGGGTTGACATAGGTCAACTTAAGCTCTAAGGTTGACTCCAATGGGTCTTTGGTGACCCATTGACCCCACTTTAGGTCTAGGAAGACCTTGGTAGGGTTTGTTGGGATCCTTAAGGGCACATTGCCCTTAGTTAGGGCACCTTGCCCTATTTAGGCCTAATATGATCCTAGGTTAACTTTGCCATCCTAGGTTGACTCCAATGGACCCTTAGGGCCCTTTTAACAGATGGGTGAGGTCGTGGTGGGATCTTGTAGTCATGGTGAAGCCTCATGATCATCCTAAACTAAGGTTTAGGAATCTACTATTTGCATACCATTCATCCCAATCACCTTTATTCCTAGTCCACTTGGTCTTCTTGGGCCTCTAGGGTTTTGTCATGACTTAGTCATGACAAAATCACTCCTAGGAGGTCTAGTTGTCTGAGGGATGTTACAGTAGGAGTCTTCTGTTCAGCTGCTTCTCTAGTCTTGATAAGCTGCTTATAAGACTTGAGCTTGCCTAACAAAGACTCAATAGAAAGTTCATTTAGGCTTTTGGCCTCCTTGATTGGCCAGATCCTAGAGTCCCATGTGCTAAAGAAGCACATAAGGGTTTTATCATTGATCTTAGTCAGTGATATGTTCTTGTCAAGGTTCTTCAGCTCATTGATGATCAAGCTGAGTCTGTTGTACATATCAACAGTTGACTATAACTCTTCTTTCTTGAAGTTCTCATATTGGGAAATTAGATGAGATCTTCTATCCTTTCTTTCATCAGCTGATCCTGCTACTATTTGGTTAAGAGAATCCCAAATGGCCTTTGCTGATGTACATTCTGCAACCTTCTAGAATATGTTATCATGCATAGTTTGGGCCAGAATATTCATTGCCTTAACATCAACAATCTTGGCTTTCTTATGTGCTTCAATCCACTCAGGTGGTGACACTGCACATGTACATGTTATAGTAGTCACTGGAGGTAGGGGACCTGTAAAAATATAATTGTAGATATCTTCATCAATTGAATTCATATATAACCTAATCCTTGCCTTTCAAAGTGCAAACTTATTAAGGTTGCACACTAGAGGTCTGGAGCTTGAGTATTCCTTATTTTGTGCCATGATATAAAAAAGACACTAAAGATAATAAGATCTATCAAAGATATTTTGGTTCAGGTGTTAGCCTGTGAAACAAAATAACCACCCTCTAATACCAATTGAGAGTGAGGGATAGATCTGTCTTAACTCTAGGGGGGGTGAATAAAGTATTTTAAAAACTTTGATTAGTTTTTATATTGGAATTAAAATAAGTAATATCTATATGTATAGAGAGAAATAAAAACAAAGACAATCACAACACAACAAACAAAAGAATAGAGCAATCCAGACGACACAAAGATTTTATAGTGGTTCCCCTAAACTTGGGTACATCCACTCTTCTACCACCCTGGTAGGAATCCACTAACAGGTTTTTGATCAGGTTCCCTGCCACCACAGGTTTTTGCTCAGGTGCCCTGTCACCATAAGATCTAGTTCAAGGGAGATCTCACAACCCTTTGAGCTTTTGACCAGGTGCCCAAAAACCAAACCAAGTCTTTTGATCAGGAGACTTAACAACCAAAAGATAACTTTTGAAGGGAGTTATAAACCCTTTGTACAGGAAAGTTAAAAGAAAATAGATGTTGTCTTCTGTTTCTCAAAGTTCTGAGAAGACTAGTGGACTATAGCCGTTGTCTAAGCTCCCCCTAAGATGTAAAAGAGTTCAGGAGAATGAGAGCTTTGCTCAGGATGTAGGCCTTCATATTAAAGAAGAACTTCAGTAAACTTTTAAACTGATGAAGATTGTTTTTCTCTTGAAAGTCCTGAAGTAAAACATAAGAAGACTGATATTATATAAGAGATGTTCTTCTTCTTTCAGTTTTCTATAATCACAATTCCTTAGCTTTTGTATATTCTGTAACTTTTTGTTGCAGCAATATTCTGAAAAAAGTCTTTTATATTCTTTGCAGAAAATCGGCCTTTGAATTTTAAATCCTATCCTTGATTGATTGCAGAAAATCTGGGAGACTGAACAGCTAGAATTGTCTTAAATTAATTCCCTAACTGTCTCTGGAAAAAAGCCAAGTGATAACTCTGTGAAATACTATAATTAATGCTGCCATGGAACGGCTATATTCTTGAGAATATAAGCATTATTTATCAGAGTATTACTACGACAGTCGAACTGAGAAACTGAGGAGGAAAAACATCGAACAGAACCTGAAAGAAAAATAGTCGACCTTAGGAAGAATTTCGTCGATCTGAACTCTAAGTTCGTCGAGTAGAGAAATCTCCTTCGTCGAGCTGAGCTTAGCGATCATGAACTGAAAAAGGACTGCCAATCTGAGCTCCAATTTTGTTGACCAGAGAAAGACTTTTGTCGAGCTGAACTTCTGATATGAGATCAGAGATCATCGACCTCAGCTAGACTTTCGTCGAGCTCAACTCAGAGTTCGTCGATCAGAGATCGATGATCGTCGAGAAAAAATTATAAAGTCTTTAAAATTGTTTGTTTATAAATTCTTGAGTCTCTGAAGTCTTCTGAAGACAGGTTTAAGAGGATAACCTAATAAGACTAACCTTAACCTTAGAAAAACAAATGACCTGAGGCTATACATGATGGGTCAAAAACCTAATAGTGAACCTAGCACAAATCAATTCTAAATAAGGTGGGATTCCAACAATCTCCCCTATTTGGGTGAGGTCATTATGAACAACATTAAAAGAAAAATCACAAAGCATAAAATAATATCTGGCAGAATTATAAAGTTTCAGCAAATATAAACAGAAGTGCCTGTGACAAATTTACAATAAATAACAGTTAAGATCAAAAGCAGAAAATGAAGAACTGACAAACTTTCTTTGAAGTATCCTATGAAGTTCTAGTAGAAGGTTTTGTGAAGATAATTTCTCTATTGGGATCAGCTGCTTGCTGTTTTGTCATCTTTAAATCTTCAATTCCAACAATTGTCACAGAAGCAGCTCTTGGTATAACTGCTTCAAGATGTAAAGACATATAAGTATCAACATTAAAAAGGTTTTGTACCTGATATTTGTCCAGCTCTTTCTTTCTATATGAAGACATTGTAGTATACTAGGGAATATCTTGTCCTTCTTCCTTAGCTTTTCTGATTTGAGAGAGTCCTATAAGCTCTTTGAACCTGGCCATTCTAGAATTAGGATCCATTTCTGGATTACACATTGGAGATATAGGCCTTTCAATACTTGATTTGTCTTGCTGATTTGATTCAGATGATTTATGTTGTCTGCTTTGCTTTTGGTACTGTTGTTGTCTGCTGCTGTTGGAACTGTGCTGCTGTCTGCAATAAGAAGATTTGGAATGTTGAGAAATCATGCATTGATAAGAAGCGCCTGCATTTTTTTAGCCCAAAATTCATCACAAGATAGCAGAAAAAACCATCGTTTGTGATAAATGATGTATGGGGAATGTCAGGCATATGCACCCTAATCTGGTGATAACCAGAGAATGCATATAGAGAACTTATAAAAGGATATCCAACCACAGGATCTACTAAAGCGTCTATCCGAGGTAGGGGATAACAATTTTTGGTACACGCTTTATTCAATTTAGTAAAGTCAACACACATCCTCCATCCCCCCTGGATTCTTCACCATTACAACATTTGATACCCAGGCATGATATTGAATTTCGCGGATGAATTTAGCATTGAGAATCTTGGCGACCTCTTCTTTGATTGGCTCGGCCAGCTTCGTCGCCACCTCCCTCTTCCTTTGTTGAACATGCTTGAAGTCAGGAGCAATATTGAGGTGGTGACAAGCGACATCAGGATCTACTCCTGGCATATCCTCCGCTGCCCAGGCAAAGACTTCCAGGTTCTTCAATAAGTAGGCAATCAACTCTGCCTTTTCTTCCTCAGGGAGTTTTGAGTTGATAGAAAGTCTCTTTTCTTCATCTCCGTCAATTAGAACTCCGTGGGTTGCTTAGGCAGGCTCCAGGTGAACTCCTTCCTGGATTTCCTCCTGATCTCTGATCTCTTCTTAGGGGGCCATTTCTTTTGAGACAGTGACTAGAGCTGCCTGAGGAGGAACCTGCTCGATCATGTTTACCGTTCTGACATAGCATTCCCGGGATTCCCGTGTGTCGCTTCTGAACCGGCACTGCTTTCCTCCTGCTGTAAATTTGATTGCCAAGTGATAAGTGGAAACCACCGCCCGATATTCATTGAGAAGGGGTCTTCCGAAGATGGCGCAGTAGCTGTTTGCTGCATCAACTTCTACGAATGTGATAAGCATGGATACCCCCCGAGTGTTACTGAGAGTGTAATACTCACTTCAACCTCCTTCCTTTCATCAGTGAAGCCGTAAAGTGGTCCTTCAATGGAGAGCAAAGTCTTTCCAGATCTCTGGGCCTCATAGGCATTCTTAAATATAAGGTTGACCGAGCTTCCAGTATCAACCAAAATTCTCTAAATAGTGTAATTTTCAGCTCTAGTTAGAGACCTGAGGAACTTGTCATTCGGCTCATAATTGCTGAAGACCCTCTCATAAGTTCTCAGCTCATTCACTGTTCTGAATATTTTTTCATAGAATTCAGCTATGATGTCCTTTTTGCTTTGCCTGAAGGCTTCATATTCTTGATTAAGAAGGGATTTTCTATCATCCCTAACTTCTTCAGTTCCTTATATATAGACAATCAATGTCCCCCACATTTCCTTGGAGGTCTTGTAGTGGACATGATTCTGGAAAGTAGAATCATCAATGCCACTTATAATGATGTTCTGAGCCCTCTTGTCCATAGTTGCTAGTATGACCTCATTCTTGGTCATCTCAGAATATTTCTTAGGTGTATGGATAGTGGCATCCAAAACTGAAACCTTTATGGGGATGAAAGGTCCCTCTTGAATAGTAATAAAATCTTGGGGTCAGATGCTTCCATGAATAGCCTGAACCTTTCTTTCCAAATGCAAAAAATTTCTTTTCTACAGATTGGGAGCTTCATAGAACCCAACTCTTTATGGTTCTCTCTTGAACCCATAAGGAATATCAGTAGCTACTCTTGGAGATCAGCTCAGACTGTTAAGTCCTTTTTGAGTAACATCTCTCTAATACTGCTTGAAAGTCTTTAGATTCAAGAGTAATTAAACACCTAGAGGGGGGGGGGTGGTGAATAGGTTTTTCTTCCTTTCAGTGTTTTCTTTTGACATTGGTGAGTTGTGATTAGTTTTGCTTTGCTTTCAAGCACAAACAATCAGCACACAAATGATTTATAGTGGTTCCCTAGAGTATGAGTACATCTACAAACCCTCCCACCTTTCTAACAGTTAGTTAGATAAGGCCAATTTCTCCAACTCGGCTCCAAGAGATTACAACACAAACCCCTCAGGGTTTCTTAGACTCCTCCAAGTCCTACACTCAGGCCCAGGGCCCTACACTCAGAGATGTAATATCCTACAACTCAGTAATCTGCAACAAAATACCTAACTTAGACTTTAGGCAAAAACCTACACTCAGGCTTAGAGAAAAGCCCTACACTCAAATCCAATCATTGGATCCTAACTCAGAGAATAAATCTCCTATAGATAAGGCACTTAGCCCTACCTCAGATCTACACAGGATCCTACCAGTCAGATTCCCAACTAGAATCCTACAACTCTGGCCCAAGGGCCCTACAGCTCAAATCTATAGCAAGATCCTACCTCAGCCATTATAGATCAGGCTTTCTTCAGTAAACTGCTGCCTGTGCTGGAAGTAACACAGGTTTTTGATCTTGCTAATGAAGATAATTGTTTGACAGTTCTTTGTGTTCTTCACTTAGCTAACCATGACTGTAGAAACCAGATAGCTCTGCTTCTTCTTCTTTCTCAGAAAACCTTTATGAGCTTGTTGTAGCTGGTGAAAATCATTACAGCTAAGTGATTGAACTTCTAGATCAGCAGTTAGAACTTTAGCTTCATGCTCTAAAACAATGGCGAGAGGAAGATGATGAAGTTCCACCTCTTTGCAAAAAGATAAACCCTAAAGTTCATTTGCTTCCGCCGATCGCAATCCTTTTATCTTCCGCCATCTAATGACTATTTGATCAGTGGGCCCCACTGAAGTTGTTGGCTGCAACTTTGCTTTTATTGAAAAAGTCATACATTAGGCACGCGACGCCATTTGTCGTGTAATGTAGACTTCTCTCAATAAGTTTAAACTTTACTGACATTTACTGACGTCAGCATCTGTGGACTTAGCCAAATTCAGCTAGTTCATCACAGGCGTTGAGTGTATTGAGTGAATAGCCATCACTCAGTGCAAAAACCCTTAGTCAAATAATCTGCACTATTAGGCATTGAGTGCGTTGAGTGAACCTTCATCACTCAATGAATTTGGACTTAGCCAATTACTTGTACACTGCTAGGCGTTGAGTGCGTTGAGTGAATGGCCTTCACTCAATGATTTTGTCCTTACACAATCTTCTTGCTGTTTAGGCATTGAGTCCGATGAGTGAGCCTTCATCACTCAATGCTTCTAGACTTGGCCGTTTCTCTGAATGCTTGCCATCTTCTGAGGCGTTGAGTGAACTGCCTTCACTCAACGCTTTTGCACTTAGTTGATTTTCATCTTTATTAATGCATTGAGTGAACCTTCATCACTCAATGCTTCTGCCTTTGCATGTCTTCTTTGATGAGGAGTTGAGTGAACTGCCTTCACTCAACGCTTCTGTACTTAGCCGATTTTTTTGATGAGCTTGTGTTGAGTGAGCTATCCTAACTCAACGCATCTAGACTTAGACAAATTTTTCTATCTATATCTTCTTAAGCTTTGACTGAACACTGGTCTATCGATGCTTTCTTCTTTGGACATTGTGTGAGTTGTCCTCACTCAACACTTCTGGACTTAGCCAGAATTCTTAGCAGATTCTTCAAAGGCTTTGACTGCTTGAGCTTGACTTAACGCTTCTTTCTTCAGGCGTTGAGTGAGCTATCCTCACTCAATGATTCTGGACTTAGTTGAATTTCATCCTTGCTAATGCTGAATCTTTGACAGACTAAGCTTTACTCAACACCTCTTATTATATGACGTCGAGTGAACTGCCTTCACACGACGCCTGTAGACTTAGCCGCAATTCTGCTTTCTAAACTATTTGGTCTTTGACTGTTCATGCTTTACTCAATGCTTCTTAGCATCTAGCATTGAATGAGCTGGCTTCACTCAATGCTTGTGGATGTTGGTGCAAGAAATGCACCTCCAAGCTCTGCGAGTATAAAGGAGGGTGGGGAACTATTGGATAGTCGGTTACTAGCGGTTAGGACAAGCGATTAAGACCAAGAAGGAAAAGAGGAAGAGAGAGGCCACTGGCAGCGACAACACCAGAGTTTGCCTGCTGCTACTAAATGCCACTCCTGCGACGAGATTTCCTTTGATTAGAAGAGAATCAGTTACAACGGTAAAAAAGGAGAACCCGAGCGAACTGGTATCCTATATAAGAAGTGTTTGAGTCCGCTGCCACACATGGTTAACTATAGGATTCGAACTTTCCCATCTAGGTAGTACTATTCACACCTACTTATAGGCTCGGGAGCCTGCCCAAATGAGCATGGCTAAAAATACCGACTGCCCGGGGATAGGAGAAACGGGCAATGATGACCAGATACAGGGAGAAACAAAAGGAGAAACACTACCTAACCACGCGACTAGGCGGTTAGACCTACAACTGGTCGGCACCCTCTCGACGGCTGCTGTTGAGAAGGCCCTGCGAGAAGACTGCGGGAAGGCGGACAGATGGCTAGAGATTACCTTGTCATCGAGACTTGAGAATATCCAAGGGAGAGGTCAATCCAGGTTAACATGATCCCCGCACATTTTTAAATTCCGAGGAATTTCAAAAATGCACTAGCTAACCGCTTGACCGTAAACGCAGTAAATGCGCCAGGAGCTATAAATATCATTGATATAGAAGCTGTTTTCAAAAAATAGCTTTCGAGATGGGTCGCTTCTCCCCTACAGCGGTTAAAATCTTGCTATCTGAAATGTGTGCAATGAAAAGTCTCTTGGTAAGGGCGGGCAGAAACAATTTTGTCGCACCAAAATCATCGCTAGTAGAATCTGCTAGCCACGAAGGCGGCGAAAAGTCTCTGATAATGAAGACGACAACGTAGTCTTGCTAAAACCGCCCTGGTTAAGTAAGGATCTACTTGGAAAATTAGAGGCCAAGTCCACTGAGGCTGGACAATATTCCAACTCGGCTACTGAGAAAATTATCGAGAGAATTCTAAAGCAACCTGTTAAGAAGGTTGCAGACAAGTCTCCTGAAGAGTTGAACGAGAATTTGGTGGGCAGCGAGCTTCTAGAAACATCCCCGGCTTCTACTCCTCAGCCATCTACAACCCCGGACATGGACATCACGTCGACAACATCTAGCAATGCTGACGGCAAGGCGGACTCCACTTTTGAAGTCGAGTGGGAAGCCGGAGATATTGCTGACACCATCAGCAAGGCGAGTAAGGCGGCTAAGAATGTTGCCGACAAGCTGAGGGAAAACATGGAGGTGGTGATGGCTGCAATCCCGACGAAGAAAAGGAAGATTAGGCCGGCTTCGACTGCTGAGGAGAGGATAGAGGAGAATCTTTAGCAAAAGAAGAGAGCCAATAAGAGATCTTCGACTCTCAAGGTGGCCACTAGCCCAACTGAGGTAACCGAGCGACCTCAGGAGGTTACCGCGCCGTCTGAGCTTGAACGCTTCCTTGAAGCAGAGGACGACTCTGTGATTAACTCAATTCTTCTCGTTGAATGCGGTTTCTTATAAGAGGTTGAAGAAATTATTAACCGCCAGCAGGCCACTGGGAATGATTCCAACTTAGAAGTCTTGTCGGTAAAGCATAGAGAGGAAGCCCCAGCACCCTCTGATGGAGACGAGAAGGCGAAGCTGCGAGAAAATTGCTCGCTGAGAAGAAGCTACTGACCGCTGGTGAACCCAGCGGTTACTCAGTTAGCTCTGAAGAACAAGCTGAAGTTGATCGCCAGCTGGCCGCCAAGCTTCTGCGGACAGGTAAGCTTAAACCTGCCCCGAAGGACATAAGAATCCTTCTACCTTACCAAGAACCACTGCAGATAAAGATATCTATCTGCATAATAACTGAGACTGATGACATTCTCTTGTCGTGTGAAGAGCTAGAGAGGAACAGGCGGGCCGAGAGACTTCTGAGGGGCCAACACCTAAAAAGGATTGATCCTAAGAGGTTGCGACGACCTGTAGTTCCTAGCCACATACTCGCTCCATCGACTAGAGACAAAGAGAACCTGAGCTCTGGTGGCTTATCTCAAAGCACTTCTGCTTTTATATTTGCCTTCCGACAAATTTTATTCTGACCGCTTGTCCGCTATGTTGTAGATTTTGGAGAAGACTCCACGACAGCCCTGGACGAGTCCGTGCGGTGACTTCGGGAAGATGAAGGCCAGAGGACATTCTCCCAGTTGTACATGGATTTCAAGCGGCTAAAGGTACAGCTTGCTGTCAAGGATCAATCGTGGAAAGCTTTTGAAGAAGATTCAGAGAGGCAGCTAGAAACAGTATCAGCCGATGTGGAGGCAAGTCGCAGGAAGGAAAGGATGCTATCCGCAGAGCTTAAGGCTTGCCGCGAGCAAGAAAGAATTGTCCGGGACCAAGTCAGGACTCAAGTTAGGTGACTCCAAAGAGCTGAAGAGGATGCTAGCCACTACATGTGAAGATGTCAGGAGTCGATGGGAAGAGAGAGGAGCTGGCGATCTGATTTCACGAGTTCGGAGAAACTGCGACAATTAGATCACGGTTCCGCTAGGGGGAAACCTCTGCCCCGGTTGCCAGACAAGCATCCCTACCTGTACGACCTCGCGAATAGGTGGTTATCAATGAGCCATCTGTTCTGATGAGCCACATAGCTTAGGATGCCTCCCGGATTCACCGACTCAGAATGTTCTAACTCACCACTTAGTGGCCGCTATGTCAGTATTACTGTAAGTGAGTGACCAAGTGGCTCATATCGGCAGGGACCCCATAGAGAGAGGAGAGGAGCGGTGAGAAGTGAGAGACCACAAACTATAAATAAGTTTGAACGAACTGACCTGATGGTCGCTGGGGCATTTCTACCTTTAATATTTTCATATCTTGCGGTTTGATTTATTATATCCGCGCGATCTGGATTGAAATGCCTGGAATGGTATCTTTTCGCTACGATTACTTCTGTTAAACTCTTCCATTAGCAGGAAAAATTGATCTGTAGGTACAAGTTCTTGACCATGCGGCTTCGCTGTCTAGTCGCACGGCTAGCTGCTATCTAGCAAGTTCTATAAATAGAGCTTGACTCTGCTTTATACGGATGAATTTTAAAGTATTGATTCCCGCGACTAGATTTCATGGCACCCGTGCGAGCTTCTGCAGTAGCTGCTTTCCTCGATGTCGAGCACAAATGATTAGAAATACTGAAGCGGAGCTAGACCGCTTTGTCGCCACCCATATGGCGAACCCCGATGCAGTCGTGCAACTACCTCGGGAGGATGAGTGGATTAACTCTTCAGGCAGGAATTTGGTGGCGATCCAGATCGACCACTTCGATTATGGCTTTAACTCGCCGCTGCTAATAGAATTTGTCCAAATCCTTGACTTTTTCGGCATTGTACATGGCCAGCTCTCACCAAATAAAGTGGCATCGGTGGTGAGCTTCATCATATACCTGCAGACAGAGCGTGTAAAATTTACGATGGAACTCTTCTGACACTGCTTCGTTATCCACTCGATTACTGCTGGCAAGAAAGACAGTCAGGTCTTCAAGGGTGTAGTCTACTTTGGCTACACCGGAATGAAATTGGTGAACTTGCGGAATAAGTTCCCGAACTGTTCTACCCGATTCCTCATGTTCGAGGGGAATTTTGGTTGATACTGGAAGCTCGGTCAACTTAATATTGGATTTTGTTTTTAAAGAACAAAAAGGAAGAAATCTTGAAGTATACGTCAATGATCTTCTTATTAAAAGTAAAACCTTTGCTTCTCACTTACGAGACCTAGCAGAGACATTCGCTACTTTGTAGAGGTATAACATGAAGTTAAATCCGTTGAAATGTATCTTTAAAGCAAGTAAATGAAAATTTCTCAGTCATCTCCTTACACCCGAAGGGCTTGCCCCAAACCCAGATAAAGTTAAAGCAATCCTCAATATGCCATCACCTCGCTCCCCGAAAGAGGTTCAGTAACTGGGGGGAAGTCTAGCAGGCCTTGGAAGATTTATTTCCAGAGTAGGGGATAAAAGCGCTTCGTTTTTCAAAACTCTTCGTGGGGGATCTAAATTCGAATGGACCGAAGAGTGCGCGAAAGCTTTTGAGCAACTTAAAAAGAAACTCACCTCAACTCCTTTGCTTCAAAATCCTCGAATTGGAGAAATGTTGTAAATATACTTAGGAGTTGGCTCGGAAGCAATAAGCTCAGTTCTTGTTAGAGAGGAAGGATGGAGGCAATATCCAGTGTACTATGTAAGACATATACTGAAGAATGCAAAAACCAGATATTCGATTCTCAAAAGCTTGCACTAGCACTAGTAATGTCTACTCGAAGGCTTCGACCATACTTCCAAGCACACTCAATCCATGTTGTTACTGATTAGCCATTGAAGAGTATCCTAGAAAAACCAGAACACTCTGGGAGGTAGGCCAAATGGGCAATTGAACTTAGTGAGTTTGATATCTCATGTGTACAAAGGACGGCAATCAAAGCATAGGTATTGGCAGATTTTTTGATAGACACAACTGAGTCCAATACTAGACAATCCGATCAATCTTCGTTTGCATGGACAATCTACATAGATGGGGATTCAGGCAAAAACTCCTCAGGAGCAGGAGTAGTCCTCATTAACACAAATGGGGTCAAGCTAAAGCACGACATAAAGTTCTCTTTTACAACCACAAATAACCAAGCAGAATACGAAGCACTCTTAGCAGGTCTGCGGTTTGCAAAGGAGTTGGGAATAGATCATGCGCATGTTAAAACCGATTCTTTAGTAATGGCGTCACAAGTACTGGGAAATTTTGAAACGAAATTGCCCACCTTGAAGAAATATTTAATCCTGGTGAAGGCAGAGATTGTGAGGTTTAAAAGTTTCACTATTGAGTACGTCTCAAGAATGCACAATACTAAGGCAGACAAGCTAGCAAAGTTTGGTCTCCCCTGAGGAGAGACAACTTTAGAGCTTTTTTACCCGGCTACGGAAGAAGGGGAGATGATGCTGGTTGAACAACGACCCTCTTGGATGGATCTGTTCATATCATATCTCTCAACAGGAGAATTACCTCAGACATTGAAGGATAAGAGAAGATTCAGAATGAACTCATCTCCGGAATTCTTTATAGAAAAACTTACCTCTCCCCAATGGCAAGGTGCATTGCTGAGGAGGAGATTCCAATGGTGCTCCGAGAAATTCACTCTGGGGAATGTGGCAGTCATTTAGGAGAAAGAACTTTGGAAAGAATAACATTGAGACAAGGTTATTTCTGGCCCACGATGAGAAAGGATTCAGAATCCTATGCAAAGAAGTGTGCGCAGTGCTAGTGATTTTCTCCGCTTCAACTCCAATCATCTCAATGACTTATGTCAATCACCACACCCTGGACTTTTGCGGTTTGGGGAATGGATCTCCTCGGACAATTTCCTATGGGGAGTGGGCAGCGACGTTTTATCCTGGTTATGATTGATTATTTTAGCAAATGGATTGAAGCCAAGGCGCTATCAAAGACAACAACCCAGGTGATAAAAAATTTTGTATGGGGGGATATAATTTGCAGACATGTGATCCCAATGGCCATAATTACGGATAATGAGCCGCAGTTCAATAATGAAGAGATGAAAAACTTTTGCAAATAAGTCGGCATAGAACCGCGATTCTCGTCAGTTCATCATCCCAGAAGCAACGGGTAGGCAGAAGAAGCGAATAAGCAGATACACAATTTGCTAAAAAAAAGAAGGTACAAAATCTGAGAGGCAGCTGGGCAGATTAGCTCCCTTCAGTTCTATCGACCCTCAGAACAAACCCCTCATCATCTACCAGAGAAACCCATTTCAAGCTTGCTCATGGCTTAGAGGCTCTCATCCCGGTGGAATTTTAGGTTCTGACTCCCAGGGTCCTGCTGGCCAGGCAAAGTTGGGAAGACTGGCTTGAGATCAACAACGAGAACATGAAACATAGCTTGGATCAAATTGAAGAAACACGGGATGAAGCCGTCATCAGACAAGAGGAAGTCAAGCGAAGGGTGGCCAGATATTTTGATAAGAATATCAGGGTCAAGCGTTTTTTGGTAGGAGATCTCGTTTTAAAAAAGGTAGATGCAGTCGCGAGAACTGGTTCAGTAGGTAAGCTGAATCCAAACTGGAACGAACTATTCAACATTAAAAAAGTTCTGAAAAATGGGGCATACCAACTGCAAACCTACGACGGAGAAGACATGCCTCATACTTGGAATGGTGATGATTTAAAGCAGTTTTATTCTTAAGCAAACATTTATCATATGTATTCATTTCAATGATTATATCAATGAGAATCTCCTGCTAACACTTTTTATTACATAGAGCAATCACTTCTCCTTATCTACAACTCAAAATAAATGATCACTGAATCAAAAGATATCGCCAGTCCAGCTTGTACCCCCCCCCTCGAGAGTCATTGTCATTAGCGTAACACCACAATGACCATGTGTTGCGGGGAGATTTTGCACCGTGTAGTGGGAGCTTGCAGATTCTCGTGTGGTGGGCTACTGGATTTTGGATCACAGCTGGTACTTGACTCCACCTCTGCATTTTTGGAGGGACAGGGTGGTTGTTAGCTCTACCATGCTTTGTAAGGGATAACGTGCACCTTGATGGTCTCTTTGTGGAAAGCAATGCCATCCGGCACCTGCCTATAGATCATCCAAGTCTATGCCCTCGAACACTCTTTGATACTCTCAAGCAGTGCCTGCTGGGAACCCACAACCCGTTTGATCCTTTGAGGAAAGCAATGCACCCAGCGTGCACCTGCCCAATTGATCAAATCAGTCTTAATCCCAGGCAAGAAAGCAGTGCTCTTTCTCTAAATTATCTTGGAGCACACAACTCTCATAACCTCGGGTGGAAAGCAATGCCTGCCCTGCATGCACCTATCCACGTGGTCACTTGAGCATCAGATTATTTCTTGATTTATGCGGACAAAGTTTTGGTATCCGCTTAGTCCGCAAGGTTTTTAATGGGTTGATCGAACAGCTCTCATAACCTCACGAGGAAAGCAACGCCTGCCCTGCAGGCACCTGCCCGCGAGGTCACTTGAGCAGCGGATCATTTCTTGATTTATGCGGACAAAGTTTTGGTATCCGCTCAGTCCGCAAGGATTTTAATGGGTTAATCACACAGCTCTCATAATCTCGCGAGGAGAGAAATGCCTGCCCTGCAGGCACCTGCACGCGTGGTCACTTGAGCAGCGAATCATTTGATTTATGTGGACAAAGTTTTGGTATCCGCTCAGTCCGCTCAGTCCACCAGGATTTTAATGGGTTGATCACACAGCTCTCATAACCTCATGAGGAAAGCAATACCTTCCTTGCAAGCACCTGCCTGTGTGGTCTCTTGAGTAGTGAATCATCAGTTCATATATTATTACTCGTTTTCAACCCGCAAAGATTGATCTATCAGATCACCAGGTTATATTCCTCAATGATGAAGCATGCAGAAGAATCAATAACAATTTGTTTAGCTCGCACAGTCAATCTTGTAATTCCTCTCAGCTAGCAAAGCTAATTATCAATCATAGTAAAAAAGAAGCGCGGACTGCAGTTGGCATTTGCCAAAGCCCGCGTTGATAGTATTCCAATCTTCCTGGCGAGCTAGATGGTTCCATATTAAGGCACATCTTATTCAAACAATATGTTTTGGCGAGCTGTAACTTAATCATTTTTCTATTATTATATTACCTTCGCGAACTGAAACATCAATGTCAGCAGCCTAGATTATTATATACATTCTCTAACCTATGCAATCCCTAAGCAAGCGGCATGGAATCTAAGTAGCGTGGACTGGTTTTTCTCTCAACAAGAGTTGCTTTATCAAACATCTCGCCAAGTCTTAACGGAGCATTCCAGAGCAAGAAATGAACAATGAAAATAGCAAAAGAGAATCTGAACAAAATATCCTTTGTATTTCATTAATGTCATTTACATCTTTTTAAATCCCAGCGGCCTCTAAATTCGAGTTCGCCACTTCTATTACAAATTAAAAAGCAAAATACATTCATCACGTCGAGATCTTGCGCTTCTTTGTTGCAGGATACCCATCCGGACTTGAAGATCCATCGATGTTTGCATCAGGAGAATAACCCCCTGAGCCGATTCTACTGCCATTAGAACTCTCGCTTCCCACAAACTCGCTTTTCGAGCTGCCGTCATCGGAGCTTGATGTAGAAGAGGCGGACTCAGCGGACTGGCTTTCTATCCACTGGCTTGACCCAACATCCTCTGCAGCTTCATCATCGGCTGCAATCCCCTCACTTTTGTCTTTTTCTTCATCCTCATCAATAACTGCTTTCCCTTTGGAAGGTCGCTCCATGGCTGCGACCTGATCTTCTAACTCTGGGAAGAGTTGGAGAAAAGGCACTCCTTCCACACCGTCCCTAGCGAGGCCGCCTTCGATAAAACGCTCAATAGTGACCTCGACGCTTTCCTTCACATGAGGGAACATGGCGTCTTGGAAGCTATGGTTCATGATATCATACGCGGCCTGCAAAAATCAAAATCAAGTTAGGTCGCTGCGGACATGAAATGGAGATCGGTGTGAATGCAACTTACCGCTTCTTTTTCCTTCTGGAGATTAACCCTCTTTCCAAACCGCTTATTTCTTTCCTTCAATGATTTATTCTCCTTCTGAAGCTGCTCATTCACCCTGAGTAGATCGCTAGTCAAGCATCCCATGAAGTGGCTCGTCATAACGCTGTTCACATTGGCCTGGGTGGTGAGCAGAGGGAGATCGGAAGGCAGGATGCCTTTCAGGTCACGCAAGTTGCGCTTCCCATAAAGCGCAGAGATCTCCACATGGGCATGGCAAGATACCCTTGAAATCTTCCAGGAGGGAAGAGCGGTGTAAAGGCGGACATGCTTGTTCTTACTGTGCCAGTGGATCATTGGGTTTCCTCTCAGATCTTTCTGTCTCCTTCCAAAGCCTTGCAAGTCAAAGCTTTCAGAGGAAGAGTAGCCCGCGACGGGATCCCCCTCCTCTTTTCTTCTTCTTGCAACCTCTTTTTTCCTTTCCCCTTATGTAGGGGTCAGGCTGCTCGGTGTTTGAGGTGGATTCGCTGGTACAGCCAAGATCATTGCAAGAAAAGGACAATCAATCAGTTCACTGCAGTCGCGGCGACTACAGAAGCAGGTCGCGGAACTTACTATCTTGGCGAGCTATGTTGTCTAAGCTCGGCAGCAGCGGGATGTAGTACTCAATATCAAGCCTTGCTCTCACCAAGAACTCGACTATTGCGGTCTCCACCTCATCAAGCTTTACACTCTTGAAGGCTGAGTCCGCGCGCTCCTACGGATTGGTATGTGCGAAGCCAAGGTCGCCTTCGAAGATCAAGTAGCTTGAGGTCCAGTTATGTATCTTGTTCGGCAAGCCCATAACTTTCAAACCCCGACAATAGATGTATATCACGCCTTTATATTGGCGGCCACCAGCTGGAGTTATTGAGCAGACTGAAATATTTTTCCTAAAAATATTAAAAGAAAATGAGATCTTCTTAGATCGCAAGTAATAGATGTAGCTATAGATGGAGGCTAAGGTATTCGGCGCGAGCTGCCCAGGGACCATGTTGTAATGATCGAAGATTTCGGTGACCTCCCACAACAGAGGGAATTTAAAACCGCAGGCAAAGTGATCAATCAGCACTTCAATCTGAGTTGCGGTGGAGAAGTTGATCCTTTCTTGATCTTCAAGAAGGAGGACATGCACCGGCGAGTCCGTCATATGCTTCTCAGCAAAGCCCTCGAGATCGACTTTAGTCAACTGGCACTTCTTGTGGTCAGCAAAATGGAAGGCCATCGCGGCATCAGTTCAAGCGGACACCATTTTCCGAGACAGCAAGGACTTCTTCTTTGATCGCATTTCCTACAAAGAAGGAAGACTTGAGCTCTATTTATAGAAATAGGGTATGACAGTTTTGCAACCAGTCTGCATAATTTGATCGCTCAGTCTGCGCAGACCCAACTTCATTTAATCAAAGATCGCGGACGCAAAGTCAGTCCGCCCAGCTCGCAGTGTTTTCAGTTTTCTTAAGCAATTTTAAAAGCAACTTTCAAATTCAAATATGCGGACATAGAAGCAGTTCGCATAGTTCACATTCAACATCATCCTGTATAAAAATTCACATCACACAGACCGCAGCATTGTTCAAATCACAGTATAATATTATATAGGTCAAGCAAGATCACATCACAGTTCAATAAAGAAACAAAGCAATGTTAAAAACAGACAAATTATACATCAAATGTCAAATCAATTGTTCGCACCCATAAGCGGACTTAGCGGCCTCTGCTGTCAGTCGCGCAGGTCGCTCCTGCCTATCCCTGCCAAGGTGCGCCACCTGGTCGCTTCCTTGCAGCACTTTACCGTAAAGTTGGTAGATAAGATGGTGCATAGAATTGAATGTACAGTGCATATGCGCGGCCTCCCGGTCTATCCGGCTCAGAAGAACCATAGGCTCGATTGTCGGCCTATGCACCTCGTCCGCCGCGGGCTGCCCACCTATTATAGCTGGAGTCTCTGCTGGAGCTGTGCGATCTATCAATTTGGCCTCGCCACAGGGACCTCGGCACCTTGCTTGTTTTTCCTTCTCGCACCAGAGCCAAGTATCTTCCCCTGTATTGGCGGGCGTCCTCGCCAAACTGCCACTTCTCCTTTTCACACTTCTCAATCGCCATTGAAATACTGGCGATCTTGTCCTCCAGAGCCTTTTCTCGCTCTATCCTCCTTTTCAATTCAGCTTGAACATCTTTAACTTTTTCTTCATACTTCTTCTTTTCTAACATTATCAAATTATCTAGGCTGAGTTGCTCGCCTTGTGCGGACTCATCAAGAGAGATCGCGCCAGGCTGCTCTAGAGCATTTAAATCAGGAGATGGCACAATCTTGCCTGCTTCAATAGAGCCTGGTTGCGACTTCCCTCCTGCAACAAAGAAAACAAAGTTCATATTCAAATCCAGGTCGCGACGGACTCAAAATTCGAAGAGTAAAGTCAAACTTTGGTCTATCACAGCGGCAAGATGTCGACTATCATGTACAGGCCGCCTTATCTGCTCCGGGTCAAAAACGGTTAGTCGCTTTCTCCAATGGCAATGGACACTTTCTCTCGTCTTGGCCACCACTCTTCTTGAAATGACTATATTATCGGTCTCTGTGATTAACTTTATCGGCTTCGACTTCCGTGGAGGAGATTTATAAAGACACTGATGCTTAAAGTGCTTAGGCACCAGTTATTGTTTACCTGACCGCATCAGCTCAATAGCAATCCGCAAATCCTCAGCCCGCTTGTCCGCATAGATCTTCTCTGAGGCTGCCTCGACCTGGGCTTTCTGAGCAGCAATCATTTCCTTCTGCGCAGCGATCCTCTCCCTTAGTACTTCCTCATCTCCTTCATATATAGGTGTATAAGGGGGATTGCCAACCTTCACCCCCAATGTCTCAACTTCGGGCTGCAGCGCCTCCAGCAGAGATTCATTCATGTCAGCAAGCTGGTCATTATCGATGGAGTTTAGTATTTCAATAGTGGACAAACTGTCTGTTGAAAGAGAATCACTTACCTGGATTGGAGCATCTGGGTTGACTAAGTCAGTAGCTGGAACCTCCTTATCTCGTGGCCTGTGCTGCAAGCTCGCAGCACCGGTCCACACAGAATCATTCTTTTCCTTTCTCACCCGCAGCTTCTTCTCAACCCTCTCGGTAACATAAGACTTTTCCCTTTTCCACTTCTTCTTCTCAGGTGCCTATTTCTCCATGTCAGCGATGACCTGCTTCGAGTCCAGCAGACTCTCGCGAACTACTTCTGGGTCAACTACGACCAAAGCCTGAGACAACAGTTGTTCCTCAGCTTGTTCTTCAGCAGGCCGCTTCTCCCATTCAAGATCAACGTTAGGCTGTTGAACCTCCAGTGATGAGACCTCCTTGTCCAGGTCTATCCTCAGCATAAGTGTTCCGGAAGCAGAAGGGTGCACCTCCATACTCGCTGAGTCCGCGGGGTTCTTGTTAGTAATCGCAGGCAGATTCGATGTTCTATCCGTGCTTTTTGATGGCACATTTTTGGAAGCAGAGGCATCCGTGAACTTCTCGCATTCAAGGTCTTTGAAGTCGCGGACTGAGTTAGTTTTTGCTGGCCCCCACTGGGAAGTTTCTCCTATATGATGGATAGGCGTTCTACCCCTCTGGACAACCTTCTTGGTTCTCGTGTGCGGCTTTGGTTTCTCCGTCCTTGAAGAAAGATTGCCGAAGAATGCTCCAAGCCTAACCATCCCGGACTGTAACGTGTAGACCGCAAGTGATGAGAATCGACCCGTGGCAGTAACAGATTTTGGCAAATGCAGAATTTCCAGCAATATTTATAGCACTGACAAAATTAATGAGGGTTGCGGACTCGGCGGTCAAGCAAACATTTTCGAAGTTCTCTGTAACTTAAAAATGTGCGGGGATTATGTTAATCCCAGAATCCGCAACATGTTCAACAGGGACACAAGACCTCCTTCTTTAGTGGCAGACTCACTTCTCCAATCCGTCCAGGCCGGTATAGCCATGTTCAAGATCCATCTCTACTAGCGGGCTCGATTCTACAGTCTACCCAGGTTGCCATTTCTCCAGAGTAGCCCCGTCCGCCAACTCTTCAGGTGGACTTAAGCATTAGCCCGCATAGGTCGCGGACCTCTAGGTAGGATCGTGCCTTACATCAATAGATGGAAGCTCCAGATCACGAGCCCAGTCCGCCCTTCTTACACAGACTGGCTAATCATCTCTTTTTTGTTTCCCGTCACCACTGCCCGATTCTCCTATACCCCGGGCAGCCGGTTATTTTAGCCCTGCCCGTTTAGGCAGGCCCCCAAACCTATAAATAGGGGGAAGCGATGCACCCAAAGAACGGTGACTCGAGCCCAGGATCCCACTTATTAGAGGCTGCGGACTCGAATCTCGGACTTTGCAGTCTCCAGCCTCTCCCGGTACCGCCGCGATCAGCGGTCCTAATTACTTCTTTCTCATCCACTAGTAAACGGTTACTTGCAGTCTCCCCTACCACTTTTTCCTTTTTTTACCGCAATTAAAGGGCGCATTTCTTGCATCAACATACAACAACTTGAAAGAACTTTTAGATCAGCTGATTTGACTTCAAGCTTCAAGCTCGGCAATAATGGCGAGGAAGATGAAGTTCAGCCACAAATTTTCGAAATGAGAAAACCCTAAAATTTAAAGTTCCTTCAGCCCATCTTGTCCCTTTTATCTTCTTCCAATTAACGGCTCCAAGAAGCAGTGGGGACTACCTGTATTTGACAGATGCACCTTGCTTTAATGAAAGAAGACATACAGTAGGCCTCCGATGCTATTTGTCATGTTTTATAGCTTTCCCGTAACTAATTTGAACTTTGTTGAATTTGGCTGACGTCAGTATTGTGGACTTAGCCAAATTCTTAGATTTAACTCCAGGTGTTGAGTGCTTTGAGTGAATTGCCTTCACCCAATAAATCTTGACTTAGTCAAATTCCTCTACACTGCCAGGTGTTGAGTGTGTTATGTGAACTAGCTTCACTCAATGCCTCTGTACTTAGTCAAATTCTTCTGCACTGTCAGGCATTGAGTGCGTTGAGTGAATCTTCATTACCCAATGCCCCTGGACTTAGCTGCAACTTTCTCTCTCTTCTAGTCATTGAGAGCGTTGAGTGAAGCTTCATCACTCAACGCTTTTGTACTTAGCCGCTTTCTGTCTTCTTTCTTCTTAGGCTTTGACTGCAGCAACATGACTCAATGCTTTTCCTATCTAGCGTTGAGTGAACTGGCTTCACTCAATGCTTGCGGACTTAGCAACAATATTGTCTCTACAACCTGCTGGGCTTTGACTTTCATGTCTTTACTTAGTGCTTTTGCTCTCTGGCAATGAGTGAACTGGCTTTACTCAATGCTTGTGTACTTAGTTACTTTTTCAACTTGCCAATGCTGAGGCTTTGACAGACTCAACTATACTCGATGCCAATTGATATATGGCATTGAGTGAACTGCATTCACTCAACGCATGTGGACTTAGCTGCAGAATTGCTTTGCAGACTGATAGGCTTTGACTTTCCACACCTTACTCAGCACTTTTTTGCATCTGCCATTGAGTAGTTGGCTTCACTCAACGCCTATAGACTTAGGCAATTTTTAGCCTTTTCGGCATCCTTCTTTGACTTCTGGCATTGAGTGAACTGGCTTCACTCAACGCCTGTGGCCTTAGATAGATTTCTATCTCTCCACTTCTCTACCTAGTGACCACCTGTCGTAACCAGTTAGACAACCTGTCTAAACTTGTTCTATGGAACATCCTACACATGATGAGCTTAACCAACATCAAATACAACTATGCTCTTAGTGTTGATGATGATGCCTCTTCAAATCAAGTCTAGGGAACATTGAGGGCAATATTCCCAACAATCTCCCCCTATATGAAGAAGGCAGAACACACAACAATACTAAGAAACATTGATATAAAAAGCATATTAATTTAATGCAGCTGTAAGCAATATCTGCTACATCTGCTATCTTATGCTACTTGAGTTAACAACATATCAGTTCAATGTACTCAATTTAGCTGTATTGACTCAACATGTTAAGTCATTTCATTCTCATACCACTTGAACAACTGCTCAAGTAGTATGAACTTTCCTTATACCGCTTAATACTTAAATGGAGCACCAGTAGAAGTACTTAACTCATAATATGCACTGACTCAACATGGCTCAACATGTAGTCATTGCATTCCTCATACTACTTCTATCTTTTCAAGTATTTCCACACATCTAGTCATTGTATTCCTCATACTACTTGAATCTTTCCAATTAATATGCACTGACTCAACATGACCTGGTCATGTCAAGTATTGCTTCTACATCTCCCCCTTTCCAAGTATTGCCACGCATCTCCCCCTTTATGGCTTTTTTCTATAGGCAGATATCTATTGAGGGAGGTGATAGGATCATGGGAGAATTTATCTCTTGATCCTAGCCTACTTCTACTACACTAGTGATCAAACTAGTTGACTGGAGAACATACCTCTTGTGTTGATTTCACTGAAATAACACATCACTGCAGTCACTTGACGCTTAATTGGTCCATTGATCCACTTGAGCTAGCTGCTATCATTGATCCATATGAGCTTATGGCACTCCTCCCCCTTATTATGACTTATGTAGACGCAACTATAGTTAGGGAGGTGTTGGTTGTTCCACATCTCCTGCAGCAGCATTGTCCTTTCAGCAGCAGCAATGACTTCACAGCAGCAGTAGTGATGATCTTTGATCCACTATAGGAGCTACTGGACTTTCTCCCCCTAAATAGGAGCATCTTCACTTGCTCCCCCTTAATAGGAGCATCTAGACTTGCTCCCCCTCAATAGGAGCATCTTCTATCATCCTTCCTAGTAGACACTTTATTCTATTCAAGTCTGGATAGCACTTGGGCCACTTGAGAAACTTATACCAGTGAAGGTATACCACTTGAAAAATCTTCATACCACTGAAGGTCTTTTCCACCTGCAAGAAGTAGTACAACCTACAACAATAACATCACAAGGAGCAACTAAAGCTATACCAAGTTCAACATACCCAACTCAAACTTGAAGGTATTGAACTTTGCTTCATCGAATGTCTTGGTGAAGATGTCAGCCACTTGCTTGTTTGTAGGGACAAACTCAAGACTGATATCTTCATACTCCACATGCTCCATAATGAAATGATACCTAATCTATATGGGCTTAGTCCTGCTATGAGAGACAGGATTCCTAGCAATTGAGATTGCATTAGTAGAATCGCAATACAAAGGAGTTCTACTTATATGGATATTATAGTCCTGGAGCTAATGCTGGATCCACAGTAACTATGCACAGCAGCTACCTGCTGAGATGTATTCTGACTCAGATGTTGAGATTGCAATATTGGTCTGCTTCTTGTTGCTCCAAGATACTAGTATTCCTCCCAAGAACTGACAGGTGCCTGAAGTGCTCTTCATGTCCTCTTTGCAGCCTGCAAAATCTGCATCTGAATAGCCTGTTAGTTCAAAATCCCTATTTTTAGGGTACCATAGGCCAGGATCTGGTGTGCCCTTAAGATACCTCAAAATCCTCTTAGCAGCATAGTAGTGAGATTCTTTAGGTCTAGTCTGATACCTAGCACAAACACATATAACATACATGATGTCTGGCCTACTTGCAGTAAGATATAGAAGGGAGCCAATTATCCCTCTATACAAAGTTTCATCAATAGGTTTCCCTGCCTTATCTTTGCCTATAGGCATACTTGACCTAATGGGAGTTTTCATGGTGGAGGCATTCTTCATACCAAACTTTTTGATCAACTCCCTAGTGAACTTGGACTGGGATATGGACAAGTCATCATCAGTCTATCTTACTTGGAGGCCCAAGAAGAACTTAAGTTCACCCATACTGCTCATCTCAAACTTCCCTTGCATAAGTTTGGCAAACTTCATACAGAAGTTGTTATCAGTAGATCCAAAGATTATGTCAGCTATATATATCTGGACTAGGATGATCTTGCCCTTAGATTTCCTTAAGAATAGGGTCATGTCTATCTTCCCCCTTGAGAATTTATTCTCAATGAGGAAGCTAGACAATGTCTCATACCATGCTCTAGGGGCTTACTTCAGCTCATATATAACTTTCCTAAGTCTATAAACAAATTCAGGCGAGTTAGAATCAATAAAACCTGGAGGTTGCTCAACATAGACTTCTTCCTTTAAGTCATCTTTCAGGAAGGCTGACTTCATATCCATCTGGTAGACTTTAAATCCTTTGAATGTAGCATATGCAAGGATGAGTCTGATGGATTCCAATCTTACTATAGGGGCAAATGTTTGATCAAAGTCAATACCTTCTTCTTGTCTATACCCCTTAGCTACTATCCTAGCCTTGTTCTTGATTATAATGCCATTTTCATCACGTTTATTCCTGTAAATCCACTTGAATCTAATGACATTATGTCCCTGTGGTCTGGGAACTAGCTTATAGGCCTTGCACCTCTTAAACTGGTTTAATTCCTCTTGCATTGCTATAATCCACAACTGATCTATGTTGGCCTCTTAAAATCTCTTGGCCTCAACCTGTGAAAGGAAACTTGCACACATTATTGTATTAAGGCTCTTGCTTCTTATCACCGCTCCTTGGTGTGCATTACCAATAATTTGCTGTCTTGAATGATCTCTTAGATGCCTGACAACTAGAGTCAGTATTCTTTCAGCATCAGCTTCAGTAGCAGCTTCTTGCTGGTCTTCATCCTCTTTATGTGTGCCTTACACTCCTTCTTGAATATCCACTCCTTCTTGGATTATTGGAGTAGCTTCCTTGATGGTTAGCTTGTCCATCATCAGCTCTGTACCTGCAATACAAGAAGAGGAGCTTCGCAGCTCACTGTTAATCATATTAGACTCATCAAATACTACAGGTATAGACTCTTCTACAACTTGGCTTTTCAAGTTGTAGATCTTATAGGTTTTACTATGTTTGTTGTACCCAACAAAAATCTCATCAAAGGACTTGGCAGCAAACTTAGTCGCATAGGACTTCCCATTTTTAAGCACATAACACTTGCTACCAAAGATCCTGAGATAGCCGAGGTTTGGTTTTTGGCCCTTCAAGATCTCATAGGGAGTCTTCTTATAGATCTTGGTGATAGAGGCTCTGTTAAGGACATTACATGCAATATTCACTTCCTCAGCCCAAAAATATTCTAGGAGAGATGTGTTAGTCAACAAGGTCCTTTTATCCTCTATGAGAGTTTTATTTTCCTCTCAATAATCCCATTTTGTTGGGGTGTTCTTGGAGTAGAAATTTTTTGATGAATCCCTAGCTCTTCACAGAACTTTGTCATGCTATCAGACTGGAATTCAGTCCCATGGTCCCTTTTGATTTTGACCACAGTACTATCGAACTCATTCTGAATTTTCTTGACAAACTTCATGAAGATGTCAAGGGTTTCATTCATTTTCTTAAGGAAGAACACCCAAGTAAAATTGGAATACTCATCAACCACCATAAGGGTGTAGACTTTCCTACCTAGACTATGAACTGGCATAGGACCAAACAAGTCCATATGCAAGAGGTATAAACAACTCACAGAGTCTTTGGTCTTAGTGCCCTTGAAGGAAGCTTTGATCTGCTTGCCCTTTTGGCATGTTGAACAAATGCTTTCCTTGGTACATTTCATCTTGGGTCCATTCCTAACTAGATTTTCACTAAAGAGCTTACCAATAGTCTTATAATTCAAATGAGCTAGTCTCTTGTGCCATTGCACACAATAAGAAACTTTCTCATTTACCACTAGACAAATAGGAGAGTCTGTATCTAGACAAAGGAAATTTAAGCAATAAACATTTCCACTCCTAGTGCCTGTCAAGATGACCTCTTAGTCACTTGACCTCTTAATTTGGCAGTCATCCTTATGAAAGTTAATGACATAGCTAAGATCAGAAAGTTAGCTTATGCTTATAAGGTTGTGTTGCAACCCCTTAACATAAGCTACTTTTGAGATGGTGACTATGTCATTGGTAATCTTACCATAGCCTCTTGTCACACCTCTATCTAAACCACCAAAGATAACCTTGGGTCCATCTTTCCTGGAGCGCAATCCTTTAAGTTTCTCCTTGTCCCAGTCATGTGCCTGAAACAACCACTATCCAAGTCCCATATAGGGGTATGGGCACTTGGACTAACCTATATCACATAATTTATTTTACCTTAGGACCCCAATATCTATTGGGTCCTAGGTGTATATTAGTCTTAAAATGGACTTGTCTACCAGCATCTTTTCTGACTGGTGGACTAATATTAGATCTAGGCACAGTAGGATTGTGCCAGCAATCTAAGGCAAAATGCCCCACTTTCCCACAACACCAACACTCATAAATGTTGTATATTCTTTTCTAAGCAGATCCTGTAATATGGTTAACTGCTGACTGAATAGAAGGAAGAGGTGCAACAACCTTCTTCAAATTCCATTCAGCAAGGATCTGACTAAAGGTAAGTCTTCCAGCAGGCTTCTTTTGTTGGCTCTGACTGCCATTTACAGCTTTCTTCTTTGCAGATGACATACTGTTTATAGCATCAGAGATAACTAGATTTGGCCTGCTAAAAGATTTACCCTTGGTCTGATTTTTTGTTGGATAGAATTGAGTAAAGGTAGTTGCCTTGTTCTTCAGAGTGGGGGCTAGGGTACCAAAAACAAATGGTCTAGGATGGGCTATTTGGATTTCCTCATGGGGAGCCTTAAAGGCACTCACTCCCCCCTCTACCTTCCACCATAGCTGTGAACCTCTTTGTTCACACTAGTGGATCTACCATTCATCCAGTGATCATAGATGCTCTCTTGGTCATACCTGTTTGAAGGTCACTGAACTTTCCTAAAAGGAATGAGAGGCTTGGAAGCTAGAGGCTGAGCTGGAGCTTTGCCCTTCCCTTTTGAAGGGGAAACTCTAGTGTTTCCCTTAAACCCCAGCCCCTTCTTACCCTTCTAAGAGGAGGAGTCTATCAAGGGCAACACTGTTTTGGGCTTAGATAAACTAGCCACAATTCTCTTCTCCCTCTGGAGCTTCACTTCAAGGTTCCTTATGAGACTATTCTTGAACTTAATGGTGTCAATATGGATGAGAGTCATGACCATAAGTTGGCTAATATCCCTGTCCTTCTTATCTAGTAAAGATGCTGTCTCAGCATGCTGGGCAGTAGCTAGCTGAAGAGAGGAAATCTCGACAGCTTGATTTTTAGTCAACTTCTTGCACTTCTTAAAGGCATCCAGAAGTTCACAATACCTATCAATCAATTGATTGACATCTTCCTCAGAAACTGATCCCTCTTCATAACTAGATGAAGAAGCTTCAGAGCCTAGACTAATCTCATAATCTGAGTCAGAAGATGAGCTGGATAAGGAATGTACCATGACTGGACCAAGCTATCCCTGGCTGTATTCATCATCAGACCTTGCCATCAGCGTATGCTGATGCCATCTTCTTCATCTTCGTCATCCACCTCTGAATCACTACCTAAATGTGATAGAGGGGCCTTGATCCCTATCCTGACAACAAGATAGTCTACAGCTTTTGCTTCAGCTCCTTCTTCAGTAGCAATAGCAATCAGCTCAATATAGGCTTCTTCTTCTTCAGAATCTTATGAAGATGAGTCAGTCAGGCTCTTATCCTTATTTTTAATGAAGGACTTATCCTTCTTGCCCTTGTGATGGTGATCCTTTTTCTCACCAGTCTCTTTTCTCTTCACTGGGCAGTCAGCAATAACATGCCCAGGTTTGCTGTAATAATAACGAACAACTTTAGAGGAAACATGTTTACTAGGCTTGGACTCATACCTGCCTCCCTTGGAGTGCTTCTTCTCTACCTTGTAGTGTCCTCCTTATGATGAGAGGAGGAGGAAGGTTTGCTCCTCCACTGCTTCCTCCTCATCAATATCTGAAGCTGCCTGGAGAAGGCAGCAAAGTTTTCATTTTACTGGCTGCTGTTAGATGAACTTGGCCCAGTACTGTCTGATTCAGCAAGCCTCCTTGGAGGAGAGGGAATCCACTCCTTGCCCTTCTTGGTGCTCTCTGCTCTGAAGGCCAAAGATTTTTCCTGGCCTGGGATTTGCTGATGGACTCCTTCTCTTTCCTGGAAGCTAGCTGCATCTCATAAGAGAGCAGCTTTCCAAATAGAGTATGGGAAGGAGTATCAGGTAGCTTGCCCACCTCTCTGATAGTGCATATCTTGGTGTCCCAATATATAGTGAGAGACCTCAAAAACTTGTCATTAAGCTCATAATGACTGAAGACCCTCCAATAGGTCCTCAGCTCATTAACTATCCTGAAAAGTCTTGCATAACAGTCAGTTATGCATTCTCCCTTGGACTCCCTGAATTCCTCATACTCCTGGTATAGAATGGACTTCCTGTCATCTCTAACTTTTTTAGTTTCCTCCATGTAGACCACAAGAGTGTCCCACATCTCCTTAGAGGGCTAGTAGTGAACTAGATTCTGAAATGTAGAATCATCTATAGCACTAACAATAATGTTTTGTGCCCTCTTATCCATGCTGGCCAAGATGACTTCATCCTTGGTCATCTCTGAGTAATTTTTTGGTTTCTGTACTGTTGCATCCAGAGGTGAGACTTTCATGGGGATGAAAGGTCCCTCTTTGACTATCATATATATCCTTGGGTCAGAGGCTTCCATAAATAGCCTGGCCATCTCTTTCCAGATTCCAAAACTCTCCTTCATGCAGATGGGGAGTTTCATGCAACCTAGCTTCTTATGATTCTCTCCTGAACCCATAAGTATACTTATTTCAGCTACCCTTGGAGATCTACTCTGACTATTAAGTCCTTCTTGAGCAACCTCCCTCTGATACCACTTGAAAGTCTTTAATTCCAAGTTAGCTAATCGCATAGAGGGGGGGGGGGAATAGGTTTTGGTCATTTATAATTTTCTCTCTACTTAGTGTGTTGTGGGTGAGTTAAATATTGCTTCCAAGACAATCACACAAAACACACACAAGGTTTATAGTAGTTCCCCAGATTATGGGTATGTCCACTTTCCCTCACCTTTCTAACAACTTGTTAAATAAGGCCTCTTCTCCAAAACTCGGCTCCTTATATCTTACAACATAAATCCCTCAAGATATCTCAGTATACTCCAAGACTTATAGCTCAAGCATAAAGCCCTACCTCAGGGCAAGCTTCCTCCTATAACTCAGTTGTCAAAAGACCATCTACCTCAGACTTGAGCATAAGTCCTGCAGCTCAGGCTATGGAGGTTATCCCTACAACTCAGAGAGTAACACTCTCCTACCTCAGATCTATTAAGATCCACCTCAAGCCAAAGGGTACCTCATGCACACAGGCCCTATACTCAGATCCACACAAGGATCCTACAACCTCAGGCTCAACAACCCTACAATCAGATCCACATAGGGATCCTACAAACCCAGGCTAAATAGCCCTACACTCAGATCCATACAAGGATCCTACCTCAGCCTTTATAAAATAGGCTTACAACTTAGATCCAAAAGGATCCTATAGGAAGAGTAGTTGATTGGTGTGGTTGATATGACACCAGAGAAATTTCTATATGTCTGCCTCTTGAGCAGAGCTAACAGCCCTAACTTTCTTCACAGCAATAGAAAATATATCTTTAATAATAAGCTGTCTGTACTGAAGAACCTCAGAAACTTATTTCTGAACTTACTGAAGAAGACTGAATATTTGACAGTTCTTGTGTTCTTCAATCAGCTAACCTCGACTTACAGAAACTTGAAAGCTCTGCCCCTTCTTCTTAATCAGATCCTTATCAGAACTTGTTGAAACATGTTTCTGAACTTGCTGAAGAAGACTGAATATTTGACAATTCTTGTGTTCTTCAATCAGCTAACCTGGAAAAGCAGAAACTTGAAAGCTCTAACCTTCTTGTTAATCAGATCCTTATCAGAACTTGTTATAGCAGAAGAAATTAGCTACAGAAACTGGAAAGAACTTTTAGATCATTTGATTTGACTTCAAGCTTGAAGCTCAACAACAATGGCAAGGAAGATGAAGTTCAGCCGCAACTTTTCGAAATGAGAATACCCTAAAATTTAAAGTTCCCTCAGTCCATCTTGTCCCTTTAATCTTCCGTCGATTAACGGCTCCAAGAAGCAGTGGGGACCACCTGTGGTTGACAGCTGCACCTTGATTTAACGGAAGAAGATGTATAGTAGGCCTTCAACGCTATTTGTCGTGTTCTGTAGCTTTTCGGTAAATAATTTGAAATCTGTTGACTTTGGCTGTGATGAGTCCCATTTATATAGGGTTTTGCGGGCTCATCTAGGCTAGTTTTCATGTCTTTGCACATCACTATTATGTTGTTTTCACTATTATTTCTTTCCTTATGTGTTTCATGAGTTGGGTGTTTTTCTTGCCCTTGGGTGCGCATTTGATTGTTGGGGGTATGCACGTGGTGCTCCCCGGGGCTTGTTCTAGTAGCTTTTGCTGCATTTCTGTTTTGCTGGAGGGTCCTCCATTGCTTAGTTTTCATTGCTTATAGGTGGTCAGTTTTCCCCATTTCAGAACTCTGATTTGAGGAAAACGCACGATCGTGCGTTATCTTGGCGCACGGTTAGTTTCTGTCATGCGTTTTCTACAGGTTGTTCTAGAGAAGTGACCAGCTCGTGCGAATGCTTCACGCACAGTTTCATTGAAACTGTGCGCGAAGGAAACGCACGGTTGTCCTGTAGCCTCCCTGTTTTTCATCCAATTTGAGCTCATTGTGGTTACCCGTGTGAATTGCTTCACGTACGGGAGAATCGCCCGTGCGCGAAGGAAACGAACAGGTAAACGCTTCTTCTTCGCAAGTGCATGCTTAATGTTAATATCGCACGATTCGCGCACGGTCGAGCGACGAACCGTACGAGCCCATTTTTTTGATGATTTTCTATATAAGATGCATATTTTGCTATTGACCGGGGATAGTTCATCCAACCCGCCTTTTCTGCTCTATGGAGCGGGAAAACGAAGCTCCAGCCCCTTTTTTCTCTCTCTTCCTTGGAGGGAAGATCCAGCCACCTATTCAGCTCCATAGGGCTTGCACAATCTTTGCCTTCGACTCCCGTTGCCATTTCTACCTCCCAAGCTTCTGTTCAAGATACTCCCTGCAGCCCGCCAAGCTTCAATCCGCTTCCACGACCTCAATACAACGAAGACAGGTTTGCAGGAGGAAGTGACAGCTCCTCACGGATCCTGGACTCCTTTCGAAGACCGAGCACGGACGAGGGCTGACACACCTAGTTTACGGCCGAGAACCTTGGAAAGCTTCTACGTTTTGGTTGTAGTCTCTTCTCCTTTTCTTGGATTTACTTTCCGCTGAACTCTTGCTAGCGCTATTGTAGTTTCATAACCATGTATTGTTCAATTTACCGTTGAGTGTTCGTCTGGTGATCTCCTGAGCATTATATGTGTTAGAAAGCATTAACTTTGCGCTAGTGTAAAGAGCGTTTTGGCCACTCTAGCCTTTGCTAGAAGTGTGCGCTGAGAAGAGGTGTTTTCGACCCTCACTTGTTCATTCGCTTCCGCTATTACTCTTCAGAGTGATTCATCTTGGTGATGCGGTGAAGGCGACCCGCGTTAGTTTTATATTGTTTTAGCGTAGGATATCCAAATCAAAACCCCCCTTGTTCACTTAGCACCTGCGCTCGTTTCTCTAAATGCTAAAACCCATGCTCCCTACTTGCGCTCCGCGAGAGATCGATACTCGGAGATGCTACTCCTCATTATTATTACTTGGCCGTGAACGGTAGTCTTACCGCTAGCGCATCAAGTTTTTGTCATCGTTGCCGGGGAGCGCAACCGTTGCGTGTGGTTTTTGGCTTTTTGGTGAAAACTCTGTAGGTGTTTAAGTGCGTTTTAATTTTTTTTATTTTATTTTATGAGTCTATGACAGATCTGAACCCCGCTGAAAGGGTTGAAGATTTAGGAGTTGACGCTGAGACTACAAGAGCTAGAAGAGCTCAGTTGCGCGCTGCTGCTACAGAAGAGAGAATGGACAATCCTGTCCATGGTGGAAACGGTCAGGGAGATAGAGTGGTTGATGCACACAATGTGGTCCAACCTCGAATAAGGACGATGAGGGATTTCACTACCCCTACGTCGGGGAGTGTTTATCCTGGGTTTGGGCCATCCATCGCCGACCACCACTTTGAAATCAAGCCGGCAATCCTAAATATGATTAGGAACAACACCCAATATTCCGGGCTGCCGAGTGAGGATCCTCAGCTTCATTTAGCTGAATTTTCTGAAATATGCGGAACCTTCCGTTATGTGGGAATCTCTGATGAAGTTGTGAAATTAAAGCTATTCCCTTTCTCATTACGGGATAGGGCCAAGACTTGGCTGCATACAATTGCTCCAGGAACTGCAATAACTTGGGAAGCCTTGTCTTCCTTATTTTTGGCTAAATTTTATCCTGTCGATAAGATTGTTAATACGCGCAGGGAGATAGAAATATTTTGATAGTAGGATCATGAGACCCTTTCTGAGGCATGGGAGAGGTTTGCCAATTTGCAGCGTGTTGTCCGCAACACGGATGTGAGCCATGGAATTTGGTAGAGATATTTTATTTCACCATTGTTCCAAATTTTCGCGCGATGATCGATGCTGCTACAGGAGGCACGATTATGAATTTGGCTCCCGAGGAAGCGCTGAGGCTTCTAAGAGATACGGCCTCTCATAGCACTTATTGGACCGCTGGGAGGAATGCCCCAAGAGGGGCGAGAAATTTGTTCGATGTGAACGCCGTGGTGTAACATGTTGAACCCTGCCATCCTTCTTTGGAAGGAAAAATGATGCTGACAAGATCTACCCCGCCGCCAGCGCCTGTGTTGAACATTTTGTGCCAAGGTTGTGGAAACCCTGGGCACCACACTTATGACTGCACTATGGGGGAGCATGCTATGATCTGACAGGTATGAATTTTGAAGAACATGTTAATTTTATTAATAATCAAAACCGCGCTGCTCCTTATAACAATGCTTATAACCCGAATGCGAGAAATCGCCCAAATTTCTCGTGGAATCAAAACACTCCTGGTCAAAGATGGCAGGGAGGCCAGCATCAATTTGATGCTCAAGCCTCTAGTAGCCAACCACGACCACCTCAGGCAGGTTACAATAAAAACATGCAAGGGATGCGCAAAATTGCTTTAGAAGAGATGATGGAGAAGTTCGTGGAGATGGCCCAGTCGAACATGGCCACTGAAACAGCCTCCATGAGGAATTTGGATACGTAGCTTGGGCAGCTTGCCCATGTGTTCTCCAAACGCACTCGTGGCGCCCTCCCAAGTGACATGGAGAAAAATCCCCATGAACAAGGGAAGAGTGCTCTAGAGGTGGGCGAGTGCAGTAGCAATGAATTAGCCGTCAAGTGTAAGATTAATGAAATAAAAACGGTAGCCATTTGTGATTCTGGTTCTACGTACAACATTCTTGCCTCGCAAGATATTGTGAGACTAGATTTAAATGTCGAAGGTAATATCCAGAAATCGCTTGTGATTGTCGATGGTTCGATTGTCATAACTGATGGGGTCATTAAAGATGTGGAAGTAAAACTTAACGGGGTTGTTGTAGTCATCGAGTTTCAGGTACTGGGACCAGAGGGAAATAACTCAAGAACCATTTTGGGGGTTCCATTCCTGAAAGCCAGTTAGGCAACGCTATGCTTTAATGCTTGCGGAATTACCTTAGCTCCTAAGGATGAATTACCATCTCCGCAATCACTTCCTGCTTAGTCCCATGTGAATATAAAAATCTACGAAAAGTTAATGCTTTGCTATCTTACAAATTATCTATGCTGATAAGGCAGATGTGGTGCTTAGCGAGCAAGATATAACTATGCAAGTGAAGAAGTTGTTGAAGCCCGCTGATGAAAAATCAGGTTCGGAGCTGCTTAATATAGAAGATAAGAAGGAATGTGGAATGAGCACGGCTACTGAGAGCGTGCAGATAATCGAGTTAAAAACTGTTATTGGACCAAGTAAATGTTGTAAAACTTTTAAACAAGTGACGTGGGCTGATCTGCCACCCTCTACGGGTGAGGAAAGAATTCCCTCGGATGTGGATGGTGATCCGGATGCTAAAATATCAGGCGTGAATTTACCGCCCTTGCGTTCTCCTACGGTTGAATTGGGACGAAAGGAGTTGTTCCTGCGCAAGGCGCAAAATTTTGCTCGCTAACGCGGTAAGTAGGAGGGTAGGGGCAAGGGTGATTTGTCTTCTTTGGGATCTAAAGCTTTCCCCTCTTCCTCATTTCGCACATCAGGAGAGGTTTATCATAAATCAGCATTTAGCTGAGAAGTGAAGGATCTCCGGGGCCGTCTCCTTTGTCCCGTTGCTTTTGATGTTCATGTTGCTGAATGCTGTTTTTGATTTTTGATTATTCTTCCTATTTGCTTGAGATACATTTGTTACCTGAACAATACTATATAACTGTAAATACAGGTTTTTGGTCCACCTTAAGGACGGTAAAGAAAAGGGCTTATGGGAGATAACCCGAGTTTGCCGCATTTAGCCTTGTTTCAAGGCTATTGCTTGCCTTGTTTTGCTTATTTTGCTTTTTGCTTGTGCTGCCTATTTTTGTTTTGTTGGAGATTGGCTTTGTAGGTGATTTTTACTTGGGCCGTGGGCTGGTTGATCTAGTTTAAACGCCTAACTTTTGGTATGCTCATCTCTGAGCATTGGATAACCTCTTCCATCACCACTTTTTGATTTCATTTCCAATATCATTTGCTGTATTATTTAGATTAAGTCGGGGGGAGAGCCTGTCGCTGTTACCTGTTGCAATTGCACTTCATATGTATGCCAGTAGTTGCCTTTATTTGAATTTTTTAGTTCATTGCATTGTGCACCAATGCACCCACTTGAGTGCGTACTTAACTTTTTGCGTGCTGCGAGTCAAACTTGTTTCGTTCGTTATATTTAGGGAAATTACCGTGCTAACATAGGATTATGAGATGGAGTAAAATGTTGGTCTTGCTGTGTTCCTAGTCAAGTGCTCTCGTCTCATGTAGAAATTAGAGTAGAATTAATGTTTCTGCAGCTGTTAGTTTATTTTTTTCTAACTGCGTAAATTCTTTTTATGCTACTCAAAAATTGGTGAATCCGGTTTGAATCCGACGGTAGCTTAGGGATGTGTGTAGACTGTCGTTAGATTCATGTTGCTCGAGTCGAGAGAATGGATAATCTTTCTCGTTGGCTTAGAACTTGCTCCAAGCTACTCTCGAAGCTTGGGTACATGGTTAGTTAAGAGCGAGCTGTAAGACCCCATTTTTTTTCTTTTAAACATCGGGGTCTTATGCCCAGAACCTCCGCTTTGTGGTGACACCATCACGACCGGGAAGGTCGTCACTACAAAACGCCAATCCTGCCGGCCAAATCGATCGCAGAACAGTAGCATAAGTAATTATAAACTAGTCCACCATAATCATATGTATATATATATATAAATCTCCACGAAGGGAGAGTCCACAATAATAATAATCAGAGTACAAAAGGAGGGCTTAAGCCCAGTACATGTAATCCTCACTACAAGTCACTCGCGGAAGCAAAACTAAAACTAAGCGTCACCGTAACTGTCACTGTACCGAGAGCACCCAAGCTAGACTGGCCCATCTCCACTGACTCCGTACTCTGCTGGTGCTGCATCTCTGGGTGCTTCTTCCTTTTCGGCCTTTAGTCGCCGCCTCGCAATCCACGTCTGCATCTACGTCTTTGGCCTCCTAGCTGCTGAGTTGGTGGAATCCCACCCATCAAGGGGCATTTGACCCGTGTATGTCCCGGCTGGTGACAATGGTAACACGGTCGCGGGGTCAACTCTGTCAGAAACTGTAAAACCTGTGACCCTTCCATATAGTACACCTAAAATGTTGTCGTTCGAAAACCGTTAGTCTAAAAGACTAAGCCCTATCATCCCCTACCCCTTCCCCCATGGCTCCTAGGTACCGAGCGGAGAGGTAGAAAGGGAAGGACATGAAGGTGGAGAATAAGTCAAAAGCAGGTGACAGCGGACCTATGCTAGCAATTCCATAGTAAATATGACAAAAGCAGAAAGTAGGAAATGTAACCTTAACTTATGCGGAAGCGCATAAGCCAAGGGATCTTTTGCAGGGCTCCCATCGTATAAAGTGTCCCATACCACTTATACGTTGGGGTGTTGGTTATCAAACAGCAAGGAGTAGCAAGTAAGTAAAAGCACAAGAAATATAACCATTGATTTATAGGGATTACCCCTATTGACCAAGGGGTCGTTTTGCAGGGCCTATCGTATAAAACGACCCATACCATTTTATACGATAGGTGGAAATGTTTATGCTATGACACGCAAATATACTATGGAATGCACAAGCAAGTGCAACACACCCACACGAATCTATGCGCACAGACCTTTAGTTCCCCCTGTTCGGGCAGTTAGCTTCACCCCCAGGAACCTCCGTATTGGCAAACAGAGACAGTGGGTCGGGCCCCCCACTCCTAGGCGGGTAACCACACTACCAGGCCTAGCCCTTACATACGCCCATAGAAGAACACAACCTAGAGTATCCGTATATTAGTGCTGGCTATATCCACCAGGCTTTCTTTGGCTAAGTGTCCCACACCGCCGAGTCAACGTACCGACGTCGGTGTGATCGATCGTCCTGTACCGATGACCCACCACTTTTATGCACATGCAATCATGACAGTTATATTTGTACAAGTTCTCATATTACCGAGCTTCCAGCTCTCTAGGCTACCAAGCATATACCAAGTCCCCGAGTATCCCGCTCCCTGGACTTCCAAATTCATACCAAGTCCCCGAGCATTCAGCTCCCCGGACTTCCCAATCACAAACCAGACCATTGACATTACTAGTAGGCCCTTAGACCACGGACCTACTCTACCCATTCCATGCCAATTATTCTTCCTAAGTGTACAAGTGTAGGTGTGAGGTGCAACTATTATTAGGGTTACTCTTGATCATTTTATTCCTAAGATTTAAGGTTAACCTTGGACTTCCCGAGATTTACCCGGTGAAGGGCTCGCAGCGGTACTAGGAACTATGATGGGGTGAATCCCAAAGCTCCAATTCCAAGGAACTTATAGTAATTGATTGGTTCCCTTAACCCATTCCCTTCTCATATTACAGTGGGCAAATCCTAGGGTGACTTTTACTCTTCCTCTTCTCGGGGAGGACGATCTTCTGTCGAACCCGAACACCACTTAACACTAGTCAATCTCACACCCAACCCGTCCTGACTTCCAATAATGAACTTGATTTAAATCACCCTATCCAAACCAGCAAACTACCAAAATTCCATTTCCCAAGTTCATTACCCACTCTAGTTCAGCTTCTGCAGTTTTACTAAACGCAGACCATCCTAAGCTTTACGAGGTATGCAAGGGGTGGTACTCCAAATTTTCTTCTGAATCTCCTATAATATTTACTGGAGGTCTACCACGACATAATTAGTCTAAATCCAGAAAATAATAATTTTCCTATTTCATTTGGCATTTAATTTATTTATTCTCAGCCTCCCAATGCCCTAGTATGAACATGAAGTGCACTAATGAGACAACAATAAATCACCATAAAATCATTAAAAATACAATGAGGCATTTAAGCTGTAATTTCAAATTTTGAGAAACTTCAGAGGTGTTTAGACCTACATTTCCTAATTTACCATTTTAGGCCACTTTTACTATATTGTGAAGCAAGTACTATAAATTTATATCCAAAAATCACAATAAAATTATAGAAGCTTTATGGTGACTTAAAACCATCAGAAACCAAGTCCCATAATTTTTATCTAATATTTGGGCTCTGAATTTATTTTAATGTAAAACATAAATTTTCCTATCTTAGAGAAGGAGGTACTATTTTTAATCATCTAAAAATCCATTGAAATTTACAGGATGACTATCATGGTATGAAACACCCACTGACAAAATTTAATAATTTTCCAAATAGTAATTGGGCATTATTTGTATTTTTGACTACATATCACAATTACTACATTAAAGAATAAAGTACCCAAAATAATCAGATGAAACTCTCAATAAAAATACATAAGGTATAACATGCTATAAGATGCCCTAATCCAAGATTTCATAACATTACAATGCATATAACTTCCAAAATCATCAAGATAAATATCTAGGTCACAATTAGAGTTGTAAATGAAGTACTGTATAAATTAACCCAAAAGCCTCAACAACATTATATTATGGCCATTTGGACCAGAAAATCACTTTGCCCAAACTTGATTTGAAGTTAAGTTGATAGCTTAATAATTAAAATTAAGGTTGGTGACCTAAACTAGGGTTAGGGTTTTAGGTAGGCTAAAGGTCTCCAAATACCCTAAAATTTTGACCAGAGGACTTTTGTAATACCCCGAAACTCAAAAGAGGGACGGGTGATGTTTTAAGTCCAGTTTGGTTTTAGGAGCAGGTGTCACGGGCGTGTCACGGGCGTGTCACGGGCGTGTCACGGGCGTGTCACGGGCGTGTCACGGGCGTGTCACGGGCGTGTCACGGGCGTGTCACGGGCGTGTCACGGGCGTGTCACGGGCGTGTCATGGGCGTGTCACGGGCGTGTCACGGGCGTGTCACGGGCGTGTCACGGGCGTGTCACGGGCGTATCACGGGCGTGTCACGGGCGTATCACGGGCGTGTCACGGGCGTGTCACGGGCGTGTCACGGGCGTGTCACGGGCATGACACAGGCGTGTTCGGCCTCGAGTCGTGCGGTCGACGCTTTGGCGGTCGACGCTAGTCGAGTCGTAGAACACGGCCTAGGACACTGGCGTGTCCCAGGCCGTGTCACTCCAGGGATTTTGCAAGTGTGGTACACGGGTCATGACACGGGCACAGACACGGGCGTGTCAAGTTTGACACGGGCGTGTCTGATGCCGTGTCACAAGGCCGTGTACCTCTCTGACTGCGAAATGTTGGTCGAGAGCACACGGGGGGCGTGACACGGGTCCCGACACGGGCATGTCGCAGGTGACACGGGCGTGTCGGAGGCCGTGTCAAAGTCCGTGTGCTGGTTTTTCGACTCGATTGAGACGGCGAATGGGTGACACGGCCAGGCACACGGCCATGTTGCAACCCGTGTTCGGCCCAGATTTTGTGATTTTAGGACGAATCGTGGCCGTCCGTTTCTTTGATTGAGATCCAATGGCTGGGGGCTAGATCTGAGGGATTAAACTCGGGAATAGGGTTTGAAACCCTCACATTTCTCCTATCTTTATCTCTCTTGATTCTAGAGAGAAGGGAGAGCAAGGAGGAGGAAGAAGGCCAAGATCTGGCCGCCGGCGAAGCTTCGGAGGTCCGTTTCGCGAGCGGAGTTCAGATCCGCGAAGGTGGGAGCGTTGCGGTGGTTTTCAACTGAGCAAATCTTCTCCATGGCTAGGAAGAGGGGACGGAAGGTAACGACACTTCTCCTCTCGGTTTTTAGGATTTAGGATGCATGAATAACATCCCCTTCCTTTCGTATTTTGAGCGCCGAATCTCTCAAATGAGAGGGATTCGTGTAGCCTAGGTTCAAGGGAACCTCCGGGTTGAGTATGTTCATCCCGGCATGCTTTGCATTAGAGATCCGCTCCGTTAGCGGATTAGGCATTATGGGTGAAGCCGTGGTCGCGACCGTTAGTCCGACCCGGTGATGTTGCATAGCGAGCTTCGGGGATTCGGTAGAAATCCGTTGCGGCAATACGTCGTTGTATGTATGTGTTTTCCCCCTTACATTTGAGTGAGTACTCGTGGTCGGAACCGGACAAGGTTAGCTCCGTGTTGTGCGGTAGATGATTTCCTTGGAGCATGGGAAAGACACGGTGCGAATGGTGATTGGGGTGGGGAAACCTTTGTTTGTGTTGTGCAAAGGCGCGGCTATGTCTCCGTGGTCGGCTGGCTATCCCGTGACGCGCAAGTCATGTGGGGGAAGTGTCCCGACGAGACTAGCCCCTTGTGTCGACTGACGAGAATGTCGAGCGGAGGACAAGCCCGGGCAATGTGGCCATGAGCGGGTGGGGTCCAGCAAGGCTTCTTAGAATCGATCAGTGTGAGACGGAACCCTGACGTGCGAAGTCAAAAGGTGCGGGCAAGCCCCGGGGTATATGACCCTTGTGCGGGTGGGGCCTTTGCAAGGTTCTGTGTGACGGCGTTTGTGCCGTTAGGGACATGGTGGTTCCCTTGTGTTTGCGGCTTTAAGCCAATGGGGAAACGGAAGTACCCAGTGTTTTATGTTGTGCTAGATGCATACGAGCTAGGATGCCTTGGGTGAAACCCGGGTTGCATTCATGTTGCATAGTAGGCCCCTTTCACTTTGTACAAAACGTAGAGAACATGTATGCTGTATGAGACATCCAAGCCTGTTTTACCGCTTTAATATATATGCTCTTTTGGTATACGAAGTGCTAACTCGCAGGTGGAGTAGTACCCCGGGGTCCGTTAGGGACGGCTGGGAGGAGATGTGTTTATTACATAATAGAGGCCAGCCTTTGCTGACCCACGTTACTTCAAATTCTTACAGGGCAAGGATCGCATGCAGGAGCTAGCGCGCCGGGCGAAAAGCCCTAAGCCTCATGAAGTGTTGCTGTGCTTGGTTTCTCCTTTTGTGTTTGCTACTTTTGTTATGTTTATGTCCGGCTTGCATGCCGAGGTAGCCTAGGAGTGCTTGACACATTTATATGTTATGGACTATTATTGTGTAAGGCCTTAAGGCCATTTGATACTCTATCGTTAGTGGATAACTTCTGTCGGTTTGTTCTGTTTCCGCTGTGTTTGTCTGGAGTTTTTGAGATTGGGTAGTTTCATATCATCTTTTAATACTAAAGCTGTGGCATCCGTATGTTGTGGGGCCCCGGCCGGATCCATATTATATGGTCTTTATAGGGGAGGTGTTACAATTTGGTATCAGAGGGAGGTTCGCGTTCCAGTGAGAAGTTTCGCGGTCGAAAGTATAAGTCGAGTCGCGTATTAGAAGTTATCCATATAGGAGTGTCGCAGGACCATGAGTGTCCTTGTGTTCGAGTCTTGCAATTAAAGACTGATTTGCGTTTTCTTGTTTGTGTTTAGAGTGCAAGCAACGAGGCTGGGACCTCGAGGCCAAGAGAAGAGCTCTCGGCAAGTAGTGCGACTGCGCAAGGTCCGCTAGGGATGGGGGTCACACCGATCGACTTCTGCCGTATGCTTGCAGAAGCGATGGTGGCGGCCCAAGCTGCAGCGACAGCACAGGTAGCAGCTCCCGTTGCTACCCCGGACACGGCAACGACCGTGCCGGTTGAGGAAGTCAGGCGGGCAGAGCCGCAGGCTGAGAGAGTGGTTGTCGGGCATGGGGACCGGCAAATGAAGTACTTTCTGAGCTTCCACCCTCCTACCTTCAAGGGAATCGGCACGCCCACAGATGCAGAGGATTGGTGGGCTAGAATTCAGGAGCTTCTGAGGGAGGCAGAGGCGCCCGAAGAGAAAAAGGCAGAGTTCGCAGCCTTCATGTTGGAGGGAGATGCCAAGTTATGTTGGGTGAGCCACAGTGGCCGGCAATTTTTAGGACGCACACCGTCCATCGAGGAATTTGGGAATGCCTTCCTGAAGAAGTACATTCCCGCCTCAACGAGGTTAGCCCTCCAGAGGCAGTTCCTACATCTGGTGCAGCGAGACAAGTCAGTGGATGAGTATGTTCAGGAATTTACTCGCTTGGGTCGTTATACAGGGACGCCCATGGCAGACGATGAAGAGAGGGACAATCTCTTCTATCATGGATTGAGGGAGAATCTAAGACAACCCCTCATATCGATGAAACGTGTGGGCTTCAACGAATTGGTGGAGGCGGCCCGAATTTTGGAGAGTGACATGGAGCGATCCCAGCGTCGCAAGGGTTTCACACCCAAGCAGGGGGAGGAGAAGAAGCTTGCTCAGTCCCATGGAAAGACGGAAGGGAGCCGATGGAAGAAGAAGCCTTCCCCATATAAGTCGGGCGAGAAAAGTAATTGGACGTCCGGAGGGTCACGCTCTAAGGGCCCTCAGACATTCTATAGTTGTGGCAAGCCGGGCCACATAGCAAGATTTTGTACCCAAGGGGGCACTGAGCAAGAGCCAAGGCAGGAGCAAACTGTGCGCTCCGGCCCCAGTGCCGCAGAGAAAGGGAAGATGGCGGAGTCGAGTGCTTCTCGGTTTCAACCAGTGCAGCCAAGGGCCTACAACCTTGGGCAACAAGAAGCAATTCGTCAACCCAATGTGGTGACAGGTACGAGGGTTCAACCTGCACCTTAGATTCCTGTCTTTCAAGCCTTTATGTTTGTTGCATGTGTGTAGGCTTTGTAATGGTATCTGGGTACCCCGCTAGGGTACTCTTTGATACAGGAGCGTCGCACTCCTTCCTTGCGGAAGGCTTTATCCGGAGGATCGGAGTGGAGTCTTTCTCGACGGACTCCGAGTTGAAAGTGCGCTTGCCTAATGGGTCATCTATGACTACTAGGGCTAGAGGCCGGATTTGTTGGAGTCTTGAGGGAGTCGACTTCTTATTGGTAGCGGCGATCTTGCCGTTGTCCGAGTTTGATGTGATTTTGGGGATGGAATGGCTAGCGGAGTAGCGTGCCAGTATCGACTGTTTGTCCAAGGTGGTAACCCTGAGGGGCGTGGGGCAAGCGGAAGTCAAGTTTGAAGGCCTGCATGGAGTGTCCTGTTCCCTAGTTTCGGCACTTCAGTTAGTGCGAGCTGTTAACCAGGGAGGTGTAGCTCTAGTAGCATTGTTGGAGGTTAGCCTCTCTAGGCTGTCTCTAGGAGAAGTGCCCGTGGTGGCAGAGTTTGGAGATGTATTTCCCGAGGAGTTACCGGGAGCACCTCCTCGGCGGGAGATTGATTTCTCCATCGAGTTGGTGCCCGAGGCTAGACCAGTGTCGCGTCCACCCTTCAGGATGGCACCAAAGGAGTTGGCCGAGCTCAAGGTTCAGTTGCAGGAGCTTTTGGAGCAAGGGTATATCAGGCCCAGCTCTTCACCGTGGAGTGCGCCGGTGTTATTCGTAAAGAAGAAGGACGGTAGTATGCGTCTGTGCATAGACTACCGAGAGTTGAACAAATTGACTGTCAAGAATAAGTATCCGATTCCTCTGATAGACGATCTCTTCGACTAGTTGGTGGGGTTAGTGGTGTACTCTAAGTTGGACCTGAAGTCCGGGTATTATCAGTTGCGGATTCGTGACGAAGACATACCCAAGACCGCGTTTGGTACGAGGTATGGTCATTTTGAGTTCTCGGTGATGCCGTTCGGGCTGATGAACGCGCCGTCCGTGTTCATGGACTTGATGAACCGAGTGTTTCGCGAATATTTGGACTGGTTCGTAGTCGTCTTTATCAATGACATATTGGTGTATTCCAAGTCGGAAGCGGAGCACGAGTCGCACTTGCGGACAGTGTTGCAAGTATTGAGAGAGAACCAGCTTTATGCGAAGTTCTCTAAGTGCGAGTTCTGGTTGGAGAAAGTGGCATTTCTAGGCCATGTGATTAGTGGGGATGGGGTGGCGGTAGATCCAACGAAAGTAGAAGCCATCAGAGAGTGGCCAGTTTTGAGGACCGTGGCGGAAGTCCGAAGTTTTCTTGGACTAGCCGGGTACTACCGAAGGTTTGTGGAAAACTTTTCGCGGATAGCTCTACCCCTCACTTCACTAACTCGCAAGGTTCAGAAGTTTGTATGGTCACAAGAGTGCAACGAGGCGTTTGAAACCCTGAAGGAAAGGCTAATGACAGCGCCGATCCTAAGTCTACCAAAGGGGACCGAAGGGTTCCAGATTTTCGGCGACGCATCTGGATGTGGTTTATGGTGCGTGTTGGTGCAGCATGGTAGTGTGATAGCTTTTGGGTCGAGGCATTTGAAGCCTCATGAGAGAAATTACCCCGTCCATGATTTGGAGTTGGCGGCGGTAATTTTTGCTTTGAAGTTGTGGAGGCACTACGTTTATGGTGCAAAGGTGGAGATCTTCACGGACCACAAGAGTCTGAAGTATCTCCTAGATCAGAAGGACCTAAATATGCGGCAGCGTAGGTGGGTCGAGTTCCTGGGGGACTACGAGGTGGCGATTCAGTACATGCCAGGGAAAGCCAATGTGGTGGCAGATGCTTTGAGTAGGAAATACTCGGGGCAAGGAAATTGGATTGAAGCTCACGATGAGCGGTTAAGGCGGGACTGGGAGTCCCTTGGTTTGGAATGTGTGGCAAGAGGCGAGTCTAGCGTGGCTCGACTAAATTGGATTGAGATGCAGAGTGACTTATGCGATCGTATTCGGGAAGCGACCCAGGTAGATGCGGAGTTCCAACCTTTTGTGGAGGAAGCTCTAAAGGGCGAGGGTAGCGCCTGGGAGATGGTTGATGGGATTCTGAGGAAGGGCGGAAGGATTTGTGTACCGCAGTTCGGTAAGCTCCGCGAGGAGTTGATGTTTGAGTCCCACTTCACTAAGTACTCCATTCACCCGGGTAGTACAAAGATGTACTTGGACTTGAAGAAGTCCTATTGGTGGCCTGGGATGAAGCGGGACGTAGCTTTGTGTGTGAGTCGGTACCAAACTTGTGCCTTGGTGAAGGCCGAGTGTCAGAAGCCGGGCGGGTTCTTGAAGCCTCTTCCAATCCCCGAATGGAAATTTGATGACATCTCCATGGACTTTGTGCATGGGTTGCCAATATTGCAGCAGGGTAATGATGCCATTTGGGTGATCGTGGACCGCCTGACCCAAGTGGCACATTTCATCCCAAACCGGAAGGAGGACGGTGTGGAAAAGTTGGTGGAGTTGTACGTCCGCAATATTGTACGACTTCATGGGATTCCGAAGAGTATAGTCAGCGACCGGGATGGACGTTTCACGTCTAAGGATTGGTGGTTAGTGCAGAAGAGCTTGGGCACAAAACTCAAGTTCAGTACGGCTTTTCATCCTCAAACTGATGGGCAAACTGAGAGAACGAACCGTACTTTGGAAGATATGTTAAGGATGTGTACTCTCGACTTCGGCAAGAAGTGGGAGGATCACCTCTTCATGGTGGAGTTTGCGTATTACAATTGTTACCAAGCTAGTATCAAGATGGCGCCATACGAAGCTCTGTATGGGAGGCGGTGTCGAACACCGATGTCTTGGACAGAGGCGGGAGACACCAAGCTTTTGGGGAAAGAAGCGGTAGCCGACGCTAGTGAGCTAGTGCGGACCATCCAAGAGCGCATGAAGGTAGCTCAAGATCGGCAGTCGAAGTATTTCAATGCTCGCCACAGGCATGTGGAATTCGCTGTGGGCAACTGGGTGTATCTTAAGATCAAGCCGTTCAAGTGTGTTTCGTGAATTCGCCGACTCAAGAAGCTGAGTCCGAGATTTTTGGGACCATTCAAGGTCATCGAGCGAGTGGGAGAGGCAGCGTACCGGTTGGCGTTGTCCACAGAGCTAAGTGGATTGCATGACATTTTTCACGTCTCGGTCCTGAGGAAAGCGTTGTTAGAAGCTAGCGTGGTGATTGAGCCGACGGCGGTGCCGGTAGAGGAAGACTTGAGGACGCGAGTTCGTCCAATCGGGATAGAAGACTCAGAGGTTCGGCAATTGCGGAACAAGGAGGTCAGACTCGTAAAGGTCCGTTGGGACAACTGTGGTTGCGAGGAGCTCTCATGGGAGCGAGAGCAGGCCATGCTAGAGGAGTACCCCGAGCTTTTCTCCTCAGGTACTATTTAGTTTTGTTTACCTTCCATGTTTTAAATTTCGGGACGAAATTCTTTTAAGGGGGAGAGAGTTGTAATACCCCGAAACTCAAAAGAGGGACGGGTGATGTTTTAAGCCCAGTTTGGTTTTAGGAGCAGGTGTCACGGGCGTGTCACGGGCATGTCACAGGCGTGTCACGGGCGTGACACAGGCGTGTTCGGCCTCGGGTCGTGCGGTCGACGCTTTGGCGGTCGATGCTAGTCGAGTCGTAGAACACGGTCTAGGACACGGGCGTGTCCCAGGCCGTGTCACTCCAGGGATTCTGCAAGTGTGGTACACGGGCCGTGACACGGGCACAGACACGGGCATGTCAAGTTTGACACGGGCGTGTCTGATGCCGTGTCACAAGGCTGTGTACCTCTCTAACTGCGAAATGTTGGTCGAGAGCCCACGGGGGGCGTGATACGGGTCCCGACACGGGCGTGTCGCAGGTGACACGGGCGTGTCGGAGGCCGTGTCAAAGGCTGTGTGCTGGTTTTTCGACTCGATCGAGACGGCGAATGGGTGACACGGCCAGGCACACGGCCGTGTTTCAACCCGTGTTCGGCCCAGATTTTGTGATTTTAGGCCGAATCGTGGCCGTCCGTTTCTTTGATTGAGATCCAACGGCTGGGGGCTAGATCTGAGTGATTAAACTCGGGAATAGGGTTTGAAACCCTCACTTTTCTCCTATCTTTATCTCTCTTAATTCTAGAGAGAAGGGAGAGCAAGGAGGAGGAAGAAGGCCAAGATCCGGCCGCCGGCGAAGCTTCAGAGGTCCGTTTCGCGAGCGGAGTTCAGATCCGCGAAGGTGGGAGCGTTGCGGTGGTTTTCAATCGAGCAAATCTTCTCCATGGCTAGGAAGAGGGGACGGAAGGTAACGACACTTCTCCTCTCGGTTTTTAGGATTTAGGATGCATGAATAGCATCCCCTTCCTTTCGTATTTTGTGCGCCGAATCTCTCAAATGAGAGGGATTCGTGTAGCCTAGGTTCAAGAGGAATCTCCGAGTTGAGTATGTTCATCCCGGCATGCTTTGCATTAGAGATCCGCTCCGTTAGCGGATTAGGCATTGTGGGTGAAGCCGTGGTCGCGACCGTTAGTCCGACCCGGTGATGTTGCATAGCGAGCTTCGGGGATTCGGTAGAAATCCGTTGCGGCAATACGCCGCTGTATGTATGTGTTTTCCCCCTTACATTTGAGTGAGTACTCGTGGTCGGAATCGGACAAGGTTAGCTCCGTGTTGTGCGGTAGATGATTTCCTTGGAGAACGGGAAAGACACGGTGCGAATGGTGATTGGGGTGGGGAAACCTTTGTTTGTGCTGTGCAAAGGCGCGGCTATATCTCCGTGGTCGGCTGGCTATCCCATGACGCGCAAGTCATGTGGGGGAAGTGTCCCGGCGAGACTATCCCCTTGTGTCGACTGACGAGAATGTCGAGCGGAGGACAAGCCCGGGCAATGTGGCCATGAGCGGGTGGGGTCCAGCAAGGCTTCTTAGAATCGGTCAGTGTGAGACGGAACCCTGACATGCAAAGTCAGAAGGTGCGGGCAAGCCCCGGGGTATATGACCCTTGTGCGGGTGGGGCCTTTGCAAGGTTCCGTGTGACGGAGTGTGTGCCATTAGGGACATGGTGGTTCCCTTGTGTTTGCGGCTTTAAGTTAATGGGGAAACGGAAGTACCCAGTGTTTGATGTTGTGCTAGATGCATACGAGCTAGGGTGCCTTGGGTGAAACCCGGGTTGCATTCATGTTGCATAGTAGGCCCTTTTCACTTTGTACAAAACGTAGAGAACATGTATGCTGTATGAGACATCCAAGCCTGTTTTACCGCTTTAATATATATGCTCTTTTGGTATACGAAGTGCTAACTTGCAGGTGGAGTGGTACCCCGGGGTCCGTTAGGGACGGCCGGGAGGAGATGTGTTTGTTACACAGTAGGGGTCAGCCTTTGCTGACCCACGTTACTTCAAATCCTTACAGGGCAAGGATCGCATGCAGGAGCTAGCGCGCCGGGCGAAAAGCCCTAAGCCTCATGAAGTGTTGCTGTGCTTGGTTTCTCCTTTTGTGTTTGCTACTTTTGTTATGTTTATGTCCGGCTTGCATGCCGAGGTAGCCTAGGAGTGCTTGGCACATTTATATGTTTTGGACTATTATTGTGTAAGGCCTTAAGGCCATTTGATACTCTATCGTTAGTGGATAACTTCTGTCGGTTTGTTCTGTTTCCGCTGTGTTTGTCTGGAGTTTTTGAGATTGGGTTATTTCATATCATCTTTTAATACTAAAGCTGTGGCGTCCGTATGTTGTGGGGCCCCGGCCGAACCCATATTATATGGTCTTTATAGGGGAGGTGTTACAACTTTAGTACCTTTATGGTCCTCTTCACCAAATTTAAAGTCAATCCAAGGTCATTTGATTGCATGACCTTCACAACCCTAAAAATCCCCATTAAGGGACCTACACTAGGATTCTAGGGCTACCCTATCCCAAACAACCCCAAATTACATTGGAGGGTGTTTCATGCCCCAAACAGCCAGTGGACAAAATATCAGCCTCTGTTGAGGTTTTTTGACCACTCAAATCCCAAAAGGAATGAATTGACCTAATTAACCCTATAAGGGCCAACCTAGGGTCGAGTTAAAACTCCATCAAAACATTTCCAAATGACGTGGAATTTTTACCAGAGTTCTAACATTCCCCCTAAGATCTCCCACCAGAATTTGGGGGGATTTTGAGGTGTTTAAGATACCTAACTAAATTATACATGAATTATTAAATATTTACAAAAACTATAGAAAATTATTCTCCAAAAATTCTGATTTTTGGATAAGACCTAGGTATGGGTTATAATAGCCCATACCCCAAATTTCAATTCATTTGGATGTCTGGATTGATGTGGGCATCCAAATCAATCTCAGGAGAACCCTATGGATAGACCTCACCTAAATGTGTGTTGTGGTCTAACCAGGACTCAAAATTGAGTGAAATTAATTTTGAATTAAACTAGACTTCAAGGGCTACATTTTCTATGTTGATCACTTTTTAGGTTTCAGCCCCTACGTGCTACCATTTTCAGTTTAAACTTAGTGTACAGTAAAAGGAATTAATTTCTAATTATACAATATATAATATGTTAAAATAACACTGTTCATCTTCTTCTTTATCCGAACCCGAATAGAACCAGAAAAACAACTATTCCTGTAGCTTTTCTAAAGCTATTTCCCGGCAACCCAGCCGTCTTCCTGGCCGGCCACCACCACCACCTTTGTTGAGGTGAGGGCTACCATCGGGCGGCGGCACGGCCGCCAGAGAGGCGGTTTCCGGCGAACCCGCCACCATGAAATTTCGGAAAAATCATGGAAACGCTCACCCGATCCAGCTCTTTTGAGCCCGATATCTCTCCTAATGATTTCTAAGATCTATCCATAGAAGAAGAGGTAGAGGAGGACCTTATTCGAGGTTTGGAGTCGAGCCGATCGTCGGGATGCTATTTGCGCAGTGGTGGCGTTGCCGGAATTCTTCAACAGCAAGATAATGAGCTCTAGCTTTATATGGCAAGGGTGAAACCTTCTATCTAAGTCTAGGGAGTCTTTTATAGGAGAACAAGGCTGCGGGAGGGAGTAGAAACGGTCCAGCCATTAGTGCCTCTTACATGCAAGCTTTGGCCATGGTGGAGGGGAGCTGAAACGACTTGTAACAGCTGGAGGAGGGATGGAAACTCATCCTCTCCCTGAGAGGAGTTGAATCCAGCCATGAAAGGGAAGGGGGAAGGCCATGACATCAAATGCCATTGATGGCCATGAAGCCTAGCTCTCGACCATGGCCGTCACTGCTCCTTTTGCCAAAACCGACGGTCCACGTGGCACAGCTTTACTTGACCGGTCAACCTTCTTAAAATAAGACTTAACTAAGTCTTAATAAGATAAAACTGCCCAAAAATGCATTCTGGCCCACTTCCTAGACCGTCCCGATTCAGCTGAACCAGCACACAGCCAAAAAAAAGATGCCAGAAAAATTCTAAGTAAAATGGCGTTGAGTGAGCTCTACTCACTCAACGCCATCCATGCTATGGCGTTGAGTGAGCTCAGCTCACTCAATGCCATCCCAGTTACGGCGTTTAGTGAGCTATGCTCACTCAACGCCATTAGAATGGCTTCCCAGACTATGGCGTTGAGTGAGCTCAGCTCACTCAATGCCATCCGGATTATGGCATTGAGTGAGCTTTGCTCACTCAATGCCATCCAGAATAAGCCCCTTTTAAACGATGGCGTTGAGTGAGCTAAGCTCACTCAACACCATCTAGATTATGGCTTTGAGTGAGCTTAGCTCACTCAACGTCGTCCAGGTTATGGCGTTGAGTGAGCTTAGCTCACTCAACGCCATCCAGATTATGGCTTTGAGTGAGATGAGCTCACTCAATGCCGTCCAGGTTATGGCATTGAGTGAGCTCAGCTCACTCAACGCCGTCAAGATTATGGCTTTGAGTGAGCTTAGCTCACTCAATGCCGTCCAGGTTATTACGTTGAGTGAGCTTAGCTCACTCAACTCCGTTTAGATTATGGCTTCGAGTGAGCTTAGCTCACTCAACGCTGTCCAGGTTATGGCGTTGAGTGAGCATAGCTCACTCAATGCCGTCCAGATTATGGCTTTGAGTGAGCTCAGCTCACTCAACGCCATCCAAACCACGGCGTTGAGTGAGCTTAGCTGACTCAATGCCATTCCATGGTCACGGGCGTGACGAATCGGTCACGGACGTGTCTGACCTATGTTGAAATTTCTGAGCTCAACGATCGTCTTCCTGAGGTCGACGATCGTCGAAGGGGGTCACGTCCTAGTTCACGGGCGTGACGGGTCGGTCACGGGTGTGACCACCCCTTAACTCAAAATCTTGGTCGACAAACTTCAATTCCTGGGCTTCCTATGGTTCTGTTAAGAAAAAACCACTCCCAGGGGTCTAGTTGGAAATGGGATGTTACAAATCCCAATAAACAAAACAAAGATTTCGTCCCCGAAATCAAGGTTAAGCCTACGGGACTCCTATCGGGAGAAAGGCTTGTAACATCCCATGAGAGTTGAGAGATTTACATCTCTACGTTACATTTGCTATGTGAGGTTTTAAGGTGATTTTCAAATATAAGACCAATTCGTCCAGTTGACTAGGTATATACCCCAATAAACAAAAGATTAGCCTCTATTCTTGAAATTTAAGTCCTATTGGTTTAAAATAGGAACGCAAATTGATTGTCCAGAGGGGTTGTGAGGTATACCTGTCCAAAAAGCTCCGGATACTTTTGTCGCATCAAGTCCTGTGGCTCCCATGTATTCTCCTCCTGCCCATGCTTGTTCCACAGAACCTTGACTAATGGAACCTTCTTCCGTCACAAGACCCGTACTGCCGTGCCATCGATCCTGATCGGCTCCAAGTGAACTGACCAGTCGGAAGCTACCGGTCCATTTGTGGTCAAAATCTGTTGCTCCGGGCGCAGTAGAGCCCTCCTAAGTGAAGAAACGTGGAATACGTCGTGCAGAGCTGCCAGCTCTGGTGGCAATTCCAACCTGTAAGCTAGGGGCCCGATCCGCTCCAAGATCCTGTAAGGGCCCATATACCTAGGGCTGAGCTTCTTCCTCCGACCACGCACCCATGAAACTCCATGCATGGGCCGGATCTTCAAAAACACTCGGTCCCCCACCTGAAACTCCACCTGACGATGCTGGGCGTCATAATACTTAGCCTGTCTGCTCTGCGCTTCTAACATCCTGTCTCTGATCAGTCTCACCTGAGCCTCGGTGTCTTCGACAAAATCCGATCCCAACACCTTCAGATCCTCATCCTGAATCCAAGAAAGCGGGGTCCTGCATCTCCTTCCATACAAGGCTTCGTAAGGCGCCATCCTTATGCTGGACTGGTAGCTGTTGTTATAGGAGAACTCGACCAGGGGTAGGAGCTTCTCCCATGGTTCCCTGTGGTCAAAAATGCATAGCCTCAGAAGATCTTCCAGCGTCCGATTGGTGCATTCTGTCTGCCCATCCGTCTGGGAATGGAATGTGGTGCTGAAGGTCAATCGCGTGCCTAAGTAAGCCTGCACGGATCTCCACTCCCAGGAAGTCAACCGGCCATCCTGATCCGACACGATCGTATTGGGCACCCCGTGGTATTGAACAAACTGCTCCACAATCTCCGCACTAGTACCCCCACAGAGTCATCCTTCTTGATCAGAATGAATCTGGCCACCTTCGTCAACCGATCGACGATGACCCAAATCGAGTCGTTTCTCGTCCGTGATCGGGGAAGTCCATGAATAAAATCCATCGCGATGTCCTCAAATTTCCACTCCGGGGGTACATATTCTGAGATACATCATCCTTCTGATGATACAACATACGATTAAATCTTTACCTTCTCAGATATAATGAATCTTGTTACCCGTCATCTAATTTCACGTGATAATAGTTAATTCTCGTAATTACTCCGTCTTATTACCATGTTATTGTCTTGGTAACGCTACGGGTCATCATTCCAAACATGTTTTTTACAAAAATCTTATGTTCGCCCGAATAACGTCGAATTATATCGACTTCAATCTCACCGTGTTTGTTACGCCACTTTCCCTTAACTAGGTCCAAGGGAACCCAAGCCTATACTAATTTGCCTAATAAACAAAAGTTTAGCCCCCAATAAACAAAAGATAAGCCCCTACCTATCTTGGGCTAAGTATCTTTTATATTACTATGTTACATCTGTCCTAGCTGGGTGACAAATCCCTAGGGCAACAATCTTCGACTTGGGGTTCCACCCTGAAACTCGTTAATATACTCCATACTTAAACTCTCTGAGTCACATTTACGACAACCTTATCCGGGTCAAAATGTTCCCAATCCCAAATGAGTATCTTCCGAACTTGAATTCCTATCCGACCCTCAGTGTTTGTCTCGGTGGTTGCCTCTAGGTAATTTTATTACCGGTATTGAGGGTTAAGACTACTTGTCTTTTACCATTCTGCTAATGTATTATTGGTCTCAATTCTCCTTAAAGTAGTCTACCGCTTTGAATAATCCTTGATTGGGATAGTATGGACACCTGAGTTTACGTCTTAGGTAGTCATTCTCGTGCTAAACCCCTCCTTTATTCTCTTTGGGTATGTCCTTACCTTAACCAAATTCATACCCAAGGTCTATTTTGAACTAGGGCATACTATAAATTGTCATGGTTAGTCACGAGTCCTAGTTGGTTGAGTCTAACTCATTGGTTAGAGGGTTATAAGATGAGATCTTCGCAGCTGGAGGTGTTCCCTACTGGGAGTAGGGTTTGCCGCAGTCTACAAAGAGGAATTCCAATTAATGATGAAGTGGACTTTCACATGTGATTTCCCTTATGGGCACACCACTGCTTCCGCTGCTTAGTTTGTAACCAAACTAAACTCGAGCGGGGGTGACCCAGGGTTAGTGGATTGCTACTTTTCTGATTGAGGTTCCCTCTGATACCACTTGTAAGACCCCATTTTTTTTCTTTTAAACACTGGGGTCTTATGCCCAGAACTGCCGCTTTGTGGTGACACCATCACGCCCGGGAAGGTCGTCACTACAAAATGCCAATCCTGCCGGCCAAATCGATCGCAAAACAGTAGCATAAGTAATTATAAACTAGTCCACCATAATCACATGTATATATATATAAAAATCTCCACGAAGGGAGAGTCAACAATAATAATAATCAGAGTACAAAAGGAGGGCTTAAGCCCAGTACATGTAATCCTCACTACAAGTCATTCGCGAAAGTAAAACCAAAACTAAGCATCACCGTAACTGTCACTGTACCGAGAGAACCCAAGCTAGATTGTCCCATCTCCACCGACTCCGTACTCTGCTGGTGCTGCATCTCTGGGTGCTTCTTCCTTTTTGGCCTGCAGTCGCCGCCTCGCAATCCACGTCTGCGTCTACGTCTTTGGCCTACTGGCTGCTGAGCTGGTGGGATCCCACCCATCAAGGGGCATTTGACCCGTGTATGTCCCGGCTGGTGACAATGGTAACACGTTCACGGGGTCAACTCTGTCAGAAACTGCAAAACCCGTGACCCTTCCATATGGTACACCTAAAATGTTGTGGTTCGAAAACCGTTAGTCTAAAAGACTAAGCCATATCATCCCCTACCCCTTCCCCCATGGATCCTAGGTACCGAGCGGAGAGGAAGAAAGGGAAGGACATGAAGGTGGAGAATAAGTCAAAATCAGGTGATAGCAGACCTATGCTAGCAATTCCATAGTAAATATGACAAAAGCATAAAGTAGGAAATGTAACCTTAACTTATGCAGAAGCGCATAAGCCAAGGGATCTTTTGCAGGGCTCCCATCGTATAAAGTGTCTCATACCACTTATACGTTGGGGTGTCGGTTATCAAACAGCAAGGAGTAGCAAGTAATTAAAAGCACAAGAAATATAACCATTGATTTATAGGGATTACCCCTATAGACCAAGGGGTCGTTTTGCAGGGCCTATCGTATAAAACGACCCATACCATTTTATACGATAGGTGGCAATATTTATGCTACGACACGCAAATATGCTATGGAATGCACAAGCAAGTGCAACACACTCACACGACTCTATGCGCACAGACCTTTAGTTCCCCCTGTTCGGGCAGCTAGCTTCACCCCCAGGAACCTCCGTAGTGGCAAACGGAGACAGTGGGTCGGGCCCCCCACTCCTAGGCGGGTAACCACACTACCAGGCCTAGCCCTTCCATACGCCCCTAGAAGAACACAACCTAGAGTATCCGCGTAGTAGTGCTGGCTATATCCACCAGGCTTTCTTTGGCTAAGTGTCCCACACCGCTGAGTCAACGTACCGACGTCGGTGTGATCGATCGTCTAGTACCGATGACCCACCACTTTTATGCACATGCAATCATGACAGTTATATTTGTACAAGTTCTCATATTACCGAGCTTCCAGCTCTCTAGGCTACTAAACATATACCAAGTCCCCGAGCATCCCGCTCCCTGGACTTCCAAATTCATACCAAGTCCCTGAGCATCCAGCTCCTCGGACTTCCCAATCACAAACCAGACCATTGACATTACTAGTAGGCCCTTAGACCACGGACCTACTCTACCCATTCCATGCCAATTATTCTTCCTAAGTGTACAAGTGTAGGTGTGAGGTGCAACTATTATTAGGGTTACTCTTGATCATTTTATTCCTAAGATTTAAGGTTAACCTTGGACTTCCCGAGATTTACCCGGAGAAGGGCTCGCAGCGGTACTAGGAACTATGATGGGGTGAATCCCAAAGCTCCCTTTCGAAGGCACTTATTGTAATTGATTGGTTCCCTTAACCCATTCCCTTCTCATATTACAGTGGGCTAATCCTAGGGTGACTTTGACTCTTCCTCTTCTCGGGGAGGACGATCTTCCGTCGAACCCGAACACCACTTAACACTAGTCAATCTCACACCCTACCCGTCCTGACTTCCAATAATGAACTTGATTTAACTCACGTTATCCAAACCAACAAACTACCAAAATTCTATTTCCCAAGTTCATTACCCACTCTAGTTCAGCTTCTGCAGTTTTACTAAACGCAGACCATCCTAAGCTTTACGAGGTATGCAAGGGGTGGTACTCCAAATTGTCTTCCGAATCTCCTATAATATTTACTGGAGGTCTACCACGACATAATTAGTCTAAATCAAGAAAATAAAATTTTTCCTATTTCATCTGGCATTTAATTTATTTATTCTCAGCCTCCCAATGCCCTAGTATGAACAAGAAGTACACTAATGAGCCAACAATAAATCACCATAAAATCAGTAAAAATCTAATGAGGCATTTAAGCAGTAATTCCAAATTTTGAGAAACTTCAGAGGTGTTTAGGCCTACATTTCCTAATTTACCATTTTAGGCCACTTTTACTATATTGTGAAGGAAGTACTATAAATTTATTTCTAAAAATCACAATAAAATTATAGAAGCTTTATGGTGACCAAAAACAATCATAAACCAAGTCCCATAATTTTTATCCAATATTTGGGCTCTGAATTTATTTTAATGTTAAACACAAATTTTCCTATCTTAGAGAAGGAGGTACTAATTTCAATCATCTAAAAATCCATTGAAATTTACAGGATTACTATCATAACCTGAAACACCCACTGACCAAATTTCATAATTTTCCAAATAGTAATTGGGCATTATTTGTATTTTTGACTACATATCACAATTACTATATTAAAGAATAAAGTACCCAAAATAATCAGATAAAACTCTCAAGAAAATACATAAGGTATAACATGCTATAAGATGCCCTAATCCAAGATTTCATAACATTACAGTGCATATAACTTCCAAAATCATCAAGATAAATATCTAGGGCACAATTATAGTTGTAAATGAAGTACTGTATAAATTAACCCAAAATCCTTAAAAAAATTATATTATGGTCATTTGGACTAGAAAATCACTTTGCCCAAACTTTACTTGATTTGAAGTTCAGTTGATAGCTTAATAATTCAAATTAAAGTTGGTGACCTAAACTAGGGTTAGGGTTTTAGGTAGGCTAAAGGTCTCCAAATTCCCTAAAATTTTGACCAGAGGAATTTATTCCCCTTTATGGTCCTCTTCACTAAATTTCAAGTCAATTCAAGGTCATTTGACCCCATGACCTTCACAACCCTAAAAATCCCCATTAAGGGACCTACCCTAGGGTTCTAGGGCTACCCTATCCAAAACAATCCCAAATTACATTTGAGGGTGTGTCATGCCCTAAACAGCCAGTGGAAAAAATATCAGCCTCTGTTGAGGTTGTTTGACCACTCAAATCCCAAAAGGAATGAATTGACCTAATTAACCCTATAAGGGCCAACCTAGGGTCGAGTTAAAACTCCATCAAAACATTTCCAAATGACGTGAAATTTTTACCAGAGTTCTAACATTCGCCCTAAGATCTCCCACCCAAATTTGGGGGGATTTTGAGGTGTTTAAGACACCTAACTAAATTATACAAGAATTATTAAATATTTACAAAAACTATTGAAAAATATTCTCTAAAAATTCTGATTTTTGGACAAGACCTAGGTATGGCTTATAATAGCCCATATCCCAAATTTCAAGTCATTTGGATGTCTGGATTGATTTGGGCATCAAAATCAATCTCAGGACAACCCTATGGATAGACCTCACCAAAATGTGTGTTGTGGTCTAACCAGGACTCCAAATCGAGTGAAATCTACTTTGAATTAAACTAGACTTCAATGGCTACATTTTCTATGTTGACCAAGTTTTATGTTTCAGCCCCTACGGGCTACATTTTCAGTTTAAACTTAGTGTACAGTAAAGAGAATTAATTTCTAATTATACAATATATAATATGTTAAAATAACACTGTTCATCTTCTTCTTTACCCGAACCCAAACAAAACCAGAAAAAAACTATTCCTGTAGCTTTTCTAAAGTTATTTCCCGGCCACCCAGCCGTCTCCCTGGCCGGCCACCACCACCACCACCTCTGTTGAGGTGAGGGCTACCGTCGGGCGGCGGAATGGCCGCCGGAGAGGCGGTTTCCGGCGAACCCACCACCATAAAATTTCGGAAAAATCATGGAAACGCTCACCCGATCCAGCTCTTTTGAGCCCGATATCTCTCCTAATGATTTCTAAGATCTATCCATAGAAGAAGAGGTAGAGGAGGACCTTATTCGAGGTTTGGAGTCGAGCCGATCGTCGGGATGCTATTTCACGCGGTGGTGGCGTCGCCGGAATTCTTCAAAAGCAAGGTAATGAGCTCTAGCTTTATCTGGCAAGGGTGAAACCTTCCTATCTAATTCTACGGAGTCTTTTATAGGAGAACAAGGCTGTGGGAGGGAGTAGAAACGGTCCAGCCATTAGTGTCTCTTACATGCAAGCTTCTGCCATGATGGAGGGGAGCTGAAACGGTTTGTAATAGCTGGAGGAGGGCTGGAAACTCCTCCTCTCCCTGAGAGGAGTTGAATTCAGCCGTGAAAGAGAAGGGGGAAGGCCATGGCATCAAATTCCATTGATGGCCATGAAGCCTAGCTCTCAGCTATGGCCGTCACTGGTCCTTTTGCCAAAACCGACGGTCCACATGGCACAGCTTTACTTGACCGGTCAACCGCCTTAAAATAAGACTTAACAAAGTCTTAATAAGAGAAAACGGCCCAAAAATGCACTCTGGCCCACTTCCTAGACCGGCCCGGTTCAGCTGAACCAGCACACGGCCAAAAAAAGATGCCAGAAAAATTCTAAGTAAAATGGCGTTGAGTGAGCTCAGCTCACTCAACGCCATCCCAGTTACGGCGTTTAGTGATCTATGCTCACTCAACGCCATCAAAATGGCCTCCCAGACTATGGCATTGAGTGAGCTCAGCTCCCTCAACTCCATCTGGATTATGGCATCGAGTGAGCAGAGTCGAGTGAGCTCTGCTCACTCAACGCCATCCAGAATAAGCCCCTTTTAAACGATGGCGTTGAGTGAGCTTTGCTCACTCAACGCCGTCCAGATTATGGCTTTGAGTGAGCTTAGCTAACTCAACGCCGTCCAGGTTATGGCGTTGAGTGAGCTTAGCTCACTCAACGCTGTCCAGAGTATGGCTTTGTGTGAGCTGAGCTCACTCAATGCCATCCAGGTTATGGCGTTGAGTGAGCTCAGCTCACTCAACGCCATCCAGATTATGGCTTTGAGTGAGCTTAGCTCACTCAACGCCATCGAGGTTATGGCATTGAGTGAGCTTAGCTCACTCAACGCCGTCCAGATTATGGCTTTGAGTGAGCTTAGCTCACTCAATGCCGTCCAGGTTATGGCATTGAGTGAGCTTAGTTCACTCAACGGCGTCCAAATTATGGCTTTCAGTGAGCTGAGCTCACTCAATGCCATCCAGACCACGGCGTTGAGTGAGCTTAGCTCACTCAACGCCATTCCATGGTCACGGGCGTGACGGATCGGTTACGGACGTGTCTGACCTATGTTGAAATTTATGAGCTCGACGATCGTCTTCCTGAGGTCGACGATCGTCTAAGGGGGTCACGCCCTAGGTCACAGGCGTGACGAGTCAGTCACGGGCGTGACCACCCCTTGACTCAAAATCTTGGTCGACAAACTTCAATTCCTGGGCTTCCTAAGGTTCTGTTAAGACAAAACCACTCCTAGGGGTCTAGTTTGAAATGGGATGTTACACGAGCATGATGTAGGCCATCATTTTTGCTAGGTTGAGCTTTGTGCCAGTTCCAAACATCTTATATTTGCTAGCCCCATTGTGCCTACCCTTCCTTTTGCTTCAGCTCTACATTTTATTCACCAAAGCCTAGTAGCCGATCCTTGTTGCACGCCCAAATTGAGCTTTACAATTTTCTGATTTCTAGTTTGGGGTGTTAATGGTTGTTGTTTGTGTGAAAAATGTGAATTTATTCCAATGCTTACATTTGCTGGAATTGTAAAGAAGAAAAAAAAGAAAAGAAAAAGAAAGGAAAAAAAGAAAGGAAAAGTTTTATTGAAAATCTTTTTCGAGTTAAAACAATTTTTTGTGTAGGCGGTGTACACCCATGTTTTAAACATAAAGTCTGGGGGTATGGTGTACTCGTGCTTATTGTGGTTAGCGGATTTATTTCTTGTTGTGCTAGCTCAGTTGGGTTTTGTGCATAGCCTTCGTTTTTATGCTTGTTTACCTCGCCTTAACCCAAGCCCCAATTCTACCCGAAGTCCTACAGACTTGCGAACGGGCAAGCATATGGTCACAGACATTGGTGGATTCCTTTGGAGGTTGTCCCGAATCCCGATCTTTGGCAATACTCGTCTTAGAGACTAGTTTATTTTCTCCCTACGCATGACTGGAAGATTCACCGCGATTATATTTTTTGAGTTGTAGAATTTAATTTTACGCAGGCTGAAAAGTATAAATTAATTTGTATGCTTAGAAATTTTCTCTACTTAATTTTTATGCTCGTGAGCATGCGACTTCGCATGATACTCCGGATCATAATTTCTGTGTTAGTTAGTACTTTTTCTTGTCTGCGAGGATCTTCTTTGCTCAGGACACGCAAATAAGTAAGTCTGGGGGTGTGATGAGTCCCGTTTATATAGGGTTTTGCGGGCTCATCTGGGCTGGTTTTCATGTCTTTGCACATCACTACTATGTTGTTTTCACTGTTATTTCTTTCCTTATGTGTTTCATGAGTTGTGTACTTTTCTTGCCCTTGGGTGCGCAATTGCGCATTTGATTGTTGGGGGTATGCACGTGGTGCTCCCCGAGGCTTGTTCTAGTAGCTTTTGCTTCATTTCTGTTTTGCTGGAGGGTCCTCCATTGCTTAGTTTTCATTGCTTGCAGGTAGGTGGTCAATTTTCCCCATTTCGAAACTCTGATTTGAGGAAAACGAACGGTCGTGCATTTTCTTGGCGCACGGTTAGTTTCTGTCGTGCGTTTTCTACATGTCATTCTAGAGAAATGACCAGCTCGCAAAACACACTGTTGTCCTATAGCCTCCCTATTTTTCCTGCGATTTGAGCTCACTGTGGTTACCTGTGCGAATTACTTCAAGCACGGGCGGATCGCCCGTGTGCGAAGGAAACGCACAAGTTAATGCTTCTTCTTCGCAGGCGCATGCTTAAAGTTATTATCGCATGGTTCGCGCACGGTCGTGCGCCGAACCGTGCGAGACAATTTTTCTGATGATTTTCTATATAAGATGCAGATTTTTCCATTGACCGGGGATAGTTTGTCCAGCCCGCCTTTTCTGCTCCCTAGTGCGGGAAAACAAAGCTCCAACCCCTTTTTTCTCTCTCTTCCTCGGAGGGAAGATTCGACCACCCATTCAGCTCTATAGGGATTGCAAAAGCTTTGCCTTCGACTCCCGTTGCCTTTGCTACCTCCCAATCTCCTGTTCAAGATACTCGATGCAGCATGCCAAGCTTCAATCCGCTTCCACGACCTCAACACAACGAAGACAGGTTTGTAGGAGGAAGTGACAGATCCTCCAGGATCCTGGACTCCTTTCGAAGACAGAGCACTGACGAGGGCTAACACCCCTAGTTTCCGGCCGAGAACCTTGGAAAGCTTCTATGTTTTGGATGTAGTCTCTTCTCCATTTCCTGGATTTACTTTCTGCTGAACTCTTGCTAGCGCTATTGTAGTTTCATAACTATGTATTGTTCAAGTTACCGTTGAGTGTTCGTCTGGTGATCTACCGAGCTTTATATGTGTTAGAGAGCATTAACTTTTTGCTAGTGTAAAGAGCGTTTGGGCCACTCTAGCCTTTGCTAGAAGTGTGCGCTAAGAAGAGGTGTTTTCGACCCTCACTTGTTCATTCGCTTCCGCTATTACTCTTCGTAATTATTCATCCGGGCGATGCGGTGAAGGCCACCCGCGTTAGTTTTATATTGTTTTAGCATAGGATATCCAAATCAAAACCCCCCTTGTTCACTTAGCACTTGCGCTCGTTTCTCACATTGCTAAAACCCATGCTCCCTACTTGCGCTCCGCGAGAGATCGATACTCGGGGATGCTACTCCTCATTATTATTACTTGGCCGTGAACGGTAGTCTTACCGCTAGCGCATCAGGCTGACGTCAGCATTGTGGACTTAGCCAAATTATCAAATTTTACTCCACGCGTTGAGTGAATGGCCTTCACTCAATGAATTTGGACATAGTCAAATTCTTTTGCGCTGCTAGGCATTGAGTGCGTTGAGTGAACTGGCTTCACTCAACGCCTTTGGACTTAGTCAAATTCTTCTGCACTGCCAGGCATTGAGTGCGTTGAGTGAATCTTTATCACTCAATGTCCCTGGACTTAGATGCAACTTTCTCTATCTGCTAGGCGTTGAGAGAATTGAGTGAAGCTTCATCGCTCAACACTTTTGCACTTAGCAGCTTTCTGTCTTCTATCTTCTTAGGCTTTGACTGTAGTAGCTTGACTTAATGCTTTTGCTATCTAGCGTTGAGTGAACTGGCTTCACTCAACGCCTATGGACTTAGCCGCAATATTGTCTCTACAACCTGCTGGGCTTTGACTGTCCTGTTATTACTCAGCACTTTTACTGTCTGGCATTGAGTGAACTGGCTTCACTCAACGCCTGTGGACTTAGCTGCTTTTTTAGCTTGCCAATACCGAGGCTTTGAAAGACTCGGCTATACTCGACGCCATTTGATATATGACATTGAGTGAACTGCCTTCACTTAACGCCTATGGACTTAGCCGCATAATTACTTTGCAGACTGTTGGGCTTGGACTGTCCACACCTTACTCAATTGTTTTTGGCATCTGGCGTTAAGTGAAGTGGCTTCACACAATGCCTGTGGACTTAAGCAATTTTTCAGCCTTTCCAGCATCCTTCATTGACTTCTGGCATTGAGTGAACTGACTTCACTCAACGCCTGTTGACTTAGACAGATTTCTGTCTCTCCACTTCTCCACCTTTTGACCACCTATCACAACCACTTAAACAACCTGTCTAAATTTGTTTCATGGAACATCCTGAACATGATGAGCTTAACCAACATCAAATATAACTATGCTCTTAGTGTTGATGGTGATGCCTCTTCAAATAAGGTCTAGGGAACTTTTAGGTCAATATTCCCAACAGTATACACATGATTCTATTTATGCATACTCTATGTTCAATATATACAGGTTGTTTTTTGTTGCATTGATTTGACAGGTAGTCTGAGTCACAATGACAGATGGATTCAAGGCAGGATATTGACAAATCAAAAATCTTGCTAAGTTTAGAAGCGTTGAGTGAAGCCAGTTCACTCAATGTCAAGAGGCTAAAGGCATTAACAGAAGCTCAAGCAGACAAACCTCAGTATTGTTGTCAAGAAATTTGTCTAAGTCCAGAAGCATTGAGTGAAGGTAGTTCACTCAATGCCAAGAAGTATAAAAGCATTGACAGAACTACATGCATTCAAAGCCACGGTGTTGTTGTCAAGAAATCTATCTAAGGACAGAAGAATTGAGTGAAGACAGTTCACTCAACGCATACTCAACTAAAATTTTGTCTAAGTATAGAAGCGATGAGTGATGATAGGGCACTCAACGCCTCATCAAGGAGCCAGGCAAAGGCAGAAAGTGTTGGGTATTGTATCCACAATGTACCTGATTTGAAGAAGCCCCTGTACAAGCTAAGGTAAATAGACTATGTATTTGATGAATTTCTTCTAGTTGTGCTTGCAGTCATTCCATGCTAAGTACACACCAATGTCAGGGTGCAGTGGGTCAATATATACGGGTCTGTGCAACGTAATCCCTCGTTGAGCAGATCAGTGTGTTGGCCTACGTGTACTCTCTCTATTAGGGTGTACTTAATTTCAAGTACAAGGCTATGATAAAGCTAGAGCAGACATGGAGCAAGGATGGGCCAAAGACCATCTCACGGGTTGAAAGACGAGAATCGTCTAAGTGTAAATCGTCGAGAATCACCAAGTGATTCTCACCGATTCATCGAGAATCACCAGTGATTCTCGACGAGTCGTCGAGAATCACTAGTTGATTCTTGCCGGGTTGGGCCGGCTGTCTCGACGCAGTCAGAAAAATCATCTAAGGCAGAATCGTCGAGAATCACCAAGTGATTCTCGCCGATTCGTCGAGAATGACTTTGCATTCTTGACGAGTCGGCGAGAATCCAAGGTGATTCCCACCGATTCTCCCCGGCCTCTATAACCTGTGCAACCAGAATTCTCTAAGTAGAATTCGGCGAGAATCATAAGTGATTCTCGCCGATTCGTCGAGAATCACTCACGATTCTCGCCGAATTTGACTTGGGTATTTTTCCGACTCTGTCTGGACCGGTCCACGACATCTGCGGGATTTTGAACCGGACTTCGGTCTTACTGCTGGTGGGGGCCACAACGATCATCTCTTGACCTATTGTATAAATACTCTGGTATTTGTGTACAGTAAGACACATAGACGATATACGAAACAGAGCGGCCGACTAACCCTAATCTCGCGAACTTGCTCCGCCTCCGTCGCCGCAGCCGATCACCGAAGCCGATCTCGATCTCCTCCAGATCCCCGGTGATAGAAGCCAAGTCCTGCACAGCGTCTCACGTGTCTATCCAGAGATCTTTTGTCTCTTGATTTGAGATAGGGAAATCTTTCCCCGTCCGAATCGATCGAGACGATCGATCCTCGCGTGACCGTTGGTAGACCTTGCCGACTTCGCTAAGAAGATTGGATCTCCAGTGCTTTGCTGATGTTTTCAGTTGCCGCCGCCAACACCGAGAGCCTCGCCGCCGCTCGTCGCCGCCGCCGGTCTCGGGGAGATTCTCTCCAAGTGAGATCTAGGGTTGTGGACTCTTCGTTGACTTCAAGAACACGTCGTCGAACGAAGAGAGACACCTTAGTCTCCATACGTTGTTTGTATTTCTTACAAGCTATTTTTCATTCTTTGTAAAGGACCGATTGGTCTCTAGTTGTAGGGTTGGGTGCAACCCGTGTTGTGGGAGTGTTGAATCCTACGTGTGGAAGGGGTCCTTCCGTTAGTGCAAGGATTGGATTTCAATCCTGTTGGTGAAGTGACCGAGTCGTCCCTGGTTGGGAGATAGGTCGAAGGGGGAAAGTGGATGTACCCAAATCGGGGAACCACTATAAATTGCTTGTGTACTTTTTGTGTTGTGTTGTTTTGTTTTGTTGTGCAGGTAAAACCTTAATTCCGCAAATACACTGCAAAGACACCTATTCCCCCCCCCCCATAGGTGTAAGTAGTTGACACTAAGTGGACTTTCAAGTGGTATCAGAGGGAGGTTACTCATCAAAGGGGTTAACACCTCGAGTAAGTTCCTACATCTAGTGTCAACAAGAAGATCAGACTCAAGCATGGAGTTGGAATATGATGTCCCTCCTCTAAGACTCCCCTCATGTACAAAGGAGTACTATATTGTATGGAAGATGAGAGTACTATTTCATCTGGAGGCCATCGACCCTCGAGCATCACTCATTCTGGAAGAGGGTCCCTTCATTCCCATGAAGGCCTCCTGCTCTGGAAAGGATATGCCATTCCCAAGAAGACTACTGAAATGTCTGAGATTGAATTCTCTCTTTTCAACTTGGATAAAATGTTTCGTAAAATCATTCTGGATGTCTGGACTGGACCTTCCCGGTCATGACTTGAAAAGTGTAAAACGGCCAAGTCCTTATGGCAAACTGTATCAGACCTCATGGAGGGATCAGAGAAAACAGGGACCAGTCGTCAACAAGAGGATGAAGCCTATGTAGGGGTCCTCATTTCTGAAGATGAAGGGCATGATCAATTTGTCAGTATCAGGGCTCCTGTGTCCTTGTTAGAGACTGAAGAAGAAGTTGAGGAAAGCAGTTCTGATGAAGCTGACTCAACAGTCTCTGCCGATATTAACGGTAACCCTGAACTACAAAGCCAGGAGCAGGTAACTTCTTCCTCATGCCCCTCTCCTCTTGATGTTCCTGAAGACAGGAACAATTCAGAGGGTAGTCCTTCCAAAGATACAAGGGATATGGATAGCTTCAATCAAAAGATTGAAAATCCTGATTCCCTTATGAGTGCCCTTCAGAAGAGCAACTTACTTGTGAAGGAGCAAGCTAAGGAGATTGCTCAGCTGAAAATCTTATTGGTTCTCCAATAGGAATCCAATATGGTTAAGGACTCTAAAATCTCAGATCTAGAGAGTAGTCTAGAGAATGAGAAGATGATAGTATCCAACTTTTCCAAGGTTGATGCTATCAAAAGGAAGGAAGAAAATGGGTGGATCTCCCGAATTATCAATTCATGGAGAAATGAGGAAACGGTATTTAGACCCCCCACTCCAGGAAGGAAAGGTACTCATCATGCCTACAGGTATGACCATAGGAACAACCATAGTCACTGCAAGAATGATCAGCCCTCATGTGGAAATACCCACAGTGCTAGAGCTGTCATGGCTACCCCTAAGAGAATACCCAAGGCTCATCCTGAGCCCTTTGTATTCTCGGCCTCAGCCCCAACTCATCATGAATCTACCGGAACCAGCTATCACTGCAGTACTTTCCACCCTAGGAACAGGGAAAGGGGGGTCAGGAAACATGTGGTAAGTACCCATGGGGCCTCTGGAAGCGTGCTGACTGAAAGGAAGGCACCACCTCCAAGGCCACTTGACACTCACCACATGCATTCTTTCCACCCTCCCATGTGTCACGGTGGAAAAGGCAATTTTGTGAGCAGAACCGGCTTTATCCCGTTTAGACCTAAGATCATGACTATCTCAGTCAACAGATCAGGTCAGAAACGGCGATACAACATTCACGAGTGTTGGTGCTGTGGCAAGGTGGGTCACTTTGCCGTAGATTGTTGGCACAATCCCTCTGTGCCAAGGGCAAGGGTATGTCCACTTCCTCTGGGCAGAGTTAGTCTTCCTGACAGGATTCCTGCACGAAGGCATTCAAGATTTTATGCTGACAAGAACCTAGGACCCAATACATATTGGGTTCCTAAGGAAAGGTAATTCTTTTTTGCTGGATAGTCTAGGTACCCAGGTACATGATGGGACCTAGACAAGAGATGTTCCAGGCTTGCCATGGAACAAGATTAAGGGAAAAGAGATAACGCTAACTATGGTTCAAGGCTTGAACAGCTAAGCTTAGATGAGACTGCTAAAGGTGCAACTCCCAAGTACGTCAAGGTTTCCACCTAGACGTCAGCTGGAGAAGTTGAAGATCCAAATGGAGCAAATCTTTTAGAAGAAAGAGATGCCCAAGAAGTAGTCGAAGCTCATGACGCCAGACTTCCAGAGCTCAGACACGTGAGGGATCATCCTAGAGATCAGATCATCGGAGATCCTCGTGACGGGGTCAGAACTCGAAGAGGTACCATTAACGAGATTTTGCATCTTAGCTTCCTGTCACAGGTCGAGCAAAAGAAGTTCGACAAAGAGAACAAAGACGCGTCATGGATTTTGGCCATGCAAGATGAATTGCATCAATTCGAACAATGCAACATTTGGACGCTGGTTCCCAGACCACAAAAGCAGAATGTGATTGGCACCAAGTCGATCTTCAGAAACAAACTGGATGAACATGGTGTCATCATAAAGAACAAAGCCAGACTGGTGGCTCAAGGCTACAGACAGGAGGAGGGGATTGACTTCGACCAGACGTTTGCACCAGTTGCACGGCTCGAGGCAATCCGGCTACTCCTAGCCTATGCCTCTCACAAAGGATTCACAGTCTATCAGATGGACGTGAAATTGGCTTTCTTGAATGGAGACTTGAAAGAGGAAATGCTGATTTTGCAGGAAGTAGGGATGACAGGAAAAGCACCTCTGGGACGTGTCAATTCCTCGGAAGAAGGCTCATCTCATGGAATAGCAAGAAGCGGAATTGTGTTGCAACCTCCACAGCAGAATCAGAATACATTTCGGCTGGGAGCTGTTGCGCACAACTTCTATGGATCAGAAATCAGTTAGCAGACTATGATCTCCAGTTCAAGGAAGTACCGATGTACTGCGACTCCTCCAGTGCAATTACTATTGCCAACAATCCGGTATCGCACAGCAGAAAGAAGCATATTGAAGTGCGTTACCATTTCATTCGGGAGCACGTGGAGAACAAGGACATCTCTCTCTGCTATGTTCCCACTGATAAGCAGATTGCAGACATTTTCACAAAGCCCCTTGATGAGGCCAACTTCAGTATGTTCAAAATTGAATTGGGGATGCTAAACTACAAAGAATGAAGACTACAGGAGCTCAATGCTCATGCGTCTAGGGGGAGCCTCTGCTAGGAATTTAGTGAAAGCAAAGGTACAAGAACTGAGGGGGAGCATGGTGTCACATGCTTCAGTCCCCGATTTGCAGAAGCTGAAAAGGGGGGAGATTACCCTCTCGGCTAAGGCTAAGGTGGCTCCAAGTTTTCTCTCAAGAAATTGGTAATGAATATCTCTCTCAACTCAATTTTAAGTTTATGATTTTCATTTCTATATGCTCTATTCACCTTAGCTTGTAGGTTTAGGCTTCTTCAAATAGGGGGAGATTGTTGGGTATTGTATCCACAATGTACCTGATTTGAAGAAGCCCCTGTACAAGCTAAGGTAAATAGACTATGTATTTGATGAATTTCTTTTAGTTGTGCTTGCAGTCATTCCATGCTAAGTACACACAAATGTCAGGGTGCAGTGGGTCAATATACACGGGTTTGTGCAACGTAATCCCTCATTGAGCAGATCAGTGTGTTGGCCTACGTGTACTCTCTCTATTGGGGTGTACTTAATTTCAAGTACAGGGCTATGATAAAGCTAGAGCAGACATGGAGCAAGGATGGGCCAAAGACCATCTCACGGGTTGAAAGACGAGAATCGTCTAAGTGTAAATCGTCGAGAATCACTAAGTGATTCTCACCGATTCATCGAGAATCACCAGTGATTCTCGACGAGTCGTCGAGAATCACTAGTTGATTCTTGCCGGGTTGGGCCGGCTGTCTCGACGCAGTCAGAAAAATCATCTAAGGCAGAATCGTCGAGAATCACCAAGTGATTCTCGCCGATTCATCGAGAATGACTTTGCATTCTCGACGAGTCGGCGAGAATCCAAGGTGATTCCGACCGATTCTCCCCGGCCTCTATAACCTGTGCAGCCAGAATTCTCTAAGTAGAATTCGGCCAGAATCGTAAGTGATTCTCGCCGATTCGTCGAGAATCACTCACGATTCTCGCCGAATTTGACTTGGGTATTTTTCCGACTCTGTCTGGACCGGTCCACGACATCTGCGGGATTTTGAACCGGACTTCGGTCTTACTGCTGGTGGGGCCCACAACGGCCATCTCTTGACCTATTGTATAAATACTCTGATATTTGTGTACAGTAAGACACATAGACGATATACGAAACAGAGCGGCCGACTAACCCTAATCTCGCGAACTTGCTCCGCCTCCGTCGCCGCAGCCGATCACCGAAGCCGATCTCGATCTCCTCCAGATCCTCAGTGATAGAAGCCAAGTCCTGCACAGCGTCTCACGTGTCTATCCAGAGATCTTTTGTCTCTTGATTTGAGATAGGGAAATCTTTCCCCGTCCGAATCGATCGAGACGATCGATCCTCGTGTGACCGTTGGTAGACCTTGCCGACTTCGCTAAGAAGATTGGATCTCTAGTGCTTTGTTGCTGTTTTCAGTTGCCGCTGCCAACACCGAGAGCCTCGCCGCCGCTCGTCGCCGCCGCTCGTCGCCGCCGCCGATCTCGGGGAGATTCTCTCCAAGTGAGATCTAGGGTTGTGGACTCTTCGTTGACTTCAAGAACACGTCGTCGAACGAAGAGAGACACCTTAGTCTCCATACGTTGTTTGTATTTCTTACAAGCTATTTTTCATTCTTTGTAAAGGACCGATTGGTCTCTAGTTGTAGGGTTGGGTGCAACCCGTGTTGTGGGAGTGTTGACTCCTACGTGTGGAAGGGTTCCTTCCGTTAGTGCAAGGATTGGATTTCAATCCTGTTGGTGAAGTGACCGAGTCGTCCCTGGTTGGGAGATAGGTCGAAGGGGGAAAGTGGACATACCCAAATCGGGGAACCACTATAAATTGCTTGTGTACTTTTTGTGCTGTGTTGTTTTGTTTTCTTGTGCAGGTAAAACCTTAATTCCGCAAATACACTGCAAAGACACTTATTGCCCCCCCCCCATAGGTGTAAGTAGTTGACACTAGGTGGACTTTCAGAAAGCATTGAGTGAAGAATCTACACTCCAACCCTTCATATAGAGAGAATTCAACTAAGTCCAGATGCGTTGAGTAATGAAGGCTCACTCAATGCCTATATAGTTAGAATATCAATGCCAAATAGTTAGACTATAAATGTCTATATTCGTTGAGTGATGAAGGTTCACTCAACGCCTGAAGATACATAATTCAGCTAATTACTTTTGCGTTGAGTGATAAAGCTTCACTCAATGCCTGTGCAGATTGTCTGGAATTTGCTAAGTCCATAGGAGGTTAGTCATGCTGACGTTAGCAGAAATTCAAATATCGTAGGATTTACATTCTAGAAGACAAAAGATGTTGCTTGACTTTAGTACTGCAATTAATGCAAAAGTTGTGTTGTAGTTGCCCATTCCGGTGGTCCATACTGCACAAAGAATCGTTGGATGGCGGGATACAAAAGTAGAGTCCTGAGAAAGAAGAAAGAAGTTTTTTTGGAGACAGAGCTTTTCTGGTCATCTTCTTCCTCTCGACAAAGTGTAAAATTTCCTGGTATAAGCTCTTACTGAAAGTCTGTGAACAATAGATAAGAGTAAGCTATTAAAGAAATTAATCACTGGAGGTTGAACTAATCTTCAACAGCAGATCAGAAATTCTTTTCTAAAGATGGAGAAGTAGAGCAAGCTCTCAACTACTACTCATCTTCAAGGCCTCAGCTCTAAACTCTTCTACAATCTAGGCATGAAGAAGCAGTGTTATATAGTTTCTTCCCAGCACAAGCTAACCAACCTAAATATCTACTTCCTTAGTGTTGTGAAGAAGTTGTGTTGAGCTCACTCAGTCTATAGATAAGGCACAAAGAACACTTTCTATAGAGAAAGTCATCAACAACAAACTCACTCTTTCTGTAGGATCATTCTTGATCTGATTTTTAAGCCTTAAATATAAAGGCTGAGTTATAGGATCCTTCTATGTATCTGAGGTAGGGCCTGTGTGCCTGAGTTAGGAGATTTATTCTCTAAGGTAGGATCTTGTGGTGGATCTGAGTGTAGGGCTATCCTACTACCATGAGAGTAGGAATTTGTGTTAAGTCTGAGGTAGGTGATGAGAAGGATCACTGAGCTATATGAGATTTTATCTCTAAGGGTAGGGCCTTGGGCCTGAGGTAGGACTTGGAGGAGTTTGAGTGATCTTGAGGGATCTGTCTTATAAGCTCAATGAGCCGAGTCTTGATGGAGATTGCATTGTCTATCACACTCTTAGAAAGGTGGGACGGACAGTGGATGTTGTTATACCTTGGGGAACTACTATAAATATTTGTGTGCAGGTGTCAATTCTTGAAATTTAACTAAACTAACTGAACACACAACACATCTAAATAAAAAGATAGTCTTAAACACTAAGAAACCTTTTCACCACCCCCCTCTAGGTGTATAGCTACTCTTGAAACAAAGACTTTCAAGTGGTATCCAAGGGAGGTTGTTCAAAAAGGACATAAGAGTTTGAACAGATCTCCAAGAGTAGCTGAAGATTTGCTCCATGGTTCCAGGTAAGAACCACAAGGAGTTGAGCTCCATGAAGCTCCCTATCTATAATAAAGAAAATTTTGGGATTTGGAAAGAGAGGGTCAGGTTATTCATGGAAGCCTCAGACCCAAGGATTTTCATCATAGTCCAAGAGGGACCTTCATTCCCATGAAGATATCTGTCCTAGATGCAAATGACCAAACTCCTAAGAAGTACTGTGAGATGACCAAGGATGAGGTCATCCTGGCAACCATGAATAAGAAGGAGCATAATATCATTGTTAGTACCATAAATGACTCCACCTTACAGAACCTTGTCCACTGCAAGACAGCCAAAGAAATGTGGGACTTTCTCATTGTCTACATGGAGGGGACAGAGGAGGTATGTGATAACAGAAAATCCCTCCTGAATCAACAGTATGAAGCATTCAAGTAAGGGAAGAAGGACTTCATAGCAGAATGCTATGAAAAGTTCTTCATAATAGTGAACAGTGTGATCACCTATGTTAGACAGTTCACTAAGTAAGAGCTGAAAGACAAGTTCTTGAGATCTCTAAACAAGGAATGGGATATCAAGATCTGTGCCATCAGAGAAGTTGGCAACCTGTCCAACACTTTGCCTCAGAACTTGTTTGGGAAGCTGCTATCCCATGAGATGCAGTTGAACACCAGGAAAAGTTTAGAGGATACAGCCAGATCTCTCAGCAAAGAGAAGTTAGTGGCCTTCAGAGCTAAAGCCATAAGAAGAAGCAGGGAAAAGACTCCTCCTCCAAGGAGAGTTGCTGAGTCAGAATGCACAGAGCCCAGCTCCTCTGGGAATGAACTGTCAGATGGAGAACTAGCAATATTCTCCAAGCAGTTCAAGAAGTTGTTGAGAAGGAGAAGATAGTTGAAGAATAGGGTCTTTTCAAGCTCTTCATCGAGAAAGCCCCACTCCATCAAAGACAAGTCCAGAATTGACCCCTCTGGGGAAGGTATGACTCCAAATAAAACAAATATGTTACGACTAATGTTGTTTGTTACTATTACAATAGGAGTGGACATGTCATTGCTGACTGTCCAGTTAAGAGGAAGGAGCAAATGAAGTCTGAATGCAAAAAGCATCACAGGGACAAGAAGGCTGAAAAGAGCTTCTTGGTCAAGAAGACTATCAGTCTATCAGACAGTGATTCTGAATCTTCAGAATAAGAAGAAGAGAAGACATACATTGGCCTGATGTCCATTGAAGAAGATGCTGAACTTCCTGCTGCCCTATCTGGCATCAGGTCCCCACTACCCTCAATTGACAGTGACTGTGAAGAGGATGAGAAGTACAGTCTCATGACCATATCAGAAGAAAATCAGGACATTTCTATTCCTGATGAGGTACACTCTATCCCAAGCTCTCCTTATATCTATGAGTCTGACTCAGATTCTGATGCATCCACTTCCTCCAGTGGAGAAGAGTGATTAGATTCTGAAGATGATGTCAATCAATTGATTGACAAGTGTGGTGCAATTCTAGATGCTTTGAAGAAGATAAAAAGGCTTGTAAAGAGACAAGCTGAGGTGATTGTCTCCTTATAGCAAGTTGCTTCCCTACAATCTATGTCAGCCCCCTTGGTAGCTCAAATGATGAGGGAAATTAGCCAGTTGAATCCAATCTCAATTATCCAAATTGGGACCATAAGCCAGAAGAACAAGATTATCTTGGATCTTAAAGAGAAGCTCCTTAAGAAGAAAAAGGTTGTGGCTGAATTGAGTAAGCCCAAGACAGTGTTGCCACTTATTGACTCCTTTACCTCGCAAAAGGATAAGAGGGGTTTGGGGTTCAAGTAGAATAATAGAGCTGCTAATTCCAAAGGGAAAGGCAAAGCTCCTATAGTATCTCAGACCTCCTTTCACAAGGTAATCCTCCCATCAAATAGGTATGACCAGGACAACATGTATGGTCACTAGAAAAATGGGAACTCTTCTTGTAAGAATACAAGGGTATCTTACAATGGAGGGAGAAGGGACATGAGTGTGAGTGCACTAAAGGCTCCCCATGAGGAAATCAAAATGGCCTATTATGGACCTTTTGTGTTTGGTACTCCAGCTCCTACACTCAAGAGTAAGGGAGTAGCCTATTCTCAGGCTCTTCCAGTAAAAACCGAGACCAAGGATCAGTCTGTCAGTAAGCCTGACTTGTTAGTCTCTGATGCTATCAATAGCATATCTACTGCAAAGAAGACTACTATTGGTGGAACTCAGAGTAAGCCAAGTACATCTACTGTCATACTCTCCTTTAGTCAAATTCTTGTTGAAAGAAACAAGAAGAAGACTACAGCTCTCCCCTCTAGACAGACAACTATTAATAGCTTGCACACCTCAAAGGTTTTTCAAAAGAGGAGATACAACATTCATGAATGTTGGTGTTGTGGTAAAGTGGGTCACTTTGCCATAAATTGTTGGTATAACCCTAGTGTGCCAAGGGCAAGACTGAGTCTTCCTATTAGAAGTGCAGCAGGTTGACATGTTCAGTTTCAAGCTAACAAGAACCAAGAACCTTATCCCTTTTGGGGTCCTAAGGTAAACTAAACTGTGTTTGCAGGATATTCCAAGTACCCATGCAACAATATGGTACTTAGATAGTGTATGTTCCAGACATATGACTGGAATAAGGAGCAATCTGAAGGATTATACTCCTGTGTAGAATGGACCTTAGGTGATCTTTGGAGGTTCAGATAAAGGAGTCACCAAAGGTTATGGTATGATCACCAATGGCATAGTCTCCATCAAAAAGTAGCTTATGTGGAAGGATTGTAACACAATCTTATTAGCATAAGCTAACTATATGACATTGGCTATGTCATTGTCTTCCATAAGGATGAGTGTCTGATTAAAAGATCAAGTGACCAAGATGTCATTTTGATAGGCACTAGGAGTGAGAATATATATTGTTTAAACTTTTTAAGTTTAAGTACAAACTCACTAGTATATGTGGTAGCAAATGAAAAAGTCTCTTATTATGTGTAATGACATAAGAGCCTTGCTCACTTGAACTACAAGACAATTATCAAGCTCTTCAGTGAAGGGCTGGTCAGAAATGGACCCAATATAAGATTCACCAAAGAGGGCATTTGCTCTGCATGTCTAAAGAGCAAGCAGACCAAAGCATCCTTTAAAAGCATTGGGGCCAAGGATTCTGAGAGGTGTTTGTACCTCTTGTATATGGACTTGTTTGGTACTTTACCAGTTCACAGTCTAAGTTAGAAAGTCTATACACTTGTGATAGTTGATGACTATTCCAGATTTACTTGGGTTTTCTTTCTAAAGAAAAAGTTTGAAACCCTAGACATCTTTGTTGGGTACATTGGAAAATGTGTACCTGATTTAGAGAAGCCTCACTTAGCTCAATGATAAACATCAAGGTGTATTTGATGTTATTTTGAGTTTATATGTGCAGGATAAGTATTTGCTAAAATGCAGAAAAAGTTTCTAAGTCCATGAGTCTACACTTAAGAAAGCCTGTGTCGACACTTGGAGAAGCAGTGTCGACACCGGAAGAATTTGTGTTGACACACAAAAGATTTTAGTCGACATCAATTGTGTCGACACCAGGAGGCAGTGTCGACACACAGAAGATTTTAGGTGACATCAACTTTGTCGACACCAGGAGGCAGTGTCGACACACAGAAGTATTAATCGACATCAACTGTGTCAACACCTAGAGGCAATGTCGACACACAAATTCTGAGACTATATCAACTGTGTCGACACACAGGACTTGTGTTAACACTCAGCAGAGTTTCAACAATGCTGATTGCTGTGAAGTGAAGGAGTGTCTATGCCGACACAAAGAAGCTGTGTCGACATATTCTACAGATGCAGTGTTAAGAAGATGTGTCGACACCAGAGGAGCTGTGTCGACATCACCAAAGCTTGTGTCGATATTTAATCTACTTGTGTCGACACTTAATGACAATCAGTCTCGACGCTTTTTTGATAAAGACAAAGGTTCAAGAACTGACTGGAGACTTGACAGCTGTGTATTCCAACAAGTTTGCTGAAGCTGTCAGACCTGTCAGAAGTTGGTTAGAAATCGGATCAGCCGGTTACCTTGGACGAAGAATATATATAGATGGATTCTGTCTAATCGATATACATACAACAATAAGAAAGTGCACGTCACACAAAAGCAGATTTTCATGAGAAGATCTAAGGAGAATTCAAGCAAGAATTCTGAAGAAACTTCAGAAGTTCTGGAGAGAGAGAGAGATCTCCAACTATTAAAGTAAAGGAGCAGACATTTACAAGTCACTTAAGAAGCAGATCTTGAACTAATCTGCTAAGAAAGATTCAGATCTATTCTGAAATCTAAGAAGGAAGCTGGCAGTCAGTCAACTTCAAAGGAGATCAACCCTACTGAGTTCAGATTCAAGAAGCTTTGAAGAAAGATAAGAACGGGTTGATTTCAACCATCAGTTTTATCAAGAAGCTGATCAAGAAACCTCTTATCCCTTCTCTCTCAACAAGGGTAAGAGTCCATCTAAACACTTATCAAATTTTGTAGGATCTTTTCATAGATCTGGGTTGTAAGCCTATATTATAAAGGCTGAGTGTAGGAGATATAGATCTCTGAGTGGTAGGGCTTTTGAGCCTGAGTGTAGGAGAAATTTTTCTCTGAGTTGTAGGCCTTGTGGCAAGGCTGAGGTAGGGTTGTTAGACTGAGCTGTAGGAGTGTTGTTACACTCTGAGTTGTAGGAACCTTATAGGGTTCTGAGTTATAGGAACCTTTCAGGGTTCTAAGCTGTAAGATCTGTGGATCTGAGAATAAGGAAGAAGTTAGGCCGAATCTAGCACACTGCTAGATAGGTGAAGGAGGAAAGTGGAAATACCCAGATCTTGGGGAACCACTATTAATTTGTGTGCAATCTGTGATGTATGTGTGATTGTGAATACTGTGTTGTGATTGCTATAGAATAAGTTAGATTCTAATTTAAGAACTGAAATATCATTCTGCCTTTAGTATAAAAGAAAAGAACCTATTCACCCCCCCCCCTCTAGGTGTTTTGGTTATGATTAAATCAATTCTATCAAGTGGTATCAGAGGGAGGTTCCTCAAAGAAGGACTTAACAGTCTGAGTAAGATCCATAAGACAGATTCAAGATCAAGAAAATGGGTTCAGGAGAAAATCATAAGGAACTAGGTTCTATGAAATTACCCATATGCAGGAAAGAGATTTTTGGAATATGGAAAGAAAGGGTCAGGCTTTTCTTGGAGGCTTCTGATCCAAGGATCTACATTACAGTAATGGAAGGTCCTTATATTCTAATGAAGTTGTCAGTTCTAGATACAAATAAAAGAACTCCCAAGGATTTTTCAGAGATGACCAAGGAAGAGATCATCCTGGCAACTATGGATAAAAGAGCCCAGAATATCATAGTAAGTGCCATAGATGATTCAACCTTTCAGAATTTGATTCACTGCAAGACCTCCAAGGAAATGTGGGATACCTTGATAGTCTACATGGAGGGTTCTTAAGAAGTCAGACATGATAGAAAATCTATGCTGAACCAGGAATATGAGAGTTTCAGACAAGGAAATTCAGATGGTATAACTGAGTGTTATAAAAATGTCTATAGAATTGTAAATGAACTGATGTCCTATGGAAGGATCTTCAGTACATATGAACTGAATGATAAATTCCTAAGATCCTTGACAAAGGATTGGGACACTAAGATTTGTGTCATTAGGGAAGTGGCCAAACTTGCAGATATCTCTCCTCCAACTTTGTTTGGAAAATTGTTGTCATATGAGATGCAACTGATGGCTAGGAATGAGGATGAGAAAAGTGCAAAAGGGGAGCATAGAGAAAAGTCTGTGGCCTTCAAGGTGGAAGCCATTAGGAAGAATAGGAGGATGTCTCCATCACCTCCTAAGATTGCTGCTGAAATTACTTCAGATAATTCAGACAACCAAAGTTCAGACAGTAGTGACTCAGATAAAGACTTTGCTGCCTTCACAAGGCAGTTTCAGAGATTCCTGAAGAAGAAGCAGTGGAAGTCTAGGCCCTCCACATCTCAGCCTGTGGATGACTATTATCAGAAGAGGAAGTCGTCAAGAAAGGACAGGAGAAGGTCTAAGCCTAGCAAATCTACAACATCAAAGATAGTTTGCTACTGCTGTAATAGGCCTGGACATATTGTGGCTAAGTGTCCAGACAAAAGAAAGGAGTCTGCTGATAAAAGAAAGACTCAACAAAAGAGCAAGAAGGTGAAATCCTTTGTTTCCAAGAAGGAGAAGAGCTTGACAGACTATTCATCTTCAGAATCTGAATCTGAAGCTGCGGCATACATTGGTCTATATGCAGCAGATGAAGAAGATGAGTTTATGAAATTGCTGAACTCTATCTATAAACAAGAAGACAATCAGTGCATGGGACAGATGGCTGTATCAGAAGAAGACAAGTGCCAGGATCAGCCTAGTCCTAGTAAGGCAAAATGTTTTCTAGTAATTCAAATTGCAGTACTGGTACAGAGTCAGCTACATCTGCATCAAGTTATGTGGATGGATCTTAGTCTGAAGGTGATACTCATCAGCTGATAGATGAATATGGGGACTTGTTGCAGGAACTAAAGAAAAGCAAAAACCTGGCCAAAACTCAGGCTAAGTAAATTGCAGATCTTAAGGTGGCTTCATCTGATTTAGAGAAAGAGTTGGATCAAAAATTGAATGAGGTTGTCAAACTGAAAACTATATCTGTTATTCAGATGGGTACAATCACATACAAAATGATATAATTAAAAGTCTGGAAGTCAGACTTCAAAAGGAGAAAGATTTGGTGGCTAGTTATTCCAAGCCAAAATATGTTTTACCCTTAATAGATGAGTTTATGGCTCAAAAGGGTAAGGCTGGAATAGGCTTTAAAGGTAAACCCAGGGCTGTCCAATTCAAGAGAAAGGGCAAAGCCTCAGTCCAGCCACTGAATTTTAAAGTCCTTGTAGTTTTTAGAAAGGTACAAGTGCCTTCTAACAAGTATGACCTTGAGAATACTCATGATCATAGTATGACTGAAGTTCTTAATGACAAGGGTGTTTATGTCAATAAGGCAGCCCATATTCATAAACCCCATGTTCTTAAGGAAACAATGGGTGTAGCTGCAGCAGTAGCAGCACAATACAAAAGATTTGCTGTCAACCAGACTACTAAGAATGTATCTAAAAATAGATACAACAAGTATGAATGCTGGTGTTGTGGCAAGACAGGTCATTATGCTATTGATTGCTGGCACAACACTAGTGTCAGGAAGAACAACACTTTTCCTGTTAGAAGAACTGCAGGTAGATTTGTTAAGTATGAAGCTAACTTGAACCAAGGACCCAAGACTTACTTGGGTTCTAAGGAGAGGTAATTCTTTATTGCAGGTGAGTCCAAGTTACCATGCCCCTATATGGTACTTGGACAGTGGATGTTCCAGGCACATGACTGGAACAAAGGGGTTGCTGAAAGAGTACATACCTATCATAAATGGGTCTAAAGTAATCTTTGGTGGTTCTGAAAAGGGTATCATCAACGGGTTTGGTAACATTTCTAATAACCAGATTACTATCACTCAAGTGGCCTATGTAAAGGGTTTGAAACACAACCTTATTAGCATAAGTTAGCTGAGTGATTTGGGATATGACATTTCATTTATTAAGAATGGATGTCATATCAAAAGATCAAGTGATCAAAAGATCATTTTGACAGGATATAGAAAAAGAAATGTGTACTGTCTTAATTTTGAGTGTGAGAACAATGTGTCTCCTATTTGTCTTGTAGCTGATGAGAGAGACTCTCATTGTGTCAAATGGCACAAGAGGCTGGCCCATCTTAACTACAAAATAATTGGCCAACTCTTTAGCAAAGAGTTAGTAAGGAATGGTCCAAATGTTAAGTGTATAAAGGATGGGATATGCTCAGCTTGTTAAAAAGGCAAGCAGACAAAATCCTACTTTCATAGCCTTGAAAATGAGGATTCAGTGAGGTGTCTATACCTCTTATATATGAATCTATTTGGTCCTATGCTAGTTCATAGTCTAGGTAGGAAGGTCATCACTTTTGTGGTGGTAGATGACTATCTAGATATTCTTGGGTGTTCTTTCTGAGACAAAAATCAGAAACCCCAAGTGTTTTGTATAGTTTTGTCAAGCAAATTCAAAATGAACATGACAGTACAGTGGTAAAAATTAGAAGTGACCATGACACTGAATTTCAATCTGAAAGTATGACAAGATTGTGTGAAGAATTTGGGATTTTTCAAGAATTCTCCTCACCTAGAACACCACAGCAAAATGGTATTACTGAAAGGAAAAATAGAACACTGATTGAGGCTGGTAGAACACTATTGAGTGACACTTCTCTCCCAGAATATTTCTTGGTTGAGGCAGTAAACACTACATGTCATGTGATCAATAGGGCTTCTATCACCAAAAGCCACAAAAAGACTCCCTATGAGATCATGAAGGGTAGAAAACCAAACTTATCCTATTTTAGGATCTTTTGTTGCAAGTGATATATCTTTAACAATGGCAAGTCTTATCTAACTAAGTTTGCTACCAAATCCCAAGATGGGATATTTGTTGGGTACAACAACAATAGTAAGGCTTATAGAGTCTACAACATGATTACTCAAGTTGTAGAAGAGTCTGTACATATTGTCTTTGATGAAACAAGACTGATTAACAGTGAGTTGTCTTTGAAAGTCAATCTAGTGTCAACTACCTTCACCTATGGGGGGGATAGGTTATTTGCAGTCGTTTTACGGAATTAAAAATTTACCTGCACAATAAAACAAAACAAGCACAACACAGAAACACACAGGCAGTTATAGTGGTTCCCCGATTTAGGTACGTCCACTTTCCCCCTTCGACCTATCTCCCAACAAGGGACGACTCGGTCACTTCACCAATCGGATTGAAATCCAATCCTCACACTATGGAAGAAACCCTTCCATACGAAGGAGTCACTACTCCTCCACCACGGTTGCACCCAACCCTTACAATTAGGAACCAAAGTTCCTTTACAACAAAAGTAAAAATAGAATGTACAAAATACAAACTACGTTAGGAGCGCTCGGTGTCCCTCTTCGTTCGATGAAGCGTTCTTGAAGAAGACGAAGAGTCCACGACCTAAGCAATCTCTTAGAGAGGATCTCCCCGAGATCGGCGGCGGCAACGGATTGCGGCGGCGATGCTTCGTAGATCTAAACTTCGTAACAAAGCTAGTAAGGTCTACCAACAATCTTACTTGGATCGATCGTCTCAATCAATTCGAAAGGGGAAATTATTCCCGTTCAACAAACCAAGAGACAAAGGATCTCAAGATAGAAACGTGAGATGCATTGCTTGGCTAAGTTTCTATCGCCGAGAGATCAAGAAGAATCCGATCAGCGGCGGCGACAAACTTTCGAGCGGCGACGATGACGGAAGGAAATCCGCGATCTGCTAAATCACGTCCGCGACAACCGACTTTTTCGTTTTCTTCGTTGCTTGGTAAGTTCAAAATAGGAGAGTATATATACTGTAGAATACTCCTTTATGACCATTGTGGGCCCCACCAGAAGAAACCCTAATTTCGGTTCAAACAGCGCCTGAACACTTGGTCCGGTCCATGGAGCCAACGGAATTCGCCTAAGGCAAATTCGGCGGGAATCATTGATGATTCTCGACGAATCGGCGAGAATCACTTATGATTCCCGTCAAATTCTCCTTGTAAGAATTTTAGCTGAATAGCTTGCCATCCGGAGTGAATCAGCGAGAGTCACAATCCATTCTCGACGAATCGGCGAGAATGCAGAGTCATTCTCGATGATTCGTCGAGAATCAATTAATGACTCTCGATGATTCTGACTTGGAGTGAATTTTGCAAGCGTTGAGTCAGCCGAATGCAGTCGGCGAGAATCGGCGAGTGATTCTCGACGATTCGGTGAGATTCTCGTCGAATCGGCGAGAATCACTTAGTGATTCTTGTCGATTCTAACTTAGGCGATTTTTCGTCTTTCTTCCTGTGAGTTGCGTTGACCCATCCTTGCTCCTTGTCTGCTCTTGATCTGTCTCAGCCCTGTACTTGAAAATAAGTACACTCCGATAGAGAGAGTACACGTAAGCCAACACACTGATCTGCTCAACGAGGGATTACGTTGCGCAGACCCGTGTATATTGACCCACTGCACTCTGACATTAGCGTGTACTTAGCGTGGGATAACTGCAAGCACAACTTCAAGATATATCATCAAATACATTGTGAATTCATCTTAGCTTAACAGGAGGCTTCTTCAAATCCAGGTAATTGTGGATACAATACCCAACAATCTCCCCCTATTTGAAGAAGCCAAAATCCTACTAGCTAAGATGAATTTCACCAACCAGAGTAATATACAAAACAAATTGAGACAGACAAGACACAGAGAATTAAAAGCATACAGAACAATACTTGAGTCAATCATGAAATCATATATATATATATACATATATATATATATATATATATATATATATATATATATATATATATCCAAAGGAATTGTTCATACTAAAACATAAAGAGATAGGCAACCATGAAGAAAAAGAAAAGTCAAAGACCTAGGCCTATTTCTCCTTACCTAGATCATCCTTCATTTGTTGAGCCAAGTACTTCTTACTTTGTCTCTCAAAATATTCCTTGGGCTTCGGATAGTATCTGGGGGGAGGATCTTTATGTTCCACTTTGTTAGTCCTGAAAAAGATGTTTCGTTTAGCTTCATATTCTTTATGCAGCTCCCACTCATACTGATTGTATACGTACTCCGATTGATTTCTCCCCTCTGCTGTAGCATAAAAGTATCCAAAATAATGCTCCTTGAAATAGGACTCCATCTTTCATTTCTTACTTCATCCTCCTTCAATCTTACTTTCTTTTCGATTGGAGTTTCTTTGGACGTCCCTTCTTGGAGTTTCCTTTTGCTCTTGCTATGGCTTCCTGGTCAAACATGGCCCTGAGAGTAGCTTTGTCAGCACCCCTGGCAGCCTTCTTAGCATCAGTTTCACTAAGAGGAACATCCTCAACATTTGCACCCTCATCAGCAGCAATGGTAACCTCATCAGGAGAAGGAACTGGAATTGGGATTTGTATACCTGATGCTTGCTGCACTAGCGAGTGGCAGCTATCAAAAGCATACTTATTTGACAGTTTGAAGTTGTCGACCATAATCTATTCCAGCCTTTCCATCTTAGCTATATATGCCTTCTCCCCATTTTTGGCTTCGAGGGCAATGGAGTTTGCATAAGAATGCAGTGACTCATCGATATGCTTTGCAGTCTGAGTGAAATCAGTTAGAAGGGAATTCTGATTTGCGTTGAGAGTTACCATATTGGCATCGAATAGCTTGATGTTGTCGGCCACAACATGTGCATATTGATTCACCACCGCTAGATCAGCTGTGTTCTTCTTGAGTCCTTGCATTAGAAGATTTACTGCAGTCCCAGCCTCTACATACTTGGCATCAAACTTCTGTTCCATCAGATCTGGTTTATGATTGATTGCCACAACATTCTTAAGCATGAGCTCCTCAGATTGTTTAATACGTTTTAGCACTTTGTTTTGTGATTGTTCAAAGGAAGTTTTTAGCTCATCTACTATACCTTGAACGATATTCACGGTGTGATTTGCCAAATTAGGTCGTAGTGGATAACCCTGAGGCATGCCTTGGTCTTGCTCTTCAGCAGATTCACTGGACGAGCTTGACACTTGCACCATTTCTAATGAAGGGATAGTGGCAGCCTCTGTAGATTTCTCAGGAATGCTTATCAGCCCCTGCTGAGAGGACTCCCCCTCCATTGTTGCACCAGATTTCTCAGGAGCTACCATTAGAGCTCGTTTCTCAGATGGAACTTCAACATCACCCTGTGGTTCCACCATCTCCACCCTCTCCCTCAAGGTTGTTTCATCTTCAACCACATCATCCACTTCTTCAGAACCCTCATCTTCCATATCATCATTGTCAATTGCATCATTTTCCAAGGCCTCCTCGTCTTCCTCCTCATTACCCAGATCAGTGGCCAGGGTATCAACTGCATCTTTGGCTATCTGAGAGATATCAGAAACAATATTAGTAGGAACAGGGACTGAGATATATGTCCTGTGAGTTTCAGTAGCAACGGGTAGCGGCTCCCCCTCAGTTCCTACACGCAGTAAGTCTGGAACGTCACTGGGTTAAGCCAAGGGATCTCGGTTTTCTGGAGCTCCATTATCTTCCTCCTCAGAGGCCTCAGCCAAAGGTTCATCCTGTGCTTCAGCTACAGCTGCTCGCCCAATCCTTCTCTCCCATCTGTCAAATACACTTGAATCAATTTTCTTCAAGTAATGTAGAGGAACTCCTTTACTAATGTCGAACCTGTCTCCATCCAGCTGGTTGAGATACAGACTGATGATCCTTCCAAAACTTGGGGTTCGCAGAGTATCTTTTATTTTCTCAAACAACATAGCCCCCCAGTTGTATCTTTTTTAACAGACTATAGCCACTAAGATCTTGAACATATCACCCGAGATATGATCGTGGGAGCCTGGTTTGTAGATCAGGACTTTCCCAATGATATCCGACAGGAGCTTCCCTTCCTCATTCATTTCCTTTCTCTTTATTGATTTAGTTTCTCGAGCAAGTCCACAGAATAGGAGAGTCCTGGCTCGATCCCCTTCCTCCAGATAGTCCTCCTGTTCAGAACTGGAGAGCTGCAAATATTGTGTCAGTTTTCCTGCTGTCATCTTGATCCGTACACCGACAATCTTACTCTTAATCACTGTATCTTCGTGTCGTAGCTTTGCCGTTGTAAAGAATTCCATCACCTCCTTATCCAGGATTTTGCAAGGATGCTCCAAGATGAAGGTAAGTCCGGCCTCTTCAAGCATGAGGATTATATTCCTGAACTCATCGGAGGCATGAGAGAAGCTTGTCCTAACCAGTTCACTTCCAGTGAGGAGTCATGTTGTGGTTCTAGGGGCCATTGCAAACCTAAACAGGACAAGATCAAGTGTCCAAACCCTATCAGTACTTCTAGAATAGGAGCTACACATAGACAAGAAACTTCAAGGATGAGGGAACATTACCCTAGTGCCGAGCGGTTTGGCGGGACGATGGCGACTGGACGGCACGGAACCGACGGGAACACCTGATGGGGAGAGAGAATGAGTGTCGACAGAGAGGAAAATGCGACGGGAAGATGCCGGAAGCACGGAGCAGGCGGGAGCATGCAACGATCCTTGCGTCCTTGGGATTTTGTCGTCTGAAGTACGGAGGAGCGATGAAGACCACAGGCGATCGAAGCACGGGACGAGCTTTCGCGCGATCGATGAGAAAACGCGAGGAGTAAGGGAAGTCGACGGGAGTTCAGCGAGACTGGGAATATGAAGAATCAACCTGAGTTATTCGCTATTTATATCCACCGACCGAGGGAAGTCGACGAGATTTGACGGGATTTTCTATACAAATTAACCGTGGAATGTTAATTTCAAGCCTTTGCCCCAATTTTATTTCTTGATCATGAAACCTTGATCGAGTGGAACAATATATAAGCCCTATACATAATTCCAAAGTAATTCTAGGTGAAAAATTATAATATTTTGTTACACCCACTGGCATACATTCCTTAATTTCAAATGGGCTGATTTACGCCTATTGAGATTCATTATCAAATTTATAAATATGTAACTACAAGGAATTCTTCAGATTGTACCTAAGGTTTATTTAACATTTGCGTCCTCTTATCGGGAGTGTGAACATATGTGTGTATATATACATATAAACATTTACTTTTAGAGTAAGAATTAACATATTCGTGTGGATGTCTGTATATACATATATATGTAAGCATCAATATAATATGACTCAAGTATTGAAACTGAATGCATGTACCTGGGATCATAAAATTGATCATTCAGAAAATCTATCTGAAGTACACCAGGTGTCCAATTGGAGTAGTCCATTGTAGGTAGCACAGCTCTTATCCCATACACTTGTTCCATGTCATTCTTTGAACATCTCATGTCTAGTTCCCATCATATTTACGGGAACCTATACTCTCCTGCGAAAAAGAATTACCCTACCTTAGGAACCCAATATGTATTGGGTCCTAGGTTCTTGTCAGCATAAAATATCGAATGCCTTCCTACAGGAATCCTGTCAGGAAGGCTAGCTCTGCCCAGAGGAAGTGGACATACCCTTGCCCTTGGCAAAGAGGGATTGTGCCAACAATCTATGGCAAAGTGACCCACCTTGCCACAGCACCAACAATCATGAATGTTGTATCGCCGTTTCTGACCTGATCTACTGACATAGTTGGTCATGATCTTGGGTCTAAACGGGACCGAGCAGGTTCTGCTCACAAATTTTCCCTTTCAACCGAGACACGAGGGAGGGTGGATAGTGAGCATGTGGTGAGTGTCATGAGGCCTGGGAGGTGGTGCCTTCCTTTCAGTCAACACACATCCGGGAGCCCCACGGGTACTTACTACATGTTTCCCAACCCCCCTTTCCTGTGTCTTGGGGTGATAAGAGATGCAATGAGAGATGGTTCCTGCAGATTCATGACGAGTTGGGGATGAGGCCGAGAATACAAAGGGTTCCGGATTAGCCTTGGGTATTCTCTCATGGGTAGCCATGACAGATCTTGCACTGTGGGTATTTCCACCTGAGGGCCGATCACTCTTGCAGTGACCAAGGTTGTTCCTGTGGTCATACCTGAAAGCATGATGTGTGCCCTTCCTACTCGGGGTGGGGGGGGGGGGGGTCTGAACACAGTTTCCCCATTTCTCCATGAATTAATGATTTGGGAGATCCACCCATTTTCTGCTTTTCTTTTGATAGCATCTATCTTGGAAAAGTTAGAAACTATCATCTTTTCGGTCTCTAGACGACTCTCTAGATCCGAGATCTTTGAGTCCTTTACCTTGATGGATTCCAATTGGAGATTCATCAAGGTCCTCAACTGAGCAATCTCCTTAGCTTGTTCCTCAACAAGTAAGTTGCTCATCTGAAGGGCACTCTCAAGGGAATCAAGATTTTCAATCCTTTGATTGAAGCTATCCATTTCCCTTGCATCACTAGATGGACAACCCTCTGAACTGTTCCTGTCTTCAAGAAATCCAAGGGGAGAGGAGCATGATGAAGAAGTTACCTGGTCCTGACTTTGATGTTCAGGGTCAGTGTTAAGATCGGCAGAGACTGTTGTGTCAGCTTCATCTGAACTGCTTTCCTCAACCTCTTCTTCAGTCTCAGACAAGGACACAAGAGCTTTGATACCGAGAGATTGGTCTTTACCTTCATCTTTAGAAATGAGGACCCCCACATAGGCTTCATCCTCCTGCTGGCAAAAAGCCCCTGCTGTCTCTGATCCCTCCATGAGATCTGAGATAGTTTCCCACATGGACTTGGCAGTCCTACACTTGTCCACTCTTGAACGAGATATACCAGACCAGATGTCAGTGATGATCTGACGAATCAACTTGTCCAAGTTGAACAGTGAGAGCTCGGTCTCATACATCTCTTCAGGACTCTTGGGGATTTGGAGATCCTTTCCTGAGTCGGAAGCCTTCATGGAAATGAAGGGACCCTCTTCCAAGATGAGTGATGCTCGAGGGTCGATGGCCTCCAGATGAAACAACACTCTCATCTTCCAGATGGGATAATACTCCTTTGTGCATGCGGGAAGTTATAGGGGAGAGACCTCAGAATACAACTCCATGTTTAAGTCTGATCTTCTTGTTGACATTAGAGGCAGGATTATACTCAAGATGTTAACCTTTTTGATGAGCAACCTCCCAATGATACCACTTGAAAGTCAATCTAGTGTCAACTACCTTCACCTATGGTGGGGATAGGTAATTTGTAGTCATTTTGTGGAATTAAAAATTTACCTACACAATAAAGCAAAACAAACACAACACAGAAACACACAGGCAATTATAGTGGTTCCCCTATTTGGGTACGCACACTTCCCCCTTCGACATATCTCCCAAAAAGGGACGACTCGTTCAATTCACCAACCGGATTGAAATCCAATCCTCACACTATGGAAGAAACCCTTCCACCCGAAGGAGTCACTACTCCACCACGGGTTGCACCCAACCCTTACAATGAGGAACCAAAGTTCCTTTACAACAAAAGTAAAAATACAATGTACAAAATACAAACTACGTTTGGAGCGCTCGGTGTCCCTCTTCATTCGATGAAGCGTTCTTGAAGAAGACGAAGAGTCCACGACCAAAGCACTCTCTTGGAGAGGATCTCCCCGAGATCGGCGGCAGCAACGGATTGCGGCGGCAATGCTTCGTAGATCCAAACTTCGTAACAAAGCTAGCAAGGTCTACCAACGATCTTACTTGGATCGATCGTCTCAATCGATTCGGAAGGGGAAAGTATTCCCGTTCAACAAACCAAGAGACAAAGGATCTCAAGATAGAAACGTGAGACGCATTGCTTGGCTAAGTTTCTATTGCCGAGAGATCAAGAAGAATCCGATCAGCGGCGGCGACAAACTTTCGAGCGGCGACGACGGCGGAAGGAAATCCGCGATCTGCTAGGTCACGTTCGCGACGGACGACTTTTTCGTTTTCTTCGCTGCTTGGTAAGTTCAAAATAGGAGAGTATATATACTGTAAAATACTCCTTTATGACCGTTGTGGGCCCCACCAGAAGAAACCCTAATTTCGGATCAAACAGCGCCTTAAAACTTGGTCCGGTCCAGCGAGCCAACGAAATTCGCCTAAGGAAAATTCGGCGGGAATCATTGGTGATTCTCGACGAATCGGCGAGAATCACTTATGATTCCCGTCGAATTCTCCTTGGAAGAATTTTAGCTGAAGAGCTTGCCATCCGGAGTGAATCGGCGAGAGTCACAATCCATTCTCGACGAATCGGCGAGAATGCAGAGTCATTCTCGACGATTTGTCGAGAATCAATTAATGAATCTCGACGATTCTGACTTGGCGTGAATTTTGCAAGCGTTGAGACAGCCGGATGCAGTCGGCGAGAATCGGCAAGTGATTCTCGACGATTCGGCGATTCTCGTCAAATCGGCGAGAATCACTTAGTGATTCTCGTCGATTCTAACTTAGGCGATTTTTCGTCTTTCTTCCCTTGAGTTTCGTTGACCCATCCTTGCTCCTTGTCTGCTCTTGATCTGTCTCAGCCTTGTACTTGAAAATAAGTACACTGCGATAGAGAGAGTACACGTAAGCCAACACACTGATCTGCTCAATGAGGGATTACGTTGCGCAGACCCGTGTATATTGACCCATTGCACTCTGACATTGGCGTGTACTTAGCGTGGGATAACTGCAGGCACAACTTGAAGATATATCATCAAATACATTATGAATTCATCTTAGCTTGACAGGAGGCTTCTTCAAATCCAGGTAATTATGGATACAATACCCAACAGTCTTGTAGCTCATGCAGTTCTACAGCTATTAATGAGAAAATGGACAAGCTTACCATTATAGAAGAATCAATTGAAGAGCAGGAAGTGGAAAATTGTGGCTACTGTCCAGGGGGAGTACAGGACTCTCTAGATGCAGATGAACACCAAGAGGTGCAGCATATTGAAGAGACTGGAGGGGTTCATCCTGAAGATAGTCTACCTCCAGCTGTTAGATACTTAAAGGATCATCTAGCAAATCAGATATATGGGGATCTAAGACATGGAGTGCAAACCAGAAGTAGGAACTTGAACACACTGCTTTGCTCAAGCTTCCTATCTCAACTGGAGCCAAAGAGATTTGAAGAAGCTATTCTGGACCCACATTAGATTGATGCCATGCAAGAAGAGCTGAATCAGTTCAGAAGGTGCATGGTCTGGGAGTTAGTTCCTAAACCAAAAGACCACAACATCATTGGAACAAAGTGGATCTTTAGGAACAAATTGGATGAGAATGGGATCATTGTGAAGAACAAAGCAAGACTTGTTGCAAAAGGATACAGACAGAAAGAGGGTATTGACTTTGATCAAACCTTTTCCCCAGTAGCAAGACTGGATGCAATTAGGATGTTCCTTGCCTATGCAGCATATCAAGGCTTCAAGGTATTCCAAATGGATGTAAAATCAACATTCCTAAATGGAAATCTTAAAGAAGAAGTCTATGTAGAGCAGCCCTTAGGTTTTGTTGATTCTCTCAAACCTGATTATGTTTATAGACTTAGGAAAGCTTTATATGGGTTAAAGTAAGCCCTAATGGCTTGGTATGAAACCCTGTCTACTTTCCTTTTTGAGAACAAATTCTCAAGGGGGAAAATAGACAAAACTCTATTCCTAAGGGAGTCCAAAGGTAAGATTATCTTAGTCCAAATATATGTAGATGACATAATATTTGGGTCTATAGAAAACAACCTTTGCAAGAAGTTTGCTAAACTTATGCAAGGGAAGTTTGAGATGAGCATCATGGGAGAACTTAAGTTCTTCTTGGGCCTTCAAGTAAGACAGACTGATGATGGCTTATCCATATCCCAGTTTAAGTTCACCAATGAGTTAATTAAGAAGTATGGTATGGAATCATCCTCCACCATGAGAACTCCTATGGGAATAAGTATGCCTATATGCAAAGATGATGCAGGTAAACCTTTAGATGAGTCCTTGTATAGAGGAATAATTGGCTCTCTTTTATATCTAACTGCTAGTAGACCAGACATTATGTATGTAATATGTGTCTATGCTAGGTACCAATCATGCCCTAAAGAATCACATTACACTGCAGTAAAAAGGATTTTGAGATATATAAAGGGCACACCTAATCTAGGCCTTTGGTACCCTAGGAATGGAGATTTTCTACTGACAGGCAATTCAGATGCAGACTTTGCAAAGAAGATAGAAAATGCACAACAGGAACCTGTCAATTTCTAGGAGGAAGATTGTTGTCTTGGAGTAGTAAGAAGCATACTAGTGTGGCAATTTCCACAGCTGAGTCTGAATATGTGGCAGCAGGAAGTTGCTGTGCACAGTTGTTGTGGATTCAACACCAGCTAGAAGACTATGGTATTCAGGTAAGTAGAACACCTTTGTTTTGTGATTCTACTAGTGCTATTTCTATTGCTAATAATCATGTTTCACATAGTAGGACTAAGCATATAGAAATAAGATACCATTTTCTTAGAGAACATGTAGAGAAAGAGGACATCTCACTAGAATTTGTCAAAACAGATTATCAAATTGCAATGTATTTACTAAGCCTTTAGATGAAACTAAATTCAATAAATTTAAAATTGAATTAGGAATGTTAAACATAGATTAGTCTAAAAAATTTGGCTAAGTAAATCTGTGTCGACACATTCAGAGAAGTGATGTCGACACTTCAGTAAATCTGTGTCGACACATCTAGAGAAGTGGTGTCGACACTTCAGTTAGTGGTGTCAACACAACCAGAGTAGTGGTGTCGACACATCCAGAAATTGTGTTGACACTTGCAGTAAGAGTCGACACGGAATTTATGATGAAGTACCAAGTATGTCTTGTGTCGACATATCATCAATTGGTGTCGACACATAGTAGTCAACGCTGTTGTCGAGACAATAGAAGTATGTGTCGACACATTTCAACAGTGTCAACACTTTTAGACAGTTTTTGCCTGCCTTTTGACCTTCTTTGTTTAAAAAGGGTGTAAATAGGTCAAGAACATATTCTGTCAACACGCTCTCCAGATTTTCGAGACTAAACCCTTGTGTCGACAAACTCTCTTCTCTCAATCCAAGTTTTCTCACCATCCCAATGGCGCCAAAGATTGAAGATAACATTAACGAAGGATATGAGGTGGTTCACTATGCCTTTGATGATGCTGACTCAGAGATTAAAGGAGTGATTACCCTAATCACTGACAATGGTTTGGAGTTTCTGATATCCGAACCAACCAAGATTTGGAAGAAGGAGGTTTTTGAGTTCTTTGCTGCTGCAACAGTAGACTCAACTGGACTTAAGATTAAATCAACAGTTAATGGAGCTAAAGTCAAAGTGACCTTAAAAAGTTTGAGAAAAATTCTTCATCTTCCAAGAACTCAGGATGAAGAAGAAGTACAAGTATCCAAAATAATGGAGGCACTACAATGGTGTGGATTGGATCCCACCTTGAAAATTAGAGCAGTAATTAACAGGAAAGGAATGAATCAACAAGGTAAATTCCTTTCAGAAGTAGTAGGCAAGGTTATTCTCTGTAAGCCAGGGGGACATGATATGATTTCTGCCTATATGTTCAACCTCATGATAAGGAGAGTTTTTAAACTCAACACAGATTGGTCTACAGTTCTATTTTAAAAGATTAAGGAAGGCATCAAGAAGCCTAATTTGGCTAGAATAATGAGTTTATACTTGGCTGGAGAAATTCCAGAAGTAATGAACCAGATTCCAGGTTCTAAAATCAATCATATGAGAAGAATGTACATCGGGATTATTTCTAGATGGGATAGGGTCCTATCAAAGGACATATCTAACATAAAGGGACAATGAGCTGCTGAGAAATCACCTGTACAGGACCTTACTGAGATTGCACAAGTGCAGGAGGAAACAGTTAGTGCACAAGTGCAGGGGAAGATAGATAGTGTACAAGTACAGGACAATACTGATAATGCACAAGTGCAGGGGGAGCAAAATACTGACAGATACTAGAAGAAGAAATAATCCACTTGGCAGAGGAAAATTTCACAACCAGTCCTTGAGACATCTCATGTCAACAGTCCAACACAAGATGTTATCCTAGAGGATACATCTGTAGTTGTTGATGCCCCTGAGAAAGAAGTACCACCAGTCCAAAATCAATAGGAGTTCACTCTGGAAGAATTTTTTCCTGACATTGAGGGAGCAGCAGATAAGGAGCAGCAAGTAAGGATTGAGGGGGAGAAGGCTTACACTGAGGGGGAGTAGATTGGCACTGAAAAGGAGCTGCCTCCTAGTCCTAAAGAAAGAGTAGATATTGCCAGTACATCTGCTTCAGAGGATGAAGAGATTGCAAGTATCAAGAAAAGAAAACTAATGGTTTTCAAGAGAAGAAGCCAGAGCTATAAGAAGGCTTTGCAAGCTACTAATTCACAACCTGCCCCAGAGACTGATTACAGCTCATTATTGGTGGCTTTGTAACTGAAATTAGATGGGCAGAGAATGGCTCTAGAGAAGTATGTGGATTAAAGCAATAAATCACTTCAATTTGATTTGGCTCAGGACATTAAATCCATAAGGTTTGAATTCAATCTTCATAAGAAAGAGATGACAGATTGCTTCCACAAGGGGGGCAATGATGTAGTATTTCTAGCAAAGCAACAAGCAGAAGTCAAGAAATAAATGGATGATATTGCTGTCAAACAAGGCTATGTCCTTGAAATTTAGATTAGAATGAATGATAATCTGACTGAATCTCACAATGAGATAGGCACTGAAGTAAAGAAAACAGTTATTGCAATGACTGAAGCAAGGGCTAAGGAGAAAGAGGAATTTGATCAGAAGCTACAGTAAGCCTTGGATTCCTTTAAGACAGCCATTATTACTTCTCAGAAAACAATTTCTGATCAGCTTCTGAAGATAAAATCATTTTATAAAGATGGTGTAAATTTTCTTGATGGCCAAATAAGATTTCAAAAGGATGACTTAAGAGATCACATTAAAAGAGAAGTCATAAAGGGGGAGAGAATGTTAGTCAATGCAGGCTCAGATCATGCCAAATGGATATCCAATAGCATCAGAGCCACGCTGGGATATCCACACCTTTGTGATGATGACAATGTTGCTAAGTCTGGTGTGCAACCTGCTTATATTAGAGGTGATCAACCTGAAGTTGCTCAAATCATCTACCCTCCAGCAGATTTTGATATGATTCAACAACAGGTTTAGACAATGTACAGTCCTTAACAGGAAGTTGATAATGTTATAATAGAAAAAGTTGAAATGCCAGAAGCTGCCTTGAAAGCTCAACAGGAAGCTCAACTTTCAAAGAAAAGATTCAGAGAACAGGCTGAGTTAAAGCCTGATTTTGAGCAGTGGAGCCCCACTTCAAGAAATATAATTTTGACTATCTGGAAAGCTGTGAAAGATCAAGTTCATGAATGGGGCAAGTGGTATAATGAACAGGAATGGCAAAAGTATGAGGCAAGGCAAGAAGCCATTGTGCAACATAGAAGAAAGGCTAAGATTGGGAAGCTACCTCCTAAGGCTCAGGAGCCTAGCAAATATTTCCCTAAGCCTTTTCATTATTTTAAAGGGCAAAGGATTAAGGCTGAAGCTCAGAAGAAGGCAGAATTGAAGGGAAAGAAGCCTATTGATGATGCAGAACCTCCTATTCAAGCTCAGATTAAGCCAGGAAAAGGCATAGTCATCAAGGAGCCTTATCAGCCTCAGGATATATTTACTAGATTTTGCAAGAACAATGTAATTTTTAGTTTTAAAAGAAATCTATGTCATCAATTGTTAAGAAACTTTTTGATAAAGTATAAACAAAATAATGTTTCATGTTCATTCAAGTTGCATTCTTATTCTGTGATGTGATTTGGTTATTTGTTTTGTTTATAAGTTACTCTGTCATTTATTATTTATATACATCATCATATTTGTTTATTATAAGTGGTGTATATCATTGACTAAAGGGTTATGACTTCTCCAAATAGGGGGAGATTGTTTGGTACATTGGAAAATGTGTAGCTGATTTGGAGAAGCCTCACTTAGCTCAATGATATACATCAAGGTGTATTTGATGTTATTTTGAGTTTATATGTGTAGGATAAGTATTTGCTAAAATGCAGAAAAAGTTTCTAAGTCCATGAGTCGACACTTAAGAAAGCCTGTGTCGATACTTGGAGAAGCAGTGTCGACACCGGAAGAAACTGTGTCGACACACAGAAGATTTTAGTCTACATCAATTGTGTCGACACCAGGAGGCAGTGTCGACATACAGAAGATTTTAGTCGACATCAACTATGTCGACACCAGGAGGCAGTGTCGACACACTGAAGTATTAGTCGACATCAACTGCGTCGACACCTAGAGGCAGTGTCGACACACAAATTCTGAGACTATATCAACTGCGTCGACACACAGGACTTGTGTCGACACTCAACAGAGTTTCAATAATGCTGATTGATGTGAAGTGAAGGAGTGTCTATGTAGACACAAAGAAGCTGTATCGACACATTCTACAGATGCAGTGTTAATAAGATGTGTCGACACTAGAGGAGCTGTGTCGACATCACCAAAGCTTGTGTCGACACTTAATCTACTTGTGTCGACACTTAATGACAATCAGTCTCGATGCTTTGATGACAAAGACAAAGGTTCAAGAACTGATTGGAGACTTGACAGCTGTGTATTCAAACAAGTTTGCTGAAGCTGTCAGTCCTGTCAGAAGTTGGTTAGAAACCAGATCAGCCGGTTACCATGGACGAAGAATATATATAGATGGATTCTGTCTAATCGATATACATACAATAATAAGAAAGTGCACTTCACACAGAAGAAGATTTTCGTGAGAAGATCTAAGGAGAATTCAAGCAAAAATTCTAAAGAAACTTCAGAAGTTCTGGAGAGAGAGAGATCTCCAACTGTTGAAGTAAAGGAGGAGACATTTATAAGTCTCTTAAGAAGCAGATCTTGAACTAATCTGCTAAGACAGATTCAGATCTATTCTGGAATCTAAGAAGGAAGCTGGCAGTCAGTCAAATTCAAAGGAGATCAACCCTACTGAGTTCAGATTCAAGAAGCTTTGAAGAAAGCTAAGAATAGGTTGATTTCATCCATCAGTTTTATCAAGAAGCTGATCAAGAAACCTCTTATCCCTTCTCTCTCAACAAGGGTAAGAGTCCATCTAAACAGTTATCAAATTTTGTAGGATCTTTTCATAGATCTGAGTTGTAAGCCTATATTATAAAGGCTGAGTGTAGGATATATAGATCTCTGAGTGGTAGGGCTTTTGAGCTTGAGTGTAGGAGAAATTTTTCTCTGAGTTGTGGGCCTTGTGGCAAGGCTGAGGTAGGGCTATTAGCCTGAGCTGTAGGAGTGTGGTTACACTCTGAGTTGTAGGAACCTTATAGGGTTCTGAGTTGCTGGAACCTTTCAGGGTTCTGAGCTGTAAGATTTGTGGATCTGAGAATAAGGAAGAAGTTAGGACGAATCTAGCACACTGCTAGATAGGTGAAGGGGGAAAGTGGAAGTACCCATATCTTAGGGAACCACTATAAATCTGTGTGTAATCTGTGATGTATGTGTGATTATGAATTCTGTGTTGTGATTGCTATAAAATAGCATAGATTCTAATTTAAGAACTGAAATATCATTCTACCTTTAGTATAAAAGAAAAGAACTTATTCACCCCCCCTCTAGGTGTTTGGGTTATCTTGAAATCAATTCTATCAATCTTTATGACCTTTGTTAGGCAAATTAAGAATGGAAAGAACAGTTTTGTGGTCAAAATCAGAAGTGACCATGACACTGAATTTCAGTTTGAAGGCATGACAAAGTTTTGTGAAGAACTAGGGATTTACCAGGAATTTTCTTCTCCTAGAATGCCCTAATAAAATGGGATAGCTGAGAGGAAAAATAGAACTCTCATAGAAGCTGGTAGGACACTACTCAATGACACTTCTCTCCAAGAATACTTCTGGGCTGAGGCAGTGAATACTGCTTGTCATGTCTTGAATAAAGCTTCTATCAACAAGTATCATAAGAAGACTCCCTATGAGATTATGAAAGGTAGAAAACCAAACCTAGCCTATCTCAGGATCTTTGGAAGCAAGTGCTTTGTGCTCAATAATGGGAAGTCTTACCTGGTAAAGTTATCTTCCAAGTCCTATGAAGAGATATTTGTTGTGTACAACAATTATAGCAAAGCATATATGGTCTACAACTTGAAAAATCAAGTTATAGAAGAGTTTGTGAATTTAGTCTTTGATGAATCATCAATGATTAACAGTGAGCTATCTAGCTCCTCTAGATATGTAGGTGTAGAGTTGGAGATGGATAAACTAACCATCAAGGAGACTCCTCTATCTGTCCAAGAAGAAGATGATGGTGCATGCATTCCTGATGAATGACAAAGTTCACTGTACATGGGTGAAGACCAGCAGGGCCCAGCCATTGAAGAACATGATGCTAAAGAAATAATGCCTCCTGCTATCAGGAATTTGAAAGATCATCCCAAAAATTAGATCATAGGAGATGATAGTCAGGGTGTACAACAAGGAGCAGAAACCTCAACATTGATATGTCCACCAGCTTCCTATCGCAGATTGAACCTAAAAGGTTTTAAGATGACAGCATAGACCCATTTTGGATTGTGGCTATGCAAGAAGAACTAAACTAGTTCAAGAGATTTAAGGTATGGAAGCTGGTTCCCAGACCATAAGGACATAACATCATTGGAACCAAGTGGATCTACAGGAATAAACTTGATGAAAATGGTGTTATAATCAAGAATAAAGTACGACTAGTAGCCAAGGGATATAGGCAAGAGGAAAGTATTGATTTTGATCAAACCTTTGCACCAGTACCTAGATTGTAAGCAATAGGACTATTCCTTGCATATGCTTTATATAAAGGATTCAAGGTCTACCAAATAGATGCAAAGTCAACTTTCCTAAATGGTGACCTAAAAGAAGAGGTCTATATTAAGCAACTCTCAGGTTTTGTTAACTATAACTTTTTTGATTATGTTTTTAAGCTTAGAAAGGCTTTATATGGGTTGAAGCAAGCCCCTAGGTCATGGTATGAAACCCTGTCTAGCTTTTTAATTGAGAATAAATTCTCAAGGGGAAAGATAGACAAGACATTATTCCTAAGGGAAGTTAAGGGTAAGATCATCTTAGTCCAAATCTACAGAGATGACATAATATTTTGGTCTACTGATGATGGCCTCTGCAAAACGTTTACTAAACTTATGCAAGAGAAATTTGAGATGAGCATTATGGGTGAACTCAAGTTCTTCTTGGGCCTCCAAGTAAGACAGTCTGAGAATGGATTATACATCTCTCAGTCTAAGTTCACTAAGGAGTTAATTAGAAAATTTGGAATGGAGAGTGACTCCATAATGAAAACTCATATGGGGTCAAATGTGTCATTAGACAAGGATGGGACTAGGAAACCTATTAATGAAACCTTGTATAGAGATATAATTGGCTCCCTCCTCAACCTAACTGCTAGTAGGCCAGTCATTATATATGTTATATGTGTTTGTTCTAGATTTCAGTATTGCCATAAGGAATCTCATTATTCTATAGCAAAAAGAATTCTGAGATATCTTAAATGTACACCTGATCTTGGTCTGTGGTACCCTAGGAACAATGACTTTGAACTAACTGGGTATTCAGATGCAGACTTTCCAGGTTGCAGAGAAGACAGGAAAAGCACTTCGAGCTCCTATCAATTTCTAAGAAGAAGGCTTGTATCTTGGAGAAGTAAGAAGCAAACAAGTATTGCAATATCAACAGCTGAATCAGAATACATCTTAGCTGGTAGTTGTTGTGCATAGTTATTGTGGATCTAGCATCACCTCTAGGACTATACTCCCATGATAAGTAGAACTTCTATATTTTGTGATTCTACTAGTGCAATCTCTATTACTAGGAATCCTATCTCCCATAACTGGACAAAGCATATAGAGATTAGGTATCATTTTATTAGAGAGCATGTGGAAAGTGAGGACATCAGTATTGAGCTTGTCCCCACTAACAAGAAAGTGGCTGATATCTTCACCAAGCCACTAGATAAAGCCATTGAATTGGGTATGATGAACTTAGTATAGCTTCAGTCGCTCTTCATGCATTTTCTGTTGCAGGTAGTATCAATTCCTGCAGGATAATAAAGACGAAATGGACTAAGTGTCTAACATCGAATGGGCTAAGTATAAGAACCCAGGCGTTGAATGCACCAAGGGCGTCGAATGGGTCGAGTGCATCGAATGTGTCAAGTGCATCGAATGCATCGAGAGTGTCAAGTCCACTCAACGTATACTGTCAGGGATTTCTATTTATGGCTAACTAATGGGATAAATCTCAGTGGTTGATCTACTCGTTATCATCGTATCAGGTACACACCTTTCCACATTCTCAAATAAGAGGATAGTATAAATAGAAGGGTGTGTGCTTAGAATAAATTACACTATTCCTAGCCTTTGCGCCTTTCTACCCCCTGCGACAAAAGCTCAAAAAATCTGCGGAATTTCATAGAAGTATTAGCGCCAAGAGGATTGGATTTCCTGTTCGAGGGCTCAGAGTTGGTGAGAAATGGGTTCAAGGATACACTAGATGAGGTACAACTCATTCTCCATCTGCTACAGGTCGCTGACCTACAACATGTTCTTTCAGAGCCAAGCCATTTGTGGAAGAGAGAAGTACTTGAGTTTTACTGGAATGCCACGATTAACTCTTCCTCTACTAAAATCAAGTCATTCATCAGCGGACATAAGATCAAGATTAACCTCAAAATATTGGGAAAGGCTCTACGTCTGCCTAAGTTCAGGCCATTAGATGAAGAAGAGGAACTTTATTAGGAAGATATTAAGGCTGCCCTTAAGTGGTGTGGGCTTTAAAAGCACACCACTGGATCAGTGCTAATAAAGGAGATGAATCTCAAGGGAAAATTTCTGGCTGATGTGATTAGGAAGGCACTGCTCTGCAAGATAGGGTCTCATGATAAAATCTCCAGAAAAATATTTGAGCTCATGACAAGAATCATTCATTCTAAAAGGATTGACTGGGGAAAAGTAATCTTTGACAAAATAATTGAATGCATTGCTGAGCCAAATTTGGGGAGAATTTTGTCCCTGTATATCCATGAGTGTATGTCAGGGATCCTCAATGTGAGGCTAGGAACTAAAATCCATCACATAAGGAGGATGGATTCCAAGATGTTGCTGCCACATCTTCAAAAAAAGGAGGATAAGAAAATGAAAGCAGTACTGGTCACTATAAGGATCACAAAAAGTCATTCTTCTGAAAGCAGTGAGGAGGAGCCACATGATACTCAGCTGACTGAATCCTCTAAGGAGAAAAGGAGAGATATGAGTACTCATGTATCAATTTCCTCTGAACCTACAGTAAGGAATCAATTTGGTGGATCTCAGTCTGAAGAGATTCCAGCTGAAGCCTTAAAGATACTGACGGGATAGGTAGTTAAAATTATCTGTGTAAATATTAAGGGGGAGACTTCCTAGATGGTTGCAGATATTTAGGGGGAGACATCCCAGATAGATGCTCCTGTTGACGGGGAGCAAGTTTAGTCTGATATATAAGCTAAGCTTGACTCTTTTATAGTGAATCTGCAGGACAGGATATATCAGATTATTGATGAGCCAGTGTGGCAAGTTTCCAGTACTCCTGTTGAGGATGTACAAGCTCCTACAATGGTGGAAGAAGATATTATGAACATTACTATAGAAGACCAAGATGTCCCTAAGGATAATGTTGAGGTTGAGGGGGAGATTCACTCTGAAATCCATGCTCTAGAAATAGTGTATACCATAAAAACCTCTGAGTCTAACAAGGGTAATGCTGTTGCTATTGATGCCCATGCTGATGCACATTCCTATGAGTATATGAGGGCTGACTCGAAAGAAATAGATGCGGACAGGGAAAGAGATGAAGATATCTGTGAACAAGGTACATCTCATCAACATGAACATATGTCACCTATATTCCTAGCTCAACTAAAGGGTCTACTTGATGATCAAAGAGGACAGCTGGAGCCCTACATTGATAATTCCATCAAGAAAGTTAGAAAGGATCTATCCACTGAAATCAAGTCCATTAGGTTTGAAGTCAACCTGCTGAAAGCTAACACAGTAGCATTCTTCATGAGGGCTGCTCTTGTAGTAACACTTACTGAAGACAAGCTGGCAAAAATCAGCTAAACTCAGCATGATATTCTGGTGAATCAAAACATAACCTCTAGCAACGTGGAAATGGTCCACAATGCTCAAAAGACACTGATGGAAGTCTATAAGGCTACAATTGAAAGGATAATGGATGCCTGCACTCAAATTTTTGATGATCGCATGTTAGAGGTCAAGAATCTTGTCACTAAGGGTGTAAATTTCTGGATGAAAGACTCTCCATAGCCAAGAACTCCCTGACTGCAGCTTTATCTGAAGAAGTTATAAAGGGGGAGCAAATACTGAGAATGCTGTCTGGGTCACCAATGTCATCAGAGGTTCATTAGGGCTTGAGCAGTATTCATATGATGAAAATATTCCTGTCCCTATTCCAGAAGGTCAGTTTGATGAACAAAGGGGAGATCAAGATGATGATCAAGTTGGTGCTCAGTGGACTGAACCCTCTACTCCTACTAAAATTCCCACATTCAGTCCCACTACTGACCACATAGCCAGATCCAAAGGCATGTCGATTGCTGAAGAAGAGGAAGAAATCGGGCTTAGCAAGAAAAGTTATAGATAGGAGATGGAAACAAGGCCAGATTTTGAGAAGTGGAGTCCTCAATCTAGGACCATTATCTTGTCTTCCTGGGATCAGATAAAAGATAAGAAAACTATTAGGGGAAAGCTGTATAGCTCCCTAGAATGGGCCATGTTAGAAAGAAATGAAGAGGCCATGAGAAAATTCAAAAGAGATAAAAAGTTAGGTGCACTGCCACCAGATGCTGTGGAGCCCAGCAAATACTTTCCTAAGCCCTACCACTATCTTGAATGACAAAAGAAAAAGAAAAATGAAGATAAGAAAAAGGTTGTCAAGTAACCCCGCAGGGGGATTATGATCAAGGAACCAGAAACATAAAAATGTTTTTAGTTTTCCTTAATGGCCGTAGGAATGTGATCATTTTGTTTTATGCATACTGTCTATTTATGACTTTTTTCCTTTAAATGAAAATCATAATTCTTTGTGTGTTTAAATTCTTACTCTTAAATACAGTGATGATTTATTTATTGTATATGAAAGTGTATATCATTGTCTAGGATTCTGACTTCTTCAAATAGAGGGAGATTGTTGGGTCTATTGATCATAATGTCCTAAATTTGAAGAAGGCCCACAAGACAATGGTATACACATGAGTGTATTTGATGTATGCTCTAAGTTCAATTTATACAGGTTGTTTTATGTTACACTAATTTGACAGGTAGTTTGATTCATAATGACAGATGGACTCAAGGAAGGATACTGGCAAAGCAAAAATCCGGCTAAGTCAAGAAGTATTGAGTGAAAATAGTTCACTCAATGCCAAGAGGCTAAAGGCATTGAAAGAAGCTCTAGCAGTCAAAGTCTCGGTGTTGCTATCAAGATATCTATCTAAGTCAAGAAGCGTTGAGTTAAGGCAGTTCACTCAACAACAAGAAGCCTAAAAGAGTTGACAAAACTACATGAAGTCAAAGCCATAGTGTTATTATCAAGAAATTTATCTAAGGACAGAAGCGTTGAGTGAAGGTAGTTCACTCAACGCCTGCTCAACAAAAATTATGTCTAAGTATAGAAGCGCTGAGTGAAGATTCGCCACTCAATGCCTCATCAAGAAGCCAGGCAAAGGCAGAAAGCGTTGAGTGAAGAAACTACACTTAACACCTTCATACAGAGAAAATTCAACTAAGTCCAGATGTGTTGAGTGATGAAGGCTCACTCAACGCCTATATAGTTAGGTTATAAATGTCTATATACATTGAGTGATGAAGGTTCACTCAATGCCTGAAGATGCAGAATTCAGCTAAGTACTTTTGCGTTGAGTGACAAGGCTTCACTCAACGCCTGTGCAGATTGTCTAGAATTTGCTAGGTCCAAAGGAGCTGAGTCATGCTGACGTCAGCAGAAATTCAAATATCGTGGGATTTGCTTGTTAGAAGACAAAAGGCATCGCTTTCCTTTAGTACTACAATTAATGCATAAGTTATGTTGTAGTTGCCCATTCCGGTGGTCCATACTACACAAACAGCCGTTGGACGGTGGGATATAAAAGTAGAGTGCCAAAAAAGAAGAAAGATGTTTTTTTTGGAGACAGAGCTTTTCCGGTCATCTTTTTCCTCTCGACAAAGTGGAAGATTTCCTGGTAGAAGCTCTTACTGAAAGTCGGTGAACAACGGATAAGAGTAAGTTGTTGAAGAAATTAATCAATAAAGGTTCAGCTAATCTTCAACAGTAGATCAAAAATTCTTTTCTGAAGAAGGAGAAGTAGAGCAAGCTCACAGCTGCTTCTCATCTTTAAGGCCTCAGCTATAAACTCTTCTACAATCTAGGCTTGAAGAAGAAGTGCTCTGCAGTTTCTTCACAGTACGATCTTAACCAACCTGAAGATCTACTTCCTTGGTGCTATGAATAAGTTGGGTTGAGCTCACTCAGTCCAGAAAAAAGGCACAGGGAACACTTTCTCTGGAGCAAGTCCTCAATTGCAAACTCACTCTTTCTGTAGGATCATTCTTGATCTGAGTAGTAAGCCCTAAATATAAAGGTTAAGTTGTAGGATCGTTCTGTGGATCTGAGTTAGGGCCTGTGTGCTTGAGGTAGGAGATTTATTCTCGAAGGTAGGATCTTGTGGTGGATCTAGGTATAGGTATATACTCCTATACTGAGTATAGGACTTTGTGTTAAGTATGAGGTAGGTAATCAGAAGGATCACTGAGCTGTTGGAGATTTTATCTCTGAGGGTATGTCCATGGGACTGAGGTAGGACTTGGAGGAGTTTGAGAGATCCTGAGGGATCTGTGTTGTAAGCTCATTGAGCTGAGTCTTGGTGGAGATTGTCTTGTCCAACACACTATTAGAAAGGTGGGAGGGACAGTAGATGTACCCATACATTGGGGAACCACTAAAAATACTTGTGTGCTTGTATCAATTCTTAAAAGCTAACTAAACTAACTGAACACACAACACCGCTAAATAAAAAGATAGTCTTAAAGAGTAAGAAACCTATTCACCCCCCCTCTAGGTGTATAGCTACTCTTGAAACAAAGACTTTCATTAGGATCGCGTACAGCAAAATGTAACACATCATATAAAAGTGTCCATACAAACTTATATGATGAGGATCTTATGCGATGCAATACAATATAATGAATGCAATGTAATGAATGTGATATGATGACTCACCCATGCTTACTCATGCGCTTTGAATTGATATGTCGACATAGACCTTTAGTTCCCGATTTTCGAGGGTAGAAACCATTCAAGCACCAACCGTCATTTCTAGACTGTGGCAGTAGAACGGGCTCACCCACTACTAGGTGGGTATGTACACTACTTGACCTGTGCCTCACGTATGCCTCAACGTTATATACCTGGTAGCGGAGTCCCTGCATACTACGACATATAAGGGGTCTTTGGTAGGTAAGAACCAAAGAGCCCAGCCCAATTGGCCTAAACAACACGGAAGGGGTCTTTGGGATGTAAACACCAAAGATCCCAGCCTAACCGGCTCAACAGGCACCGAAGGGGTCTTTGGAAAGAAAGCACCAAAGAACCCATCCCAACCGGTCAAGGCCTATCTACCAGCTTCCATCAATGTGATTATCGACAAGCCCGTAGACCTGCCACAAGTAATCCTCAACTCATGATCATTTAACAACTGTGTATCAGCATACACACCATGTAATCCTTATATACCAATGTGCCAAGAAGAACCTAAGGACCTCCAACTGCGTCCTTAAATAATATAACCTAGGATACCACATATCCTATAATAACCAACAAGTCATCACACACTGAGCGGTGTGTTGCCACAACACCTTTTGCGAGCAAAACATGGGAGTACTATTTTTAAGGATCCTACAAGACAACCTGTGTATTAACAACATAGTGAGATCATCACCTTATCTATGCCCTGCAATCCAATATGTCATTTCCATCATTTTTTTTCTCTGAAGTTTATTAGAGCATAATTATAATTTTATTAACACAAGCTTCCGAATATGATACAATCGACTAATAAGTATTTATTTGAAGGATCATATAATATCCTTATTCACTAAGATTTATACAATAGATCAAGTCTGGCCTTTTTGAAAGTGATTGGATAAGATACTTACTACTCTAGAGGGGAGGTGAATAGAGTATTCAAAAATTAAGGAGACTCTAAACACTTCTCTTCGAGCTATTTGCGGAATATAAAAATAAAAGCTTTAAATCTAAAGCCTAACTGAGTGTAGTGAATAAAAGAGAAGCTCACTGAATTTTCAGTTGAACTTTTATCCTAAGACAGCAACTAGCAACCTAGTTAAAACTATCATAGCCACAGAGCAATGATTAAAATAAGCAACATATAACACAAGAGCTTTATAGTGGTTCCCCAATTGGGTACATCCACTCTTCTACCACCCTAGTAGGAATCCACTACAGGTTTTTGATTAGGTGCCCTGCCACCAGTAGATCTGCTTCAGGTAGATCTAAAAGACCCTTCAGGCTTTTGATCAGGTGCCTAAAAACCAACAAACAGGTTTTTGATCAGGTGCCCTGCCACCAATGGTTCACTTTTGAAGGGAGTAATAACCCTTTTACAGGAGGTTGAAAGAGAGAATTAAGATGTCTTCTCTGTGTTCACAGAAGCTAGTGGATGGCTCTGAATATATCAAAGCTCCCCCTGGCTTAGAGAATGTCCAGGAAGAAGCTTTGCTTCAGGGTGTAGGATCTCCAAATTGCTTGAGAAGACTTTCTGATGTAGTCTTGAAGAAGACTCTAGATTTTGAATGAATGTACTTCTTCAGCAGCTTTTGCAATCTGGGAGAGTTTGCAACAATGAATGTTCAGCAATCTGGGAGGTTCTTCTTCTTGAAAGCTTGAACTCTGAGTATTGATTTTCCTGAAGACAGGATGAACTCAGGAAGAAGAACAACTTTTCTTTTCTCTTGAGATTTCTGGTTCTGTGTTTGTTGTATGTTTGTATGTGTTATGCTCTGTATTCTGAGTTGTGAGTGAGTAGTGTTATCTTCAGCCGACTGCCCTGATAATATAGAAACTTCTCTTCTATTGAAAAAGCCTCGAGCCCTGCACAAAAAAAAACTTTCCAAATAATAGAATAAAACAAAATAAAGACCCGCACCTGCAATCTTCTCTGTCATTCCCAAAAAGGAATTAAGGATATTAAAAAATATCCTTTCAATTTGACTTTACAAATTGGCACAGGAAATAAAGCCTAACGGCTATATTACAGCTGTAGAAAAACACGATTTCCTCTTATAAAACAAACGGCTTTATTCTGCCAAATCTATATGAAAGTCTCTAGTGTCAACTAAATCAACCTATGGGGGGGGAATAGGCGTCGTGCAGTCTTTTGCGGAATTTAAATTACCTGCACAAATAAACAAACACAGCATAAAAAGCACACAAGCAATTATAGTGGTTCTCCGATTTTGGTACGTCAACTCTCTCCCTTCGACCTATCTCTCAACAAGGGACGAATCGATCACTTCACCAACCGGATTGAAATCCAATCCTCACACTACGGAAGGAACCCTTCCAACCAAAGGAGTCACTACTCCTCCACCATGGGTTGCACCTAACCCTTACAACTAGGAATAAAAATTCCTTTACGCCAAAACAAAAATTGAATGTACAAGAAATACAAACAAACTTATGGAGAATCCGATGTCGCTCTTCATTCGTTGATGCTTTCTTGAAAGAGACGAAGAGTCCACGACCGGAGTACTCTCTTGGAGAGAATCTTGTCAAGATTGGCGGCGGCAAGTGAATGTGGCGGCGATGCTATGTAGATCCAAACTTCTTGACGAAGCAAGCAAGTTCTACGAACGATCTCAGTTGGATTAGTCGTCTCGATCGATTCGGAATGAAGAACTAAACTCATTCAAGAGATCTCGAGAGAGATGTGTGAGACGCACTGCTAGCCTCGGTCCTGTCGTCGGAAGATCAAAGAGGCTCTAAGATCAACGACAGCGACTAGCTTGCACGCGACGACAGCGATCGGCGGAGTTACGCGATCGGCTAGGGCACGACGTCGGCTTTTTGATATCGTGTGAATAGTTGCTGCAGATTTTCGAAATAAGCAGGTATATATACCCTGAGGCCAGCCCTAAAGTCCTTTGTGGGACCCACAAGGAGAAACCCGAGCCCCGGCCGAAACAGCGTAACCCGTCTTGGTTCGGTTCAGCGATAGACGAAATTTTCCTAAGGCAAAATCGGTGAGAATCGTTGGTGATTCCCGTCGAAGTCGGAGGGAATCACTCACGAGTCCCGTCGATTCTGCCTTAGCCGAATTCCAGTAGGGAACCTTGTCAGCCGGTAGGAATCGGCGGGACTGCAACCTGATTCTCGTCGATTCGGCGGGAATCACAACGATTCCCGTCGAAGTCGGTGAGAATCACTTGGTGATTCCCGTCGATTCTACCTTAGCAGAATTCCTGAAGGAAGACAATCAGCCGGAGGAAGTCGGCGGGAATCACTGACTGATTCTCGACGATTCGGCGAGAATCACTTATGATTCCAGTCGAATCGGCGAGAATCACTTAATGATTCCCGTCGAATTTGACTTGAACGATTTTTCTCTTCCTTCCTATGAACTTGGTCTTTGACCCATCTTTGCTCTTCTTCTGCTCTTGATCTATCTCAACCATGTACTTGAAAATAAGTACACTCCAATAGAGAGAGCACACGTGAGTCAACACACTGATCTGCTCAACGATGGATTATGTTGCGCAGACCCGTGTATATTGACCCACTGTACCCTGACAATTGTGTGTACTTAGCATGGAATAGTTGCAAGCACAACTTGATAGAAAATCATCAAATACATTGTCAATTCAACTTAGCTTGTTCAGGGGCTTCTTCAAATCATGTACATTGTGGATACAATACCCAACAATCTCCCCCTATTTGAAAAAGCCTAAACCCTACAAGCTAAGGTGAATAAAACAGATGGGAATGAAAAACATAAAATGAACATTCAGTTGAGAGTGAAATTCATTACCATTTTCCAGAGAGCATACTTAGCATTGGCAGCCACCTTAGCCTTAGCCGAGAGGGTAATCTACCCCTTTTCGGCTTCTGCAAATCTGGGACTTCACTTGTATCCAAATGCTCCCCCTCAGTTCTTGCATCCGTGCACGCTCTTGATTTCCTTGCTGATGCTACCCCTTGATCCAAGATCCTTGAGCCCTTCAATCTTCATAGTTCAGCATGCCGAGTTCAGTTTGAAAAAGACTGAACTTGGCCTCGTCTAGGGGCTTTGTGAAGATATCTGCAATCTTCTTATCTGTGGGGACATAGCAGAGAGAGATATCTTTGTTTTCCACATGCTCCCGAATGAAGTGGCAACGCACTTCAATGTGCTTTGTTCTGCTGTGCGACACAGGATTGTTCGCAATTGCTATTGCGCTCGAGGAGTCTCAATACATAGGAACATCTCTCTGAACTGCAAGTCATAATCTTTGAGTTGATTTCTGATCCATAGAAGTTGTGCACAACAGCTGCTTGCTGAGATGTACTCAGATTCAGCCATGGAGGTTGCGACACAGTTCTGCTTTTTACTATTCCATGAAATAAACCTTCTTCCGAGGAATTGGCACATCTCGGAAGTGCTTTTCTTATCATCCCTGCTTCCTGCAAAGTCAGCATCTGAAAAGCCCATCAGCTCAACATCATTGTTTCTTGGGTACCACAACCCAAGATTTGGTGTTCCTTTAAGGTATCTAAGAATTCGCTTTGCAGCGACATAATGAGATTCCTTAGTGTTCACCTGATATTTGGCACAAACGCATGTGGAAAACATAATATCCGGTCTACTAGTAGTAAGGTAGAGCAGGGATCCAATTATGCTTCTGTATTTGGTTTTATCAAAAGGTTTCCCTTTCTCATCCTTTTCCAGAGACACAGTGGATCCCATTGGAGTCCTCATAGAGGTTGCATTCTTTATTCTGAATTTCTTGAGGAGTTCATTTGTGAACTTCGTCTGAGAAATGAAAATTCCATCCTCAGACTATTTCACTTGAAGTCCCAAGAAATACTTTAGCTCTCCCATGCTGCTCATTTCAAACTTTCCTTGCATAAGTTTAGAAAATTTCTTGCAAAGATTGTTGTCTGTTGAGCCGAATATTATGTCATCGACATAGATTTGCACCAGCAAGATCTTGCCTTAAACTTCCCTAAGAAACAATATCTTATCTATTTTTCCTCTCGAAAACTTGTTCTCAAGAAGAAAACTAGACAGAGTCTCATACCAAGCTCGAGGAGCTTGTTTTAAGCCATATAATGCTTTATTAAGAAAATAAACATGATTAGGGAATGTAGGATTAACAAAACCTGGGGGTTGCGCGACATATACTTCCTCTTTCAAATTTCCATTTAGCAACGCAGATTTCATGTCCATCTGATAGATAGTTAATCCTTTATGAGAAGCGAATGCCAGGAACAATCTGATCGCCTCGAGCCTTGCAACTGGTGCAAAGGTTTGGTCGAAGTTAATCCCCTCCTCCTGTCTGTAACCTTGAGCCACCAACCTGGCCTTGTTCTTTATGATGACACCGTGTTCATCCAGCTTATTTCTGAAGATCCACTTGGTGCCGATCACATTCTGGTTCTTTGTTCTGGGAACAAGCGTCCAGACGTTGCATCGTTCGATTTGAAGCAGTTCATCTTGCATTGACAATATCCATGACGCATCTTTGTTCGCTTCGTCAAACTTATTTGGCTCAACCTGTGACAAAAAACTAAGGTGCAAAATCTCGTTAATTGTACCTCTCTGAGTTCTGACACCGTCACGAGGATCTCCTATGATCTGATCTCTGGGATGATCCCTTACGTGTCGGAGCTCTAGGAGTCTGACATCTGGAGCTCTGACAGCTTCTCGGGCTTCTCCTTCTTTTGTAAGATTTTCTCCATCCTGGTCGTCAACTTCTCCAGTTGGCGTTGAGGTGGAAACCTTGACGTACTTGGGAGTTGCACCTTTTGCAGTCTCATCGAGACTTAGCTGTTCAAGTCTTGCACCTGCATCTTAAAGAATGCCACTGGAAGAATTGCTATGAAGCAAGCTTCCTTCATCAAAAACAACATTAATGGACTCCTCTACCACTAGGGTTTTCTTATTGAAGACCCTATATGCCTGACTATGGCTACTATAGCCCATGAAGATGCCATCGAAGCATTTTTCTCCGAATTTAGTACGTGGGTACTTCCCATTATTGAGTACATAGCATCTGCAGCCAAAAATCCTTAAATAGGACATTATTGGTTTCTTGCCTTTCAATAGCTCATAAGGCGTATTATGATGATTCTTGTTGATCAATGCCCGGTTCTGCACATGACAAGTCGTATTGACAGCCTCTGCACATAAGTACTCTGGAAGAGAAGCGCCATTCAACATTGCCGTACATGCTTCAATGAGCGTTCTATTTCTCCTCTCCGCAACTTCGTTTTGCTGAGGAGTACGCGGGGAGGAAAACTCATGAAAGATACCATGTTCTTCACAAAATTTTGTCATAGAACCAGACTCGAATTCTTTTCCATGGTCACTTCTGATTTTGACCACGGAGCAGTCAAGTTCGTTCTGAATCTGCTTGACAAAATTAGTGAAGATGTCAAACGTATCTGACTTTCGTTTCAAGAAGAACACCCACGTAAACCGAGAGTGATCATCAACAATCACTAGCGTATACAATTTGCCTCACAAGCTATGAACTTGCACTGGACCGAACAAGTCCATATGTAGAAGAAAAAGACATCTGGAGGAGTTTTTGTCTGCAATGCCCTTAAAGGTAGCCCGAGTCTGTTTGCCCTTCTGGCATGCAGGACAGGGGCTATCTTTGATGCACTTAATAGTAGGGGCATCCCTTACTAAATTCTTAGAAAACAACATATTAATTGTCTTGAAGTTAATATGTTCTAATCTCTTGTGCCATTACTCACAAAGAGATGCACTGCCTTTTGCTACTAGGCACACGGGGGTAGAAGAGTCTAAGCTAAGAAAATCTAAGCAAAAGATATTTCTGCTCCTAATGCCAGTCAATATCGTCTCCGAAGAGGCACACGATATTATCAAGCACTTATCCTTACAGAACTTAATGTCGTATCCTTTATCACATAACTGGCTTACACTGATCAGGTTATGGTTTAAGCCTTCAACATAGGCCACGTCAGTGATAGAGAATACACCGTTTGAAATCATACCATAACCCCTGGTGAATCCTCGATCAGATCCTCCAAAGAGGACTTTGGGTCCATTTTCGACTGGAGAGTAGTCACACAATAGGCTTCTTGTCCCGGTCATATGCCGGGAACATCCACTGTCCAAGTAATAGATTGGCATTTTGGTGGCCTTTGGACATACCTGCCAAATAGAATTAGTTTCTCTTAGGAACCCAATCGAACTTGGGTCCTAAATTCCTTGTTAGCACACTCCCCCTCGGGTGGTTAACCCTACGAGTGGTCGGCATCGCATTGCTAACATGAGGAGTCTCGTTGAATCTTGGATTAAACCAGCAATCCACGGCAAAGTGACCAACTTTGCCACAACACCAACAGTCAAACCTGTTGTACCGCTTCCTAGGCTCCAGCTTCACCCTTGGAACGGTGGGTCCAGCCGGGGCCTTGGATCTAGAGGTGGAGGCATCATGATGACAGCAGCCACACAATTTCTTTACTTCCTATTTCTTCAGTATAACAGGCTTGGACTTTGGTGCCTGCTTCCTATTATGGCCGCTAGAGAAGTGGCCATAATTCACCACTTGGATTTCCTCATAAAGTGCCTTGAAGACACTCTCACCGTAGTTGCGAGGGAAGGCCCAACCATCATACCGGCTCTTGGGCTTTTCAACCGAGGGCCAGAAGAAGTGGCCATAGGTTGACTCAAAGCCCTGCTCATTGCAAGGAAAGCCAGGCTTTCTGAATAAAACAGGATCAAGTGGGGCCTTTCCTTTTTCTGCAGCAAAGGCCTTCTTCACAGCCTTATTTTTCCTCTGTTTTCTGTTTCTCCTGGATGATTTACCAGGCACACCCACATGCCCTAAGCCAGCCCCTTTAGCCTGAGCAGAGAATTCATCAACCAGAGGAAGAACGGTCTTGGGTATGGAGAAGCTTTTGACAATCTTCCTTTCTGCCACAAGCTGTTCTTCCAACTTGTTGATTTCTTCCTGTTTTTGGTCAAGGAGCCTTAGAGACTCTGAGTGCTCATAAGTCAGGTCCAGGTGTTCCTGTCGGAGAGAGATCAAGCTAGTGATCTCTTCTCTAAGAGACACACCCTCATCCTTAAGGAATTTGACTTTCTTTTTCTGAGCCCTCAACCTCTTGCGACATTCCTCAAAGGTATTGAGCAGAATCTCATACTTTTTGAGGAGCTCAGCCTCACGGGCAGATGGGCTGTCCTCAAGATCATCATCAGGACACTCAGAGTCAGAGTCAGAGAGGGGGTATGATCTTTTACATTCCCAGTAAATAGGGGCAGTCTCCTTCTGAGTCGGAGCGACCAATTAGCCCAAAGTAGGCTTCCTCATCATTACTGGAGTATGAAGAATCAGACCCACTCAGTGTCTTTGGCTTTTTAGCAATGTAGCTTATCTCCTTCTTCTTATCTCTAGAGGACATGTGCTCCTCACCCTTCCACTTATCTCTCTTGCCTTGGTGGCAGTTAGCAACGACATGCCCTGGCTTATTGCATCCAAAGCAAATAATGTCAGCGGAGCGATGTTTGTTCGGTTTAGGTTCATACCTGTCAGAATAGTAAGTCTTTTTCTGATGTCTGGAGGAGGAGCCGTCTCTCTTTCTTTGATTCCTCATCTTGAGGAACTTCTTGAACTCTCGAGTGATGAGGGAGAAATCTTCTTCATATAGCTCTGAGCCGGAAGAGCCTGGCTCAGAGTCTTCTTCCTCATTCTTTTTCCAAGAATGGGACGAGGCTGCACCCTTGCCTTTCCTTGAGTGAGTGGCATTCAGAGCTACAGTCTTTTCTTTGGCAGCGGCTTTCTCGGCTTCTTCTTCAGCTTTTCTGGTGTTCAGCTGAAGCTCATAGGACATAAGCTTCCCAAATAAAATCTGGGGATCAGTTTTAGCCAGCTTGCCAAACTCTTTGATGGCGCAGATTTTTGTGTCCCATTCCTTAGTAAGGGACCTAAGGAATTTGTTGTTTAGTTCACCATCGGTGAACACTCTTCCATAGCCCTTCATGGCATTGACGATCTTCAGGAAGTTCTCAAAAGTCACTCCGATTTCTTCCTTGGGACCTTGCCTGAAGGCCTCATACTTTTGGTTCAGAAGGGATCTACGATCATCCTTTACTTCATCTGTGCCTTCCATCAGGATGATCAGACAGTGCCAGATGTCCTTGGCAGTCCTGCAGTTGCTGAAATTCTGCATCATGTAGTCATCGTTGGCGCTGACCAGAATGTTCTGAGCCTTCTTGTCAAGACCGACAAGCACCATCTCATCCTTATCCATTTCAGAGAGCTTCTTGGGCACCATCTTGGTAGGATCAATGGTGGAGGCCTTAGTAGGGATATAAGATCCCTCCTCTACTATCATGAAGAGTCGGGGGTCGACTGCTTCCATGTAAAACCTGATTCTTTCCTTCCAGATAGGAAAGTTCAGCTTGGTGCACACTGGGATCTTTCCTGAATACTTGAGTCCGTCCATTTCAGAGATCTTCCTTCTTCTTGACACTAGACACGAGATCTTACTTAAGGTGTTAACCTTATTGATAAGAAACCTCCCTCTGATACCACTTGAAAGTCTCTAGTGTCAACAAAATCCACCTATGGGGGGGGGGAATAGGTGTCGTGCAGTCTTTTGCGGAATTTAAATTACCTGTACAAATAAACAAACATAGCACAGAAAAGCACACAAGTAATTATAGTGGTTCCCCGATTTAGGTACGTCCACTCTCCCCCTTCGACCTATCTCCCAACAAGGGACGACTCGGTCACTTCACCAACCAGATTGAAATTCAATACTCACACTACGGAAGGAACCCTTCCAAGCAAAGGAGTCACTACTCCTCCACCACGGGTTGCACCCAACCCTTAAAACTAGGAATAAAAATTCCTTTACGCCAAAACAAAAATTGAATATACAAGAAATACAAACAAACTTGTGGAGAATCCGATGTCGCTCTTCATTCGTTTATGCTTTCTTGAAAGAGACGAAGAGTCCATGACCGTAGTACTCTCTTGGAGAGAATCTTGTCAAGATCAGCGGCGGCAAGTGAATGCGGCGGCGATGCTATGTAGATCCAAACTTCTTGACAAAGAAAGCAAGGTCTACGAATGATCTCAATTGGATTAGTCGTCTCGATCGATTCAGAATGAATAACTAACCTCGTTCAACGATTTGAGAGACAAGAGATCTCGAGAGAGATGCGTGAGACAAACTGCTAGCCTAGGTCCTGCCGTCAAAAGATCAAAGAGGCTCTAAGATCAACGGCGGCGACTAGCTTGCACGCGGCGACAGCGATTGGCGGAGTTACGCGATCGGCTAGGGCACGATGTAGGCTTTCTGATATCGTGTGAATAGTTGCTATAGATGTTTGAAATAAGCAGGTATATATACCCTGAGGCCAGCCCTAAAGTCCTTTGTGGTACCCACAAGGAGAAACCCTAGCCCCGGCCGAAACAGCGTAACCCATCTTGGTTTGGTTCAGCGAGAGACGAAATTTGCCTAAGGCAAAATCGGCGAGAATCGTTGGTGATTCCCGTCGAAGTCGGCGGGAATCACTCACGATTCCCGCCGATTTTGCCTTAGCCGAATTCCAGTTGGGAATCTTGTCAGCCGGTGGGAATCGGCGGGACTGCAACCTGATTCTCATCGATTCCGCGGGAATCACAACGATTCCCGTCGAAGTCAGTGAGAATCACTTGGTGATTCCCATCGATTCTGCCTTAGCAGAATTCCTGAAGGAAGACAATCAGCCGGATGAAGTCGGTGGGAATCACTGACTGATTCTCGACGATTCAGCGAGAATCACTAATGATTCCCGTCGAATCGGCGATAATCACTTAATGATTCCCGTCGAATTTGACTTGAACGATTTTTATCTTCCTTCCTATGAACTTGGTATTTGACCCATCTTTGCTCCTCTTCTGCTCTTGATCTATCTCGACCCTGTACTTGAAAATAAGTACGCTCCAATAGAGAGAGCACACGTGAGTCAACACACTGATCTGCTCAACGAGGGATTACGTTGCGCAGACCCGTGTATATTGACCCACTGCACCCTGACATTGGTGTGTATTTAGCATGAAATAGCTGCAAGCACAACTTGATAGAAAATCATCAAATACATTGTCAATTCAACTTAGCTTGTTCAGGGGCTTCTTCAAATCAGGTACATTGTGGATACAATACCCAACAGTCTCAATTAATACAAAAGGAATATTGCAAATAAGCAAAAGAATATAAGCATTAAATTGAGCAGAATATACTGAATAAAATATGTCTTAAACAAGAGGAAATAAACTAATGATCAAATGAAATGACTATAGATAAAAGCAGACAGAAAGCGTCGACCAGAGATCGAAGATCGTCGATCTGAACAAGCAGATCGTCGACCTGAAGAAAAAACTGTCTTCACAGAAATCGTCGACCAAGGCTACACGATCGTCGATCTGAATAAGCAGATCGTCGACCCACTTCAGAGTTCATATAACTCTGAGATTGTCGATCATCATTCGAAGATCGTCGAGTGCCATTCAATTCGACTATCGTCGAGCACAATTCTACTTAACCATTTTCATTTCAATTCAATCTCAACTAATCTAACATAAGGGTAGACTAACCTTTAGTCTAACCATTGACCATAGATAATTCTTGGGTCAATTAAGCCTAATTGAGATGACATGGCCCAAATCAAAACTAGAGAACCAACACTTTTAAACTTTCCCCAGAAGCTTCAGCCCATTCGATTATCATGGTAACCATTTACGACATAATTATTTATAAACCTATATGGCAATGTATCAACAAATAATTATCCAACATTTATGAAACTCAATAGGGATGATAACAATATCATCAAGTACATGACTACCAATTTTCCTAAGTATCAGATGATTATTTAAAGAGCAATTCAAAAAACATCAAATTTGTATGTTTAACAACAATGCTTACGGAAACTAGATGTCCCGGAGCTATAGACCACCCCAGAAATTGTATAATCACTCGTTGGAAAGGTCTTCCTGAGGGCTGTGCCTTTTATGATGATCCCAAGACCTGAATCTGAAATGATTATTCCTAAAAATATGCTTGAAGTCCATCAGGCATACAAAACAGATTTATGTATACATTACTTATATTAAAATCTTCACGGATCTAAAAGTTGAATTGACAAAATGCAGTCATCTTCTTCCTCCAGCTCGGGGCTGTGATTTTCCCAACCTGGAGCCTAATAAAAATTCTCCCATCAGCCACCATATTTTCCCTTCTGGCCAACCAACAACACCTCCTCTTCCTTGTACATAAAGTGCATCACAGAGCGGCAAATCGATGGCCTCAGATGGTCGGAACAACAAATCGAAACATAGATTTGTCCATTCCTCCATGGCTTCCTATCAAATCAAGCTTAATTGATCTCGATGTCTCGCCTAATCAGATCTAGGAAACTAGCACTAAGGGAGAAGGGCGAAAGCACACCTAGTTTGCGATCAAGGACCGGGTTTGTCTCCTTAGTGGTATGTGGTGGTATTATAAGCTCCAAACCTGTCTTCAAGCTTGTTCTTCCAAGACAATTTCTGTTCTCAGCTCTAGAGTGGTAATCAAGAAGTGAGGAAAGTCTGGGAGAAGCAAAACTTCACTCGATTTTTGTTAACGGGTGATAGGAAAAGTCCCTCCCATACCTTTGAATGACATGCGCCACATATCATTTCCTTATTGGACCAAAACCACCTCTCAACCTTGGGAAGAGCAAAGATTGATCAGAGACACTTAAATAAGCATGGGCAAAGCCATGTCATATGACTCATCAGAAGAAGACAAAATAAAGGAACAGGAGCAGAACTTACCGCACTGATCATTGGATCCCAATCGACGATTCGTCGAGTGATACTCGACGGTTCATCGAGTTCACTAAACCGTTCATCGAGTTCACTCGACGGTTCGTCAAGTGATACTCGGTTGTTCGTTTAGTGACATTCGACAGTTCGTTGAGTTCACTCGGACATTCGGTCCGTCGAGTTCACTCGACCATTCGTCGAGTTCACTCGATGGTTCGTCGAGTTCACTGGACAGTTTGGTACGTCGAGTTCACACGACATTTCATCGAGTTCACTCGACAGTTTGGTTCATCGAGTTCACTCGACGGTTCATCGAGTTCGCACGACTGTTTGGTCTGAGTTCACTCGACGGTTCATTGAGTTCACTCGACGATCTGACCTAGCAGCCACCCTTGTGACCTTTGATTTTCTCTCCTAAAATCTTCAAGGTGACGCATTGTCTTTGAGGCAACACAGGCTTTCTAGGCGACCCAGGACTTCTAAGTGAACGCTACCATTAGCGGTATACCCACCACGCGGCTTTAGCGCTCCTACCACCAGATGATACTGTAGCAATCTCTCCTAATTGCAATTTCCTAACCAAAATCTTGCACCAATGTTAACCATGACTCAACGATGACAACCTCATGGCCTGAGGACTTCTATGTTGTCCAGACCAACACATAATGACACAAGTCACTCGGGGGATCTAACTTGAATTGGGATGTTATAAATCCAATAAATGAACAAACAATTTCGTCCCCAAAATTTTAGGTTAGTGGTACAAGGATTAAAGGTCAAATTATGAAAATTAACTTCATAGTACACTTAAAGAGGTCAATAGTTAATATTGCCTGTCTCTCACTTATGACTAGTACATGGCACTACTCATCCACATCCCTTCACCCTCAATTCCCCCCGAGTGTACTTTTGTTATTCTTCTAATACAAAATATCGTGATCCAAAATAATATTTTGTATAGCAATACCAGAAAAGCCTGAAACAGCCCGATCTGATGCAATTGTTTTTTCCTTTGAATAAGCTACACTGAGTAGGTCATCATATTCCTTATCTTTATCATGCCACACAGGAGCATCAGGAATAGAAATATCAATCACTTCTGAATCCGCTCCTCGGTATAAATCAATTTTATTATTCTCATCATGTAATAAATTTTCATGGAATTATACACTGGTTATTCCATTATTATAATGTGGGGATGATCTAAATAAATTGAGGAAATAATGTTGAATTCTTCCACGATTTCCACTAATTTCTTTTACAAAATTACATATCAAGAACATCCTAAGAAAGTCAGTTGTTTCTAGTGCTGTTAGAGTAACGGGAATATGGCTTTTATCAACAGCTGTGTTTAAAAACTCAACACGAGTGACTGTTGATGTGTGAAACAGTAATAATCTCAAATATTATCTAATATGTGGAGGGATATCTCTTTCAGAAATCATAAACTCATTAAAATACAAAAAGATTCTTAATGATTCTTCAAAAGATTCATAGGTATAGTTAAGACCTAAATTTATTTTATCTATTTTATTTTCATGACAGAACACACAGGGATTAACACACCACTAATTGAATGTCGTAAGAAAATGCTTAGATTATTTGGAAAATCACACTGTTCAAAAACATCATCATCTTTAATAGCATGAAATATTACACTATCTATAATTTTTTTACCACTATGCGACGGGGGGAGAAAATATTCATAGTTAGTTTGGAATAACCGAGTGTCATTTATATATTTATTAACACATTCAGCCCATGGATTATAATAATTGGAATCTATAACTTTAGATGATGCTATTAAATTGAAAGCTCTTGTTTGCACAAAATAATTATGGAGGCAAAAAAAAACATTATTTCCATCTATAATAGTTTCCTGAATTTCAAAACAAGTTTCACCACCAGCTCGTACATCTAAAACCAGATTGGTTTGATTTTTTTTACAAAGTAACAGAAACAATATATTCATGATGATGTGTGAGATCTGATTTCAAAAGTAATTTCATAATAAAAGCACTAATTACAAACTTTACCCTAGCTCTCAACCACTACTTAGCTCTTTGCATAAAACTATATTTTCCCTTTGACCCTAATTGAACTAATTTAGAATCAGTAACAGATTCATCTATTTCAAAAGTATCATATTCAGTAACTATAGTTGGTTCAGATCTAATACCATACCTACTTGGGAGACTGAAATTAGCAACACTAATAAATTTCTCTTTTACGGTAATATATGCTTTCGATTGTGCGATTAAATTAGCATGTGTTCTTACCGGTGACACAACTCTATATTTCTTTGATCCTTCGGCCTTCAGTGCTATACACTTCTCTTTGCTTGAAGTTTTGTTGTTCTGCTCTTCTTCCTTCCTAGTATTCATTTGTAGCTCATAAGATAAGAGCTTCTCGAATAGATTCTGAGGATCAGTCTTGAGAAACTCTCCAAATTCTCCGATGCCCACAACCTTAGTGTCCCATTCTTTCGTCAGGGATCTTAGGAATTTATCGTTTAGTTCAACATTAGTGAATGTCCGGTCGTAGTTTCTCAGACCATTGACAATTTTGAAGAACTTTTCATAATTGTCAGTAATGGTATCTTTTGGGTCTTATTTGCATGCTTCATACTCTTGGTTGAGTAGAGATCTTCGATCATCTCTCACTTCTTCCGTACCTTCCATCAGAACAACCAGAGAATTCCACATCTCCTTGGCATACTTGTAGTGGAAAAGATTTTGCAGCATAGAGTCATCCACTGCACTTGCAATTATATTTTTGTCTTTCTTATCCAAGGAGACGAGAGCAATCTCATATTTGTTTAGATCCATCATCTTCTTAGGAACCATCATGTTAGGATTCATAGCAGATGATTGAGTAGGAACGTGAGGTTTTTCTTCAACAATTTGAAAGATTCTTTGATCAGCAGCTTCCATAAAAAATTTGACTCTTTCTTTCCGCATAGGAAAGTTCTCCTAAGTGCATACTGGAAGCTTAATTGAGGACATGTCCTTTCTCCGGTCCATTGAAGAAAACTTGTGCTTTTACAACTAGACTGGGATCTTGTTCTAGGAGTTAACCTTATAACGAACAACCTCCCTCTGATATAATTTGAAAGTATCTAGTTTCCTACGTAAATCACCTAGATGGGGTAAATAGGTGAGTTCTGCGTCTAATAGCGGAATAAAAAAAATATAAAGATCGAGCACACAGAACAAACACAACACAACATAGGAGTTTATAGTGGTTCCCCAATTTGTGTATGTTCACTGTCCCGCCTCGCCTATCTACCACGAAGGACTAGATTCGGCTACTTCACCCTTCTCAGATTTAAACAAATCTTATAACTCGGAGTCACCACTCCTACTTCTCAGAGAACAACCTCTCCTAAAAATCGGAGAACAAACTCTCCTACACTCGATCCTAGCACAAGAATCTACAATTCGGAAGATAAACTTCCACACAAATACAAAATAAATTAATACAACACTTTAGATTGAGAATCAATCTATTTCTTCATATCTAAAAAGGTTCAATCTTCTTCTTCCTTGGAATAAAAATCTTGAGAGCTTAGAAGAAGACTTGAAATGAAACCTGAACACTTGATCTGAAATCTTTGATTTGACGAGATCTGATAACTTTGAGAAATCTAGAGAAGAGATCTGTCTAGTCAACACTTCGAACGAATCGCCGATCATGCAAAGCTAGGTCACAAAATTATTTATGATGGCTGAACGTGCAATAGAGAATGACGGCCATTCACGGTTTTAAAGTTCAGAAGAGCGATTAGGGTTGATTGAAATTCACCCTCGGTATTTAAAGGAATCCTTCTTCTAACGGCTAGAAAATTCTTTTTAAAGTGAAACGTCCACGAGTACTGTACATGGACATCGGCTCAAAACAGAAACCCGTCAGACAGAATTTTTAAAAAAGATTCACTAAGTCTATTCGTCGAGTATCGTTGTATATCCATGAATATACTAGACGAATCAGCTTCGATATCTGATGAATTTTCCTTAGACAAATCCAAAAAAGTAGATTCGAGAACTCAATGCTTTTCCAGTGAGTCTCGACGAATTCGACGTGTATCGACTGGTATATTCGACGAATTTGACGAGTGTCAATGAGTACACTCAACGAATTTGATGAGTATACTTTAGGATACTCAACGAATCTTACTTAACCGATTTCCAAGTCCAGTGAAATTATTCTCCAAGTAAACACGACTAATTCGACGAGTGTCAGTAAGTATACACGACGAATATTCATAATTAAACTCGACGAATTCGACGAGTATCCACTACTATACTCGATGAATTTTACTTAGGAAAATTTTTTGTTTCTTCTGAATCCAGCAACTTGTCCTTCCTTAAACCTCCTAATGTACTTGTAAAAGAAGTACAATTCAATAGAGATATTACACATGAGTAAACACATTGTCCTACACAATGAGTGATTACATTGTATAGTCCTGTGTTTCAAGACCCACTGTAACCTAACATTGGTTTGTACTTAGCAATAAAACCTGCAAGCACATGACTACTAAAACAGCATCAAATACAAACTCAATTCATCTTAGTTCGAGGGACACTTCTTCAAATAATGGTCATTGGGGATACAATACCCAACACAACCCTCATGCAAATTAAGCCGCGAGCAACCCTCGTGCAAACTAAGCTGCGGGCAATCCTCGTGCAAACTAAGTCGTGGTTACAACCAGCGCAAACCAAGCCATATTCTAGCCTCGGGCAAACTAAGCCGCGATTACAACCCGCGCAAAGCAACGCCGCAAGTCAAACTTACAAACAGTATTTTGGCAAAAGGGGGAAGAACAACCTCGTTACAATAATGTCATACCAAAACACATAAATGATGCACTGTCAATGACCATCAAAAGTAAAAAAACAAATATACAACAGACTCAACCATAGGATACATAGGCATACAAGCATAAAGAAATCACGCTGCTATACATCAGCCGTATTAACATCAGAATCGGGTCTCGGGCTCTCGTCATCTGAAATATCATCAAAACTAATACTAAATACATCACACTTCAAACTTCTGGCAACCAGGCGAAAGGCCTTGGACACCCCGCGCTTGAGTGCGAGCACGCGAGCATCCTCCATCTGAGGCTCCACCTCTCTAGTCCAAATCTCTTCATGAACCTCCTCACCAATCAAGCAACGGTCACACATGTAATCCAATGAATCCATGTATTCAACAAGACCATCAGCTTTCAACTCTAACCTGTGGATTTCAGAAGAAAGCATCTCCACTCAGGCCATCAACCCCCCAAGCTTCCTCTCCAAATGGGAAATCTCCACTTGGGCATTCTTCAACATCTTCGTGGTTCTCTTTACCAGAGATTTTTTCACCTCCAAGGACGCTCGAGCCTCCTACAATTCTGCCTTCAGCTCCGACCCAATTTGGCGAAATTGGGAGATATTCTGATCATGATCATCTCTTAAAGTAGCAAGTGAGCTCGCTGCCATCCAAAAATTCTCCTGAAGAGCCAAATATCCATCTTTCAAGCTCATGTAATGATTGTTCCAAGTAACAGTAATATGAGCTTGTGCCTCGATCTACAAGGAAATAATAGAGAAAAATTAGTACAACACACAAAAAAAGAAAACTAAAGCAAGCAAGCCCACTTATTACTTCGCTCATTGCCTTCAGAGAATAGGACATCCGTGGAGCAGGAACCTCTGAAGAGGGGCTTGGGGAAAAGCACCCCAGTACCTACACGTCATCCTCCACAGAAGCAGTCTCGACTCGACGACCAGAAGGAACAACCTCATCTAGAGAAGCCATACAAGGCTTTACACCCTCGTCACCGCAGACAACTGTAACGGCTTTCCTCTTTCGATCACGAACTGGAGAAGTATTGAATGAATTCAGTTGTTTACCTAAATCACCTAGAGGGGGTGAATAGGTGAGTTGTGCGTCTTTTTGCGGAATAAAAATTTAGCAATCATAGACGACAAAATATTTATAGTGGTTCCCCAACCTTGGGTACATCCACTTTCCCTCATTGATCTAGCAAATCACTAGACTCGGCTACTCCACTATCTCGGATTGAAAACCAATCCTACACCTCAGAACCAAGTTCCTACAATCTCGATCCAAACATATCTACACTCGGAAGATAAAACTTCCTACAACTCAGAGAGCAATCTCCTACAAGAATTTAATAGAGATAAATTGAAAATACAAACAAATGATCTTCAAATCTTGGAACAATCTGGCTGGATCTTCTTCTTTAAGAATTTCAGCTCTGTTAGATTTGTTGAAGAAGAACCCACGACAAGAAAGAGATATGAAGATTTCTTTTGATTTCACCCGATCGGAACGATGATGGAGAATGAACAACAATCACGATCTGGAAATCAAACTTGATCTGAATCCTTTGAGTCGAAAACCCTAGCACTTGCACGATGAAGATCGGCGGCGTCGGCGGCTTTCCTTTTTGACGAGAGAGAACGAGATTCAGAAAACTTCGGGAAATTATGACGGCTTCTTAAATTTGTAAGGATTAGTCGGTTGACAAGACCTTATATAAGATCTCCCTAACGGTCATAATTAGTCTTAATGACGTACACGTGGACCAATCACATCATGTGATTTGAAAATCCCGTCAATTCTAGACTTAACAGAAATTTCTGCAAAACTGAACTCCAGTTCTCGAGAGAGAAGAATACTACTCGAGAACTAGGAATTTCTTCTCGAGAGCTGGCTTGACCTCTCGAGATAACGCAGCCAATAGCGTTGAGTCAGGTCTTAGCATTCAACGCTCTCAACGCTCTCAAAGCTTTAGACTTGGAAGACAATCAGATTCAGATGGCATTGAGACATCTCTCGACATTCAACTCTTTTACTGTGGAGTAATCGAGTACTGTCCTGAACTTCTCGAGTACTGGACTGAACTTCTCGAGTACTGAACTTAGAAAATATTTCTGATTCTGAAAGAAAGTTACTCGAGAACAAGAAGTGATTTCTAGAGAGAAAAAGAACTTCTCGAGAACAAGGTAAAGGAGTTCTCGTGAACTAAGGATTGTTCTTGAGAACTACTCGAGAACAAGACAACTTCTCGAGAACTTTACTTAGAAAATTTCTGAGATACAAAACTGAATACTCGAGAGGTAGAGATAAAGTCTACTAAAGCGCTATAACTTAGTTACTCGAGAACTAAAGTAATACCACTCGATAACTAACTTTTGTAATCAAGTAATAAGACTAACTACTCGAGAACTAACAGTATACTCGAGTGATGGACTTAGAGATTTTCTGACTTTTAGAAAATTTTCCTTCTTGAATATACTCATCACTAAGACTTCATCCATTGATCCAGTGCTTGAATATGAAGTGTATCCCAATAGAGAGGCTACACATGAGTCAACACCTTGGATCACACAATGAGGGATTACATTGTATGGTCCTGTGTGTATGACCCACTGTAGACTGACATTGGTCTACACTTAGCAATAGAGTCCTGCAAACACATAACTAAAACATAATATCAAATATAACTTAATTCATCTTAGTTCAAGGGTGAATTCATGTAAATCAGGGTTATTGTGGATGCAATACCCAACAAGTCTCGACTGTCTGTACTGGTCCGGAAGAGATCCAGCAACGCAGACAACACTTTTCCTCCACAAACGAGGAAATACTTAAAAGGTGATTGGCCAACTTGCGAGTCTCCGCAAATCCGAGCATCAGGGAGAACTCTCACTCCCACCCCTTCTGACGATGACAATGATCCGACAGTGCATTCCACAATTCCGGCAAGCCCTAAGAATTTCTAACATAGACAAACAAAGTATTCCCGTGACGACGGTACATCCAGGTCTCGAAATCAAGCCAGCTTTTGTTGCTATAATCTCAACATGGCCACCACCATCAACGCGAACATCGCATCAATCTCTAAAACAGTCCAAGGAGAACCTCGAACTATGCTTCCTGAAGAACGCGACCTGTCCTACCAAACGCACCATCCTAAGCAGAGTAAACTGGGACATCAGAAGGCCGCAAAAATTCAAAATGTTTACCACCTCCTCGCATGGTGGAAGCCGGAAGCCTGATCTCAAAGTAACCTCGCCAATCGTCAGCCATCCCCTTGGAGGGTTTTGGACCCTTTCCTCAGTACGCAAAATCCTCACCTCAAGATCGGCAGGTAAACCTTATCTCTTCCTCCAAATTGCGACTTGATCATCGGTAAGAGACGAACACAAACGCATCAGTATCGCGGTGCGCTTTGAAGCTTGAAATAAAAGGAGAAGCAAAAATTGGGGTAAGAAAACAATCAACTCACACGTAACAAAAGTGTTAGCACATGTATGGATGCACGCGCACAGGTACTCGAATGAACCCAACAGCACGTGCAACCAAGAATGCACGCACGCACCCGACATTGTTCTGCCAGGTGCGCTCGCGACCAGCTGCACTCACACATTGGTCCGTGCGCACAGCCTGCAGCCAGCGCAGGTGCCCGCACAGCTAAATGTACGCGCGACCAGGTCCGCGCGCACCCCAGGTCGCGATACCAAATGCACGCGCACCAAAGGTCGCGCGACCAGGTGCGCGTGCACCCCAGGCCGGGCGACCAGGTACGCACGCACCCGAGGCCGCGCGACCAAGTGTGCGTGCACACTAGGCTGTGAGACCATATCGCGCAACCAGGTGCGCGAGCTACCTGGTGTAAACATAAATCTGCGTGTGTTGCCTAGTGTCGCGCGCCCAAGTGCGCACGTGACTCGGTGCACGCGCGCACTAGGCCACGCGACCAAGTCACGCGGTCAGATGCTTGTGCACCATGGTGCATGCAAGCTCATGCATGCGGCCGAGCGTGTGCCTGCCCAGGTGCGCGCGCACGCCCAGGGGCGCAGGAACCCATACCTGCATGCACATAGGTGTTCGCACGCCCAAACGCGCGTAGGTGGACAGGTGCCGTACGAACACAGTCACGCACTCTGGCATTCGTCCCCGCTGCGTTCCCCCCGCTCAGACGTCTTACCTGAATTTACAAAACGCCACCATCCTCCTTCTCCGGCCTTTCACCATTCGCCATCATCGCAATCCCCGCCAAGAGCTCTCAAGGGAATAAATCCACGTTCTTCACCTGTACCAGTTTTTAATACCGAGAATTTCTTGGGGGGGGGGGGAATTGATGGGATGAACCCCCTTTTATGGAGAAATTTGTTAGCACATAGCCCACTCCTCCATAATCTCCACAAAATAGTGGAGATCGTGGGTTTGATCGCCACACGCGCGATCGGTACACCCACTTGGCATGCGAGATCCCGCTAAACGTACACGCCGGCAACTGGTGCCGTCACACCGACGGTGCCCGGCGGTGCCTGACCACCGCTCCACCAGCAACTGCCTTCTGCGGCCGCAAGGTGTCACCTTGCCACTCGCCGCCACATCCCGCGGCCGCAAAAAGCAGCCTGGACGGCCGGACGCGCCTGGCCGCCCCGCCCCTCATGGTCATATCACGCGGCTATGAAGTTCCTCCCGGACGGCCGGATGCGCCCGACTGCCCAGCCCTCTTGGTTGCATCACGCGGCCGGGAGGCGCTGCCCGTACGGCCGGCCGTGCCCGCAAGGCGCCAGCCAGCCGCGCCCGGCCAGCCCGCCCCTCGAGACCGCGAGGCACCGGCCGAGCAGCCGACCACACCCAGCGGCCGCGAGGCGCTGGCCATGCCTTGCCTCCACACCCTCGTGGTAGCCTCCTGCGGCCACGACGCCTCTCGGGTAGCCGGTCGCTCCCGACCGACCCTCCTCTCACGACCGCCTTCCACGGCCGTAAGCCACCGCTCGGGCGGCGCAACCGCCTTCGCCTACAAACCACGCCAGCGGTTTGTCCATTCTCCCACGACGGCCCCTCCCCACCGTTTGATCTCTCCGGCGCGATCATCGCTTCCCATTTTGTGCGTAACCACCCACTAACCATCATGGTTAGTGGAGGAATATTTTAATTTAAATATTTGGTCTACGTATAGCAGATTTAATGACAAAATACGCACCTTTAACTATATTATAAAATGATTATGTGGGTGGTTACAGTGTGCGGATAGCAGCATAACTACCATAATCTCCCTTGAAGGCTATAAAATGAGCCTCAGGCCTCTTCATTTCACACCTTTTCGCTCCTCAGCTTTCTTCTTCCTTAGGCCAGAGCTCTCCCGGATTCCTCCTATGTGTCGCACTCAAGACATCCTCAAGCCACACTCAAGCCATTTTCGAGCAGCATCCATGCCACATTCAAGCCTTCTTCAAGCCGCAACATCCAAGCCACCTTCGAGCCATCATCAATCCGCGTTCAAGCCACCTTCAAAACATCTTCATGCATCTCGCCACAATAAGCATCCCTCTACAACCAGCATCCCGCTCATTAACTTCCTCCCTGCAAACAAGCCTCATGCGGAGCAGCCTGTTGTCTGCCGCAAGCCAGCAACTCTCTCACCTACAAAGTGTAAAGAGAAGCGGACTGTCACTCTCGATTCTTCGTGAAAGTTGTAATCTCCAGCAGATAGTGAAGTTCGATCGGCACAGACCCGATCGCGTGTTTTTTTTACCCAGTTGAGGGATTTTTCCACGTCAAAATAGCCCTGTGTACCTACTCTCTGACTTTTTGACTGATTGCGCACTCAGCCGCTCTAGGGTTAAGACCGCCAAATTTAGACCGGTATAGGAGCATCGAGTTAAACCGCAACAAATTTTAAAATAATTATCGAAAATTCAGGTGTGTTACAATGATAGTTTCGTGCGCGTCTGGGGGTGGAGTGATAGTTGGGTCGCTCGGGTCATGGTGGTGGCCGAGCGCGGCTGAGTACGCGCAGGCCGGGCACGCCAGCGCGACCCAGTGTTGCGCATGCATGGGTTTGACCCCCTTCATGGGTGCTTTTGATACTTTTGGCTTCGCGTGCGTGACTCGCCCAATTTTGTTCATGTATACTTGATTTGAATCCCACTAATTTTACTTGGAAATTTCAGGGGACCCATCATTTACTATGTATATTAAAAAAACAAATGTTTACTATGAAACAAAAGCATGAATTGTTAGATTTATAAACTAAATAACGGAATGGCCAGAGTAAACTGTAAATATATGAATATTTATAATTACTATTTAAAGATAACTTATAAGTCTTGTACCCCGTAATAAGAGGAAAATTTTTGGGTCTGGGTATTGGATCGTGAAAACGGTCCGGGTTTAAATATCGCAGGTTTCTTGTTTCGCAAAAATTTTATTTCCCTCCAAGAGCGATTGTACCGCACATTCTCCCTCTTCTCTTCCAGTGATCTACGCATCTTTCCACTTCTCCTTTCTTCCGCCGAGTTGCGCATCTCTCCTTCTTTCTTCCGGCGAGTTGCGCATCTTTCTCCTCTTTTCTTCTGGCGAGCTGCGCATCTTTCTCCTTCTCCTTTCTTCCGGCGAGCAGCAAACCTTTCTCCTTATTGTCTTTATAACGACGACAACAGTTGGTGCCTTCCTTGCAAACTTCGTCCAAGCAACCGTCGTCCTATCTTCCACCGAGATGTGCATATCCGCTCTACCACCAAGGATAAAACTGGAGAAACTTTAGAGAAGAACATTCCGGCAGTTAATGTAAGCGGTCGTCATCCTATCTTTGTCTTTTTTATAGTTCTGGTTGTATATTTGATCCTGTTGGAGGTGTGATTGTAGGGTTTTGTAATGTAAATTTTTTTGTTGATTGTGTAAAATTCGGTCGAAATTTGTTTATTTGTACTCTTACTGGTTATTCTCCAGTCGGATTTTACCAGAAATTTTCTATTGTAGTTTTCATTGTTTTGCAATTAAAGGTCTTTTAATTCTTAAACTAATGACTCCTTTTAATCCGTAGGAGAATGGCGTTGTTGTCTTTCCGACCATGTACTGTGATGAGGAAGCCTACAATATATACAAGGAGTACGCTTGCAAAGTTGGATTCAGTGTGCGCAAAGAACAAATCTTATATTGGACACATACTCAGATTGTCAATGCAAGGGAATTTACATGTGCAAAAGCAGGCTATAAACAATTGAATCCAGAGAAGGATGTGTAAACAAAATTCTGCAAACTTGACACTCATACATGGTGTTTGGCTTGCTTGTATTTTGTCGTTGATATAGAGGGCAAGAATTAGGAGGTGGTGAGATTCGTAGAGGAACACAATCACCCACTCGCTCCAGAAAATGATAGTCATTTGTTGAGATCTCATTGAGATATATCTAATGGCCAAGGAAGTCTTCTAAAGAGTATGACCGGTGCTGGGATCAAAACAATTCAAGTATACAACTTCATAGCTGATGAGGTGGGTGAAAATGAAAACATTGATTTTTGTAAAACAAATGCGTACAATTACGTACAATGAGAATGAAAAGCACTAATAGAAAGCGTCGATGTCATGAGTTTGCTGAAAATATTTAAGGAAAGACAAATGGAAGATAGCATGTTCTCCTACGATGTCCAAACAGATGAGTTAGGACGTCTGACTAGTTTTTGATGGATGGATGATCATAACAAGATTGATTATGATACGTTAGGGGATGTTATTATTTTTGATACCACGTATCGGTTGAATAAATATAATTTGGCTTGTGCTCAATTTATTGGGATAAACTATCACTGGCAAAATATCTTTGTAGGTGGGGCCTTCATTGTAGAGGAAACCATTGAATCTTTCTGTTGGGTTTTTGATTCATTTTTGAGATTTGTCGGTGGAAAGCAACCAGACACTATTTTTATAGATCAGGATCAGGCAATGGCCGTTGCAATTGTGAGGGTTTTTACTAGCACTCAACACCGCCTTTGTTAGTGGCATATTTCGAAGAAAGCTCCTTCAAGGGTTCCATCCTTCAACAGTGATAAGAGTGTCAGAGCTTTATTCTATCATTGCATGAGCAAATGTGATGATGATGTTAAGTTTAATTCACATTGGAGTGGGATTATTTCAAGAAGCAACTTGAAGGAGAATAGATGGCTTTCTGATCTGCACAAAATTAGAAATAGATGGTTCACTACGTTTAATAAAAACATTCTAGACATTGGCCTTCTATCTACTCAGAGAAGCGAAACTACGAACAATGTTTTACATGGGTGTGCAAAACCAATAAGTTCCCTTGTTGAGTGATATACTGGGATGGAGAAGATGATTTCATCTTGGCGTAGATCTGACCATGATGAAGATTTCAAGTTCAAGCACGATACCATCACTTTGAAATTGAAAAATTGCCCTTTATTAAAACAAGCTTCCAAAATATACACAAGAAACATGTTCTCCGTTTTCGAACTGATTTTTATGGATGGAGCTGTTAGTATGTGCATTAGTGAAGAAGTTTGATATGAGGATTACCAAATTTTATCTGTCACTAGACATTGTGATGCTTCTGTGGACGACAAATAATGGGTAGTTAAAGTTAACTCTAACACATTTGATGTTATGTATTCATACAAGGGTTTTGAAAAACAAATCTTAAGTGTATACAAATCGAAGAATGTAAAACAAATAAATTCTTGTTACCTACTAAAGAGATTCACTCTTGCAGCCAAGAAAGAATTGGACCTTTCAAAAAGCACTTTTGTTGGGACCATTGATCACAATGTCCTAGATTTGAAGAAGACAAACAAGTCAATAGTATACACATAGATGCATATAATATAAGTTCAAAGTTTATTTTATGTAGGTTGTATTCTATTACATTGATTAGACAGGTTATCAGGGTCATAATGACTGTTATACCCAAGATAGGTTGTTGAACAGGCAGAAAACTAGCTAAGTCCAGAAGCATTGAGTGGACTCACTTCACTCAATGCCAGAAGCATTGAAAAAACACACTGCAGTCAAAGACGCAGAAAATCTGACAAGAATTCTGGCTAATGATAGAAGCATTGAGTGAAGACAGTTCACTCAATGCCTACTCAACATAAATTCGGTCTAAGTATAGAAGCGCTGTGTAAAGAAGGGTCACTCAACGTCTCATCAAGAAATCTGTCTAAAGGACAGAAGTGTTGAGTGAAGACAGTTCACTCAAAGCCTACTCAACAGAAAGTTTGTCTAAGTATAGAAGTGTTGAGTGAATACATGCCACTCAACGCCTCACCAAGAGGTTAGGGTAAGTCAAAAGCATTAAGTGTGGAAGCTTCACTCAATGCCTTCACGTAGAGAAATTTCAACAAAGTTCAGAAGCGTTGAGTGATAAAGGATCACTCAATGCCTGAAGATACAGAATTCTGCTAAGTGTTTTTGCGTTGAGTGACAAGGCTTCACTCAATGCCTATGCAGATTGTCTGAAATTTGTTAATTCCAGAAGCACTGAGTCATGTTGACGTCATCAAGAATTCAAATTTCGTGGGCTTTGCATACTAGATGACAAAAGGCATTGCTTGCCTTTAGTACAACATTTAATACAAAAGAAGTGTTGCAGTTACCAACTCTAGTGGTCTATACTGCACAAAGGGTCGTTGGACGGCAGGATACAAAGCAGAGTCCCGAGAAATTAAAAAGAACTTTTGGTCATCTTCTTTCGGGCATGAAAATTTGAAGAAGTTGTCAAGGAACTGATTCTGAAAGAAAGTCTGTGAACCAAAGACAAGGTTTGCTGTTTAAGAGAAAAAGAACTGAAATCTCATTCTGTCTTCAATAGCAAGTTCAAAAACAATATTTTCTGAGTAAGAAGGAGGAGAAGAGTAAGCTTAAATCTATTGCTCATCTTTAAGGCCTCTGCTCTAAACTCTACTACAAATAAGGCTTGATGATCTATTATTGATGTTGTGAAGAAGAAAGGGCTGAGTTTACTCAGTTCAGCATGCAGACTTAGAGGACACATTCTCTGGAGTCAATCAACCATAACAAACTTACTCTCTCTGTAGGATCAGTCTTGATCTGAGTTGTAAGCCTGAATTATAAAGGCTGAGTTGTAATATCCTGGGGTGGATCTGAGGTAGGGCCTGTGTTCATATGGTAGGATTATTCTTGATTAGAGCTATAAGAGAGTTATTCTCTCTAAGTGTAGGGCTATCCTCCTAGCCTGGGGTGTAGGACTTTTGATTAAGTCTAATGTAGGTGATCTGTGCATCACTGAGCAGTAGGAGTAAATTTACTCTGAGTTTTAAGGCTTTGGCCTGAGGTTGGCCTTGGAGGAAGACTAAGAGATCCTGAGGGATCTATGTTATAAGCTCTTTGAGCCAAGATCTGGAGGATATTGCCTTGTCTAACACACTGTTAGAAAGGTGGGAGGGATAGTGGATGTACCCATACCTTGGGAAACTACTATAAATCCTTGTGTGATGTGTTTCATTCTTGAAAGCTAAATTAATAACTGAACACTCATCACACCTAAACCAAAAGGTATTCAAAAAGACTAAGAAACCTAATCACCCCCCCCCCCGCCTCTATGTGTATAGCTAATCTTGAAACAAAGACTTTCAAGTGGTATCAGAGGGAGGTTATTCAAAAAGGACTAAATAGTCTGAACAAATCTCCAAGAGTAGCTAAAGATTATCCCTATGGGTTCAGGAGAGAACCATAAGGAGTTGAGCTCAATGAAGCTTCTAGTCTGCAGAAAGGAAAACTTTGGGATTTGGAAAGAGATGGTCAGGCTATTCAAGGAAGCCTCAGACCCTTAGATTTCATTCCCATGAAGATCTCTGTCCTAGATGCAAATGTCCAAACCCCAAAGAAATACACTGAAATGACTAAGGATGAAGTCATCTTGGCCACCATGGATAAGATGGAACAAAATATCATTGTAAGTATCATAGATGACTCCACCTTCCAGAACCTTGTCCACTGCAAGACAGCCAAGGAAATATGGGACTCCCTCATTATTTGCATGGAAGGAATAGAGGAGGTGAGGGATGATGAGAAATCCCTCCTGAATCAACAATATGAGGCATTCAAGCAAGGGAAGAAGGACTCCAAAGTTGAATGTTATGAGAAGTTCTTCATAATAATGAACAGTCTGATCACCTATGACAGACAATTCACTAATTATGAACTGAATAACAAGTTCTTGAGATTCCTAAACAAGGAATGGGATATCAAGATCTGTGTTATCAGAGAAGTTGGAAACCCGGCCAACACTCTGCCTCAGAACTTGTTTGGGAATCTGCTATCCTATGAGATGCAGCTGAACTAAAGGAAGGTTGAAGAGGATGCAACCAAATCTCTCAGCAAATACAAGCTAGTGGCCTTCAGAGCTGAAGCCACAAGAAGAAGCAGGGAAAAGACTCCTTCTCCTTCAAGGAGAGTTACTGAGTCAGAATGCTCAGATCCCAGCTCCTCTAAAACTGAGCTGTCAGATGGAGAACTGACACTATTCTCCAAGCATTTTAAGAAGTTGTTGAGCAGGAGGAGACAATGGAAGAACCAAGGCTCTTCTAGCTCCACCTCAAAGAAGCCCCACTCTAGCAAGGATAAATCCAGAAATGACCCCTCTGGGGAAAGGTATGACTCCAAACAGAATAAATATATTAAGACTAATGTTATTTGTTACTATTGTAATAGGAGTGGACATGTCATTGCTGACTTTCTCGTAAAGGGAAAGGAGCAGATGAAGACTAAAGGTAAAAAAGCATCATAGGGACAAGAAGACTGAAAAGTGTTTCTTGTCCAAGAAGGAAGTAAGCCTATCAGACAGTGATTATAATGTTGGAGTTACCATGGTGATCTAGAAGTGGTCAAACATGTAATCTCACTGCCAATGCGATATGAGCCTGCAGGGTCGCACATAAGAGCATGTGGAGAAGTTGGAAGATCGACTGTGTTGGTAAGGGTTACCAATCACCTCACAGAATGGGGTCGGGCAAACATTGCCAAAGAAGGTTCTTAGAGACTAAGGCAAATTCGTCGAGAGTCATCGAGAGTCGTCGAGTATGACTCAATGCTCTCAACGCCAAGGCAGATTCGTCGAGAGTCGTCGAGTATGACTCAACGCTCTCAACGCCAAGGCAGTTTCGTCGAGAATCGTCGAGTATGACTCAACGCTCTCAACGCCGTTTCTGCAAGGTGATTCTCGCCGACTGATTCTCGTCGAATCTTGAGGTGATTCTCGCCGATCGATTCTGAAACCCTATTTTGTTGTGGTCTGCGGATAACGATTTTGCCTAGGTTTATTTATGCTTTGAGTATAAATAGACACTTACGGTTTTGGGAAGGGAATGAATCGGATTGATCGGGCTTTTCTCCTTTGACCGAATCGAAACCAACGGAACTGTTCCGCCGTTCTACTGATCCGTCGAATCCCGAACCCCCCCGGACGGAAGTGTTCCGCCGCCGTGTGTGCTCTGCTGACCTCCTCCTCTCCGACAATCATCGTCGGTATTGCCTTTCCTGGCACGGACCTAGCAGTCCGTGGAATCGCAAGGTGCGGTCGATCTCCTTCCCGACCCTTCGTGCGACGAAGCTAGGTGTTCTCCCGCTCGTGTGGATTTCTGCAGAGACGTAGACATTATTCTACGTGGAACTCCCCACCGACAGGACTCAGATCTTGGAGCATCTTTGTTGAGTTGTGACTCAACACCGAAGAGGTAATTTTGCCTTGTTATTTTCATAAATTCTTGATTAAACATTCATGGCCCAATCCATTTCTCTTTGGGTTGTTCTTGTTTTATTCCTTCCGCTGCATGCACAAGTGTTGTGCCAACCTCCATAGAAAACCCAACATATAAGTCCTAAGAATCAGATGAAGAAGAGGCCTACATTGGTCTCATGTCCATTGAAGAAGAGGCTGGTCATCCAACTGCCCCATCAAGCATAAGTGCTCCACTATCCTCAGTTGATAGTGATTTTGAAGAGGATGAGGAATTCATTCTCATGGCTCTATCAAAAGAAAATCAGGATAATGATATTCCTGATGAGGTATATTCTATCCCTAGCTCTCCTTGTATCTACGAGTCTTGATCAGACTCTGATGCATCCACTTCCTCCAGTGGGGATGAGGGATTAGATTTTAAAGAAGATGTCAATAAATTAATTGACAGTTATGGTGCAATTTTGGATGCTCTGAAGAAGAGCAAGAGACTTGTTAAGAAACAAGCTGAGGAGATTGTCTCTCTACAACAAGTTGCTTCCCTGCAGTCTGATTCAACACCCTTGCTAGCTCAAATGAGGAGGGAAGTTAGCTAACTGAAGACAATCTCAATCATCCAAAATGGGACCAATAGCAAGAAGAACAAGGTCATTATGGATCTTGAAGAGAAGCTCTTTAATGAGAGAAAGTTAGTGGTTGAATTCTCAAAGCCCAAAACAGTGTTTCCACTGATAGAATCCTTTACCTCTCAAAAGGATAAGAGAGGTTTGGGGTTTTAGTGGAACTCTAGAGCTGCTCATTCCAAAGGGAAAGACAAAGTTCCTGTAGAGCCTCAGACCACCTTTCACAAGGTAATCCTCCCTTCCAATAGATATGACTAGTATAGTATGTATGGTCACTGGAAGAATAGGAATTCTTCTTGTAAGAATACATGGGTATCTTACAATGGAAGTAGAAAGGGTATGGTTTTGAGTGCACTGAAGGATCCCCATGAGGAAATCCAGATGGCCTTTCCTGGACCATTTGTGTTTGATGCTCCAACCCCCATACTCAAGGATAAGGCATTAGCCCATTCTCAGGCTCCTCCAGCAAAAACCTTGACCACGGGGAAGTCAATCTGTAAGGATCACTTGGCTGTCTATAATATAATCAACAACATGTCAACTGCAAAAAAGATAACTGTTGATAAAACTCAGAGTAAGTCAAGTGCATCCTATGGCAGACTCACCTTCAGTCAGATTCTTGCTAAAAGAAATAAGAAGAAAGCTACTTCTCTCCCTTATGAATAGACAGCTATTGATAGCTTGCAGTCCACAAGGGCTATTTAGAAGAGGAGATACAATATTCATGAATATTGGTGATGTGGTAAAGTGGGTCACTTTTCCATAGATTGTTGGCAAAACCCTAGTGTGTCAAGGGCAAGGGTGATTCTCCCTATCAGAAGTGTTGCAGGTAGACATGTTCATTTTCAGGTTAACAAGAACCAAGGAGCCAATCCCTTTTGGGGTCCTAAGGTAAACTAAATTGTGTATGCATGATAGTCTAAGTATCCATGTAATGCCAATATGGTACTTAGACAGTGAATGTTCGAGACATATGACTGGAATAAGGAGCCACCTAAAGGATTATACTCCTGTGAAGAATGGACCTAAGGTGATCTTTGGAGGTTCAGAAAGAGGAGTCACCAAGGTTTATGGTATAATCACCAATGGCATAGTCTCCATCACAAAAGTAGCTTATGTTGAATGATTGCAACACAATCTCATCAGCATAAGTCAATTGTATGATATAGGTTATGTCATTGTCTTCAAAAAGGATGAGTGTCTGATTAAAAGGTCAAGTGACCAAGAGGTTATTTTGACAGGTACTAGGAGTGGAAATATTTATTGTTTAAACTTTTTATGTTTATGTACATACTCGCCAGTAATGGACAGTAGCAAATGATAAAGTCTCTTATTGTGTACAATGGCACAAGTGGCTTGCTCTACATGTCAAAATGGCAAGTAGACCAAAGCATCATTTAAGAGAATTGGGGCCAAGGAATTTGAGAGGTGATTGTACCTCCTGCATATGGAATTGTTTGTTCTTATGCTAGTTCACAATCTAGGTAGGAAAGTCAATACACTTGTGATAGTTGATGACTAATCCAGATTTGCTTGGGTTTTCTTTCTAAAGAAAAAGTCTGAAACCCTTGACATCTTTATAACCTTAGTTAGGCAAGTTTAGAATGAAAAGACTGTTCTGTGGTCAAAATCAGAAGTGATCATGGTACTGAATTTTGGTCTGAAGGCATAACAAAGTTCTATAAAGAATAAGGGATTCATCAGGAGTTTTTTTCTCCAAGAACAACCCAACAAAATGGGATTGCTGAGAGGAAAAATAGAACTCTCATAGAAACTGGCAGGACACTACTCAATGACACTTCTCTCCCAGAATACTTCTGGGCTGAGGCAGTGAACACTACTTGTTATGTCCTGAATAGAGCTTCTATCAACAAGTATCACAAGAAAACTCTCTATGAGATTATGAAAGGCAAAAAACCAAATCTAGCATATCTCAAGATCTTTGGAAGCAAGTGCTTTGTGCTCAATAATGAGAATTCATACTTGGGCAAGTTTGCTGCCAAATCCTATGAAGGAATCTTTGTTGGGTACAAAAACCATATCAAAGCCTATAGAGTCTACAACTTGAAAAATCAAGTTGTAGAAGAAATTGTAAATGTTGTGTTTGATGAATCATCAATGATTAACAGTAAGCCTCCTAGCTCGTCTAGATCTGTAGGTGATGAGTCCTCTTTATATACCTATTTTCGGACTCATCTAGGCTTATTTTCTTGTCTTTGCACACCGTTTAGCGTCATTTGCACTTCTTTTGGTTCGCTACGGTTTTCCACGTCTTGTGCACTCTTTTAGCCTATTTCTGTGTGTGTGTATTTTCCCTTTTTGTTTGCATATTATTTATGTCTGTGACTGCCATGATCGACATCCCGTCCAGTTTTCCTGCAGGTTCTGGGATCGTGTGGGCGTCCGGGGTAGGATTTTCACCCTGCTTGGCAAAGGAGTCAATGGTCGTGCGTTTTTACCCACGCACGACCGTCGACCTCTTTGGCGCACGATCATCGGTCGTGCGCAGCCATGACCTCTCCTGTGAAAGTTCTGTCCCGGCATATCGCACGATCACCAGCCATACCGCGCACGATCACTGCTCGTGCGTTGCCGGTCGTGCGCAGTCACACTTTCTTTTCCCACTTTTCTGCCTCCATATCGCACGATCACAGGCCATACCGCGCACGACCACTGGTCGTGCGCCTGTGATCGTGCGCGCTGTTTAAATCTGTTTTCTATAAATAGCGCAGGTCCGCCCTAATTTTGATCGATCCGGGATCTCTCGACACTTCCGCCGTTTTTCGTCCCGAACGAGGGTTTCCGCCGTCTTCCTCCATCTCCCACCTTAGGGAGGGTCTCCGGGCAAGCTTTCAACGCCGAATCAACGCCGGAGCATCCTCTCGGCCTCCTCCTTCATCCTAGAGCTTCAAGCGGAGTTTTGACCGAGCTTTCTCCATCAAGCAAGGAAGGGCCGGAGCCGCAATCTACGGATCATTTCAACGAAGAAGACGGGTCCATTGGGAGTGAGTGACAGCCTCCTCTACCCCGGACGCAGTTGAGGACCGAGCTTGGACTCGGATTGACAACCCGGGATTCCAACCGTGAACCCTCAACAAGGCTTCGGATTCGGTCGATTCGCACACCTCTTCCTCTTGTTGTTGTTAGCTTAGTTATTCTCTTTGTATTGATGAAGAATGTTTACTTGTAGTTAACTTTTACTCTAAATCATGTCTATGTGATTTGTGTTTTCGTTATTTATTTACTTGAGGTGCGCCTTATTATTCCGCCATCCATCCGCCCTTGCCGCACTAGCAATTGCTAGTGGCGTGCGTTGCGAAGAGGTGCTCACGACCCTCATTCCGCCATTCTCACCACCTCATCCGCTAGCCTACTCTTCCATCCGCCTAGCGATTCGGTGCATAGCGGCCCGTGTAGTTTCCATCCCGCCTGGCGAAGCAGTGCATAGCGGCCTGCATAGTAGGATTTCCGCCGTTCTCTCCACCTCATCCGCTAGCCTACTCGCCCATCCGCCTAGCGATTCGGTGCATAGCGGCCCGTGTAGTTTCCATCCCGCCTGGCGAAGCATCGCATAGCGGCGTTGCATAGGAGTAGTTGTTAGATTTTTACTTTATTTTCCACAACCATCAAAACCCCCATCGTTACCTCCGACCCGAGGACTTCAATCTCAAGTCCTCCTCGACATTAACTCATCCCTTACTGTGTTCCTCAAGAGACCGACACTCGGGGATTTATTCCCAAACTTTATTACTTGTGCGACCGGTGCGCTTGCCGTTTTCCACGCATCAAGTTTTTGGCGCCGTTGCCGGGGAACACAGTCGTTTGAGTTTTTGAAGAGGTAGATTTGAGATAGAAGCCCTTTTCCATCTGTTCATTCCATGTTTTATTTTTCTTTACTTTAGTTTTTATAATTTGTTGCTTATTTTTCTTTATTCCTCTTCTAATTTTTTATATTCCAGTAGCAGGTATTCCTTTTTATTTATCTGCTTGTGTGTAGTTAATTTTTGCTTAGAAAATTCTTGTGGTGAATTCTTTCTTGCTGCACCATGTATTCTTATGCGAATATTCGTTGCTGTTGGTGCGGGGATTATAGGCATAACAGTGATGAGTGCCCCACTGAAGAATGGGAGCATAATTCTCGTGGTTCAGTGTATGGAGCACCGTTGTCTTATGGTACTTCATACACCGCACCCCAGTCTTATGGTCACTACTCTTCTCCGCCTTCACCTTTTTCATATTCCTCCCCGGTCCCTTCTGGACCGAGGGGTAATGGAAAACGGTGCTGACGTAGGATTTTGATTTAGAGTAGTTCGAAACTCGTGCAGTGCTCCTAATCGAGTGCTCATGTTGTGTAGAAATTGTATAGATTTAGTTTTTCTTTATGCTTGCAATTTACATTTTTTTTGCACTCGTAAATACTGTCTGTCCTACGCAAATCTATGAATCCGGAGTAATCACTCGGTAGTGTAGGAATGTGTGTAGGCGTCGCTAGCTTTATATTGCTCGAGTCGGGAGGACGGATCACTTTTCTCGGTGACTAAGAACTTGCCCCAGGCTACTTTCGAAGCATTGGTGCACGGTTAGTCGAGCATGAGCGTGACGTAGGCCATCACGTTGGCCCGGTTGAGCCTTGCACCCGTCCTAGCATAGCCCTCGCTAGCCCCGTTGAGCCTACCTTCCTTTTGTTTCAGCTCCACACTCAATTCACCAATGCCTCAAAGCAATCCTAGTCGCAGACCCGCGTCGAGCTCTAGTTCCAAGCATTTTCTCGTTGGGTTGTTGATGTGGGAAGTGGTTTTGTGAAAAATGTGGATTTGCCATCTTGTTATATTTGCTGAAATTCAAGAATTTGAAAAAGAAAAATTTATAAAAGCAAAAAATTGTGAAAAAGAAACGAAAAAGAGAAAATAAAAAGTATAAATGAAAATCTGTTTTTGTGAAATCTGTTTTGGGGTAGGCGGTGCACACACCCATGTTGTAAAAACCAGGTCTGGGGGTGTGGTGCACTCGCATTCATTTTGCTAGTGGGAAATCTGTAATTGTGCGAGCTCCGTTGGGTTGTGCGTAGCCTTCGTTTTCATCTTTTTCATCCATACCTACGTCTACACCCAAGCCCCAACTCTTCACCTAAAGTCCTACGGATTTATGCTCGAGTCGAACTAGCATCGTGGAGAAAGTGTGAACGGGCAAGCATATGGTCCCCGACATTGGTGGATTCCTTTGGAGGTGATCACGAGCCCCGCTCTTTGGCAATGCTCCACCATCCGACTTGCCTATTTTCTTCCTACACATGACCGCGCGATTCTCCGGAAATTCAATCTTTGAGTAGTGACAGTATTTATTTATGTTTATCAAAAATTATAAATTGCATAGCATGATTAAAAACTCCTTCTATTATATTTTCTATGCAATTGTGTTTCTCGATTTCTCGTCCTACTGTATTTTGAAATTACTACGTCAGCTAGCCATTTTTGAGTCCACAAGGTGATTATTTGCCCAGGACGTGCAAATGGTTAAGTCTGGGGGTGTGATGAGTCCCTATTTTATACCTTATTTTGGACTCATCTAGGCCTTTTTCCTCAGCTTTGCACTATCTTTTAGCGCCATTAGTACTCCTTTTGGTTAGCTACGGCATTCCATGCCCTGTGCACCTTTTTAGCCCATTTCTATGCTTGTGTGCATTTGCATTCTTGCTATGATTATTATTGTTTGTTGCGGCTGCCGCGATCGATGTCCCGTGCAGTTTTCCTGCAGGTTTGGGGATCGTGAGGGCATTCGGGATAGGCGTTTCACTATTTTTGGCAAAGGAGTCAGTGGTCGTGCGTTTTTACCCACGCACGACCATCGACCTCCTGGCGCACGATCACTGATCGTGCGTAGCCCGGACTCATTTGTGAAATCTCTGTCTTGAACCTTCCGCACGATCACTTGCCATACCGCGCACGACCACTGCTCGTGCGCCGCCGATCGTGCGCAGTCATACCCATTTTACAAAGTTCTGCCTGGCTATTTCCGCACGATCATCAGCATTGCCTCGCACGATCACTGATCGTGCGCTGCTGATCGTGCGCGACCATTGATTTTCTGATGCAGGTCTACTGGTTGCTCGCGCACGGGCGCTGACCATGGTCGCGCACGACCACTGGTCGTGCGCCAATGGTTGTGCGCCCTATTTATTCTGCAAGCTATAAAAAGCCCTGTTCCGCGAATTAGGGTACGGACATTATTACGAAACCTCTGCCAGTCCGCCGTTTCTCCCTCCAGCAGTTCCATTCACCTCCACGTTCATCCCTACCATCGGGAGGACCTTCTCGGCGATTCCAAAGCATTCTGCATCCTTTGGTGATCCTCCCGACCATTGAAGCATTCTTCTCCGAGCTTTCCACCAAGGAAGAAGACGAAGCATACCTAGAGAACGGAATTACAGGCCCTCGAGGTGACAGCTCGGTGGTACCGGAATCCCTCCTCGGACTGCGCTTGGAAGCGGATTGACAACCCGCACCTCCGGCCAACAACCGCGGTGGATCTTCAATCTCATGGTTTTGCATTTTCTATCTTTTCTTGTTGCATGGAATGTTTATGCATGTAATGAACATCAATTTCTAGTGTTAATTTGATCATTTGTGTTTCATCTTGCTTATGAGAATTATTCTTTGATGCGCCTCGCTCCATCTCGCTCCACTCCACACGTTCGTTTCAATCAATTTCACTCCGCACTAATCACCTCACTCGCTAGACTTCCGTCCGCTCACCAACCGAAGTACGGCATCGCAGCCGCTACATCCATCTTGCCTTGAGAAGCGGTGATTGCGACCCGCATAGTTTATATTAGTGTAATCGGTCGTAAGACCACCAACCAAAGCCCCTTCTTTTTCTGTTTATTTCAATTAACTCTCATAACAATAGTTTTAGAGTCTAAATCATTCGACGCTAATTGCATTCCTCAAGAGACCGGCATCCGGGGATTTATTCCCAACTTTATTACTTGTGCGACCGGTACACTTGCCGTATTTTACGCGCATCACCTACTAGCAGTAAGGTAAAGGAGGGTGCTAATTATGTCTCTATACAAGGTTTCACAACCAGATTTCCTAGTCTCATACTTATTAATGACATGTTTGACCCTATATGAGTTTTCATTATGGAGGCACTCTCCATTCCAAATTTTCTAATTAACTCCTTAGTGAACTTAGATTGAAAGATGGATAAAACATTCTCAGACTGTCTTACTTGGAGGCTCAAGAAGTACTTGAATTAAGCCATACTACTAATCTCAAATTTTCCTTCTATAAGTTTAGCAAACTTTTTGCTGAGGCCATCATCAGTAGACTCAAAGATTATGTAATCTGCATAAATTTGGACTTGGATGATCTTACCCTTGACTTCCCATAGGAATAATGTCTTCTCTATCTTTCCCCTTGAGAATTTGTTCTCAATGAGAAAGCTAGATAGGGTTTCATACCATGACCTAGGGGCTTTCTTCAACCCATATAAAGCCTTTCTAAGCTTAAAAACATAACCGGGAAAGTTAGAGTTAACAAAACATGAGGGTTTCATAACATAGAACTCTTATTTTAGGTCACCATTTATGAAAGCAGACTTTACATCCATTTGGTAGACCTTGAATCCTTTATGTGCAGCATATGCTTGGAATAGCCTTATAACTTCCAATCTAGCTACTGGTGCAAAGATTTAATCAAAATCAATACCTTCCTCTTGTCTGTATCCCTTGGAAACAAGTCTAGATTTGTTCTTGATTATGATACCATTATCATCAAGTTTATTCCTGTAGATCCACTTGGTTCCAATGATGTTATATCCTTATGATCTGGAAACCAGCTTCCAGACCTTTCATCTCTTAAACTGGTCTTGTTCTTCTTTCATAGCCACAATCTAAAATGGGTCTATGTTGGTATCTTCAAATCTTTTAGGATTAACTTGAGACAGGAAGCTGGAGTACATGGCAATGTTGAGGCTTCTACTCTTTATTATAACCCCTTAGGTAGTATCACTAATGATTTGATCTCTTGGATGATCCCTAAAATGCCTGACAGCTGCTGGCATTCTATTCACAGCATCTTGACCTTCAATGGCTTGATTCTACTGGTCTTCACCCATGTAAAGTGTACTCTGTCCTTATTTAGGAATGCATATCCCATCCTATTCCACTTGGGCAGAAGGAGGAGTATCCTTGATGGTCAGTTTAACCATCTCTAACTCCATACCTACTGATGAGTCCTCTTTATATACCTATTTTCGGACTCATCTAGGCTTATTTTCTTGTCTTTGCACACCGTTTAGCGTCATTTGCACTTCTTTTGGTTCGCTACGGTTTTCCACGTCTTGTGCACTCTTTTAGCCTATTTCTGTGTGTGTGTATTTTCCCTTTTTGTTTGCATATTATTTATGTCTGTGACTGCCATGATCGACATCCCGTCCAGTTTTCCTGCAGGTTCTGGGATCGTGTGGGCGTCCGGGGTAGGATTTTCACCCTGCTTGGCAAAGGAGTCAATGGTCGTGCGTTTTTACCCACGCACGACCGTCGACCTCTTTGGCCAAGCAGGGTGAAAATCCTACCCCGGACGCCCACACGATCCCAGAACCTGCAGGAAAACTGGACGGGATGTCGATCATGGCAGTCACAGACATAAATAATATGCAAACAAAAAGGGAAAATACACACACACAGAAATAGGCTAAAAGAGTGCACAAGACGTGGAAAACCGTAGCGAACCAAAAGAAGTGCAAATGACGCTAAACGGTGTGCAAAGACAAGAAAATAAGCCTAGATGAGTCCGAAAATAGGTATATAAAGAGGACTCATCACACCCCCAGACTTAACCATTTGCGCGTCCCGAGCAAACAAAACCTAAGCAGACAGGGAAAATGAACTAGCTAACAAAGAAATTGCAAAACGGAGTACCATGCGAAGTCGCATGCTCGCGTGCATAAAAAATAAAGTAGAGGAAATTTTTAAGTATACAAAATATTTTATATTTTTCACAATGCGTATTAAAAATTTATTATTACTCAAAAGTGGAATCACGGTGAATCATCCGGTCCTACGCAGGGAGAAAGTAGGCAGGCCACTGAGGTGAGCATTGCCGAAGACCGGGGCTCAAGATTACCCCCAAAGGAATCCACCAATGTCGGAAACCATAAGCTTGCCCGATCGCACTCTCTCCACGGCACTAGTCAACTCAAGCGCAAGTCCGTAGGACTTCGGGTAATAATGGGGCTTGGGTTACGGTGAGGAAAACAAGGGTAAACATGAAGGGTATGCACCTAACCCAAATGAGCGAATGTACAAAACTAGTACCCGCTGCCCACAAAATAAACACGGGTGCACCACACCCCCAGACTTAACTTTTGCAACATGGGTGTGTGCACCGCCTACTCCAAATCCAAATCATCTCAAATAAAGATTTTCAATTAAACTTTTTCTTTTTCTTTTTCTTTTCTCTTTTTCTTTTTTAAATCATTTTCTTTTCTTTTTCATCTTTTTATTTTCATAATTTCAGCAGATATAACTTGGAAGCACTTCCACAATTTCACAAATAATAACACCACATCACAACCCAACATGAAAATATAAAACATTAAGCTCGACTTGGGTGCACGACTAGGATAGGCTATAAGGCTTTGGTGAAATATAGGTGGAGCTGAATCAAAAGAAAGGGTAGGCACAAAGGGGCGTAGCGAGGATATGACGTTAGGAACGGTACAAAGCTCAACCGGGCCAAAAGATGGCCTACATCACTCTCACGCTAGACTAACCGTGTACCAATGCTTCAAGAATAGCTTGGGGCAAGTTCTTAGCAACCGAGAAAGATAATCCTTCCTCCCGACTCAAGCAATACGAGTCTAGTGGCGGCTACACACATTCCTACGCTACCGTTTGATTCACACCGGATTCACCAACTTTTGAGTAGAATAAAAAAGAATTTACGCAGATAGAAAAATATAAAGCTATAAGCATACAGAAAAATTAAATCTACTCAAATTTCTATACAAAACGAGAGCAGTTGACTAGAAACACAGCAAGGCCAACATTTTACTCCGTCGCGCAATCCTGAACTAGCACAGAAATTTTCCAAATCGAACAAAGATACAGGTTCAACTCGTGACACGCAAACCGCTAAGCTCGCGCTCATGTGGGTGCAGTGGTGTGCGATGCAATGAACATAAACAAAATAAAATACAAAAAGCTTCTAGCATGCAAAAGAAATGTGTACGTGCAAAAGGTAAACTGACTCTCCCCCAGACTTAAACTAAACAACACATCAAATGATAGAGAAATTTAAATCAAAAAGAGCTAAGGGAAGAGGTTACCCAATGCTCAGCTAGTGAGCATACCAGAAGACGCGTGAAAACTAGGAGCAGGCCCGCCATACGAAGAATCACAACCCCGCCAATGCGTAGTATCCATGAATACCTGCAGGGGTGAGCTCCGCAAAAACAAAAGAAAAATATACAAAAAGAAATACTAAACTAAGCTAGACATAAAAAAAGAAAAATGCAGAAAATGAAAGATAAGCACTGGGGTTATTGTCATCCCAGCACGACTTATTCAGCAAAAGAAAAGTTCTAGCTAATGGGCCTATGAAAAGAAAAGTGCACAGGCAACTGTCCTAATATCCGTGTCGGTAACGGGTACCGATACGGTGATAGCACAGTTACCCCTCTACCTAGATAATAATACCTGTGACGCACAGGTAGAGGAAATAGGAAGTAAGATGAGGAGGAGCACTGGTCCTCACTCATCTCACCACAAAACAAATCCTTGCCTAGCAAGGTATCGTCCACCACAAGCTCGTTGGGGGCGAAGGTGTAGGTAGAGGCTTCAACTGCAAAAGGAGTAGGAAACTCCTCATGCACGCTGAGGCACTCACCGACAACCTGAGCACAAGGCTCAATGTCAACCCAACTCACCTGCAGGGAGTCAACCCGCATAGGCGCAGAGGGAGAAGGGGGGTCAAGGAATAAAGGAGACGAAGAACATAAGGAACTAATCGGGGGAGTGGTCCCGGTCTCACTCCCAGCAGGCTCCAAACAATGATCATCGTCGGTGTCATGTGAGTCATGGCGAGGGGAAGCTGAGACCATGAGGTCCTCGGTGGTGATTCGGACCTCCTCAACCAACAAGGAAGTAGAAACCTCCTCGCCAGCAAGGATTTCCTCATCACACCTCGGTACGTCACGGTGTTCCAAGACATAGTACTCACCATTGATGAGAATAATGTCCTCGTCACACCACGGCGCATCCTCATATTCCCAATTCCCGCAGGGCACAACATCATCAACCAACTCACTAGAAAGGGGAGTAGGTAATTCATGCAAAGAAAGCGGAGGAGCAACATCATCAGAGATAATATGCGCAGGTTCCTCCGGGGGTGAATCAAAAATAGGGGAAGAAGGCATAGGGAGAGAAGGCGCCGCAATGTCGTCGCACTGACCAGTAGAAAGTCTGATGGGTGTATCCACAGCAGTCCCCCATAGACAAGGTGGTACTGCGGATGCATCATCAGAATCAGAAGGAGCGGCCATTTGAGAGGTGGATGAGACAATCCGGATATCCGGTTCATCATCCGCCTCCAACTGGCGCTGAAATTCTGCGCAATCTTTCAACACATGGTCGGTGCTATGACAACACAAACACCGTTTTCCATTACCCCTCGGTCCAGAAGGGACCGGGGAGGAATATGAAAAAGGTGAAGGCGGAGAAGAGTAGTGACCATAAGACTGGGGTGCGGTGTATGAAGTACCATAAGACAACGGTGCTCCATACACTGAACCACGAGAATTATGCTCCCATTCTTCAGTGGGGCACTCATCACTGTTATGCCTATAATCCCCGCACCAACAGCAACGAATATTCGCATAAGAATACATGGTGCAGCAAGAAAGAATTCACCACAAGAATTTTCTAAGCAAAAATTAACTACACACAAGCAGATAAATAAAAAGGAATACCTGCTACTGGAATATAAAAAATTAGAAGAGGAATAAAGAAAAATAAGCAACAAATTATAAAAACTAAAGTAAAGAAAAATAAAACATGGAATGAACAGATGGAAAAGGGCTTCTATCTCAAATCTACCTCTTCAAAAACTCAAACGACTGTGTTCCCCGGCAACGGCGCCAAAAACTTGATGCGTGGAAAACGGCAAGCGCACCGGTCGCACAAGTAATAAAGTTTGGGAATAAATCCCCGAGTGTCGGTCTCTTGAGGAACACAGTAAGGGATGAGTTAATGTCGAGGAGGACTTGAGATTGAAGTCCTCGGGTCGGAGGTAACGATGGGGGTTTTGATGGTTGTGGAAAATAAAGTAAAAATCTAACAACTACTCCTATGCAACGCCGCTATGCGATGCTTCGCCAGGCGGGATGGAAACTACACGGGCCGCTATGCACCGAATCGCTAGGCGGATGGGCGAGTAGGCTAGCGGATGAGGTGGAGAGAACGGCGGAAATCCTACTATGCAGGCCGCTATGCACTGCTTCGCCAGGCGGGATGGAAACTACACGGGCCGCTATGCACCGAATCGCTAGGCGGATGGAAGAGTAGGCTAGCGGATGAGGTGGTGAGAATGGCGGAATGAGGGTCGTGAGCACCTCTTCGCAACGCACGCCACTAGCAATTGCTAGTGCGGCAAGGGCGGATGGATGGCGGAATAATAAGGCGCACCTCAAGTAAATAAATAACGAAAACACAAATCACATAGACATGATTTAGAGTAAAAGTTAACTACAAGTAAACATTCTTCATCAATACAAAGAGAATAACTAAGCTAACAACAACAAGAGGAAGAGGTGTGCGAATCGACTGAATCCGAAGCCTTGTTGAGGGTTCACGGTTGGAATCCCGGGTTGTCAATCCGAGTCCAAGCTCGGTCCTCAACTGCGTCCGGGGTAGAGGAGGCTGTCACTCACTCCCAATGGACCCGTCTTCTTCGTTGAAATGATCCGTAGATTGCGGCTCCGGCCCTTCCTTGCTTGATGGAGAAAGCTCGGTCAAAACTCCGCTTGAAGCTCTAGGATGAAGGAGGAGGCCGAGAGGATGCTCCGGCGTTGATTCGGCGTTGAAAGCTTGCCCGGAGACCCTCCCTAAGGTGGGAGATGGAGGAAGACGGCGGAAACCCTCGTTCGGGACGAAAAACGGCGGAAGTGTCGAGAGATCCCGGATCGATCAAAATTAGGGCGGACCTGCGCTATTTATAGAAAACAGATTTAAACAGCGCGCACGATCACAGGCGCACGACCAGTGGTCGTGCGCGGTATGGCCTGTGATCGTGCGATATGGAGGCAGAAAAGTGGGAAAAGAAAGTGTGACTGCGCACGACCGGCAACGCACGAGCAGTGATCGTGCGCGGTATGGCTGGTGATCGTGCGATATGCCGGGACAGAACTTTCACAGCAGAGGTCATGGCTGCGCACGACCGATGATCGTGCGCCAAAGAGGTCGACGGTCGTGCGTGGGTAAAAACGCACGACCATTGACTCCTTTGCCAAGCAGGGTGAAAATCCTACCCCGGACGCCCACACGATCCCAGAACCTGCAGGAAAACTGGACGGGATGTCGATCATGGCAGTCACAGACATAAATAATATGCAAACAAAAAGGGAAAATACACACACACAGAAATAGGCTAAAAGAGTGCACAAGACGTGGAAAACCGTAGCGAACCAAAAGAAGTGCAAATGACGCTAAACGGTGTGCAAAGACAAGAAAATAAGCCTAGATGAGTCCGAAAATAGGTATATAAAGAGGACTCATCACACCCCCAGACTTAACCATTTGCGCGTCCCGAGCAAACAAAACCTAAGCAGACAGGGAAAATGAACTAGCTAACAAAGAAATTGCAAAACGGAGTACCATGCGAAGTCGCATGCTCGCGTGCATAAAAAATAAAGTAGAGGAAATTTTTAAGTATACAAAATATTTTATATTTTTCACAATGCGTATTAAAAATTTATTATTACTCAAAAGTGGAATCACGGTGAATCATCCGGTCCTACGCAGGGAGAAAGTAGGCAGGCCACTGAGGTGAGCATTGCCGAAGACCGGGGCTCAAGATTACCCCCAAAGGAATCCACCAATGTCGGAAACCATAAGCTTGCCCGATCGCACTCTCTCCACGACACTAGTCAACTCAAGCGCAAGTCCGTAGGACTTCGGGTAATAATGGGGCTTGGGTTACGGTGAGGAAAACAAGGGTAAACATGAAGGGTATGCACCTAACCCAAATGAGCGAATGTACAAAACTAGTACCCGCTGCCCACAAAATAAACACGGGTGCACCACACCCCCAGACTTAACTTTTGCAACATGGGTGTGTGCACCGCCTACTCCAAATCCAAATCATCTCAAATAAAGATTTTCAATTAAACTTTTTCTTTTTCTTTTTCTTTTCTCTTTTTCTTTTTTAAATCATTTTCTTTTCTTTTTCATCTTTTTATTTTCATAATTTCAGCAGATATAACTTGGAAGCACTTCCACAATTTCACAAATAATAACACCACATCACAACCCAACATGAAAATATAAAACATTAAGCTCGACTTGGGTGCGCGACTAGGATAGGCTATAAGGCTTTGGTGAAATATAGGTGGAGCTGAATCAAAAGAAAGGGTAGGCACAAAGGGGCGTAGCGAGGATATGACGTTAGGAACGGTACAAAGCTCAACCGGGCCAAAAGATGGCCTACATCACTCTCACGCTAGACTAACCGTGTACCAATGCTTCAAGAATAGCTTGGGGCAAGTTCTTAGCAACCGAGAAAGATAATCCTTCCTCCCGACTCAAGCAATACGAGTCTAGTGGCGGCTACACACATTCCTACGCTACCGTTTGATTCACACCGGATTCACCAACTTTTGAGTAGAATAAAAAAGAATTTACGCAGATAGAAAAATATAAAGCTATAAGCATACAGAAAAATTAAATCTACTCAAATTTCTATACAAAACGAGAGCAGTTGACTAGAAACACAGCAAGGCCAACATTTTACTCCGTCGCGCAATCCTGAACTAGCACAGAAATTTTCCAAATCGAACAAAGATACAGGTTCAACTCGTGACACGCAAACCGCTAAGCTCGCGCTCATGTGGGTGCAGTGGTGTGCGATGCAATGAACATAAACAAAATAAAATACAAAAAGCTTCTAGCATGCAAAAGAAATGTGTACGTGCAAAAGGTAAACTGACTCTCCCCCAGACTTAAACTAAACAACACATCAAATGATAGAGAAATTTAAATCAAAAAGAGCTAAGGGAAGAGGTTACCCAATGCTCAGCTAGTGAGCATACCAGAAGACGCGTGAAAACTAGGAGCAGGCCCGCCATACGAAGAATCACAACCCCGCCAATGCGTAGTATCCATGAATACCTGCAGGGGTGAGCTCCGCAAAAACAAAAGAAAAATATACAAAAAGAAATACTAAACTAAGCTAGACATAAAAAAAGAAAAATGCAGAAAATGAAAGATAAGCACTGGGGTTATTGTCATCCCAGCACGACTTATTCAGCAAAAGAAAAGTTCTAGCTAATGGGCCTATGAAAAGAAAAGTGCACAGGCAACTGTCCTAATATCCGTGTCGGTAACGGGTACCGATACGGTGATAGCACAGTTACCCCTCTACCTAGATAATAATACCTGTGACGCACAGGTAGAGGAAATAGGAAGTAAGATGAGGAGGAGCACTGGTCCTCACTCATCTCACCACAAAACAAATCCTTGCCTAGCAAGGTATCGTCCACCACAAGCTCGTTGGGGGCGAAGGTGTAGGTAGAGGCTTCAACTGCAAAAGGAGTAGGAAACTCCTCATGCACGCTGAGGCACTCACCGACAACCTGAGCACAAGGCTCAATGTCAACCCAACTCACCTGCAGGGAGTCAACCCGCATAGGCGCAGAGGGAGAAGGGGGGTCAAGGAATAAAGGAGACGAAGAACATAAGGAACTAATCGGGGGAGTGGTCCCGGTCTCACTCCCAGCAGGCTCCAAACAATGATCATCGTCGGTGTCATGTGAGTCATGGCGAGGGGAAGCTGAGACCATGAGGTCCTCGGTGGTGATTCGGACCTCCTCAACCAACAAGGAAGTAGAAACCTCCTCGCCAGCAAGGATTTCCTCATCACACCTCGGTACGTCACGGTGTTCCAAGACATAGTACTCACCATTGATGAGAATAATGTCCTCGTCACACCACGACGCATCCTCATATTCCCAATTCCCGCAGGGCACAACATCATCAACCAACTCACTAGAAAGGGGAGTAGGTAATTCATGCAAAGAAAGCGGAGGAGCAACATCATCAGAGATAATATGCGCAGGTTCCTCCGGGGGTGAATCAAAAATAGGGGAAGAAGGCACAGGGAGAGAAGGCGCCGCAATGTCGTCGCACTGACCAGTAGAAAGTCTGATGGGTGTATCCACAGCAGTCCCCCATAGACAAGGTGGTACTGCGGATGCATCATCAGAATCAGAAGGAGCGGCCATTTGAGAGGTGGATGAGACAATCCGGATATCCGGTTCATCATCCGCCTCCAACTGGCGCTGAAATTCTGCGCAATCTTTCAACACATGGTCGGTGCTATGACAACACAAACACCGTTTTCCATTACCCCTCGGTCCAGAAGGGACCGGGGAGGAATATGAAAAAGGTGAAGGCGGAGAAGAGTAGTGACCATAAGACTGGGGTGCGGTGTATGAAGTACCATAAGACAACGGTGCTCCATACACTGAACCACGAGAATTATGCTCCCATTCTTCAGTGGGGCACTCATCACTGTTATGCCTATAATCCCCGCACCAACAGCAACGAATATTCGCATAAGAATACATGGTGCAGCAAGAAAGAATTCACCACAAGAATTTTCTAAGCAAAAATTAACTACACACAAGCAGATAAATAAAAAGGAATACCTGCTACTGGAATATAAAAAATTAGAAGAGGAATAAAGAAAAATAAGCAACAAATTATAAAAACTAAAGTAAAGAAAAATAAAACATGGAATGAACAGATGGAAAAGGGCTTCTATCTCAAATCTACCTCTTCAAAAACTCAAACGACTGTGTTCCCCGGCAACGGCGCCAAAAACTTGATGCGTGGAAAACGGCAAGCGCACCGGTCGCACAAGTAATAAAGTTTGGGAATAAATCCCCGAGTGTCGGTCTCTTGAGGAACACAGTAAGGGATGAGTTAATGTCGAGGAGGACTTGAGATTGAAGTCCTCGGGTCGGAGGTAACGATGGGGGTTTTGATGGTTGTGGAAAATAAAGTAAAAATCTAACAACTACTCCTATGCAACGCCGCTATGCGATGCTTCGCCAGGCGGGATGGAAACTACACGGGCCGCTATGCACCGAATCGCTAGGCGGATGGGCGAGTAGGCTAGCGGATGAGGTGGAGAGAACGGCGGAAATCCTACTATGCAGGCCGCTATGCACTGCTTCGCCAGGCGGGATGGAAACTACACGGGCCGCTATGCACCGAATCGCTAGGCGGATGGAAGAGTAGGCTAGCGGATGAGGTGGTGAGAATGGCGGAATGAGGGTCGTGAGCACCTCTTCGCAACGCACGCCACTAGCAATTGCTAGTGCGGCAAGGGCGGATGGATGGCGGAATAATAAGGCGCACCTCAAGTAAATAAATAACGAAAACACAAATCACATAGACATGATTTAGAGTAAAAGTTAACTACAAGTAAACATTCTTCATCAATACAAAGAGAATAACTAAGCTAACAACAACAAGAGGAAGAGGTGTGCGAATCGACCGAATCCGAAGCCTTGTTGAGGGTTCACGGTTGGAATCCCGGGTTGTCAATCCGAGTCCAAGCTCGGTCCTCAACTGCGTTCGGGGTAGAGGAGGCTGTCACTCACTCCCAATGGACCCGTCTTCTTCGTTGAAATGATCCGTAGATTGCGGCTCCGGCCCTTCCTTGCTTGATGGAGAAAGCTCGGTCAAAACTCCGCTTGAAGCTCTAGGATGAAGGAGGAGGCCGAGAGGATGCTCCGGCGTTGATTCGGCGTTGAAAGCTTGCCCGGAGACCCTCCCTAAGGTGGGAGATGGAGGAAGACGGCGGAAACCCTCGTTCGGGACGAAAAACGGCGGAAGTGTCGAGAGATCCCGGATCGATCAAAATTAGGGCGGACCTGCGCTATTTATAGAAAACAGATTTAAACAGCGCGCACGATCACAGGCGCACGACCAGTGGTCGTGCGCGGTATGGCCTGTGATCGTGCGATATGGAGGCAGAAAAGTGGGAAAAGAAAGTGTGACTGCGCACGACCGGCAACGCACGAGCAGTGATCGTGCGCGGTATGGCTGGTGATCGTGCGATATGCCGGGACAGAACTTTCACAGGAGAGGTCATGGCTGCGCACGACCGATGATCGTGCACCAAAGAGGTCGACGGTCGTGCGTGGGTAAAAACGCACGACCATTGACTCCTTTGCCAAGCAGGGTGAAAATCCTACCCCGGACGCCCACACGATCCCAGAACCTGCAGGAAAACTGGACGGGATGTCGATCATGGCAGTCACAGACATAAATAATATGCAAACAAAAAGGGAAAATACACACACACAGAAATAGGCTAAAAGAGTGCACAAGACGTGGAAAACCGTAGCGAACCAAAAGAAGTGCAAATGACGCTAAACGGTGTGCAAAGACAAGAAAATAAGCCTAGATGAGTCCGAAAATAGGTATATAAAGAGGACTCATCAGTAGGTATGGAGTTAGAGATGGTTAAACTGACCATCAAGGATACTCCTCCTTCTGCCCAAGTGGAATAGGATGGGATATGCATTCCTAAATAAGGACAGAGTACACTTTACATGGGTGAAGACCAGTAGAATCAAGCCATTGAAGGTCAAGATGCTGTGAATAGAATGCCAGCAGCTGTCAGGCATTTTAGGGATCATCCAAGAGATCAAATCATTAGTGATACTACCTAAGGGGTTATAATAAAGAGTAGAAGCCTCAACATTGCCATGTACTCCAGCTTCCTGTCTCAAGTTAATCCTAAAAGATTTGAAGATACCAACATAGACCCATTTTAGATTGTGGCTATGAAAGAAGAACAAGACCAGTTTAAGAGATGAAAGGTCTGGAAGCTGGTTTCCAGATCATAAGGATATAACATCATTGGAACCAAGTGGATCTACAGGAATAAACTTGATGATAATGGTATCATAATCAAGAACAAATCTAGACTTGTTTCCAAGGGATACAGACAAGAGGAAGGTATTGATTTTGATTAAATCTTTGCACCAGTAGCTAGATTGGAAGTTATAAGGCTATTCCAAGCATATGCTGCACATAAAGGATTCAAGGTCTACCAAATGGATGTAAAGTCTGCTTTCATAAATGGTGACCTAAAATAAGAGTTCTATGTTATGAAACCCTCATGTTTTGTTAACTCTAACTTTCCCGGTTATGTTTTTAAGCTTAGAAAGGCTTTATATGGGTTGAAGAAAGCCCCTAGGTCATGGTATGAAACCCTATCTAGCTTTCTCATTGAGAACAAATTCTCAAGGGGAAAGATAGAGAAGACATTATTCCTATGGGAAGTCAAGGGTAAGATCATCCAAGTCCAAATTTATGCAGATTACATAATCTTTGAGTCTACTGATGATGGCCTCAGCAAAAAGTTTGCTAAACTTATAGAAGGAAAATTTGAGATTAGTAGTATGGCTTAATTCAAGTACTTCTTGAGCCTCCAAGTAAGACAGTCTGAGAATGTTTTATCCATCTTTCAATCTAAGTTCACTAAGGAGTTAATTAGAAAATTTGGAATGGAGAGTGCCTCCATAATGAAAACTCATATAGGGTCAAACATGTCATTAGATAAGTATGAGACTAGGAAATCTGTTGATGAAACCTTGTATAGAGACATAATTAGCACCCTCCTTTACCTTACTGCTAGTAGGTGATGCGCGTAAAATACGGCAAGTGTACCGGTCGCACAAGTAATAAAGTTGGGAATAAATCCCCGGATGCCGGTCTCTTGAGGAATGCAATTAGCGTCGAATGATTTAGACTCTAAAACTATTGTTATGAGAGTTAATTGAAATAAACAGAAAAAGAAGGGGCTTTGGTTGGTGGTCTTACGACCGATTACACTAATATAAACTATGCGGGTCGCAATCACCGCTTCTCAAGGCAAGATGGATGTAGCGGCTGCGATGCCGTACTTCGGTTGGTGAGCGGACGGAAGTCTAGCGAGTGAGGTGATTAGTGCGGAGTGAAATTGATTGAAACGAACGTGTGGAGTGGAGCGAGATGGAGCGAGGCGCATCAAAGAATAATTCTCATAAGCAAGATGAAACACAAATGATCAAATTAACACTAGAAATTGATGTTCATTACATGCATAAACATTCCATGCAACAAGAAAAGATAGAAAATGCAAAACCATGAGATTGAAGATCCACCGCGGTTGTTGGCCGGAGGTGCGGGTTGTCAATCCGCTTCCAAGCGCAGTCCGAGGAGGGATTCCGGTACCACCGAGCTGTCACCTCGAGGGCCTGTAATTCCGTTCTCTAGGTATGCTTCGTCTTCTTCCTTGGTGGAAAGCTCGGAGAAGAATGCTTCAATGGCCGGGAGGATCACCAAAGGATGCAGAATGCTTTGGAATCGCCGAGAAGGTCCTCCCGATGGTAGGGATGAACGTGGAGGTGAATGGAACTGCTGGAGGGAGAAACGGCGGACTGGCAGAGGTTTCGTAATAATGTCCGTACCCTAATTCGCGGAACAGGGCTTTTTATAGCTTGCAGAATAAATAGGGCGCACAACCATTGGCGCACGACCAGTGGTCGTGCGCGACCATGGTCAGCGCCCGTGCGCGAGCAACCAGTAGACCTGCATCAGAAAATCAATGGTCGCGCACGATCAGCAGCGCACGATCAGTGATCGTGCGAGGCAATGCTGATGATCGTGCGGAAATAGCCAGGCAGAACTTTGTAAAATGGGTATGACTGCGCACGATCGGCGGCGCACGAGCAGTGGTCGTGCGCGGTATGGCAAGTGATCGTGCGGAAGGTTCAAGACAGAGATTTCACAAATGAGTCCGGGCTACGCACGATCAGTGATCGTGCGCCAGGAGGTCGATGGTCGTGCGTGGGTAAAAACGCACGACCACTGACTCCTTTGCCAAAAATAGTGAAACGCCTATCCCGAATGCCCTCACGATCCCCAAACCTGCAGGAAAACTGCACGGGACATCGATCGCGGCAGCCGCAACAAACAATAATAATCATAGCAAGAATGCAAATGCACACAAGCATAGAAATGGGCTAAAAAGGTGCACAGGGCATGGAATGCCGTAGCTAACCAAAAGGAGTACTAATGGCGCTAAAAGATAGTGCAAAGCTGAGGAAAAAGGCCTAGATGAGTCCAAAATAAGGTATAAAATAGGGACTCATCACACCCCCAGACTTAACCATTTGCACGTCCTGGGCAAATAATCACCTTGTGGACTCAAAAATGGCTAGCTGACGTAGTAATTTCAAAATACAGTAGGACGAGAAATCGAGAAACACAATTGCATAGAAAATATAATAGAAGGAGTTTTTAATCATGCTATGCAATTTATAATTTTTGATAAACATAAATAAATACTGTCACTACTCAAAGATTGAATTTCCGGAGAATCGCGCGGTCATGTGTAGGAAGAAAATAGGCAAGTCGGATGGTGGAGCATTGCCAAAGAGCGGGGCTCGTGATCACCTCCAAAGGAATCCACCAATGTCGGGGACCATATGCTTGCCCGTTCACACTTTCTCCACGATGCTAGTTCGACTCGAGCATAAATCCGTAGGACTTTAGGTGAAGAGTTGGGGCTTGGGTGTAGACGTAGGTATGGATGAAAAAGATGAAAACGAAGGCTACGCACAACCCAACGGAGCTCGCACAATTACAGATTTCCCACTAGCAAAATGAATGCGAGTGCACCACACCCCCAGACCTGGTTTTTACAACATGGGTGTGTGCACCGCCTACCCCAAAACAGATTTCACAAAAACAGATTTTCATTTATACTTTTTATTTTCTCTTTTTCGTTTCTTTTTCACAATTTTTTGCTTTTATAAATTTTTCTTTTTCAAATTCTTGAATTTCAGCAAATATAACAAGATGGCAAATCCACATTTTTCACAAAACCACTTCCCACATCAACAACCCAACGAGAAAATGCTTGGAACTAGAGCTCGACGCGGGTCTGCGACTAGGATTGCTTTGAGGCATTGGTGAATTGAGTGTGGAGCTGAAACAAAAGGAAGGTAGGCTCAACGGGGCTAGCGAGGGCTATGCTAGGACGGGTGCAAGGCTCAACCGGGCCAACGTGATGGCCTACGTCACGCTCATGCTCGACTAACCGTGCACCAATGCTTCGAAAGTAGCCTGGGGCAAGTTCTTAGTCACCGAGAAAAGTGATCCGTCCTCCCGACTCGAGCAATATAAAGCTAGCGACGCCTACACACATTCCTACACTACCGAGTGATTACTCCGGATTCATAGATTTGCGTAGGACAGACAGTATTTACGAGTGCAAAAAAAATGTAAATTGCAAGCATAAAGAAAAACTAAATCTATACAATTTCTACGCAACATGAGCACTCGATTAGGAGCACTGCACGAGTTTCGAACTACTCTAAATCAAAATCCTACGTCAGCACCACCATCTTAAAGTTTACACGAAATAATACATCAACTCGAGCCGCACGCGTGGTCAAGTGCGCGCTCATGTGGGTGCCAAAGTGTGTGCAGCAGGAGTCTAAAACAATGAAGCAAAAAGGAAAACTACTGGCATGCGAAATTAAATGTGCTCGTGGAGTGCACAAGCGGCTCTTCCCCCCAGACTTGAATGAAAACATAAGCAAGTAAAATAGACATTCAACCAAGGAATGAAATCTGAAGCGAGAGAGAGTACCTATGTTCCAAAGAGGGGAGCATGCCAGAAGATTGCGTGATGATTCGCGGGAGTTGCTGCTTCGCACAAAAGATAAGCTGAACCTGTGAATTAGGCCGAACAACAGAAAATACAAAAAATAGAAAACATAAAATAAAAAGCATAAACGAGGAGACCAAAAGGTCCAAGCTTGGGTTGTCTCCCGAATAGCCCTTTTGTTTACCGTCCTTAAGGTGGACCAAATACCTGTTTTAGCAGTGGTATATAATGTTTTTGCAGCAAAATAAAAGCTACGAAATAGAGAGCGAAATAAGGCCCCAATGCAACTAGGAAAATAAGCAGGAAAAGCGAGGCAGAGCAACAAAGAAGCAATCAGCTATATGCCGATTTGTGGTCAGTCTTTCCGGTGGAGAGCGAAGGAGAGGCAGAATTTTTCATAGCATCTTGAGAAGGGGATTTCCCCTTGCTCAGATGGTGCGTGTCTTCGCGCCGGAAGGAAGAATAACGCTTATCGCGCAAGCGCTTGGCCTCCTTCAGCTTCTCAACCGATAGAGACTTCCAAGGAGTAGATTCCACAGTTTTCCCAGATTTTATGGTCGATGGCGTCATTTCCGGCACCGCGACGGCGATCGGATCAGCCCAAGCGACAGAACGCTTAGCACAGTCATGAATATTATTACAAGAATAAATGTCTAGGGATTTCTCCCGCATGGAACTAGGAATGTCATGCTCAACAACAGCATCGGTGGGAAATGCCACGGTCGCCGTGTCTTTGGTGCACTCGAACATCTTCGTGGTCAATAAGTCATTCTTCTCATCAGTCGTCTCGGTCAATCCTCCCTTTGTTTTCTCATCCGTAAGGGTTGCCTTCAAAGCTTGGATTTCAGAATCTTCCTTGAAATCTGCACTACTCAGAAAAACGTCGTTTTGAACAAGAGAGGGGTGTACGGAAGTATCATCGAGGGCGAAATCATCGGCCGGCCAGGTGACGCGTCCTTTGGAAAAATCCAGGGATGCGCCACTTGCCGTCAGGAATGGGACACCAAGTATCGGAATGGAGTCATTTTCTTTTAGTCCCATGACCTGAAAATCAGTGGTAAAATGTTTGCCTTTAACCTCGATCTCAACTTCCCTCACACCACCTTCAGTATCAACCACATTTCCATTAGCTAAAATAAGTGATTTCCGGTCTTCGGTGTTTATTTGCAATTGCATCTTCGCGACATCCTGCAGAGTGAGGATGTTGCTAGATGCTCCGGAATCACATAAAGCAGTGGTTCCAACATTGTTGATCATACAGCTAATCACAAGTTCGTTGTTATTCCCCAGCCTTTCCTCCCCAAGGCTTTTCCCTTGTTCGTGGGGATTTTTTTTCAGTGTTGCTTGGGAGAGTACCATGAGTGCGCTCGGAGACCATTTGAGCCAATTGGCCCAACTGTGCCTCAAGCTTACGCATTGAAGCGGCTTGGTTTGTCATGTTCGTCTGGGAAACTTCAACAAATTTTTCAAACATTTCAGCCAATGAATTGGTTTTTACGGTGGGGGGCCCTTGGGGGTAATTCGGGTGAGGCGGCCGCGGTTGGCTTCCAGAGGCAGAGGCATCATTTTGATGCTGCCCCAGTTGCCATCGTTGGCCCGGTGCGTTTTGATTCCACGAGAAGTTCGGGTGATTTCTCGCACCCGGATTATACGCATTCCCATAAGGCGCGCCCCTGTTTTGATTCACGATAAAATTAACAGTTTCATTGGAAAAGGCGGGGTCATACATTACCTCCGCTCCAGGGCACTCAAAGCTATGATGATCGGCTCCTCCGCATCCTTGACACGAAATGGCCAACACCGAAGCAGCAGCAGTGGGCCTTGATGCTTCCACAGCAAAGACTCCACTTGTCCCACGGGGGGTATTCCTTCCTGCGGTCCAAAAGGCGCTGTGCGTGGCGGTGTCCTGCAAAACTCTCAAAGCATCCTCAGGAGCAAGGTTCATAATTGTTCCACCAGAGGCGGCATCAATCATGGCGCGGTGTTGAGGTTCGATGGAGAAGTAGAAGCTTTCCACGAGATTCCACGTTTGGAATCCGTGGTTGGGGCACTTCCGCAGCAACTCATTGAAGCGCTCCCAAACTTCCGCTAAGCTCTCTTGGTCGTTTTGCCTGAAATTAGCGATGGCCCGTCTCAAGCTCACGATACGGTCGACCGGATGGAATTTGGCTAGAAACTTTGTAGTAAGAGCCTCCCAGGTTGTGGCAGTTCCAGGAGGAAGGGCATGAAGCCATGACTTGGCTTTGTCATGTAGAGAGAATGGGAAGAGACGGAGCTTGACCGTATCATCAGGAATCCCAGCATAGCGGAAAGTAGCGCAGATTTCCGAAAAGTCTGCCAAGTGAAGATGGGCATCCTCCGTGGACATTCCGGAGAACTGTGCGTTGTTCCGGATGATGTTAAGAATTGTTGGTTTGATCTCGAACTGCTGGTTTGCGATCGCCGGTCCGAACCCAGGGTAAATGCTCCCTACAGTGGGAGTGGTGTAGTCTCTCATGGTTCGGACATGCGGCGGATTCACCTCATTCTCATCCCCGTTCCATTAATCATGGAGGTTCCCTCCAACACGAACTCCGTTGTCATTATTCAACTGATCTCCCATTGTGATTGGATTGATAGCAGCGGCACGCCTTTGTGCACGAAGAGTTCGCTCGATCTCAGGATCGTAAGTAACGAGATCTCTTGCAGCACGTCCCTGCATCCACTGAAGCAACAAAACAAAGAAACAAAAATCAAAAAGCACTAACTCTTATACCAATACTTCTAGAAATCATAATCGTTCAACAGTTGCACTCCCCGGCAACGGCGCCAAAAACTTGATGCGCGTAAAATACGGCAAGCGTACCAGTCGCACAAGTAATAAAGTTGGGAATAAATCCCCGGATGTCGGTCTCTTGAGGAATGCAATTAGCGTCGAACGATTTAGCTCTAAAACTATTGTTATGAGAGTTAATTGAAATAAACAGAAAAAGAAGGGGCTTTGGTTGGTGGTCTTACGACCGATTACACTAATGTAAACTATGCGGGTCGCAATCACCGCTTCTCAAGGCGAGATGGATGTAGCGGCCGCGATGCCGTACTTCAGTTGGAGAGCGGACGGAAGTCTAGCGAGTGAGGTGATTAGTGCGGAGTGAAATTGAGTGAAATGAACGTGTGGAGTGGAGCGAGATGGAGCGAGGAGCATCAAAGAATAATTCTCATAAGCAAGATGAAACACAAATGATCAAATTAACACTAGAAATTGATGTTCATTACATGCATAAACATTCCATGCAACAAGAAAAGATAGAAAATGCAAAACCACGAGATTGAAGATCCAGCGCAGTTGTTGGCCGGAGGTGCGAGTTGTCAATCCGCTTCCAAGCGCAGTCCGAGGAGGGCTTCCGGTACCACCGAGCTGTCACCTCGAGGGCCTGTAATTCCGTTCTCTAGGTATGCTTCGTCTTCTTCCTTGGTGGAAAGCTCGGAGAAGAATGCTTCAATGGCCGGGAGGATCACCGGAGGATGCGGAATGCTTTGGAATCGCCGGAGAAGGTCCTCCCGATGGTAGGGATGAAGGTGGAGGCGAATGGAACTGCTAGAGGGCAAAACGGCGGACTGGCGGAGGTTTCGTAACAATGTCCGTACCCTAATTCGCGGAACAGGGCTTTTTATAGCTTGCAGAATAAATAGGGCACACGACCACTGGCGCACAACTAGTGGTCGTGCGCGACCAAGGTCAGCGCCCATGTGCGAGCAACCAGTAGACCTGCATCAGAAAATCAATGGTCGCGCACGATCAGCAGCGCACGATCAGTGATCGTGCGAGGCAATGCTGATGATCGTGCGGAAATAGCCAGGCAGAACTTTGTAAAATGGGTATGACTGCGCACGATCGGCGGCACATGAGCAGTGGTCGTGCGCGGTATGGCAAGTGATCGTGCGGAAGGTTCAAGACAGAGATTTCATAAATGAGTCCGGGTTGCGCACGATCAGTGATCGTGCGCCAGGAGGTCGATGGTCGTGCGTGGGTAAAAACACACGACCACTGACTCCTTTGCCAAAAATAGTGAAACGCCTATCCCGAATGCCCTCATGATCCCCAAACCTGCAGGAAAACTGCACGGGACATCGATCGCGGCAGCCGCAGCAAACAAAAATAATCATAGCAAGAATGCAAATGCACACATGCACAGAAATGGGCTAAAAAGGTGCACAGGGCGTGGAATGCCGTAGCTAACCAAAAGGAGTACTAATGGCGCTAAAAGATAGTGCAAAGCTGAGGAAAAAGGCCTAGATGAGTCCAAAATAAGGTATAAAATAGGGACTCATCAGTAGGCCAGACATTATGTCTGCTACATGTGTTTGTGCAAGATACCAGGCTTGCCTTAAGGAGTCTAATTATTCTTTAGCAAAAAGAATTCTAAGATATTTTAAGGGCACACTTGATCTTGGCCTGTGTACCCTAGGAATAAGGATTTTGAACTAACTGGGTATTCAGATGCAGACATTATAGGTTGCAAAGAAGACAAGAAAAGCACATCTGGCTCCTATCAATTCCTAGGAAGAAGGCTTGTATCTTGGAGCAGCAAGAAGCAAACAAGTGTTATAATCTCAATAGCTGAATCAGAGTATATCTCAACTGGATGTTGTTGTGCATAGTTACTGTATATCCAGCATCAGCTCTAGGACTATAATCTCAAGCTAAGTAGAACTCCTACTTTTTGTGATTCTACTAGTGCAATCTCTATTGCTAGGAATCTTGTATCTCATAGCAGGACTAAGCACATAGAGATTATGTATCATTTTATTAGAGAGCATGTGGAAAGTGAAGACATCTGTCTTGAGTTTGTCCCCAAAGACAAATAGGTGGTTGATATATTCACCAAGCCACTAGATGAAGCCAAGTTTAACATCTTCAAATTTGAATTGGGTATGATGAACTTAGTATAGCTTCAGTAGATCTTCATGCATTTTAGTTGCAGATATTATTAATCCCTATAGGATAACAAAGAAGATATGAGTCTAAATGCCCAGGCGTCGAGTGCACTGAGACAACATCAAGATTTGAGTGTGTTGAGTTCAAGTGTATAGGCTTCGAGAGCGTCGAGTACACTGAGATAACTTCAGGCATTGAGTGCATTGTGTCCACTCAACGCATATTGACAGGGACTTCTGATTGTGGCTATCTCACGGGGTTAATCTCAGTCATCGATCTCTTCATGATTATCACAAAAGGTACGCGCCTCTCCACATTCTCAAATAAGAGGCAAGTATAAATAGATGTGCGTGTGCTTAGAATAAAAATAGTAATCCTAGCCCTTGTGACCTGCAGTCTCCCTGCGACGAAAGCTCTATAAACCTTCAGAAGCGCAAAAAACTCATGGCACTTTTTGAGGGATCTGAACTAGTACGAAATGGTTTCAAGAACACTCCAGAGGAAGTTCATTTCGTTCTGCACTTGTTACAGGTCGCTGACCTAGAATTTGCTCTGTCTGAGCCAAGCTCGATATAGAAGAGAGAAGTAGTTGAACTATACTCGACTGCCACTATCGACTCCTCAACTAAAATCAAGTAATCCATTAGCGGTCATAAGATTAAGATCTCCCATAGATGACTAAGCAAGGCGCTGCATCTTCCCAAGTTCAAGTCGTCTAATGAAGAAGAGGAACTTCATTAGAATGATATGAAGTCTACTCTCAAGTGGTGTGGGCTTTCAAAGCACACCTCTGGATCAGTTTTAAGAAAGGAGATGAATCTTAAAGGCAAATTTCTAGATAATGTGATTGGGAAGGCACAAATCTGCAAGATAGGGTCTCATAATAAAATCTCCAGAAAAATGTTTGAGCTCATGACAACAGTCATTCTTTCTAAAGGACTGACTGGGGCAAAGTAATCTTTGATAGAATAGTATAATGCATGGCTGCACAAAACCTGAGAAGGATTTTATCTATATATCTACATAGTACTATTCCAGGGATCCTCAACATGAGGCTAGGAACAAAGATCCATCACATGAGGAGAATGAACTCAAAGATATTTGATCGATGGGACAGATTTCTGCTGCCACATCAACAGAGTGTTGACAAGAAGAAAAATAAAGTTGTACCAGTCCCTGAGGAAAGCACATAAAGCATTTCTTTTTAGAAAAGTGAGGAAGAGACACAGGATCCCCAACGTTTTGAGTATACTGAGGAAATAAGAAGGGATATGTGTGCTAAGGTTTCAATTTCCTCTGAACCTGCAGCAAGAACTTAACAGAGTGGATCTCAGTCTGAAGAGATTCCAGCTGAAGCTCTAGAAATTCTGACTGGGCAGGTAGTGGAAAACATCTATGCAAATATTAAGGGAGAGACTTATAAGGAAGATGCTCTTGTTGAGGGGGGGGGGGCAAGTTCAGTCTGGTATGCAGGACAAGATTGACTCTTTTGTAGAGAATCTCTAGAACAAAATAGATCAGATTCCTGATGAGCCTATGTAGCATACTTCTAATACTCTTGTTGAGGATGAACCAGCTTCTGCAATAGTGGAAGAAGATGTTCATAACAATACTGAAGATGACCAGAATGTCCTTAAGGACAATGTTGAGGTTGAGGGGGAGATTCACTCTGAAATCTCTGTTCTAGAGACAATGTATAACATAGACTCCTCTGAGTCTGAAAAGGGTACTGCTGCTGCAGATGCAAATGATGATGCCCATTCCTCTGAGAATATGATAGTTGATTCAGAAGGAAGAGAAGTGGCCAGGGAAACGGATGTGGATGTTTGTGAACAAGGTACATCTAACAAAGCTGAACCAATGTCGTCTATATTCCTAGCTCAACTGAAGGGTCTGTTAGATGATCAAAGGTGTGATACATGATCTATCCACTGAAATCAAGTCAATCAGGTTTGAAGTCAACCTGTTGAATGCCAACACAATAACATTCTTCACAAGGCCTGCTCCTACTGTAACATTCACTGAAAGCAAACTTCAAGAAATTAGACTTACACGGAATGATATTCTCTAAAGTCAGAACATTACCTCTAACAATATGGAAATGTTCCAAAATGCTCAAAAATTGTTGATGGAATCCCTTAAGACTACAATTGAAAGGAGAATGGATGTGTGTACTCAAATTATTGATGATCACATGTTAAATGTTAATAATCATGTCACTAAGGGAGTCAATTTTCTAGATGAAAGACTCTCTATACCCAAGAACTCCCTGACTGAAGCTGAATCTAAAGAATTCATAAAGGGGGAGAAGGCAATGATCAAGACTAACACTGAGAATGTTGTTTTGGTAACCAATACAATCAGAGGTTCATTTGTCCTTGAACATCATACATATGACAACATTCCTATTATTCCAGCCTCCATTCAAGAAGGTTTGTATGATGAACAGTATGGAGATCAATATGATGATCAAGTTAGTTCTCAGTGGACTGAACCCTCTACTGCTGAAATTCCCACATTCAGCCCCACTACTGACTAGAAAGCCAAAGCTAGAGGCAAGTCGATTACTGAAGAAGAGGAAGAGATTAGGCTAGGCAAGAAAAGGTATAGAGAAAAGATGGATACCATGCTAGACTTTGAGAAGTGGAGTCATCAATCAAGGATTATCATCTTTTCTTCCTGGGATCAGATCATAGATAAGATAACTAACAGGGGTAGCTTTATAGCTCCCTAGAATGGGCCAAGTTAGAAACAAATGAAGAGGCTGGGATGAAGTTTAGAAGAGATAAAAAGTCAGGTTATGTGCCACCAGATGTTGTTGAGCCCTTCAAGTACTTTCCTAAGCCCTATAATTATTTTGAGAGACAAAAGGAGAAGAAGAATGAAGATCAGAAAAAGGCTGTAAAGAAACCAAACAAGGGGATAGTGATCAAGGAACTAGAAACATGACATGTTCATGTTGTTTTCTTTAAGGGTTGTAGGAAAGTGAACTTTATTTTAAGCACACTGAATATTTATGACTATTATTTTTAATAATAATCATATTTTTGTGGGTGTGTATCATTTTCTGATCTTAAATTCTGTGAATGTTTATCTTCTATATATGATAGTGTATATCATTGACTAGGGTTTTGACTTCTTCAAATAGGGGGGATTGTTGGATCCATTGATCACAATGTCCTAGATTTGAAGAAGGCCCACGAGTTAATAATATACACATGGATGCAACTAATATATGCTTAAAGCTCATTGTATGCAGGATATATTCTATTACATTGATTAGACAGGTTGTCAGGGTTATAATGACTTTTATACCCAAGACAGGTTGCTGAACTGGTAAAAAACTAGCTAAGTACAGAAGCGTTGAGTGGACTCACTTCACTCAATTCCAGAAGAGCAAAAGTGTTGACATAACACACTGCAGTCAAAGCCGCAGTATTGCTGATAAGAATTTTGTCTAAGGACAGAAGCGTTGAGTGAAGACTGTTCACTCAACGCCTACTCAATAAAAATTCTGTCTAAGTATAGAAGTTTTGAGTAAAAATAGGCCACTCAACACCTCATCAAGAAATCTATCTAAAGGACAGAAGTGTTGAGTGAAGATAGTTCACTCAACGCCTACTCAACGGAAATTCTGTCTAGGTATAAAAGCACTGAGTGAAGACGGGCCACTCAATGCCGCATCAAGAAGTCAGGCTAAGTCAGAAGCATTGAGTGTGGAAGCTTCACTCAACGCTTTCACGTAGAGAAATTTCAACCAAGTCTAGTAGCATTGAGTGATGAAGGCTCACTCAATGCTTGAAGATGCATAATTCTTCTAAGTGTTTCTGCGTTGAGTGACAAGACTTCACTCAACGCCTCTGGACCGCCGGAGTTGGTAACTGTAACACTTCTTTTGTATTAAATGCTTTACTAAAGGCAAGTGGCGCATTTTGTCATCTAACGTGCAAAGCCTGCGACATTTGAAACATGACATGTTCTTTGTGTTTTCTTTAAGGGTTGTAGGAAAGTGAACTTTATTTTAAGCACACTGAATATTTATGACTATTGTCTTTAATAATAACCATATTTTTGTGAGTGCGTATCATTTTCTGATCTTAAATTTTGTGAATGTTTATCTTCTATATATGATAGTGTATATCATTGACTAGGGTTCTATCTTTTTCAAATAGGTGGAGATTATTGGGTCCATTGATCACAATGTCCTAGATTTGAAGAAGGCCCACGAGTTAATAATATACACATGGATGCAACTAATATATGCTCAAAGTTCATTGTATGCAGGTTATATTCTATTATATTAATTAGACAGGTTGTCAGGGTTATAATGACTGTTATACCCATGACAGGTTACTGAATAGGTAAAAACTTGCTAAGTATAGAAGCGTTGAGTAGACTCACTTCACTCAATGCCAGAAGAGCAAAAGTGTTGACAGAACACACTGCAGCCAAAGCCGCAGTATTGCTGATAAGAATTTTGGCTAAGGATAGAAGCGTTGAGTAAAGACTGTTCACTCAATGCCTACTCAATAGAAATTCTGTCTAAGTATATAAGCGTTGAGTAAAAATAGGCCACTCAACGCCTCATCAAGAAATCTATCTAAAGGACAGAAGCGTTGAGTGAAGACAGTTCACTCAACGCCTACTATATAGAAATTCTGTCTAAGTATCAAAGCACTGAGTGAAGACGGGCCACTCAACGCCTCATCAAGAAGTCAGTCTAAGTCAGAAGCATTGAGTGTGGAAGATTCACTCAAAGCCTTCACGTAGAGAAATTTCAACCAAGTCCAGAAGCGTTGAGTGATGAAGGCTCACTAAACGCTTGAAGATGCAGAATTCTTCTTAGTGTTTCTGCGTTGAGTGACAAGACTTCACTCAACGCCTATGCAGATTGTGTGAAATTTGCTAAATCCAGATGCGTTGAGTCAAGTTGATGTCATCAAGAATTCAAATGTCGCGGGCTTTGCATGCTATATGACATAAGGTGACACTTGCCTTTAGTAAAGCATTTAATGCAAAAGAAGTGTTGCAGTTACCAACTCCGGCAGTCCATACTACACAAAGAGCCGTTGGACGGTAGGATACAAAGCAGAGTCCCAAGAAATTAAAAAGAACTTTTGGTCATCTTCTTTTGGGCATGAAAAGTTGAAGAAGTTGTCATGGAACTGATTCTGAAAGCAAGTCTATGTACCACAGACAAGTTTGGTAGTTGAAGAGATAAAGAACTGAAATCTCATTCTGTCTTCAATGGCAAGTTTAGAAACAATATTTTTTGAGTAAGAAGAAGAAGTAGAGCAAGGTTAACGTTGCTGCTCATATTCAAGGCCTCCGCTCTAAACTTTACTACAATCAAGGCTTGAAGAAATAGTGCTATGCAGTTACTTCTCAGCACAAGCAAAACAACCTTGAAGATTTATTCTTGGTGTTGTGAAGAAGATAGGAGTTTACTCAGTTTAGCAAGCAGGCTCAAAGGACACTTTCTCTGGAGTCAATCAACAACAAAAAACTTACTCATTCTGTAGGATTAGTCTTGATCTGAGTTGTAAGCCTGAATTATAAAGGCTGAGTTGTAAGATCCTGGGGTGGATTTGAGGTAGGGCCTGTGTTCTTGAGGTAGGATCATTCTTGACCTGAGATGTAAGAGAGTTATTCTCTCTAAGTGTAAGGCTATCCTCCTAGCCTGAGGTATAGGACTTTTGATTAAGTTTGAGGTAGGTGATCTGTGGATCACAGAGATGTAGGAGTAATATTTACTCTGAGTTGTAGGGCTTTGGCCTGAGGTAGTACTTGGAGGAAGTCTGAGAGATCCTGAGGGATCTATGTTATAAGCTCTTTGATCCAAGATCTGGAGGAGATTGTCGTGTTTAACTCACTGTTAGAAAGGTGGGAGGGATAGTAGATGTACCCATACATTGGGGAACCACTATAAATCCCGGAGTGCTGTGTTTCATTCTTGAAAGCAAACTTAATAACTTAACACTCATCACACCTAAACCAAAAAGTAGTCAAAAAGACTAAGAAACCTATTCACCCCACCCCCTCTAGGTGTATAGCTACTCTTGTAACAAAGACTTTCAACTTTCATGAAAGAAGTCCAACCCAGCTTGGTGTTTAGAAACCATCTTCTACGGTTCACTTGTGACTTCGCCCAAGCAGTTGATACGTGTCATCTAACCCAGCAAAATGTCTTGGCTGCCTTGATTGAATTGAGGAAGAACATGGAAGATATTGTAGACAAGCAAGAGAGATTGAAGAAAGGATTTAATAAAGAAAATTTTTAAGATACAAACATATTGAAGGATCCTAAAGGAGCAAGTCCTAAAGGAGTGTCAAATGCTCGATTGAAGAGTTTTTTTTGAAAAAATGGCAAAGAAGCAAAGTAAGTTTGTATTTTTTATATTTGATTTGTAAAATTAATTTTCATATCATCGCAACTATGTTTAATTTAAATAATGGCAAACAATGTAGGGAGGAAAAAGGAGCCTAAATCCACCGCAGGACGATCAGACGAAGAACCAAAGGAGTTTGACTTTATGGGAAGTGGAAAATTTGAGAAATGCCCCGACAGTATGTACCCCAATGTGTTCAATGAGGCGATTGACAAAGTGTCTTTGTTTGCACCCTTCAATTTTTTTAGTGTCCCTAATGTGCTTGTTTGGTGAACATTCATATATTTTTTATTTATTAACGCTTTTGTATCCATGTGCTTACAAACCTCCACAGGCTCTGTAATGTTATTATTCTGTGAAATAGCAGCCGAATTCAGTTTAATGTTCTGGTACTATATATTAAGTGTGCTTGGATAAAAAAACTATGATGTTTGATACGGTGTAGATCCAGCCAGATTTGTACCGTGCTTTGAAAAAAAATTGTAATACTTTCTTCTTTCATTACTGCCAGCATTATGCCTTCACTTACATCTTAAAGTCCACTATTAGATGGGAGTAGAAATAAAACTACCATGATAGAAGGTAGGATAATTCACATGTATTAGATAAATCAATGCATACAATAAATTGATATAAAAGCTCCTTACTCATAGCATGTAAGATAGAAGGTAAGTGATGTAGAGGTATGTTCTAGATCCTACACGGACAGCGTGACGACGACTATTACAACGCTCAACGCTCTCTAACCCGCACGCTAACGAAACGCAGCAACCACAATGAAATTTATTTATCGTTCGTGCTAACATACGGATAGCCGATCCGCAAGTGCAACGGAGGATGGCTATAGGCCAAAATCCTTTCCGGCTAAAAGGAATAATATTGATTTCGATTCGAGCTTGGAGTTGTACCAAAATAGATCCACCAAGAAAATACGATTTCGGAAATGGTAGGATCTATCCCAACTAAAGAAAAAGCGAGGATCGTCACTCCTCTCGAACGTTCTTCGGAAAACCAAACGAAAATGACAAACCAATAAAAGTAATACCGTGAAAATCAACGATTCAAATTTCACGCAAAATTCGTCCACCACATGAACTATCTAAGAAAGAAATCTCTTGAGTAGGATGTTTCGTTACCCCTCTTGGAAAAGTATATCCGAGATGTTTGGATCCACCAAGGAACGATCGCTTTCCTTGGACTCGGCGGGAGATGCACCAAAGATGAAGAACTCGTTCGTCTTCTCCGCTTCACGCCAAGGGAGTTCTCCAACGGAAAACCTTATTCCTTGCACTTGACTTCTCTCTTTCAAGGGTGTAGCCGAAATTTATGGATAGGGGCTGGTTGTATGGACGGGTTGCAAAGGTGGAGGGAATGATGATAGGAAGGAGGAGAGGTGCGGGGAGAAAGTGGTGGCGAGAGCTTGAGAGGGAGAGAGGCAGCCGTGAGGATGAAAGGAGAGGGGGCGGCGGCTTAGAGGAAGATGAGAGGAGGAAGGGGATTAGGTTTAGGAGAATTCTTGTTTAAATTTTCTTTCTTGACTAAATAAAACAATAATAGTCTTGTCCTTTTATAAGGCTTACATCAAAACAAAGCTATTAGCAGTCCAAAAAAAGACAAAGTGGTTAAACACATACCACTATTAAAAATAACATAACTAATCAAATAGATCATAAACTAGCGAGAATAACTAAAATTAAATCTTATTGCGTTGATGAAGATTGTAGCCATGATCTCTGCGGCGTCGCATGTCTTTGGTCGGTAGAGCATCATCATCAAGTACGCCATGGACGTCATCATCTAGAGCATCATTATCACGTAAGCCTTGGAAGTCATCATCTTTATTACCAAATATGCCATCAATCCTCCCCCGCTCAAAAGGACTCATCACCGATGAGTGTGCGGGAGCGTAACGGTGCAAGAGGTCCGCATCTAGAAGATCCACCTGTGCAGCGGAGAGCCAAGAGTCATCTGAAGCGGTACGACCACGCCATCGTATCAAAAACCTGTGAATGTCACCGTCGGGAGTGGGAAACACCGCATCCTGCAAAATCCTGTCAGGCAAGAAATCAGTCCGGGGGAACCTTGGAAATACGTTAGGCGAAGAAGAAAAACAAGTTTCATCAGCAGTAGGCAACATACCTCCCGGAGAATCCGAAGGAGAGGGCGATCCAGAAACAATCTCACCCCCACCCCATTAGACGGTATAGTGGAAATATTGAACAGAGAGACAGAAAGTTCAGGTGGCGGTGCGACATAAAGCGTTAAATCCGAAATGTTAAAATAGGGGAGATTCCCCAATCAGCGGGTAACTTTAATAAATATGCATTTTTGCCTAGCCTCTTTAAAACCCGAAAAGGACCAGCTCTCTTATTCGCTAATTTCTTGACGGTGCCCGACGGCATCCGTTCTGGGATAAGACGAACCATGACCAAATCACTATTATTCAAGCGAACTGCTCACCTATGTACGTTAGCATTCGATTGATAAATAACATATTGTTTAGCTAACGTCTTGCTAATGTGCTCATGGAGAGTGTGAATGTGCGAGGCAAAGTCTTGTGCAAATTGACTAGATTTAAAAGACGGTGGTAATGGAACCAAGTCAAGAGGCACGGGCGCCTTATATCCATGCACTATCTCATTCAGAGACAAACCGGTGGACCTATTCTTAGAATTATTGTATGCTAAATGAGCGTGCAGAAGAATAAGGTCCCACATACCTTTATGATCGCCCACTAAGCAACGAAGAAAACCTCCTAAACTGCGGTTAAATACTTCCATTTGTCCATCCGTTTGGGGATGATAGGTCGACGAAAACTGAAGTTTGGTACCCAAGAGTTTCCAAAGTGTTTTCCAGAAATAACTAGTAAATTTAACATCCCTATCACTAACTCTCATTTTGGTGATGCCCCGATGTGCCACGACCTCCTTGAAATACAACTTGGCGACATATGAAGCATCGTTGGTATTATGACAAGCGATAAAATAGGCCATTTTGGAGAAATGGTCTACTACAACCAGAATGGAATCGTGTCACCGAAATGTCAGAGGTAGGCCCAATATAAAGTCCATGCTAACATCCACCCATGGTACGGACGGAATCAGATGTGGTATGTAAAGACCCGCATTGGTCTTGCTCCCCTTGGCTAATTGACATACACGATAACTCCCTACGATTTTATTGACAATCTGTTTGAGGCCCGTCCAAAAAAAATTGTCCTCTACAAGTGTTATTGTTTTGTCTTGACCGAAATGTCCGCCTAACCCTCCACTATGTAGCTCCCATATAATAAAATGACTTAATGACGAGCGGGGAATACAGAGTTGCATATGTTTAAATAAATACCCGTCACGGATGTAAAATGCCGAGATAGAGGAGGGGGAATTATCCTGAGCGGCGAAGTAAATATCCTTGAAATCCGGGCATTGAGCATATTCATCTTTAATTCCTTCAAATCCTATGACCGATACTTCCATGGTAGATAGTAATAGGGTGACCCGACTAAGCGCGTCCGCCACACGATTTAACGACCCCTTAAGGTGCTTGATAATGAAAGTGTACTCCTGCAAGTATGAGACCCATTTGGCGTGCCAAGGGCTGATTTTACTTTGAGAGTTTACAAACTTTAGCACCTCATGGTTCGACAATATCACAAATTCTTTTGATATAAGGTAGTGTCGCCAATGTTAGAGACAACGTATCACGGCATAAAACTCACGATCATAATTGGAATAGTTTAACTTTGGACCTGCTAGTTTTTCGCTAAAGTACCCTAACGGATGTCCCTCCTGACTTAACACTCCCCTGATTCCAATCCCGGATACGTCACATGATAGTTCAAACACCTTACTAAAATCCGACAATCGGAGTAGTGGGGCTTCGGACATACGTTCATTAATCGTTTGGAACGCACTAGTAGCCGCTTTAGTCCAACTAAACTCACCTTTCTTCATGCATTCGGTGATTGGTGCCATAATACTACTAAAATTTCGAATAAATCTTCGGTAAAACGTGGCCAATCCATGGAAACTCCTAACTTCCTTAATATTTTGAGGTTTCGGCCACTCTCTAATCACTTGGACCTTCTTTGGGTCAACATGAATACCTTCGGAACTCACTATATATCCTAAAAACTCGACGGACATCACACCAAACGCACACTTTTTAAGATTAATAAATAAATTTTCTTGGCGCAAGGTGGTAAGGATTGCCCTTAGGTGAGTTTCATGATCCATTGACGAGAGGCTAAATACCAATATATCATCGAAATATACAACTACAAATTTACCCATATATGGCTTAAAGACTTGGGTCATTAACCGTGAGAACGTACTTTGTCCGTTGGTAAGCCCCTCTCCAAGCACTAACCACTCATAGAGCCCATCTTTAGACTTGAATGCCGTTTTCCATTCGTCTCCTTCCCGTATCCTTATTTGATGATAACCACTCTTAAGATCCAATTTAGAAAATATGGCGGCTCCTGATAACATGTCTAATAAATCATCCAAACGGGGAATGGGAAACCTATATTTAACAGTTATTTTATTGATGGCTCGGTAGTCTACACATAATCTCCACGTCTTGTCCTTCTTTGGGACCAACAGGGTAGGGACAGCACATGGGCTCTTACTATGATGGATAAATCCCTTTGCTAATAAATCTGAAATTAAATTTTGCAACTCATTATGTGCGGAGGGATTGAGCCGGTAATGAGGATGATTGGGAAAAGATGAGCCCGGGACGAAATCAATCACATGCTGAATATCCCGTATAGGTGGCAACTTAGATGGTAGGTCCGCCGGGTAGACATCCTTGTACTCTTCTAATAGAGTTCGCAGAGATAACGGTAGGTTCTCGAGCGAAGATGAATCTTCCTTAGCTTGCAGACATACTAACGCATAGATGACGCCATCCAAAAAGGTCTCACGTTCTAACTCGCGACATTCGAGAGATGCCCAAAGTAACGCTTTCCCAATTTCGTAAAGGACTCAACACGGACATCCAAGGCAAGCTTCTATATTATGGTCACACGGACCTTAACACAACATTCAATGCCACTTTAGATATAGAAAAGCACAATGCCTACAAGGCAAGCCAAATGGACGGCGTGACGCCGACTATTAGCGTGCGTGTAAGAGAGCGTTGAGCATTGTAATAGTCGTCGTCACGCCATCCGTGTAGGATCTAAAACATACCTCTGATACCAAATTGATGTAGGGGTATGTTCTAGATCCTGCACGGACGGCGTGACGATGACTATTACAACGCTCAATGCTCTCTAACCCGCACACTAACGAAACGCAGCAACCACAATGAAATTTATTTATCGTTCGTGCTAACATACGGATAGCTGATCCGCAAGTGGAACGGAGGATGGCTATAGGCCAAAATCCTTTCCGGCTAAAAGGAATAATATTGATTTCGATTCGAGCTTGGAGTTGTACCAAAATAGATTCACCAAGAAAATACGATTCCGGAAATGGTAGGATCTATCCCAACTAAAGAAAAAGCGAGGATCGCCACTCCTCTCGAACGTTCTTCGGAAAACCAAATGAAAATGACAAACCAATAAAAGTAATACCGCGAAAATCAACGATTCAAATTTCACGCAAAATTCGTACAGCACATGAACTATCTAAGAAAGAAATCTCTTGAGTAGTAAGTATCGTTACCCCTCTTGGAAAATTAGATCCGAGATGTTTGGATCCACCAAGGAACGATCGCTTTCCTTGGACTCGGCGGGAGATGCACCAAAGATGAAGAACTCGTCCGTCTTCTCCGCTTCACACCGAGGGAGTTCTCCAATGGAAAACCTTCTTCCTTGCACTTGACTTCTCTCTTTCAAGGGTGTAGCCGAAATTTATGGATAGGGGCTGGTTGTATGGACGGGTTGCAAAGGTGGAGGGAATGAAGATAGGAAGGAGGAGAGGTGGGGGAGAAAGTGGTGTCCGAGAGCTTGAGAGGGAGAGAGGCGGTCGTGAGGATGAAAGGAGAGGGGGCGGCGGCTTAGAGGAAAATGAGAGGAGGAAGGGGATTAGGTTTAGGAGAATTCTTGTTTAAATTTTCTTTCTTGACTAAATAAAACAATAATAGTCTTGGCCTTTTATAAGGCTTACATCAAAACAAAGCTATTAGCAGTCCAAAAAAAAAGACAAAGTGGCTAAACACATACCACTATTAAAAATAACATAACTAATCAAATAGATCATAAACTAGCGAGAATAACTAAAATTAAATCTTATTGCGTTGGCGAAGATTGTAGCCATGATCTCCGCGGCGTCACATGTCTTTGGTCGGTAGAGCATCATCATCAAGTATGCCATGGACGTCATCATCTAGAGCATCATTATCACATGCACCATGGACGTCATCATCTTTATTACCAAATATGCCATCCTGATGGCCACCGCTATCAGTAAGATATTTCACATGTATTAGAAATAAAACTACCATGACAGAAGAATCAAACAAGCTCCTTATCCATAGCAAAAGAAATGAACGAGCTTAGTCCATTCAACTAAAAGCGCCTTATCATCTAGTTATCAAAATTTTTGGATATTTCAAGATACCAAGTCAAAATGTCTATTTAATGTATCTAACATTTAAATAAAAATGGAGTAGGATATTGTTTATAAAACTGCATGTAAGTAGTCTTCATAAACCAACATAAAAAACAATATATTTCCTACAGTTAAATAGTTCGAATAAAGTCAATTGTTAACTAATGCTTTGAGCAAAAAATCTCAATCATTTCAACCGCAATTTCGCCCCTGAATTTAGCCATGTTCTTCTACCAGCCTTTGAATGATGGTCAAGATATTGATTTTGTGCTGGCTTTCGCCTCCATGTACTTTAAGACAAATATCCCACAGTCATCACCTCCTTCTTGTGTAGGTGCCTCCCCTACTGTTTTGATATCTCAATTTTATAGCCCAGTTGGTAGTGACTTGCCTGTATCCTGATGCAAGCCGAATATTTGTGTAAAAGTAACACCTTAGGAATAAAACATGTAGCACAACCTAAAAATAAATAAAGTATACCAATGAGGAAAATGTAGAATGATGCATTCGGTTGGGCATGAAATCATAAAAGTACCGCATCTCTTCTTTTAAATTGCGCGTTAATAATGCCCAGTGGCCTGGCAAGTGCACTGGCATCAAATTGATATCGACCACTTGGACATTTGTCGGGGATATGTGTGTCAGTAATTGCTCGTAGTCGACATCGCAACTCAGATAATACTTCATGAATATAATATTTTAACATAGCATCACTCGAGAACAAACAATATAAAATTTTAAATTAAGTGCAATATAACTCTTACTGCATAATTTGGAGAGACATATAAAAAAATTTCATGCCTTCAGGGATTTGCTCCTCCGAATGTTCAACATAATGACATAGGGATCTAGATGGTTATCCATTAGCAATCCTTGCGGCAATAAATAATCCATAGCCGCTCTAGTTATGGTTGTGTTGCCACGATCGAATAAATAGTCTCTATAATATATATAGAGAAAAAATGAGTCACAACATAATGAAATGCTCATATTGTACAATCTAGCACAAAATGCACATCTATGACAAGCAGCATTACCTCTCGGCATACCGACTCATTGTTGAGTCTATGAGTTTTCTTGCAGTCGCTGTCAAATATGATCGTCCCGGGTATTGGATTTCTTTTTTGGAGTTCTCAGTCGCTTTGGTATATTGGCGCGTTCTTTTGCGGCTTTTCGAATTAGGGGTCGATTCACTAACGCAAATTATTTCCTTTATTGATTTTTTTTGGTAGACGGGGCTAAGGTGTAAGTGGGTGAAGATGGTGTGGGGGCGGCTGCTTCAGGAACATTCCATTATAACATCAACTTAATCATGGAAACAAGAGAATCCAATTTCTCTTGGAAGGAGATACGCAACATACAGAGCTCAGTAAGAATCCTTTCCTCTGACTATCTAATCTCCCATTTAATTAACTTTTTTAGATCCCACTTTTTTTTTCTTCTCCTTCTCCTTCCTACTTTTCTCCTTCATTCTTTCAGCTTTCTCCTTGTCCATCAAATCCTTTTTCCCTTTCTTATTTTTTCTAATTTTTTGCTTCTCCGGCTTTAATTTTAGAACTTCCTCAAAGTCAGAGTCTGATTGATCAGGCCCATATATTTCTGGATCCTCCAAACTTAAGTAAACAAAGGTAGGCTTTACTTACACGTAAGATGGGTTGTGATCAACATACTCTAGGACAAAACAAAACAAACCACAAGTGACAAAAATGACCAAACCAACTGCAAGCTACCTCTTTCTTCGAATATAGAAATCTAGGAAGATTTTCACAGAACTTATGAGAAAAACCGCTTTTAGCAATCCACCGACACAACCGTGGTTGAGCTATCACATCCATTGACACCTGGATTTTGGTATGTAATGCCCCAAGTTTCCCAAAGCAGGAAATGATTTCTGTAAGATACCGCCCGACAGTAGGGTTAATGCTGACGGTAGGGTGTTGGATTTAAAAGAAGGAGCACTCAGTGAGCTACTGCCTAGCAGTAGTTTGATACCATACAGCAGTAGTATTGTCGATTTATCAACAGAGCCCTCTATGAGCTACCGCCCGGTGGAAGGGTTAACACTGGCGGTAGCGAAGCTGATTTATTTGGAAGACCTCTCTACGAGGTACCGCATGGCACTAGTATTACCGCAGGGCGGTAATGAATTTTCATTAAGTGCATTGAGTTGATGTGACACATCATCTATTGCGTGCTGGTAACAACGATGTGGCCATGCGTTGGCATAATATTGGAGGTCTTGGGTGGTGTGATTAAGGATTGGACATTTTCGTACCGCACGGCAGTAGATCGGCTTATAGCATGGGAAGTTGAGTTTCATTTCATTCTCTCCTGACTTCCTTCTTCCAAGCAGCAGACTGAGTGGAGAGCGAAGGTGAGGGAGAGGAAGGAGATCTCATCGCCAATTGAGTTTTAGAGATCTGAATCACGAGTCGAGTTCGGATCTACGGAGGCAAATCCATTGTGGTCATTCTCATCCGACAAGATTCTCTCCATGGAGCCGAAATAAATGTCAAGGGTAACAATCCTTCTTATTAAACATGTTAAGTCCTTTATTTTAGCTTGTGAGGGTAGACACTCCACGAGCATGTGGATGTGATTCTCTCGACGGGTCGATCGGTTGTATACTTGTTATCTTTGTATTTAGAATCTAGAATTGAAGTACGGAATATGCATGATGTGTGAAGCCCATCCGAACAGGTTGGTCTGGATTGGTGATGATTGTATGTATGCTGGAGAAGACTTAGTGGTAAACGTGTTGTTTTTGGAGTCGCGGGGTGTGCAGGTTACTACAGAGAGAGTACTTGAGAAGGACTCCAGGAAAACCCCGTTTAGAGGGGAAGAATTGATAGTCTGTCCCCTACTGTATGGCGGTAGCGCTACCGCCAGCAGTAGCTCCCAGTGAGCAATGTTATCTGAGGCATGTCTCATGGTGACCTGGGGGTCATTGTGATTGTGAGGCCTGTCTCGTTGAGACCTAGGGGCCATTGTTTTGAGAGGCCTATCTTATAGAGACTTGGGGGCCATTGTGATGAGCTGTGAGTCTGAGGGGCCAAGCTTAGGCGGTCGTGCGTGCCAGCTTTGGAACATAATATGGTTATGTATCGTGAATGTGCAAGGGAAGGCTGACCAGCGCCGTAGCTTGCAAACCTGATGGTTTAAGCAACAGTTTTTGGCTGATCTGTGCCCACCTTAAGACGATTATCTTAGATTGAGTCAGTGGCTTAAATCTCAGCATGACTTTGTCATAGCATATGAAGAGTCTTTGGCTTTAGGCTGGAAAGACTGTAATACTCAAGCAGGTGGGGCTTGAATCTCAGCACACCGAAAGAGAATGCTCATGTGTGGACCGTCCTTGAGAATGGTGGTGGGGATTGAATCTCAACACACTGATATTGTGCCCTAAGTGCACGAGACGTGTGGCCGACAGTGCCAATGTCTGTGGTGATTGGTGCTTAAGTAGCATGTTCTGATTGCAACTATATATTTATATTAAATGTCTGCAGGGAAGGAGCGCTACCACCCCGAGTATGGGGTGGGATCATTATAATTTGGTCAGCTAATGCTGACTATTGCTTTGTTTGTCACCTTCGAGTGGAATGCATTTGTGCAGGTGTAGTTAGAGAGCTGAGTGGGAAATAGCGGGCTAAAGCTCATGGTTGCTATGCCGGCCCTCGAAGGCCAAATCGAAGTTATTTTATTATTTCATGTGTGGTTGGCCTGCGTGCTGAAGTTTGTAAAACGCTATTATTTAAGGAAATAGTTGTAAGACCTTAAGGCCATAACTATTTGTGTATTTATCTTATAATTCCTAATTAGTGTTAGTTGACATTCCTGTGTTTGGGTTCCAAGCAAATAAAATTATCTTCCGCTAGAATGCACTCTAAGCTAGGATGTGTTTTTGGATTGTGGTCTCAATACGTAACTCCACTGATTGTCTATGGAATATGGTGTGGGGCCCCGACCAAATCTTCTGTTATATTCTATGTGACAGATGAGGGTGTTACAATTAGGAATCAGACTCTGGTGTCGGTCATCCATATTCGAATTCGTGGACGAATTCTTTTTAAGGGGTGGTAAGCACGTGTTGGGTATTGAATCCACAATAACCCAGATTTGTATGAAGTCACCCTTGAAATAAGAAGAATTAAGGTTGTTTGATGTCACCTTTTAGTTGAGTTCTTGCAGGTTATTATTGCTAAGTGTAGACCAATGTCAACTTATAATTAGTCACCAAACACTGGACCATGCAATGTAATCACTCATTGTGTGATCCATGGTTTTGACTCATGTGTAACCTCTCTATTGGGATGCACTTCTTTTTCAAGTACTAAAGAAATGTAAGAAAGGAAGGGTTGCTGGTTTCAACCTAGAAGAAAAGAAAAATTTCTCTGAAAATTTTTTAAGTCTTTTTCTCGAGAAATTGAAGACTATTTCTCGAGAAGTCTAAGTTTATTTCTCGAGAAAGCATTGTTGTTCTCAAGAAACCACAAGACTTCTCGGTAACCTGTCAGAATATATACCAAGTCCTTTTCTCGAGAAATGCCCTTAAGATTTCTCGAGATGCCAAGAAAGTTCTCGAGAAAGCCAAGTCTTTTTCTCGAGAAATAAACTCCTTCTCGAGAAATCAGCATTCTACTTCACAAAATTTGTGTTAAGTTATTTTCTCGAGAAGCCATTTTAATTCTCGAGAAAGAAATACTTTTCTTGAGAAATCATGTTTTTCTCGAGAAATAAGTTTTTCACTTCACGAATTTTGCACTAAGTAAATTTCTCGAGAATCCGTATTGTTTCTCGAGAACTCAAATCGTTTCTCGAGAAATCAGTAGTTTACTTCACAGACATTTTTCTTCAAGTCTTTTCGCGAGAAGACAAGTCTTTTTCTCGAGAAAGCTATTCACTTCTAGAGAAATCAACTTCTTCTCGAGAAATGGACTTGCAGAATTTTTGTTTCAAATTTTCTGACAGGAATTCAAATTAGCCTAAGTTTAATATGATTGATCTTTCCTTAATCACATGGATCATTCCTTAATGAAGTTTGACCGTTGGACGTTGATATATATAAAGTCATTTCAAGGATTCAAAAACACTAATCAATCACAAGAAGAATAATTTTTACAGAATTAGAAGCGCTTTAGCACTTTCCATTTTCGGGAGAAAAGCCGCACATCTTCATCGCCAATCATCTCTGTCGCTCTCTCCAGATCCAGCGATTAAATCCAAGACAAGATTTGACAGATCTGTGATAAACAGATTCTCCAACATCTATTCGATCGGGTTGGATCCTAGCTTTCAGATAAGCCTTCTCGGTTTTCTTCCCCAACCTTCTTCTTCAAGTTGTTCAAGTTTCAAGAAGGAAGATTCCTGAAGAATTCAGATCTGGAAGTGTAACACATTTTCATTATTGTTGTAAATTGTTTTTTCATTTGTATGAGCTTTGTCTCCGAGTTTATAGGAGTTTTATCTCCGAGTTTGTAGATTTGTGTGTGGTTCGAGATTGTAGATCCGGTTGTGAATCTAGGTGTAGGAGATCTAGTTCTCCGAATTGTAGGAGCGTTCCTCCGAGGTGTAAGATTGTGATAATCTAAGAAAGGTGAAGTAGTCGTATCGTATCCTTTGTGGTAGATAGGCGAGGAACGACAGTGGACATTCCCAATACGGGGAACCACTATAAAAATCTCTATGTTTTTGTGCCTGTCTTTTAGATAATTTTTATTTCGCAAAAAGACGCAAACATCACCTATTCACCCCCCTCTTGGTGATTTAGGTAGACGCTAGATACTTTCAATTGGTATCAGAGGCAGGTTGGTCAAATGAGGTTAATACCTTGATCAAGATCCCTGATCTAGCATTCAGAGATTCCGCACCTTGATAATGGAAAGAATCAAAGACATGTCATCCATGAAGCTACCGGTATGCACAAAGGAAAACTTTCCCATGTCGAAAGAACGAGTTCGGTTCTATATGCAAGCCACCGATCCGAGGATTTTCTAGATAGTGGAAGAAGGACCTCACATCCCCACTCAGGCATCAACAATAAATCCTGCAATTATGATTCCAAAGAAGATGATGGATCTTACTAAGGATGAGATTGCCTTAGTCTTCCTTGACAAGAAGGCTAAGAATATCATAGCTAGTGTAGTGGACGATTCAATGCTTCAAAACTTATTCCACTACAAATCTGTGAAAGAGATTTGGGACTGTCATTTTGTCCTTATGGAAGGTACAAAAGAATTGAGAGATGTTCGTAGATCGTTGTTGAACCAGGAGTATGAAGCCTTCAAGCAAGGTGCTGATGACTCCATAGCTGACAGTTTTGAGAAGTTCTTCAAGATTGTGAACAGTCTCAGAAACTTCGGCCGCGTATTCACTTATGGGGAACTAAACGATAAGTTCCTTAGATCCTTGACAAAGGACTGGGACACAAAAGTTGTTGCCATAAGAGAATTCGAGAAGCTGCCGGAGATGAACCCGTAGAACCTGTCCGGAAAGCTGCTCTCCTATGAGCTACAAATGAATACATGAAAGAAGGAGGAGCAGAATAACAAAACTTCCAGCAGAGATAAGTCTGTGGCCTTGAAGGCAGAAGGCTCAAGAAAATCTAAAGTTGTGTCACCAGTAAGGACACGAGCTCCTGACACACCTGAAGACTCTAAGCCTAGCACGTCTAGCTCCGAGCTATCAGATGGAGAATTGTCCCTCATCTCCAAGAAGTTCAAGAAGATGCTAAGCAAGAGGAGACATATGAAAAAAGTCCTTCTCTTCAGACTCCAGAAGATCACGACATGACGGTGATCGAACCAAGAAAAGCTATAATAAGGAAGTATAAGTCCAAACCGAACAAACAGTTTTCTTCTAACGTTGCTTGCTACTATTGTAACAAATCAGGTCACATGATTGCGTAGTGTCCCTACAAGAGGAAGGATAGCTCCCAGAAGGATGAGAAAAGATCCTTTAAAAGGAAGAAGAAAAAGAGAAGAGCTTCGTCGCCAAAAAGACGAAGACTCTCAGTGACAGTGACTCGAGTGAGTCAAGTTCCGAAAACGAAGAAGCCTACTTTGGGCTTATGGCTCAGTCTGACGAGGAAGTGGGCGACTCTGAATACCATGGGAAGGTAAACTCGCACACCATTCTTTCAAAATATGAAACTTCCTCCAATGGTCATGAAGACTACTCCTCTGACGAGAACGATTCAGAGTTGATGGCTCAGCACGAGCACTTGTTAAAAGCTTTTGACAAATGCCGAAAGGTAGTCCGAAAGCAAGTAAAAGAGATTGCCTCCCTCAAGGCAGTGGATGCAAATCTGAAGGAAGAAATTGCACAATTACTTCCACTCAGAGATGAAGTCCACTCCTTGAATGAAGAACTCAAGAACTCTGCTGAGATGTTAAAGCTGAAAGAAAAGTATCTTGGTGAGCTGGAAGAAAAGCTCACGGTCGAGAGAAAACTCGTTGAGATTTACTCCAAGCCGAAGACTGTTCTCCCTCTAATCGATGAGTTCTCAGCTCAAAAGAAGGGTAGTGGTCTTGGCCACGTTGGTAGAAAGGGTAAGGCTGCCAAGAAGGCTGGAGCCAAAGAAAAAGGGAAAGCCCCCATAAGTCAACCATCGTTCCGGAAGGTAATCTTCCAAACTAATAAGTTTGACCTAGAGTCATCCTATGGTCATCATGCAAGGCCTACTCTTGTAGAGACCAAGACCAGATACCAGGGATGGACCCGTCTCCGTGACTTTGGTGCTAGCGTGTTCAAAGAACCTTATGAAGAGATTCAAATGAAGAGTTATGGTCCATATGTACATGACCATAACAACAAGAAGGCACCTAAAGCCAAGCCTGTTGTACAAAAGGAAAAGGATATGCAAAAACCTTATGTATGCTGCTATCATGATGCCTCCACCTCAAAGTATGGTGCCTATGCTAGACCTAAATTTGAAAAGGTAAATCAGGAGTACCCGAGAAGGTATAACAGGTTTGAATATTGATGTTGCGGTAAAGTTGGTCACTTTAGCGCCGACTGCGGGTACAACCCCGCTAACTTTGTAACTCCACGGGTTTGTTATGTGAGACAGACCACTCGTAAAGTTAATGTTCCTAGTGGTGGTAAGGTGACCAGGAACCAAGGACCCAAATACGTTTGGGTTCCTAAGGTAAAATGATCTATTTTTGCAGGTATGCCCAAAGGCCAATAGAACTCCAATCTGGTATTGGGACAGTGGATGATCCCGGCACATGACCGGGACAAGAAGCCTTTTGCTTTACTATACCCCAGTTAAAGACGAACCAAAGGTCATTTTTGGAGGTTCAAACAGGGGAACAACAAAAGGTTATGGTATGATTTCCAATGGCATAATCTCTTTTACAGACGTTGCTTTTGTTGAAGGATTACACCATAATCTCATAAGCGTAAGTCAACTATATGACAAAGGCTACATCGTTGAGTTCTACAAGGACAAGTGTTTGATAAAATCGTCTGTAAGTTTGGAGACGGTCTTAACAGGCACTCGTATCAGAAATATTTTCTGTTTGAATTTTTTTTGTTTAGACAATTCTACCCTAATGTGTTTTATGGCAAAAAGGTAGCGCGTCTCTCTGTGACCAATGGCACAAGAGATTAGCACATATTAATTTTAAAACCTTAAATATGTTATTTTCTCACAACTTAGTGCGGGATGCTCCCCGCATTATGTGCCTTAAAGAAAGTCCATGTCACGCCTATCAAGGGTATTACTGAGAAAGATTCTTCGCGAAGCTTATACTTGCTTCATATGAACTTATTCGGTCCTACGTCTATTCATAGCTTAGGAGGTAAGGTCTATACGTTAATAATTGTTGATGACTACTCACGTTTCACTTGGGTGTTCTTTCTGAAACACAAATCAAACACCTTCGATTTTTTCACTAATTTTGTCCGGTAAATTCTGAATGAACTGGACTGCTTAGTGGTCAAAATCAGAAGTGACCACAGAACAGAGTTCGAGTCTGGTGCCATGAGAAATTTCTTTTAAAGCTAAGGTATCTTTCATGAGTTTTTCTCCCCACGCACTCCATAGTAAAATGGAGTTGCTGAGAGAAGGAATAGAACCCTGCTTGAAGCATGTACAACCATGTTGAACGACGCTTCACTTCCGGAGTACTTCTGGGCTGAAGTAGTCAACACAGGTTGTCACGTGCAAAATAGAGCACTCATCAACAAAAGCTATCGTAAGACTTCCTATGAGCTATTGAGGTAGAAAAACGACTGTGTCCTATTTTAGAATCTTTGGAAGAAAATGTTTCATACTTAATAATGGGAAGCACTACCGAACTAAGTTTAGTGAGAAATATTTTGAAGGTATTTTGTAGGATATAATAGCTATATGAAGGCATATAGGATTTTTAACAAGAAAACTCTGGTGGTAGAAGAGTTGATAAATGTTATATTTGATGAGACTAGCTTGCTTCATAGCAGATTGTCTAGTATTATTAGTGCAGATGTAGGAACCAGGTTCGAGGAGCTAAGCATGGATGAAGCTATAAAGGAAGATGCTCCAAGCTTAGTTAAGATCGTCAATCTAGGCTTGGTGGATGAAGAACCCATAGAGGAAGAATTGCTTCAATCTATAGGGGCAGCATCAGATGTTGTAGAGCCTGCTGGAGGGAGAGCAAGGAACCTAGGGCTCAAACACCTAAGATATCACCCAGCTGATCAAATCATTGGAGAACCAAGCGACGGTGTTAGAACCAAAAGAGGTACAACTAACGAAGTTTTGCATCTCAATTTTCTTTCTCAGGTTGAACTGAAGAAGTTCGAGGAAGCGAATAAAGATGCCTCTTGAATCATGGAAATGCAAGATGAGCTCATCCAGTTTGAACGGTGCAAAGTCTGGGAGCTAATGCCCAGGCTAAATGGACAAAACGTGATCGGCAACAAATGAATCTTCAGAAACAAGCTGGACGAATACGGAGTAATTATCAAAAATAAAGCCAGGATTGTAGCACAAGGATACAGACAAGAAGAGGGGATCAACTTCGACCAGACATTTGCTCCAGTGGCTCGGCTCGAGGCGATCAGGTTGTTTCTTGTGTATGCTGCCCTCAAAAGCTTCATTGTCTACCAAATGGATGTGAAGTCAGCATTCCTCAACGGGAATCTAAAAGAGGAAGTATACGTAGCGCAACCCCCAAGTTTTGCCAATTTTCAATTCCCTGATTATATTTATTTCTTAAATAAAGCATTATATGGTTTAAAGCAAGCTCCCCGATCTTGGTATGATACATTGTCTAGCTTTCTTCTTGAGAACAAGTTCACAAGGGGAAAGATAGACAAGACATTATTTTTTAGGGAAGTTAAAGGCAAGATTTTGCTAGTGCAAATCTATGTCAACGACATCATATTTAGCTCTATGGAAGGCAACCTTTGCAAAAAGTTTTCTAAACTTATGTAAGGGAAGTTTGAAATGAGTAGTATGAGTGAGCTGACGTATTTCTTAGGACTTCAGGTGAAGCAATCTGAAGATGGGATTTTAATCTCTCAGACAAAATTCACGAAGGAGATTCTTAAGAAATTCGGAATGGAGAGCGCAACCTCTTTGAGGACTCCAATGGGTTCAACTATATCTCTGGACAAGGATTAGAAAGGGAAACCTTTTGATGAAACCAAGTATAGAAGCATAATTTGATCCTTGCTCTACCGATTTCTAGTAGACAAGATATAATGTTCTCAATATGTGTCTGCGCTAGATATCAGGTGAACACTAAGGAATCTCATTATGTCGCTGCAAAGCGAATTTTAAGATACCTTAAAGGTACAACCAATCTTGGATTATGGTACCCAATAAGTAATGACATCGAGCTAATTGGCTTTTTAGATGCTAACTTTGCAGGAAAAAGGGGCGACAGGAAAACCACTTTCGGGACGTGCTAATTTCTCGGAAGACGGCTTATCTCTTAGAGCAGTAAGAAGCAAAATTGTGTGGCAACATTTGCTATCGAGTCAAATTATATCTTTGTGGGTATTTGTTGGGCACAGCTTCTATGGATCAGAAACCAACTTGAAGACTTTAATTTGAAGTTCAGATAAATTCCAATGTATTGCGACACTTCCAGCGCAATGGTTATCACCAACAATCCAGTTTCTCACATCCGGACCAAGCACATCGAAGTTTTGTACCATTTCATCCAGAAGCATGTGGAGAATAAGGACATAGCCCTCAACTATGTCCCGACGGACAAGCAGGTGGAAGATATTTTAATGAAGCCACTGGATGAGGCCAAGTTCTCCTTTTTCAAGACAGAACTTGGTATGCTCAACATGGAGTCCTAACAAGCTCAGATTATGGATTTCTCAAGAAAAACTTCATGGATTTCTCGAAAATCTACTGGATTTAACGACGTCTCTGATTTCTCAAGAAGACCATTATTTCTCGAGAAAGGATGTCTACTTCTCGAGAAATTTAGTATTCTTCTCTAAAACTTAGTGAATTTCTCAAAAGCCTCTGAATTTCTCGAGACACAATTTCTGGATTTATCGAAACACTATTTCTATTTCTCGAGAAAAGGCACATGGACTTCTCGAGAAACATCATTTTTCTTGAGAAAAGCTCTAATTCAACAGGACAAATTTCTGAAGAATCTGAACCGATGTTTCAGGTATGCCTCTTTTAATTCTTCAAAATTTTTAATTTTATATAAATAGAAGATAAGTCCATAGAAATACCCAAACCCACAAATTCAAAAAAAAACTCCCGAGAATAACGCTTCAGTTCCGAGAAGGTCACCGCCATTCTTCTCGCAAAATCCATCATTTCTTCTCCGGCAAACCAGACATTTCTCATTCTCTGCAATTGATGGCTCCATCCTCCAAGGTCGGTGTGGGGAGTGAATTCATTCGTTCATGCATAGAAGAAATTTCGGATGACTTCAAGAATGTTCTGCTACTTCTGAAATCCGCCGGACTCTCCTTTATCCTGGAACTTCCTTGAAAAGTTTTGCTACCTGATGTTGAGGAGTTTTTCCATAATGCCAAGATTAAGAAAAGCGTGAAGTTGTTGAAAACTTCAGTCAGAGGTATGAAACTCAAAATCAAGTAATATTCCATCACAGAGTTTCTGCGATTGTCGTCCATAGATGAAGAAGACTGTCTGGAAGAAGTTGATTATTCAAGAGCCTACTCCTTCTGTGGTCTTCCAGAATCCACCACTTCAGTTAAAATATAGCACATGTCAGATGAGAGCAAACTTCTGGTTGATATTCTAAGAAAGGTTCTTCTATGCAAAATAGGGTCTATTGGATATATTTCTACAGAGTTCTTTGATAAGATAACTGCAGTTGTGTGCAGAAAGAAGTTCCATTGGGTATGCCTTCTATTTGAAAAGATCTAGGAGAGTCTGAAGGCACCAAATTTTGGTAGAATTATTTCTCTGGACTTGAATCAAGCTCACCTAGAGATCTTTGATATAAATAAAGGTGTGGCAATTCACCACCTCAAGAAAGTCTCTATATCCTCCATCCAGAGATGGGACATCAGAATTCCAAGGCTGGGTCAGGCTCCACCTGTTCTAAGAATTATATTTGATGATGAGGACAGAACTCCATCTCCTCTTCACATTGATACAGCTGGCACATCTAGTGTAGCTATTGAGGGGGAGCTTGCTCCTTTAGTTCAAGAAGAAGTACAATATACTGAAGTACCAAAACCAGAGACCCAGACATATGTTCCTGCTGATAAGATTATAGAAGAAGTTATTGTTTATGTTGAGGCAATGGAAAAGGAAAATCAAGATAAGTCTGATGATGAGCAGAGCACCTCTATGGGTGATGGTGGCTCGAGTTTGAATGTTCACTCCTCCTCTGATCAAGACACTCTACTGGATACTACTACAAAGGACATTAATAGGATGATTGAATGTCTAACATCAGATGAATCCATGTTCTTTCCCCTGCAGAGACTACAGAAAAGTCTCCTAAAAAGGATTCTGACGATATTCTTGAAAACATTCCTGACAAGACTCCTGCAAATATTCCTGAAGATATCCCTGCAGAAACTCCAAAAAATTCTCAGCCCTAGGAACACATTGAGGGGGAGAAAGTTGATTTGCTACCTTAGGAAGAAATTATTCTAGATACAGCTGAACCTCCTCTAAGGAACTTGGATTTTTCTATGCCTATTATTCAATGAGAGGAAGGAGATGTCATGACTTCTTTCCAAAGAGGGAGAAGTATAGTGGTAATTGAAGAAATACCAGTTTGGACACCTCTAGCTCAACCTCCTCCACCCCCCTCCAACTGATATTATCCCTGATGATACCCTCTTGAGTAAAATAGAATCTATGCTTTCAAAGAAAAGAGAGTACTTTGATAAGTCTCTCAAAGAAGTTACTGATAAAGTATCTGCTCTAGAGAAAGAGATTAGTAGAGGCTTTGCTGAAATTCAATGTAATACAGATGAACTAAAACGTCTATTCAAGATTAGTGGCAAGGCTTTGGACCATACTATCACTAGTATTGGTGAAGTCATGAATCAATCAGTCTCTCTTGCAAACAATCAGATCCAATTGGAAAAAAAAGCTCAAGAACACAACTTCAAGACTTGTAAAGAAGTTGGAAAATTCAAGGGAGATGTCATAGACACTTTATCTATAGAAGTCAGAAAGGGGAAGGGAAATGTAAAAGAATATCTAACAAAATTTGGTGCAGAGATGAAGGTACAATGGGATGCTAAACTGAAAGAGATCAGTACAGATGTATAGGCACAGATTCATGGTGTAAAATTTCACACTTATGATACTACTGTATGGATGTATAATCTGATCTTCCCAGACTTTCAAGTCAATCTAAATGAGGCTCCACCTCCTCATCTCAATCCAACTATCCTCAAGCCTACATTCTCTCCTAGACCAGAACTTTATGAAGCTCCTCCTGAAGACTACTCTCATGTCTGGACCTCTGATTAATAAGAGTATCCTCAAGATCTTCCTCCTGAAGGGCAAGTGCCAAAAAGAAGAAAGTATGGTGAGGGTGCCTCTGCCAGCCGATCCATTCCAAGTCAAGAAGCTGAGAAAAGAAAAGAATAAGAATTTTCTGAGGTGTGAAGCCCAACCTCCAAGTATCTCATTCTAAACACTCTAAAGATGGTCGTGGATTACAATGAAAATAGAAATGATCATTATAGTCACCAAGAGTGGGTGCTTTCTGAAAAAACCTTGACAAAAAGAAGACTCTATGATCGGGACTGTGGACAAAATAATCCCAGTGCCCCTCCTAAACCTTCAAAGTACTATCCTAAGCCATACTGTTATCAAAAGAGAAAGCAAGAGAAAAAGAAAGATTGCACCAACAACAATTCAAATGATTCTATATTCATTAGTCTTATAGAATTTTGTGGGCTAAGATATCTTTGTGGACAAACTCTATATATATAAAAAATTTTGAATTTTGTTTAACTTGTTATTTCTTATCTGTATTTACATACATTATCTTGCTTGCTTGTTATTTCTTTATTTATCTAGAGAAAATTCACCTTAGTGTAGAGGGTTTTGACTTCTACAAATAGGGGGAGATTGTTGGGTATTGAATCCACAATAACCCAGATTTGTATGAAGTCACCCTTGAAATAAGATGAATTAAGGTTGTATTTTATGCCATATTTTAGTTGAGTGCTTGTAGGTTATAATTGCTAAGTGTAGACCAATGTCAGCTTACAATGAGTCACCAAACATAGGACCATGCAATGTAATCCCTCATTGTATGATCCATGGTTTTGACTCATGTGTAACCTCTTTATTGGGATGCACTTCATTTTCAAGTACTAAAGAAATGGAAGAAATGAAGAGTTTTTGGTTTCAACTTAGAATAAAAGAAAAATTTCTCTAAAAATTTCCTAAGTCTTTTTCTCGAGAAACTAAAGACTGCTTCTCGAGAAGTCTAAGTCTATTTCTCGATAAAGCATTGCTGTATTTGAGAAACCACAAGACTTCTTGGGAAACAGTCAGAATATATACCAAGTCCTTTTTTCAAAAATGCCCTTAAGATTTCTCGAGATGCTAAGAAAGTTCTCGAGAAAGTCAAGTCTTTTTCTCAAGAAATAAACTCCTTCTCGAGAAATCAGCATTCTACTTCACAGAATTTGCATTAAGTTATTTTCTTGAGAAGCCATATTATTTCTCGAGAAAGAAATTCTTTTCTCGAGAAATCATGTTTTTCTCGAGAAATAAGTTCTTCACTTAATGAATTTTGCGCTAAGTAAATTTTTCGAGAAGCTGTATTATTTCTCTAGAAATCAAATCGTTTCATGAGAAATATTGTCCTTCTCGAGAAATTAGTAGTTTACTTCACAGGAATATTTCTTCAAATCATTTCTTGAGAAGACAAGTCTTTTTCTCGGGAAAGATATTCATTTGTCAAGAAATCAACTTCTTCTCGAGAAATGGACTTGTAGAATTTTCTTTTCAAATTTCCTGACAGGAATTCAAATTAGCCTAAGTTTAGTATGATTGATCTTTCCTAAATCACATGGATCATTCCTTAATGACGTTTGATCGTTGGATGATGATATGTATAAAGTCATTTCAAGGATTCAAAAACACTAATCAATCACAAGTAGAATAATTTTTACAAAATTAGAATCGCTTTAGCACTTTCCATTTTCGGGAGAAAAGCCGCACATCTTCATCGCCAATTGTCTCTGTCGCTCTCTCCAGATCAAGCGATTAAATCCAAAACAATATTTGACAATCCAAGATAAATAGATTCTCTAACATCTAATCGATCAGGTCGGATCCTAGCTTTCAGATCAGCCTTCTCGATTTTCTTCCCCAACCTTCTTCATCAAGTTGTTCAAGTTTCAAGAAGGAAGATTCCTGAAGAATTCAGATCTGGAAGTGTAGCACATTTCATTATTGTTGTAAAATGTTTTTTCATTTGTAGGAGCTTTGTCTCTGAGTTTGTCGGATTTTTATCTCTGAGATTTTAGATCCATGTGTATATCGAGATTGTAGATCCGATTGTGGATCGAGGTGTAGGAGATCTTGTTCTCCGAGGTGTAGGAGAGTTGCTCCGAGGTGTAAGATTGTAATAATCTGAGAAAGGTGAAGTAGCTGTATCGTACCCTTTATGGTAGATAAGCGAGGCAGGACAGTGGATGTACCCAATACGGGGAACCACTATAAAAATCTCTGTGTTTGTGTGCTTGTCTTTTAGATAATTTTTATTCTGCCGAAAGACGCAAACATCACCTTATCACCCCCCTCTAGGTGATTTAGGTAGACACTAGATACTTTCAGCACGTGTCTGTGCGTCACCATTATAACATGAAAGAACTCATGAATGTCCACTTAGGAATGAAAATACACATGTTTGTGGAACCTGTGCGTTCCTGTAATTGCTGTTTTGCAATTTGTTTAGTCATTAAATTGTGTGTTGCACGATTATAGGTGACTAGAAGTGGTATGGGGCAGTCTCAACCCTAGCTCTCGGCAGAGAGTAGTGCACCGAGTGATATGAATATACCTCCTATTTCGGTTGAGACTATTCGCTTAGTTGCTGAAGCTGTATTTGCGATGATCAATGCACAACTAGGAGGGCGTGTACAGCCTCCAAACCCTGAGGTTGCTCCGGCGCAGGTTAACGTAGTTGAGCCTGTGGATAGGCGACAAGTACTAGATGAGCCTTTGGCAAAGAGGCAAGCGGCGGAGAAACAATTGAAGCACGTAATGAGATTCCATCCTCCAACGTTGGTGGGAACCGTATCCCCCACTCAAGCCGAAAATTGACACTCAAGGATAAAGAGAGTCTTGATGGGTACGGAGACAGAGGAGAGATAAAAGGTGTCTGTGGCTAATTTCCTCTTGGAAGATGAGGTGAGACTCTGGTGGGATGAATTGGAACTTCATCAGTTTGTTGAAAGGCAATTGTCTGAGATCTAGATGGAGGAGTTCTCAAGGGTCTATCTTGCTAGGTATCTCCCATATGTTCAAAGGATCACCATGGAAAATCAATTTCAGAGGTTGATTCAGGGTGATAGTACTGTGGACGACTACTTACATGAGTTAACAAGGTTGGGGAATTATGTGCGCTCTTCCTTTTCTGATAATGAGCGCAAGACCAACCGGCTATATGAAGGAATGTGTGATGATCTGAGGTTATTACTCTCGGGTCCAATGACACGGGGTTTTCTGACCTTGGTCAATACAGCTCGATCCCTGTAGCAAGACATGAAGTGCGTGCATAATAAAAATAGCTCGGTGCTAAAGAGGATAGAGTTTAAGGTACTGAATTAATCGATTTTTTGGTACCAAAAGTGGACAAAGAAGCCCAGATATACTGGACTGGCTTCTTCATCTGCTCCTTCTGGGGCAGCGTCTGGGCGAGGAGGCCCAATCCATTATTATACTTGTGGCAAGCTGGGTCATATAGCCCGAGAATGTCGTAGTGGCCCTCGAAGGACAGAGAAAAAAGACGGACGTGACTTATGCTGAAAAGAGAAAGACAGTGGTGGAGTCAACTACATCCCAAGTGTAGCCTTGAGTCTATAATCTTGGCCAACAGGAGGCCATAAGACAAAGTGAGGTCATAACAGGTATGAGTTAAGATACAGTTTTACTTTTTTTTTTATACTTGATATCATGTGTGTTGCTTGTGTATAATTTGTTTGTGTTAGGCTTTGTTTTAATCTTTGACCATCCTGCGAGAGCACTGTTTGATACAGGAGCTTCACATTCCTTTCTGTTTGAGGACTTTGTGTCACGTATCAGAGTATCTTCTTCTGTGGCTAAGGTTAGGCTGGATGTATTGCTGCCTAACAGATGTTCAATGTGTGCAGACAGGATTTGTTGCATAAAGGTGTGGATTGGGGGTCAAGAGTTTGACTTGGAAGCGTCGATATTGTCGATAGTAGAGTTTGATGTAATCTTTGACATGGATTGGATCTTGGATCAACGTACGTACATCGATTGCAGTCTCAATATGGTCAAATCGGGGCTCAATATGGTTTGTGAAACTACCATCTCTGGTTTGAAGGGATCGAGCAAGACACTGATGTCTGCTCTTCAAGTATTCAAAACTGTTAATGAGGGTGTGGAGTTAATTTTCGCCCTATTATAGGCTAAGAAACCCAAGCCTTGTTTGATTAGTGTTTCCATGGTATCAGAGTTTGTCGTTATTTTACCTGAAGATCTCCCTGGAGCTCCACCTCAGAGATTGATTGATTTAACCAATGAGCTGGTGCCAAGTGCCAAGCCTGTGTCATTCTCTCTGCACCGTCTAGTGCCAAGAGAGATGGAAGAATTGAAAGTGTAGCTTCAAGAGCTGCTGGAGCAAGGTTATGTGTGTCCAAGTTCGTCACCTTAGAGCACGTCAGTCCTCTTTGTGAAAAATAAGAATGGAAGTATATGGTTGTTCATCGATTATTGGGAGATGAATAAGCTGGCTGAAAAGAATAAGTACACGATTCCAAGAATCGTTGATCTATTCGACCAGCTAGTTGGATCGACGGTGTACTTAAAGCTGGATCTGAAATTTGGTTATTATCAGTTGAGGATTAGGGAGAGTGACATCCCCAAGATGGCATTAAATACACGCTATGGGCATTATGAGTTCACCATCATGTCGTTTGGGCTGATAAATATGTCGTCCATGTCTATGGACTTTATGAACCTGATGTTCAAGGAGTTTTTGGACCAGTTTGTGATAGTCTTTATTGACGATATCCTGGTATACTCCCAGTCTGAGGATAATCATGCAGATCATTTACGTATAGGGTTAGAGACCCTGAGGAGTAGTCAACTATACGCCAGTTCTCTAAGTGCGAGTTTTTGTTCTCTTTGGTAGCATTCCTTGGTCATATCGTTAGTGGAGAGCGAATTGCGGTGGATCCGGCGAAGATTGTTGCGATACGGGAGTGCCCTGTGTTGTCTTCTGTGGCGAAAGTACAGCTTTTTATAGGGCTTGCCGGCTACTACAAGCACTTCGTGGTGAACTTCTCGCGGATAGCCTTACCCCTCACTACCCTGACAAGGAAGGATCAAAAGTTCTTTTGGTCTCCAGTGTGCGCAGAAGCTTTTGAAGAATTAAAAATTCGTCTTACCACGACGCATATTCTGTGCTCGCCATGTGGTTCTGAAGGCTTTGAGATCTACAGTGACGCCTCGGGGAGCAGCTTAGGTTGTGTTTTACTTCAACACGGAAAAGTGATAGCTTGTGGCTCGTGCTAATTGAAAGTGCACGAGAGGAATTATCCGGTCCATGATTTAGAGTTAGCGGGCGTGATATTCGCTCTAAAGCTTTGGAGGCACTACTTGTATGGCGTAAAGATCGATATCTTTATGGACCATAAGAGCCTGAAATATCTGTTCGATCAGAAGGACTTGAATATGCACCAGCGGAGTTGGAGAGTTCCTTGAGGACTATACCTGCATGATTCAATACATTCCTAGCAAGGGAAATGTTGTTGCAGATGCGCTAAGTCACAGGATTCCGGCACAGGCCAACTAGATACAAATGCATGATGAGCGTCATATTCGAGATTTGGAGGCCTTGGAGATCTCTTGTGTGGATAGGAGGTCTAGTGCAAAAGAGCGTTTGAATTGGACAGAGGTGCAGTATGACCTCGCTGATCGGATATGACAAGCGATGTAGCTGGATGCCAGCAGAAGCGCTACTTTGCAGAGTATTTGGATGGGTCAAATGCATAATTTATTGTTAGTGATGGCCTTTTATGGAGGGACAATCGATTGTGCGTCCCAAATATGGGCAAACTGCGGGAGGAGTTGATGTATGAGGCACATTTCATGAAGTACTCAATCCACCCGGGGAGCACAAAGATGTTCAAGGACATGAAAAAGTTGTTCTGGTGGCCAGGATTGAAAAAGGACATAGCTCTGTTTGTGGTAAAGTGTCAGACATGTGCCCTAGTAAAGGCCGAATGTTAGAAGCCCAGTGGATTTCTGAAGTCATTACCTATACCAGAGTGGAAGTTCGACGACATATCTTTGGATTTTGTGCACAGCTTACCGAGATCGCAAAAGGGGAACGACGCCATTTGGGTGATCGTTGATCATTTAACGAAAGTGCCACACTTCATTCCGAATAGGAAGGATGATTCAGTTGAAAAGCTGGCAAAGCTTTATGTTGATAATATTGTATGATTGCACTGTGTGCCCCATAGCATCGTGAGTGACCGAGATGGGCGCTTCACATCTAATGATTGGAAGCTTATTCATCAACTGTTGGGTACCAAACTGAAGTTCAGTAAGGTCTTTCATCCGTAAATGGATGTCGGACCGAGAGGGTAAACAGGATGATGGAGGACAAGCTTCGCATGTGTGCCTAGATTTTTAAAAGAGATGGGAGGACCACCTATTTATGGTTGAGTTTGCTTACAACAATAACTATCAGGAAAGTATTCGGATGGCTTCCTTCGAGGCCCTCTAAGTTAGATAGTGTCGTACTTCCTTGGCATGGTTGGAGACGATTGAAGTAAAGTTATTCATGCGAAAGGAAGTCGAAGATGCTACTATGACTATTCGTACAATCCGGGAGCAGTTGTTGATTGCTCAGGATAGGCAGACTAAGTATTATAACTCCAAGCATAGAAACGTCGAGTTTGTCGTGGGCGATTGGGTTTATCTGAAGATCAAACCGTTCAAGGGCGTATCAAAGATTCGACGCTCGAAAAATCTAAGTTCGAGGTACCTTGGGTTGTTTGAGGTTTTGGAGCGCATTGGTGAAGCTGCCTATCGATTGAAGCTTTCAACGGAACTAAGTGGTCTACATGATGTATTCAACATATCGATATTACGGAAGGCGGTGCAAGAGCCTACGCAAGTATTTGTTGTGGATCAGGTACCGATTAATAGTGGGTTGACGACAAAGGTCAGGCCCATTCAGATCGAGGACTTGGAGGTCAAGAAGCTACGAAATAAGTCTATTAGAATGGAGAAGGTCCAGTGAGACAATTGTAGTCGTGAGGAGCTATCATGGGAGCATGAGCAAATAATGAGATCGGAGTTTCCCGAGCTATTTCTATGAGGTAAACTTATGTAATATTGATACTTCTATGTTTTTCCAACCATATGTAAATTTCAGGAAAAAATTTATGTAAGTGGGTGAGATTTATAACACCCCATGTTTCCCAAAGCAGGAAACAATTTCTGTAATATACTGCTCGGTAGTAGGGTTAACGTCTGTGGAAGTGTAATGTCCAAAAATCCTGAAAATGAGATGGAGTTAATTCTAGAAGTTACCGCCAAGCGGTAGTGTTAATGCTGGCGGTATCTAGCTGAATTTTCAACCTTCATTTCAGATAAGTACTGCATGGCGGTAGAAAGGTATCACGTGGCGATACCACTCAATGCACTCGATTCACTTAGCACACTCGATGAAGCGTTGAAAACCTACAGCGGGGCGGTAGTGTCCTATCGCGCGATAGTAGCTGGCCATGTGTAAGTAAGGCTGAAGTGGTTTTGAGCAGGAGAGCGATGCCTATTGAGCTAAGAGTCCGCTGCCAATGATACCGGGCGGCGGTAGCAGATACCGCACGGCGGTAGATCTTGGTTAAAGGCTGGACATGAGAACGAGTTCTTATTTTCTCTCTCACTCTCCCTCTCTTAGTTCTTGATGTTCTTGAGGGAAAAGAAGGAAGAATTCCAGGAGGCCAAGGGAAAAGGTGATCTAAGGTGTGCTTGTGATCGGAATCGCGAGTCGATACCGGATCTGTGGAAAGGAAGCTGTGGTAATCAGTTCTATCCGCATCAAAAGCAAGAGCATGGCTCCTAAGAGATCATCAAGGGTAACGACTTTCTCCTTAGACAAGTGAAGTCCTCAATTTGTATAAGTGCATGTAATCCCTCACCAAAAGGTGAAGAAAAGGGTGGTCCAGCAGGTAGATCATTGTGATCCCTGGTAGAAATTGCATATAGAATCCTGAATTGAAGTACAGAATAAGCATACTTTACGAAACCCATCTGGACAGGTTGGTTTGGATTGGTGATGAATTGTTCTACATGCTGGAGAAGACTCCGTAGATAAACGTGTAGATGATCACTAGGAAAACACCTAAAATAGGGAAAAAACGACTTTTGTCCCCTACCGCGCGGTAGTAGTGCTACCTCCAATGATAACTCCCAGTGAGCTATGTTAGTGAGATCTGTCTCTGGGAGACCTGGGGCAATTGTTTGAAGCTGAGAGCCTTACGAGCCCATCTTGTATGGCCGTGAGAGCCATTGATGTAATCATTGCAGGCTTAGGTCCTCGGCACAATGTGAGCGATAATTGAAGTTGAGAGCCTGAAGTGCCTAGCAAAAAGGCCAGAGAGCCGAATAGGAAAGGGGAGGCTGACCCGCGTCATATCTGTTCTCCTTGATTGTTATGGCTTTCAGTGACGACATGAAGCATTAAGCAACGAGAAAGGGCTGAACTGTACATGCGTTATGTCTATCTTGTACTAGATTGCCTAAAGTAATTGGCTTTCATCGGTGGCATAATGAGAGTCTTAGGCCCGATGCCGAAAAGACTAAAATGCTCAAGTTTACCATCAAGTCTAGGACATTGGATGGTGGTGTGACCCGGAGAAGTCTGGTACACCGAGAATGTGCCCTGAGTGCATGGGGCGTGTGGTCGATCGAGCCTACATCTATGGCGAATGGTGCTTACATTGCACGTTCTTATTTCCAAAAGAAATATATGTTGTTGCTTGTAGGGAAGGAGAACTATTCCCCGAGTGAGGGGTGGGGTCGTTATAATTTGGTCAGCTAATGTTGACTGTTTCTTTGTTTGCTACATTTTGGTGGGTCATGCTATGTAAGTGTTGGAGATCCAAGTGGAAAATAGTGGGCTGAAGTCCCTTATGTTGGCCCTTGAAGGCCCAAAGGCGAACGTTTACTATTTTCATGTGTGGTCAGCCTGCGTGTCGATGTATGAAGATATATTTTATAAAGGAAATAGTTGTAAGTCCTTAAGGGAAAAACATGTTGTGTATTAATATATCATTCATATGTTGTTAGTGGACATTCCTAGTATGTGGGTTCTATAACTAAGTTAACTACTTCTAATAGAATGCAATCTGAGTTAGGATGCGTATAAATCAAATGGTTTCAATGAGTAACTCTGCTGACTGTCTGTGGAATATGGCATGGGACCCCGAATGGACCTTCTATTATATTCTACGTGACAGATGTGGGTATTACAATTTGGTATCAGCATCTAGTGTTGGTCTTTCTTATTCAAATTCGTTGTCAAATTCTGTTAAGGGGTGGTGAGCACGTGTATGTGCACTACTGTTATAACAGGAATGAACCCATGAATGTCCACTTAGGAATGACAATACATATATTTGAGGAACCTGCGTGTTCCTATAATTGCTTTTTGTAATAGTATTAGTTACTTAATCGTATGTTTCACGTTTATAGGCGACTAGGAGTGGTGCGGGGTAGCATGAACCCCAATGCTCGCCGGAGAGTAGTGCACAAACTAAGGTGCCAACACCTCCTCCTTCTACGGAAATGATACAGTTGATTTCCGAAGCCGTGTTCGCATTAATCAATACGCAACCAGGAGGGCGAGTACAACCTCCTACCCCAGCGGTGGTCCAAGAAAAGGTTGGCGTATTTGAGAATGTTGTAGTGAGATTAGTGTTCGTTGATCTAGTGGCCATAAGACGAGTGAAGGAAAATAAATTGAAACAAGGCATGAGTTTCAATCATCCTATGTTTACGGGTACTGAAACCCCAACACAAGTTGAAGACTGGCTCCAAGAATAAAGAGAACCATGACAGCAACGAAAATGGAGGAGTGGCAGAAAGTTTCTATAGCTACCTTCTTATTAGAAGGAGAGGCGAGGATATGGTGGGATGAGTTAGAGCTATACTAGTTTGCTGGCCAGCCGTTGGTTGAGATCTTGATGGAGTAATTCTCGAGACTGTTTCTTGCAAGATACCTTCCATATGTACAACGGATTGCAATGGAAAATCAGTTCCAAAGGTTAACTTAAGACGATATTTCTATGGATGACTACTTGCACGAGTTATGAGTTTGGGACATTATACAGGCTTTGTGTTTGTAGATGAGGAATGGAAAATAAATCGATTTTATGAAGGGCTGAGAGATGACTTGCGGTTGCTTCTCTAAAGACCGATGATGCAAGGTTTTCTACCCTTGGTGAAAATGTCCCGTTCCTTAGATCAAGATATGAAGCACGTACAGTGTAAGAATGACTTGGCGGTAAAGAAGTCAGATTTTAAGGTGCTGCATTCTGCAAAATCTAAGTACCGAAAGAGGTGGAAATCAAAGTTGAAAGTCTTTAGTTTTAAGGATAGTTAAATCACCTAGAGAGGGGGTGAATAGGTTTCTTAGTCGATTGTGACTATCTATAATTTTTTTATTTAAGTGCTTGTGAGTTGGTAGTTTTCTGCTTTCAAGACACAAATAACCAGCAATAAAGAAACAACACAAAGAGCACACATAGAATATATAGTGGTTCCCCAGATTATTGGTACGTCCACTTTCCCTCCCACCTTTCTAACAGCTTGTTATACAAGGCACTTCTCCAATCTCAGCTCCTAAGTGCTTACAAAACAATCCCGCGGGACCACTCAGTCTCCTCCAAGACTTACATTTCAGGCACAAGGCCCTATAACTCAGTGATCCAAATATCATCTACCTCAGGCCCAAAGGCCCTACAACTCAGGCTGGGAGGACAGCCTTACCTCAGAGAGAATGACTCTCCTACAGCTCAGGCACAAAGGCCGTACCTCAGATCCAAAGGATCCTATAACTCAGGCACGAGTGCCCTAAAACTCAGAGAGAATGACTCCTACCTTAGGCTCAAAAGACATACCTCAGATCCAAACTGGATCCTACTTTAAGGCCAAAGCCCTACCTCAGATTCTCAACAGAATCCTACCTCAGGCTAAACACCCCTACCTCAAATCCACAACTGGATCCTACTCTCTGGCAGATATATCCTACAACTCAGATCCAAAAAGATCCTACAGAATGAATGTGGGTTGTTGAGTTGATTTGACACAAGAAAAATTTCTCTGTGCCAACCTTCCTGGACAGAGGTAAACTCAACCCAACTTTGACTCCAGGAATATATTCCCTGAGTCTATTGCTTCCTGATCTGAGAAATACTCAGCTCTATCTTCTTCTCAGCAACAAAAGAAATTCTTCAACAAGCAGAAGCTTGTGCTGGAAGTAACCTGCAAAACCCTGCCCTGCTTCTTCATTCCTTCCTGGACTGAACTAAAAGCTCAGTCCTAACTTCTTATTCATAACCTCCAACAAATGATCTTCAGAACTGTACAGCTGGAACTGTGAAGTGGTTGCAGATAAGATTATCCTTTGCTGCACCTTCTCTCTCAGAGAATTACTCTGAACTACTACTGATGGTGGAGATGACAATAACTAACTTTAATTATCTTCCAGATACTATAGCTAGGGTAATAACCTGCTGCTTCAGTTTACTCAGAGAATTTCTCTAATCTTGATGTTGAAGGTATTTCTCTCAACAGTTATCTCTTAATTTCTTTTAGATCAGCTATATCTTGGCTCAGGCCTAGGCTACTTCTACTTCCTCAGAGAATATCTCTAATCTTGCTGGTGAAGGTAGATGAAATACTAGTTCTAAGTATTCTTTACACAGCTAACCTTGACTGCAGAAAATTTATCTGCTTCTTCTTCCTCAGAAAGTAAACTTTTTGATCTGGTTGGTGCAAGTGTGAATGGCACCAGCTATCTCTTTTAACTCTTAGATCTGAAGCTTGAGCTTCTTCTTCAAGGCTCTGCAACAATGGCCGAGGGAGAAGATGAAGTCCAGAGCTTTTTCCAAAAGTTAATCTCTTCATTCTGAACGACGCCTTTTATATTCCGCCGATCAACGACTATTTTGACTAGTGGGGCCTATTGAATTTGATAGCTGCACTTTTACTTAAACAGCCAAAAGTCGTATTGTAGGCCTGCAGTGCCGTTTGTCGCTTACTGTATTCATCCTGCCTTATTTTTAATTTTATTGACTTTTGCTGATGTCAGCATCTGTGGACTTAGTCAAAATTCAAGCATATTTGTGTAGGTATTGAGTGAACAAGCTTCATTCAATGCCAAAACACTTAGATAGATTTCTTTCTAACTCAGGCGTTGAGTGAACAAGCTTCACTCAACACTTTTGGCCTTAGCCAAACATTCTGCATCTCAGGCATTAAGAGTGTTTAGTGAAGAAGCTTCACTCAATGTTTTTTCCTTGCCAATCTTATTGCATCAGTAGGCATTGAGTTAACCTTCATCACTCAATGCCAATGTACTTGGACAGGTTTCTGTCACTAGGCATTGAGTGAGTAAGCTTGACTCAACGCCAAAAAACTTAGATAGATTTTCTGTCACTAGGCATTGAGTGAGTAAGCTTGACTCAACACCAAAACACTTAGATAGATTTTCTGTCCATTCTTTCCTTGAGCTTCGACTGAACACAATGCTTTCTTCTCTGGCGTTGAGTGAGCCTTGATCATTCAATGCCTTCTAGACTTTTGTTGTCTTAACTGCTTAGGCGTCGAGTGAGCCTTCATCACTCGACGCTTTTGGACTTAGCCAGATTTCTTTACTGTCAAAGATAAAACTTTGACTATCTGATCTTTACTCAATGCATTTTACGGTTTGGCGTTGAGTGAATTGCCTTCACTCAATGCCTGTGGATTTGGCCACTTTTCTGCCTTGCAAATAGTCAGGCTTTGACTGACTTGTCTTCTTTCAGCACTTTTTGGCATCTAGCGTTGAGTGAGCTTGCTTCACTCAATGCCCATATACTTAAACCACATCTTTGCCTCTAGCATTGAGTGAGCTATTCTCACTTAATATCTGTGGACTTAGACAGATATTCTGTCTCTCCACCTGCATATCTTATGACCACCTATCACCATCACTTAGACAACATGTCTAACCTTGTTCCAAAGAACATCCTACACAAGATGAGCTTAACCAACATCAAATACAACTATGCTATTAGTGTTGATGGTGATGTCTCTTCAAATCAAGTCTAGGGAACATTAAGGGAAATATTCCCAACAATCTCGCCCTATTTTAAGAAGGCAGAACACCCATCAAAACTAAGAAGCATTATCTTAAAAATCATATTAATGTAATGCAGCTATAAGCTATGTTTGCTACATCTGCTAGCTTATCTTACATTAATTTCCAGCATATCAATTCAATGTACTCCATTTCACTACATTGACTCAAAATGTCAAGTCAATGCATCCTCATACCACTTGAACAATTGATCAAGTAATATGCACTCTCCTTTATACCACTTAATGCTTAAATGGAGCACCACTAGAAGCACCTACCTCATAATATGCACTAACTCAATCATGGTTCAACATGTAGTCATTGCATTCCTCATACTACTTGAGCCATTCCAAGTAATATGCACTCTCATGTCAAGTATTGCTTCTACATCTCCAATCTCCCCCATTACAAGTGTTGCCACACATCTCCCACTTTCTCAAATATTGCCACACATCTCCCCCTTTATGGCTTCTTCTATAGGCATATTGAGGGAGGTGATAGGATCATGGGAGAATTTTATCTCTTGATCCTAGCCAAAGTACCATGTTGATACCACTAAGAAATTATCCTAGTGATCAAACCACTTGATTAGGAGTCATACCTTTTGTGTTGATACATTGATACAACACATCACTGCAGCACTTGAGCTAGCTGCTAACATAGTTCTACTTGAGCCAATGCCACTCCATATACTACTTAAAGCTTCTGCAAAATGGAGCTGTAGAAAGGGAGGTGCTGGATTTTCCTCTTGACCTGCAGCAGCATGTCTTTACAGCAGCATGCAGTGACTGTATAGCAGCAGTCATCCACTAGGGTTGATCTCTGCCTCAGACTATGCATAGTCCTGAGGACCTGCTGATCAGCTGTGTTAATCCTTGATCCACTGCAGCTGCTGGCTGCGTCTTAATAGGAAGCCTTATTCCTACAACATTTGGATTTGCTCCCCTTCAACAGGAGCATCTGTTGTCATTCCCTTTACTATACACTTGAGTCCATCTTAGTCTTGATACCACTTGATATCACTAGAGAGTCTTGATATCAAATGTCAGACTTGACATTCTTGATACCATATTGGAGACTTATCACCTGCAAGAAAAGCAAATCCTGCAACAAAAGTATAATAGTGAGAACCTGAAGCTATACCAAGTTCAACTTACCCAACTTGAAGGTGTTGAACTTTACATCAACTAGTGGCTTAGTAAAGATTTTAGCCACTAGCATGACTGTGGGGACAAACTCAAGACTGAGCTCTTCCTTTTCCAAATGCTCCCTAACTAACTAATAATTAATCTTCATATGCATAGTCCTGTTATGATAGATAGTATTCCTAGAAATTTAGATTACACAAGTAGAATATCAATATAAAGGAGTTCTACTCATCTGGAGGATATGGTCTTGATACCATGGAGCTAATGTTGGATCCACTATAGATGAGTACAGCAGCCCCCAATAGATATTTGAGCAGATTCTGGAGTTGAGATGGCAAGAATGGTTTCTTTCTTGCTGCTCCAAGTAGTCGGTCTTTTTCCTAGGATTTGACAGGTTCCATCCTTGCTTATCCTATCTTTATTGCATACTATGGTGGAGGCGCTTCTTCTCACCTGTTCTCCTTTCATCTGACTAGGAAGTCAGCTCTGACATGCCCAACCTCGCTACAATAATAACATATTATGTTAGATAAGTATGTTTTTTGGGTTTAGGATCATGCCTGTCTCCATTGGAGAGCATCTTCCTAGATTTGTTGTGTTCTTTCACTGCTAGCTGAGCCAGACCTCTTCCACTTCTTTAGCAGCAGATTTGCCTTTGGCCTTAGCTACCTGACTGTTTGAGTTGGATGTTTACCACTTGGACTAGTTAGTCTCTTTTGTATACCACCTCTGCTTGCACAACATACTCCCTCTTGATCATGGCCATCTCACATTTCCTTCTCCCACTTTATGACTTCAAATAGGACTAGAAAATCTTTACCTGATCTATCTCTTCATCCAGATGGATCACTATCCCTTGAAGCATCTATAGTCATTTCAATGACACTCTCATTATCTTAAGCAAGGAGATTTGTTGGTGTAACACCCCTATCCGTCACATGGCATATAGCAATAGGTCCGGTCGGGGCCCGACGCCATATACTACGGACAGACCGGTTGGTTACGCGTTGAAACCATACAACCAATCACAAATGTCCTACACAGAGTCATTCTAGCAGAAGCAATTTATTAAGTTGCACAAATAAAAGAACCCTGTCAAGCACGAATGTCCACTACTCAAATAAAATAGGAATGATTGATACAAAAGTACCGGCCTTATGGCCTTATAACAGTTTCCTCAAACAAGAGTGTCCTTCATACTTCGGCTCGCAGGCCGGCCATACATGAGATAAACGGAAAAAATTAAAAGGTTAGGCCTTCGAGGGCCAGCACCGCAACATGGGCTTTAGCCCGCTATTTCCCACTCGGCTCCGCAGCACCTGCAAGCCGCAATCCACTGCCCGGTGGTAAACAAAAGCAACGGTCAGCTATACTGACCAATTATAACGATCCCGCCCCCAAAATCGGGGCGGCATTGCTCTTTCCCTGCACTTTATTAGTATAGGCAATAAAATAGTGTAAACACACTTCATCACAGGTGTAGGCTCGCACGACCACACACCTCATGCACACAGGGCACATTCACGGCGAACCGGCCAACGTCACATCAATTCAAGCCATAGATGTTCTCGTTCCACCACCGCCCCTTGGACGGCCAATCATATGAGCATGTTGTCTTCCTGGCCTTGGTCACGACAATTTAAGCCATAGACCGCCGAAGACTCTCATCCATGCCAACGTCCCACCGAACGATATAGATCGGGTACGGTTCCGCCTGACCCGTGCTCATTCCGCAACGACAATTTAAGCCATATGCGCAGGTCAAGACTCACCGAGTCCCATTTCCGCCACAACAATCACATAACCCGGTTATGTTCACGTTGGCTCCCCGGCCATCGTGTTGGAAAAACCCGCTTTTGCCAAGTTTTCTGGGTGCACCTTGGAGTTAATCTCCAAGGCTCCCTGCTGCAATCTACCATGTAGAAAACCCAAAAAACGCCCAAACATTCGGAGTCTTCCCCGGTTCATATGCAATGCAACATCCCGATCCGGCTCTACTTGTCCGGATAGGCTTCACACACAATGCCTATGCCCGTTTTCGCATACGCTCTATACAAGGAGGACTTCACATATCTACCCCAAGGAACGCTCCAACCCTTCGCTCACTCACGAGAGAGGGCTTCCTGTGCTAAGGAACAGAGGGCTTCACATGCCCTAGGATAAAAAATCGTTACCCTTGCGTTCTTCCGCGGTGCCATGAAAAATCTAAGCGGTTGGAAAGCAGCGCAACGGCGTCGCCTTCGCCGATCTGGACTCGGATCGCGATTCGGAGCTCCGACGCACAACCGGTGGCCGGATCTTGGTCTCCTCCTCCACCTTGCTATCCCCACTCTCTAAAACTTAGAGAGAGATTCACTTGGATGAAATGAGGGATTCTAGCCCTAAGTCCCGGCAAAACCTCTCAGGAATAGCCCCCCACTGTTGGATCCAAAGCCAAGGAAACCAACGGCCACGATTAGGCCTAAAATTACAAAATATGGGCCGAACACGGGTTGCAACACGGCCGTGTGCATGGCCGTGTAACCAATTCGCCGTCTCGACCGACTCGATAACCAGCACACGGCCTTAAACACGGCCTCTGACATACCCGTGTCGCATGCGACACGCCCGTGTAACGACCCGTATCACGCCCCGTGGGTGATGGTTAAAACGCCAGCTCTTATTTAGGTGTGAAAGTTGTTGGTACCCTAGTTTGATTTGAGTTTAGTCTTCTCCTTTTGTCCCTTGACCCAAGAAATATCTATGGTCAATGGTTAGTGGTCTAGCTGTAGAGTCCCCGCTTTTCCAGATTAAGAATTTGGTTAAATAGTTTTTCGTTCGACTATAGTCGAACGCCGCTCGACTATCGTCGACTAACTGTTCGACGATCGTCTATCAGTTGCTCGACGTTCTGTCTGCGAGGATAGTTCGACTATCGGTTGATAGTTCGACTATCTGTGTGCTGAGATAGTTCGACTATCTGTTGATAGTTCGACTATCTGTTTGCTTTGATAGTTCGACTATCTGCTTGGATAGTTCAACTATCTGATAGCTCGACTATCTGTTTGATAGGTCGACTATCTGCGTTGTTTGATAGTTCAACTATCTGTTGATAGGTCGACTATCTCTTTCTTCTGATAGATCGACTATCTGCTGATAGATCGACTATCTGTTTTCCCTAGGTAGTTCGACTATCTGCCTTGATAGTTCAACTATCTGATAGCTCGACTATCTGTTGATAGTTCGACTATCTGTCGTTGTTGGGTAGTTCGACTATCTGTTGATAGTTCGACTATCTGTTCTGCGTTGATAGCTCGACTATCTGTTGATAGGTCGACTATCGGTTTTGCTTTGATAGTTCGACTATCTGTTGATAGCTCGACTATCGGTTTCGCCTTGATAGTTCGACTATCTGTTGATAGGTCGACTATCTGATAGCTCGACTATCTTCTGATAGTTCGACTATCTGTTGTGATGGTTCGACTATCTCCTGTGATAGTTCGACTATCTGGATCGTTCGACTATCTGTCCGATAGTTCGACGATCTTCGTTCTTCGGTCGACGATCTCCGAGGGTCGTTCGACGTTTTCTGTCTGCCTTTTTATTTTGTATTTATTTATTATATTTAATTAATTAATACATTATCTGGCATATTATTTGAGTTGTTTTGTGATAATATTTCCAGGCAATATCTGCTCCATCCCTTTTGCCTGAGTAAAATCTTTTCAGATAAAGTTGTTTGTCTTATTAGCTGACATTATATTTTACTTTATCTGCTGTCAGTCCTTTATAGCCGTTAGATTGAAAAGTCTTTCTTCTGCTATAAAGAGTTTGTTTCTGATGTGACTTTATTTAGTACTTTATTATCAGATTGCTTCCTGCAGCTTCTTCGAAAGAGGTTTATTCCTTTTATAAAATGTTTTTGCTGCAGAGATTGTTTGTCTTTTTGATATTTGCAGCCCAGGTCTCAAGTTTCAGAAGAAGACAAACAATTCAAATTGAAGAGAGCCGTTGCTTGTTAAGGAATCCTTTGGAGGAGGATTTCAGCTAGCTACCCAGTTATTCATTTAAGCATTCAAGCCTTCATCAAGATCAAGTTCACTGCTCTCAGCAATACTCATTCATCTGAGAAGTGTTAAGCTCTTCTGTTCTTCTTCAACCTGAGTTCTCCTATTCTAGGAAGTTTAGACTCAGAGTTCTTTTGAAGAAGAAGAAGAAGACAGCTACTTGAAGATTTTTAATTTTATTATCTTCTTGTAGTTTTTCCTTCAGATCTTTCTGAAGAGTTTTCTGTACTGAAGCAAGACTTCACCTGGACATCTTTGAGCCAGGGGGAGCCTTGATTCTTTAGAGCTTTCTAGCTCAGTGCAAGTCTTTGCGCTTCTCTAATCTTTTGTAAAATAAAGAAGACATCTTAACCTTCTTTCCCCCTCCTGTATAGGGTTATTACTCCCTTCAAAAGTATCCCTTGGTGACAGGGCACCTGATCAAAAACCTGTGTTCGGTTTTTAGACACCTGATCAAAAGTCTAAAGGGTTTCTGGATCTACCTGAAGCAGATCCTGTTGGTGGCAGGGCACCTGATCAAAAACCTTAGTGGATTCCTACCTTGTTGGTAGAAGAGTGGACGTACCCAAGTTGTTTGGGGAACCACTATAAATTCCTTGTGTCGTCTAGATTGCCTTGTTTAATTCCTGCATTGTGGCTGTGAATAGATATAACTAGGTTTGCTAGTTGCTGATTAGGTTTTCCAAGCCTTAACTGTAATTACAGTTAGCTTGAGTTTGTGCACAACACTTGTGTTAGGCTATAGGGTTAATTCTATATCTATAATCTTTTCATTCCGCATTTCACTCCAAGGGAGTTGGGTAGACAATTAAGTTTTGTCTAGTGCAAAATTTGATAACTCTATTCACCCCCCCTCTAGAGTAGTATCTATCCCTTCACTTTCAATTGGTATCAAATGGAGGTTGACTGACTGAATAGGCTAACACCTAAGTCACAAGATCCTGATAGATACCAAAGCTTATAGATATTCACTATCATGGCCCAGTCCAAGGATTATTCTAGCACCAGACCTCCAGCATGCAACTTAGCTAAGTTTGGCATCTGGAAGGCAAGGATAAAATTATATATGAATTCTATTGATGAAAGCATCTTTGCTTCTATTTTGTCAGGACCCCCAAGAGCACCTGCTGCTACCACTGCCTCATCATCAACTGATATGAGTGTAGTGCCTCCTCCAGATTACAACGATGAGTACAAGAAGGCAAAGATAGCAGAGCCAAGGCGATGAACATTCTGGCTCAGACAATGTCTGATGAGGTATTCCAGAAGGTAGCTGACTGCTCTTCAGCAAAAGCTATGTGGGATACACTGAACTAGATTGTAGCTGGTTCAGCTGATGAAAGGAAGGACAGAAGGTCCAACCTTATCTCACAATATGAGAACTTCAAGAAAACTGATGCTGAATCAGTTGAAGCCATGTACACCAGGCTCAGCTCAATTATCAATGAGCCGAGGACCCTTGACAAGGACATATCATTGACAGAGGTTAATGATAAGATTCTTATGTGCTTCCCTAGCACATGGGATCTAAGGATCTGGCCCATCAAGGAAGCCAGAAGTACAAATGAAATTTCAACTAAAGCCCTTCTCGGCAAGCTCAAGTCTTTTGAGCAAGTACTGAAGACAAGGGAAGCAGAAGCAGAAGCAAAGACCCCTACTCCAACAAGAAAAGAGCAATCTCTAGCTCTTAAGGCTGCTGATGCTTCTAAAGGCAGCCAATCCAATGAGGAGCTAATGGCATTATTTGCCAAGAGGTTTCTCAAGATGGGGAGAAAGGAATTCAGAAAGAAGTCTTCACGCTATGAAGACAAACCAAGGTATGACCGTTCACCTGCTAAAGAAATTATATGTTATGGTTGCAGGAAACCAGGATATATCTTACCAGAGTGTCCAGAGGAGAAGAACAAAGACAAGAGGAAAGAAAAGGAACAACACAGGAAGCACTCCAAGCCATCCTCCTACAAGAACAAGAAGAAGGAGAGAGGTTTTATTGCTGAAACCTGGAGTGATTCTGATGAAGAATCTTCCTCCTCTAACTCCAGTGAGGATGAGGAAGAGAAGAAGGCAAAGGAAGTTTGCCTGATGGCAATAGATGCCTGCAGCAACCACTCTGCTGCAGAGAGTTTCGATTCAGATGAAGAAATGCCAACAGAAGATGAGGTACTATCTTCTTATGACTTCACTTCTGAAGAATTTAAATTAGATTTTAAATCTTTATGCTTAGATTTGATTAGCTCAGAAAATGAGATAAAAGAACTTAGAAATAAGTTAGCTGACTCAGAATTAATTGCTACAGAAAATATTAAGCTAAAGGAAGATCTCACTACTTGTAGTGAAGAAATTAAATTTCTTAAAATGGAGTTAGCTAAGTCTAAGAGGTTAGAAGAATCACTTAATGGTAGAAGCCTTAAGTTATTAGAAATTACCAACATGACTAACACTAGGTCAGGTAATAACAAACTAGGCTTAGGAGCTTCTCCCATTGAACCCCCAGTTATTCTTAAAAATAATCTTTCAACTCCAGTGAATTTCATTTCAGCTAATGGAATGAAGAACACTGAGCAAGTAAACCAAGTTAATAAAACTTTAAATAAAGCTAAGAGAGAGAAAAGAAAGAAATTTTTTAAAGAAATGTAAAGAGCGTCGAACGCCGCTCGATGATCGGAAGCTCAATGGTCGAACGAAGCTCGACGATCTGAGCGCCCATCGTCGAACGTCGATCGACGTTTTCAATATGATTTTCAAAATCATAATCAAACCCGTAGAAACCTAAATGAAAATAGAAACCCTAGGTTTGTTGACCCATCATCTGCATGGAGAATCCCACCTAGGAGATCTCACCCATTAGGTTATCACCCTCAACCTGCATTTTCATTTATTTCTAGCTTTTCTTATGTGAAAAACAAGGGACCCAAGGTTACCTGGGTCCACACTATCTAAATAAATGTCTTGCAGGTGAAGGCTTATCCTATCACTCAAAATAAGTGGTATTTGGATAGTGGATGCTCCAAGCATATGACAGGAAATAAAAATCATCTGTCAAAATTCAAAGCTAAGCTCGGCCCAAAGGTTATCTTTGGAGATTCCAGCTGTGGTCAGACAGAAGGCTATAGCAGGATCACAATTGGAGATGTTACTTTCAAGAGAGTTGCATATGTGACAGGACTGAAGCACAATTTGATTTCAGTCAGCCAGCTATGTGATGCTGGCTACCAGGTTTCATTTTCTAACTCTTCTTGCAATATTACTTTAAATAATAATGTTTTTTTAGTAGGCATTAGAATAGGTAATATTTATTTAGTAGATTTCAATTCATCTCACTCTGAAATCTGTTTATTTAATGAAGTAACAATTAATAATAATTCTTTGTGGCATAAGAGGCTTAGTCATGTTAACCTTAAAAATATATCTAGGTTATCTAAACACAACCTTGTTAGAGGTTTACCTTCTTGCCCCTACAAGAAGGAGAGCCAATGCAAGGCTTGTCAGCTAGGCAAGCAAACCAAAAACTCTTTTAAATCAGTAAATAAGAGTGACTCTCCTAGAATCTTGTACTTATTACATTTGGACCTTTTTGGCCCAATAAATGTACAGAGTTTAGGAGGGAAGTATTACACCTTAGTAATTGTAGATGACTTCTCTAGGTTCAGTTGGGTTTTCTTTTTGAGAACTAAGGCTGATAACTTCAAAGCCCTTACAGACATTCTACTATGTGTGCAGACTGAGTACTCTACTCATGTGGCCTTGATCAGAAGTGATCATGGTACTGAGTTTGACTCTCTTCTCATGCAAGAATTCTGTGAGAGAGAAGGTATCAAACATAGCTTCTCAGCTCCTAGAACTCCTCAACAAAATGGGGTAGTTGAAAGGAAGAACAGAACACTCATTGAAGCTGCTAGCACATTGTTGGCAGATGCTAATATGCCTCTCTCCTATTGGGCAGAAGCTGTTAGTACAGCCAATTATGTCTTGAATAGAAGTCTGATACACAAGCTTAAGTGTAAAACTCCTTATGAGTTGCTTAAAGGAAAGAAACCTAAAATTAATTATTTTAGAGTATTTGGTTGTGTAGTGTATATTCATAATAACAATAAATAATATCTTAGAAAATTTGAAGCAAATGCTTCAATGGGAATCATGCTTGGATATTCCCAAGTAAGCAAAGCTTATAGGGTTTATAACAAATCAACCTGTAAAATTGAAGAATCTGTGCATGTATCTTTTGATGAGTCTCAGATGTTTTACAAGGAGAAGGAAAATTCTCCTTCCTCTAGTTCATTGCAGGTACCTGATGCTACTCAAGAGATTCTTCAACTATCAACTCTTCAGATCACTGAATCAGGCAGTGATGAAGACATTGCAGAAGCTGTGTTGTACTACCAACAGTAGATCAAATTCCTCCTGAGGAATTAATCCCAACTGTTGCTGAAGATCACATCCCACCTGCTGATATTGTCACACTTAGAGATCACCCCACATCTCAAGTGATTGGAGACCTATCAGCTGGTGTGCAAACAAGACATCAGTTAAGACAGGATGTGATGCACGCTTGTTTCCTCTTACAGGTTGAGCCCCTCACCTTTAAAGATGCAGAGCTAGATCCCCACTGGATCATTGCTATGCAAGAGGAACTCAATCAGTTTGAGAGATGTAAAGTTTGGACTTTGGTTCCAAGACCTAAAGGCCAACTGATCATAGGCACCAAGTGGGTGTATAAAAACAAGTTGGATGCAAATGGAATTATTGTAAGGAATAAAGCAAGGCTTGTAGCTCAGGGCTACAGACAGGAGGAAGGTATAAATTATGACCAAACCTTTTCTCCTGTTGCAAGGCTAGAAGCTATAAGGATCTTCTTGGCCTATGCAGCCTATATGAAGTTTAAGGTGTTCCAGATGGATGTCAAAAGTGCATTCCTAAATGGTGAGCTTAAGGAAGAGGTGTTTGTTGAACAACCACCAGGGTTTGTTTCTTCAACTCAGCCCTCACATGTGTTTAAGTTACAGAAAGCTCTTTATGGACTAAAGCAAGCTCCCAGAGCCTGGTATGAGACTCTAGCTAGTTTCCTTTTAGAGCACAACTTTACTAGGGGAGTAGTTGATAGAACCCTTTTCGTCAAGCATCACAAGGACACAATCCTATTAGTTCAGGTGTATGTAGATGATATTATATTTGGCTCCACTGATTCCAAACTTTGCAAAAGGTTCTCTGACCTGATGCACTCTAAGTTTGAGATGAGTAGTATGGGTGTGTTGTCTTACTTTCTTAGTCTCCAAGTTAAGCAAGATGCTGATGGTATCTTCATCTCCCAATCCAAATATGCCAAGGAATTGGTAAAGAAATTTGGGATGGCTGATGCTTCAGCAATGCCTACACCTATGGCTACTAATGTAGTTATTGATTCTGATGATCACGGCAAGCCAGTTGATCAAAAGAATTATAGGGCCATTGTTGGTTCCCTATTATATTTAACTGCAAGTAGGCCTGATATAATGTTTGCTACATGCCTTTGTGCTAGATTTCAGGTCAACCCCAAGGAATCTCATCTGATTCTTCTCAAGAGAATCCTGAGATACCTGAAGGGATGTCCAAATCTAGGACTTTGGTACCCAACTGAGTCAGAATTTGAATTAATTGGATATTCTGATTCTGATTATGCTGGTTGCAGAGTTGACAGGAAGAGCACCTCAGGAACTTGTCAGTTCCTGAGAGAGAGATTGGTCTCTTGGTTCTGTAAGAAGCAGGCTTCTGTCTCAATTTCAACTGCAGAGGCTGAATATATCGCAGCTGCTAATTGTTGCTCACAGATCCTGTGGATTCAAAACCAGCTTGTGGATTATGGTTACTCACACAAGAACACCAAAATCATGTGTGACAGTACCAGTGCTATCTCCATTGCACAAAATCCAGTGCACCACTCTAGAACGAAGCACATTGAGATTCGGCACCATTTCCTGAGAGATTGTGTGGAAAAGAACAAGATTTGTCTTGAGTTCATATCCACTGAGTTTCAGAGAGGTGATATATTCACCAAGCCCTTAGATGAACAGAAGCATCTGTTCTTTTTGGTTCAACTAGGCATGATCATTGAACGAGACTAAGTGTGACTATATCTGCCAATGTTGAAACATGCTTGAAGATCGTCGAATGATGATCGAAGATCGTCGAACGGATCAAGCCTATCGTCGACCTCTGGTTAATGATAGCTTATCTGTTTGAAGATCGTCGACCGGCGTTCGAAGATCGTCGAACAGGCCGAGCTTATCGTCGATCTTTGGATGACGACAGCTTGTTGTTTGAGAAGCCAGAAATAGTCGAACGATTGATCGACTACTCTGCTTCTGGGCCGATCGTCGAACGGCCGTTCGACCATCAGGTCTAGTATCTTTTAAATAGATCGACTATCTCCGGTCTAATATAAAGCCGATAGTCGACCTAGGTTAAAAGATCTTTTGTTTTATCGTCGACGGATCGTGACTTTTCACATTCTGTCTTCCCGCTTGCGATTTTCTGCCGCTTCGTCTCCTTCGTCTTCTCCGTCTTTCTCGCGCATTCTCCAGCAACTCAATGGCGATTTCTCCAGCAGTGCTAGCTGTTGTAAAGTTCGATGCAGGTTTCAGCGTCGATTTTGACGCATTCAGTTGCTGTGAAGCAGGGATTGTGTAAATTCTTCAGTTATGCCGAGATCAAGGTCTAGAAAGATTAATGTCTACAAGGATATAGTTAAATGTTCCCGAGATTAAGGAATGGGATTTCACTTCGTCCTCCTCTGACGATTCGATGACTGGCACTATTGGCGGAGAAGAGGTAATCTTAACTCCCGCCATTCTTACTGATGTTTTTGGATTGATAAATGGTGAAGAAGATTATGAGCAAGATGCTCAAGAGTTTGGAAGAATGCTTACTGAGCTGGGACATGCCAAAGGCATTCCCTCCAAGCTGCTCAAGGTCAATTTCCCATTTAAGATTAAATTTCTTGCTGAGATAGTTGGAAAAGTGCTCCTTGGGAAGCACTCTGCTCATGAAAACATTACAAAGCAACAATTTGCACTGATGTGTGCAATTGTTAATCAGAAAAGGATTGATTGGGCAGGAGTAATGTTCGATCTGATAAGGAAAAAGAATAGTAAGAAAGAGGTTACCCTAGGCAGGGTTATTGGAATTTTCCTGAAGGAAAAGTATCCTCAGCTGCTGGTCTCCGTTGCAACAACCATAAATGCGAGTAAGAAGATGGACCCGAATCTGTTCTCCAAGTGGAAGAGGACTTTTGTGAAGCCCGCTCTCACAGGGGTTGCTCCAGCGACATCAGAGAGCACTAGGACTGATTCAGTAGCTCCTCACCCTCATGAAGCTGGCTCAGCTCATCTTTCCCTTCCCTCATCTTCTTATGCTATGCAGTCTGCTTCAGTTGCAGTTCCATCAACTTCAGCTGAAGTACGACTTTCTCCTTCTCCTGTTCGAGAAACAACCACAGTTGTTCTTCCCTCTCCTCCTGCATCTCCTATTCCTTCTCATCTGGCTAGGATATCTGCTCCTAGTTTTGATTTGATAGGATCTGAGAGGACTCCAACACCTCATCAGTCCCCTATTCATTCTCTTCATCATTCTCCATCTCCAATTCGATCTCCAGTCCACACCACTTCTCATCCTAACACTACAACCATCTCTGCTGCATCTCCATCCACTGCAATTCCATCATCTTTTGAGATAACCCCAGCATTCATATCCAGCATTTTGGAGTTGATTACCCCTTCAATCAAAATCATGATTGAAGAGTCAATTGCTCCACTTGCCTCCTCCATTTCTACCTTGACTGCTTCCATCCAATCACTCTCTAAATCTGCTGAGCCCTCTTCTTCCAGGGGCCTGGTTTCAGTTCCCACTGAAATCAGGCAGGGGGAGATGTTCTGTGAAGATGTCTCAGAGCCTCCAGCCTCCCTTCCAGCAGTTCTTCCAGCAGTTCAAGAAGAGACTGCTCTAGCTCCAACTCAAGATGAATCAGGTTCAGTGTTATCTGACAAAGAAATATCTGATGCAATTATGTTATCTGAATTTGCTGTGAAAGTCTGTTTAGAAGATCTCACCACTCCCTTGGTTGCCCGTTTCCTAGAAGGGATTATTACATCCTATCTAGATGAATCCTGGGAGTTGGTATAGTATGAAGGTAATTCACTCATCCGTTTTATTGACAAGTCAATTGATTTGCTAGCTTGTGAATACCTAGAAGGGATGATTTTAGCTTATTTAGCAGATTTGTGTTCATGAATCTACAGATTATATTAAAGAAGATATAGCTGCTCAGGTTATAGTAGTTGTTTCAGAAGCTGCTCCAGATGTTCCTGATGTTCAAGTAGATCCAGAACTGGATTCCTTTTTAGATGATATAGAAGATGTGTCTGAAAATCAAGAAGAGAAAGCAAGAGATGCTTGGAATCAAAGAGTTCAATCTTTGTTAAAAGAGAAAAAAAAAGATTTGCAAGTTGAAAAATCAACTGTTTGGGATGATTCCCCAGGACTTGACCTGGATTCCCTTCTAGATCAGGATGCCATAGAAGAGGAAAAAGAGAAAGCTGATCTGAAATTAAAGGAAAAGGCTGTTTCTGAAGCCTATGACCCATATGAAAATCCTCCATCATCTCACTCTGAAGATGAAGAGGATTCAGATTTATCTGAGAATTCAAAGAAAAAGAAAGCTGGTCAGAAGAAAAGAAAAGCTGTTGCTCCTCCTCCTCTCAATCGTGATAATGACACTCCATATTATATTCTGAAAGGAATTGATCCCAAGTCAAAAGAGTTTCAACATTGGATGTGGTTCTCCAAGAACCAGCAAAAAGAGAGAAAGAGATCTAAGAGATATGATAGTCCTACCCCCAGATGGAATCCCAGAGGTCCTCCTCCTCCACCTCCCGGTGCAGGAGCCTCTGGCAACCTTTCTGCTAATCCTTCTGCTCCGTCAGCAAAATCTGCTCCTTCTCAGTCTTCTTCAAGGAAAAGCTCTCAAGGTTTTCAAGGTAAATCATATTCTGGCTATCAAAGAACTGATACAGTGAGAGAACAAGTGAAGGAGGTTGTGTATCAAAGACCAACTTTTTCCCCTCCTCCTTCTCCAAAGAAAATGGTTTCATCTCCAATGCAAGTGCATTCTGAAAAAGTTGTTTCAAAAGGTAAGTAGTTTATTTTGTTTAAAAATTCTAGCAAGAACTTTGCTAAGTCTGCTCCCCTGTCTAATCTAGTTAATCAAGATAAAAAACCAGATGATACTCCTTCTGAGACTGTTTATGAAAGTCCTGAGCTTGATCCTAACTTTAGGATGGCTCATTTTCTCGAATTGGTTGGAACAGCTCAAATCAGGAAAGCAAAAGCTAAAGGAAAGGACACTACTGGATTAACCACAATGTCTACATTCAGAAAGAAGGAGTTCGAAAAGTTCCAGGTTAATCCTGAAGTTTTTGATCCTTCTAAATATATGGAAAAACACCCAGAAGCCGTTGTTCCAAGGGCTGCAGAATTAAAGATTATTGGCATGCAAGACTTGAAGATGTCTAAGAAAGAGGCCATTGATCCTTTGCGAAAAGTTTCCTTTGTTCCTACCTCTTCTAACCCTAAGCCAGACTCTGTAGATCCTTAGTTTTGTTTGACTGTTGTTATTTATCTGATTGACTGTTAATTGTTTATCTATTTCCTGTATTAATTTTCTTGCTCTATAGCTAGTTCTATGTTTTAGTTTTTGAGAGACTTAACTCAAATAGGGGGAGATTGTTGGTACCCTAGTTTGATTTGAGTTTAGTCTTCTCCTTTTGTCCCTTGACCCAAGAAATATCTATGGTCAATGGTTAGTGGTCTAGCTGTAGAGTCCCCGCTTTTCCAGATGAAGAATTTGGTTAAGTAGTTTTTCGTTCGATTATAGTCGAACGCCGCTCGACTATCGTCGACTAACTGTTCGACGATCGTCTATCAGTTGCTCGACGTTCTGTCTGCGAGGATAGTTCGACTATCGGTTGATAGTTCGACTATCTGTATGCTGAGATAGTTCGACTATCTGTTTGCTTTGATAGTTCGACTATCTGCTTGGATAGTTCAACTATCTGATAGCTCGACTATCTGTTTGATAGGTCGACTATCTGCGTTGTTTGATAGTTCGACTATCTGTTGATAGGTCGACTATCTGCTTTCTTCTGATAGTTCGAATATCTACTGATAGATCGACTATCTGTTTTCCCTTGGTAGTTCGACTATCTGCCTTGATAGTTCAACTATCTGATAGCTCGACTATCTGTTGATAGTTCGACTATCTATCGTTGTTGGGTAGTTCGACTATCTGTTGATAGTTCGACTACCTGTTCTGCGTTGATAGCTCGACTATCTGTTGATAGGTCGACTATCGGTTTTGCTTTGATAGTTCGACTGTCTGTTGATAGTTCGACTATCTGTTTCGCCTTGATAGTTCGACTATCTGTTGATAGGTCGACTATCTGATAGCTCGACTATCTTCTGATAGTTCGACTATCTGTTGTGATGGTTCGACTATCTCCTGTGATAGTTCGACTATCTGGATCGTTCAACTATCTGTCCGATAGTTCGACGATCTTCGTTCTTCGGTCGACGATCTCCGAGGGTCGTTCGACGTTTTCTGTCTGCCTTTTTATTTTGTATTTATTTATTATATTTAATTAATTAATACATTATCTGGCATATTATTTCAGTTGTTTTGTGATAATATTTCCAGGCAATATCTGCTCCATCCCTTTTGCCTGAGTAAAATCTTTTTAGATAAAGTTATTTGTCTTATTAGCTGACATTGTATTTTACTTTATCTGCTGTCAGTCCTTTATAGCCGTTAGACTGAAAAGTCTTTCTTCTGCTATAAAGAGTTTGTTTCTGATGTGACTTTATTTAGTACTTTATTATCAGATTGCTTCCTGCAGCTTCTTCGAAAGAGGTGTATTCCTTTTATAGAATGTTTTTGCTACAAAGATTGTTTGTCTTTTTGATATTTGCAGCCCAGGTCTCAAGTTTCAGAAGAAGACAAACAATTCAAATTGAAGAGAGCCGTTGCTTGTTAAGGAATCCTTTGGAGAAGGATTTCAGCTAGCTACCCAGTTATTCATTTAAGCATTCAAGCCTTCATCAAGATCAAGTTCACTGCTCTCAGCAATACTCATTCATCTGAGAAGTGTTAAGCTCTTCTGTTCTTCTTCAACCTGAGTTCTCCTATTCCAGGAAGTTTAGACTCAGAGTTCTTTTGAAGAAGAAGAAGAAGACAGCTGCTTGAAGATTTCTAATTTTATTATCTCCTTGTAGTTTTTCCTTCAGATCTTTCTGAAGAGTTTTCTGCACTGAAGCAAGACTTCACCTGGACATCTTTGAGCCAGGGGGAGCCTTGATTCTTTAGAGCTTTCTAGCTCAGTGCAAGTCTTTGTGCTTCTCTAATCTTTTGTAAAATAGAGAAGACATCTTAACCTTCTTTCCCCCTCCTGTATAGGGTTATTACTCCCTTCAAAAGTATCCCTTGGTGGCAGGGCACCTGATCAAAAACCTGTGTTCGGTTTTTAGACACCTGATCAAAAGTCTAAAGGGTTTCTGGATCTACCTGAAGTAGATCCTGTTGGTGGCAGGGCACCTGATCAAAAACCTGAGTGGATTCCTACCTTGTTGGTAGAAGAGTGGACGTACCCAAGTTATTTGGGGAACCACTATAAATTCCTTGTGTTGTCTGGATTGCCTTGTTTAATTCCTGCATTGTGGCTATGAATAGATATAACTAGGTTTGCTAGTTGCTGATTAGGTTTTTCATGCCTTAACTGTAATTACAGTTAGCTTGAGTTTGTGCACAACACTTGTGTTAGGCTATAGGGATAATTCTATATCTATAATCTTTTCATTCCGCATTTCACTCCAAGGGAGTTGGGTAGACTATTAAGTTTTGTCTAGTGCAAAATTTGATAACTCTATTCACCCCCCTCTAGAGTAGTATCTATCCCTTCACTTTCAAAAGTGATGATGAAAGTGGAGGTTTTTATTTATAAAAAGAAGAGTATTTTATTTTGTTAGAAACCGAGTTTTAACGAGAGGGAGGCAAGTGCACCTATCGCGTGTAGTACAGGATATTCCGGTGTGGAATATCGGGGTCGTATTGTTCTCGGGGCCGGCTTAGCTATATCTACTCTTTCCCTGAAATGCCTATTATTCTACCGATAATTTTTAGTTTGGTTTTATAAAAAGAAATGGCATAAAAAATATATATAATGCATAATAATAATTGAAAACATAAAATAAAGTGCGGAATGCCGATGACGAACTCAGCGCGACGATACAAAAAGAGAACTGAACTAAAATAACTTTTAATAAAAAGAGATCCTAATTTTCAAATTAATTAAGGCGGAGACTCGGCCGTGGAGGTTCCTTAGATATGAGCTCACCTTGGTCTAGGGATATCGCTCACCTGAACGCTAAGACTATTCGACCGATCGCTAGATCGACGAAGGATTCCTCTTAACGCCCGCATTACGCTAAGAACCCCGCTATTGGGTGGGGAACCCAATCCGGTAGAGTCGCACGCCTCCTCTCTCGAGGGTTAGCGCGGAGCTCTCTTTACCCAAGGGTGATCGGTCCATACGTGCGGCCTCTCGGCATTGCGTGTGGAAAACGGAAATAGAGCCCGCACATCGATATGCGGTCCTACGCGTCGTTAACCCGGGGCAAACCTTAAGAAATTTAATTAAATAGAAAACAGGACCTTTAATTATTTGAAGCTACTTTATCTGTCCCAAATGCTTTTCGATATTGAGGGCTAAGGGCGGTTAGCCACTCATCGGAATGGGGACACTTACGCTAGAAAGCAATAAAGAAAGTAGTAAGAAAGCAGTAAAGAAAGCTGAAAAATTGCAAGTCCTACTCAATCGAGTAGGACTGAAGAAAGCAATAAATGCGAATCCCGGCTCAAATGAGTGGGCGGGGGTAAATTAATCACATACACGCACACACTCTACGGAAATTAAAATCACACACACGCACTCTACAAAAAAGTAAACACACACATGCACTCTTAGTTTTCCTACTCAAGTGAGTAGGAAGAAAATGAAAGCATTAAAATGACGAGTCCTACTCAAACGAGTAGGCGGGAAATGAAAGCAGAGCGCCATTTAACTCTTAACGAGTAGGTGGAAATAAATGCATACGCACACACTCTATAGAAATTGAAATAAAACAATAAAATCTAACTCATACACGCACGCACACTTGCAAAAATAAGAAAAACAAAGTTACTGAAAAAATAAAACAAATGCATTTCTACCGCTAAAATGCGGTAGAAATGCATAAAAAGTGAAAATAAAAATTAACCGGACAAAAAGTTTTGAAAATTAAAACGAAAAGCTAAGTGCTCGGAAAATTAAAACGACTGCATTTCTACCGCTAGAATGCGGTAGAAATGCATAAAAAGTGAAAATAAAAATTAAACGGAGCGAAAAGTTTTGCAAATAAACACAAAATGGAAGTTGGCGAAAAATTAAAACAAGTACTTTTTCATTCTTATAACTTTATAGAAATGGATAAAAAGTGAAAATAAAACTAAAAAAGAACGAAAAGTTTTACGATCCTAAACAGTTCTAAGTTAAAGAAAATAAAAACAACACATTTTAGGCGTTTTTATAAAGTCTTTAAGAATGAAAATAGGATAAAAAAGAAAAGCTAAAGCAAAAGAAATGCGAAAAATGAAAATAAAACGGACATTACAACGGCTAGAAAGTGCGATAAAATCCTAAACTAAACGAGTTATAAAAGCTATAAAAAGATGAAAACATAAAAACACGAAAAAGATGAACAAAAAATTACTTAAGTTCGGACTTCCAAATGAGATTCATGCATTGCAAAGAGGGAAAAATTACATATTTTATTGAAATAAAAGAGATTACAACAAAGCTAAAATGAGAAAGCTAATACAAACTAAGAGAGAGAGGGGGAGAAATTCTCCTTACATAAGCATGAGAAGCCATTTGGGCAGCACCTAGCCTAAGGAATTTGGACCAAAAAGTGGACAAGAAAGGCTTCCTGGAAGCTTGTATTTATCGGCAAAATTTCGGGTGTAACACGCCCTAGATCACGGGCGTGACAGGGGGGCGTGTCACTACTATTCATGAGCTGATCGGGTGATTTGACTGGAGCTTTGACTTCGGCTGAAAATGTGGCGGTCACGCCCCAGGTCACGGGCGTGACATGTGTCAGTAACGGGCGTGTACAACCCCATATTCGCTGGGAGGGACCCAAAGGCTTCAACAGTCAGGATTGGGTTAGTCTCAGGCTAACCTCGGGTTAACCCTGAGGCATGCTTGTGGAGTTCTCGCCCTATAGGAGCTCTCGCCAAGGGCAGGCGAAAGCTGAGGGAACCAGGGCAGATGGTCGACCTCTCGGCAGGAGAGATCGTCGAACGACCGAAGCAGAGGGCCTGACCACGGAAGCTTCCGCCTTAGGGCTGGCTCCCGCCCAGGGGAGGCGAGAAGGCCCCAGGTAGGCCTTCGGTCGCGATAGTTTAAAGACCGTGAAGAGCGCAAACCTCCCTAGCAAGGGGTCTCGCCAAGGTTGGCCCGGGTGGGTGTCCAGCGAGAGCCTTCTCGGCCAGGGTTCTCGCCAAGTGGGCCCACGTGGTAGGGCCCGGCGCTCGTAAAGGGGATTAGTTTATAATATATATTATCCCGAGGTAAAATTACCCAAATGCCCTTGGAATGACAGCGGGATTTGGCTATTGGCAGACCCCTTAGGGGTATTTCAGTATTTTCAGGTCAAAGGAAGACTATAAAAAGACCCATAGGGGCTCTTTGGAAGGCAGGCTTATCATTTTTTCCTCCCACTCTAGTGCCTTCTGAAGAGCTCCCAGCCCAGCATTTGGCTTTGGAGGGGAATCTCTCAGAGATCTTCCGGGTGTGTGGTGGGACCTCCCAGCTGAGGCTTTGGGTCTGTGTTAGGGCCTTAGCAGCCTGTCAGGGGTCGAGGTTTGAGAGAAGTAGGCATTGACTACACTTTGGTTCGTGAACATTTGTTGAGGTTATTTTTGGCTTCAACAGTTCTGGTGCGGTGAGCGTGGAAGCAGCCGGTGTAAGAAAATCTCTAGTTAAGTCCCATGGCAGGAGGCGAAGGTGAAGGATCAGGTGCAGGAGGATCCCCCACCCGGGTGGACGAGGGGACGAAGAAAATGTTTGAGGACTTCAGGCGGGAAGTCATGCAGACGATCAACTTGGCCTTCTCGGCAAGGAATGAGTGGGAGACGCCGCAGGTTTCGGTGGAGGTGGTTCCGTTGCTAGGCGAGAACGCTCCAGGGCAGCGCCCCGGGAAGGAGGTCCCGGTGGAGGCAGGCGAGAGGGACGTAGCCGCGCGGGAGCTTTTCCCAGGCCAACGTCTCGAGAAGGAGCTTCCGGCGGATCTGGGCGAGAAGGAGGCAACGGTGCGGGAACTCTTCCCTGGGCATGGTCTCGCGGACCGGTCCAGCCAACCGAGGACGCGAGACGGGCCTTCTCGCCAGGCGGGAGGCGAGACCCCCTTTAGCGAGCTCATTGTCTCGGCTCCAGTGCCGGAGGGGTTCCGGGAGCCGGACATGACCTACTACACCGGGAAGGATGACCCGGTTCAGCACGTGCAATGGTTCGAGGACGTGGTGTCCATCAGGCAAATGTCGGATGCCTTCAAGTGTAGGCTTTTTGCCATCACTCTGAAAGAGAAGGCCAGGGACTGGTTCCACCAGTTGCCGGCGAGTTCCATCTACAGTTTCGAAGATCTGCGCAGAGGTTTCTTGCTGAGGTTCTCGACTTCAAAGAAGCGAAAGAAGGAGGCTGAATGCCTGTTTGCAGTGAGGCAAGGGCCGGAGGAGACGCTGGGTCATTATGTTGACCGGTTCCAAGAGGAGATTCTCCTGGTCCAGGAGGTCCCGGGGTACGCGCTGATGCTTTCCTTCACCCTGGGGCTGAGACCAGGGTTTTTCAGCATGGAGTTGAAGAGAGTGCCCCCTCTCTCTTTTGAGGAGCTCATGGAGAGGGCGGCAAAGGAGATAGACTTCGAGAGGGCAAACCCCGCGTTCGCAAGGAAGCTGGCCAGGTTGGCCGAGGACGACGTGAAGGAGCCGGTGGTGGGAGAGCAGAGAGAGTAGAGAGTGCAGAGGGAGCCGAGGGAAGATAGGAGAAGAGAAGAGCCCCGAGGGCAGGGGCAACAACATGGGGGGGCCAGGGAGCCAAACAACCGACTGGGTTGGAGGCCTCAGGAGGGTCGCCCCCAGGGCCAGGGAGGACTTCAGGGAAGAGATAACTTCCGGGAGCCCAGAAGGCTGGAGCAGGGAGGATGGCGACAAGGACCAAGGGGTCATTTCCCACCGCCGCAGGAGGCTATGGAGGTGGGAAGGGGAAGAGGAAGAAGATTTCGGGGAGCCGGAAGAAGGGGAGGAGGAGAAGGAAGAGGGGGCAGAGTGGGGTTGCCTTATTGTGACTTCCATCAGGAGGAAGGTCACGCAACGGCCACATGCCCAGAGTTTCTGGAGATTAGAGGGGCCAGAGGGGCCGGAAGGCAGGATCCGCCTGTAAGGATCGTTGAAGTACAGCGGGAAGAGGTGGAAGACAGATGTGAAGACAGGATTGACGTGGGGACCCGAGGAGGGATCGGAGTGATCCACGGGGGAGTAGGGATCGAGGCAACCCGCAAGGGGATCCTTCAAACCATGTTCCGCCGAGGGGTCGCCTCGACCTCCCAGGCTCCCCCCCCAGAGGAGAAGATCACTTTCTCATCCACGGATATGCCAGACTACGAGGATCCGTTCTGCGACGCGCTTGTGATCCAGACAGCGGTGGAGAACTACACCGTCTCCCGGATACTGGTGGATAATGGGAGCTCGGTGAATGTGATCTTCAAGAAGGCTTTCGATGAGATGAGGGTGGAAGGAAAAAGGGTCCTGGCTTCTGATGGACCGCTTTTTGGCTTCTCCGGCGAAAGGAAAGAGGTGGAAGGAGGAGTAGGCCTGCATGTAAGGCTTGGGGGCGTCTCACGGAACTGTCGGTTCGTAATCGTGGACGCCCCGAGTAGTTACAATGCCATCTTTGGGCGCCCCCTCATCAGCGCCTTTCGCTGTGTACCCTCCTCGTACCACCAATGCCTCAAGTTCAATAATGGAGGGGTGCAGGTTAGGATCTGGGGGGATCCGAAGATGGCAAGGCAATGCTATGTGACGGCGGTTAATACCGTATCGTGGATGGCGGAGGCAGAGGAGTTGGAGAAGGAGATGGCTGAGCAGGAAGGGGTTGAGAAAGGGGCGGTAAGCCTGGGAGAGGCGATGGAGATTGTTGAGGAGTTGGCAGAGGTGGAGGAGATCAGCCTAGAAGAGGCGAGAGGAGTGATGGATGAAGAAGAGCAGAGGCAGGAGGAGAGTCTGGAGGAGGCGATGGAAGTCGATGAGGTTGGGGGAGAGGAGCTCGAGTTTGAGCAGGAGGAGGCAAGGGTAAGTTGGGAGCGGTCGGGGCTGGAGCCGGCCGAAGAAGTGGTGGAGATGGAGGTGCTTACAAGAGCGGGGGAGGCGCAAAGGATTCGGATCAGCGGAGGCTTGAGCCTCGAGGATCAGGAGCGGATGCGAGCCTGCATCCAAAGCAACGTCGACATCTTCGCTTGGAGCGCGGCAGACATGCCGGGCATCGACGCGGACGTGGCCTGTCATCGCTTGAACCTGGATCCCAGAGCCCGCCCCATACGCCAAAATATGAGGGCCATCGCCACCAAGCTAGAAGCCCCCATCCGAGAGGAGGTCCAAAAGCTCCTGGACGCAGGCTTCATCTCAGAGATCCAGTATCCAGGCTGGATCTCCAATGTGGTAATGGTGAAGAAGGGAGGAGGAAAATGGCGCATGTGTGTTGATTTTTCGTTATTAAATAAATCATGTCCCAAGGATTGCTACCCCTTGCCTCGAATCGACGCGCTGGTTGACTCAGCCGTTGGTTTTTCTCTTATGAGCTTTTTAGATGCATTTTCAGGTTATCACCAGATCCGGATGCACCCTCCTGATGTCAAGGATGTTTCCTTCATCACGAGAGAGGGATGCTTCAGCTATAAGATGATGCCCTTCGGATTGAAGAACGCAGGGGCGACATACCAACGTATGATGGATCGAATCTTTCGAGATCAAAGGGGAAGGAACCTGGAGGTCTATGTGGATGACCTCATGGTCAAGAGCAAGTGTGTTGATTCCCACCTGCGAGACTTGGAGGAGACATTTGCCACCCTGCGAAGGTTCAAGATGAGGTTGAACCCCTTGAAGTGTGTCTTCGGGGCTAGTCGCGGGAAATTCCTCGGACACCTCTTGACTCCCGCGGGGGTAAAGCCTAACCCCGATAAGGTTCAGGCTATCCTAGACCTGGAATCGCCTCGCAGTGCCAAGGAGGTCCAGCGCTTAACCGGGAAGTTGGCCGGGCTGAGCAGGTTCCTCTCTCGGTCAGGGGATAGATGTTCCTCTTTCTTCAAGGTACTTCGTGGCAACCAAGCATTCGAATGGACGGCCGAGTGTGAAGAGGCTTTTCAGGGGCTGAAGAGGCAACTCTCCCAAGCTCCGTTACTTCAAAGCCCGAAGGAGGGGGAGGACCTAGCCTTGTATCTCGGAGTGGGAGGAGAGGCAGTGAGCTCCGTCTTTGTTAGGGAAGAGGGGAAGAAGCAATTACCCGTCTATTATGTAAGCCGAATCTTAAAAAAGGCGGAGATCCGATACCCCATCCTGGAGAAGCTAGCGTATGCTTTGGTCATCTCAGCTAGGAAGCTTCGCCCTTACTTTCAAGCACACTCGATTAGGGTGGTAACAGACCATCCCCTTCGCAAGGTCTTGGAGGGGGTGGAACATTCAGGAAGGTTGGCGAAGTGGTCCATCGAGCTAAGCGAGTTTGACATCTCTTTCGTCCCGAGGCTCTCCATCAAAGCCCAGGCCGTAGCGGATTTTCTGGCAGACTATGTTACCGAGGCCGAGACTGAAGAGCCAAGGCCGCAAGAAGCGTGGAAGATGGTGGTCGACGGGGCCTCAGGAAGGCACTCCCTGGGAGGAGGTGTGGTGTTGGTAAGCCCTCAGGGAGTTACCATCGAGCAAGCAGTGACTTTCCACTTCCCTGTAACCAACAACCAAGCAGAGTATGAGGCTGTGATCGCTGGCCTTCGCCTGGCAAAGGAGCTGGAAATCCAGGATGTGGAGGCCTTCACCGACTCGATGGTGGTAGCATCACAGATCCGAGGCGAGTTTGAGGCCCGGGAGCCGACTCTCGCGAGGTATCTATCTAAGGTAAGAGCCCTCATTGGGGGTTTTCGTTCATTCTCTATTCAACATGTCCCCAGGGAGGAAAGCGCGGCAGCTGATCGATTAGCGAAGTTCGGGCCTCGGGGAGGAGGTACCCTAACCGAACTGTTCCGACCAGCCATTGAAGAGGGGGAGTTGATGGAAGTGAATCGGCGGTCCTCATGGGTGGATCCGTTGGTGACTTTCCTGACCACGGGAGAACTGTCGGAAGAAGTTAAGGATGCAAAGAGCTTTAGGCACAAGGCGGCTCATTACCTGATGCTGGAGGGGAGCTTGCATCGGAAGATGCTGTCAGGGCTCCTCGCGAGATGCGTAACCGAGGAGGAAGTCCCGAGGATCCTGAAAGAGGTGCATTATGGAGAATGCGGCAGTCATTCAGGGGGAAGGACATTGGAAGCAAGTGTGGTAAGGCAGGGATATTTCTGGCGGACCTTAAGGAAGGATACAGCTGAATTCGCAAGGAGGTGTCAGAAGTGCCAAGTACACGCTCCTCTCCAGCTCTTGCCCGCCCAAAGGCTTCGAAGCATCACGGCGCCATGGCCCTTCGCCATTTGGGGAATGGATCTGGTTGGACCCTTTCCCCCAGCTAGCGGGCAGAGGAGGTTCCTCCTAGTTATGATTGATTACTTCTCCAAATGGCTGGAGATCAAGCCGTTAACCAAGGTAACCTCCCAGGTCATCAGAAACTTCGTTTGGGGGGAAATCATTTGCAGGCACGGATTGCCCCAAGCGATAGTGACGGACAACGGTCCTCAGTTTGCCAGCGAAGAATTCATTAGTTTCTGCACCCAATTGGGAATTGACCTCAGGTTCGCCTCTGTCCATCATCCACGGAGCAATGGCCAGGTGGAGGCGGCAAACAAAGTCATTGTCAACTTGCTCAAAAAGAAGGTGGAAAACCTGAAGGGTAGCTGGGTGGAACAGCTCCCTTCCGTCCTGTGGGCCTTGCGAACAACTCCGAACACGGCCACAGGAGAGACCCCCTTCAAGCTCTCTCATGGGTGTGAGGCCGTCCTCCCTGTGGAGTTCGAGGTTCGGTCCCCGAGGGTCGCGGCCGCAGCTGAGGGAAGCGAAGCTTGGAGGGTGGAGAATGAGGAAGGGTTGCGCCTCTCATTAGATATGGTGGAAGAACTGCGGGATGTTGCCGCTATCAGGCAAGAAGAAATAAAACGGCGAATGGCCCGGTACTTCGATAAGCACATCAGAGTCAAGCAATTCGCCGAGGGGGATCTAGTACTGAAAAAGGTCGACGCTGCGGGAAGGTCGGCCGCGGTTGGTAAGCTCAACCCTAGCTGGGAAGGGCCTTACATAGTAGAGAAGGCTCTGGTTAACGGAGGCTATTATCTCCAGGATGCGGAGGGAAGGACCTTGAGTCACACCTGGAATGGTGATGACCTGAAGCGCTTCTACCCGTAGGAGGGAAAGAAGGATTGTAATATTGTAAACAACTATTGCATTTTCAATAAGTTATTTCAGAATGTTGACTATCGCTGAGTGAGCTATCTTTACGTTTTTGTTTTAACTGACTATGACTCCTCGTCTCAGTGATAGGATAGGCCTGGTTGAAGGAATCTTCATCAACACCCCGAGCTCGGCTCGGCCCCAGGTAGACCCGCTGCGCAGGCTCTCATCAAGCTGGCAGGTCCGAAGGCTCGCCTGTGGGGGAAAGGTTGGCTCTTGTGATACTTTGTTCTTAGCCACTTCTACGACACCCCGAGCTCGGCTCGGCCCCAGGTAGACCCGCTGCACAGGCTCTCATCAAGCTGGCAGGTCCGAAGGCTCGCCTGTGGGGGAAAGGTTGGCTCTTGTGATACTTTGTTCTTAGCCACTTCTACGACACCCCGAGCTCGGCTCGGCCCCAGGTAGACCCGCTGCGCAGGCTCTCATCTAGCTGGCAGGTCCGAAGGCTCGCCTTTGGGGGAAAGGTTGGCTCTTGTGATACTTTGTTCTTAGCCACTTCTACGACACCCCGAGCTCGGCTCGGCCCCAGGTAGACCCGCTGCGCAGGCTCTCATCAAGCTGGCAGGTCCGAAGGCTCGCCTGTGGGGGAAAGGTTGGCTCTTGTGATACTTTGTTCTTAGCCACTTCTACGACACCCCGAGCTCGGCTCGGCCCCTGGTAGACCCGCTGCGCAGGCTCTCATCAAGCTGGCAGGTCCGAAGGCTCGCCTGTGGGGGAAAGGTTGGCTCTTGTGATACTTTGTTCTTAGCCACTTCTACGACACCCCGAGCTCGGCTCGGCCCCAGGTAGACCCGCTGCGCAGGCTCTCATCAAGCTGGCAGGTCCGAAGGCTCGCCTGTGGGGGAAAGGTTGGCTCTTGTGATACTTTGTTCTTAGCCACTTCTACGACACCCCGAGCTCGGCTCGGCCCCAGGTAGACCCGCTGCGCAGGCTCTCATCTAGCTGGCAGGTCCGAAGGCTCGCCTGTGGGGGAAAGGTTGGCTCTTGTGATACTTTGTTCTTAGCCACTTCTACGACACCCCGAGCTCGGCTCGGCCCCAGGTAGACCCGCTGCGCAGGCTCTCATCAAGCTGGCAGGTCCGAAGGCTCGCCTGTGGGGGAAAGGTTGGCTCTTGTGATACTTTGTTCTTAGCCACTTCTACGACACCCCGAGCTCGGCTCGGCCCCAGGTAGACCCGCTGCGCAGGCTCTCATCAAGCTGGCAGGTCCGAAGGCTCGCCTGTGGGGGAAAGGTTGGCTCTTGTGATACTTTGTTCTTAGCCACTTCTACGACACCCCGAGCTCGGCTCGGCCCCAGGTAGACCCGCTGCGCAGGCTCTCATCTAGCTGGCAGGTCCGAAGGCTCGCCTGTGGGGGAAAGGTTGGCTCTTGTGATACTTTGTTCTTAGCCACTTCTACGACACCCCGAGCTCGGCTCGGCCCCAGGTAGACCCGCTGCGCAGGCTCTCATCAAGCTGGCAGGTCCGAAGGCTCGCCTGTGGGGGAAAGGTTGGCTCTTGTAATACTTTGTTCTTAGCCACTTCTACGACACCCCGAGCTCGGCTCGGCCCCAGGTAGACCCGCTGCGCAGGCTCTCATCAAGCTGGCAGGTCCGAAGGCTCGCCTGTGGGGGAAAGGTTGGCTCTTGTGATACTTTGTTCTTAGCCACTTCTACGACACCCCGAGCTCGGCTCGGCCCCAGGTAGACCCGCTGCGCAGGCTCTCATCAAGCTGGCAGGTCCGAAGGCTCGCCTGTGGGGGAAAGGTTGGCTCTTGTGATACTTTGTTCTTAGCCACTTCTACGACACCCCGAGCTCGGCTCGGCCCCAGGTAGACCCGCTGCGCAGGCTCTCATCAAGCTGGCAGGTCCGAAGGCTCGCCTGTGGGGGAAAGGTTGGCTCTTGTAATAAAGGTTGGCTCTTGTAATACTTTGTTCTTAGCCACTTCTACGACACACCGAGCTCGGCTCGGCCCCAGGTAGACCCGCTGCGCAGGCTCTCATCAAGCTGGCAGGTCCGAAGGCTCGCCTGCGGGGGATAGGTGGAGTCCTTGACTTTTTGATCCTTGGTTCTTAGTTGGTAGTTACTACATTACAACGAGCTCGGCTCGAACCCCGGTAGACCCGCTGCGCAGGCTCCCATATAAGCTAGCAGGTCCGACGGCTCGCCGGTGGGGTAGGGGTTTAATTGGTTGGAAATGTAACATCCCATTTTCAAATTGGACCCCCCCTAGGAGTGACTTGAGCATGACTAGGTCCTATGAGTTAACCTAGGTGAGCCCAGGAGACCAAGTGACCTAAAAACCTAGTTGAGACTCACTTGGTCTGCAAATAGCAATTTTCAAAACTCTGATTTTGGGTGGCCTAGTAGGTTCATTTTGACTCTAAAAATCCCCTTAGACCTAATGTGGGCTCAATAAGTCACCAAGGACCCCTTGGGGTCAACCCAAATGGTCATGTTGACCAAAGTCAACTCTAGCACTAAAATGGTCAAAGTGCCCTTACTAAGGGGCAAGTGACCTCCAAGATGCCCTAACAACCCTACCCACCCCTACCTAGACTTTAGGGGAGGCTAATAGGTCACCAAGGACCCATTGGTGGTGACCCAAAAGGCCAATTTGACCAAGGTCAACCCTAGGCTAGGTTAGGTCAAATCTAGCTCAAATGGGCTAACTCAAGCTTGGACCCATTAGCCCTTTGGGCTAACCTCCTCTTAGACCATGCTTAATCAGATTAGTGGGCTGACATGGGGTTAACAATTTGATAAAAATCGGCCAAGGTGACTAGGAGAGAGAAAACTCAAAAATGGGTTAATGGAGGAGAGAGAAAGAGGAGGAGGAAATGGCATTCAAGGCTAGGGAGGCCAAGGGCCTCCACTAATGGCTGGATTCAACTCCTCTGGGGAAGAGGAGGAGTTTCCAGCCGTTTCCCGGCCTTCCCAAGTCAGTTTCACCCCTCCCCATGCATGGCCGAAAACCCCCCTTCATGGCCATCAATGGCTTTGAAGAGAGACCCCTCCCCTCCCCATTCTCTTCCATTAAAAAGCATCCCCAGGTCCAGAGGAGTCGTTTACAATCTTCCCCCATCAATTTTCTTCAACTTCACAGTGTAAACGCAGAACTCCGGCGATCTCCTCCACCACATGGCATCCCGGCGATCGGCGCGCATCCAAGCCACAAGAGAGGTCCTCCTCCTCCTCTTTACTCATGTGTAGATCTTAGGAATCCATTAGAACAAGAATCGGGCTCAATTGAGCCCGATCCATAGTTTTGATTTTCACGGTTTTTGCCAAAAAAATGGCTTGCGGGATCGCCGGAAAAAGCCTCTCCGGCGGCTGTGCCGCCGGCTAGGGGTAGCCCCCACCTCCCCGAAGGTGGTGGTGGTGGTGGTCGGCCGGGGAGGTGGCCGGGTGGCCGGGAAAACCTCCCGCAATATCACCCAGGTCGGGTGAATCCCCACCCTTGGCTGGAGGTAGGAGATGAATGGATGCCATCCAAATCGCTTCAAGATCCGTGCAAACAGTAAAAATCATGATAGTATAGTTTGGATATATTATTTGCATTTCTGTCACAGTTTTACCTCTTAATGTTTGTATTTATTAAAAATACCTAGAGCCCTCTACAGAAAAAGTAGTGAACATGAAAGTTGTAGCCCTTTGAGTCTACGTTATGTTAAAATTTATTTCACCCAATTTGGATAACTGTGCTGACCTCAGCACTCAGTTTGGTGGAAGGTGTCCTTAGGCTAGGTCAGACACCATTTTGGTTGCCCACATCAAACCAGACCTCCAAATGACTTAAAATTTTATGTAGGGGTCATTCTTACCTACACCTATGACATATCTAAAAATGGTAATTTTTGGATAACATTTTTCTATAGTTTTTGTTAAAATTTAATAATCATATCTTAGAGTGATTAAGGGGTCTAATGACCTCCAAATCCCCCAAAATTTTGGTGGAAGGTCCTTAGGGACCTAGGGAAGCTCTGTATAAAGTTTCATTTAATTTGGAGATGTTTTGGGTGGGTAATTACCCAATCCTAGGTTAGCCCATTAAGGGGCAAATAGGTCAAAAGTGCACTTAGTGATTTTAGTTGACCAAACTCCCTCACCAGAGGCTGAAACTTGGTCCACTGGTTTGTAATGGGCTTTAACACTCCCTTATGGTGTATGGAGTGGTTTGGGGTGAGTATGCCCTAGGACCCAAGTCCAAACCCCTAGGTTGGACTTTGGGGGCTTGTGAAGGGCATGGGGTCAAATGACCTTGAATGGAAGTGATTTTTGGTGGAGAGGAGACTAGTGAGGTTAGAACCCCCTGACCAAAGTCTTGGAAGATTTGGAGAGGGTTACCCTCCCTTAAACCCTAACCCTAGTTTAGGACACCTCCTTTGTTAAGGTAAAATAGGTCACCAAAACTTGCCTAAAGGCCATGAAACTTGGGTAGTGTACTTCTTGGGTTTAGGGAAGTCTCTGGGAAATAATATTGAGAGCCTTGGAATTCAATACATGATAGTTCCTTCATAACTCACAAAAATAGGCTTTTGGGTATTTTAATTAATTTGATTTCTCTGGTTGATTAATGGATATGAAATTTTGGCAGAGAGCTTTTTAGATTCTTATACATATGCTTGAATTTTGCTGGAATTATTAACTGATTATTTTAAGTACTTCATTCACAAGCCATTGATTTTCTAAAGATAGTCAAATAATTATTATGGGTGGTTCCTTCACTGAAATCTGGTGTAACTTAGGCAAATGAGTTTTTATGACCTCTTACATCTCTGGTAATTATTGTAGAATTTTTGGATCTATAATCATAGGGGTTGATTCACATGGCTTGCAATTTGTAGAATTTATAAATGATTTTTAAATAATATTTTTAGGCCTTGTAAAATTATAATTTTTGGTCAGTGAACATTTATGGACATTGTAGAGCCCTGGTAACTTTCTTATAATTTTATGATGAATGAATGTAGTACCTCATGCTCAAAATCACTCATGGCTTTAATTTCTGGATAATTAAATAAATATTAAATTATTCAGGAAAAATTTGGAAGTGCTGGATTTAAATTATAAAAGTCATGATAGGCCCTTAGTAATTATCTTAGGGTGTTTGGATGAGAAATTGATGCACTTCCTATCATACTTGTTGATTAGCTCAACTTGGTCTGCATATAGTGAAATCATAGAAATTGTAATACCATGGTCATAGGGCGACAAATCATGTGTAAATGCCGTGGCAAGATGATTCGGAGGTTATCAATGAAATTGGGTATGGGATAGTGGTTAGGTTAACTAGGGATGGGTGGAGCTCGGGTTCGACGGAACATCGTCTTTCCTGGGAGCGGGTGAAGGAGTTAAAACACATTAGGGTTAGAACCAGAGTAACATTAAGGGTTTGGGAACGGGGTATTAACCAACAATAATAAGTGCCTTGCGAACGGGAACTTCGGGCCGTAATGCACCGTCTTGGTTCCTAGTGCCCCTTGAGAGCCCTTCACGGGGTATGCCGGGGGCAGTCCTGGGCTAACGTAAATCGTAAAACAAACGGAAGAGTAATTAGCCTAATAGGGATTCACATTGCACACACTCATTAGTTAGGGTTGGAATGGTTAAGTCGTCCCGAGGTGTTCAAGGGGACGCCGTCCCTTGGTGTTCTAAGGGATGAAGTCTGGAGATGAGCCGGACAGTTTAGTCCGGGGAAGTTGGTCTCGGATGTGGTTTATACGGACGGTTTAGTCCGGGAGTTTGACACTTTAAAATTGTTATATATTAAACGGATGCATGTGCATAAAAATAGAAAGATTAAGGTGGTGGGTTTTCGATATCGGGGAGTTTGATTGCACCGACATCGATATCGTTGACTCGGCAAGGTGACTAGCACTTAGCCAAGGTTAAGTCCGGCGGACCAGTCGGCAAGAGTACGCAGGAGTCCGCCTCGTGCACCAGGCGTTGAGGGCGTACGATAGGTCAGACCAGTAGTGCTTTTACTGGTTTTGAGGTGGGCGAGGCCCAACCCACCGCTTCCGTCTGCCACTACGGGAGTATCCTGGGAGTTATCTCCAGAAAGGGGGAACTAAAGGTTTGTGTACACAAAGTTGGGTGAGTGAGTTGCACTGCATGACATAACATACCCACCATATAGCTGCATATCATAATCATTCATAACAATCTTGACACCTAAAGTATAAGTGGAATGGGACGCTTATACTTTAGGACTTGCAAAACGACCCCTTGGTCTATAAGCTTGTGTGGGCAAGTTTATAAATCAAAGGTTAATTTCAACATATATATATGCTGCTGTTTGATAACCGACACCCCAACGTATAAGTGGTATGGGACACTTTATACGATGGGAGCCTTGCAAAAGATCCCTTGGCTTATGTGTACTCACATAAGTGAAGGTTTAAATTACCTTACTTATTTTCCTTCTTGTTTGACCTATTACAACACTTAAGATTTATATTGCTCCCCTGTTATAACTTGCTAGTTAGGTCCACCGTCATCTGCTTTTGACTACTCTCCACTTTCATGTCCTCCCCTTTCTTCCTCTCCGCCCGGTGCCTTAGAGCGTGGGGGAAGGGGTGGGGGATGATAGGACTTAGTCTTTTAGACTAACGGTTTTCGAACCATATCATTTTAGGGGATCGCGGAGCCCAGCATGGAGGGGCAGCCCAGGAGGCCGGTACGCTTGGAGATGGGACAGTCTAGCACGGGAGTCCAGACTACGGGGACTGTGAGTCCCGGCCCTTTAGTAGAGATTTAGTTTTGTTTCCGCATTGAGTGATTTTGTAGTGAGGACTTGATGTACCGGGCATGAGCCCTTTTATTTCTAGACTATTTATACTCTGATGATTTTCTGTGGACACTCCCTTCGTGGAGTTTTATTTTATGTGATATTCTCTTTTGGTGGACTTGCTTCTCTCTTGCTTGCTACTTATTGTGATCGAAAAGGCCGGCAGAATCGGCGCGTTGTAGTGGCGACCTTCCCGGGTGCGAAGGTGTCACCGCAAAGCGGCGGTTCTGGGCATAAGACCCCGGGTTTTCAAAAAAAAAAAAAGGGGTCTTACAGGAAAAATACGAGGGAAGGGCCCTGACCCAGACTGAAGGCAAGGCCCTAAAGGTCTCGGCCAGTAAGGGTCTCGCCCCAAAGGCCTCGGCCAGTAAGGGTCTCGGCTCAAAGGTCGCGGCCAGTAAAGGTCTCGGTCGAAGGGGGGGGGTTCTCGCAAAAGGAGGCTCCCGGCAGACCTGGGCAGGACGACTTAATCAACGGCGCAAGGTTCCCGCCTAACTGATATCTAAGGAAGGTCACCCTAAAGAGACTAAGGGTCTCGGCGGGAGCTCGCGCGGAAGCAGTTCGGCAGAGTAATATACGTTTAAAACACAATGACAGTGAAAAATGAAACATTACTTTATAAAGTTAATTACAGAAGTGAGGAGCTTCTCGCTCATTACAAAAGGGTATTCAAAATAAAAGACACCTTAAGGGGACGCGCTGTAATCCCCACTGGTGCTCTCGCTGGAGTCATCGCCAGAGCCCTCTTCGGATGTCTCGCCAACGGCGGTAGAAGACCTCGGGGCGTCTGAGAGAGGCGAGTCCGGCGCGCCCGGGGGTTTGGGAACTGGGTCGTAGAGCCAAGGGAGAAGTTGGCGAGCGTCGATGGTCGCGCCGTCCTCCCAGAGCAGCTCGACGTCTCGCAGCGTCTCGAGCGTCAGCTTGACGGTCGCCTGAGCGTTGGCTTGAAGCAGCATGTCCACGTCATACTCCGAGAGGTAACGACTCCGCAGCCTCGCATCTAGCTCCGGAGGCGGGACCTTCGCCAGCTCTGCGCGGAGCTGTTCCCTCAGGAGGACGCTCTCGCAGCGCGCGTTGGCCAGCTCTGCGCGAAGCTCCCTGACTTGGGCAGAATCCTGCAAAAGGATTAAAAGAATTCAGTCTAGACACATTACACAGTGGTAACTTCGGGGGAACGGGGGCAAGGGTTCAGGAGGATCTCGCCTACCTTGGTCGCGGGGCGCAGAGACAGCGCCAGTCTAGCATCCGCGAGCTCCTGTTGAGCTCTCGCGAGTTCTTCTTCCGCGGCGTGCGCGCGAGCCACCGCGTCCTCCCTCGCCTTGCGCATATCAGTGAAGTTCTTGTCAATGGTGATACTTCGACGCGCACACATATGCGTGAGCTCGAACGCGCGCAATAGGGCCCGGGTGGCGTCGAAGGCTAGAAGGCGGGTGGACATCTGGTCAAACACGCCGGCATCCTCCCGGCTGTAGAGACCATACCCAAGCGAGAAGGCCTCGCCGGTCACATTCTCCCCCTCCGCCCATCTGGGAAGGAGGGTCGAAACCCTGATCGAGTTTGACTCAGGGTCCCATTCCATCTGAGGCTTCCCCTCCGAGTCGGCGTATCTAACGCCAAAGCCAAAGTTCCGGTGCCCTCTCGGCACCTCCGGGGGCGGGACGCTGGCGGAGGTTTCGGCGGCGACCACTTCTCCACCAGCCTCGCTTGCGGCCGATATATTCCTGGCGGAAGCCTCGACACGGCTCTTGGCGGCGGCATCCATCTCGCTGGCCATCTGAAGGATCGCTTCAAAGGACCTGCCCTCGGGAGGAGGTTGGACGGGCGAGACCGCCAACGATTTTCCCTTCTCGGCGGCAGAAGGCTTGGGCCTCTTCAGCGCGCGGAGAGGAGGAAGGGTGGCCTTTCGCTTCTTGGCCGGTGGCGGCATGGAAGGAGCTGGATCTTCTCGGCAGGCGCTGGCGCTAGCTTCCGCGAGCGCAAGGGAGCCTCTCGCCGCCAGACCCTCAACACCCCGGCCTTCAGCGAAGGGTTGGCGCAGAGGGACCTCCCGCTCTCCTGCAAAGTTAAAACGCTTTAGCACTTCAGCGCAAGAAAATCTTTGATAAAAAAGGGAATCTGAGGCGAGACCGTACCTTCGCCCGAGTGAACAAGTGGGAGGGAGTCGACGTCCCGCCGAAGATAGGGGACGTCGAACTCCTTGGTCCCGAAGAATTCCAGGATTGCGCTCTCGCGCTATCCCAGAGCGGGCGGCTTGTAGGCAGCGTCTTCATACTGGACGGGCTGAAGCAGGACGTTGCCGAAGTCCCCGCTGACGTAAACGAACTTCTCGCCCCAATGGTGGTGCTTGTTGGCGAGACCGGTAACCTCGAGCTGTTGTCCAGAGAAGAAAACTACCCCCCCCCTTGGCACGGAAGTTGAATAGCTTCCGGAAGATGGGCAGGCTAAACTCGATCCTCTCGGATCGCATATAGCATATGAATGCTATAAGTATCGCGACTGAGTTCGGGTTTAGCTGGGCGGGAACCACCCCATAATAGCGGAGAGCTAGCCGAACCTCCGGCCAAAGGGGGAGGCGGAAGCCCACCTCGAAATGCTCGAGGGGGATGGCAAGCTCTCCCGCCCCGGGAGTATTCACCCTATCGTGATTCCCCGGGTTCCGCGCCGAGAAGCCGGCAGGAACGTAGCGGTCGACGATCATGTTGTATTCGTCGAGGGTGAGCTTGCAGGAAGGGAAGAGGTGTTTCTGGAAGGCTTCCGCACAATGGGCGCGACCCTTGTTCTCGCCAGGCATGGCTAGTTCGTGAGTAAGAGCGAGAGCTGGAGGGGGGTCGAAGCGAAAGCAGGAACGCGAGAGCACGGAGGGAAGGCTGAGGTTCCGGATCGAAGAAGTAAATGCGGTTGGTAGACTTCTCTATTTATAGGGAATCGTAATCATCATGAGTTCATCCGGCAGAGAGAGAAAGTGACAGCGGAGTACAGCTGTCAGAATCCGGGCTAACGACGCCTCGGTTCTCCCCCTCAAGATGACAGCGGTCAACGGTCGCTTCGGGTTTCGACGCGACTACCTGGATTGGCGCAAGCCTCCTAGATTGGCGCAAGCCTCCTAGACCGGCGCAAGCCTCCTAGGTTAACGCAAACCTCCTAGATCAGCACAAGCATCCTAGATTGGTGTAAGCGTCTTAATTAAAAAGCCTCGCAGAGCGATAAAAAGAAAAAGGAAAAGAGAGACATGAGTAGAAGCGGGATTCTCGCTAGCGCAAGCTGGATAAAACTTAATTAGTAATAATGTTTATTACTGACATTGAAAAAGAAAAAAAAGAAGAAAAAAGAGATACATTGAGATTCAGAGCGTGAAGGCTAGTAGGGCTTCCAGCTCCATCGTCCCCGTTCTCGCCGCCTAGTTCTTGGGGGCGCCAACGGGTTGAAGTAAGACGATAGCGTGGTACACCCAAGGTTGATCCGCCTGGCGTAATCCCGGATCTGCGAGATGCACCTCCCTGGAGAAGACTCGGCGGAAGGCCCGCGCGGGCAATCAGTCTCGCCCAAGAAGAAATCCCGCTCCAGAGCCTCCAGCCTTTGCTCCACAGATTCGCGGAATGCTTTCGCCGCGGCAGTATGGGCACGGTCTCGCCGGACAAGCTTGGCCAGGATGACCGAGATCTTCCTCCGTCTCCCCTTCGCGCTCCCAGCACTGTTCAGGGTTTCCTCTATCTCGCCAGACGAAGGGAGGGGGGACTCTTCATCCTCTTCTTCCTCGTCTTCTTCTTCCTCTTCTTCTCCTTCCTCGTTGACTCCCGACCGCAAGCCAGGATCACCTGCGGAAGAAACACACGAGAATTTTGGTCAAGGCATGACAATCGACAGTCCAGAAAAGTTTTCGCATACCTGCGGCTGGGCGAGAACCGTCAACCAAAGTTGGACGAGAAGGCCCGGCCCCTCCGTTGGTTCCATAAAGGAGGTGAAGAGGCTTGCCCAGCCCCGGGCGGAAGGGCTCGCGCACGATGATCCCAGCCTGGCCGGAAGCATGAGGGGAGTTGTCTTCTCTCAAGGGACGATCAGCATCCTTGAGAGTAGCGGAAGGTTCAGAAGCCGCCCCTCCCGCCTGCAGGATAGGATTGGCCACCGCGGGAGGCACTTCGACGGTTCTCGCTTCATCTTCCCGGGTGGTTAGACCCGGGTCGGCGGGAGCTGGCACTGCGAGAAGACGGTTCAGAAAAGAAAGGGTCGGGTTGAAATATTGACAAGGGAAAATGTACCTATCGTTCCGGTCTCGGCTGGAGGAATCCTCTCCGAGACCCGTGTTTGGTCCTCTGGGGGATGAGCGGGTAGGTTCGAAGAGCTGGGCGGAATTTCGGCGTCATTATTGGGAGCGGACTCCTGCGAAAGCATACTTTAATCATCGAATCTAATGCACAGTCAGCTCGGTAGACACGGGCGAAAGGCTTACCTTCTGTGGGGAAGGATCTCCCGCAGGATTGGGAGTGGGGGAAGGAGGATCCCTGTTCTCGCGAGAAAGGTCCCGCCGGACCGCCTTCGCCCTTTTCTTTTCCTTCTTCTTCAGCTCCGAAGGCCCGGCGGTTGAAGTCTTTTTCGCTAACCATGGAGCCACCGCCGCACAGTTAGCCAAGGCCCGCGCTTGGGCAGCGGCTAATCGGTCTTGGAGGTCTTGCGGAAGCGGTTTGGCAGCACGTTTGGGATGCATGGTAAGCTCGCGCAAAGGTCCCAAGGGGCGAGAGCTCAGTCGTAAAAACAGTATTTCAAGGGCGAGGCATATGGTCGCCTATCGGTGCATATTTATAGCCGCAGTAGGACCCACCAAAAGATTCCCCTGGTTAGTTGGCACGTGTCCAGCAAATATTTCGGGGGTTGGACTTGTCTTGTCGAGCGCAGGGCTAGCTCGAAAAGAGCGGGGATTGTGTACAACCCCATATTCGCTGGGAGGGACCCAAAGGCTTCAACAGTCAGGATTGGGTTAGTCTCAGGCTAACCTCGGGTTAACCCTGAGGCATGCTTGTGGAGTTCTCGCCCTATAGGAGCTCTCGCCAAGGGCAGGCGAAAGCTGAGGGAACCAGGGCAGATGGTCGACCTCTCGGCAGGAGAGATCGTCGAACGACCGAAGCAGAGGGCCTGACCACGGAAGCTTCCGCCTTAGGGCTGGCTCCCGCCCAGGGGAGGCGAGAAGGCCCCAGGTAGGCCTTCGGTCGCGATAGTTTAAAGACCGTGAAGAGCGCGAACCTCCCTGGCAAGGGGTCTCGCCAAGGTTGGCCCGGGTGGGGGTCCAGCGAGAGCCTTCTCGGCCAGGGTTCTCGCCAAGTGGGCCCACGTGGTAGGGCCCGACGCTCGTAAAGGGGATTAGTTTATAACGTATATTATCCCGAGGTAAAATTACCCAAATGCCCTTGGAATGACAGCGGGATTTGGCTATTGGCAGACCCCTCAGGGGTATTTCAGTATTTTCAGGTCAAAGGAAGACTATAAAAAGACTCATAGGGGCTCTTTGGAAGGCAGGCTTATCATTTTTTCCTCCCACTCTAGTGCCTTCTGAAGAGCTCCCAGCCCAGCATTTGGCTTTGGAGGGGAATCTCTCAGAGATCTTCCGGGTGTGTGGTGGGACCTCCCAGCTGAGGCTTTGGGTCTGTGTTAGGGCCTTAGCAGCCTGTCAGGGGTCGAGGTTTGAGAGAAGTAGGCATTGACTGCACTTTGGTTCGTGAACATTTGTTGAGGTTATTTTTGGCTTCAACAGGGCGTGACTAGGGCGTGACGGGGAGCTGGATCTGGGGATTTGACTGGAGCTTTGACTTCGGGGCGGTCGACGTGGCGGACACGGGCGTGACACAAACATCACGGGCGTGTAAAGGGGGCATGACACGGACAGCTGGCAGCTCGATGTCGGCAGCGTTGATAGTTGACGAAGAGTTGAGTGCCGACATCGACACGGGCGTGACAGGCTTTGACACAGGCGTGACTGATGGTATTGAGCGAGGAACAGTGAAATTGTTGATTGTTGACTGGCTGATGGCGTTGAGAGCCTAACACGCCCGTGACGGGGGGTGACACGGGCGTGACAAGGCCGAAAAAATATTTTTCTGAAAAAATTCAGAAAACAAAAAAAACTAAGTTAGAAATAAAAAATTAAAAAAAAGAAACAATTTATTAAATAAAACAAACTAAAAAAATATTAAAATAAACAAAAATGACTTAAATAAAATACGAAAATATGAGTATATTTACAACTCATCAGTGGGCAATGACAAACAATCTTGACCCGAGAAGGACACGGCCTGCGACACGGCACAAGACACGCCCGTGTCACAAGTGACACGCCCATGTCTGTGCCTGTGTCATGGCCCGTGTGCACCTCACTCGACGAGTGACTGACACGCCCTGGGACACGCCCATGTCCCAGGCCATGTTCAGCCTCTCGACGATTGTCGACTCCAAAATCGACGACCGCGCGGCCATCACTGAACCCGAGCACGACATGCCCTGGGACACGCCCGTGACCCAGGCCGTGTCACCCCTGCCAAAACACATATTTGGCTCAAAACATCCCCCGTCACCCTATTAAGTTTTGGGGCGTTACAACTCTCTCCCTCTTAAAAGAATTTCGCCCACGAAATTACTAAAGGAAAGAAAACGAAAAACTTTAAGCGGTACCTTAGTGGAATAACTCCGGGTACTCCTCCAGCATAGTTTGCTCCCGTTCCCAAGAGAGTTCCTCCCGACCGCAATTGTCCCACTGGACCTTGACCATCCGGATCTCCTTGTTACGGAGCCTCTTGACCTCAGAGTCTTCGATACGAACGGGCTTGACCCTAGTCGTCAACCCTTCGTCCACCGACACTTGATCAACTATGATCACCTGCAAAGGCTCTTGCACCGCCTTCTGCAATACAGAGATGTGGAACACATCGTGTAGCCCACTTAACTCCTCCGATAGCCTCAAACGGTATGCCGCTTCGCCGACCCGCTCCAGAATCTCAAAGGGTCCAAGGTATCTTGGGCTCAGCTTCTTCAAGCATCTCACCCGCGAAACACCCTTGAACAGCTTTATCTTCAAGTACACCCAATCGCCTACCGCGAACTCCACGTTCTGGTGCTTGCCATTGTAATACTTAGCCTGCCTGTCCTGAGTGATCAACAAGCTCTCTCGAATGATCCGCACCAAAGAAGTAGCACTCTCCACCTCCTGCTTCTTGTACAACCTTGCCTCACCCGTTTCCAACCACGATAACGGCGTGCGACACTTTCTACCATGCAGGGCCTCAAAGGGCGCCATTTGGATACTCTCTTGGTAGCTGTTGTTGTACGCGAACTCCACCAAATATAGGTGGTCCTCCCAATGCTTCCCGAAGTCTAGAACACACATGCGTAGCATGTCCTCCATCGTTCTATTGACTCTCTCGGTCTGTCCATCCGTCTGCGGATGGAAGGCTGTGCTGAACTTCAACTTTGTCCCCAGCATCTCCTGCACTAACCTCCAATCATTTGATGTGAAACGCCCATCGTGATCACTCACAATGCTACGGGGCACACCGTGCAGTCTAACTATATTTTCCACATAAAGCTTTGCCAACTTATCCACCGAGTCATCCTTCCAATGCGGAATAAAGTGCGACACTTTAGTTAGCCGGTCTACGATCACCCAGATGGCGTCATTCCCCTTCTGCGACCTTGGCAAACCATGCACAAAGTCCATCAATATGTCGTCGAACTTCCACTCCGGTATAGGCAAGGACTTCAAGAATCCTCCCGGCTTTTGGCACTCCGCCTTCACTAAGGCACACGTTTGGCACTTAGACACAAACAACGCTACGTATTTCTTGAGCCCCGGCAACCAAAACAGCTTCTTGAGGTCACGGTACATCTTTGTGCTCCCTGGGTGGATTGAGTACTTGGTATGATGAGCCTCGTACATCAACTCCGCCCGTAGGTTACCCCGTCTTGGGACGCACAACCGACGGTCCTTCCTTAACAACCCATCTTCCACCGAGAACTGGGAATTTGACCCATCTAATGCTACCTCCATAAGCTCCTTCATGGAGTCATCTAACTCCAATGCCTGCCGTACCCGGTCAGCCAGGTCATACTGAACCTCTGTCCTGTTCAACATTGCTTTGGCGCTTATCTGCTTGTCAATGCAACAGATCTCAAGCTCCTCCAACTCCCGTATTAGCCGATGATCATGCACCGACAACCAGTTGGCTTGGGCAGGAGCCCTGCGACTCAACGCATCAGCAACCGCATTACCCTTCCTGGGTACATAATGAATCTTGAAGGTGTAGTCCACCAGGAACTCCATCCACCTCCTCTGCCTCATGTTAAGATCCTTCTGATCCAACATGTACTTCAGGCTCTTGTGATCGGTATAAATATCGACCCTTACGCCGTATAGGTAGTTCCTCCACAGCTTAAGTGCAAATATCACGATCGCCAACTCAAAGTCGTGGACCGGATAGTTCCTTTCATGCACTTTTAGCTTACGCGATCCATAAGCTATCACGCTCCCATTCTGCAACAGCACGCAGCCCAAACCACTACCCGAGGCATCACTATAAATCTAGAAGCCCTCGGTCCCACTCGGCGAACTAAGCACTGGCGCCGTGGTCAACCGTCTCTTCAGCTCCTCAAAAGCTTACACGCACTCCTGCGTCCACAAGAATCTCTGATCTTTCCTTGTCAACTTCGTAAGAGGTAGCACTATCCGCGAGAAGTTCTCTATGAAGCGCCGGTAATATCGGGCAAGCCCGAGAAAACTACGGACTTCCGCGACAGAAGACAACGCAGGCCACTCCCGTATCGCAACGATCTTCGCCGGATCCACCGCTATACCTTCCCCACTAACAATGTGACCAAGGAACGCTACTGGGGGTAGCCAGAACTCGCACTTGGAGAATTTCGCATACAGTTCATTCCTCCTCAAAGTCTCCAACACCAGATGCAAGTGCTTGAAGTGATCTTCTTCGCACTGCGAGTACACCAATATATCGTCAATAAAGACGATCACAAAGCGGTCCAGGAAATCTCGGAACGTCCTGTTCATCAAATCCATAAACACTGATGGTGCATTCGTCAGTCCAAACGGCATGACCGTGAACTCGAAATGCCCATACCATGTGTTGAACGTCGTCTTTGGGATATCACACTCCCTGATCCTCAACTGATAGTACCCCAACTTCAAGTCTAACTTAGAATATACCGACGATTTGACTAACTGATCGAAGAGATCATCAATTCTCGGGATCGGGTACTTGTTCTTCTCCATCAGCTTGTTCAACTCTCTGTAGTCGATACACAGCCGCATACTCCCGTCCTTCTTCTTAACGAAGAGGACCGGTGCGCTCCAAGGCGATGAGCTTGGACGCACATAACCTTGCTCCATCAGCTCCTCTAGCTGAACTTTCAACTCTGCTATTTCCTTCGGCGCGAGCCTATAAGGAGCACGTGACACATGTTTGGCACCTGGCACAAGCTCGATAGTAAAATCAATCTCTCGCTGCGGTGGGGACCCGGGAAGACTATTCGGGAAAACATCGGGGTATTCACAAACCACGAGGATACTGTCCAATGCGGACTTTGGCTCTACAGCCCCCACTATTGCGAAGAATAGCTCTGCACCAACAAGAACTGCCTTTACCACCTGAAGAGCAGACATCAGCATCTTGCTCGACCCCTTGAGTCCCTCGAATGTTGTCTCCCGTCCAACACCCAGCTTGACCTACTTCCGTTCGCAATCAATCCAAGCCTCTTGCTCCGAAAGTCAATCCATCCCAAAGATAACGTCGAACTCTACTAGCGGCAGCAATGACGCTAGCAAGTCGAACTCTTGGCTCCTTATGTGAACCTTTATGGCGCACACTCTGTCCGCACACATCAAGCACCCATTCGGTAGCAGCACATCAAACTTGTCCTTCGCCATCGAAGAAGGGACTCCGATGCGCGATATAAAATTTTCGGACAAAAAGGAGTGTGAAGCTCCCGTATCGAACAGTTCCCGTGCCGGACTATCGCTAATCAAAACAAAGCCTATGCAAACAATATTAGGCTAACAAGCAACAGAGAATAGTATTTAAAGTTAACTTGCTATAAATTAACTCGTATCTGTCACCACGCCAACTTGTTTAATGGACTCCTGCTGGCCCAAGTTGTACACACTAGGTTGAGTTGGAGCATAATGGGACGCGATTGACTCCACCGCCTTGCCCTTCTCTTCGTAAGTAGCTCCTTGTTTTCTCTGGGACTTTGGGCGTCCGCTCCAGCAATCGCGGGCAAAGTTCCCCGTCTTTCCACACGTGAAACAAGCGCCCGGGGTTCGATTGGTAGTTGTCCCTGAGGCACCTGCAGAAGGAGCTCGACCCGACGTCCTAGCCTTCTTGTAGAATCTTTGATAGCCCGACTTCGACGTAGTCGGCGCCTTGAACTCCAATTTCTTCCCACCAGATTCCTTCTTAGCTTGCACATTTCTCATGTCCTTCTCCAAGGACCGGGCCGAGTTGACCATGGTTAGGAAACCCTGCGCCATAAGCCCCGATAATAGCAACCTCAGCTCATCTCTTAACCCTTCATAGAAGCGGTTCGTCTTTCGCTCCTCATCGGCAAAGGTAGCGCTAGCATATCTCCCCAATCGAGTAAACTCGTGGAGGCACTCGTCTACAGTGCTATCTCCTTGCATCAACTTTTGGAACTCATTCTCTAGTGTGATCCTCTGCGCTGAGGGGAGGTATCGAGCCATGAACAGTCTCGAAAATTCCTCCATAGACACTTCGGCCAACGGCCTTCCCCTCAATTGGTGTAGCTCTAGACCTTCCCACCATAACCTTGCGTCCCCATCCAATAGGAACATCGTTATTGTGGTCTTCTGCCACTCTTCTGTTTATGTTGCTGTCATCACCCTATTGACTCTTGAGAGCCAATCTTCAGCCTGGATCGGGTTTCCCATTCCCGAGAACACCGTTGGATGGAAGCCCATCACATGCTTAAGCTGTCTCTCAGTTGCTCTCCGAGGCAACTCCGGCTCCACCGCCACCTGCTCAACCCTTCTAGGCTCCGCCACTTGGAGCGGCACCTGCTCCACCGCAGGAGCAGGCTGCTGCACCTGCCTTACAGGTTGCGCATTAATCATAGAAAAGACAGCTTCTGCCACCAATCTAATGGTCTCGGCAGACGGAGGTGTTGCAGGCGCTTCACTTGGTGTGCTGCTTGCCTCGGAACCTGGCCGTTCCGACGGTCCAACACCACTTCTGGTCACCTATAATCATGCAAAACACTGATAAGCGGCCAAACAATATTGCAAATAGCAATTATAGGAACACGCAGGTTCCTCAAACACGTATATTTTCATTCCTAAGTGGACATTCATGGGTTCTTTTCATGTTATAACGATTACACACACACATGTGCTCACCACCCCTTAAAGTGAATTCGCCCACGAATTCATTTAAGTTTGACTGAAACCTCCCTCTGATACCAATTTGTAACACCCCTATCCGTCACATGGCATATAGCAGTAGGTCCGGCCGGGGCCCGATGCCATATACTACGGACAGACCGGTTGGTTACGCGTTGAAACCATACAACCAATCACAAACATCCTACACAGAGTCATTCTAGCGGAAGCAATTTATTAAGTTGCACAAATAAAAGAACCCTGCCAAGAACGAATGTCCACTACTCAAATAAAATAGGAATGATTGATACAAAAGTACCGGCCTTATGGCCTTATAACAGTTTCCTCAAACAAGAGTGTCTTTCATACTTCGGCTCGCAGGCCGGCCATACATAAGATAAACGAAAAACATAAAAAGGTTAGGCCTTCGAGGGCCAGCACCACAACATGGGCTTTAGCCCGCTATTTCTCGCTCGGCTCTGCAGCACCTGCAAGCCACAATCCACCGCCCGGTGGTAAACAAAAGCAACGGTCAGCTATGCTGACTAATTATAACGATCCCGCCCCCAAAATCGGGGCGGCGATGCTCTTTCCCTGTACTTTATTAGTATAGGCAATAAAATAATGTAAACACACTTCATCACAGGCGTAGGCTCACACGGCCACACACCTCGTGCACACAGGGCACATTCACGGCGAACCGGCCAACGTCACGTCAATTCAAGCCATAGACGTTCCCGTTCCACCACCGCCCCTTGGACGGCCAATCATATGAGCATGTTGTCTTCCTGGACTTGGTCATGACAATTTAAGCCATGACCGCCGAAGACTCTCATCCATGCCAACGGTCCCACCGAACGACATAGATCGGGTACGGTTCTGCCTGACCCGTGCTCATTCTGCAACGACAATTTAAGCCATATGCACAGGTCAAGACTCACCGAGTCCCGTTTCCGCCACAACAATCACATAATCCGGTTATGTTCACGTTGGCTCCCCGGCCATCGTGTTGGCAAAACCCGCTTTTGCCCAGTTTTCCGGGTGCACCTTGGAGTTAATCTCCAAGGCTCCCTGCTGCAATCTACCACGTAGAAAACCCAAAAAATGCCCAAACATCCGGAGTCTTCCCCAGTTTATATGCAATGCAACATCATTGATCCGGCTCTACTTGTCCGGATAGGCTTCACACACAATGCCTATGCCCATTTTCGCGTACGGGCTCTATACAAGGGGGACTTCACATATCTACCCCAAAGAACGCTCCAACTCTTCGCTCACTCGCAAAGGAAAAGAGGGCTTCATATGCCCTAGGATGAGAAATCGTTACCCTTGCGTTCTTCTGCGGCGCCATGAAAAATCTACGCAGTTGGAAAGCACCGCAACGCCGTCGCCTTCACGGATCTGGACTCGGATCATGATTCGGAGCTCCGACGCTCCACCGGTGGCCAGATCTTGGTCTCCTCCTCCACCTTGCTCTCCCCTCTCTCTAAAACTTATAGAGAGATTCACTTGGATGAAATGAGGGATTCTAGCACCAAATCCTGGCTAAAACATCTCAGGAATAGCCCCCCACCATTGGATCCAAAGCCAAGGAAACGAACAACCACGATTAGGTCTAAAATTACAACACGGCCGACCGACTCGATAACCAGCACATGACCTTAGACACGGCCTCCGACACGCCCGTGTCGCATGCGACACGGCCGTGTCATGACCCGTGTCACGCCCCGTGTGCAACGACCAACACTCTTGACTCGAGAAGGACACGGCCTGCGACAGGGCACCAGATACGCCTGTGTCACATGTGACACGCCCGTGTCTGTGCCCGTGTTATGGCCCGTGTACACCTCACTCGACTAGTGACTGACACGCCCTGGGACACGCCCGTGTCCAAGGCCGTGTTCAGCCTCTCGATGATCGTCGACTCAAAAATCGACGACCACGCGGCCATCACTGAACCCGAGCACGACACGCCCAGGGACACGCCCGTGACCCAGGCCGTGTCACCCCTGCCAAAACACATATTTGGCTCAAAACATCCCCCGTCACCCTATTGAGTTTCGAGCGTTACAGTTGGAATCTCCCCCTCAATTTTGGCAATGTCCATAGAGACATTGCTGAACTTCAGGAGTATTTATGATCTATCAGGTGCAGGAGATTCTCTGACACCAACTCTCTAGGCAAGACTTAAGCTTTCCAGCTTACCAGACTGTACTATCTTTCCCTTAGTGTTTACACTAATCTTGTGTAACCTTACTCTCAGTTACTATTTTTGCTACCATAACTAGATTGTTTTTTGATTGGTAGCCACTAAGATGGACATCCCTTGCTGCAGCTTCAGATGCTACTGAACCCTGAGCAAACATTTCTCTTCTTGTTTCCTTAGAAGAGTCTAACAGCTGAGGATACCACTTGAGAAACTTTTCAGCTAAGCATTATATGCTCCAACCTTGCTGCTCTTATAAGAGATTATTCTAGTGCTTTCCTCAGTGATGAGTACATCCTACTTATTCTTCTCCTCAATGTTCTGCTGAAGTGACAGCAGTACTATGTCCCATCAATTGGACATCTTAGGGCTCTAATTGATTGATTCTGTTTGTCTGATTATCCAATCAGATACTACTTGAAGGATTTTACTCAACATATATGTGCATTATCCACTTTCAAGAATGCACACAGCATCACACCATCCTCTTCCTTTGGGTTGTAGGAGGAACTTGATGATCAAGTTATCCATCTTCAACTTCTGGACTTAAGATCATAAGTCCATTTCTCACTGGAGTATGATCCTCAAGCTAGCACCTTGTTCCAGTCTAATTCCTGGAGCAATCTCTGTCCAAATACCATATGAAGGTATGAGCACTTGGGCTCTCCTGCAAAATAGATTTTACCTTACCTTAGGACCCCAATAATTATTGGGCCCTAGGTTCTGATTAGCATAAGAATGCACATGCCTTCCTGCAAATTTTCTGACAGGAAGACTAACACTAGCTCTATCATGAAGACTTACCCTTGCACTTGGCACACTAGGGTTGTGCCAATAATCTGTGGCAAAGTGGCCCACTTTAACACAATACCAGCACTCATGGATGTTATATCTCCTTTTCTGAACATTCTTTGAAGAGTGTAAGCCATCACTAGCTGCATGTTCAGAGGGGAGTGTTGTAGCCTTCTTCTTGTTTCTCTCAACAAGAATCTGACTAAAGGTTAGTCTATTAGTAGAAGTACTTGGCTTACTCTGAGTTTCATTAACAGTAGTCTTCTTTGTAGTTGACATGTTATTAATGGCCTTAGAGCTAGCCAAGTCATCCCTACAAACTGACTTACCCTTGGTCTGGGTTATTGCTGGAAGATCCTGAGAATAGGCCACTGCCTTCTCCTTGAGTATAAGGGCTGAAGCACCAAATACAAATGGCCCATGATGATCCATTTGGATTTATTCAAGGGGAGCCTTCTGTGCACTCAAACCCATGCCCTTTCTTCTTTCATTACAAGGTACACTTGTACTCTTACATAGAGAATTCTGATTCTTCCAGTGACCAAACATGCAGTCTTGGTCATACCTATTGGAAGGGAGAATTATCTTGGGAAAGGTGGATGGAGGCACTATAGGAGCCTTTCCTTTCCCTTTGGAATGGCCAACTCTAGAATTCCACTTAGACACTAAGTCTCTCTCATCTTTTTGAGAGGTAAAGGAGTTAATCAGTGGCAGCACAATTTTGGGCTTATTAAATTCAGTGGCAATCTTTATCTCTTTTAGGAGCTTATCTTCAAGATCCAAGATGATCTTGTTCTTCTGCCTTATGGTCTCAATTTGGATGATTTAGATGACCTTTAGTTGGCTGACTTCACTCACTTTCTGATCCAGCAGGGATGCTGTCTCAGACTGCTGGCCAGTAGTTAGCTGTAGAGAGATAATCTCCTCAGCCTGCATCTGTAATGCCCCCGATTTTTCTGCGATTATTTAATTCTCGTTAGGCGTTACGTCGACGCGTTCTCTTGGCTTGTGCCATCTGTGGAGTGTGGTCTTAACTCCTTAGAACTGAGTGGCCTATTTTGTAGTCTATTTACAAGATCTCCCTAGCAAGCCGGGTCATTTTGGGTGACCCGGTGTGGCCTCTCGGGGGATGCTTATGTTTTTACTTTGGGTGGGTATAACTCGACTTCTGTTGGTTGAAAGTTAATTTTGACTTCTCCGTTGCGTTCGTAGCATGGGTATTTAGCTACGGTGCAAATTTCGTCGAATTCCGAGGTACTTTGGTTTTCGCGTCGTTTTGGGTGTGCTAATAATAAATGTAAATAAGTAATATTATAGCTATTTAAAAGAATCCAGCGGTCAAAAGCTGTGTGATTTTTAATCCTGTGTCTATTAGGTTGCATTCATGGCGGTTGCAAGCTATATAAATATATATTATTATATTATTACTTAAATAATAGTTAAGTGAGTATTAAGATGGTGCTATATATATATAGGATAGTTTAGATTTAGAAGAGTAAATCGCTCCTGTTCATCTTCCCAAAACCGAACCTGCAGCGCCTGTTTGCGGAAAACGGAGAAATCGCCGAACCTGCTCCCCTTCGGGCGCCGATTTTGGGAGCGTTTGTGGACGGAATTCGATTCCGAAAGCGGATTTGGATTGCTCTCGCCTAGACCTTCATTCCTACGGTAAGAAATTCAATTTTCGTGGTGTTTCTAGGGGTGTCCAAATTTCTTGGGTTGTCCATTTCCGCCATTAAAGCTCTAGATTTCTGGTCTAGGTGTTATTGCTGCTGGTGCCGAGTGAGAGTAAGGGAGGCCGACCAAGCTTCGCTGGAAATCGAGGCAAGTGGTGCTCTTGCCCTTGCCATGTTGCTTTTCTTGTTCATTTTGTTCCTTACTGTTAATGATTATCTGGATTTCTCTTGCTAAAAGGTCCAACTTCTCTTTTTATTTTAACCAAGTTTTGCTTAAGCCTTTAGATAGCTTCCTGTACGAATTTTTTTCCAAAATCAGCCTTGCTATAAAAAAAATTTCTCTTCCTGCTGTTGAGTTGACTTGTTCTCGGGTTGGGAGTAGTGAAATGATTGCTGGTTCAAGCATTGGAGATTCCAGGGCTTGGCGTTGAGTGTGGTGCACACACTCAACGCCGGGTCTGCTTGGACTTGGCGTTGAGTGTGGTGCACACACTCAACGCCGGGTCTGCTTGGACTTGGCGTTTAGTGTGGTGCACACACTCAATGCCTGGTCTGCTAGGACTTGGCGCTGAGTGTGGTGCACACACTCCACGCCATAGCCTCTTGGTCTGTTCTTTTGCGGCTAAGTATTGTGGCGTTGAGTGAGTCGAACTCACTTAACGCCATGGCTGTCTAAGCGTTGACTGAGGCGGTCTCACTAAACGCCGCAGCCATTCCGCGCGGTTATGTCGGATGGCGTTGAGTGAGTGGGCCTCACTCAATGCCATGGCGGTTTAGGCATTAAGTGAGGCGGACTCACTCAATGCTGCATCCCATCCTTGCGGCTAAGTATTTTGGCGTTGAGTGAGTCGACCTCTCTCAATGCCAAAACTGTTTTGGCATTGAGAGAGGTGGATTCACTCAACGCCACAGTTAGTTTTTTCGTCCAAGTGCTATGGCGTTGAGTGAGTGAACCTCAATCAACGTTGTGGCTGTTTTGGCATTGAGTGAGGTTAACTCACTCAATGCCGCCGTCTGTTTTGGCATTGAGTGAGGTTAGCTCACTCAACGCCACAACCAGTGTCGTAGAAGGCATTGAGTGAATGAACCTCACTCAACGCCTTGGATGTTTTGGCGTTGAGTGAGGTTAACTCACTCAACGCCACTGTCTGTTTTAGCGTTGAGTGAGGTTAGCTCACTCAACGCCACAGCTAGTGTTTCAGAAGGCATTGAGTGAGTGAACCTCACTCAATGCTGTAACTGTTTTGGCGTTGAGTGAGGTTAACTCACTCAACGCCCCCGTCTGTTTAGGCGTTGAGTGAGTGGAGTTTACTCAACGCCATGCCGTGTTGAGCCATCTCAACGCTTTTCCCTTACCTTGATTTTCTCTCCCGAGTGAATTCCTTGATTTTTGAGGATCCTTGTCGGCTATATTTTTCCAAAGGCCGAATCGGGGGTTATGGTAGTAGTGGTGGTTTGAAGCCCTTAATGGGGGTTGTGTTGTGTAATTTAGCCGTGGCCACCCTTTTATTTTATCTTGCTCCAGGTACGGGCTGGGCAAGGGGGTGGAAGGTCCCTAGTGCTTTCACATGTAGACCCTTGAGCTTTGTTTCTTGGAAATGGTGGTTGGGGGACTGAGTTGCCTCCAACCCGAATCCGCGTTGTTTTTTCTACTGCCATCTCTCACAATTTAGGATGTTAGACGTTTATTCGTTTATAAATTGCAATGTTTTGGGCACATGGTAGCCTTGTTAACTCTGCAGGATTTTTGGGCAGGGTTGTTGTTATTTCCTGACACATAGTGCTTTTTCTTTTTTGTCTTGCTTTGGACAGTTGTGCTTGTTATGGTTTACTTACTCTTCTTGCTTATCATTTAGATGAACATTTCCGTACAGCTTATTTGTTTTTGCTTGCTGAGGTATTCTTTTCTTCTTTGAATGCCTCTGGTTCTGGTTAATAGCCGATTAGGCGGCTAGTTGTGCTGTGCTGTTGCTGGTGGTCTCTCGTTCTGTAGAGATCAGTTCCTTGGTCTTGTGAGGTAGTTTTGTGCTTCTTTCTTACAGACATACATACTTGCCAGTGGGTTCGTGTCAGTTTGTTGGCGCCCACTGGTAGTTTTACCTTGATGCTAGATATGTTATCTTTTTGCTGCTACCTTTTCTGAAGTTAGTCTACTTGCTCTTGGGATGATTTATGCTAGGTTGCTAGTTACTTTTAAACCTAAAAACACTATTATAAGTACATCTCATGATCATCATGTTTTGTAAAACTCAAACACTACTTTCCAAACAACGTAAAAAGATTGTTTTCTTATATATAGTATAAATTAAATGTAGGGTCTTGCGTAGTATAAGTTGTCCTCTGAGGACACTTATTCACTCTTTTAGGATGTCAAATGTGAATAAAGTATTTTCCGCTGCGTATAAGTATAGTTTTTTCCTAAACTGTGGACTAGATGATCCACTAAGCCGAGGGATATGGCCTTTAAAATATAACTGATTTTCTAATCATTAAACTTATGAATTTTCATAGTCTATTTAGATGGTGTTCGCCTGAGCGTCGACAGTTATCCCCTGCTCGACGTGGCATCACGATGCGTGTTTTCTCATACTATGATACCTCTCAAATTTGGAGAAAATGTGGGTTGTGACAGTTGGTATCAGAGGGAGGTTGCTTGACAAGTTAGTGGGGCATCATTCCTTTTAGATTGCATTAGAAGTTTAGCATCATGTCATTCACACACCGATATGTCATCAGTACATCTTGGAAAAAGCACGAACACTACACTTATACCATAACATGAAGTATACGGGGCATATTATACAGTATGGGATGCATAATATGTGTTCGTATATGGATCCACCATAAGGGCAACATGTGAGGGTTATGTAGTATGGGATGCATAGCCTCGCCACATGGCTGCGACTAGCTCGTTTTCTTTTCGTTGCATGAGAATGTTATGTAGTATGGGATGCATAACATTGTCATGTGTACGCCGCTCATAACATGCATTAGGGGCTTTCTAGAATGCATAGCACAAACATGCATAACATAACATTGCATAAGCACAACGTTCCAAGCTAAAGACTGGCAGGATGACATATGTACACACATAAGTTTTTGAGTCAAAAGGAATATAAAGTCATGCATTTTCGATCTAGGCACAAGAGTTAGTATGGTGGTGGTAAACCATCCTAGGTTAGGCATAACATCAATTCTTGTAAAAATAAACTCCCAGAGCAAGTTTAGCAGCTTTAAGTTCATATTTATGTATGTATTGTCTGTACTTGTAGTTAGTTGTAGCTGTTGTACTAGGATCTTACTAATGTTGTTGTGATTTAGGATGGCGAGACGTCCTTCATCTAGATCGACTCCCCTATCTGAGGGTGATTCTTTTGGAGTGCAGAGTGGTGCGGCGATCGAGAGCTTGCATCAGAGTAATGATTCCTTGACCAGGTAGATGGTGGAGATGCAGGCCCAGATCCAGTCTCTGGTTGCAGTTGTTGCAGGACATACTCAGGGAGTGCAAGGCCCTACAGGGGGTTAGCTGTTCCTCCCCCTCCTGCTCCCCTGAGACCTCCAGTTGTGGTGCCAATATAGATGGATTTTATCTTGCATTTTCAGAGACTTAGCCCTCCTACTTATGATGGGATGGCAGATTTCATGGTTATAGATGATTGGCTGATCTCCATGGAGGAGATGTTCTCGTACTCTGGTATTTCAAATGATCAGAGAGTGATGATAGCCGCCTATCAGCTTAAGGGTTTGGCTAAGAGTTGGTGGCTTAGAGAAAAGGAGAGCATGGTAGCTGGTTACTCTTAGGAAGTATTCAAGGAAATGCTGCTGAGGAAGTTCTTGCCTTTGGTCGAGCGTGACCGTCTTATGAACGACTTCCTCCACCTGAAGCAAAGATAACTCACGGTCGGTGAGTTTGAGATAGAGTTCAGCAAGTTGTGTTGGTTTGCTCCTGGTTTGATGAGTGTTGAGGCTGATCGAGTCAAGCGATTTCTTGGTGGCTTGAGGAGAGAGGTTCAGCAGTTTACCAGTGCATATGGATCAGAGACTTATGCAGGGGTAGTGGAGGCTGCTCTTAAGGTAGAGGCAATTGAGACCGCAAAGAGCAGAGGCCAGCAAATAAGGAAGGACAAGAGGAAGTCTGTTGAGGAGAAGAAACCCCAGGTACCCGGTGCTGCTTCGGGAAAGAAGGGCAAGGTTGTGTGTAACTTCTGTGGCCGGTCAGGCCACCCTGTTGAGAGGTGTTTCAAGAAGGCAGTAGCTCAGAAGAAGGAGCAAGTTTATGCTATTCAGGGTGCTCCTAGGAGGGATGTTTCCTATTCTGTTTGCAAGCAACCCGGGCATGATGCTGCCCAGTGCTGGTCCAAGGATAAAGCCTGCTATCAGTGTGGGCAGAAGGGTCATATCAAAACAAGGTGTCCTCAGGTCCAGCCTGTTCTTCATGCAGTTCCACTTCAGGCATTACCTCTGCCTCAGCGTGTGGACAAGAGCAATGGGAAGCTGAACATGATCTCTTCCGAGGAGGCTCAAGCCTCGACTCAAGTCATCTCAGGTTAGTTGTTTTTCTAGCCTGAAAGTTTTATTTACTAGAATGGTTATTGTTTTGTTTTGGTAGTTCCTTAGTTGTATATAGTCCTATAGGGAAATTTAAGGTGAAGAACAGCTGGGCGCGTGTTCTGTTCGACTCAGGCGCTACCCACTCATTTATGGTTAGAGCCTTTGTGGAGCAACATCGGTTAACTCTAGATCAAGTTTGTGATACCTTCCGAGTCAAGTTCCCTTCTGGTGAATCTGTGTTATCAAATTTGGGCATTCTAGATTGCCCTGTTTTGTTGGGAGACTTTCTTGCGAAGGCAGACTTGAAGATGATTGATCTGGAGGACTTCAATGTTATTCTGGGCATGGACTGGCTGTCTAAGTATGATGTAGTTATTCAGTGCAAAGGGAAGCGCTTGGACTTCATCAAGGACAACAGTCAGCCCAGAAGCGTGTATGCTGATCCATGCTAGGATTCTCCTGTCATATCTGGAGTATGTGCTCATAAGCTGTTTCTTTCTGATTGTTTTGCTTGTTTAGTCTCGGTGGTTGGGACTGCTGTTAGTGTACCATGTTTGGAGGAGATTCCTGTTGTTCGTGGTTTCGCTGATGTTTTTCCTGATGACCTTCCTGGTCTTCCTCCCGATCGGGATGTTGAGTTTGTGATTGATTTGGAACCGGGTATGCGTCCTATTGCTAAGGCGCCGTACTGAATGGCCCCTCGTGAGTTAGAGGAGTTGTGAGTCCAGTTGGATGAGCTGTTGGCAAAAGGATTTATCAGGCGGAGTTCGTGGCCTTAGGGTGTTCCTGTTTTGTTTGTAAAGAAGAAGGATGGGTCGATGTGGCTTTGCATCAACTACAGGGAGTTGAACAAAGTCACTATTAAGAACAGGTACCCTCTGTCGAGGATCGATGACTTATTTGATCAGTTGCGCGGTAGCACAGAGTTCTCCAAGATCGATCTTCGTTCTGGCTATCATCAGCTCAGGATCCGTGAGGCAGATATTCCACAGACTGCGTTTAGATCGAGGCATGGACATTTTGAGTTCTTGGTGATTTTGTTTGGTTTGACCAACGCACCATCAGCCTTCATGGATATGATGAACCGGGTGTTCAAGGATTTTCTAGACAAGTTCATTGTGGTTTTCATCGATGATGTGTTGATCTATTCTCGCAGCGCTGAGGAGCATGAGCAGCATCTGCGCTTGGTTCTATCGGAGTTAAGGGATCACAAGTTATTCGCCAAGCTGAGCAAGTGCGAATTTTGGTTTCCTCGGGTCTCGTTTTTTGGCCACGTGATGAACAAGGATGGGATCTCGGTCGACCCGGAAAAGATCGCAGTAGTGATGGATTGGAGACGGTCGGGCATGCCCAAGGAGATCAGAAGCTTCCTAGGGTTGGCCGACTACTACAGGAGGTTCGTGGAGGGTTTCTCTACCCTGGCTGCACCTTTGACCAGGTTGACTCAGAAGAACGCGACCTTTATTTGGAATGAGAAGTGCGAAGAAGCCTTCCTGGAGCTAAAGAACAGACTGTGCACTGCTCCCGTTCTGGCCCTACCTACTGATGTTGTGGAGTATGATGTGTACGTGGATGCTTCGCATGTTGGTCTGGGTTACGTGTTGATGTAGGCTGGAAAAGTGATTGCGTACGGGTCAAGGTAATTGAAGACTCATAAGAGGAATTACCCTACACATAACTTTGAGTTTGCAGCGGTGATTTATGCGTTGAAGCTGTGGAGGCATCTACTTTATGGGGCTCAATTCAAGATCTTCACTGATCATAAGAGCTTGAAGTACGTGTTTACAAAGAAGGAACTGAATCTGCGCCAGCGGCGGTGGCTAGAGTATGTGGCCGATTATGATATGGAGATCCAGTATCATCTAGGCAAGGCCAATGTGGTGGTCGACGCCCTGAGCCGGAAGACGAGGAAGATCTTTAATCTCTCCGTTGATCGTTTAGTGGAAGAGTTCTTACTGATGGATATCTCTGTGGGATGCTGTGACTTGCAAATCAGTTTGGCAGTGGCAGAGCCGTCTTGGATTTCTCTTACTAGGTTGCACCGGAAGGATGATCCGGACCTTCTGCACTTATACCTCAGGACTGAGAGAGGGTAGTTGCCAAATTTTTCTATTGATGATGCAAGTACTTTGAAGTACCGCGGCAGATTTTTCATCCCCGCTGTTGGAGACATCAGGGTTATGATATGCAGAGAGGCTCATGGATCTAGTGTTGCCTACCATCCGGGATCTACAAAGATGTATCGTGATTTGAAGTAAATTGACTAGTGGTATGAGATGAAGAGTGATATAGCCCAATTTGTTGTTGAGTGCCACACTTGCAAGCGTATGAAGGCCGATCATGGAAGGTCTGGTGGCAAGTTGACTCCGTTAGAGATCCCGACTTTGAAGTGGGAAAGTATTTCTATGGACTTCATTACGGGCTTACCGAAATCTCCAAGGGGATTTGATTCTGTTTGGGTTATAGTGGATAGACTGACGAAGTGTGCTCACTTCGTGTCGTATAAGATTAATTATCCGATGAAGAAGATAGCATAGCTGTACTTGAATGAGGTCATCAGATTGTTAGCATCATTTCTAATCGAGACTCCCGGTTTACTTCTCACTTTTGGCAAAGTTTGCAGGAGGGTTTGGGTACAGATCTGAGGTATTCTACTACTTACCACCCACAGACAAATGGGCAGACAGAGCGGGTGAACCAGATAGTTGAGGATATGATCAGATGCTACATTCTAGACCACGGTGGAGCGTGGGATGAGCGGTTGCGACTTATGGAGTTTGCATACAATAACAGTTATCAAGAGAGTTTGCAAATGTCTCCGTTTGAAGCTTTGTATGGGAGGCGCTGCAGAACTCTCCTATTTTGGGCTGAGGTAGGTGAGAGACCCTTGTTTGGTCCGGATATGCTCGAGGAGATGGAAGTCGCAGTGAAGCTTATTTGAGAAAAGATTCGTATAGCTCAGGAGAGATATAAGAAGAATGCCAATCGGCGTAGGTCTGACTTGGAGTTTTTTGTAGGGGACCTTGTGTTTCTTAAGGTTTCCCCGATGGTTGGTGTTAAGAGGTTCGGTAAGAACTGGAAATTAGACCCGAGGTATGTGGGCCCATTTAAGATTGCTGAACGGATTGGCGTGTCAGCATATAGGTTGGATTTGCCCGCAAACTTCCCAGGTGTTCATAACGTATTTCATGTAAGCCAATTGCGGAAGTGTGTGCGTAACAGTGGGCAAGTCTTGGATGTTGTGCCCCAGTTGGAGCCTAATCTCTCTTTTGTTGAAGTGTCGGTCCGCATTTTGGATATTCAAGATCAGGTGCTGCGGAGGAAGTCCATCCCGATGGTCAAAGTTCTATGAAAGAATCAGGATTTGGAAAGCGCGACTTGGGAGTTAGAGTCGGCTATGAGGGAGGCTCACCCTCAACTATTCCCCTGATTGGATTGGTATGTTCTCTTCTTGTAATATTTGGCTTGTTACTTTTCCTTCTATAGTAGAAGTGTTGGGCAAAAAGTTTCAGGACGAAACTTTCTTTTAGGAGGAGTGACTGTAACGCCCCTGATTTTTCTGCGATTATTTAATTCTCGTTAGGCGTTACGCCGACGCATTCTCTTGGCTTGTGCCATCTGTGGAGTGTTGTCTTAACTCCTTAGAACTGAGTGTCCTATTTTATAGTCTATTGGCAAGATCTCCCTAGCAAGCCGGGTCATTTTGGGTGACCCGGTGTGGCCTCTTGGGGGATGCTTGTGTTTTGACTTCGGGTGCGTATAACTCGAGTTCTGTTTGTCGAAAGTTAATTTCGACTTCGCCGTTACGTTCGTAGCATGGGTATTTAGCTACGGTGCAAATTTCGTCGAATTCCGAGGTACTTCGGTTTTCGCGTCGTTTTGGGTGTGCTAATAATAAATGTAAATAAGTAATATTATAGCTGTTTAAAAGAATCCGGCGGTCAAAAGCTGTGTGATTTTTAATCCTGTGGCTATTAGGTTGCGGTCATGGCGGTTGCAAGCTATATAAATATATATTATTATATTATTACTTAAATAATAGTTAAGTGAGTATTAAGAGGGTGCTATACATATAGGATAGTTTAGATTTAGAAGAGTAAACCGCTCCTGTTCATCTTCCTGAAACCGAACTCGCAGCGCCTGTTCGTGGAAAACGGAGAAACCGTCGAACCTGCTCCCCTTCGGGCGCCGATTCCGGGAGCGTTTGTGGACGGAATTCGATTCCGAAAGCGGATTTGGATTGCTCTCGCCTCGACCCTCATTCCTACGGTAAGAAATTCAATTTTCGTGGTGTTTCTAGGGGTCTCGAAATTTCTTGGGTTGTCTATTTCCACTATTAAAGCTCTAGATTTCTGGTCTAGGTGTTGTTGCTGCTGGTGCCGAGTGAGAGTAAGGGAGGCCGACCAAGCTTCGCTGGAAATTAAGGCAAGTGGTGCTCTTGCCCTTGCCATGTAGCTTTTCTTGTTCATTTTGTTCCTTACTGTTAATGATTATCCGGATTTCTCTTGCTAAAAGGTCCAACTCTTCTTTTGATTTTAACCAAGTTCTGCTTAAGCCTGTAGATAGCTTCATGTACGAATTTTTTTCCAAAATCAGCCTTGCTATATAAAAAAATTTCTCTTCCTACTATTGAGTTGACTTGTTCTCGGGTTGGGAGTAGTGAAATGATTGCTGGTTCAAGCATTGGAGATTTCAGGGCTTGGCGTTGAGTGTGGTGCACACACTCAAGGTCGGGTCTGCTTGGACTTGGCGTTGAGTGTGGTGCGCACACTCAACGCCGGGTCTACTTGGACTTGGCATTGAGTGTGGTGCATACACTCAATGCCGGGTCTGCTAGGACTTAGCGTTGAGTGTGGTGCACACACTCCACGCCATTGCCTCTTGGTCTGTTCTTTTGCGGCTAAGTATTGTGGCGTTAAGTGAGTCAACCTAACTCAACGCCATGGTTGTCTAGGCGTTGAGTGAGGCGGTCTCACTCAACGCCGCAGCCAATCCGCGCAGTTATGTCGGATGGCGTTGAGTGAGTGGGCCTCACTCAACGCCATGGCGGTTTAGGTATTGAGTGAGGTGGACTCACTCAACGCCGCAGCCCATCCTTGCGGCTAAGTATCTTGGCATTGAGTGAGTCGACCTCACTCAACGCCAAAACTGTTTTGGCGTTGAGAGATGTGGATTCACTCAATGCCACAGTTAGTTTTTACGGCCAAGTACTAAGGAGTTGAGTGAGTGAACCTCACTCAATACTGTGGCTGTTTTGGCATTGAGTGAGGTTAACTCACTCAATGCCGCCATCTGTTTTGGCGTTGAGTGAGGTTAGCTCACTCAATGCCACAGCCAGTGTCGCAGAAGTCATTGAGTGAATGAACCTTACTCAACGCCGTGGATTTTTTGGCGTTGAGTGAGGTTAACTCACTCAACGCCACTATCTGTTTTGGCGCTGAGTGAGGTTAACTCACTCAATGCCACTGTCTGTTTTGGCATTGAGTGAGGTTAGCTCACTCAACGCCACAACCAGTATTGCAGAAGGCATTGAGTGAGTGAACCTCACTCAACTCCGTAACTATTTTGGCATTGAGTGAGGTTAACTCACTCAACGCCACCGTCTGTTTAGGCATTGAGTGAGTGGAGCTCACTCAACGTCATACCGTGTTGAGCCATCTTAACGCTTTTCCCTTACCATGATTTTCTCTCCCGAGTGAATTACTTGATTTTTGAGGTTCCTTGTCGGCTATATTTTTCCAAAGGCCGAATCATGGGTAGTGGTAGTAGTGGTGGTTTGAAGCTCTTAATGGGGGTTGTGTTGTGTAATTTAGTCGTGGCCACTCTTTTCTTTTATCTTGCTTTAGGTACGGGCTGGGCAAGGGGGTGGAAGGTCCCTATTGCTTTCACATGTAGACCCTTGAGCTTTGTTTCTTGGAAATGGTGGTTGGGGGACTGAGTTGCCTCCAACCCGGATCCGCGTTGTTTTTGTTACTGCCATCTCTCACAATTTAGGATGTTAGACGTTTCTTCCTTTGTAAATTGCAATGTTTTGGGCACATGGTAGCCTTGTAAACTCTGCAGGATTTTTGGGCAGGGTTGTTGCTATTTCCTGGCACATTGTACTTTTTCCTTTTTGTCTTGCTTTGGACAGTGGTGCTTGTTACGGTTTACTTACTCTTCTTGCTTATCATTTAGATTAACATTTCCATACATCTTATTTGTTTTTGCTTGCTGAGGTATTCTTTTCTTCTTTGAATGCCTCAGGTTCTGGTTAGTAACCGATTAGGAGGCTAGTTATGTTGTGCTATTGCTGGTGGTCTCTCGTTCTGTAGAGATCAGTTCCTTGGTCTTGTGAGGTAGTTTTGTGCCTCTTTCTTACAGACATACATACTTGCCAGTGGGTTCGTGTCAGTTTGTTGGCGCCCACTGGTAGTTTTACCTTGATACTAGATATGTTATCTTTTTGCTACTACCTTTTCTGGAGTTAGTCTACTTGATCTTGAGATGATTTATGCTAGGTTGCTAGTTACTTTTAAACCCAAAAACACTATTATAAGTACATCTCATGATCAGCATGTTTTATAAAACTCAAACACTACTTTCCAAACAATGTAAAAAGATCGTTTTCTTATATATATAATAAATTAAATGTAGGGTATTGCGTAGTATAAGTTGTCCTCTGAGGACACTTACGCACTCTTTTAGGATGTCAATGTGAATAAAGTATTTTCCGCTGCGTATAAGTATAGTTTTTTCCTAAACTGTGGACTAGATGATCCACTGCGCCGAGAGATACAGCCTTTAAAATATAACTGATTTTCTAATCATTAAACTTATGAAATTTCATAGTCTAGTTAGATGGTGTTCGCCTGAGCATCGACAGTTATCCCCTGCTCGACGTGGCATCACGATGCGTGTTTTCTCATACTCTGATACCTCTCAAATTTGGAGAAAATGTGGGTTGTGACAACATCTTCTCTAACTTCTTGCTTCTTCTCAAAGCATCCAAAATTTCACCATACTTGTCAATCAATTGATTGACATCTACCTCGAACTCATAGTCATCTTCATCACTAGATGAGGATGCATCAGAATCTGGACTTGTCACATAATCTGAATAATAAGAAGAACTGGATAGAAAATGTACCTTTTCTGGACCAGGCTGATCCTAGCAGGATTCTTCTTCTAACATGTCTATTAGCCCATAACAACTGTAGTCATCTACTTCATCATCATCCTCCTCTGAATCACTATCTAAATGTGATAGAGGGGCCCTGATCTCTATTCTTACATCTGGATAGACACCATCTGATGAACTGATGACATCTTCTTCCTTATCATCCTCCTCTTTGCCTTCCATATATACAATCAAAATGTCCCACATTTCTTTGGCAGACTTACAGTGCACCAAGTTCTGGAAGGTGGAGTAATCCATGGCACTTACAATGAAGTTTTGTCCTCTCTTGCCCAAGGTAGCTAAGATGATTTCATCTTCAGTCATTTCAGCATAACTCTTTGGAGTTTGGACTTCTGTATTTAAGGCAGAGACCTTCATAGGGATGAAGGGTCCTCCTTGAACTGTTATAAAGATCCTAGGATCAGAGGCTTTCATGATCTGCTTTATCCTCTCTTTTGAGGTCCCAAAGTTGTCCTTGTTGCAGACTTGAAGCTCTATTGAGCTCCACACCTTATGGTTCACTCCTGAACCAATAAGTACAAACCTTTTAGCTATCCTTGGAGATCACTCATACTATTAAGTCCTTTTTGAGCAACCTCCCACTGATACCACTTGAAAGTCTTTAGTTTCAAGGATAGCTAAATCACTTAGAGGGGGTGAATAGGTTTCTTAGTCTCTTGTGACTATCTCAAATTTTCTTTCATTAAGTGCTTGTGAGTTGGTAGTTTTTTTTCTTTCAAGACACATACAACCTGCAATAAGGAAACAACACAAAGAGCACACACCGAATATATAGTGGTTCTCTAGATTATGGGTACGTCCATTTTCCCTCCCATCTTTCTAACAGCTTATTAGACAAGGCACTTCTCCAATCTCAGCTCCTAAGAGCTTACAACACGATCCAGCGAGACCAGTCAGTCTGCTCCAAGAATTATAGCTCAGGCACAAGACCCTACAACTTAGTGATCCAAAGATCGCCTACCTCAAGCCCAAAGGCCCTACAACTCAGGCTTGGAAGGAAGCCCTACCTTAGAGAGAATGACTCTCCTACATCTCAGGCATAAAGGCCCTACCTCAAATCCAAAGGATCCTACAACTCAGGCACCAGTGCCCTATAACTGAGAGAGAATGACTCTCCTACCTCAGGCTCAAAATCCCTACCTCAGATCCAAACTGGATCCTACTCTCAAGCAAAAGCCCTACCTCAGGCACATAGGCCCTACCTCAGATTCCCAACAGAATCCTACCTCAGGCTAAACACCCCTACCTCAGATCCATAACTAGATCCTACTCTCAGGAAAATCTGCCCTACAACTCAAATCTAAAAGGATCCTACATAATGGAAGTGGGTTGTTGATTTGATTTGACACAAGATAAATTTCGATGTATGATGCAGGCTTACCCTTTTAGTGTTATGGTGACGAACGTAACTAAATGAAACACTCTCTGGTAACCCTCATGTCACGTTCAAACATAAAAACACGGCATCATCTAAACTCGGACATTCATAATATTTAGATTACGGAGGGTTCGAAGCGCCCTTCAAGATAATACCAAGGCGATAAGACAAGGTCCTCTCAAGCAAAAGGAACCCACACGGTTTGGTCGAGCGTTGTTATACCAAAAGATAATCCACCGAAAAACAAAGATTCGGACAAGGGTGGTTCTCTCCCAACAAAATAAAAACGAGGGCTGCCACGCCTCACGAATTTAAAAGGAATAAGGTAAACAACAACAAAATCTATGAAGAAATTAACCACGAAACTTCAAACATTTCACAAACCACGCAACACGCATATGCCAAAAGATCTATCAAGAGGAAAAATCACAGAGTAGAAGATATTTTTGTTACCCAAATCAGAATGGATGATTTCGATTATTCTCTACTTGGATCGACCTTCAATGGCTCCACCGGAGTCACGCCGGGTGGAGAGGAACTTGCCCGCCTTCATCGCTTCACGCAAGAATGGAAACCACAAAGAGGGGTTTCTTGCCTTGGCCGAATTCTTTCCCAAAAGGATAAGAGGGCTGGTGGGGTTTTGGATGTGATGAGGAGGATCGGTTTTGTTGCTTGGAGGGGGGTGGTTTGAAATGGATGGTGGTCGGTCTTCTTTGTGAAGTGGACGGCTTGTGTAGGGTTGCTGAAAAGAGGAGTCTAGGAGATGGAGAAAGGATGGCCAAAATTTGAAAGGGCAAAGGAGGTGGTCGGTTTTAGCAAAGGAGGAAGAGGGAGAGAGGGGTGGCTGAGATGCCAAGGGGAAGGGAGGAAGAGGTTGCCGGCGACCAAGAGTGGGGAGGAAGAGAGGGGGGGGATCCTAGGTTGGCCGAACCTTAGGAAAGGAGAGCCTCTTTCGTCAATAATGAGGAAGAGGAAAGAGAGGGGGGTAGGAGATTCCACTTCAAGGGAAATTTTAAATTTCAAACTTTATCATCAATCTTCAATACTAAAATGAAGGATTACATGTCTATATATAGGCTACATCAAGATAGAAGGCTACATGCAGCCCAAAATAAAATAAAGCATATAACATGGTTATAACATCTCCATGCAATTAAACAATTTATGAAAATTAAATAACAATGCAGAAATTAAAAAATAATAAAACAAAACATAAAAAGAGAATTAATAATTAATAATAATTTATTAATAATTATTATTACTTATTAATATATTGGTTTGCGTTCAGGACGTCTATTTTGGCGATGCTCCACATGGTCATCACGGCGCCACAAGTCTTGATCTGGATGCGGAGAAATATATTCTATATGCACGCCGACATCGTCTTCAACATATTGAGGGCTGTCGTCTCCATCAATCCTCCCCCGCTCAAAAGTACTCATCACCGATGAGTAGATCCGATTGTACCGGTGCAGGAAATCATCATCCATTAGAACCACAAAGCGGCACACAGTACCACTTGAAGAGGAGAGCACAACAACCTGGAGTATCCTGGCATGCAAAAATATGTTCCTAGGGAACCTTGGCAACGCATTAGGCAATAAAGGAAAACAAAATTCATCATCAACAACCAACGTACCTCCAGTGAAGACCGATGAATATAGCGATCCAAGCACAAACTCATTACCCAAACCCAAAGAGAACAAAGTGGAAAAAGTATACAGCGAGGTAGATATTTCAAGTGGCATAGAAGCATGAAGCATAAAATATAAAACAATGAAAATAGAAGCTATGCCCTAATCAGTGGGAAATTATAAAAGAAATATCATGTTTCCAAACTCCCATAAGATTCGCAAAGGTTTGACTTGCCGATTCGTTAATATTTTTAAGGTGCCAAGGGGCATCCGTTCAGGGGTGAGACAAGCCAAAACCAAATCATCCACATAACGGTGGGAGACTCTCTGAGACAAACTAGCAAATAATTTAAAGGACGCATTTTTAATGATTAAGATGTTAAGAATGCGCCTAATTAAATTAAAACCGTGATGGATGAACCCATGAGCAACATGACTTGAATCAACAGTAGAAAATAATGGGACTAAGTCAGGTGGCATGGGTGCTTTAAATTCCGTGGAGTCCAACGTCGTAGTTTTAATTTTTGATTTAAATTTGGATTTAAAAATTTCATAAGGGAATGCCAGCGAAAAATGCTCACCATCAACTATAGAGTTGGACGCTCCCGGATTCGATGGGAAATGCATGCGACACAACTCAACATACCCAAATACGTTCACTAACGTGTGCATGCACGGATCATCAAAAGGCGTAGGATAAATGCGTGCGATCGGTCTTGGAAAATAAGTGTGTCTAGGGGACACCTCATCAAAAAGCTCCATAGCCAAGGAATCACTAGCAGTCCAACACGAAACCTTACCCAACGCCAATCGGTCTGTTGAATAGTCCATCCTAGGAAAAGCATAGTAAGATCTACGAAATGGAATGGAAAGACCGAACACGATGACTAACAATTCGCCCACACACATCTGTCTATGTAATTCTAATGGGGGAGCTAGATAAATACGCATCTCCAAATATCTCAGACTAGAAATGACAAGCTCGTTTCCTAACAAGTCATCTAATCGATTCAAGTGAACCGGAGGGAGATTCGATATGGACGATTCTGGAGGAGGAGCTAAGTCATACTCACCGTCAAAACACGGATTTAACGTCCAGGAAAAATCCTCCGGTAAGCCAACAAAATCAACGGGAAGATCAAACATTGGATTCATCCTCACAAAAAACTCAACTAGATCGTTGTCATCTAACTCACTCTAAGATAAACATTCATCACAGGATGACTCTACCAACTCAGCCAAAATGTCTTCCAACCCACTAGATATTTCATCAAAATCAGGATCAGTAATGATCTCAATAGTAGGCAAAAGCGAACCTGACAAAATTTCTAATCCACATTGGGCTTCAGGCAAAGGAGATAACATCAAAGAACTATATTTCGGGTCCCCAGTGCTACCGTCATCCAAAAGTAACCCTCTTACACAAGGAAAAGCTTCCAAAACAACACAACCTTCGCCAACCAAATCTTCCCATGAAGTAGGTACATCGTCTAAATCAGGATAGAGGGTTGAGCAAATCGAATCCCGGGGATAATCTAATCTAGCTTGAACCTCAAGCAACGATGATAATATCAAAGAACTATCTCCTGGGTGTGCATCACTAGGATCATCCCAAGGTGACTCTTTATATAATGGTGATAACATCAAATAATCACTACTCGGATTCACAGCGCTTACATTTTCCAAACATAACCTCTTCGCATCAGGCAAGTCTTCCCAATCAGTTGGAACATCCTTTAAGTCAAGGTAATAACTAATAATAGGGTAATCCACACTCACCGGCTCCTCAGATAACTTAGATATATTCTCAGTAGGTGTAATGGTAAGCTATAACATGATGGGGATCGTAGTTTGGAGAGGGCTCTCAATACTAGGGTGATCAGTCACAACGCTAGTAGGGATAATAATAGGCAAAGTACTATTCTCACAGATCGAAATGCAATCATCCCATACATCATCTTCTAAATCACTAGGGATTCCCTCACTTTCAGAATCACCAGGCTCGTCGGGCACTATCGTAGGTGAAGGAATACTCTCGCCTAGCTGGTCATCTTCAGAATAAAGAGTTAATATATCAACATCAGCATCTTTAGGATCAATAGATACCACATCTACATCAGCATCCTCATGGGTATCAGTCACTATATCAGGGGGCTTAGACGTCGAGATTAAAGGAGGCATAACCCTAGTAGTAACATTTTTCGATTCCAAAACATAGGGTCTAAACGGCGTAGTTTCCCTAGGACTCGAGTTAAGCAAACGAGGCATAGTCCTATCGTTGTGGGGAAATTATCTAACCTGAGGTATAGGGTAACTCCTATGAATAGTTACAGGTCTAGATCCGCAATGATACTCACTAACTGGCTTGGTGTTAGTAGTGTGGAGATGCGCGGGATCAAATTGATCCTTGAGTAGGCAACGCATTGCCGCCCAAGCATGTTTATAACTACTAACACGACGCTCTTCGTTTAACCAATATAATCGGGCTCGACCTACTAAGCGCTCTCGGGCAAAGCTAACCTTTTCATAGTCATCCCATAAGTGACAATTAAAATATTGTACTAAACCCTTAAGCCAGTCTCTAAAATTTTGGGGATACTCTAAACCGTCATAAGTAGGATAAATCTGGTGTGCCCTAGGGGTGTGTTTAGCTATATCCTTAGCATAGGAATAGTCTAACTGGGCAGCATATACGTTATATGCCATCTAGTGAGAAAAGGAGAGAAAAAAACTCACCTAGAACTGGTGCACATGCAATGACTAAATAACCTGACCCTATTTAATTTTCAAAGATGGAATTGTTCCTGCTAATTACTTAAAATAACAAATATATATTTTTTTATTTTCTTGCTAGAAAAAATTTGAAGATTATTAAATAATTTTGTATTTTGATTTTTTGTTGAGAAAATAAAAATATAGGCCGCTATTGGCAAACCAAAATTAAAATTTTATTTAAATGCTGTGCAATGAAACGTGCAAAGGGCGTGTCAGAGAAAAATAATACAAGGGGGAGGGTGTCAATTAGGAAATTGACGTGAACCTCCCTCTGATACCAAATTAATGCAGGCTTACCCTTTTAGTGTTATGGTGACGAACGTAACTAAACGCAACACTCTCTGGTAACCCTCACGTCATGTTCAAACATAAAAACGCGGCATCATCTAAACTCCGACATTCATAATATTTAGATTATGGAGGGTTCGCAACACCCTTCAAGATAATACCAAGGCAATAGGCCAAGGTCCTCTCAAGCGAAAGGAACCCACACGGTTCGGTCGAGCGTTGTTGTACCAAAAGAGAATCCACCGAAAAACAAAGATTCGGATAAGGGTGGTTCTCTCCCAATAAAATAAAAATGAGGGCCTCCACGCCTCACAAACTTAAAAGGAATAAGGTAAACACCTACAATATCTATGAAGAAATTAACCACGAAATTTCAAACGTTTCACAAACCACGCAACACGCATATGCCACAAGATCTATCAAGAGGGAAAATCACAGAGTAAAAGATATTTTTGTTACCCAAATCAGAATGGATGATTCAGATTATTCTCTACTTGGATCGACCTTCAAAAGCTCCGTCGGAGTCACGCCGGGTGGAGGGGAACTTGTCTGCCTTCGTCGCTTCATGCCGGAATGGAACCAACAAAGGGGGGTTTCTTTCCTTGGCCGAATTCTTCCCCAAAAGGATAAGAGGGCTTGTAAGGTTTTGGATGTGATGAGGAGGATCAGTTTTCTTGCTTGGAGGGGGGTGGTCGGAAATGGGTGGTGGCCAGTCTTCTTTGTGAGGTGGACGGCTTGTGTAGGGTTTGGCAAAAGAGGTGGCTAGGAGATGGAGAAAGGATGGCCGAAATTTGAAAGGGCAAAGGTGGTGGTCAGTTTTAGCAAAGGAGGAAGAGGGAGAGAGGGGTGTCCGAGATGCCAAAGGGAAGGGAGGAAGAGGTGGCCGGCAGCCAAGAGTGGGGAGGAAGAGAGGGGGCGGCGGATCCTAGGTTGGCCGAACCTTAGGAAAGGAGAGTTTCTTTCGACAATAATGAGGAAGAGGAAAGAGAGAGGGAGGAGGAGATTCCAATTCAAGGGAAATTTTAAATTTCAAACTTTATCATCAATCTTCAATACTCAAATGAAGGATTACATGCTTATATATAGGCTACATCAAGATAGAAGGCTACATGCAGCCCAAAATTAAATAATGCATAAAACATGGTTATAACATCTCCATGCAATTAAACAATTCATGAAAATAAAATAACAATGCAGAAATAAAATAATAAGAAAACAAAACATAAAAAGAGAATTAATAATTAATAATAATTTATTAATAATTATTATTAATTATTAATATATTGGTTTGCGTTCAGGACGCCTATTTTGGCGACGCTCCACATAGTCATCACAACACCGCAAGTCTTTATCTGGAGGCGGAGAAATATCTTCTGTACGCACGCCGACATCGTCTTCAACATATTGAGGGCCTTCCTCTCCATCAATGTGCCAACCTTCCTAGACTGAGATAAACTCAGCCCAACTTTGACTCCAGGAATATATTCCCTTATTCTACTGCTTCCTGAACTAAGAAATACATAGCCCTATCTTCTTTTTAGAAATGAAAGAAATTCTTCAACAAGCAGATGCTTGTGCTGGAAGTAACCTGCAGAACCCTCCTCTGCTTCTTCTTTACTTCCTGGACTGAACCAGAATCTCAGTCCTAATTTCTTCTTCACGGCCTCCAGAAAGAGTTCTTCAGAACTGTACAGTTGGAACTTTGAAGTGGCTGCAGATAAGGTTATCCTTTGCTGCACCTTCTCTCTCAGAGAATTACTTTGAACTATTGTTGATGGTGGAGATGACAACAGTAACCTTTGATTATCTTGTAGATGTTGCAGCTAAGGTAATAACCTGCTGCTTCATTTTAATCAGAGAATTTCTCTGATGTTGTAGTTAAAGGTGTTGCTCTCAACAACTATCTCTTAATTTGTTTAAGATCAGCTGCAGCTTGGGTCAGGCCTTGGATGCTTCTACTTCCTAAGAGAATACCTCTGATCTTGCTGGTGAAGGCAGATGAAATACTAGTTCTAAGTATTCTTCGCACAGCTATCCTTGACTGCAAAAATTAGTTATCTATGCTTCTTCTTCTTCCTCAGAAAGTAAACTTTTTGATCTTGCTAGTACAGGCGTGAATGTCACCAACTATCTTTTTTAACTCTTAGATCTGAAGCTTGAACTTCTTCTTCAAGGCTCCGTAATAATGGCCGAGGGAGAAGATGAATTCTAGAGCTTTTTCCAAAAGTTAATCTCTTCATTATGAACTCTGCCTTTTTTTATTCCGCTGATCAACGGCTTTTTTTACCAGTGGGCCCCACTAAAGTTGACAGCTAGACTTTTACTTTAACAACTAAAAGTCTTACTGTAGGCCTGCAGCGCCGTTTGTCGCGTACTGTAGTCATCCCTCCTTATTTTGAATTGTGTTGACTTTGTTGACTTTTGTTGATGTCAGCATCTGTGGACTTAGTCAAAATTCAAACACATTAGTATAGGCGTTGAGTGAACAAGCTTCACTCAATGCCAAAATACTTAGACAGATTTCTGTCTAACTTAGGCATTGAGTGAAGAAGCTTCACTCAGTGCTTTTGGCCTTAGCCAAACATTCTGCATCTCAGGCGTTGAGAGTGTTGAGTGAAGAAGCTTCGCACAATGCTTTTTTCCTTGCCAATCTTGCTGCATCAGTAGGCGTTGAGTGGACCTTCATCACTCAATGCCAAAGTATTTGGACAGGTTTCTTTCACTAGGCATTGAGTGAGCAAGCTTGACTCAACGCCAAAACACTTAAACAAATTTTCTGTCACTAGGCGTTGAGTGAGTAAGCTTGACTCAATGACAAAACACTTAGACAAATTTTATGTCCATTCTTTCCTTTAGCTTCGAGTGAACACGACGCTTTCTTCTCTGGCGTTAAGTGAGCCTTCATCACTAAACGTCATCTAGAATTTTGTAGTCTTAACTACTTAGGCGTCGAGTGAGCCTTCATCACTCGATGCTTTTGGACTTAGCCAAATTTTTTTACTGTCAAAGACAAAGCTTTGACTATCTGAGCTTTACTCAATGAATTTTATTATATGAAGTTGAGTGAAATGCCTTCAATCAACGCTTGTGGACTTGGCCAATTTTCTGCCTTGCAAATAGTCAGGCTTTGACTAACTTGTCTTCTTTCGGCGCTTTTTGGCATCTAGCGTTGAGTGAGCTTGCTTCACTCAACACCTATGGAATTAAACCACATCTTTGCCTCTAGCGTTGAGTGAGCTATCTTCACTCAATGCCTGTGGACATAGATAGATATTTTGTATCTCCACCTGCCTACCTTGTGATCACATGTCACCATAACTTAGGTAACCTGTCTAACCTTGTTCTAAATAACATCCTATACATGATGAGCTTAACCAACATCAAATACAACTATGTTCTTAGTGTTTATGGTGATGCCTCTTCAAATCAAGTCTACGGAACATTGAGGGCAATATTTCCAACAAAAGTCTAGGTCTTCAGGACCAACTTCTTCTAGTAAGCCTGAAGTGATGACGGGAAAAGGTCCGCTCACTTGTTACACATGTGGCAAGGTGGGACATATTGTGCGACATTGTTGGCATGGTTGTCCAACTGGTGAGAAAAAGACGGTTACAACATATGCTCAAAAGGGAAAGACAGTAGTGGATAAAACTGCATCCCAAGCGCAACCCCAAGTCTTTATTCTTGGCCAATAGGTGGCCATTAAAAAATTGACGTTGTAACAGGTATGAGTTAAGATATAGTTTTTACTTCTTTCTATACATGGTACCTTGTGTGTTCCTTGTGTATAAATTTGTTTGTATTAGGCTTTGTCCTAATATCGAATTATCCAGTGAGAGCACTATTTGATACAAGAGCTTCTCATTACTTTCCGTCTGAAGACTTCGTAGTGCGTATCAGAGTACCTTTGTTTGTATCGACAGATTGTATGAATGTTTTGCTGCACAAATAAAGCTTGTTGTGTTAAGGTACGCATAGGAAGTCATGATTTTGTCTTGGAAGCTTTTTGCTGCCGATATTTGAGTTCGATGTTATCTTTGGTATGGAATGGCTCTCAGAGCAGCGTGCCTGTATTAATTACAACTCTAAGGAAGTCATACTAGTGCAGAACACCTAATGCGAGACTAAGTTTGAGGGTATGCGAGGATTGAGCAAGATATTGATGTTTGCTCTCCATGTAGTCGAGGCGGTTCGGAAGGGCGCGGAATTATTTTTCACGCTATAGGAGGATGTAGAGCCGAAGCCCAGCTTGAGTGATGTTCCTATTGTATCGGATTTTGTAGATGTTTTTCATAAGGATCTCCTTGGGACTTCACCCCAACGAGATATTGACTTCACTATTGAGCTGGTGCCAGGTGCAAAACCTATGTCACGCTCACCATACCGAGTGGCGCCAACGGAAATGGCAGAACTGAAAGATCAATTGCAAGAATTGCTAAAGCAAGGCTATATACATCCAAGTATGTCAGGGTGGAGTGCACTGGTTCTCTTTGGGAAGAAGAAGGCCGGAAGCTTAGGTCTGTACATTAATTATCGTGAATTGAGAAAGCTGACAGAAAAGAACAAGTATTCGATTCTGCGAATCGATGATTTATTTGATCAGCTAGTTGGATTGACTATCTACTCGTAGTTGGATTTAATGTACGGCTACTAGGAGTTGAGAATTTGGGAAAGTGATATTCCCAAGAGAGCGTTTAGTACACGCTATGGTCATTATGAGTTTACAGTGGTGCCTTTTGGGCTCACTAATGCGCTATCAATGTTTATGGATTTGATGCATAGGATATTCAGAGAGTATTTGCGCATATTTGTGATTGTCATTATTGACGACATGTTGGTATACTCTCAGTCAGAAGAGGATCATGCAAATCATTTGTGATTAGTTTTGCATACCTTGAGGCGAAATCGCCTATATGCCAAGTCCTCTAAATGTGAGTTTTGGCTATCTACGGTGAAAGAAAAGGGATAGATACTACTCTAGAGGGGGGTGAATAGAGTAGTCAAAAATTGCACTAGCAAAGTTGACTGTCTACTCAACTCCCTTGGAGTTAATTGAGGAATGAAGGTTATAGATATTTGAGAAGTAACCCTAAAGCCTAACACAAGTGTTGTGCACAAAAGGCAGCCAACTGTAATTACAGTTAAGGCTTGGAGTCCTAAACAGCAACTAGCAAACCTAGTTATAACTAATCACAGCCAACAACACAAGTAATAAATCAAACAACCAGACGACATAAGGGAATTTATAGTGGTTCCCCAAACAACTTGGGTACGTCCACTCTTCTACCAACAAGGTAGGAATCCACTCAGGTTTTTGATCAGGTGCCCTGCCACCAACAAGATCTGCTTCAGGTAGATCCAGAAACCCTTTAGACTTTTGATCAGGTGTCTAAAAACCAACACAGGATTTTGATCAGGTGCCCTGCCACCAAGGTATACTTTTGAAGGGAGTAATAACCATTTACAGGAGGGGGAAAGGAGGTTAAAATGTCTTCTCTATTTTAAATAGAGTTAGAGAAGCTCAAGAACTTGCACTGAGCTAGAAAGCTCTAAAGCATCAAGGCTCCCCCTGGCTAAAAGAATGTCCAGGTGAAGTCTTGCTTCAGTGCAGAAAACACTTCAGAAAATCTGAAGGAAAAAGCTACAAGAAGATAATAAATATGAATTGAAAATTCTTCTTCAGGCAGCTATCTTCTTCTTCTTCTTCTTCAAAAAGCTCTGAGTGAAGATCTTCCTGGAGACAGGAGAACTCAGGTTGAAGAAGAGTGAAGAGCTAAAACTTCTTCTCAGTTGAATGTGAACGAGCTGAGAGCAGTTGTAAACTGTAAGTAGTAAGCTTGAATGCTGTTGTTAGCTTTTGAACTCCTTTTCCTGAATGAACTGATTTTTGGCTATGAACTAGTTTATTTCTTTATCCAAAGAATTCTTTATATAACAGCAGCAGCAACGGCTCTAATTTGAGTTTGAATCTTGTCTTCTACTGAAATCTGCAAGCTGGGCTGCAAATAGCATAAAGCAAAACAAAAACTGCAGACAGATATCCTATAAAAGGATAAAGCTTTCTAAGAAGCTGCAAGTAACTGTGATAAAATAATACTTGAGAAAGTCACATCAGAAGAGACTCTTTATATCCAGAAAAGACTTTCTGAGTCTAACGGCTATAAAGGACAGCCTGGCAGATAAAGCAGAAATCATATCTCAACTAATAAGACAAACAACTTTGTCAGAAAAAGATTGGCTCAAGCATAAGGAATGGAGCAGATATTGCGTGGAAATAATATCATAAATTTATTCAAACAATCTTTTATAATAATGCCAAAATAAATATGAAATAAATCACATCATAGAAGATGACAAATTACTCAAGACATACAGCAAAATATCGAACGACCCTCGGAGATAGTCGACCGAAGCACAGAGATCGTCGACCTATCAGACAGATAGTCGAACGATCCAGATAGTCGAACTATCAAAGAAGATAGTCGAACTACCACAACAGATAGTCAAACTATCAGGACAGATAGTCGAGCTATCAGATAGTCGATCTATCAGGACAGATAGTCGAGCTATCAAAGAAAACAGATAGTCGACCTATCAACAGATAGTTGAACTATCAAAGCGGACAGATAGTCGACCTATCAAACAGATAGTCGAACTATCAGATAGTCGAACTATCAGATAGTTGAACTATCCAAGCAGATAGTCGAACTATCAAACACAACAGATAGTCGACCTATCAAACAGATAGTCGAACTATCAACGCAGACAGAACGTCGACCAACTGATAGACGATCGTCGAACAGTCGATAGACTATAGTCGAGTGGCGTTCGACCATAGTCGAACGAAAAACAACTTAACCAAATTTACATCTGGAAAAGTGACGCCTCTAAAACTAGAGCAACAAACTAGACAACTAACCTTTGACCATAGATAAATCTTGGGTCAAGAGACAGAAAGAGAAGACTTAACTCAAATCAAACTTAGGGTACCAACAATCTCCCCCTATTTGAGTTAAGTCTCTCAATAATTAAATACAAAACTAAATACTGAAAATAAATAAAATGCATTAAGAGAAATAACTAAGCAGATAACATCAATCAATCAGATAAGCAAATAACTGTCAATCAATGAAATTTTAAGATGCTTCAGAATTAGGTTTAGGATCAGAAGAACTAGGAATAAAAGTAATCTTTCTAGAAGGATCTAGAGCTTCTTTTCTTGACAACTTCAGGTCTTGTTCTCCAATAATTTTCAATTCTGACGCTCTTGGGACAACTGCCTCAGGATGCTTTTCCATGTATTTTGAAGGATCAAATACCTCAGGTCTAACCTGAAATTTATCGAGCTCCTTCATTCTGAATTTTGACATAGTGGTCAATCCTGCAGTGACTTTGCCTTCAGCTTTAGCTTTCTTAATTTGAGCTGAACCAACAAGTTCAAGAAAACGAGCCATCCTGAAATTAGGATCAAGCTCTGGGCTTTTATACACATTTTCAGAAGATGTATCAACAGGTTTAACAGCTTTAAACTTAATAGACAAGTCTAGCAGACTTTCAGCTGGCTCTTTATCCTGAATAACTAGATAAGAAGGAGGAGCAGACTCAGCAAATATCTTGCTAGATTTTTCAGAGAAAATAATTCGCTTACCTTTTGAAACAGCCTTCACAGCATGATCTGGCTTTGGAGAGGTTGAGCTCTTGAGTTCTTTGGAAGGAGGAGGAGAAAAAGTTGGTCTTTGATACACCACCTCCTTTACTTGTTCCTTAGCATCAGCATCAAGTCTTTGATAGCCAGATTGCATTTTACCTTGATATCCTTGAGAACTTCTCCTTTGTGATGACTGAGATGGGTTCAACCTGTCAGACTGAGCAGCAGGGTTTGCAGATAGGTTTCCAGAGGCTCCTGCACTGGGAGGTGGAGGAGGAGGACCTCTAGGAGTCCATCTTGGGACAGGAATGTCATACCTCTTTGACTTCTTCCTTTGCTTCTGCTGATTTTTAAAAAATGCCATCCAGTACTGGAAATCTTTTGATTTAGGATCAATGTCTTTCAGGATATAATAGGGAGTATCATTATCTGGATTTGGAGGAGGAGGAGACACAGCTTTCCTTTTCTTCTTAGCAGATCTTTTTCTCTTAGACTCATTAGATTCATCAGAATCAATCTCATCCTCAGAATTTGAAGAAATGGGAAGATCATATGGATCAATTGCCTTTTGCACAGCTCTTTCCTTTTCTTTTAGGGCAGCTTTTTCTAATTCTTCTTCCATGGCATCCTGTGCCAGAAGGGTATCTAAATCCAAACCCGGAGGGTCATCCCAGACGGTAGATTTTTCAATTTGAACATCTGAAGCCTTTTCTTGTTGATCAAAAACTATCAAGGGGACCAGTTCTACTTGCACTGCTAGCTGAGCTGACTCAGAAACTTAAGCAACTGGTTCTGGTTCAGTTTGAACTTCTGGAGCTGGTTGGTGATCAAGCTCTTGAACATCTAATACTTCTTTCATTTTATCTGTAGTATTATGAACAAAAATTTGCTAAATGACATCGAGTCATTCCTTCTAGGTATTCCCAAACTATCATATCAGTTATCAAGTCTAAAAAGTGAGTAAAAGGGATACCTTCAGAATTGTCCTTTGAGTGTCCTAACTCCCATAATTCATCTAGGAAGGAAGTGATAACTCCTTCTAGGTATAGGGCGACCAGGGGTGTAGAACATTCTTCCAGGCAAACTTTGACAATGAATTCAGACTTCATTAAGGCATCAGAAATTTCTTCTTCAGACAAAAGAGGAGGAGCTGATTCTTCTATTTCTTTCTCTGCAACTGCAGGAGGATCTGCTGGAGGGGAGGCCAAAGGCAGCTCAGAGGCATCTTCATTAAGCATCTCCCCCTGCCTGATTTCAGTAGATACTGAAACCAGGCCCCTAGATGAAGAGGGCTCAGCAGACTTTGAGAGTGCTTGGATGGCAGCAGTCAAAGAAGAGATGGAGGAAGCAAGGGGAGCAATTGCCTCTTCAATCATAATTTTGATCGAAGGAGTAATTAACTCTAAGATGCTAGAAATGAATGCTGGAGTGATTTCAAAAGATGAAGGGGGGAATCTCAGTGGATGGATGATCAGCAGGAATGGTGTATTCTTGATGAACTGGAGAGTGAACTGGAGATGGAGAGTGAACTGGAGTTGGATGAGTGGATGCAGGATGATCAATGTGATCTGAAGAAGGAATTGGAGAATGAGGAGGAGTAGAAATTTCAGAAACCAATAAATCAAAACTAGGATGAGATATCCTATCAAGATGAGAGGGTAGAGGAGATGCATGAGGTGATGCATGGAGAATTGTAGATGAATCAGGAAGATGAGAGGCAGAAGGTCGTACTTCAATTGAAGTTGATGGAACTTCAACTGAAGTAGACGACAATGCAGATGAAGAAGATGGAAGGGAGAGGTTTGCTGAGCCAGCTTCTTGTAGGAGAGGAGTGACTGAGGCAGTCCTGGTGCTCTCAGACGCAGCTGGAGCAACACCTGCAGGAGCGGGCTTCAGAAAAGTCCTTTTCCACTTGGTGAACAAGGTTGGGTCCATCTTCTTGCTGGCGTTGATGGAAGTAGCAGCTGAAACTAACAGATGGGGATATTTCTCCTTTAGAAAAATCCCAATCACCCTTCCTAGGGTGACTTCTTTCTTGCTGTTCTTTTTCCTGATCAAATTAAACAATACTCCTGCCCAATTAATCTGTTTCTTATTCACAATTGCACACATTAGGGCAAACTGTTGCCTTGTAATATTGTCATGGGCAGAGTGCTTTCCCAGTAGCACTTTTCCGATGAGTTCAACAAGGAACTTAATCTTAAACGGAAAATTCACTTTAAGCAGCTTAGAGGGAATGCCTTCGGCATGTCCCAGCTCTGTCAGCATTCTCCCAAACTCTGGTGTATCTTGCTCGTAATCTTCTTCCCCATTTATCAATCCAAATATTTCAGTTAAAATGGCGGGAGTCAAAGTTACCTCTTCTCCGCCAATTGTTCCGGTCATTGATTCGTCATTTGAAGACGAAGTAAATGCCCATTCTTTGATCTCTTGAATGTTTATCTTTATCCTGGAGGACATGAGCTTTTCCAAACCTTGATCTTTGCATAAGTTGAGAATTTCCACTATTCCAGATTCGCAACAACTGAAAGAATCGAAATCCACACTGAAGCGTGCATCGAACTTCACTACTGTCAAGAGAGCTAGAGAAATCGCCATCGAAAGGGCTGGATAAGACGAGGGATAGACGGTGAGGACGAAGCGGCAGAAATCGCATGACAAAGAGCAAGCAGGAAGACGGAATGCGAAAAGACGCTCTCCGTCGACGATAAAAAGAAAGATCTCTTAACCTAGGTCGACCATCGGCTTTATATTAAAACAACGATCGCCGATCTATTTAAAAGATACTGGAGACGAAGGTCGAACGGTCGTTCGATGATCGGTCCTGAAGCAGAGTAGTCGATCAATCGTTCGACTATTTCTATCTTCACAAACCGCAAGCTGTCGTCAACCATAGATCGACGATAGGCTCGACCTGTTCGACTAACTTTGAATGCCGGTCGACGATCTTCAAGCAGATAAGCTATCATCAACCATAGGTCGACGATAGGCTTGATCTGACCGACTATCTTCGAACGTCGTTCAACGATCTTCAAACAGGTTTCAACAAGGCAGACGTCACACTTAGTCTCTTCCATTAATCATGCCTAGTTGAACAAAAAAGAACAGATGCTTCTGTTCATCTAATGGCTTGGTGAATATATCACCTCTCTGAAGGTCTGTGGATATGAACTCAAGGCTGATCTTGTTCTTTTCCACACAATCTCTCAGGAAATGGTGTCGGTTCTCAATTTGTTTCGTTCTAGAGTGGTGCACAAGATTTTGTGCAATAGAGATAGCACTAGTACTATCACACATGATTTTTGTGTTCTTGTGTGAGTACCCATAATCCAAAAGCTTGTTTTGTATCCACAGGATCTGTGAACAACAACTAGCAGCTGCTATATATTCAGCCTCTGTAGTTGAAGTTGAGACAGAAGCCTGCTTCTTACAGAACCAATAGACCAATCTCTCTCCCAAGAACTGACAAGTTCCTGAGGTACTTTTCCTGTCAACTCGACAACTAGCATAATCAGAATCTGAGTATCCAATTAATTCAAATTCTGATTCAGCTGGGTACCAAAATCCTAGATTTGGACATCCCTTCAGGTATCTCAAGATTCACTTGAGAAGAATCAGATGAGATTCCTTGGGGTTGACCTGGAATCTAGCACAAAGGCATGTAGCAAACATTATATCTGGCCTACTTGCAGTTAAATACAATAGGGAACCAACAATGGCCCTATAATTCTTTTGATCAACAGGATTTCCCTGATCATCAAAATCTATAACTACATTAGTAGCCATAGGTGTATGCATTGCTGAAGCATCAGCCATCCCAAACTTCTTTACCAATTTCTTGGCATATTTGGATTGGGAGATGAAGATGCCATCAACATCTTGCTTTACTTGGAGACCAAGAAAGTAAGACAGCTCACCCATACTACTCATCTCAAACTTGGAATGCATCAAGTTAGAGAACTTTTTGCACAGTTTGGGATCAGTGGAACCAAAAATAATGTCATCCACATATACTTGAACTAACAGGATTGTGTCCTTGTGGTGCTTGACGAAAAGGGTTCTATCAACTACTCCCCTAACAAAGTTGTGCTCTAACAGAAAACTAGCTAGAGTCTCATACCAGGCTCTTGGTGCTTGTTTGAGTCCATAAAGAGCTTTTTGCAACTTGAAAACATGTGAGGGCTGAGTTGAAGAAACAAACCCAGGTGGTTGTTCAACAAATACCTCTTCCTTTAACACACCATTTAGAAAGGCACTTTTGACATCCATCTGAAAAACCTTAAACTTCATATAGGCTGCATAGGCTAAGAAGATCCTTATTGCCTCTAGCCTTGCAACAGGAGCAAAGGTTTGGTCATAATCTATACCTTCCTCCTGTCTGTAGCCCTGAGCTACATGCCTAGCTTTGTTCCTTACAATGATTCCATTTGCATCCAACTTTTTTCTATACACCCACTTGGTGCCTATGATCAGTTGGCCTTTAGGTCTTGGAACCAAAGTCCATACTTTACATCTTTCAAACTGATTGAGTTCCTCTTGCATAGCAATGATCCAGTGGGGATCTAGCTCAGCATCTTTAATGGTCAGGGGCTCAATCTGTGAAAGGAAACAAGCATGCATCATATCCTATCTTAAATGATGTCTTGTTTGAACACCAGCTGATATGTCTCCAATCACTTGAGATGTAGGATGATCTTTAAGTGTGACAATATCAGTAGGTGGGATGTGATCTTCAGCAATAGTTGGGATTAATTCCTCTGGAGGAATTTGATCTACTATTGGTGGAACAACAACAACTTCTGCAAGGTCTTCATCACTGTTTGATTTAGTGATATGAAGAGTTGATAGATGGAGAATCTCTTGAGTGACATATTTGCTAGATTCCTGTACCTGCAATGAACTTGAGGAAGGGGAAGTTTCCTTCTCCTTGTAAAACATTTGAGATTCATCAAAGGACACATGAACAGACTCTTCAATTTTAAAAGAAGATTTATTAAATACCTTATAAGCTTTGCTTACTTGGGAATATCTAAGAAAAATTCCCATTGAAGCTTTTGCTTCAAATTTTCTAAGGTATTCTTTATTATTATTATGAATATAAACTACACAACAAAATACTCTAAAATAATTTATTTTAGGTTTCTTTCCTTTAAGCAACTCATAAGGAGTTTTACACTTAAGCTTGTGTATCAGACTTCTATTCAAGACATAGTTGGTTGTACTAACAGCTTCTGCCCAATAGGAAAGAGGCATATTAGCATCTGCCAACAATGTGCTAGCAGCTTCAATTAGTGTTCGATTCTTCCTTTCAACTACCCCATTTTGTTGGGGAGTTCTAGGAGCTGAGAAGCTATGTTTGATACCTTCTCTCTCACAGAATTCTTGCATGAGAAGAGAGTCAAACTCAGTACCATGATCACTTCTGATCAAGGCCACATGAGTAGAGTACTCAGTCTGCACACATAATAGAAAATCTGTAAGGGCTTTGAAGTTATCAGCCTTAGTTCTCAAAAAGAACACCCAACTGAACCTAGAGAAGTCATCTACAATGACTAGGGTGTAATACTTCCCTCCTAAACTCTGTACATTTATTGGGCCAAATAAGTCCAAATGTAATAAATACAGGATTCTAGGAGAATCACTTTTATTTACTGATTTAAATGAATTCTTGGTTTGCTTGCCTAATTGGCAAGCCTTGCATAGGCTCTCCTTCTTGTAGGGGCAAGAAGGTAAACCTCTAACAAGGTTGTGTTTAGATAACCTAGATATATTCTTGAGGTTAACATGGCTAAGCCTTTTATGCCATAAGGTATTGTTATTTGTTACTTCATTAAATAAGTAGATTTCAGAGTGAGTTGAGTTAAAATCTACTAAATAATTGTTACCTTGTCTAATACCTACTAACACAACATTAATATTTAAAGTAATATTACAAAGAGAGTTAGAAAATGATACCTGGTATCCAGCATCACATAACTAACTTACTGAAATGAGATTATGCTTCAGTCCAGTTACATAAGCAACTCTCTTGAATGTTACAGCTCCATTTGTCATCCTGCCATAGCCTTCAGTTTGACCACAGCTTGAATCTCCAAAGATTAACTTTGGGCCAAGCTTGGCCGTGAACCTTGACAGATGTTCTTTATTTCCTGTCATATGCTTGGAACAACCACTATCCAAATACCACTTATTTTGAGTGATAGGATAAGTCTTCACCTATAAATAAATCAATTAAACATTGTGGACCCTGGTAACCTTGGGTCCCTTGTTTTTCACATAAGAAAAACTTGAAATAAATGAATAAGCAGGTTGAGGGTGATAAACTAACGGGTAAGATCTCCTAGGTGGGATTCTCCATGCAGATGATGGGTCAATGAACCTAGGGTTTCTATTTACATTCGGGTTTCTAAAGTTCTGGTTGAAGTTTTGAAATTCATGTTGAAAACGTCGATCGGTGTTCGATGATGGATGCACAGATCGTCGAGCTTCGTTCGACCACTGAGCATGTGATCGTCGAGCAGCGTTTGACGCTTTTTGTATTTCCTTAAATTTTTGTTTTCTTTTCTCTCTCTTAGCTTTATTTAAAGCTTTATTAACCTGATTAACTTGCTCAGTGTTTTTTATTCCACTAGATGAAATAAAATTCACTGGAGTTGAAAGATGGTTTTTAAGAATGATTGGGGGTTCACTAGAAGAAGCTCCTAAGCCTAATTTATTATTGCCTGACCTAGTGTTAGACATGCTGGTTATTTCAAGCAACTTAAGGCTTCTACCATTCAGAGATTCTTCTAACCTTTTGGACTTAGCTAATTCATTCTTAAGGACTTTTATTTCTTCACTAGAATTAGTGAGTTCTGCTGTTAACCTAATGTTTTCAATAGAAATTAATTCAGATTCAGCTAGTTTATTTCTAAGTTCTTTTATTTCCTTTTCAGAACTAATTAAATCTAAACATAAAGATTTAAAATCTGATTTAAATTCAGCAGATGTAAAATCATAAGAAGACAATACCTCATCTTCAGTTGGCATTTCTTCATCAGAATCTAAACTCTCTGCAGCTGAGTGATTGCTGCAGACATTAATTGCCATCAGGCAAACTTCCTTTGCCTTCTTTTCTTCCTCATCCTCACTGGAGCTTAAGGAGGAAGATTCCTCATCAGAATCACTCCAGGTTTCAGCAACAAAACCTCTTTCCTTCTTTTTGTTCTTGTAGGAGGATGGCTTAGAATGCTTCCTGTGCTGATCCTTGTGTTTCCTTTTCTCTTTATTCATTTCCTCTGGACAGTCTAGAAGAATATGTCCAGGCTTCCTGCAACCATAGCAAATTATTTCTTTAGTAGGAGTGCGATCATACCTTGGTTTTTCTTCATATTTTGAAGACTTCTTTCTGAATTCTTTCCTTCCCATCTTGAGAAACCTTTTGGCAAATAATGCCATCAGTTCCTCATTGGACTGGCTTCCTACAGAAGTATCAGCAGCTTTGAGAGCAAGTGTTTGCTCTTTTCTTGTGGGAGTTGGGGTCTTGGCTTCAGCCTCAGCTTCCCTAGACTTCAGCACTTGCTCAAAAGACTTGAGCTTGCCGAGAAGGGCTTCTGTTGAAATTTCTGTTGTACTTCTGGCCTCCTTGATAGGCCAGATCCTTAGATCCCATGTGCTAGGGAAGCACATAAGAATCTTATCATTGACCTCTGTCAATGAAATATCCTTATCAAGAGTCCTCAGCTCATTGATGATTGAGCTGAGCCTTGTGTACATTGCTTCAACTGATTCAGCATCAGTTTTCTTGAAATTTTCATACTGGGAGATAAGGTTGGACCTTCTGTCCTTTCTTTCATCAGCTGAACCAGCTACAATCTGGTTTAGTGTATCCAACATTGCTTTTGCTGAGGAGCAGTCAGCAACCTTCTGGAATACTTCATCAGACATTGTTTGAGCCAGAATGTTCATTGTCTTAGCATCTGTTATCTTTGCCTTTTTGTATTCATCATTGTAATCTGGAGGAGGCACTGCACTCATATCAGTTGATGATGAAGCAGCAGCTGCAGCAGGTGCTCTTGGTGGTCCTATCAAAATAGAAGCAAAAATACTCTCATCAATAGAGTTCATATATAGTTTAATCCTTGCCTTCCAGATGCTGAACATGGCTAAGTTGCATGTTGGAGGTCTGGTGCTAGAGTAATCCTTGAACTGGGCCATGATAGTGAAAGTGAATATCTATAATCCTTGGTATCTATCAGGATCTTGTGACTTAGGTGTTAGCCTATTCAGTCAGACAACCTCCCTCTGATACCAATTGAAAGAAAAGGGATAGATACTACTCTAGAGGGGGGGGGGGGGGTGAATAGAGTAATCAAAAATTGCACTAGCAAAGTTGACTGTCTACTCAACTCCCTTGGAGTTAATTGCGGAATGAAGGTTATAGATATTTGAGAAGTAACCCTAAAGCCTAACACAAGTGTTGTGCACAAAATGCAGCCAACTGTAATTACAGTTAAGGCTTGGAGTCCTAAACAGCAACTAGTAAACCTTGTTATAACTAATCACAGCCAACAGCACAAGTAATAAATCAAACAACCAGACAACATAAGGGAATTTATAGTGGTTCCCCAAACAACTTGGGTACGTCCACTCTTCTACCAACAAGGTAGGAATCCACTCAAGTTTTTGATCAGCTGCCCTGCCACCAACAAGATCTGCTTCAGGTAGATCCAGAAACCCTTTAGACTTTTGATCAGGTGTCTAAAAACCAACACAGGTTTTTGATCAGGTGCCCTGCCACCAAGGTATACTTTTGAAGGGAGTAATAACCCTTTACAGGAGGGGGAAAGGAGGTTAAAATGTCTTCTCTATTTTAAATAGAGTTAGAGAAGCTCAAGAACTTGCACTGAGCTAGAAAGCTCTAAAGCGTCAAGGCTCCCCCTGGCTAAAAGAATGTCCAGGTGAAGTCTTGCTTCAGTGCAGAAAACACTTCAGAAAATCTGAAGGAAAAAGCTACAAGAAGATATTAAATATGAATTGAAAATTCTTCTTCAGGCAGCTATCTTCTTCTTCTTCTTCAAAAAGCTCTGAGTGAAGATCTTCCTAGAGACAGGAGAACTCAGGTTGAAGAAGAGTGAAGAGCTAAAACTTCTTCTCAGTTGAATGTGAACGAGCTGAGAGCAGTTGTAAACTGTAAGTAGCAAGCTTGAATGTTGTTGTTAGCTTTTGAACTCCTTTTCCTGAATGAACTGATTTTTGGCTATGAACTAGTTTATTTCTTTCTCCAAAGAATTCTTTATATAACAGCAGCAACAACGGCTCTAATTTGAGTTTGAATCTTGTCTTCTACTAAAATCTGCAAGCTGGGCTGCAAATAGCATAAAGCAAAACAAAAACTACAGACAGATATCCTATAAAAGGATAAAGCTTTCTAAGAAGCTGCAAGTAACTCTGATAAAATAATACTAGAGAACGTCACATCAGAAGAGGCTCTTTACAGCCAGAAAAGACTTTCTGAGTCTAACGGCTATAAAGGACAGCCTGACAGATAAAGCAAAAATCATATCTCAACTAATAAGACAAACAACTTTGTCAGAAAAAGATTGGCTCAAGCATAAGGAATGGAGCAGATATTGTATGGAAACAATATCATAAATTTATTCAAACAATCTTTTATAAAATATACCAAAATAAATATGAAATAAATCACATCATAGAGGAAGACAAAATTACTCAAGACATACAGCAAAACGTCGAACGACCCTCGGAGATCGTCGACCGAAGCACAGAGATCGTCGACCTATCAGACAGATAGTCGAACGATCCAGATAGTCGAACTATCAAAGAAGATAGTCGAACTACCACAACAGATAGTCGAACTATCAGGATAGATAGTCGAGCTATCAGATAGTCGATCTATTAGGACAGATAGTCGAGCTATCAAAGAAAATAGATAGTCGACCTATCAATAGATAGTCAAACTATCAAAGCGGACAGATAGTTGACCTATCAAACAGATAGTCGAACTATCAGATAGTTGAACTATCCAAGCAGATAGTCGAACTATCAAACACAACAGATAGTCGACCTATCAAACAGATAGTCGAACTATCAACACAGACAGAACGTCGACCAACTGATAGACGATCGTCGAACAGTCGATAGATGATAGTCGAGCGGCGTTCGACCATAGTCGAATGAAAAACAACTTAATCAAATTTACATCTGGAAAAGTGATGCCTCTAAAACTATAGCAACAAACTAAACAACTAACCTTTGACCATAGATAAATCTTGGGTCAAGAGACAGAAAGAGAATACTGAACTCAAATCAAACCTAGGGTACCAACATACGGTGGCTTTTCTTGGTCATGTCCTTAGTGGAGATGGTATTGCTGTAGATCCGGCAAAGATTGATGCGATACGAGAGTGTCCTGTACTTACTTCAGTAGCGGAATTCAGGAGTTTCTTAGGACTTGTCGGCTATTGTGGGAGCTTCATAGAGAGCTTTTCAAGTATTTATTTACCTCTCACGACATTGACAAGGAAGCATCAGAAGTTTGTTTGGATGCTAGAGAGTGTGCGAGCTTTTGAGGAGTTGAAGAGTCGTCTGACCATGGCACCTATGTTGTGTTTGCCATGTAGGACAGATAGCTTTGAAATCTATAATGATGCTTCAGGAAGCGGCTTAGGTTGTGTTCTTTTAAAATATGGGCATATGATTGCTTATGGCTCTTGCCAACTAAACGTGCATGAGAGGAATTATTTGGTTCGCGGCCTGGAATTGGTGGTCATGATATTCGCTCTTAAGCTATGGCGACATTATTTATATGGCGTGAAGATTGATATCTTTACGGATCATCAGAGCCTGGAATATTTATTGCATCAGAAAGATCATATTATGCGACAGCGAAGGTGTATGGAGATCCTTGGGGACTACAACTTTGAGATTCATTACACTCTCGAAAAGGGAAATGTAGTCACGGATGCGCTGAGTCGCAAGGCTCCAATACGAGCAAATTGGTTATAGATGCATGATGAGCGTCTTATTCGTGAGTTGGAGGCTCTGGACATCTCTTGTGTTGACAAGAGAATGAGCGTAGAAGCATGCTTGAACTAGAGGGAGCTGCTATATGCCCTCGCGGATAGAATTTGACGAGCATTGGAGCTTGATGAAAGCATGAAGCACTATATGACGGAGATAGTGGATGGGTAAAATTCTCAATTCTCGTTGAATGACGGTCTTTTATGGAAAGACAGTCGGTTGTGCGTCCCGAATGTTGACAAATTGCGTGAGGATTTGATGTACGAGGCACATTTTATTAAGTACTCGATCCACCCGGGGAACACAAAAATGTTCAAGGACATGAAGAAATTATTCTAGTGGCCAGGGTTGAAAAAGGACATCGCAATTTATGTGGCGAAGTGCCAGACTTGCACCCTAGTAAACTCTGAGTGTCAAAGACCTGGTGGTTTTCTGAAGTCGTTGCCAATACCGGAATGGAAGTTCGATGATATATCGATAGATTTCATGCATGGTTTGTTGAGATCACAATGCGGGAACGATTCCATTTGGGTTATCGTAGACCGGTTGACAAAAGTGGCACACTTCATTCCGAATCAAAGGGACGATTTAGTTTAAAAGTTAGCTAAACTTTATGTTGAGCAGATTATACGATTGCACGGTGTTCCCTGGTGCATCGTCAGCAATCGAGATGGGGGTTTCACATCTAGTGGTTGGAAGCTTATTCATAAGTTTTGGGTACCAAGTTGAAATTTAGCATGGCCTTTCATCCTCAAACGGATGGTCAGACCGAGAGGGTAAATAGAACTATTGAAGATATGCTTCGCACGTGCGCCCTAGATTTTGGGAAGAGGTGGGAAGACCACCTGTTTATGATTGAGTTCACTTATAATAATAGCTACCAAGCGAGTATACAAATTGCACCTTTTGAGGCCTTATATGGTAGGCAGTGCCTTACTCCGTTAGCTTGGGTAGAAACTTGTGAATCAGAGCTATTTAAACATAAGGAATTTGAAGATGTGATTTCAATGATACATTTAATTCGAGATCGACTATAGATTGTGCAAGATAGGCAAGCAAAATATTACAACACATAACACTGAAACATGGAGTTTGCGGTTGGCGATTGGGTGCATCTCAAAATTATGCCATTCAAGGGAGTATCGAGGATCTGATGCTTGAAAAAACTAAGTCCGAGATACCTTGGGCCTCTTGAAATTATTGAGCGGATTGGAAAAGATGCCTATCGGTTGAAGCTTTTAGCTGAACTCAGTGGTTTGCACGATGTGTTTCACATATCGATACTGTGGAAGGCTGTGCAAGAGCCTATGCATGTCGTTATTGTGGAGAAAATTTACGTCTTTAGTGGGTTGACGACGAAGGTTAAGCTCATTAGTATCGAGGACATGGAAGTTAAGCGACTACAGAACAAAGAGATTCGAATGGTCAAAGTCTTATGGGACTACTGTGGCTGTGAGGAGCTGTCATGGGAGGGCGAGCAGACCAAGCGAGAAGAGTTCCCCGAACTGTTCCATTTAGGTAAATTTGATAAGTTTTGTACTTTTTTATTTGCTGTGGATTTCGGGATGAAATCTCTTAAAGGAGGGGAGAATTGTAATGTCCCAAAAATCCTGAAAATGGGAAGGACTTGATTTCTGGAAGTTACCGCCAGGCGATAGTGTCAACGTCAGCGGTATATAACGTCCCATTTCATGCTATACCTCGCATGAGTTTTGAGTCAAGAGACATGTCTCGGGCTCGGGGTGCGCCGGATTCGACAAGTAAAATTCGTCAGATATCATCACAGATATCCGACGAATTCATCGAGTATGACTTGTGAATTGAGGCCAGTACTATTCGTCAAATTTTGTAGCAGATATCCGACAAATTCGTCGAGTATATAAGATGAATTGGACTTAGAATATTTTGGCCAGTAGAATTCATCAAAAGCTTTGAGTGAACTTGACGCCATTCGTCGAAGCGTCGAATAGATAATTCGAATTTCATTTATAATAATTCTGGATCGGGGAAGCGTCGAGTGTGCTGAGTGAACACGACGCCATTCGACGAAGCATCGAGTGATACTTGACGAACTAAGTTCTTTGACTTAGAAAAATATCGGACTCAACGAGGCATTGAGTGAATTCGACGCCACTCGACGAATCGTCGAGTGATACTCGACGAACTCAGTTCTTTGACTGAACTCAATGATGCGCTGAGTGAACTCAACTACACTCAACAAAGTGTCGAGTAATACTCGACGAACTCAACGCTTTGACTTAAAAGTACAGGACTCGACGAGGCATCGAGTGATCATGACGAATTTCGACGATTTGTCAAGTGTGTATAGTATACACGACGATTTTGACTTGGAGCATTTTTCAGCAGACCGTGTTGATGGTTTATGCATATGGGCCAAACTGGGTTTTCAAAATAAGCGTTGATGGCTCATTTGGACCAGTCTTTTCAATGAGACTTAATTTAAGTAATAATAGGTTATTCAATGTTAGGGTGACATGTGGCAAAGCAATCTAACCCTAATTCTTCTTATAAAAAGGAAACGTACAAGAAACCCTAGCCATTACTTCCATTTGTCGTCGAGCCATTACCTGTGCTGAACTTTTCGAAAGAGAGAATCGACGGTGTTTGATTTTTTGTAGGAATAACTTTCCTTTCCGTGAAGAAAAACACCGACGAGGAAGAAGATGCCGCCGAGAAGGATAATAAGATCCATGGCCGGAAATAAGGTAAGCTTCCTACCCTCTCCCTTAGTGTTAGATCTTTAGTTATAATATAGGAGAGATGTCGACTCAAAAGAGTTGGACATGTGTGAGATGAAGATTTCCTAGGAAGAGACCAAGTTAGGACCTTATCCTAGAGAATAGTTGTCTTCGAACTCTCCTCTCTTTGTTGTGAAGGTGGTGGACTTGATTTCGTGAAAAAGGATGTTCTATTGAGGGTGAATAAGGTAGGAGGAAGTGTTGTATGTGGTTTTGAACAAATGGATAAAGGAATAAGACGAACCGATGTCATTCGTTTTGCTTTAAGATGCATGCAGAAATCTGTTTTCTGCGCGCAGCGAACTTCGTGGTCGTTTTCGAGAATGATATGGCCGGATCTAGGTCTTGGGCTGAATACGAAAGTTGTAGTCTAGGAAATACCTTTCCAACAGATGGTTACATGTTTTCATAGGATCTTTGTAGCTCCTAGAATTTCCAGGCGAAGTTGCTGCACGATAACAACTTATGTGCAGGATGCCTTCGGGTTAAGGTATAACCGGTTTTGGACTTGGTAGGAGAAATGTAGTAAGATGATGTTGAGGTTTGGATGATTCCAGTTATATGTAGCCAAGATAAGCAAATGGTTTGGAGGAATTTAATAATTGAATGGTTTGGGGAAATTAGAGAATAAATGGTTTGAAGAGAGTTGGTGGTACAAATGGCTACTTTGTGAAATCCAGTAAGGATGTGCGCGATTGTAATCCGATAACTGAATGAGTAACTGATACTTATATTATCTTTCTTGATGAATACATGAAGAGTTATTATGTTGTGGTGATAAATATATGAAAGCCTATATGTTGTGAATGCTTGATTAATTAGGAAGCAATCAGATGAGGTAAATCTCATGACCATGAAATGTGTTGAATCATGATCTCATATATTGGATGGGATAGTTTGTATAGTTTATTGCTTAGAGTGTGTATCCTTATGGGTAGCAGTGTGGGATTGGTACGTTGTTCAAGATGGCTTGCCACCTATATTGATGTTGAACCCTTGAGTGCTTGGGAGCATGGAAGTGTGAAAAGGTGTAAGTGCGTGAGTATTTGACCACACTTGATTGGTAATGATGAAAAGGGACTCGGTCGGAGCCCTTGGATGGTTGATGGCAAGGCCATGTGAAATTGCATGCGGTATGAGTTGACACGCAGTGTAATAATCTTGGGTTAAGGATAGAGTGGCAGGTCTATGGGCTCTCCAATCATCACACGATGGGGGTTAAAAGATAAACTTTGGGCAGTTGGGCTTAGTCCTCAATGCTCATTCCCAGGGCTCCTTCCGTGCCACGCTGATAGGCCAGTTAGGCTTGGTTCTCGGTGCACACCTACCCGAGACTCCATTTGAGCCGTAGTATGCATTGAGCTCCGTTATTGTGTTCTTAGCATTGAGGCATAGGGAGGCCTAGACTAGGTAGTGTGGAGACCAGCCTATTAGTAGAAAGCCCATTTCATTGTCACCGTTTGGCAACGACGGATGGCGCCTGAGAGGTTAGCTAACTGCTCAAAAAGTGGGAACTATAAGTCTATGTCGACATGTGTTGGGTATTGTATCCACAATAACCCTGATTTGAAGAAGGTTCCAGTTAATCTAAGATGAAATGTGATTGAGTTTGATATTGCGTTTTTAGTTATGTACTTAGGGGTTTACATTGCTAAGTACACATCAATGTCAGGTTACAGTGGGTCAGTAAACACAAGACTATACAATGTAATCCTTTATTGTGTAGGCCAATGTATTGGTTCACGTGTAATCTATCTATTATGGTGTACTTTTATACCAAGTGCATGAGAAGGATCAAGGAAGAAGAAGAACTTGAATTCAGGAAAACAAAAATTTTACCCAAGTAAAATTCATCGAATATTGTAAGGGATATTCATCGAATTCGTCGAGTATACTTGATAATACTCATCGAATTTGTCATATATACTTACTAGCACTCGTCGACTTCATCATATGTACTTGTGGTAGAGTTTCTAATAAGTTGGAAAAATAGTTAAGTAAAATTCGTCGAGTATCATTAAGTATACTCGTCGAATTCGTCGAAATGTATCTAATGATACTTGCCAAATTTATCAAATATACATGACGATACACGCTAAATTCGTCGAATCATCTCGACGCTACTTCTTTAGATTTTCTTAAGGCAAGTTTGTTGAATATCGCTTGGTTATAAGTCAATGGCGTTGAGTGTGTTAATGGAATCGAGTACGTTGTGTGCATCTTTGCGTCGAGAGCATTGTTTGCTAGCCTATACTCATCGAATTTGTCGAGTATACTAGCCGAAACTCGACAAATTTGTCGAGTATGTTTTCATCCTTGGCGTTGAGTGGCTAGCTAGCTTGAGCTGGATTTCTCTATGTCAAATTCTTCATGTATCAATAACTATTCGGTGAGTATACTAGAGATACTCAACGATACTCGACGAATATGACTTAGGTTAAATTTCCGACAGTTTTTAAAAATCATGCTCGGGTTGCGGCGGCCACACAGAGTAGTTTTCGGAAGTTTTTTTGGAAGTTCTTTTAGATTCGTTGGATTTTCTAATCATTCTAATCTTGTTAATCATGTTAATTACTCCCAATTTCAAATCGAGAAACTATCCAAAAAGAACGAATCTGTCGGCCTCTGTACGATACGGGACATCTCCGATTGGACGACAACAGTGAACGTTGCATGATTCAATCTTCATCGATCTATACGACTGGATTGTTACTCTCTGAAGATTTTTATTCCTCCATATCGAGTTGATTGAAGATTCAAGATTCAAGGTATTCAAAGATTTTTATTTTCCGAGTTCTCCAAAATTTCAAGATCTACCTAATTGAAGAACGACGGAGTGAAGACTTGTAATCTTTATTACTTTGTAATATCCTTTACTTTTGTAGGATATTTTTCTCCGAGTTGTAGATCCGTTTGTGGATCGAGTCATAGATTCATTTGTGGATTGAGTTGTAGCAGAGGTTTCTTCTCCAAGTGGTAGGAGGTTTGTCTTCGAGTTGTAGGAGTTGTGGCTCCGAGGTGTAAGATTTGTTGAAATATGAGAAAGGTTAAGTAGTTGAATCAGCCCTTCGTGGTAGATTGGAGAGGCGGGACAGTTGACATACCAAATACGGGGAACCATTATAGATCTCTGTGTTTTGTGTGCTTACATATTTTTAAGTAATTTTCATTCCGCGAAAAGACACAGACATCACCTATTCACCCCCTCCCCCCCCCCCATGCTAGGTGATTTAGGTAGACACTAGGTAATTTCAATTGGTATCAGAGGGCCGTTTTGTTCGATATAAGGTTTACATCTTGAACAAGATCCCAGATCTAGCATCAAGAGATTCTGCTTAGTAGCCATGGACAGAAGTAAGGACATGTCTTATATGAAGTTACCAGTGTGCACTAAAGAGAACTTTCCCATGTGGAAAGAATGAGTCAGGTTTTTCATGGAAGCAGAAGTTTCGAGGATTTTTCAGATTGTGGAAGGACCACATATACCGATACAAGCCTCAGCTCTTAACCCTGCCATCATGATTCTAATGAAAAATATGGACCTCACCAAGGATGAATTTCCCTAGTCTTCTTGGACAAAAAGGCTAAGAACATTATCGCAAGTACAGTGGACGACTCAATGCTTTAAAACCTATTCCACTGAAAATCTTCCAAGGAGATGTGGGACTGCCTTATAGGTTTGATGGAAGAAACAAAAGAAGTTAGAGATGATCGCAAACAATTGCTAAATCAAGAGTACGAAGCGTTCAAGCAGGGACAAAATGACACCATTGCAGACAGCTTCAAGAAATTCTTCAAGATTGTCAATAGTCTCAGAAAATACGGCCGCACCTTCACTAATGGTGAATTGAACGTCAAATTCCTCAAATCCTTGACAAAGGATGAGGACACTAAAGTGCTAGCCATTAGGGAGTTTGGGAAGCTGCCTGAGATTGACCCTCAGAACCTGTTTGGAAAGTTGCTCTCCTACGAGCTTCAAATGAACACCAGAAAGAAGGAGGAGCAAAGTAGCAGGACTTCAAGTTGAGAGAAGTCAGTTGCCCTAAAGGCTGAAGGTTTGAGGAAGTCTAAAGCTCTGTCACTAGTAAGGATACATGCTCCAGACACCCCAGAAGACTCTGATCCAAGCATATCAGGCTCTGATCTATCTGATGGGGAATTCTCCCTCATCTCTAAGCAGTTCAAAAAACTACTCAGCAAGAGGAGACAAATGAAGAATAAGTCATCCTCCACTGACTTCAGAATATCGCGTCGTGATGGTGATCGCTCCAAGAAAATCTACAACAAGGAGTACAGGTATAAATCTAAACCAAGTAAACAGTTTTCCTCTAATGTTGTTTGCTACTATTGCAATAAGCCAGGACACATGATTGCGGAGTGTCCCTATAAGAAGAAGGAAGGATCCAAGAGAGAGGAGAAGAGATCCTTTAAGGACAATAGGAATGAAGAAAAGAGCTTCGTTGCCAAGAAGTCCAAGATTCTGAGCGATAGTGACTCGAGTGAGTCAAGTTTAGAGAATGTGGAAGCTTACTTCGAGCTTATGGCTCGATCAGACGAGAAAGTTGGCAACTCCAAGTATCACGGGAAGGTAAACTCACACATGATCCTCTCTGAGTTGGAAACATCATTTAGTGGTCATGAATACTACTCTTCGGAGGAAGATGAAGCTGACTTGATGGCTCAGCATGAGAACCTTTTGAAATCTTTTGACAAATGCTGAAAGGTAGTCAAAAAGCAAGCAAAAGAGATTGCCTCCCTCAAGGTAGTGGGAACAAGTCTGGAGGAGGAACTTGCAAAGTTACTTCCTCTCAGAGATGAATTCGACTCCTTGAAAGAGGAATTGAAAAGCTCGGCTGAGACATTAAGGTAGAAGGAGAAATACCTAGATGAGCTAGAAGAAAAGCTTGTGGTGGAAAGGAAGCTAGTTGAAATCTACTCAAAGCCGAAGACCATTCTTACTCTGATCGATGAGTTTTCTTCTCCAAAGAATGGTAGTGGTCTTGGCCACATAGTTGAAAAAGGCAATGCTGCTAAAAGAGTCTCCACCAAAGGTAAAGGGAAGGCACCTCAGAGTCAACCCTCTTTTAAGAAGGTTATTTTCCCCCACAAATAAATATGTCTCTAAGACATCCTATGGGCACTTTTCCAGGCCGACCTATCTAGAGCCTAAGAAGAGCTATCAAGGATGGACCCATCCTCGAGCCATTGGGGCCAGTGTTTTCATAACACCATATGAAGAGATTGTTCTTAAAGACTATGGTCCATATGTTCATGGACATAATTACAAGAAAGCACAGAAATCCAAAACTGTGGTACCCAAGGCAAAGGAGTTGGAGAAGCCCTTTGTCTGTTGCCATCAAGAGGATTCCACCTCCAAGTATATTTCCCCTGCTAGACCTCACATTCAAAAGGTAAAGCAGGAGTACAAGAGAATGTACAATAGGTTCTACTATTGGTGTTGCGGCAAAATTGGTCATTTGGCTCAGATTGTTGGTCTAACACTGTAAATTTTGAAAATCCACAAGTTAACAGTGCGAGACTGACCCCTCTCAAAGTTAATGTTCCTAGTGGTGTTAAGCTGATAAGGAACTAAGGAACCAAATCCATTTGGGTTCCTAAGGTAAAATGATTTATGATTGCAGGTATGTCCAAAGGCAAACAATAATCCAATCTGGTATTTGGATAGTGGATGCTCTCGTCATATGACCTATACAAGACGCCTACGGCAAGAATTAACCCCAGTCGAAAATTGTCCAAAGTTCATCTTTGTAGGGTCAGACAGGGGAATAACTATAGGCTACAGTTTGATTTCCAACGACATAGTTTCTTTTACAATCGTGGCTTATGTTGAAGGATTATAGCATAATCTGATAAGCATAAGTCAACTATGTGACAAATGCTATATCGTTGAGTTCTACAAGGACAAGTGTCTGATAAAGTCGTCTACTAATTTGGAGACGATCTTAATATGCACTCGGAGTAGAAATATATTTTGTTTAAATTTTTTATGTTTAGACAATTCTACGCTAGTGTGCTTTTTGGCTAAAAGTAGTGTGTCTCTTTATGACCAATGTCACAAGAGATTAGCACATATTAATTTCAAAAAAATAAATATGTTATTTTCTCACAATATAGTGTGTGATGCCCCCAGCATTAAATGCCTTAAAGAGAGTTTATGTCACTCATTCCAAATGGGTAAGCAGACAAGGGCTACCTTCAAGGGTATTGCTGAAAAAGATTCTTCGAGAAGTTTGTATTTACTTCATATGGACTTATTCGGTCCCATGCCAATTCACAGTTTAGGAGGTATGTTCTACACATTAGTAATTGTTGATAACTACTCTCGTTTTACTTGGGTGTTCTTTCTGAAACACAAGTCAGACACCTTCGACACATTCACTAATTTTGTTCAGCAAATTCAGAACAAATTGAATTGTTCATTGGTCAAAATCAGAAGTGATCGCAGAACAGAATTTTATTCTGGTGCCATGACAAAATTTTGTGGAAGTTAAGGTATCTTTCATGAGTTTTCCTCCCTGCGTACTCCACAACAAAATGGAGTTGCTGAGAGAAGGAATAGAATCCTCATAGAAGCATGTACAACTATGTTAAATGATGCTTCACTTCCGGAGTACTTCTAGGCTGAAGTCCTTAACACTGCTTGCCACGTGCAAAACAGAGCACTAATCAACAAAATTATCTCATGACCCCCTATGAACTATTGAAGAGCAAAAAATAGTCTGTGTCCTATTTTAGAATATTTGGAAGTAAATGTTTCGTACTTAATAATGGGAAGTATTACCGCACTAAGTTTAGTGACAAATGATTTGAAGGTATTTTCGTAGGATATAGTAGTCATAGTAAGGCATATAGGATTTTTAACAAGAAAACCCTAGTGGTAGAAGAGTTTATTAATATTGTATTTAATGAGATAACAATGCTCCAAAGTAGCTCGTCTAGTGTTATTGATGCAGATACAGGTACCAATTCAAGGAACTAGGCTTGGATGAAGAGGTTAAGGAAGATGCTCCAAGCTCAGTCAAGGTCATTGATCTAGGCTTGGTGAATGAAGAACTTCTAGAGGAAGAATTGATTCAACCTATAGAGGATGCACGAGATGATATAGAACCTGCTGGAGGGAGAGCAAGAAATCTAGCGTTCAGACACCTAAGAGATCACCCAACTGATCAAATCATTAGAGAGTTAGGCTACAGAGTTAGAACCAGAAGAGGTACAAATAACGAGTTATTGTATATTAGTTTTTTATCTCAGGTCGAGCCGAAGAAGTTTGAAGAAGAAAATAAGGACGCCTCTTGGATCATGGCAATGCAAGAGGAGCTCAACCAGTTTGAATGATGCAAAGTCTGGGAGTTGGTGCCCAGGACCAAGGGACAGAATGTGATCGGCACCAAGTGGGATTTAAGAAATAAGCTGGACAAGAATGGCGTAATCATAAAGAACAAAGCTCGGTTGGTAGCTCAAGGATATAGATAAGAAGAAGGGATCGACTTCGACCAGAACTTTGCTCCAGTGGCCAGGCTTGAGGCGATCAGGTTATTTTTTGCATATACTGCATTCAAAAGCTTCAAAGTCTATCAAATGGATGTAAAATTAGCATTCCTCAATGGGAATCTAAAAGAGGAAGTATATGTAGTGCAACCTCCAGGTTTTGTCAACTCTACTTTCCCCGAACATGTTTAATTTTTAAATAAATCTCTCTATGGCTTAAAAAAAGCTCCACGAGCTTGGTTTGTGTTGGAACCCTAGTTTGGATTGTTGACCCAACATGTATAGCCTAGGTTCATTTGTTAGTTCTAGGGTTAAGGATAGTCATATTAGGTTAACCTGCCTTCAAAAGACTTCAGAGACTCCAAACTTTAGAGACAGAAGACTTCAAGGAAATGCAGTTAAAAAGATTTCAGAAATTCAGTTTGACGATAGCTTAACTCAGCTTGATGATCGTCGATCTCAGATTGACAAACTCAGAGTTCCTTCTCTGAGTTGAGCTTGATGAAAGTCCAATTTAGATCGATGATCTTTGATATCATATCAGAAGTTTAGCTCGACGAGATTATTTCTCTAGTCGACGAACTTGGAGCTCAGATTGGCAGTTCATTTTCAGATCAATGATCGCTAAGCTCATCTCGACGAAGGAGAATTCTCAGTTCGACGAACTTGGAGTTCAGCTCGATGAACTTGGAGTTTAGGTCGACACAGATGTCTGTAATATTTATTACTTTGTAATATTCCTTAGCTTTTGTAGGATATTTTTCTCCATGTTGTAGATTCATTTGTGGATCGAGTCGTAGATCCATTTGTGGATCGAGTTGAAGGAGAGGTTGCTCTCCAAGTGGTAGGAGGTTTGTCTCCGAGCTATAAGAGTTACGGCTCCGAGGTGTAAGATTTGTTGTAATCTGAGAAAGGTGAAGTAGCCGAATTTAGCCCTTCGCGGTAGATAGGCGAAGTGGAACAGTTGACGTACCCAACACGGGGAACCACTATAGATCTTTGTGTTGTGTGTGCTTGCTTATTTTTATGTGATTTTTATTCCGCAAAAAGACACATACATTACCTATTCACCCCACCCCCACCCCCCTCTATGTGATTTAGGTAGACACTAGATTCTTTTAATTGGTATTAGAGGGGCGTTTTGTTCGATACAAGGTTAACACCTTGTACAAAATCCTAAATCTAGCGTCAAGAGATTCCGCTTAGTAGCCATGAACAGAAATAAGGACATGTCTTCTATGAAGTTACCAGTGTGCACCAAAGAGAACTTTCCCATATGGAAAGAACGAGTCAGGTTCTTCATGGAAGCAGTAGATCCGAGGATTTTTCAGATTGTGGAAGAAGGACCACATATACCTACACAAGCCTCAGCTATAAACCCTGTCATCATGATTCTAAAGAAAATGATGGGTATCACCATGGAAGAAATTGCCCTAGTATCCTTGGATAAAAAGGCTAAGAACATTATCACAAGTGTAGTAGATGACTCAATGCTTCAAAACCTATTCCACTGCAAATCTGCCAAGGAGATGTGGGACTGCCTTGTAGTTCTGATGGAAGGAATAAAATAAGTTAGAGATGATCGCAGATTGTTGCTGAATCAAGAGTACGAAGCGTTCAAGCAAGGACCAAATGACACCATTACAGATAGCTTTGAGAAATTATTCAAGAATGTCAACGGTCTCAGAAACTATGGCCGCACCTTCACTAATGGTGAATTGAACGATAAATTCCTCAAATCCATGACAAAGGACTGGGACACTAAAGTGATAGCCATTAGGGAGTTTGGGAAGTAGCCTGAGATTTTCCCTCAGAACCTGTTTGGAAAGATGCTCTCCTACGATCTTCAAATGAACACCAGAAAGAAGGAGGAGCAAAGCAGCAGGACTTCAAGTAGAGAGAAGTCAGTTTCCCTGAAGGTTGAAGGTTCGAGGAAGTCTAAATACATGTCACCAGTAAGGACATGTGCTCTAGACACCCCAGAACACTCAGAGCCAAACACATCAGGCTTTGAGCTATCTGATGCGGATTTCTCCCTCATCTCTAAGCAATTCAAGAAACTGCTCAGCAAGAGGAGACAAATGAAGAATCAGTCATCCTCCACTGACTTTAGAAGATCACATCGTGATGGTGATCATTTTAAGAAAAGCTACAATAAGGAGGACAGGTACAAATCTAAACCAAGTAAATAGTTTACCTCTAACGTTGTTTGTTACTGTTATAATAAACCATGACACATGATTGTGGAGTGTCCCTACAAGAAGAAGGAAGGATTTAAGAGAGAGGAGAAGAGATCCTTCAAGGATAATAGGAAAGAAAAAAAGAGCTTCATTGCCAAGAATTCCAAGACTCTGAGCGATAGTGACTTGAGTGAGTCAAGTTCAGAGAATGAGGAAGCTTACTTAGGGCGTATGGATCGATCAGACGAGTAATTTGGCGACTCCGAGTATCACAGGAAGGTAAACTTGCACACGATCGTCTTTGAGTCGGAAACATCAACTAGTGTTCATGAAGACAACTCTTCGAAGGAAGATGAAGCTGACTTGATGGCTCAACATGAGAACCTTTTGAAAGCTTTTGACAAATACCGAAAGGTAGTCAAAAAGCAAGCAAAAGAGATTTACTCCATCAAGGCAGTGGAAACAAGTCTGGAGGAGGAACTTGCAAAGTTACTTTCTCTCAGAGATGAAGTCCACTCCTTGAAAGAGGAATTGAAAAGCTTGGATGAGACATTAAGGCAGAAGGAGAAATACCTAGATGAGCTAGAAGAAAACTCGTGGTGGAAAGGAAGCTAGTTGAAAGCTACTCGAAGCCAAAGACCGTTCTTCCTCTCATCGATGAGTTTTCTGCTCCAAAAAAGGGTAGTGGTCTTGGCCATATAGTTGAAAAAGGCAAGGTTGCTAAGAGAGCCACCACCAAAGGTAAAGGGAATGCATCTTACAATTAACCCTCTTTTAAGAAGTTTATTCTCCCCACAAACAAATATGCTCTGAGACGTCCTATGGGCACTTTGTCAAGCCTACTTATGTAGAGCCTAAAAAGAGCTATCAAGGATGGACCCTTCCCCGAGACTTTGGGGCCAGTGTTTTCAGAGCACCTTATGAAGAGATTGTTCTTAAAGACTATGGTCCTTATGTTCATGGACATAATTACAATAAAGCACCAAAAGCCAAAACTGTGGTACCCAAGGCACAGAAGATGGAGAAACCTTGTGTATGTTTCCATCAGGAGGCTTCCACCACCAAGTATGTTGCCCCTGCTAGACCTCACGTTCAAAAGTTAAAGCACGAGTACAAGAGAAGGTAAAACAGGTTCGATTGTTGGTGTTGCGGAAAAATTGGTCATTTTGGCGCAGATTGTTGGTCTAACCCTACAAATTTTGAAACTCCACCAGTTAACTGTGCGAAACTGACCACTGACAAAGTTAATGTTCCTAGTAGTGTTAAGCTGACAAGGAACCAAGGACCCAAATCCGTTTGGGTTCCTAAGGTAAAATTGTAACACCCCAAAATTTTAAAAGCCCAAAATGGAGTTAAGGCAGAGCAACACAGCTTGGGAAACAGGCGTGTCCCAAGGCGTGTCCTGCTCTGAGTTGGGGCACATGGCCAAGGACACGGGCGTGTCCTAGGCCATGTCCTTCTCTAGATTTGGATAGGGAGCCCCACACAGCCAATGTACGGGCGTGTCAAAGGTCGTGTCCTCCTTGGGTTTCTGCGACCTAGTTAATACGGCTGGGCAAGGGCGTATCTGCAGCTGTGTCTAGGCACACGTCCTATGACACCGGCGTGTCACAGGGCCGTGTCCTTCTCTGGAATTGCCCAGGCAGTGAGGCCTAGTGAATACGGGCCAGACAAGGTCATGTCTGAAGCCGTGTCAGGACACACGTCATGTGCACGTGCGTGTCACATGGTCGTATCTTATTCTGGTTGAGTCGATTTGTGTACCGCTTGCAGTACACGGCCTGTGACACGGACGTGTCATGGGCCGTGTCAGGCAAAAAATAGACATTTGAGAGAGATCTGGGGCCGTTCGTTTCCTTCATCCTGGATCCTGTGGCCCAGGTTATTTCCTACTGGGTTTAACCCCAGAGTTGACTGAAGATTTCATTCTTCACTTGGCCATCTTCTTGCTAAAGGAGAAGGGAGAAGGGAGAGAAAGGAGGATGAGGAGAATATCCGGCCGCCAGTGGAGCTCCCGAGTTTCGATTTGAGATCTGAAGCCAGTTTTGTGGAGGCAAGGCCGCTGCGGTTCTTTCCAACCAGCTAGCATTTCTATGGCCCCTAAGAGATCGTCAAGGGTAACGATCTTCCTTCTTGGACAAGTGAAGTTCTCCTTTATGCATGAGTATGGGATCCTCCACCAAAAGGTGAAAAGAGTAAGTGATCCCGGGGGGTTGATAGTTGCTATCCCCAGTTGAGTCTGCATCTAGACCTGTAAATGTGTACTACGGGATAGGCATGCTATGTGAAGCCCATCCGGACAGGTTGGTCTGGATTGGTGATGTTGCATCTTGCGCACCAGAGAAGACTCAGCATATACACGTGTAGTTTATAGAGTCTATGGGTTGTGCCTGTGAAGTGGAGTAGCAGGAAGTACTAGAATGAAGAATTCCAGGAAACTACCCTTATACTGCTTGTGTTGTGGCTACAGTGTAGCCAGTACTTGGTGGATAGCGTGGCTATTGTGAAGCTATTCCTTGGTGGATATTATGGATTTTGTGAGTTGTGAGCTCTTAAAAAGGCTTCTTGCCGAACAGGAAAGGTGAAACTGACCCGTGACTTCAGATGTAGCCTCGAGTATGCTGTACTCGGTGATGGCAAGGCGACTTGAGCAACGGGTGTGGTTGATTCGTACCTGTATTATATCGACTGTATAGGAGAGCATCAAGGCATTGAGCTTTCGTCGGTGGCATAATGAGAGTCTTAGGTCTGCGCGCCATTAAGACTAAATGCTCAATACCGTTTAAACGGTGGTGTTGACCCTGGTTCACCGGTGCACCAAGAATGTGCCCTGAGTGCACGAATTGTCGGGTCGTGTGGCTGACGGTTGTGATGGATTGATTATGCTTGAGAGCACAATATATGCTATATCTGTTGATGCATTGCTATGCTTGCAGGGAAGGAATGCTACTGCCCCAGGAAAGGGGTAGGATTGTTATAAATTGGTCAGCTGAATGCTGACCGTTGCCTTGTTTGCCACCTTCTGGGTGGGTTGTCCCTGTGCAGGTGCTGGAGAGCCGAGTGGGAAATGAAGGGTAGAAGTCCCCGCTATTACTGCTGCTGCTACTAGCCCTTGAAGGCTAAGCAACATGTGTTGTGTTTTATTCATGTGTGGCCGGCCTGCGAGCCGATGTATGCAATCCACACTGTGAAAAGAGGAACTGTAAGGCCTTAAGGCCAACCTGTTTGTATTTGTTGTACATTCCTTCAAGAGGTTGTATATAATTTTGGTTTATATATATAGTGTACATTCCTGGTTTGAGTTCAAGTTATTGTTAAAATCTTCTGCTAACATGCTCTGAGTTACGGTACGATGGTGTTTGCTATTAACCTGTGACCACGTCGTCTGTTTGTGGCATATAATGTGGGGCCCCGGCTGGACCTTCTATTATATGTTATTCAACGGTTGGAGTCGTTACATTTTGGTATCAGAGGGAGGTCTCGATCTTCCTCTTTCAAATTCGTGGTCGAATTCTTTTGGGGGGTGGGGAGCACGTGTAAGTGCAAACCTCTTTAAATACTATTGAACTCTTCAATGTCCACTAAGGAATGTAAATACACTTGTTTGAGGAACCTGCGTGTTCCTAAATTGTTGTTATTGCTTGCGCGAGGTCGCTAATGTGTGTCTTGTTCACCTATAGGTGACTCGTAGTGGTGCTGGGCAGTCTAAGCCCAAGCATTCTGATGAGAGTGCGGCACCAGCTTAGATGCCTACACCTCATCCATCTGCAGAAACAGTTCTCTTAGTTACTGAGGCACTATTTTCCATGATTCAGCCGACCGGGCAGGCGCAGCCGGCATTGGTGCCAGATCGTGTTGGTGTAAGACTTGAACCGGTTGAGGCTGTGTATCCGTGAGCAGCTGAACGACAGTTGAAGCAATTCATGAGCTTCAATCCACCTACGTTCACGGGTATGGGATCCCCAACGCAGGCAGAGGATTGGTTATCGCGAGTCAAGCGTATATTGATGGCGATTAAGACGGAGGAAAGTCAGAAGGTCACCTTGGCCACCTTAATGTTGGAAGGAGTGATGCGGTTATGGTGGGACAAGGTTAAGTTACACCATTTAGCGGGCAGGCAGTTAATACAAGTTTCAATTGAGGAGTTATCTCGAATGTTCTTGGCAAAGCACTTACCAGCGGCACAACGCATTGCCATGGAGAACGAGTTCTAACGGTTAACGCAAGGAGAAAGTAGTGTTGATACGTACTTGCATGAATTTATAAGGTTGGGATGGTATGCGGGGTCAATCTTCGCAGATGAATAAAGGAAAACCAATCGGTTCTACGAAGCATTGCGGGATGATTTAAGGTTCCTGCTTTCGAGTTCGGTGAACTAAGGATTTCAGGCATTGGTTGATACTGCGTGTGCACTGGAAAAGGACATGAAACGGGTGCAAGGCAAAAATGACTTGGCTGTGACAAAGCCAGAGTTCAAAGCACCCCGCCTTGGAAAATCGTACTACCATAAGAAGTGGGGCAAGAGGTCCAAGCCTTCTGGGCAAGCTTCTGCGACAGTTGCGTCGGGAGCAACTTCAAGGCAGGAGTCTCGTACGTGCTTTACTTGTGGCAGAGTGGGGCAAATAGCCCGTGATTGTCGGGTTGCTCAGCCAAAGGGGAAAAGAAGACGAGCGCGTCTTATGCTGAGAAGGACAAAGCAGTGGTAGAGTCCTCTGCATCCCAGGCGCAGCCCAGAGTTTATAATCTTGGCTAGCAGGAGGTTATAAAGAAAAGTGACGTCGCCACATGTACGATTTAAGATATTGCTTGATTTGTTTATACTGCTTACTTTCTATGTAGCTTGTGCATGATGTATCTGCTACAGGCTTTTTCCTGATTCGGAACAACCCAGCGAGAGCCCTGTTTGAAACAGGTGCTTCGTATTCATTTCTGTCTAAGGACTTCGTAGCTCGAATTGGAGTACCGAGTCATGTGACGACAGATAGTATAAAGGTGTTACTACTAAATGGTTGTGTGATGCTTGCGGATAGAGCTTGCGGTGTGGAAGTTCAAATAGGAAGTCGGGATTTCGGTTTGAGTGCATCTGTGCTACCGCTATCGTAGTTTGATGTGATCTTTGGTATGGACTAGCTCTCGGAGCAGTGTGCCTTTATTGATTGCAATTCAAAGGAGATCACACTAGGCCTGAATACCGAGCTTGAGATTAAGTTTGCTGGTATGCAAGGAGTGAGCGGGATCTTGGTGTCTGCTCTCCAAGTCATCAATGTTGTTCGGAAGGGCGCAGAGTTATTCTTCATGCTTATTCAGGCTGTTGAGCCAAAGGCAAGTGTGAGCGATGTTTCGATTGTGTCGAAGTTTGCTGATGTATTTCTTAAGGATCTTCCTGGGTTACCACCCCAGCGAGAGATCGACTTCACGATTGAGTTGGTGCTAGGTACGAAACCTGTGGCCCGCTCGCCATATCGCGTAGTGCCAAAGGAAATGGCTGAAGTAAAAGTCCAACTGCAAGAGTTGCTGGAACAGGGATACATATGCCCAAGTATGTCACCTTGGAGCGTGCCTGTTCTATTTGTGAAAAAGAAGGATAGTAGTTTACGGTTATATATTGACTATCGCAAGTTGAATAAGCTTACGGAGAAAAACAAGTATCTGATTCCACGGATAGATGACTTGTTAGATCAGCTAGTGGGATCAACCGTCTATTCCAAATTGGATTTAAAATCTGGATATTACCAGTTGAGGATTCGGGAAGGTGGCATTCCCAAGACAGCATTTGGAACATGCTACGGGCATTATGAGTTCACTGTAATGTCATTTGGCTTATGTAATGTGTCTTCGGTATTCATGGATCTAATGCACCGAACGTTCCGAGAGTACTTGGATCTTTTTGTGATTGTCTTCATAGATGATATCTTAGTGTACTCGCAGTCGGAAGCCGATCATGCAAACCATTTAAGGTTGGTGTTGCATACCTTGCGGAGGAATAAGCTCTATGCCAAGTTCTCAAAGTGTGAGTTTTGGCTGTCGTCGGTGGCTTTTCTTGGCTACGTGGTAAGTGGAGAGGGCATAATAGTGAATTCGTCAAAGATAAGTGTCATACGAGAGTGGCCAGTGATGTCTTCGGTCGCCGAGGTAAGGAGTTTCCTTGGACTAGCAGGCTACTATAGACTGTTTGTGGAAAACTTCTCATGGATTTCTTTGTCTCTGACCACGTTGACGAGGAAGGATCAGAAGTTTGTTTGGACGCTGAAGTGCGCGCGAGATTTTGAAGAGCTGAAGAGTCATTTGACCACGACGCCTGATTTGATATAGTCATGTGGCACAGACGGCTATGAGATCTATAGTGATGCTTCAGGGAGCGGCTTAGGCTGCGTTCTTCTGCAGTTTGGTAAAGTAATTGCTTATGGCTCAAGCCAGTTGAAAGTGCACGAACGGAATTATCCTGTCCACGACTTGGAATTTGCGGCGGTGATCTTTGCGCTAAAATTGTGGCGGCACTATCTATATGGTGTAAAGGTGGATATCTATAAAGATCATAAGAGCCTAAAGTATCTGTTGGATCAGAAGGATCTGAATATGCGACAATAGAGGTGGATGGAGTTCCTTGGGGACTACACCTTTGATATTCACTATACTCCAGGGAAGGGAAATGTGGTCGCTGATGCGTTGAGTCGTAGCACTCCAGTTCAGGCAAGTTGGTTGCAGATGCATGATGAGCCTCTAATCCAGGAGTTATAAGCATTAGAGATTTTTTATGTTGACAAGAATTCCACAGTTGATGCATGCTTGAACTGGAATGAGGTAGAGTATGACCTTGCGGACAGGGTTCGGCGAGCAACGGAGCATGGTGAAAGTCTCCAACTCTATGCAAAGGATGGGTCAGATGAATAGTTCTCCTGGGATGACGGCTTGTTGCGGAAAGATGGCCGGTTGTGCGTCCCAAGTACGGGTAAGTTTAGAGAAGAGTTGATGTATGAAGCTCACTTTGTAAAGTACTCAATTTACCCTGTGAGCACAAAGATGTACAAGGACATGAAGAAGTTATTTTGGTGGCCATGACTAAAGAAATACATAGCACATTATGTGGCTAAATGTCAAACTTCTGTGTTGGTCAAGGCGGAATGTCAGAAGCCTGGCGGTTTCCTGAAGTCGTTACCTATTCCAGAGTGGAAGTTTGATGAAATTTCAATGGATTTCGTGCACGGGTTGCCAAGATCTCAATATGGGAATGATTCAATCTGGGTGATTATAAACCGGTTGACAAAAGTGGCTCACTTCCTACCGAATAAGAGGGACGATTTAGTGGAAACTTTGGCAAAACATTATGTGGAGCAGATTGTCTGATTGTACGGTGTTCCCCAGAGCATCGTAAGTGACTGTGATGGGCGATTCACATCGAATGATTGGCACCTAATTCATCAATTGTTGGGAATAAAGTTAGCATTCAGTATGGCCTTTCATCCCCAAATGGATGGCCAGACTGAGAGGACCAACAGGACGATGGAGGATAATGCTCTGAATGTGCGCCCTGGATTTTGGTAAGAGATGGGAAGATCATCTCTATATGGTGGAGTTTGCCTACAATATTAGCTACCAAGCAAGCATTGGTATGGCACCGTTTGAAGCTGTGTATGGTCGTAAGTGTCGTACAATGTTAGCTTGGGGAGAAGCAGGCGAATCCAAGTTGTATAAGCGTAAGGAAGTCGGAGATGCTAACTCGACAATACGCTCTATTCGGGAGAGGCTACTGATAGCCCAGGATCGATAAGCAAAGTACTACAACGCCAAGCATTGGAACATGTAGTTTGCGGTGGGCAATTGGGTATATTTGAAGATCAAACCCTTCAAAGGAGTGTCCAGGATTGAGCGGTTGAAAAAGCAAAGTCCGAGATATCTTGATCTGTTTGAAGTGGTAGAGCGAGTTGGGGAAGCTGCCTATCAGCTAGCTCTTTCGGCAGAATTGAGTGGATTGCATGATGTGTTCCACATCTCAGTGCTTCGAAAAGCCATCAAATATCCAACTCAAGTGATTGAGAGTGATCGCGTACCGGTCGAATATGGGCTAACGATAAAGGATAGGCCAATTCGGATCGAGGATAGAGCTGATAAACAGTTGCGGAACAAGACAATAGGGATGGTCAAAGTCTAGTTGGACAATTGTGGTCGTGAGGAGCCAACATGGGAGCGGGAGCAGACCATGCGAGCTAAATTTCCCGAGTTATTTGTTTGAACTATTGTATAGTGCGTCTTTTGTTGTAATGGATATTTTGAAGTTATAACATTGTGATTGCTGAGTTTCCTCGCTGTATGAAAATTTTGGGAAGAAATTTATTATAAGGAGGGGACGGTTGTAACACCCCAAAATCCCAAAAGCCCAAAATGGAGTTAAGGAAGGGCAACACAGCCTGGGACACGGGCGTGTCCCAAGGCATGTCCTGCTCTAGGATGGGGCACACGGCTAAGGACACGGGCGTGTCCTAGGTCGTATCCTTCTCTAGATTTGGCCAGGGAGCCCCACACGGCCAATGTATGGGCGTGTCGGAGGTCATGTCCTCCTCAGGTTTGTGCGGCTTAGTGAACAGGGCTGGGCAAGGGCGTGTCTGCAACTGTGTCTAGGCACACGGCCTATGACACGGGCGTGTCACAGGGCCTTGTCCTTCTTTGGAATTGCCCAGGCAGTGAGGCTTGGTGAACATGGGCCAGACATGGGCGTGTCTAAAGCTATATCAGGACACACATCATGTGATACGGGCGTGTGACATGGCTTTGTCTTATTCTGGTTGAGTCGGTTTGTATACCGCTTGCAGTACATGGCCCGTGACACGGGCGTATCGCTGTGTCAGCCCAAAAAATAGACCTTTGAGGGTGATCTGGGGCCGTTCGTTTCCTTCATCCTAGATCCTGTAGCCTAGGTTATTCCCTGCTTGGTTTAACCCTGGAGTTGACTGAAGATTTCATTCTTCACTTGGACATCTTCTTGCTAAAGGAGAAGTGAGAAGGGAGAGAAAGGAGGAGGAGAAGATTCGGCCGCCAGTGGAGCTCCCGAGTTCTGATTCGAGATCCGAAGCCAGTTTTGTGGAGGCAAGGCCGCTGCGGTGCTTTCCAACTAGCTAGAATTTCTATGGCTCCCAAGAGATCGTCAAGGGTTACGATCTTCCTTCTTGACAAGTGAAGTCCTCCTTTATGCATGAGCATGGGATCCTCCACCAAAAGGTGGAAAGAGTGAGTGATCCCAGTGGGTTGATAGTTGCTATCCCCGATTGAGTCTGTATCTAGACCCGGAAATGTGTAGTACGGGATAGGCATGTTGTGTGAAGCCCATCCGAACAGGTTGGTCTAGATTGGTGATGTTGCATCTTGCGCACTAGAGAAGACTCCATGTATACACGTGAGTTTGTGGAGTTGATGGGTTGTGCCGGTGAAGTGGAGTAGTAGGAAGTACTGAAATGAAGAATTCTAGGAAACTACCCTTTTACTGCTTGTGTTGTGGCTACAGTGTAGCAAGTCCTTGGTGGACAGCATAGCTATTGTGAGCTGCGAGCTCTTAAAAAGTCTTCTTGGTGAACAGGAATGGTGAAACCGACCCGCGCCTTCAGATGTAGCCTCGAGTACGATGTAATCGATGATGGCAAGGCGTCTTGAGCAACGGGGGGTGGCTGATCCGTAACTGTGTTATGTCTACTGTATAGGAGAGCATCAAGGCATTGATCTTTCGTTAGCGGCATAATGAGAGTCTTAGGCCTGTGCGCCATTAAGACTAAATGATCAATACTGTTTAAACGGTGGTGTTGACCCTGGTTCGTTGGTGCACCAAGAATGTGCCCTGAGTGCACGAATCGTCGGGCCATGTGGCTGACGGTTGTGATGGATTGATTGTGCGTGAGAGCATAATATATGATATATCTGTTGATACGTTTCTATGCCTGCAGGGAAGGAATGCTACTGCCCCAGGAAATGGGTAGGATTGTTATAAATTGGTCAGCAGAATTCTCATTGCCTTGTTTGCCACCTTTTGGGTGGGTTGTCCCTGTGCAGGTGCTGGAGAGCCGAGTGGGAAATAAAGGGCAGAAGTCCCCGCTACTACTGCTGCTGCTAGCCCTTGAAGGCTAAGCAACATGGGTTGTGTTTTATTCATGTGTGGCCGGCCTGTGTGTTGATGTATGATATCCACACTGTGAAAAGAGGAACTGTAAGGCCTTAAGGCAAATCTGTTTGTATTTGTTGTACATTCCTTCAAAAGGTTGTATATAACTGTGGTTTATATATATAGTGGACATTCCTGGTTTGAGTTCAAGTTATTGTTAAAATCTTCTGCTAGCATGCTCTGAGTTAGGGTGCGATTGTGTTTGGTATTAACCTGTGACCACGCTCTGTTTGTGGCATATAGTGTGGGGCCCCGGCCGGACCTTCTATTATATGTTATTTAACGGGTGGATTCGTTACAAAAATTGATTTTTGATTGCAGGTATGTCCAAAGGCCAACAAAACCCAATCTAGTATTTGGACAGCGGATGCTCTTTGTATATGACCGGGATAAGAAGACTACTGCGAGAATTTACCCTAGTCGAAGATGGTCCAAAGGTCATCTTTGGAGGGTCAGATAGAGGAATAACTAGAGGGTATGGTATGATTTCCAACGACAAAGTTTCTTTCACAGACGTGGCTTATGTTGAAGGTAAACTATGTGACAAAGGCTATATCATTCAGTTCTATAATGTCAAGTGTATGATAAAGTCTTCTGCTAATTTTGAGACGATCTTAACAGGCACTCGGAGTAGAAATATATTTTGTTTAAACTTTCTATGTTTAGACAATTCTACACCAGTGTGCTTTTTAGCTAAAAGTACTGTCTCTTTGTGACCAATGGCACAAGAGATTAGCACATATTAATTTAAAAACAATAAATATGTTATTTTCTCACAACTTAGTGCGCAATGCCCCCTGCATTAAGTGCCTTAAAGAGAGACCATGTCACTCATGCCAAATGGGTAACAGACGAGGGTTACCTTCAAGGGTATTGCTGAAAAAGATTCTTCGAGAAGTTTGGATTTACTTCACATGGACTTATACGGTCCCATGCAAATTCACAGTTTAGGAGGTATGTTCTACATGTTAGTAATTGTTGATGACTACTCTCATTTTACTTGGGTGTTATTTCTGAAACACAAGTCAGACACCTTCGACACATTCACTAGTTTTGTTCGGCAAATTCGGAACGAATTGAACTATTCAGTGGCCAAAATCAGAAGTGATCGCGGAACGAAATTTGATTATCGCGCCATGACAGAATTATGTGGAAGTTAAGGTATCTTTCATGAGTTTTCCTCCTCACGTACTCCACAGAAAAATGGAGTTACTAAGAGAAGGAATAGACCCATCATAGAAGCATATACAACTATTTTGAACGACGCTTCACTTCCGGAGTACTTCTGGGATGAAGCCGTCAACACAGCTTGCCACATGTAAAACAGAGCACTAATCAACAAAAGCTATTGTATGACCCCCTATGATATATTGAAGGGCAGAAATTGACTGTGTCCTATTTTCGAATTATTGGAAGTAAATGCTTCGTATTTAATAATGGGAAGTATTACCGCACTAAGTTTAGTGACAAATATTTTGAACGTATTTTCGTAGGATATAGTAGCCATAGTAAGGCATGTATAATTTTTAACAAGAAAACTCTTGTGGTAAAAGAGTCTATTAATGTTGTATTTTATGAGACAAGCATGCTCCAAAGCTGCTCGTCTAGTGATATTAGTGCAGATGCAGGTACCAGGTTTAAGGAACTAAGCTTGGATGAAGCAGTCAAGGAAGATGCTCCAAGCTCAGTCAAGGTCGTTGATCTAAGCTTGGTGAATGAAGAACTTCTAGAGGAAGAATTACTTCAACCTATAGAGGATGCACTAGATGTTACAGAACCTGTTGAAGGGAGAGCAAGAAATCTAGTGTTCAAACACCTAAGAGATCACCCAGCTGATCAAATCATTAGAGATCCAGGTGATGGAGTTAGAACCATAAGAGGAACAGTTAACGAGTTATTGCATCTTATTTCCTGTCTCAGGTCGAGCCGAATAAGTTTGAAGAAGCAAACAAGGATGTCATTTGGATCATGGCAATGTAAGAGGAGCTCAACCTGTTCGAACGACGCAAAGTCTGGGAGTTGGTTCCCAGGACCAAGGGACAGAAAGTAATCGGCACCAAGTGGGTTTTCATAAACAAGCTGGACTAGAATGGCATAATCATAAAGAACAAAGCGCGACTTATAGCTCAAGGATATAGATAAGAAGAAGGGATCGACTTCGACCAGACCTTTGCTCCAGTGGCCATGCTCGAGGCGATCAGGTTGTTTCTTTCGTATACTGCCTTCAAAGGCTACAAAGTTTATCAAATGGACATAAAATCAGCATTCCTCAATGTGAATATGAAAGAGGAAGTACACGTAGCGCAAACTCTAAGTTTTGTCAACTCTACTTTCCCTGAACATTTTTTCTTTTTAAATAAAGCTCTCTATGGCTTAAAGCAAGCTCCACGAGCTTGGTATGAGACGTTGTCTAGCTTTATTCTTAAGGACAAGTTTATAAGAGGAAATATAGACAAGACATTATTGTTTAGGGAAGTAAAAGGTGAGATTCTGCTAGTGCAAATCTATGTCGATGACATTATATTTGGCTCTATGGAAGACAACCTTTGCAAGAAGTTTTCCAAACTTATGCAAGGGAAGTTTGAAATGAGCAGTATGGTAGAGCTGAAGTATTTCTTAGGACTTCAGATGAAACAATCTGGAGATGGAATATTCATCTCTCAGATGAAGTTCGCCAAAGAGTTACTAAAGAAATTCGAAATGGAGAATGCAACCTCGATCAGGACTCCAATGGGTTCAACTATGTCTCTGGATAATGATGAGAAAGGGAAACCTTTTTATGAAACTAAGTACAGAAGCATAATTTCATCCTTGCTCTACCTCACTGCAAGTAGATGATGTTATAAACTTGATGCGATAATTTCTACACTAGTATAAACTATGTAGATAGGTAAAAGCAAATTGATTTTAATCTCAGGAAAGTGCACATACCAATCATAGTATAGGAGAAATATACATCTCGTATCGTATTCCTCAGGGTCCTTTCAAGTACTTGTACTCACTCTCACTCTATTATCATAACTATAATTAAAATGGGTTGTTAATCGAAATTACACTATTGGGAATAATTGGATAAAGTAATATTGGAGGATTAAGGATAGTAAAAAACAGATAGTCTTAGAGTAATCACATGAGAATATTCACTCATTAAATCAATTCTATGTAACCTCATATTAACAATATTATCAAATGCATTATATTGTAAGGGTTTAATCTTTATCGAATTCTCTCTCGAGCAATTCAATACCTAAACTTAAGTTGAGTAAATTTTCTCTCAAACAATTCACAACACTCAAATTTGCATTAATATAAGGTAACTCCGTCTAATACATAAATCCATTAAATCCTATCTCTAAGATACCATGAATCCATTATTTGTATTGCCAAGAAACAAAAATAACATATCTTTCGATCATGAAATTTGAAATACAAAGAGAAAGAACACCAGAGAATGAAATTATAAACCACCATCACAAACATCCAATTTCTCAATCTAGAAGTTTAGGATTCATATAAAACAAATACTAACTTCAAATCTATGATCAAACTCTTTGTTTGAAAGCACGCATACGAATAAAATACCACAAATCTGAATTGAAAATCAACATACATGATTACTGAAATAGTTCAAAAAAATAAGTCTCAAGCGAAATGTAAAATAAAGTTTAGATCCACTAAGAGAAGGGGGAAATCAAAAGAGATACATAAAAATTAAAACCATACGGATTATCTCCTTCGATTTCCCCTTCGCTTGAGTGCTCCACTTTCGTCCTCCAGAAATTCTCCAAGTCCTTTAATCCCAAAAGTCCTCTCTATTTTTTGTGCAGGCTTTTATAGTCTTCTTGCAAACAGAAGTCGAACATGGGTTCCAACACAGCCGTGTCACAGGCCATGTTGAGTATGAAAGAGTGCGTCTCCGATTTAAAATGAAAAGTTGTGTCTGGTCATGAGTCGTGTCATTTGACACGGCTAGTAACACAGTCATGTGTCCTTCACGGCTCCACACACAGGTTGGTTTGGCGTCCGACCTTTGATTCTTCCCGATAAGGACACGGGTAGTGACACGAGTGTGTGCCTGCCCGTATGGTTCTCTTGTAAATTTTTACGCCTTTTCTTCCAAGCTTTGCCATCAATCATATTGGATCCGTGAACACCTCTGTTTGTTCAAAGACTTTTAGTTCCAAGGACTGGCAATACCTGCATTAATAAGATTAATGAATAAATAAATAACTTATTAAAGGAAGTAAATGAAAACCTATGTTGTTCTCTTCTATTCATGAAAATTCAAATTCTTAACTATTTTTCGTGCAATTATAACAAATGGAGATAAGTAATAGTGGACATGATTACAAATATGATAGTAAAAAGGACAAATATAATTGTACTCTTCAAATACCCCCAGACATGAGTGTTTTCTTTTCCCTAAGCAAACTAATTCAAACATTTGGGTTACCAATAATTAAATTTTTTTCTTCCGCAAGTTGGTTGTTATGAATTCAAAGAGAAATTTGATGTTGTAATTTCACAGGAAATAGTATAGCAGACTTTTCTAAATATAACTTTATCTTAAAATTCCTCTCATATATCTCTTAACTATCTTTCACTCTTTCCTAGAAATAAAATTACAATCATCCATAACAAATGTGAGGAGAAAATAAAAATCTTAATAAGGTAGGCATTAGTGTTTCAAAACTTATAAGTGTCAATATTGATAGCCATATGCCTGCCTTTCACACCCTCTCCATGACGCTAGTAGGATTAGCAAGGTTGGATCCTTAGGACTTGTATTAGGATGTAACTTTCTGGCTTAGGATAAAAGATTATAGGTGGGGTAATCAAAGATAAACTCGATGGTTCTTATCACACCTAGGTCACGATTGAGCCACTTGCTATGTAATTACCCTAACATACATCGACATTATAAAAGCACCCCCAGACTTCACAATCAGTATACTTTCATTTTTTATTATTATCTTTTTTCTTCAATCCTTTATTTTTCTTCTTCTTTCTTTTGATACATACTCATCTTTTTTTTCTTGTTTTTTTTTATTCACCAATGAAAAGCTTATCAAATTGCTTTACACCAACTTTTTAAATTTTGTAGTTCACATAGCAAAAGGTGTAAACTCAATGATAGATGTGCTAATAGGTAAGGATTTTTGGACTTGGTGAATTTTAGTAGTGGTGTATCAAAAGAAATAGGGATTAGGTCTAAATTGGTTGAGCAAGGGTATAATGTTTAGGGTTTTGGGCTTGCAAGGCTCAAGTTATCCAATGGGAGGCCTAAGTCATTTCTTCCCTAACTAATCAACTTAAGCAAATGTTTTGAGGATCGTTATGGGCAAGTTCTAGACACCAATAAAGAGCATTCTTCATTTTGATTCCCTAATACAAAATTATCAAAATGTTACACTCTTCGACTCGCTTTATTATAGATAATTATATTTTCTAAAATAAAGTGATTGTTAGTTAATAATATAGAGGACTAATCTTAAAAATAAGTTATATAGAGAAAATTAAGCTAATGAATTTCTATACATAATTATTAACAACAAATTTGTACACTCAATGAGTCTACTTTAATTCATTTTAATCAGCTTGCCAAAGCAATTTAACTATCCAAATGAGTGAAGTAAAGAAAGCTTAAAAAGAAGCAAAAATAATTTTATTAGGAGGGTTTATAAATATTAAGTAACAAAAATATTAGAATTGTTTATTTGGGCCTGTTTCTTAACAAATTATAATCATGTCCAATAGTTAAATATTAGAATTTAAGAATATCCACCCCCAGACTTAAAATTTGCAGTGTCCTCAATGCAACATGAAGAATTGATAAAGCAAATAAAATAATATGTAAAGAACTGAGAATCGATAAAATAGAAGAGCAGAAGTAAATAGGAGCCACAATGATAACATATAATAGCTAATGATACATATCAAAATAGATGATACTACAGAGAAATCAAAAATAAATTGGTGGGTCGGCAGGATCGTCGGGGAGGTGAGGTGGGTAAGGAGCTATCGGTCTTGGACGGGAGAACCCATGTGATCCCTGATCTGAGCTATGGCTTCCTCAGTCTGCTGCTGTGATTCCTCTTTATGCTGTAAGCGCGGTGAGATATCGGTCTCATAAAGGTGATGGAAATCACGTGAATATTGAGAGCACGATCAAGGAGGGGAAAAGACTCTCCATGATGATGAGTAGACTTGGATGGAGGAATCAGAGGCTCGTCGAGGTCATGGTCATCATCGTCTGAATCAGAAGAAGGCTGAGGTCCGTGCCTCGTAATAGAATAAATAAGCCAACCCTGACCCTGACGTCCAATGACGAGACGGAGTGATCGAAGACTAGCCATAGTGATAGGAACTGTCCTTGCTACTACTGTCATCGAGGAAAGGGAATCAAAGATATTCATGTTCTTCGCCAGGCATGTGATGTAGGAAGCTACACAGATAGACCCGATATGGGAATTGTCAGCCTGATGAAGAATGAAATGAGCTAACATATATCCCAAGTGAATATGGTAATGCGAAGACATGCTATAGAGGTAAAGAATATCCTATCTACTCACCACACTAGAGCTTTTGCCCTGGCCACTCAAGGTATGACTCAGCAGATGATGAATATAATGAAGAGCGGGTGAACGCAACTTAGAGGCCTTAGAACTCTTGGCCTCATATGAAGACAGATCAAAAGCAAGTTTAGACAAGATATTAGCGGCGCGGTCACGAGAGGGTTGCTCAAGGTTAAGGTCAGAGTATGCAGCACTATAGAGGAAAGAGTCCTCATACACCCCTAAATATTGGGTGAATTTGAGAAGAGAAAGAGTATAGGTGGTGCCCGCGACTCGAAACAAAATAATCCCTTCCTGTGTGTTGGTCGTCTCGGTGAACGTCGGACTGAAATTGTGGTAGAAAGATGACATAAACTCTAAAGTAAGTTCCTTAAATGCCAACTCATCAATATCAAAAAATTGTGCCCCCCCCCCACCGACAGACACTAACTCTTGAACTTCGGCGGCTAAATGGATCTCCTCTAAAACACTCCAATCGATAGTACGAATGTCTTGAAATTTCTTGGACTGGAGGCAATTAAAACGATTAATGTGAGACAGATCCATAAACTCCAAATGCGTAGCATTGTTGCGCCTTTTTGTAGATAATGCTGTGAGATTCGGATGACGATGGCATCCCCCTTGCGATTGTCTCATCGACATGATCTGTAGATAAGGTGAAGAAGGATGAGATGAGAATGAAAAAGGATGAGAAGGAGATGAAGATAATAGGAATTGAAAAAAAAATAAGAAAATGATAGAAAATTTACCTAGTAATATAGGTTGAGAGTAAGAGGGGCTGGATCCACGAAGTTTGAAGGCAATGAATCCAAACTGAGTTCTAGGCGTGAAGGGGTACTGGAAGTAGGGCTGAACCCAAGAAATGGAGAGGAAGAAGATGACACAACCATATATAATATGTTGAACACGGGTTGCGATACAGGCATGTTTGGACCTGTGTTCATTAATCAAAAACCGCGCAGTACACGATTCTCGAAAAGATGTGTGGTCAAATTAATGGGGAAACAGCGCGCCAGGCGATCACGGTCAACAACATGCGTGTGTGTTGACCTGTGTGGTCAAACTAATGGAAAAAAGCGCGCCAGGTGAACTCAGTCCACAACACGCATGTGTGTGGACCCGTGTCCTGTTCGGGAACATTGCTTTGTCGAACTAGCTACATAGGTGCTCACATGGCTAGGTATTGACCCGTGTCCTACTCGGGATCATGCTTTGTAAAACTCACTACAAGGGTGCTCACACGGCTGGGTATCGACCCGTGTCCTGCTCGGGATCATGCTTCTTCGAACTCACTATACGGGTACTCACACGGCTGGGAATCGACCCATGTCCTGCTCGGTATCATGCTTCGTCGAACTCACTACACAGGTACTCACACAGCTGGGTATCGACCCGTGTCCTACTCAGGATCATGCTTTGTCGAACTCACTACACAGGTACTCACACGGCTTGGTTTTAAACCATGTCCTGCTTAGGAGGAGTATGAGAGAAGTGGAGCTATTGTAACATGGCAATGTACACGGGTGGGTGTCAACCCGTGTGGTGTTTGGGATGAGAATGAGGGAAGTGGAATGCGACACAGCAACGCACACGGGTGGGTGTCCACCCGTGTGGTGCTCGGGATGATTATTTCCTACTCAGGTTTCATATTGAACACGGCTGGGTGAAAAACAATTCACGAACGCGGCAAGGCACGCGGGCGAGTGCAAACCCGTGTGCTCCTCTGAAATTGAATTACTTTCTAAGTTATTTTATAATGTTTTTATACTAAATTTTAAGTACAATTCTATCAACGATAATAATAAAACTTAGAAAATTTATTAAATTACGCTTAATCCAAGTCTAGTCGGAGGCATGATTCTTGGTTAGAGAAATCTTGAAGAAACTCTCCATAATAGAGTTTTAATCATTGCCCGTAGACTTTAAAATCTCCCTTCTCAGGGTAGGTTAGTTTGATGGTTCCATAGGGAAAAACCTCTTTGACCTGGAAAGGTCCGGACCACTTAGACCTTAACTTCCTAGGGAATAAATGAAGATGGGAATTATAAAGGAGGACTTGGTCACCTTTTTGGAATGTCTTCGGTTTTCGAAGGTGACGGTCATAGAACACTTTAGTCTTCTCCTTATATATCCGAGAATTTTCATTAGCCATGGTTCTCCACTCATCTAATTCGTTAATTTGAAGTTTTTCGTTTCTCCCCTATAGAATAAGTGTCAAAATTGAAAGAGTGTATTGCCTAATACGATTTATGTTCTAATTTTATGGGCAAGTGACATGATTTACCATAGACTTGTCTAAAGGGAATGGTCCCTATGGGTGTTTTGTAGGCGGTTCTATATGCCCACAAACAATTGTTCAGTTTCTTAGACCATTGTTTCCTATTCCCCTCTATAGATTTTTCTATGATTCTCTTAAGTTCTCTGTTTGAAACTTCAACCTAACCACTAGTTTGTGGATGATAAGGAGTGGTTATCCTATGTGTGACCCCATATTTTTGTAAGACTTTATCTAACTGTAGGTTAAGAAAATGTGTACCCCTATTGCTGATAAGCGCACGTGGTGTGCCAAATCGTGCAAATAAGGATTTCAGAAATTGAATTAATACTCTACTATCAATAGTAGGGAAAGCTTGTGCCTCTACCCACTTCGATACATAATCTACAGCCACCAAAATATATTTATTCCCATAAGAAATTGGAAATGGTCCCATAAAGTCAATCCCCCACACATCAAACACTTCACATTCAAGAATAAATTTTTGTGGCATTTCATGTAATTTAGAGATATTACCTGATTTTTTACAAGAATCACATGAAAGTACATACCTTTGGGCATCCCTGAACAGAAGAGGCCAATAAAAACCGAAATCAAGAACCTTTTTAACTGAGCGGTTTGCTCCAAAGTGACCACCTGTTGGGCCTGAATGACACTGCTCCAAGATTTTCCAGCCCTCCTCCGCTGATACACATCTGCGTATAATGGAATCTGCACATATCCGAAAAAGATAGGGGTCCTCCCAAAAGTAATATTTCAAGTCAGAGAAAAAAAATTTTATGCTGATATGAGAAATCTTTTAGAAGGACCTTAGCCACAATATAGTTTGTATAGTCATCAAACTATGGATAATTAGAATTTATATTTGTAGATAATGCAAACAGTGATTCCTCCTGGTCATATACTAATAGACTACAAAACAGAGATTAATTGATATAATTATGCAATAAACTAATTTACATCTATATGTTAGTAATAAAAAATTGGTAGATTAATAGAGTTTAAGCTTTCAAAATATTGAAAACAAGTTCCCCGAAAATGGCGCCAAAAACTTGGCGTCAAAAACTTGATGCGATAATTTGTACACTAGTATAAACTATGTAGGTAAAAGCAAATTGATTTTAATCTCAGGCAAGTGCACCTATCAGTCATAGTATAAGATAAATCTACATCTCGTGTCATATTCCTCAAGGTCCTTTCAAGTACTCGTACTCACTCTCACTCTATTATCATACCTATAATTAAAATGGGTTGTTAGTTTAAATTACACTATTGGGACTAATTGGATAAAGTAACATTGGAGGATTAAGAATGGTAAAAAGCAAATAGTCTAAGAGTAATCACATGAGAATATTCACTCATTAAATTAATTCTATTTAACCTTGTATTAACAATATTATCAAATGTGTTGTATTTTAAGGGTTCAATCTTTATCGAATTCTCTCGATAAATTCAATACCTGAATTTAAGTTGAGTAAATTTTCTCTCGAACAATTCACAACACTCAAATTTACATTAATATAAGGTAACCCTTTCTAATACATAAATCCATGAAATCCTATCTCTAAGATACCATGAATCCATTATTCGTATTGCCAAGAAACCAAAATAACATATCTTTCGATCATGAAATTTGAAATACAAAGAGAAAGAACACAAGAGAATGAAATTATAAACCATAATCACAAACATCCAATTTCTCATCTAGAAGTTTGAGATTCATATAAAACAAATACTAACTTCAAATCTATGATCAAACTCTTTGTTTGAAAGCACACATACGAATAAAATACCACGAATCCGAAATGAAAATCAACATACATGATTACTGAATCAGTTCAAAAAAAATAAGTCTTAAGCGAAATGTAAAATAAAGTTTTGATCCACAAAGAGAAGGGGAAAATCAAAAGAGATACATAAAATTTAAAACCATACGGATTATCTCCTTCGATTTCCCATTCGCTTGAGTTCTCAACTTTTTTCCTCCAGAAATTCTCCAAGTCATTTAATCCCAAAAGTCCTCTCTATTTTTTTGTGCAGGCTTTTATAGTATTCTTGCAAACAGAAGTCGAACACGGGTTCTAACACGGCCGTGTCACAAGCCGTATTTGGTATGAAAGAGTGTGTATGCCGATTTAAAATTAAAAGGTGCATATGGACGTAAGCCGTGTCATTTGACACGGTTAGTAACACAGCCGTATGTCCTTCACGGCTCCACACACAGGTTGGTTTGGCATCTGACCTTTGATTCTTCCCGATAAGGACACGGGTTGTGACACGAGCGTGTGCCTTCCCGTATGGTTCTCTTGTAAATATTTACGCCTTTTCTTTAAAGCTTTGCCATCAATCATATTGGATCCGTGAACACCTCTGTTTGTTCAAAGAATTTTAGTTCCAAGGACTGGCAATACCTGCATTAATAAGATTAATGAATAAATAAATAACTTAATAAAGGAAGTAAATGAAAACCTATGTTGTGCTCTTCTATTCATGATAATTCAAATTCTTAACTATTTTTCGTGCAATTATAACAAATGGAGATAAGTAATAGTGGACATGATTACAAATATGATAGTAAAAAGGACAAATATAATTGTACTCATCAAATACCCCCAGACTTGAGTGTTTTCTTTTCCCTAAGCAAACTAATTCAAACATTTGGGTTACCAATAATTAAATTTTTTTTCTTCCGCAAGTTGGTTGTTATGAATTCAAAGAGAAATTTGATGTTGTAATTTCACAGGAAATAGTATAGCAGACTTTTCTAAATATAACTTTATCTTAAAATTCCTCTCATATATCTCTTAACTATCTTTCACTCTTTCCTAGAAATAAAATTACAATCATCCATAACAAATATGAGGAGAAAATAAAAATCTTAATAAGGTAGGCATTAGTGTTTCAAAACTTATAAGTGTCAATATTGATAGCCATATGCCTGCCTTTCACACCCTCTCCATGATGCTAGTAGGATTAGCAAGGTTGGATCCTTAGGACTTGTATTAGGATGTAACTTTCTGGCTTAGGATAAAAGATTATAGGTGGGGTAATCAAAGATAAACTCAATGGTTCTTATCACACCTAGAACCCGATTGAGCCTCTTGATATGTAATTACCCTAACAAACATCGACATTATAAAAGCACCCCTAGACTTTACAATCATTATACTTCCATTTTTTTATTATTATCTTTTTTCTTCAATCCTTTGTTTTTCTTCTTCTTTCTTTTGATACATACTCATCTTTTTTAAGTAAATATGATAGTAAAAAAGACAAATATAATTGTACTCATCAGTAGACCCGACATATTATTTTCAACATGCGTCTGCGCTAGATTTCAGGTGAACTCAAAGGAATCTCATTACATCGCTGCAAAGCGAATTTTAAGATACCTTAAGGGTACACCAAATATTGTCTTTTTGTACCCGATAAGTAATGATGTCGAGCTAATTAGGTTTTCAGATGCAGATTTTGTAGGAAGCAGGGACGACAGGAAAAGAACTTCCAGGACGTGTCATTTCCTCAGAAGACGAATTATTTCATGGAGAAGTAAGAAGTAGAATTGTGTGGCAACCTCAACATTTGAGTCAGAGTAAATGTCTACCGGTAGTTGTTGCGCACAGCTTCTATGGATCAGGAATCAACTCGAAGACTATAAACTAAAGTTCTGAGAGATTCCAATGTATTGCAACTCATCTAGCTCAATAGCGATCGCACATAATCAAGTTTCTCACATCAAGAAAAAGGACATTGAAGTGTGATATCACATCATCAGGGAGCATATGGAGAACAAAGATATAGCCGTCAGCTATGTACCAACAAATAAGCAAGTCGCAGATATTTTCACAAAGCCGCTGGACGAGGCAAGGTTTTTGTTTTTATAAATGGAACTAGGCATATTGAACAAAGACTCATGAAGAAGGCCAAGAAGACAGGAACTCTATCGGGAAATGCTACAGAAAGGAAGAAATTTTTCCAAGGTAAATTTGTCGAGTATCGGCCAGCAAAAATCGTTGATTCGTCGGATATTCACGAATACACTCATTGAATCTGTTGAGTATTGTATCCACAATTACCTGGATTTGAAGAAGCCTCCTGTAAAGCTAAGATGAATTCACAATGTATTTGATGATATGTCTTCAAGTTGTGCTTGCAGTTATTCCACGCTAAGTACACACCAATGTCAGGGTGCAGTGGGTCAATATACACGGGTCTGCGGAACGTAATCCCTCGTTGAGCAGATCAGTGTGTTGGCTCACGTGTACACTCTCTATTGGAGTGTATTTATTTTCAAGTACAGGGTTGAGATTGATCGAGAGCTGAAGAGGAGCATGGATGGGTCAAAGACCAACTCATGGGAAGAAAGACGAAGATTCGTCTAAGTTAAATTCGACGGGAATCACTAAGTGATTCTCGCCGATTCGACGGGAATCACTAGTGATTCTCGCCGAATCGTCGAGAATCACTCGCCGATTCCCGCCGACTGCATCCGGCTGACTCAACGCCTTCAAGAATTCTGCTAAGTCAGAATCGTCGAGAATCAATAAGTGATTCTCACTGAATCGTCGAGAATGACTCTGCATTCTCGCCAATTCGTCGAGAATTGTTTTGATTCTCGCCGATTCACTATGGATGGCAAGCTTTTTAGCTAAAATTCTACCAAGGTTAATTCGACGGGAATCATAAGTGATTCTCGCCAATTCGTCGAGAATCACCAATGATTCCCGCCGAATTTGCCTTAGGCGATTTCTACCTGCTCGCTGGACCGAACCAAGATTTCAGGCGCTGTTTGGACCGGGCTTAGGGTTTCTCCTTGTGGGGCCCACAACGGTCATTTAGGGTTGGTCTACAGTATAAATACTCGCATTTCTCAAACTCCAACAGTAATCAATCACGAGAAATCAAAGCCGTCGAGCGTAACCAAGCCGATTGCGAAACTCGTTCTGTCGCCGTCGCCGCTCCCAAGACAGTCATCGCCGCTGATCTTAGAGGTCATCTTTGATCGTCCGGCGACAGGACCGAGGCTAAGCTTAGCGTCTCACATTTCTATCTTAAGATCCTTTGTCTCTTGATTTATTGATCAGGAATATTTCTCCCCTCCGAATCGATTGAGACGATCGATCCAAGTAAGATCGTTGGTATACCTTGCTAGCTTCGTCAAGAAGTTTGGATCTACAAAGCATCGCCGCCGCAATCTTTTGCCGCCGCCAATCTCGGGAAGATCCTCTCCAAGAGAGTGCTCCGATTATGGACTCTTCGTCTTCATCAATAAAGCTTCATTGAACGAAGAGGGACATCGGGTTCTCCAAACGTAGTTTGTATTTCTTGTACATTCTATTTTAACTTTGTTGTAAAGGAACATTGATTCCTCGTTGTAAGGGATGGGTGCAACCCGTGGTGGAGGAGTAGTGACTCCTTCGGGTGGAAGGGTTTCTTCCATAGTGAGAGGATTGGATTTCAATCCTGTTGGTGAAGTGATCGAGTCGTCCCTTGTTGGGAGATAGGTCGAAGGGGGAGAGTGGACGTACCCAAATCGGGGAACCACTATAACTGCTTGTGTGTTTCTGTGTTGTGGTTGTTTTTGTTTTCTTGTGCAGGTTAATTTTTAATTCCGTAAAAGACCGCAGATCACTTATTCCCCCCCCCATAGGTGAAGATAGTTGACACTAGATAAACTTTCAAGTGGTATCAGAGGGAGGTTACTCGTCAAATAGGTTAACACCTTAAGTAAGATCCTGCCTCTAGTGTCAAGAAGAAAACCAGACTTAAGCATGGAGCTATATTCTGATGTCTCTCTCTCAGACTCCCTACCTGCACAAAGGAGTATTATCCCGTCTGGAAGATGAGAGTTCTGTTTCATCTAGAGTCCATTGAACCTTGTGCATCACTCATTTTGGAAGAGGGTCCCTTCATTCCCATGAAGGCTTCTAGCTTATGAAAAATATCCAAATCCCTAAGAGTTTTGAAGAGATGTCTGAGACTGAGCTCTCACTCTTCAACTTGGACAAGCTGATTCATAAGATCATCCCTAACGGCTGGTCTAGATCGTCTTGTTTAAGACTAGACAAGTGTAGGACTGCAAAGTCTATGTGGCAAACTATCTCAGATCTCATGATGGGATCAGAGACATTAGAGACTGGATGCCAGCAGGAGGATGAAGCATACGTGGGAATCCTCAATTCTGAAGATGAAGGTCAAGACCAATCTCTCAGTATCAGGGCTCCTGTGTCTATATCTGAGACGGAAGAAGAATTTTAGGAAAGCAGTTCTGATGAAGCTGACACATCTGTCTCAATTGATTCTAACGCTAACCCTGAACATCAAAGTCAGGATCAGGTAACTTCTTCATCATGCTCCTCTCCCCTTGAATTTCCTGAAGACAGGAATAGTTCAGAGGGTTGTACATCTTGTGATGCAAGGGAGATGGATAACATCAATCAAAGGATTGAAAATCTTGATTCCCTTGAGAGTGCCCTTCAGAAGAGCAACTTACTTGTTGAGGAACAAGATAAGGAGATTGCTCAGTTGAAGACCATGATAGATCTCCAATTGGAATCCATCAAGGTGAAGGACTCAAAGATCTCGGATCTAGAGGTTCGTCTAGAGACCGAGAAGAGAATAGTATATAATTTCTCCAAGATAGATGCTATTAAGAGAAAAGGAGAAAATGGGTGGATCTCACGAATTATAAAATCGTGGAGAAATGGGGAAACTGTTTTCAGACCCCCCACACCGAGTAGGAAGGTCACACATCATGCCTTCAGGTATGACCATAAGAACAACTATGGTCACTGCAAGAATGATCAACCCTCTTGCGGAAGTACCCATAGTGCAAGTGATATTATGGCTACCCATGAGAAAATACATTTGGCTCTTCATGAACCCTTTGTATTCTCTGTCTCAGCCTCAACACTTTATGAGATTACAGGAACCAGCTCTCACAGTAACTCTCACCACCCTAGGACACAGGAAAAGGGGGTTGGAAAACATGTAGCTAGTACCCATGGGCCCCCCGGATGTGTGCTAACTGAAAATAAGGCACCACCTCCCAGGCCTCATGACACTCACCACATGTTCTCCATCCACCCTCCCTCGTGTCTCGGTGGAAAGGGCAAATATGTGAGCAGAACCTGCTCTGCCCCTGTCAGACCTAAGATCATATGTTGGAACACCCTATTACTAATTTGGGTAAGGATCACTATGGTTGTCTTAGGAAACCAGGTTGACCTAGTTGTATAGTTGTGAAGGTCAACACTAAAGTGAGTCTAGGGCTTAGAACTTAGGTTTGAAGCTGCCCCCAGGACCATTCCAAGATCAAGGTTGAAGAGCTAAGTCTAAGGCAATTTTCGTCGAGCTCAGGTCGACGAATCATCGAACTCCATTCGATGCTCTCTGAGCTCAACTTCAATAAATCGTCGAACTCCGGTCGACGATCTTCGAGCTCAGATCGACTATTTTCCTTCAGCCCGTTCTGCTTAATCGTCGAACTCCGGTCGACGATCTTCGAGCTCAGATCGACGATCTCTCTTCAGTTATTCTTCAGGTCGCTGAGCTCGGTTCGACGATCTTCGAGCTCAGTTCGACGTTTTCTGTCTGCTTGATCTCATTCTATCTCTGAGCTCAGTTCGACGATCGTAGAGCTCGGATCGACGATTCTTTTGAGAGATCGACGCTTTTAAGGTTTCAAATGCTGTTATTCTTTGGAATGCTTTTGAATATTATCAACATTTATGATAAGAAGATCTGCCAGCCGTTTGTCTTTATTCTGGAGCAAGTTTCAAGGTATTATTCAGAGAATGTTTGCTGGACTTTCCTCTAGAAGACAAGACTCTTTATGGAAGACATTTATGACTGCCAACGGCTACTTTGGACAAAGAATTTTTCAGAGAATAAGATATTCCTTTTTCAATCACAAGGAGAATATACAGAATACAAAACACTGATAGAAAAAGAACAACAGAAGAGTGTTCACAACATCAATCTTCTTGCTTACTGAAAAGTGTTCACAACTTCATCTCAAGAACTCCAGACACCTCATCTCTCAGTCTTCTTGCTGAAACAATCTTTTGCTGGAGATCAAAGTTCTAAAGACCTATCAACCTAGAGCAAAGCTTCCCTTCTTGAACCAGTCTAGATCTCAGGGGGAGCTTTGACAACAATGATCCACTAGTCTTCTCTCAATTGATTTGAGAACAGAGAAGACAACTTCATTTCCTTTTCCTTTTTATTTTCCTTCTGTAAAAGGGTTTTCATAACTCCCTTCAAAAGCTTTGAGTCTGGTTCTGAGAGCCTTGTCAAAACTCAGTGGTGGCAAGACACCTTATCAAAAAATCCAGTTTTGGTTTTTGAGCACATTAACAAAAGCTCATTGGTGTCAGGACACCTGATCAACTCATCCTGAGTGGATTCCTACCAAGGGTGGTAGAAGAGTGGATGTACCCAGGTTTTGGGGAACCACTATATTTCCTTGTGTCTTCTGGATTGTTTGTTTGATTGTTGTTGTGTGCTGTGCTCTTAGTTTCTTGCTTCTTTAATTATTTTCTAGCACTCTACACTATAGTATAAATTAAATTTTATATGTGTTGATATTTTCAAAACTGTGAAACTTATTTGAATAAACTCTATTCACCCCCCCCCCCCCTCTAGAGTTGAGATAGATCTTACCCTCACTTTCAATTGGTATTAGAGGGAGGTTGGTTGCTCATACAGGCTAACACCTGAACCAAGTGATCCTTGGTAAAATCTATCCTTTAAGAGGGTTATTTCTTCTTATATATATATTACTCTAAGACATGGCACAGAACAAGGATTATGCAAGCACCAGACCTCCAGTGTGCAATCTATCTAAGTTTGCACTTTGGAAGGCAAGGATTAAATTATACATGAACTCTATTGATGAAGATATTTTCAATTCTGTCTTGACAGTTTGTCCAAGTCCACCAGCAAGCTCAAGCACAAATGCTGTTCCACCTCCCTCAGGAATAGATGCAGACATAAAGAAATGGAAAACTGCAGATGCAAAGGCCATGAACATCTTAGCTCAGACAATGTCTGATGAGATATTTCAGAAAGTAGCTGACTGCAACTCAGCCAAAGGAATTTGGGACAATCTCTCTGAAATTGTCTCAGGGTCTGCTGATGAAAGGAAAGACAGGAGATCTCACCTCATAACCCAATATGAGAATTTCAAGAAAGGAGAGACTGAGTCAGTGACAGATATGTACAACAGATTGAGTCTGATTGTCAATGAGCTAAGGACCTTGGATAAAGAAATCTCATTGACTGAGCTTAATGACAAGATCCTAATGTGCTTCCCCAGTACTTGGGATTCAAGAATCTGGCCAATCAAAGATGCCAGAAGTCTAAATGAAATCACTACTGAAACTCTCCTAGGCAAGCTCAAATCTTATGAGCTGCTTATCAAGAACAGAGAGGAAGAAGAGAAGGCTGCTTCACCAGCCTCAAGGAATGAGAAGTCAATAGCTTTCAAAGCTATTGAAGATCTGCCTGAAGAAAAACTCACAGGCAATAAGGAATTGGTCAGCCTACTGGCCAAAGGATTTTACAAGCTAGCCAGAAAGGACTTCAGAAAAAGGCCATACAAAGGTCATGAAAAACCAAGATATGATAAGTCAAATAATAATAACAAAGAAATCATATGCTTTGGTTGCAGGAAACTAGGCCACATTGTGCCTGACTGTCCAGAGAACAAGAACAAGGACAGAAAGGATAGAAGAGAAAGAAGAACAGAAAAAGATTTCAAAAAGAACAGCTCAGACAAAGCCTCCTCTAGCAGGAACAAAAATACAAGGAAGGGTTTTGTTGCTGAGACATGGAGTGAGACAGAAGAAGATTCTGAAACTTCATCTAGCTCCAGTGATGATGAAGATGATGCTGATGAGAAAGAATTCTGCATGATGGCTATCAATGCCTCACAGCAAAACTCTGATGAAGAATCAGATTCAGATTCAGAAAATCAACCAGAGGAAGATCAGGTAATTAGCTCTTTTGATTTTAATTCTGAGGACTTCAAAAATGAATTTAAGACATTGTGATTGGATTTACTAAGATCTGAAAAAGAGATAATCTCTCTCAGAAATAAATTATCTGAATACAATGTCCTAAACACAAATAACCTCAAACTCTCAGAGGAGTTAGAATGCTGTAGGGAGGAGTTAGCTTCACTGAAAAGTGAACTGTCAAGAGATAAAAAGTTTGAAGAATCCCTAAATGGGAGAAGTATCAGACTGATGGACATTACAAGCACAGTGAACTATAGATTCAACAATACACTGGGCTTAGGTGCCTCATCCAGCCAACCTATAATATTAACAACTCCAATCAAATTTGTCTCTGACAAAGGAAAGGGAGTAATAGAGGTAGCTAGGAAGAATGCAGATCTGTCAGAGAAAAATTCAGTTCAACAGATTGCGTCGAGCAGAGCTCGACGATCGTCGAATAGAGCTCGACGATCTAACCACAGATCATCGACCTCAGCTCGACGATATCCAAACTCTGAACTTCAGTATAATCGATCTTCGAACAGAGATCGACGATCTAATCCAAGATCGTCGACCTCAGCTCGACGATCATCGAACAGAGATCAGGTCTGTGAACATTCCTTCAATGGCACATCCAGATTCAATCCTAGAGGTCCCACATCCCAAGGCTTTAACCCCTATACTGAATGGATAGTACCTCCTAGGAGATACCACCCTGAAGGCTATAAGAGTCAACCTGGGATGTCTTTTATTTCTGAATTCAAAGGATATCAGCATAGGCCCAAGGTTAACTGGGTCAAAAACAAGTAAGCTGCTCATGTGCAGGCAAAGACCTATTCAGTATCTAACCAACAATGGTATCTGGATAGTGGGTGCTCAAAGCACATGACAGGGAATAGGGAGAACCTATCATCCTTCATAACCAAACTTGGACCCAAAGTGATTTTTGGTGATTCAAATTTTGGCCAAACCAAAGGATATGGTGCTGCTCAGATAGGCTCAGTAACTTTTAAAAAGGTGGCATATGTAGAAGGACTGAAGCACAATCTGATAAGTATCAGTCAACTATGTGATGAAGGATACAAGGTGACATTCAATAAATCCCTGTGCAAGATCAAATCAGAGGACAACACAACAGTGTTAACAGGTAAAAGGACAGGTAACATTTACTTAGTAGATTTTCTTTCTTCTAAAGTAGATATCTGTTTATTCAATTCCATATCTAAGCCTAATATTTTGTGGCATAAGAGACTAGGACATCTAAATCTTAGAACCATTGCTAGGCTATCCAAGGACAACCTTGTTAGAGGACTACCTTTTGGCCCCTACAAGAAGGAAGGACTCTGCAAGGCTTGTCAATTAGGCAAGCAAACTAAAAGTAGCTTTAAGTCACTTAATAAGAGTGATTCACCTAGGATTTTATATCTGTTGCACATGGATCTTTTTGGACCCATATCTGTACAAAGCCTAGGAGGGAAGTCCTATACTTTAGTAGTTGTAGATGACTTCTCAAGATTCTCTTGGGTATTCTTTCTGAGAAAGAAGTCTGATAACTTCAAGTGTTTGACAGATTTTCTCAAATGCATTCAGATTGAGTTCAACACTCACATTGCCCTGATCAGAAGTGATCATGGGACAGAGTTTGATTCTCTTCTCATGCAAGAGTTCTGTCAAAGTGAAGGGATCAGGCATACTTTCTCAGCTCCTAGAACTCCTCAACAAAATGGGGTAGCTGAAAGGAAAAATAGAACCCTAATTGAATCTGCTACTACATTATTGACAGATGCTCACTTACCTCTATCCTTTTGGGCTGAGATAGTGAACACCTCCAACTATGTATTAAATAGAAGCCTAATACATAAACTAAAGGGTAAGACTCCCTATAAATTGCTCAAAGGGAAGAAACCTAAGGTAAATTATTTTAAAATATTTGGCTGTATTTGTTATATTCATAATAATGACAAGAAATATCTAGCAAAATTCCAAGCTAAAGCTGATGAAGGAGTGTTTCTGGGATACTCCATGATCAGCAAGGCCTATAGGGTATATAATAAATCATCCTGTAAAATTGAAGAATCTGTTCATATTACCTTGGATGTGACTAACATGTGTTATAAGGAGAAGTCTACTTCTACCAAAGAACCCTTGCAGGTACAATCTATATCAGAAAGTATGGACAGATTACAGGTTAAAGAAGAGGACACAACCTCTCAACCTATTCAGCAAAAGAATGAAAGCAGTGATGATGAAGAAGTACAACATCTTGAAGAAAATCATCATGAAGAGCCAGTTGTTGTTCCACTAGAGGAGACAACAACACAGGCTGGTGAACAATCAACACCCCCTGTTGATTTAGTAACAACAAGAGATCATCCAATCACCCAAGTAATTGGAGAGATCTCAGCTGGTGTGCAAACCAGAAATCAGGTCAACCAGAATCTGATGCACACTTGCTTCCTATCTCAAGTTGAGCCTCAATCCATTCAAGATGCAGAACAAGATCCACACTGGATTATTGCAATGCAAGAGGAGCTACATCAATTTGAAAGGAACAAAGTTTGGGAACTAGTGCCTAAGCCAAAGGGTCATTCCATTGTTGGAACAAAGTGGGTTTTCAGAAACAAGCTGGATGACCAAGGAATTATTGTCAGAAACAAGGCCAGGCTAGTTGCTCAAGGCTACTCCCAACAAGAAGGAATAGACTATGACCAGACCTTTGCTCCAGTTGCAAGGTTAGAGGCCATCAGAATATTTCTAGCTTATGCTGCTCACAAAGGCTTCAAGGTCTATCAGATGGATGTGAAGAGTGCATTTCTCAATGGGGACATCAAAGAGGAAGTCTATGTTAGACAACCTCCAGGTTTTATCTCTCTAACTCACCCTGATTATGTTTTCAAATTGCATAAAGCATTATATGGTCTCAAGCAAGCTTCTAGAGCATGGTATGAGACCCTAGCATGCTTTCTTCTGGAAAATGATTTTGTTAGGGGGAGAGTAGACCAAACTCTTTTTATTAGAACCCATAAGTCCCATACCCTACTAGTACAAATTTATGTAGATGATTTCATATTTGGATCTACTGATTCAAACTTGTGCAGAAAGTTTTCCAACCTAATGCATTCCAAATTTGAATTGAGTAGCATGGGTGAGCTCTCCTTCTTCTTAGGATTGCAAGTAAAACAGCATGCTGAGAGCATATTCATTTCCCAAACCAAGTATGCTAAAGAATTGGTTAAGAGATTTGGTATGTCTGAGGCATCTTGTATGAAAACACCCATGCCTACCAATGCTGTATTGGATGCTGATGAACATGGGAAACCAGTTGATCAGACAACATATAGAGTAATGATTGGCTCTCTATTGTACCTTACAGCCAGTAGGCCAGTTATAATGTTTGCTACATGCATATGTGCTAGATTCCAAGTTAGCCCTAGAGAGTCACACCTAACTCTAGTTAAAAGGATTCTTAGGTATGTAAAAAGTTGTCCAAATCTAGGACTCTGGTATCCAAAAGACTCAGGATTTGAATTAACTGGATTCTCAGATGCTGATTATGCTGGATGCAGAATAGACAGGAATAGCACCAGTGGAACATGTCAGTTTCTTGGTGACAGACTTGTCTCCTGGTTTTGTAAGAAGCAAATATCTGTGTCAACTTCAACTGCTGAAGCTGAGTATATGGCTGCAGGCAGTTGTTGCTCACAAATATTGTGGATACAAAATCAGCTACTAGACGATGGTTACAACTTAGAGAAGTCAAAAATTTTCTGTGATAATACTAGTGCTATCTTTATAGCACAAAATCCAGTCCTCCATAGTAGGACAAAACACATAGAAATTAGGCATCACTTTCTAAGAGATAATGTAGAGAAAAATAAAATTGAACTTCAATATATTCCTACTGATTTGCAAAGGAGAGATATTTTCACCAAACCTTTGGATGAAAAGAAACACAGTTTCTTCCTAAATCAGTTAGGCATGTTAGATGGAGGAAGCCTAAATTAAATTACAAGATTTTGAAAAGCTAAAACAGACCAAGACTAGGCTAAAAAATCAGTTCCTTTTGTGTCTGTAAAATAGGTTTTGTCTCTGAACTGTGCTCGACGTTTTCCCAGAAATCGTCGAACGAAGATCGACGATTTTCCAAAAATCATCGACTAGAGATCGACGTTCCCAAAGTCGTCGATCTAAGTTCAGAGCCTTCGCTAGATCTAGGCTTTTTCTCTTTCTGTTCAGAGGCCGTCGAGCGGAGCTCGACGCCTTTCAACATCGTCGAATGGAGATCGACGATATTGACGTCTCTTCAGATTCCTTCTGCAGCCCAAATCGTCGAGCTGAGTTCGACGCTTCTTCGAACTGAGCTCCACGATTTTCCGTTTCGCCGTCGAACCCTAATATAAAATCATTTCTTCAGCCGTCGTTCTCCTTTTGCGCTTTCATACTCTGCAACTTTCTTCGTTTTCCCTCCAAATCCTCTACACTTGGTCGCGTTTGGTTTTCTGTTGCAGGTGCAAATGGCTGAATCCAGTGCTGCTATCTCTAAGATGAAATTTGATACAGGATTCGATATAGACATGAACTCGTTTGATGGAAGCGACCAGCGCTTCAAGGACATTCTAAATCTATTTATAGAACAACAGTTGACTCAAATAATTACTACACGGATGAAAATTGCTTCAGAAGAGATCAAAGAGTGGCGGTCTACAGCGACAGACGAGACTGAGAACTCTGTCATCGGCATCATTAAAGGGACTCAGGTACATCTATCACCAGCTCTCTTAACAGATGTCTTTCAACTTAGTACTGGAGAAGATTCTATTGAATTATCTGGAGAAGATTATGATTCAATGCTTAATCGAATGGGTCACCATGCTGTCAACCCTAACAAACTTTTAAAGAAAAATCTATCTCTGGAATATCAATTCCTGGCTGATGTAGTTGGGAAAGTGCTGTTGGCCAAGCACTCAGCTCATGACACCATCTCTAGATATCAACTTTGCTTGATGGCAGCTTTAGTCGATAAGAAACACCTTGATTGGGGATCCATCTTCTTCAACTTAATTAAGAAGAAGATCAATAAGACTGCTGTGAGTTATGGGAGAATCTTAGGGGTCTATCTGCACTACAGATGCCCTGAACAGTTAACCTCCTCTGGGATGTTCATCAATGCATCCAAGAGGCTCTCCTATGCCCTATTCAGCAAATGGGACAGGCAAATCATCTATAACACCTCTACCCGTCAAGAAGAATATAATAGAGGGTCCGGCCGGGGCCCCACACCATATTCCACAAACAGGTGGAGACGCTACGAAATAATATCATAACCACGCATCCTAACACAGAGCATTCTAGCGGAAGCTTCATGGTTGAATTATTGAACTCAAGATAAATAACATTGTCCACTAAAACTTAGGAATATATATAAACATCACAAGAGTTTGGCATTAAGGCCTTACAACAGTTTCTCTTAACAAGAGTGTGGATTACAAACATCGGCACGCAGGCCGGCCACACATGAACAAAAGAAACAAAACAATGCCTTCGAGGGCAGTAGCGCAGCTTTGGGCTTCAGCCCGCTAAGTCCCGCTCGGACCAGCAACTCCAGTACCTGTAATAACCAATCCACCAAGCGGTGGCAAATAGGGCAACAGTCAGCATTCAGCTGACCAATTATAACGACCCTGCCCCTGGCACGGGGCAGCGGAATTCCATCCCTGCATAGCAGTCTTCCAATATGATATATATAGCAATTTAAGCAAGACGTGCACGCCCGCACAGTCACATATCACAAACGCCGGCACGACGACCCGACGCTTCGTGCACTCAGGGCACATTATCCGTGTTCCGTATTTCCACGGCCACACCACCGTTCAGAGGTCCCAGACATAACGGTTCAATATGAGCATTCTAGTCTGATCGGCTCACAGGCCGTCGACTCTCGCTATGTGATCCTAACAGGGTCTTAAGCACCCAAGGTTAGACAACCATAACGCGGGTACAGATACACCTTTCCCGTTGCTCACATCGTCAGACTCACGCCTGGACTGACGCGGGTACAGTTTCACCTTGCCCGTTCCACGTTTCCTAGTTGCAGCCCCACGGCTCAACCTCATACAAAGTAGCAACTCACGGCTACAAGAGAGTCCAACTCTCATAATTTCCTGGACTTCCTCCAGTACTTTATCCATCATGCCTACAAGCAAGAATCACGGAGTCTTCTCCGATATGCAAACAAGCATCACCAATCCAGACCATGTCCAGATGGGCTTCACACAGCATGCCTAGATCCGTACTCCAATTCCGGACTCTAACAAGGGGGACTTCACATATCTACCCCAAGGGACGCCACAACCCACCGCACACTCGCGGGGAAGGGTTTTCCCTATGCAATGCAGGAATTAAGGACTTCACATGTCCAAGCAGGAAATCGTTACCCTAGGAGTTCGCTTCAGAGCCATGGAGAGAAATTTGAGACGGATGAAAGCCTTCGCAGCAGCGTTGCCTTCGCAAATCCGAACTCGGCTCGCGATTTGGACCACCGTAGCTCCACCGGCAGCCGGACTCCACATCTTCTTCCTCACCTTGCTCTCACCTCTCTCTTAAAAGTTAGAAAGAGAGTAGAACTTAAGAAATGAGCCTTCTTCTCCTCCTTTCCCGACCTTATCAGCCCAGGAATGATCCCCAGCCACAGGATCCTCTTTAAGGAAAATGAACGGCCAAGATCTGCCCCAAAATATTGAACTTTTTGGCCGACACGGCCTGTGACACGCCCGTGTCACAGGCCGTGTACCCTTAAGCGGCACACGCGGCACTCGCACTGACTAAAAATTACCAGAACACGGGAATCGACACGCCCGTGTCAAACCTGGCACGCCCGTATCGGTCATGTGACACGCCCGTGTCACACCTGTTACACGGTACTCAACGAGCGTTAAATCCAGTCAGAGCAGTACACGGGTAGGCACACGCCCTCTGACACGCCCGTGTCCAAACTGACACGGCCGTGTTCAAGCCTTGGTTCCAGGCCGTGTACATTTCTGACTCGATACGGCATTTTATTGAGTGACACGCCCTAGGACACGCCCGTGTCGAAGGCCGTGTCCCAGGCTTGACTATCGTCGACCTCCGATCGTCGACTAACCTGAACACGCCCTGGGACACGCCCGTGTCCCAAGCCGTGTACCCCGACAGGCCCTGGGACACGCCCGTGTCCCAGGCCGTGTTAAGCAACCTGCACCTCAATTCCAACTTTGAGTCTTTTCGGGGTGTTACATCATCAACCCTACAAGAGCTACTGCACCACTTCCTTCAGGCACAAGGACTGCTTCAGTCACTCCACCAGCTGAAGTGTTGCCTGCCTCTCTTCCTCCCCTAGCTGTATCTTCCCCAGCCATTTCCTCCTCACCACCAGTCACAACCATAACCATATCATCCCCAATTACCATTTCCTCACCAGTTTCATCCCCTCCTGTATCGACCTCAGAGGAATTCCATCCTCTCTTCTCTTACTCAACCTTCACCCTACCATCCTTTTCCCTTGTAGATGATTCCTTCATGGATGATTATCCCTCCACTCCTCCTGAGCCACCCTCTACCTCCTCTTTTCAACAAATGCTTCATGACATTCTGTAAGATCCTGTCTCCTCATCCCGAGGCTAACCCGGATCTTATGCCCAGAACCGCCGCCTTACGGTGACACTAACGCACGGGTTAGTCGTCACCGCAAGACGCCGATTCTGCCGGCTAGTACGATCATAACCTGTCGGCCAATATGAGAATAAATGCATAATAACAGAGTAAACGCAGAAGAAGTCTACAGCCACAGCACATATATATATCAAAAGAGAATGAAATATCAGTCCGCAATGAGTACAACATATATAAGTAAATAGGGCTTATGCCCAGTACATCATGATCACTCTCACTCTCACATACAGCAGCGGAAAAGCTAAAACTCTCTCACATCACACCTGTAGATGTGCTCCGGTAGTAGTAGCTGGTATCTGCCCCTCAAGTCCTGCCTCCTCGACGTGCTGGTCCACCTCCTCGAGCTCCTAAAATAGTAAGGTCAACGACCATTAGTCAAAAAGACTAAGTCGTATCCTCAACACCTCCTCCTGCAACTCCTAGGCACCGTGCGGGAGGACGAAGTGGAGGACAACAAAGGGTGGCAAAGGCGAAGCAGGTGACAGGAAACTAAGCAGAATATGTAATCAAGTAAATAATAGAAAGTAACCTTCACTTATGCGGGTACGCATAAGCAAGGGGTCTTCTGCAGGGCTCCCATTATATAAAATATCCCATACCATTTATACAATGGGGTGTCAGGTGTCACAAGTATATATATATAGAAGAAAGTAACGTAACCTCAACCTATAAACATGCCCACTCAAGCTTATAGGCTAAGGGATCGTATAGCAGGTCCTAATGTATAAGCGTCCCATACCACTTATACATTAGGTGTCTTAAGTTGTTATGAAGGTTAATGTTATGCAACTATATGGTGGGTATGATATGAACATGCAGTGCAACACACACACTCGACTCCGTGATCACAGACCTTTAGTTCCCACTTTTCGAGAGCTAGCATCACTCTCAGGTACTACCGTTGTGGCTACGGCAGCAGCGGAGCGGGCGTCTCCGCCTTCTAGGCGGTTATACACACTACCAGGCCTAGACCTCTCTTGTACGCCTCTGTACACCGCTAGTGCACTCTAGAGTCTCTGCGTACCACTTTGCTGACGACCCGTCAGTCTTGTTGGGTCGGGTGCGCGTTATTAGGAAAAGTCCTCCAGACTCCAGTATAAACATCCTACTGGTCCTTCTAACCCTCGCACCCGCCTGGTCCACCGTACTGCTGTCGGTGTGACGACCGGCCAGTACCGCATGGCCCGCCACTACTACATGCACATGCAAGTATAGTATATTGAGCCTCCAGCTCGATGGACTATCCAGTCCCCAAATCACTCCAACCCGTCACGGGTGAGTATGTGCTACAAAAACTCCAACCCTGCCTGGGTGAGTGTATATAAACCAATCCCTTTCTCCAACTCTGCACGGGTGAGCAAGTAGTCAAAAGACTCCAAGTCCCTCCAACCCGGCACGAGTGAGCACATGTCCAGTTCACTTAACCTATTAGACTACTCTTGTCTACAGATTATCATACTTAGAGTCTTAAGGTTAATCCCAGGACTGCCCAAGGTATTCCCGATGAAGGGCTCTCAGGGGCACTAGGAGCTACGATGGGCTGAAACCCAAGCTCCCTTTCTCAAGGATATTTACTTTAGTTGTTGCCTACCCCGAATCCCTTATTCTCTCTCCTGTTACATAGAGTGACCTAGTGACTTAAGGTATGGATTAAGGAGTGACGGTCTTCCGTCAACTCTTCCTAGGCAAGTCTAATGTTGCACTGTTACTCTCGCCTCTAGAATGCAACTGCCATCCAGGGTTATACTTCCGAACTTAGACTCTAACTCAGTTGTTGATTCATCCCCTGGCGGCCTATAGTCCAGCCTACTTTTACTAAGCGCACCCCATGACCTAACACCACCCTGAAATCGAACTTCTAAATTCATGGTCCAACTGACCCCAAATATTTATCCTAGGGTGGTATGGACTAATGAAATGAGTGTGTTGATTTTCATAATTTTCCTAGGTCATTAAGGCCTTTAATTAAATCTTTTAAATTATTCCCTAGGTCATTTTACACAAGAAGTATTATCAATTAAAATCTTCTGACCTAAGGGAATTTTCCTGAGTTGCATATGAATAAAATATTACTGTCTACAACATTTCATAATTTCCCTTTTTATATTTCTATTTTTTCCATAATTAATACAAATTCTACCTATTTATCACTTTCCAAATGAAGTACAAGAAATATATACAACAAAATTCCAGGAAAATTACTGAGCATTTATATTACTATTTTATGTCTAATGGCAGAGTTTCATTAATTTCTACAGTGTAATGGTCTATCAAAATCCATTCCTAATTATTTACCAAAAATGCCATTATGCTAATTAATAATTAACAGTGTACCCAAAAATTCTGATATAAATCTATAAGACTAATATAGCAATTATGCAACTCTAGGATTATTTTCACAATTTTCCAACAAGTATTTATACCAATTCATAAACATTTACAAAAAGGGTAAAATGGTCATTTCCATGAATTTTGCTCTAACAGTTGTCAAATAAAGATATGAAATTTTCTTAAGTCAATTAAAAGCCTCATTTTTGCCTTGACTGATTTTGGGGATCTTTCATTGTTCAAAACCTATTCCTACAATTTATTTTCCAAAAAGGCTTTTATTTTGGAAATACCAAATAATAGGATTTTTAATCCCAAAAATTCCATAATAAATTCTAGGGGTGAACTTTACTCTAATTAATCCCAACCATCCTTCACACCCTCTCTTTCTTCACCTATCTCCACCTCAACCTTTTCTATCTCCACAATTCCATCCTCAGAGCCATCCATTCCTACCTCCACACCTTCAGCTCCAGCCAACATCCCTACATCTACCTTTACTCCTACCTCTGCTCAAGCCCCACTTGATCATGTAGATCTTCCAAGGTTAGCAGACAGACTTTATGAGTTGCTAGCACCCAGGCTGATATCTCTGTTGGAGAATTCCCTGGCTCCACTCCTGAAACAAGTTCAGGAGCTGTCTACCAAGCTTTCCTCCTTTTCCTCCTCCCAGGCAATCCCTTCTACTGGGTGCCTTGGTTCAACACTCCTTGAACCAAGGCAGGGGGAGATGCTTTATGAAGAAGTGGATGTGCCAGTGGATGCTCCTGTTTTTGCTCCAGCTCCTGCTCACTCAGAAAGTAGTGGATGTGCTTTTGCACTAAATCTTCAGAGTCTGCTATCTCAATTTGATACAGTCCATTTCAGCTTTCTGCCAGTACCTCTCACTGAAGATCTGTCTAAGGCCATTGTGCCTGTATCTGTTTGTGATCCCAGCCACATTGAATCCTATATCAATTCCTGGAAGGCTGTGGATATTCCTGATGCTGGTACTAAGGCCATTGTGCCTCCTGTTGTTGAAACTACTGCTGCTGCTGCTGATGAAGATATAGAGATGATCTCAGTAACTGTTGCTGATGAAACTGCTAATGAAGAACTTGCTTCCTACCTAGAAGATCCCACACCTGCTGCTATGCCTGCTCCTGCTCAAGTGTGTGCTGTTGCTGTTGCTCCTGTTGTGACCTCTGATTAGTTAAAGCTACAAGAAAAGTACTTGAAAAGCATTGATGATCTGTATGACAGACCACAAAGCTCAGATAATGACCATTTCCAGACTGAATCAGATGACTCTGCCCATACCATTGCCAATAAGAGGAAAGCTAGAAGCAAAGCCATAATGTCAGTTCCTCCAGCTAAAGCAAAAGACTACAACGATATTCCCTACTACATTCTGCATGATTGCCCCATTTCTGAGCCATGGATGCAATACTCCAAGAATCAACAGAAAGCTATGAAGAAGAGAAGGAAGCTTGATAAATATGAAAAAGGATCTTCACAATATCAGCCTCCTCCTCCTCCTCCTCCTCCAGATTCTGGATCAGGCTCAGCCCCTCAAGCTCCAGCTTCAAGGCAAAGCTCCTCCCAATCTTATCCAAGATACTATCAAAGGGGACAACATCAAAGAGGATATCAATCCAGAAGGGGTCATTATAGAGGAAATCAGAGAGGACAAAGATCTTATCAAAGGGAAGGACAAGGCCACACTGACTCTTCTTCAGGTCCTTTCCCTTACAGGTTGAAAGACACAGTTGTCTCCTGGACTCCTCCGGCTTCTGAATCTCTCAACAGGTATGAACCTCCTGTTCCTTTTGAGGATCCTGAGAACAATCCTCTATCCTGGACAGCAAGAATGAAAGAGCTAGCTGCTCTTGATCAACTAAAGAAAGCCAGAGAGGAAGGCATGGACATCTCCAATATAACAACTTTATCAGATCAAAGGAAGAAAGAATTGGAAAGATATGCTTCTAGAAAGTTTTTCAACCCAGAAGACTACATGAAGCTGCACCCAGAGGCTGTAGTTCCAAGGCCAAGATCTCAAACTTCTCTAGGTGCAGAGGATGACAGAAGATCAAAGAAAGAAACCGTGAATCCTAACAGAGAAATTTTGTTTAGAAAGGGAACTGAGAAGAAGTAAATTGTGTAAGCTGAACTTTCATCTTCATCTGGATAATTGCTGCTATTTTCTCTGTGATCTTCTTGCTGCTATATCTTTGCTTGGTTAGCTCTTGTTTTTGTATGAATGCTTATTCATTTCCTAATGTTATTTGTAAATAGTAATCCTAACCCAAATAGGGGGAGATTGTTGGAACACCCTATTACTAATTTGGGTAAGGATCACTATGGTTGTCTTAGGAAACCAGGTTGACCTAGTTGTATAGTTGTGAAGGTCAACACTAGCGTGAGTCTAGGGCTTAGAACTTAGGTTTCAAGCTGCCCCCAGGACCATTCCAAGATCAAGGTTGAAGAGCTAAGTCTAAGGCAATTTTCGTCGAGCTCAGGTCGACGAATCGTCAAACTCCATTTGACGCTCTCTGAGCTCAACTTCAATAAATCGTCGAACTCCGGTTGACGATCTTCGAGCTCAGATCGACTATTTGCCTTCAGCCCGTTCTGCTTAATCATCGAACTCCGGTCGACGATCTTCGAGCTCAGATCGACGATCTCTCTTCAGTTATTCTTCAGGTCGCTGAGCTCGGTTCGACGATCTTCGAGCTCAGTTCGACATTTTCTGTCTGCTTGATCTCATTCTATCTCTGAGCTCAGTTCGACGATCGTAGAGCTCAGATCGATGATTCTTCTGAGAGATCGACGCTTTTAAGGTTTCAAATGCTGTTATTCTTTGGAATGTTTTTGAATATTATCAGCATTTATGATAAGAAGATCTGCCAGCCGTTTGTCTTTATTCTGGAGCAAGTTTCAAGGTATTATTCAGAGAATGTTTGCTGGACTTTCCTCTAGAAGACAAGAATCTTTATGGAAGACATTTATGACTGCCAACAACTACTTTGGACAAAGAATTTTTCAGAGAATAAGATATTCCTTTTTCAATCACAAGGAGAATATACAGAATACAGAACACTGATAGAAAAAGAACAACAGAAGAGTGTTCACAACATCAATCTTCTTGCTTACTGAAAAGTGTTCACAACTTCATCTCAAGAACTCCAGACACCTCATCTCTCAGTCTTCTTGCTGAAACAATCTTTTGCTGGAGATCAAAGTTCTGAAGACCTATCACCCTAGAGCAAAGCTTCCCTTCCTGAACCAGTCTAGATCTCAGGGGGAGCTTTGACAACAAATATCCACTAGTCTTCTCTCAATTGATTTGAGAACAGGGAAGACAACTTCATTTCCTTTTCCTTTTTATTTTCCTTATGTAAAAGGGTTTTCAAAACTCCCTTCAAAAGCTTTGAGTCTGGTTCTGAGAGCCTTGTCAAAACTCAGTGGTGGCAAGACACCTTATCAAAAAATCCAGTTTTGGTTTTTGAGCACCTTAACAAAAGCTCATTGGTGTTAGGACACCTGATCAACTCATCCTGAGTGGATTCCTACCAAGGGTGGTAGAAGAGTGGATGTACCCAGGTTTTGGGGAACCACTATATTTCCTTGTGTCTTCTGGATTGTTTGTTTGATTGTTGTTGTGTGCTGTGCTCTTAGTTTCTTGCTTCTTTAATTATTTTCTAGCACTCTACACTATAGTATAAATTAAATTTTATATGTGTTAATATTTTCAAAACTGTGAAACTTATTTGAATAAACTCTATTCACCCCCCCCCCTCTAGAGTTGAGATAGATCTTACCCTCACTTTCATCATAACTAACTCAGTCAGTAGATCTGGTCAGAAAAGGAGATACAACATTCATGAGTGTTGGTGCTGTGGCAAGGTGGGTCACTTTGCCATAGATTGTTGGCACAATCCCTTTGTGCAAAGGGCAAGGGTATGTCCACTTCCTTTGGGCAGAGTTTGCCTTCCTGACAGGAATCCTGTAGGAAGGCATTCAACATTTTATGCTGATAAGAACCTAGGACCCAATACATATTGGGTTCCTAAGGTAAGGTAATCCGTTTTGCAGGATAGTCTAGGTTCCCATGAAATGATGGGATCTAGACATGAGATGTTCCAACAGTGATATGGAACAAGTATATGGGATAAGAGATAGTGCAAACTACAATGGCCTACTCCAATTGGACACATGGTGTACCTCAAATAGAAGATCTGAATGATCAATTTAATGATCCCAGGTACACGCATTCAGTTATGATACTTGAGTCGTATTATATAGATACTTATATATATATATATATCCACACGAATATGTTGATTCTTCTTCTAAAAGTAAATGATTATATATATATATACACATATTTGTTCACACACATGATGAAAGGACGCAATAGTTAAATGATCTTGAGTTAAAATCTGAAGAACTCCTTTTATTTACATATATAATTGATAATGTATTTCAATGGGTGTCAATCAGTCCACTTGAAATTTAAGGAGTGTGTGTCAGTGCCTATAACAAAAATTCTACACTTTTGAATCACTTAGAATTACTCAGTAATTATTTCTAGGGTTAATATGCCTTCAACTCGATCTAGGTAGTATGACCAAGAAATAAAAAGGGGCAAAGGTTCGACATTGAAATAGATAACTCAGAGTTCGAAAGGTTCGAAATTAACATGCCCTGTATAGAATTTGCTGAAATCCCGTCGACTTCCCACGGCTCGGAAGATATAAATAGTGTAACCCCTGTACGACTCTTCACATTCCAAAATTGCTGAAATCCCGTCGAATTCCCAGATACCTCACCGATTCCCGTCGTTCGTGCGGAAGCTCCTCCCATGCTTCAATCGCCCGTGTTCTCAGTCACCCCTCCGTGCTCCCGTCGACGACATACTCTGGACGCAAGGATCGTGCAGTGCTTCTGTCATCTCCCTGTCAGTTTTCCCTCTCCCGATGACACTCATTCCAGTCGCCAATGTCCAGCCGCAAGCCACTCTCTCTGCTCAGCGCTAGGGTAACGTCCATTCATCCCTATAATATCTTATCTAGTGTAGCTCCTAAGCTAGAGTTTCTGATAGGGTTTAGTCCCTTGGACATTACTTGTTTAGGTTTGCAATGGCTCCTAGAACCACAGTTGGGCTCCTCACCGGGAGTGAACTGGTTAGGACGGGCTTCTCCCATGCCTCTGATGAGTTCAGAAATATTATCCTAATGCTTGAAGAAGCCGGGCTTTCCTTCATCCTTGAGCACCCCTGCAAGATCCTGGATCAAGAAGTGCTTGAATTCTTTGTAACAGCAAAGCTACGACATGAGGATACGGTGATTAAGAGTAAGATTGCTGGCCTACGGATCAAGATGTCCGCTGGAAAATTGTCACGACATTTGCAGCTCACCAGTTTTGAACAAGAGGACTACCTGGAGGAAGATGATAGTGTCAGGACTCTCCTATTCTTTTGACTTGCTCGAGGGACTAAGTCTATCAAGCGCAAGGAAATGAATGAGGAAGGTAAGCTTCTATCTGATATCATTGGGAAAGCCCTGATCTGCAAACCGGGCTCCCATGATCATATCTCTGGTGATATGTTCAAAATCATGGTGGATATAGTGTGTTGAAAAAGATACAACTAGGGGGCCATGCTGTTTGAGAAGATTAAAGATAGGCTACGAACCGCCAATTTTGTAAGGATCATCAGCTTGTACCTCAATCAGCTAGATGGAGACAGGTTTGACATGAGTAAGGGAGTTCCTCTCCATTACTTGAAGAAAATGGACTCCAGTGTATTTGATACATGGGAAAGAAAGATTGGTCAAGTAGGTGTGGCTGAAGCCCATGATGAACCCTTGGCTGAAGCCCATGAGGATGAAGGTAATAGAGCTCCAGATGACAGAAATCCCTTGGATGAACCTAGTGACGTTCCTGACTTGCTGCATGTAGGAACTGAGGGGGAGTCGCTACCCGCTTCTACTGATACACTCAGGACAGACATCTCTATGATTGCAAAAGATGTCGTTGATACCCTCGCCACTGATCAGGTTAACGAGGAGGAAGATGAGGAGGACATGGACAAGGATGCGGTTGACGATGATGATATGGAAGATGAGGCTGCTGATGAGGTGTATGATGAAGTAGTTGAAAATGAAACGACCATGAGGTAGATGGTGGATCTACGGGGTGATGTTGAAGTCCCCTTTGAGGAACGGGCACCTTTGGAAGTTCCTAAGATATCTGGTGTAGCAATGGAGGGGGAGTCCTCTCAGCAGAGGATGATAAGCATTCCTGAGAAAACTATAGAGGCTGCCCCTATCCCCCTTTGGAGACTGTGCACGTGTCAAGCTCTCCCAGTGAATCTGCAGATGAGCACGACCAAGGCATGCCTCAGGGTTATCCACTAAGACCTAACCTGGCAAATCACACCGTGAATATCATTCAAGGTATAGTGGATGAACTAAAAACTTCTTTTGAACAATCACACAACAAAGTGCTAAAACGAATTAAACAATTCGAGGAGCTAATGCTTAAGAATGTTGTGGCAATAAATCATAAACTGGATCTGATGGAACAGAAGTTTGATGCTAAGTATGCAGAGGCCGGCACTGCAGTAAATCTTCTAATGCAAGGACTCCAGAAGAACACAGCTGATCTAGCGGTAGTGAACCAAAATGCACATGTTGTGGACGACAACATCAAGCTATTTGATGCCAACATGGTAACTCTCAATGCAAATCAGACTTCCCTTCTAACTGATTTCACTCAGACTGCAAAGCATATAGATGAGTCACTGCATTCTTATGCAAACTCCATTGCCCTCAAAGCGAAAAAGGGGGAGAATGAATATACAGCTAAGATGGCAGGGCTAGAAAAGATTATGGTCGACAACTTCAAACAGTCAAATAAGTATGTTTTTGATAGCTGTCACTGGCTAGTTCAGCAAGCCTCCGGCATACAAATCCCAATTCTTGTTCCTTCTCCTGATGAGGTCACCACTGCTGCTGATGAGGGTGCAAGTGTTGAGGTGGTTCCTCCTAGTGAAGCTGATGCTAAGAAGGCTGCTAGGGCTACTGCCAAAGCTGCACACAGTGCCATGTTTGACCAGGAAGCCATAGCGAAAGGAAAAAAGAAAACTCCAAGAAGGGACGTCCAAAGAGACTCCAACTGAGAAGAAAGTAAGATTGAAGGAGAGTGAAGTGCGAAATGAACGATGGAGTCCTATCTCGAAGAGCATTATTTTGGACACCTTTATGCTACAACAGTGGGGGGAAATTAATCGAAATGAAGTATATTATCAGTATGAGTGGGAGCTGCACAAAGAATATGAAGCTAAACAAAATATCTTTTTCAGGACCAACACTGTGGAACATAAAGCTCCTCCCCCCAGATACTATCTGAAGCCCAAGGAATATTTTGAGAGACAAAGCAAGAAGTACTTGGCTCAACAACTAAAGGATGATCTAGCTAAGGAGAAATAGGCTTGGGATTTTGGCTTGTCTTTTCCTTTATGCATATATATAATAATTTGCAGAAATAGAATGGATTGGGGTGGAATGCTATTTGAAAAGATCAAGGACAGTCTCCGTACTCCAAACTTTGGAAGGATTATCAGCTTGTACTTGAACCAACTGGACAGAGATAAGTTTGATATGACCAAAGGTGTGCATATCCATCACCTGAGGAATATTGACTGATTCATCTTCTCAAGGTGGGATAGGAGGATCTTACGGCAAAGGGGAGCCCTAGATGTGCCTAAGGAGGAGTAAGAACATGCTAATGCTATCAAATTCCTCCTTCCAACCCCAGTAAAGCTTCTGATAGTTTGAGTGCAGGAGCTGAGGGGGAGCCAGCTGCTACTTCAATTGTAGGGAGTCCAGTTCCAATTCGAAGTACTGAGATTACAGTTCCAGAAATAGAGAATCTTCTGATAGAGGTTGCTAAGATTTCTCAAACTATTGTTTCTGAGATAGTACATGTTGAGGCTGTGGATGAGGATGTTGATGATGAGGTTCCAGCTCCTTCTAAACAAGGGATTGATGATGTTTTGGATGTTACTGAGGAAGATTTGCATATGGATGACTATGAAATAGATACTGCTGAGGTTTTGGTTGTTACTGATAAGGCCAAAGCTGTTGATAATGCAAATGATGGTGTTGAGTAGGTGTCAGTGAACAACATGCTTTTCCCTCTCCTTGAGATTACTCCTGCTTCTACTTCTGAGGGGGAGGTGACTCAGCCCTCGATCTCGGTTGCTACTCAGGTTGACAGGTTTATCTGCAACCTTGAGAAAAAAGTTTCCAAAGCAATAGGTACTCCTTCAGTTAATCTAGAGGAGGTAGTAGATGTTTCTGATAAGGAAGGTGATGCAGAAGAGCATCCTCTTGTCCTAACAGCTGAAGAGCCGATGTTGATTTCTAAAGCTCGATTATCTCCAATCCGTGAAGATCTGATCTCTCTACCCACCATTCCTTCTGAAGATGTTGACACTTCTAGTGCAGACAGTTACATTCTAAAGACAATAGATATTATGTTGGCAAAACAGCAAGATAAATTTGAAGCCGCAATGCAGAAGGTTCTAAATAAGGTCAAGGAAATAGAAAACGATCTTAATAATGGCCTTATAGAAGTTAAAGTCCGGATTGACAAGCTTGATGCCAAGCTGGATTCGATGTTTTTCAAGGGTGGAAAATCTATCACTCTCAACATGCAAGGGCTCAAGTTTACTTCAGAAGTTCTTAATAATGTTGATACGAACGCAAAGAAAATGATTGATGCCCACAATAGATCGATGGATCACTTTGACAACACTATTCCTGCTTATTCTAATGTTGTTATTGAAGAAGTCCGAAAGGGGGAGGAGGCTATGAAAGTTAAGGTTGCTATAGTTGAAGATGTAGTGTTAGAGAATTTCAAACAGACAAATGACTACTGCTATGAAAATTTTGTGTGGCTACATGGTCAGATATTTAGCTCTCAAGTACCTATTGTGCCTACTCATGTTGACATTTATCCTCCTGAGGATTACTCTCAACATTGGACGATACAAGGGATCTATTTCAGGACACTGCTACTGCTGCTGAAGTTAAGTGGTTGAAGATATTCCTTCTGCTCCAGTCTACAAGAGAAGAAAGTATGGTGAAGTATCGTCTGCTGTAAGATCAAATCATGTCAGAGACCTACTAGTCATTAATAGAGAAATGGGTGAAGTGTGGAGTTCAACTTCAAGAGGAATTATTCTAGACACCTTCACCCTGGTTGATCTTGGAAATGAAAACAGATGGAACCACTACGATAAAGATGAATGGCACAAGTATGAAAATGCCACTGCTAAGAGAAGAATACACTTTAGAAATCACAAGAATAATGATTCTGTGCCTCCAGCCCCTCCAAAATATTATGTGAAGCCCATGGCTTATTTTGTATGGGAGCGCCAGAAGAGCCAGGACAGGCAAGACTGATGGGTGTTTATGCGGTTTTGGAATATTTTGTGTATAATTGTGGTTGCCCCCACCCCTCCCCCAAACAAAAACTCTTATATATATATATATAAATATATATATATATATATATATATATATATATATATATATATATATATTAAAAAAAATATTGACTGGAATGTGCGCTGTGTTTTTATTTTCATTAATTCATACATCTTGTCATTTTTATGCTTTATTATTATTATGCAATTTACCTTAGCTTCTAGGATTCTGACTTCTTCAAATAGGAGGAGATTGTTGGGTATTGTATCCACAATAACCCTGATTTGAAGAAGGGTCCAGTTAAGCTAAAATGAATTGTGATTGTATTTGATAATGCGTTTTTAGTTATATACTTGCAGGTTTACATTGCAAAGTACACACCAATGTCAGGTTACAGTGGGTCAATAAACACAGGACTACACAATGTAATCCTTCATTGTGTTGGCAAATATATTAACTCACGTGTAATCTCTCTATTGGGGTGTAATTCTATACCAAGTGCATGAGAAGGATCAAGGAAGAAGAAGAACTTGAATTCAGGAAAATAGAAATTTTACCCATGTAAAATTCGTCGAGTATTGTAAGGGATATTCGTCGAATTCGTCGAGTATACTTGACATTACTCGTCGAATTCGTCGTATATACTTAATATCACTCGTCGTCTTCATCATATGTACTTGTGGTAGAATTTCTGATAAGTTGGAAAAATAGTTAAGATAAATTTGTCGAATATCATCAAGTATACTCGTCGAATTCGTCGAAATATATCTAACGATACTCGCCGAATTCGTCGAATATACATGACGATACATGTCGAATTCATCGAATAATCTCAACGCTACTTCTCTGGATTTTTTTAAGTCAAGTTCGTCGAATATCGCTAGGTTATACGTCGATGGTGTTGAGTGCATCGATGGCGTCGAGTGGATCTTTACATCGAGAGCATTGAGTCTGCTAGCCTATACTCATCGAATTCGTTGAGTATACTAGCCGAAACATGACGAATTCGTCGAGTATGTTTTCAACCTTGGTGTTGAGTGGCTAGCTAGCTTGAGCTAGATTTCCCTTAGTCAAATTCGTCTTATATTAATTAATATTCGGTGAGTATAGTAGCGATACTCGACGATACTCGACGAATATGACTTAGGTTAAATTTTCGATAGTTTTTCAAAATCAGGCTCGGGTTGCAGCAGCTATGCACAGTAGTTTTCGGAAGTTTTCTTTTGGAAATTCTTTTATATCCGTTTTTATTGAAGATGTTTATATATATTTAGGGTGGATTTTCTAATCTTGCTAATCGTGCTAATTACTCTCAATTTCAAATCGAGAAACTTTCCAAAAAGAACGAATCAGTCGGCCTCTATACGATACGTGACATCTCTGATCGGCCGACAACAGTTAACATTGCACGATTCAATCTTCATCGATCTATATGACTGGATTGTTACTCTCTGAATATTTTTATTCCTCTAGATTGATTCGATTGAAGATTCAAGATTCAAGGTCTTCAAAGATTTCTATTTTCCGAGTTCTCCAAAATTTCAAGATCTACCTAATCAAAGAACGACGGAGTGAAGACTTGTAATCTTTATTACTTTGTAATATTCCTTTACAATTGTAGGATATTTTTCTTAAAGTTGTAGATCCGTTTGTGGATCGAGTCATAGATCCATTTGTGGATCGAGTTGTAGGAGAGGTTGTTCTCCGAGTGGTAGGAGGTTTGTCTCCGAGTTGTAAGAGTTATAACTCCGAGGTATAAGATTTGTTGAAATTTGAGAAAGGTAAAGTAGCCAAATCTAGCCCTTCGTGGTAGATAGGAGAGGCGGGACAATTGACATACCCAACACGGGGAAACACTATAAATCTCTATGTTCTGTGTGTTTTCATATTTTTAAGTAATTCTTATTCCATGAAAAGACACAGACATCACATATTCACCCCCCCTAGGTGATTTAGGTAGACACTAGATAGTTTCAACATGGTAGTGTACGTGTGTGTGAGCATGTGTGACACAGACATCACATATTCACCCCCCCTAGGTGATTTAGGTAGACACTAGACACTAGATAGTTTCAGCGGTAGGTTGTTGCCACTGGTCACAACCCGCATTTTCTCCGCATTTAAGCAATATATCAGAGTAAGATAAAACATGCATCATGATGCCACGCCATGCAAGGGATAACTGCAGACGCTCAGGCAAGAACTTGAACCTAATACTTTATACAAAATGCTCAAGTTATTATGAAGAAAGCTGTAATTTAAGTATAGTTTTGACGGTATTATCCCTTGGCTTAGTGGATCAACTAGTCTACAAGTGAAAAATATGAATATAAACTGCCTAAAAATACTTTGTTTATATAAATTGACATCCTACATGAGTATAAACATACAAATAGGAGAACTCGTGATATACGTACTTCGAAATTTAATACTAATATAGAATGAGCCTTTTTACATGGTTAAAATAGATTGACTTGGCTTGAAATATGATATAAATGAAGTAGTCATAATGATACTTTTACACTTAAAATAACTAACATGCAATCCTAACATAAAACCTTCCCAGAGAGCAAGTAAACCAACAATTCAATCAGAAATTGACTTAGTTGCTCGCAAGTACTTAACATTCCACGCACACAAAAACTTCAATGGGCATCAACAACGTGACACGAACCTACTAAAAGCATGCATTTCTGAACTAAAAACAAAACAACAGATCTACCTCACAACGATAAGGAAAGAACAACTGCAACAGCTGCAGAACACCAGCCTCAACTGAGACTAGCCGCTCAACCGGCTATTGCTCCAAGCCTGATGCATTCAAAAGAAAAGAATACCTCGGCAAGAATAAACAAGTGGCGATCAAAGATCATTAGTTGCAATAATCCGAAGAGACAAAAGGGTTACCAATCCTGATAAAAGAAAAGTTGTCCAATCGCAGCAAAAAGTCATACTTTAATAGACAGAGAAGAATTCTCAAATAGAGTAATAAGAAAGGGCGCACCATGTGTGAAATGAAGTTATGCTTCTATAAAATCTGCAAGTGTATGCATAAGAACATATGTGTGTATTATATATAGACAACAGAGACTGGTCAGCTCAAAACACGTGAATCATTAACACCGGTAAAAAATGGTACTAAGTTTGGGGCCACATTGTCCAACACCAACCTTCAGACCAAGCATCTCAAAAAGGCACTATGGTGGTGGCCACATTGTCTAATACAACCCAACAGCCCATAAGAAGTGAAGAAAATCCACCAGGTGAAATTATTCACAAACCGGCACTGAGGTGGTGGTCCTTTATCCACTGACAATCAAGGCCACAAATAATTATAAATTATATTTAAAACAACACACACAAAAACCCAAGTCTTAGCATCATATTTTCATGATGATGCAAAGGGAAGAAAACCAGAAGTCACTAAGGTCAACTCGATGAATATGACTTGACGAACTCAAAGTCACTCGACGGATACGTCAAAATTGCCAAAACACAAGCTATGAGATCCCTCGATGCCAAAAACACAGGCTCTGAGTTCACTCGATGCCTAAACAAAGGCTCTGAATTCACTCAACGCCAAAAATAAAGGCTCTAAACTCACTCGACGCCTAAATAAAGGCTCTGAATCCACTCGATGCATGTATAGATATATTCAAAGCACTCGACGACTAGCTTCTTCACTCAACGCTCTCGATGCCAATGGCTATACTCAACGCTCTCGACTCCAATGTTTATTCACATGATGCCAAGCCTGATTCAGTCAACACACTCACTGCCAAGGCAGATTCACTCAATATACACGACGCCAAAGTACATTCACTCGACGCCAAGCCTAACTCAGTCAACACACTCAATGCCAAGGCTACACTCAATGCATTCAACGCTTTTCAATCAACGCCATGCCTTCACTCGACACACTCAATGCCAAGACTTCACTCGAAACACTCAATGCTTTTCACTAAACGCCAAGACTTCACTCGATGCACTCAATGCCAAGCCTTCACTCGACGCACTCAACACTTTTTTGCAGATTCCTGACAGAGACTCTCATATCTAACAGAGGTTAATTAGACTCATAGATTTTTAATAACAGCTAAACTTAGACCAAGAATAAGTTTCGGAAATTAAAAGAAAGGGTCAAGAGCCCAAGCACAGGTGAAATACTCTACAATTATACAGCAAGGAGAAAGAAAATAAATCTTACTGCTATGCTATCCAAGATACATTTAGGAGTAGACAAAAATTTAGAAGAGGAAACATAAACAAATAATAATAAATTTATAAGAAGCTAGGCAAGGGAGTAAGCCACCACTTGCCTCAAGATCTACAGGAATCTGGCCTCACGAGCGCTCCACTCCAAGGATCAGCTGCAAGAACTCTTAGGCAACGATTCCTGAGACTTTACGGGGCAAACGATAGTCAAGGTCAAAAACCCCAATGCCAAAAGTCCAAGAAAACAAAATTACCTACCACCAACGCCTAGATCTCGGCGAGAGCTTTTCGGATCTACCCTCCGTGGACGATTTTGAGCACCGGCACTCCTACAAGAGGCGGCCAAAAGCCTTGTGAAACTCGTCGCCTCCTCTCTTTCCCGTTCTCGGTCTGATGGCTTGGGGAAGAAGATAGTGAATAGGGTGGCCTTCAGTCTTTATATATATAATATAATATTGCATATAATATATTATATATTATATACATATAATATAACATATAATATATTATCTATTAGATACATATAATATGATATAGACATGCGATTTAATATAATATAATTATTAATAATGAAACGTCCAAATGACCTAAAAACACGAATCAACTCGGATTTTCACGAAATTCACACTAAAGCTAAATATTGATGTTGTGAATCCAACGGCAAAGTAGAAATCAAAAATCGACAAACCAAACTCGGGTAAAAACTATCAGTAGTCAAAACACCAAATATCCCAAAAGGCTCAAATGAGTTCCAAAACAAACCCGGTTCGCAAGGGAAATCTCAAAAACACACTAGAAACTAGCCAAGCTAATATTCTAAGTTAAAAACCCGGATACTAATGAGCAAAAAGTCAAACTCTAGCAACAGTACCCGTCAACTACGCATCAACTTAATGCCCTGATTTCAAAAATATGCCACTAAAGGAATTAAAATAAATATCGAAAAATCAGGGGCGTTACAGTCACTCCCTCTAAAAAAAGTTTTGTCCCGAAACTTAATACATAACTGAATCAACTAAAAAGGAAAATAACCAAGGGTTATTGAATAGAAACACTTACCAAAAGAATTAGGATAACAAATGAGGATGAGCCTCTCTCATAGCTGACTCTAACTCCCAAGTCTCTCCACGTCTTGGTTTCACCACAAAACTTTGACTATGGGTATTGTCTTCCCTCGCAATACTCGATCCTGAGTATCCAGAATACAAACAAGCTTCACAACATAAAAAAGATTAGGCTGAAACTGGGCACCAAATCGAGAACATGTCGGTCACTAAGCACACATTTCCACAACTGGCTCGCATGAAACACATCGTGCACACCAGGGAAATTTGCGGGCAAATCGAGCCTATAAGCTGACACTTCGATGAGTTTAACAACCTTGAATGGTCCCACATACCTAGGATCCAACTTATGGTTCTTTCCAAACCTCATAACGCATGCCATCGGAGAAACCTTGAGGAAAACCATGTCTCAAACTTCATATTCTAGATCAACCCTTTCTGTGATTAGTGTTCTTCTCATAATACTCTTGAGCTATACGAAGCTTTTCTCGAATATGCATCACAAAGTACTAATTTCTTCCAAAGCTTCTGGACCCAACAACGATCTTTCACCAACTTCAACCCAAAATAAGGGAGTTCTGCAACGTATACCATACAAAGCCTCAAAGGGGGCCATCTACAAACTCTCTTTATAATTGTTGTTGTAGGCATATTCCATCAATCTAAGCTGCTCGTCCCATGCTCCTCTATGGTCTAAGATGTAACATCTAATCATATCTTCCAAAATCTTATTTACTCTCTCTGTCTGACTAGTGGTCTGCGGATGATAAGCGGATGAATTTCTGAGGTCGGTACCTAACCCTTCCTGTAAACTTTTCAAAAAATGAGACGTAAACTTGGAATCTCAATCAGACACAATACTTACTGGCACCCCATGTAATATAATGACCTCTTCCAAATAGAACTCTGATATCTTCTTTATGGAGTAATCAATCATGAATGGAATGAAGTGAGCACACTTCGTCAATGTGTAAACTATGACCCACACAGAATCATATCCTCGGGTAAATCTCGGCAAACCAGTAATAAATTTCATAGAAATACTCTCTCACTTCCAACTTGGAAAATCCAAAGGCGTCAGCTTTCCACCAGGCCTTCTATGATCTGCCTTAACTCGATTGCAAGTAAAACATTTAGACACAAATTTGGTTATATCATTCTTCATCCCACGCCACCAAATGATCTGCTTCAGATCTCTATGCATCTTTGTAGAATCAGGGTGGTAGGCAACACTAGAACCATGTGTCTCACTGCACAACTTAGCTCGAATATCCTCAATAATAGGGATACAATATCTACCGTTGTACTTTAAAGTACCTGCATCATCAATTGAAAAGTCTGGTAATTCCCCTTTCTCAGTTATACTACGAAGGTGCTGCAAATCAAGATCGTTCCTTTAATGTAGCCACGTAAGAATAATCCATGAAGGCTTTGATACTTCCAAGATGCTTGGCGAGTCACTACTCCCAATAGAAATGCCCATTAACAAAAACTCTTCCACCAAGGATTCCACCGGGAGACCAAAGATCTATGCGGTCTTTCTACTCAAGGCATCGACTACCATATTAGCTTTTGCCCGGATGATATAGAATATCAACATCATAATCCGTGAAATACTCCAACCATCTATGCTGGCACAGATTCATCTCCTTCTGAGTGAAGATATACTTCAAGCTCTTATGGTCCGTATAAATCTTGCACAATGCGCCATACAACAAATGTCTCTACAACTTCAAGGCATAAATTACTGTCGCAAACTCCAAATCATGTGTAGGGTAGTTCCTTTCATGAATCTTCATTTTCCTTGATCCATATGCAATCACTTTTCCTTCTTGCATCAATACACATCCAAGCCCGACGTGTGATGCATCCATGTAAACAGCATACTCCACTCCATTAATAGGCAAAAATAATACTGGAGTAGTGCACAATCTCTTCTTCAATTCCTGAAAGGCTTCATGAAAGTGTTCAGTTGTCTACCTAAATCACCTAAAGGGGGGTGATTAGGTGAGTTGTGCGTCTATTTGCAGAATAAAAATTTAGCGATCTTGCACATAAACCAACCAAGCAATCACCGACGACAAAAAAATTTATAGTGGTTCTCCAACCTTGGGTACGTCCACTTTCCCACACCGATCTAGTAAACCACTAGACTCGGCTAATCCACTATCTCGGATTGAAAATCAATCCTACATCTCGGAACCAAGTTCCTACAATCTCGATCCAAATGGATCTACACTTGAATGGTAAAACTTCTTAAAACTCGAAGAAAAATATCCTACAAGAATTGATAATACAGAAAATGAAAATACAAACAATAGATCTTCAAATCTTGTAATGATCTGGCTGAATCTTCTTCCTTGAAAGTTACGGCTTTATCAGATTAGGTTGAAGAAGAACTCACGGCTAGAACGAGACCTGAAGATTTACTCTTGACTTCACCCGATCGGAACATTGATGGAGAAAGAGAAACAATCACGATCAGGAAATCAACCTTTTTCTGAATCCCTTTGAATCGGAAACCCTAACTTCTGCACGATGAAGATCGGCAGTGGCGGGTCTCATTTTGGAAAAAGTGAGAGAAAGAATTCAGAGAAGTTTAGAAAAGAAAATGACAGCATGTAGTTCCTTCTTTCTTTGTATTAGGGTTAGTCGATTGACATTACTTTATATAGGATCTCTCTAACGGTCATAATTAGTCTTAATGAAGTACACGAGGACCAATCACATCAAGTGATTTGAAAATCCCGTCATTCTAGACTTAACAGAAATTCTGCAGAAAATGACTTATGTTTCTCGAGAAGAATGATATTTCTCGAGAAGTAATATCTGTTATTCGAGAAGAAGAATTAATTACTCGAGAAGAACAAATGAGATTACTCGATAAAATAGTTTCTGAAATTACTCGAGCATAAGGATTGTTTTTCGAGAACTAAAGTTCTTCTTAATAAGTAGAATGAGCTTCTCGAGAACAAAGACTTAGAGAAATATTTCTGGATTTGAAAGAGGATTACTCGGGAAAGAGAATTGATTTCTCGAGAGAAAGAAAGTTTCTCGAGAACTAAGAATTGCATTTCTCGATAACTAAGGGTTGTTCTCGAGATCTACACTTAGAAAAATTTCTGATATAACAAATAAGTACTCGAGAAGTAGAGAAAGAGTCTACTCGAGAACTAAACTTCTATTAATCGAGAACTAAAGGACTACTCGAGTAATGGACTTAGAGAATTTCTGTTTTTTAAGAAAATTTTTCTTTTGACTATGCTCATCACCAACATCTCATCCTTTGATCCAAGTGCTTGTAAATGAAGTGTATCCCAATAGAGAGGCTTCACATGAGTCAACACCTTGGATCACACAATGAGGAATTACATTGTATGGTCCTATGTTTATGACCCACTGTAGACTGACATTGGTCTACACTTAGCAATAAAGTCCTGCAAACACAACTAAAACAAAGGATAAAATACAACTTAATTCATCTTAGTTCAAGGGTGACTTCATGCAAATCTGGGTTATTGTGGATGCAATACCCAACACTTCATCGCACTTGTTGCTCCAAACAAACGCTGCATTCTTCTAAGTAAGCTTAGTCAGGGGCGCAGACAACATAGAGAAGCCTTCCACATACCTTCTATAATAGCCTTCCAACCCTAGGAAGCTTCTTATCTCTTTGGTGGGGTAGGTCTTTTCCAATCCAAGACAGTGACTATCTTCTCTGGGTCAACTGATATTTCATCTTTGTTCACAACATGACCCAAAAAGGACACCTGAGGTTGCCAAAACTCGCACTTACTCAACTATTCATACAACTTATATTCTCTAAGAGCAGATAGAACTAAACGCAAGTGTTGCACATGCTCACCAGCACTCCAGGAATAAATCAGGACATCATCAATAAAAACAACCACAAAATGATCCAGAAAGTCTTTAAATACCCAATTCATCATGTCCATGAAAGCAGAGAGTGCATTCGTCAATCCAAAGGACATTACAAAGAACCCAAAATGTCCATGCCGAGAACGAAAAGCGGTCCGTGGAACATACGACTCACGAATTCTCAACTGATGGTAGCCTAAACGAATGTCATTCTTCGAAAACACTGCACTACCTCGCAACTGATCAAACAAATCATCTATCAGCAACAAGGGATACCTGTTCTTGATCGTTACCTTGTTCAATTCACTATAATCGATGCACAGCCGCATAGATCCATCCTTCTTCTTTGCAAATAAAATGGGAGCACCCCAAGGCGAAGAACTTTGCCTAACGAATCCACACTGCAATAACTCATCTAGTTTGGTACGCAACTCTTCCAGCTCACGCTAAGAAATACGACGCTATGGTGCCTTAGCAATAGGGCAAGTACCTGGCACCAAATCTATAACAAACTCTGCATATCTCTCAGGCGAAAGACTAGGAAGACCAACTTGAAAGACATCAGGAAACTCTCGCACCATAGTAAAATCCTCGACACGCGACAAACCACCAACGGCTTCCAAAACAAAAACCAAATAAGCACAACAACCGGAATCTAAAAGCTTCTGAACACATATCGCAAAAATGATCGATGAATCCTGGCGTGAAAAACTATACACATTCCTGAGGTGGTCGTCATCCATCTTGAAGTCCAAACACTTAATCTTGCATTAGATAACCGCATCATATCTGGACAACCAGTCCATACCTAGAATTATATCAAAGTCCTCCAGGTCCAGCACATTTAGATCGGAAAAAGCTAGAAAATCGCCAAAAAGAATAGGAAAACTCTAGATACCCTGGTCCGACACTACCGAGTCACCAGAGGGAAACTTAATGCAAAACCGATCGCCAACTTGATCAAGAGTTAGACGATGACGTTCTACGAAATTCCTAGCCACGAACGAGTGGGTATCTCCAGAATCAAACAAAGAGCGCACCCAACGATTCTTGACCTTAAACTTCCCTATAAAATCGTATACGTAACTAGCCAAACAATGTCGAAACTATAGCTAAGAGCAGAAAAAACTAGATTAGAATCTAACCTGAGATCACTTGGGAGGACATCTGTGCTTCGTCCATAGTCATCACATTCAACTTTCCCTTCCCTTTATCCAAAAGCTGCGATGGAGGCAAAGCTTGAAGTGGAACTGGCTGTAGCAGGGGCTGAGACTGTAGGTACTTTGACTTGAAATGTCCTTTTTTCCCACACTATTAGTAGACTTTATCCTTACTCCATCAATAGGCAACATCGTGCCCTTTTCTTTACATCAAGCACAAACCAAATCTCCCTTGGGAGTGCTCTGAATTGCATGCACTTGCTTCTGCTTTTGAGCTCCCAACCTCTTAAAACATTTCTCAAATGGATGGCATGACCGGCCACAGAAACTGCACACCTCCTTGCTTATTTTCCTTGATGCAGGACCGGATACCTAAGAGCTCTTACCATCATCATACTTTCTCTTTTCATTTCTCATTTGCATGTCTGGATTCCTGGCATTATTGATGGCTTCCACTTTTTGAGCAGCTTCCACTGCCTCAGCATAATTCTCGGATCCATAAGCACTGGCCAGCTGCTGGATATCACTCCTAAGACAACCCAGGAAATGCTTTACTCGGCTAGCCTCAAATGCTACCAAATCCGGGGCAAACCAGCTCAACTTGTTGAACTTTACCTCATACTCACTGACTGTGGGCTGTCTTTGTTTCAGATGCAGGAAGTTGTTCATCAAACGGTCTTGCTCGACCGACAGCTGAAATTCTTTAAGCATTAATTCCTTAAACGATCCCCACAAACATCCATCAGTGAGGTTTTTTCTCTTAACCACCAGCTCTCAGCAAAACCCTTATGCTGGTAAGCGGCAACCATCACTCTTTGGTCGGCAGATATTCCTGAGTACAAGAAAATTTCCTCTATGGTGATGATCCAGTCATCCAAAGCTATGAAGTCAACTTTACCATTTTAGGTAGGAGGTTCTAGTTGCTGAAAGTACGAAATGAAGTTCATCTCTAGTGGAAGCAAAAATTGAGGCACCAATTAAGCAGGAGGAACATGAACGGCTTGACCCATAGTAGGGTCCTACACTCTAGGCTGCTACCCTGAAACAACAGTCAACAACGCCTGAATCTGTTATTGCATCTCAACCATCTGCCTTGACAGAGCCTCATTGCTCTATCGCAGCCCTTCAATCATAGCCTCACTTTGCGCACCTGACGACACGCCCTCAAACAAGGAGGTCGACCTCGTCGCAACACGCTTAGGCGGCATCCTAATAACACAACGAACAACTAATCAAACCGAGCTCAAAGCTAGAACTACCCAACTTAGTTCATACCATACATGTATAGATACTTGCTCACGCTTCTTTCTTGCTCCGGGATTTTCATAATGATGTCATGCTTAAACTTAGGATGATATACCGTCAACCTATTGACCCATGTGCACAAATTATGAATTGAAAGACTTTGTTTCAAGAGCCTAAACACCTAGAGGGGGGTGAATAGGTTCTAATCTTTTAAAGTCCTTTTTAGGCAAATAGTTAGATAATTATTCAACACAGATTAATCAAATCACAAAACATAAACGCATCACAGCAAACACCAGATCTATAGTGGTTCCCTAGGATATGAATACATCCACTTTCCCCCTTCGCCTATCTAGTAGATAACTGGATTCAGCCTAACTTCCTTCCACTAGCTCAGATCCGCAGATCTTACAATCTCAGAACCAAAATGGTTCCTACAGATCAGACTTAACAAGTCCTACCTCAGATTCTTCCCCAGAATCCTACCTCAGGCCTCAGCCCTACCTCAGCCTTTATAACTAGGCTTTCAACTCTGACTTTCCACAAGTCCTACACCTCAGGCTAACAGCCCTACCTCAGCCTTTATAATTTCAGGCTTACGACTCAGATCTGATATTAGATCTTACAAGAAATAGAATGTAATAAGAAACAAACAAATTCACCTGCTAGATTCCTCTGTTGGTGTAGCCTTCTTGATCAGTTCTTGACTGAACTGATCCTTCTGATCCAGCCTGACTTAGCTTCTCAAAGCTTCTTGATAGAACAAAATAAGGTGGATCTTCTTGTTGTTGAAGTTGATCTTTAGTCAGCTTCATCCTTAAATTCAGATTGGAATCTGAATCTTTCTTGCAGAACAATTCTGAATCTATTTCTCTTCACAAAATTCTCTTTTTCCGTTTTCTCAACTCTCTCTGTAGTTCCCGATCTGTCTCTTATATAGAGTTTGCTTCATGGTTATCGGATGATCCAGTTTCTAACAAACTACTGATAGATCTATCAGAGGTGTCAGACTAGTTGGATATGATAGTTGTCAAGTCACCAGACATGTCAGTAGATTCGTCAGTCATTCCAACTCAGTACAAATCACTCAGCAGGCTGATTCATATGTGTCAACACATATTGACCAAGTTTTGACACAAGTCTTCATGGTGTCGACACAATACTCCAAGTGTCGACACAGACATACTTCTGCTTCTCGACACATCTTCTGCTGAATTTGTCGACACAAGTCCTGTGTGTCGACACAAATGCTTCCGGTGTCGATACAGCTGTTGCTGGCAGATGGCGTTGAGTATGTGTCGACACAAGTCCTGTGTGTCGACACAGCTGCTTCTGGTCTCGACATAACTGTTGTCGACATACGGAGTTGAATGAATGTCGACGGTGTTGAAAGTATCCAGATGGCGTTGAGTGTATGTCGACACAAGTCCTGTGTGTCGACACAACTACTTCTGGTGTCGATATAACTCTTGGCTCAGGTGTCGACACAGCTTCTTCAAAAGTGTCGACTTAGCTTGAGTGTCGACATAACTTTTTTATAAGAGTCGACACAACTTGAGTGTTGACACAACACCTTCATAAGTGTCGACACAACTTCAGAGTGTCGAAACAAGTTCTTCATAAGTGTCGACACAGCTTCTGGGTGTTGACACAGCTTCTTCACAAGTGTCGACACTTGTACTTAGAAAAAAAAATTCTTCAAATGCTTAAACCTGCACAAATGTAACTCAAACATATATTAAATACAAATTGATGCATATCATTGACTAAGATGAGGCTTCTCCAAATCTGGTACACATTTTTCAATATACCCAACAATCTCCCCCTATTTGGAGAAGTCATAACCCTTAGTCAAAGACATACATCTCTCATAATAAAATAGAAATAGAAATAGATGAACATTCAATTTACAGCAGGTAAACACAAAATCATTGTAAACAACAAAGAAATTAAAACTGAACTGATTTCATTCAATTTTTAGAAAAGAAAAAATAATGTCATGTTTACAAGGATTTCTTTCTAGATCAAAACACAAAATGTTACATTGTTCTAATACATAAGCCTATCTATCATGTTGTTGACTAGGCTCCTTAATGACAATTCCTTTGCCAGTCTTGATCTTTGCCTGTACAGAAGGTTCAATATCTTCAGTAGGCTTCTTCCCTTTCAGGGCTTTCTTCTTTAGTTCTTCAGCCTTAATTTTCTGCCTTTCAAAATAGTGGAATGGCTTTGGGAAGTACTTGCTTGGCTCCTGAGCATTAGCAGGTAGCTTCCCAGCCTTAGCTCTTCTTCTATGTTGAATAATGGCTTCTTATCCAGCTTGGTATTTATTCCATTCCTATTCTGAATACCATTTACCCCTATCATGGGTTTTATCCTTTACAGCTTTCCAGGCAGTAAGTATAATGTTTCTAGAAGTTGGGCTCCACTGCTCAAAGTCTGGCTTCAAATGAGCCTGCTCTCTGAATCTCTTCTTGGATAGTTGAGCTTCCTTCTGAGCTTCTAAGGCAACTTCTAAAATCTCTACTTTTTCCAGAATTACATTTTGTGCCTCTTGTGGAGGACTATACATTTTCTGCACTTCTTCTTGAACCATTTCAAAGTTTGCTAGGGGGTAGATCACCTGAGAACCTTTAGGTTTATCTCCTTCAAGATAGGCAGGTTGTATCCCAGATTCTACTACATTATCATCATCACAAAGAGGATGATATCCAAGAGTGGCTCTGATGCTATTGGAAATCCATTTAGCATGGTCAAATCTAGCTTTGACTAGTAATCTCTCCCCCTTTATGACTTCTCTTTCAATATGACTTCTCAAATAATCCTTTTGAAACCTGACCTGATTAACAACATGGTCAGTTCCTTCCTTAAAGTAATCTCTGAATTTTATAAAGAAATCAGATATATTCTTTTGAGAAGCCTGAAAGGTGGCCTGAACCACAGCTATATCTTCCTTGATTTGCTTTGAAACTTCATCTTTCATAGCAGTTGATAAATCATTTATCTTTGACAGTATAGCAAAGTGTGAATCTTAAGGATTGTCATTCATTCTTATCTGATTTTCAAGTACATATCCTTGCTTTACTTCAAGTTCATCCACTTTAACTTTGATAGCTTGTTGTTGCTTGGCCAGGAACACCACAGCATTACCTCCTTTATGGAAGAAATCTATCATCTCCTTCTTATTTTGATTCACTTTAAATCTAATAGATTTGATGTCCTTGGCCAATTAAAACTGTAACTCTTTATGAGTTTCATCCATATATTTTTCTATAGATTGTCTTTGTTCATCCAATTTAATCTGCATCTGGACCAGTAAAGAACTGAAGTCCAAGCTTGGTGCAGATGATGCTGTGCTTATTTTTAATGCCATTTTATATCCATAACTCTTTTTCTTCAAAGCAGCTAGTTTCCTTTTCTTAGCCATTGTGGCTTCTTCATCTTCAGAAGATTCAGTTGTACTTTCAATATCAACTGTATTCTTTTCAACTGGGGCATCCTTAAACAACTCCCCCTCAGTCCTTGGAATATTTTTTTCTTATGCAATCTGCTCCCCCTCAGTCCTTACAGGAGGAAGATCAGAGAATAGGTAATCCACGGTGAATTCCTGCTGTATTGGCTCATTTTGAGCTTTTGTCTCAACAGTTTCTTGAGCTGCAATGTTGATTTCAGATGCTATGCTCATGACAGTATCTGCAGCCAAGTCACTTTCTAATACTGCATCATCAATGCCTCCCCCTTGGGCATGCAAATCAGTTGCTTGTTCTATGTGTTCTCCCCTTGGAGTTGTGTCCATTTGTTGTTCTTGGGGCACACTGCCCTGCACTTGTTCTTGTGCATCCTTTTGTTGCTGGTCTTCATCAGAACTGAAGACCACTGTCACAACCGGCATTTTCTCCGAATTAAGAAATATCAGAGTATGAGAAAATACGCGTTATGATGCCACGTCAAGCAGGGGATAACTGCTGACGTTCAGGCAAAACCACCTACATACTTAATGAAAGAAAATCATGAGTTTAATGATTAGAAAATCAGTTATAATTTAGAGACCGTATCCCTCGGCTCTGTGGATCACCTAGTCCACAAAAGAAAAACTATATTTATATGTTGCGGAAGAATACTTTATCAGGTTTGACGTCCTAAAGAGCGTATAAGGGTCCCAAGAGAACCACTCATGCTATGCAAGACCCTACATTAAATTTATATAATATATAAGAAAATGGTCTTTATACGTTGTTTGGAAAATAGTGATTAAGTTTTATAAAACATGCTGATCATGAGCTTTATTTATAATAATACTTATAGTTTAAAAGTAACTAGCAACCTAGCATAAATCCTTCTCAGAGCAAGTAGACTATCTCTAGAAAACGGTAGTAGCATAAGTAATATTTCTAGTACAAGGTAAAAACTACCAGTGGGCGCCAACAACCTGACACGAACTCACTGGCATACATGTATGTCTGTAAGAAGGTACTGAAAAACTACCTCACTAACAAGGCAAATGGATCTCCAAAGTCCAAGAGACCACCAACACCACCACAGCAAACTAGCCACCCAACTAGCTACAGCTCTGAACCTGAGGCATTCCAAAAGAAAATAGAATACCTCAGCAAGCAAAACAAGGTAAAAACAACTGCATGTAAGAGTCAACCAAAAGGAAGAAGTAACTAAAAAAAACATGCAGTATAAAGAGACACAACTGTCCAAAAACAGGACAACAGAAAGTGCACCACGTGCAAGGAAACAGCAACAACCCAACCCAGGAACAACATCCTGCAGGGCCTACTAGGCTACCAAGAGCCAAAAGTGCTGCAAACCACCAAGGAAGAAACTTCTAACACCCTAAACTGTGGGAAGTGGTAGTAGCAAAAACAAACAACGAGGAACCGGATCGAAGGCAAACACAGTCCCCCAATCCACCATGTCCAAGTCAACAAGCTCAAGGGTCAACACGTGAAAGCACAAGGGACCTTCCACCCAACATGCCCAGCCGTACCTGGAGCAAGAAAACAAGAGTGGCCTTGGCTACATCACACAACTCCACCCCCCTGAAGAGCTACAAACCACCACTACCAACCACGACCCACGATTCGGCCTTCAAGAATAGAAAGAAAACAGCCGACAAGAAAACTCAACAATACAACAGGAAAAAAATGCACTCGGGAACAAAAATCAAGGTAAAGAAAGAGTGTTGAAATGTATCAACACGACCAGGCGTAGAGTGAGACCCACTCCATGCCTACCTAAACCTTGGCGTTGCGTGAGCTAGCCTCACTCAATGCCAAAACCAAACTCTAACCACAATCCCATTAAGGTAACACGGAACTCGACGATCGTCAGTCAGAAGTCGACGATCGTCGATCGGCTGAAGGACAAAAAGAAGCCTGACGATCATCATCCTGGAGGTCGACGATCGTCGAAGGCTAAAGGCGAGCGAAGCTCGACGATCCTCCTCCAGGAAATCATCGAGCGCTGATCGGAGATCAGACAAGAGCTGAGCTCGACGTTTTCCTCCCGAAAAAACGTCGAGCGTCGAACGGCTCAAGACTAAACACTGGGCTCGACGTTCTCCTCCCAGAAAACGTCGAGCGTCGAACGGCGCTAAGACAGAACGAAGATCGACGTTTTTTTAATTCCAGAAAACGTCGAGCGTCGAACGGAGCTAGACGCTAACTGAGCTCGACGTTTCTCCTCCCGGAAAAGCGTCGAGCGTCGATCGGCGCTAAGACAGAACGAAGCTTGACGTTTTTTTTTATTCCAGAAAACGTCGAGCGTCGAACGGAGCTAGACGCTAACTGAGCTCAAGTTCTCCTCCCAGAAAACGTCGAGCGTCGAACGGCGCTAAGACAGAACGAAGCTCGACGTTTTTTTTTAATTCCAGAAAATGTCGAGCGTCGAACGGAGCTAGACGCTACTTGAGCTCGACGTTTCTCCTCCCGGAAAAGCGTCGAGCGGAGCTCGACGTTTTCCCTCCGGGAAAAACGTTGAGAGTCGATCATAGCCAAGCAGAAGCTGAGCTCAACGTCTTTTCCTCCCGGAAAAGCATCGAGCGGAGCACGACATTTTCTCTCCAGGAAAAGCGTCGAGCGAAGGACGAAGCTAAGAACGAACAGAGCTCGACGTTTTGCTTCCTGGAAAAGCGTCGAACGGAGCTCGACGTTTTCCAGTAATACCTTAACGAAATCGGCAATCACACCCCCCCTCCTAACACTCCCTCTCGGCTACACCCGAACCAGAGCAAAAATCTGAGTAAGGAACAATGGCATCACGCCGGCAATTTTGGATTCCAACATCACAAAGTAGGGGGGTTCAATAGGAAGAACTAAATCCTATAGTTAGCAAGAAAAATAGAACAACAAGGCCTCTAACCTAGGGCTAACAGGGATTTCAAATTCAGCAAGAATATTCAAAAATAAACTTGGCATGGGCAAGAATACCACTTGTCTCAATTTTCAGCGAAGCTTGGACGACTTTCCTCCTCTTCACACGGTACAAACAGCTGCAGCACCTGGAACATATCTCTCGGCCATTAATGGCGGAAAACTCCAAAACCGAAAACCCAAATCTCAACAAAACTACACGAAAAATCGAATATCTTACCGTCGAAATGAAGATCTCTGAGAGAGCAAGACAACGCCGCTCTCGGAATCGAATTCCGTCCACGATCAAGCCCGAAATCACCGACCGAAGGAGGTACAGGAATGACGGTTTCTCCTCTGTTTTCCGCGAACAAGCAGGGACGGTTTTACAGGAAGAAGAAATAGAAAGAAGTGGGCCGCCACTTCTTAAGAAAAGCTTTTATACTAAAGCTAAACGCTGGTTCAGCCATAACCGAACCCTAAAAACGTCTAATCCCTTAATTACCTTAAGTAAATTCCAAAAAAGGAATAAGCCAATATATGGCTGCCACCTAGGCAAGGAATAACTGCTGAATAAGTACAACCGCAGAAACCGCTCATCAGCCCAAAACCCGATAAATTCCACTCAACTATTCAAATCAAATAATTATGCTATTAACACACCAACGACGCGAAAATCGAATCACCTCGGAATTCAACGAAATTCGCACCGTAGCTAAATACCCACGCTACGAACACAACGGCGAAGTCGAAATTAACTTTCGACGAACAGAACTCGAGTTATACCCAAATAAAGCCAAACACAAGCATCCCCCCGAGAGGCCACACCGGGTCACCCAAAACGACTCGGCTTGCTAGGGAGATCTTGCCAACATGCTACAAAACAGGGCACTCAGTTCTAAGGAGTTAAACCACACTCCACACATGGCACATGCCACGGAAACGCGTCATCGTAACGCCAACGAGAATAAAAATAATCGCAGGAAAATCGGGGGCGTTACAGTCACTCCCCCTAAAAGAATGTTTCGTCCCGAAACTTTACGCACAACACTCCTACTAAAGAAGGAGAAGTAACAAATAGGAGTTACAAGAAGGAAAACATACCGATCAAATCAATGAAACAGGTTAGGGTAAGCCCTCCTCATAGCCGACTCTAGCTCCCAAGTCGCGCTTTCCAAATCCTGATTTTTCCATAGAACTTTAACCATCGGTATGGACTTCTTTCACAGCACACGCTCCTGAGAATCCAAAATACGAATCGGCACCTCAACAAAAGAGAGGTTGGGCTCCAACTGTGGAACAACGTCCAAGAGCTGCCCACTACTGCGCACACACTTCCTCAATTGGCTAACATGAAACACATTATGCACGCCTGGGAAGTTCGCTGGCAATTCCAATCTATACGCTGACACACCAATCCGTTCCAAAATCTCAAACGGGCCCATATACCTTGGGTCCAACTTCCGATTCTTACCAAACCTCTTTACGCCCACCATCGGGGAAACCTTAAGAAATACAAGGTCCCCTACAGAAAACTCCAAAGCAGACCTACGCCGATTGGTGTTCTTTTCATACTCTCCTGGGCTATACGAAGCTTCTCCCGAATAAGCTTCACAGCAACTTCCATTTCCTCCAGTGCATTAGGACCCAACAAAGGCCTCTCACCAGCCTCAGCCCAAAACAACGGAGTCCAACAGTGCCTCCCATACAAGGCTTTGAACGGAGCCATCTGCAAATTTTCCAGATAACTGTTATTGTAGGCAAATTCCATGAGTCGCAACCGCTCATCCCACGCTCCACCGTGGTCTAAAATATTGCATCGGATCATATCCTCAACAATCTGATTCACCCACTCCGTCTGCCCATTGGTCTGTGGGTGGTACGCAATAGAATACCTCAGATCCGTACCCAAACCCTCCTGCAGACTCTGCCAAAAACGAGAAGTAAACCGGGAGTCTCGATTAGAAATGATGCTAACCGGCACACCGTGGAGTCGGATGACTTCATTCAAATACAACCCCGCTATCTTCCTCATCGGGTAATCAATCTTATAAGGCACGAAGTGAGCGCACTTCGTCAATCTATCCACTATAACCCAAACCGAATCAAATCCTCTCGGGGATTTTGGTAACCCCGTAATGAAGTCCATATATATACTTTCCCACTTCCAAGTTGGGATCTCTAGCGGAGTCAACTTACCACCAGGCCTTCCATGATCGGGCTTCACACGCTTGCAAGTGTGACACTCAGCAACAAATTGGGCTATATCTCCTTTCATGCCATACCACCAGGCAATTTGCCTTAAGTCACGGTACGTCTTCGTAGATCCTGGATGGTAGGCAATGCTTGAACCATGAGCCTCACTGCAAATCATCCTCCTAATATCCTCAACAGCGGGAACGCAAAACCTGCCGCGGTACTTCAAAGTACCCGCATCATCGATAGCAAAATCAGGCAACTCTCCCTTCTCAATCCTGGTGAAAAGGTGCATAAGATCAAGATCGTCCTTCTGGTGCAGTCTAGTCAAAGAAATCCAGGACGGCTTTGCCACTAACAAACTACTCTGCAAACTACAGCCTCCCACTGAAATATCCATAAGGAGTAACTCCTCTACTAAACGATCGGCAGAGAGGTTAAAGATCTTTCCCGTCTTTCGGCTCAGGGCATCAACCACCACATTGGCCTTGCCCGGATGATACTGGATCTCCACATCATAATCAGCCACATATTCCAACCACCGCCGCTGATGCAGATTCAACTCCTTCTGCGTGAACACGTACTTCAGGCTCTTATGGTCAGTAAAGATCTTGCACTGAGCCCCATAAAGTAGGTGTCTCCACAACTTTAAAGCATAGATAACCGCTGCAAACTCAAGGTCATGCGTAGGATAATTCTTCTCATGAGTCTTCAGTTTCCTTGACCCATAGGCAATTACCTTTCCATCTTGCATTAATACGCATCCCAGACCTACATGCGAAGCATCCACATAAACATCATAATCCACACCCTCAGTAGGCAGGGTCAGAACGGGAGCAGTGCACAATCTCTCTTTTAGCTCCAGAAAAGCTTCCTCGCAATTTTCGCTCCAAACAAAAGCCACATTCTTCTGAGTCAACTTGGTCAAAGGTGCGGCTAGGGAAGAGAAACCCTCCACAAATCTCCTGTAGTAACCAGCCAACCCCAAGAAACTCCTGATCTCTTTAGGCGTACTCGGTCTACTCCAATCCATCACTACTGCAATCTTTTCTGGATCGACCGAGATCCCATCCTTGTTCCCCACGTGGCCCAGAAAAGAAACCTGAGGCAACCAAAATTCGCACTTGCTCAACTTGGCGAATAACTTGTGGTTCCTCAACTCTGTCAGAACCAAACGCAAATGCTGCTCATGCTCCTCAGCACTGCGAGAATAAACTAACACATCATTAATGAAGACCACAATGAACTTGTCGAGGAAATCCTTGAACACCTGGTTCATCATATCCATGAAGGCTGATGGTGCGTTGGTCAGACCAAACGACATCACCAAAAACTCATAGTGTCCATGCCTCGACCTAAACGCAGTCCGTGGAATATCCGCCTCCCGGATCTTGAGCTGATGATAACCAGAACGAAGATCGATCTTGGAGAACACCGTGCTACCACGCAACTGGTCAAACAAATCATCGATCCTCGGTAGAGGGTACCTGTTCTTGATAGTGACCTTGTTCAACTCTCTATAGTCGATGCAAAGCCGCATCGACCCATCTTTCTTCTTCACAAACAAAACAGGTGCACCCCAAGGCGACGAACTCTGCCTAATAAAACCTTTAGCCAACAGCTCATCCAACTGAACTCGCAACTCCTCTAACTCACGAGGGGCCATCCGGTACGGCGCCTTCGCAATAGGACGCGTACCCGGCTCTAAATCAATAACAAACTCAACATCCCGATCAGGAGGAAGACCAGGAAGATCATCAGGAAAAACATCGGCGAAACCACCAACAATAGGAATCTCCTGCAAGCGTGGCACGCTAACAGCGGTTCCAACCGCCGAGACTAAACCAACACAACAACCAGAAAGAAGCAACCTCTGAGCACATACCGCAGAGATGACAGGAGAATCCTGACACGGATCAGCATACACGCTGCCGGGCTGACCGTCGTCCCTGACGAAGTCCAAGCGCTTTCCTTTGCACTGAATGACTGCATCATACCTAGACAGCCAGTCCATGCCCAAAATGACGTCGAAGTCCTCCAGATCAATCATCTTCAGGTCCGCCTTCGCAAGAAAGTCCCCCAACAAAACCGGGCAATCCAAAATGCCCAAATCTGACAACATAGATTCACTAGAGGGAAACTTGACACGGAAGGAATCCCGAACACGATCTAGAGTCAACCGATGTCGCTCTACAAAGGCTCTAGCCACGAACGAGTGGGTAGCGCCGGAATCAAACAGAACACGCGCCCAGCGGTTCTTCACCTTAAATTTCCCTATAGGAGCACCCAAAACTAAGGAACTAGCACAACAATACCGGAAAAAAAATCTAGCAAATAAAACTACTAGGCTAGAAAAACAACAAACAACTAACCTAAAATGACATGAGTCGAGGCTTGAGCCTCCTCGGAAGAGATCACGTTCAGCTTTCCCTTTCCTTTATCCACACGCTGAGGTGGAGGTAATACCTGTAATGGAACTGCAGGAAGAGATGGCTGAACCTGAGGACATCTAGACTTGATGTAACCCTTCTGCCCACACTGAAAGCAGGCTCTATCCTTGGACCAACACTGGGCCGCATCATGCCCGGATCGCTTGCAAATAGAACAGGAGACATCTCTCCTAGGAGCACCCTGAATCGCATGGACTTGCTCCTTCCTCTGAGCTGCCGCCTTCTTGAAACATTTCTCGACAGGGTGGCCTGACCGGCCACAGAAACTGCACACCACTTTGCTCCTCTTTCCCGGAGCAGCACTGGGTACTAAGGGCTTCTTTTCCTCCACAGACTTCCTCTTGTCCTTCCTCATCTGCTGGCCTCTGCTCTTCGCGGTCTCAATAGCCTCCACCTTTAGAGCAGCCTCTACAACTCCAGCATAAGTCACTGACCCATAAGCACTGGTCAACTGCTGCACCTCGCTCCTCAAACCACCGAGAAATCTCTTAACTCGATCAGCCTCAACGCTGACCAATCCAGGGGCAAAACGGCTCAACTTACTGAACTCTATCTCATACTCACCCACCATGAGTTGCCTTTGCTTCAGATAGAGGAAGTCATTCATGAGGTGGTCACGCTCGACCGAAGGCAAGAACTTCCTCAACAGCATCCCATTGAACACTTTCCAAGAGCATCCAGCTACCAAGCTCTCCTTTTCTCTCAGCCACCAACTCTTAGCCAAGCCTTTAAGCTGATAGGCGGCTATCATCACCCTCTGGTCATCTGCAATCCCTGAGTATGAGAACATCTCCTCCATGGAGATCAGCCAATCATCAATGACCATGAAATCTGCCTTTCCGTCATAAGTGGGAGGGCTCAGTCTCTGAAACTGCGAGATGAAGGCCATCTCCGCGGGCACCACCACTAAAGGTCTCAAGGGTGCAGGGGGAGGAGGAACAGCTAACCCCCCAGCAGGAACTTGCACCCCCTGAGCCTGCCCTGCCACAGCTGCCACCAAGGACTGAATCTTGGCTCGCACCTCTTCCAACTGCCTGCCCATGGATTCGCTACTCTGACGCAGACCCTCGATCACCGCATCATCTGAGCTCTAGACGACTCACCCTCAGACAGGGGAGTCGATCGAGTCGCAGGACGCCTAGCCATCCTAGAATCATAACAACACAAATCAGATCCCAAAATATCGACTGGAACCAAATACATGTACAGACAATACATATATAGATATATACTTAAAGCTGCTAAACTTGCTCTGAGAGTTTATTTTTTTTTTTAACGAAAATTTGATGTTATGCCCTAACCTAGGATGGTTAACCACCACCTTACTAACTCTTGTGCCTAGATCGGGAATGCATGACTTTATATTATTTTGAAAACTTATGTGTGTACATATGTCATCCTGCAAATCTTTAGCTTGGCACGTTGTGCTTATGCAATGATATGCTATGCATGCTTGTGCTATGCATTCTAAAAAAGGCCCTAATGTATGTTATGAGCGGCGTACGCATGAAAATGTTATGCATCCCATACTACATAACATTCCCATGCAACGAAAAAGAAACGTGCTAGTCGCAGTCATGTGGTGAGGTTATGCATCCCGTACTACATAACCCTCACATGTAGCCCCTATGGTGGATCCATATACGAACACATATTATGCATCCCATACTACATAATATGCCCCGTATACTTTATGTTATGCCATGAGTGTAGTGTTCGTGCTTTTGCCAAGACGTGCTGATGACATATCGGTATGTGAATGACATGATGCTGAACTACTAAAGCAAACAAAGGAAGGCTTGCTCAAGCAAACCTGACAAGCAAACCTCCCACTGATACCAACTATCACAACCCACATTTTCTCCGAATTAAGAAATATCAGAGTATGAGAAAATACGTGTTATGATGCCACGTCAAGCAGGGGATAACTGCTGACGTTCAGGCAAAACCACCTACATACTTAATGAAAGAAAATATGAGTTTAATGATTAGAAAATCAGTTATATTTTAGAGACCGTATCCCTCGGCTCTGTGGATCACCTAGTCCACAAAAGAAAAACTATATTTATACGCTGCGGAAGAATACTTTATCAGGTTTGACGCCCTAAAGAGCGCATAAGGGTCCCAAGAGAACCACTCATGCTATGCAAGACCCTACATTTAATTTATATAATATATAAGAAAACGGTCTTTATATGTTGTTTAGAAAATAGTGATTAAGTTTTATAAAACATGCTGATCATGAGCTTTATTTATAATAATACTCATAGTTTAAAAGTAACTAGCAACCTAGCATAAATTCTTCTCAGAGCAAGTAGACTATCTCCAGAAAACGGTAGCAGCATAAGTAATATATCTAGTACAAGGTAAAAACTACCAGTGGGCGCCAACAACCTGACACGAACCCACTGGCATGCGTGTATGTCTGTAAGAAGGTACTAAAAAACTACCTCACTAACAAGGCAAACGGATCTCCAAAGTCCAAGAGACCACCAACACCACCACAGCAAACTAGCCACCCAACTGGCTACAGCTCTGAGCCTGAGGCATTCCAAAAGAAAATAGAATACCTCAGCAAGCAAAACAAGGTAAAAACAACTGCATGTAAGAGTCAACCAAAAGGAAGAAGTAACTAAAAAAACATGCAGTAGAAAGAGACACAACTGTCCAAAAACAGGACAACAGAAAGTGCACCACGTGCAAGGAAACAGCAACAACCCAACCCAGGAACAACATCCTGCAGGGCCTACTAGGCTACCAAGAGCCAAAAGTGCTGCAAACCACCAAGGAAGAAACTTCAAACACCCTAAACTGTGGGAAGTGGTAGTAGCAAAAACAAACAACGAGGAACCGGATCGAAGGCAAACACAGTCCCCCAATCCACCATGTCCAAGTCAACAAGCTCGAGGGTCAACACGTGAAAGCACAAGGGACCTTCCACCCAACATGCCCAGCCGTACCTGGAGCAAGAAAACAAGAGTGGCTTTGGCTACATCACACAACTCCACCCCCCTGAAGAGCTACAAACCACCACTACCAACCACGACCCACTATTTGGCCTTCAAGAATAGAAAGAAAACGGACGACTAGAAAACTCAGCAATATAACAGGAAAACAAATGCACTCGGGAACAAAAATCAAGGTAAAGAAAGAGTGTTGAAATGAATCAACACGACCAGGCATAGAGTGAGACCCACTCCATGCCTACCTAAACCTTGGCGTTGAGTGAGCTAGCCTCACTCAATGCCAAAACCAAACTCTAACCACAATCCCACTAAGGTAATACGGAACTCGACGATCGTCAGTCAGAAGTCGACGATCGTCGATCTGCTGAAGGCCAACAAGAAGCCTGACGATCATCATTCTGGAGGTCGTCGATCGTCGAAGGCTAAAGGCGAGCGAAGCTCGACGATCTTCTTCCAGAAAATCATCGAGCGCTGATCGGAGATCAGAAAAGAGCTGAGCTCGACGTTTTCCTCCCGGAAAAATGTCGAGCGTCGAACGGCTCAAGACTAAATACTGGGCTCGACGTTCTCCTCCCAGAAAACGTCGAGCGTCGAATGACGGTAAGACAGAATGAAGCTCGACGTTTTTTTTTTCCAGAAAACGTCGAGCGTCGAACGGAGCTAGACGCTAACTGAGCTCGACGTTTCTCCTCCTAGAAAAGTGTCGAGCGGAGCTCGACGTTTTCCCTCTGGGAAAAACGTTGAGCGTCGATCAGAGCCAAGCAGAAGCTGAGCTCAACGTCTTTTCCTCCTGGAAAAGCGTCGAGCGGAGCTCGACGTTTTCTCTCCAGGAAAAGCATCGAGCAAAGGACGAAGCTAAGAACGAACAGAGCTCGACGTTTTGCTTCCTAGAAAAGCATCGAACGGAGCTCGATGTTTTCCAGTAATACCTTAACAAAATCGGCAATCACACTAACCCCTCCTAACACTCCCTCTTGGCTACAACCGAACCAGAGCAAAAAATCTGAGTAAGGAACAATGGCATCACGCCGGCAATTTTGGATTCCTACATCACAAAGTAGGGGGGTTCAATAGGAAGAACTAAATCCTATAGTTAGCAAGAAAAAGAGAACAACAAGGCCTCTAACCTAGGGCTAACAGGGATTTCAAATTTAGCAAGAATATTCAAAAAGAAACTTGGCAAGGGCAAGAATACCACTTGCCTCAATTTTCAGCGAAGCTTGGACGGCTTTCCTCCTCTTCACACGGTACAAACAGCCGCAGCACCTAGAACATATCTCTCGGCCATTAATGGCGGAAAACTCCAAAACCGAAAACCCAAATCTAAACAAAACAACACGAAAAATCGAATATCTTACCGTCGAAACGAAGATCTCAGAGAGAGCAAGACAACGCCGCTCTCGGAATCGAATTCCGTCCACGATCAAGCCCGGAATCACCGACCGAAGGAGGTACAGGAATGGCGGTTTCTCCTATGTTTTCCGCGAACAAGCAGGGACGGTTTTACAGGAAGAAGAAATAGAAAGAAGTGGGCCGCCACTTCTTAAGAAAAGTTTTTATACTAAAGCTAAATGCCGGTTCAGCCATAACCGAACCCTAAAAATGCCTAATCCCTTAATTACCTTAAGTAAATTCCAAAAAAGGAATAAGCCAATATATGGCTACCACCTAGGCAAGGAATAACTGTTGAATAAATACAGCCGCAGAAACCGCTCATCAGCCCAAAACCCGATAGATTCCACTCAACTATTCAAATCAAATAATTATGCTATTAACACACCAACGACGCGAAAATCGAATCACCTCGGAATTCGACGAAATTCGCACCGTAGCTAAATACCCACGCTACGAACACAACGGAGAAGTCGAAATTAACTTTCGACGAACAGAACTCGAGTTATACCCAAATAAATCCAAACACAAACATCCCCCCGAGAGGCCACACCGGGTCACCCAAAACGACTCGGCTTGCTAGGGAGATCTTGCCAACAGGCTACAAAATAGGGCACTCAGTTTTAAGGAGCTAAACCACACTCCACACATGGCACATGCCACGGAAATGCATCATTGTAATGCCAACGAGAATAAAAATAATCGCAGGAAAATCGGGGGCGATACAACCACTTCCTCCTAAGAATCACTGGAGGATCTAGCCTGTGGAACCACTTTCTTATTTTTCTTATCTTTCTTAGTTTGCTCCTAAGGAGCAGGGACTTCCTTGGCCAGAACTCTATCACATCTTGATAGAATTATTACATCCATCCTCCTCATATGATTTATTTTTTATCCAGCCACTTGTTTCAATACATATGGTATCACAACAGATAAGCATAAACTCAGAATTCTTCCCATGTTTGGTTTCTTAGTTCCTTCATAAACTTTATCAAACAATACTACTGCCTAGTCAGTGTTTATCTTGAATATGATCCTTACCATAAGATTGAACATGTGGACAGAGATTCTATCATGTCCACCAGTTTTGCAAAGAATCACTTTGCCAACTACTTCAGATAGGAATTTTCCTTGGGAATTCATCCCTTTTCTGGTAATAAACGATCCAATCTTAATATTGGGGCTCAGCCCACACCAGCTTAAAGCTTCTGTAATCTGGGAAGGGGTTATTTCATCTGTATCCTTGACTGATGGAAGTTGAAGTGATTTCCTGATAGATTCTAGTGTGAGTTTCACTAGGGAATTTTGAACAGTGCCTTTAATTTTCTTGCTTGCAGAATCCACTGTAGCAGTTGAATAAAACTCCAGAACTTCCTTCTTCCATATCTTTATTGGTTCAGAAACCAAGTACTCCAATCCATTTTATGAAATAAGGGCAATAACACCCTGAATTTCATCTGAAGCTGTTGCAAAAACTTCACGAACCAGTTCATAACCTTCATTGACTTTGTCTTCTTAACGAGGCGCCATTGACGTAAGAGTTGGAAGAGAAGAGAAAAGAAAAGAAAAGCTTTCTCGACAGAAGGTGGAAAGTCAAGAATCTTAAAAGCGTAGTCGACCAGATTTTGGTTTCACCTATTTATAGTATAAGTGTAAGGGCAGGTCAAAAGACGTGCCAGTGTCGACAAGATTTTGGTTTCATCTATTTATAGTATAAGTGTAAGAGCAGGTCAAAAGACGTGCCAGTGTCGACAAGTTTTCATACGTGTCGACATAAATGACCTAGGTCTCGACAATACTTGTTTTTAGTCGACATGACAATGTGTCTACATACTAATGTCAGAGTCGACAACTTATCTTAACTCGACACATTTATGTGTCGACAAACTTGTGTTTGTGTCGTCACTTACTACTTAAGTTTCGACAAACTTGTGTTGACACTTGCTTTTGTGTGTCGACACATGAATCCTCTTGACATATGATCTCGACAAAGTTGTGTCGACATCAATTCTTCTATCGACACAGATACTGTTTCTGTGTCAACACTTCCATTTACTTAGTCGACACAACATATTGAGTGTGTCAACATAGCTTGTTTGTCTCGACACAAACATTGTACTTAGACAAATTTCTAGAGAAATTTGATGCTTACATATTCACCTTAGGGATACTTATGCTAACATATTCTAAGTTCAACATTCCTAATTCAATTTTAAAAAATTGAATTTAGTTTCATCCAGAGGTTTTGTAAAAATATCAGCTATTTGATTATCAGTTTTCACAAATTCTAGGCTAATATTTTCCTTCTCTACATCTTCTCTGATGAAATGAAACTTAATTTCTATATGCTTGGTCCTACTATGTGATACAGGATTCTTAGCAATAGAAATAGCACTTGTAAAATCACAAAATAGAGGAATTCTACTTACCTGTATGTCATAATCTTCTAGTTGATGCTTTATCCACATCAATTGTGCACAGCAGCTACCTGCAGCTATATACTCTGATTCAGCTGTTGATATAGCTACACTAGTTTGCTTCTTACCACTCCATGACACCAGCCTCCCACCAAGGAATTGGCAAGTTCATGTTGTACTCTTCCTGTCTTCTTTGCATCCAGCAAAGTCTGCATCTGAGAAACCAGTTAGTAGGAAATCTCTATTCTTAGGATACCAAAGGCCTAGATTAGGTGTACCCTTAAGATATCTCAGAATTCTCTTAACTACAGTATAATGAGATTCCTTAGGGCAAGCTTGATACATAGCAAAGACACATGTTGAATACATGAAGTCAGGTCTACTAGAAGTCAATTAGAGTAGAGAGCCAATTATCCCTCTATATAAAGACTCATCAACAGGTTTTCCTTCCTCATCTTTGCCTATAGGCATACTTGTTCCCATTGGAGTTTTCATGGTAGAAGCTGAGTCCAAACCATACTTCTTAATTAACTCCTTGGTGAACTTAGACTGGGATATGGACAATCCATTCTCAATCTATCTAACTTGAAGTCCCAAGAAGAACTTCATCTCACTCATACTGCTCATCTCAAACTTCCCTTGCTTAAGTTTGGCAAACTTCCTACAAAGGTTGTTTTTAGTAGAACCAAAGATAATGTAATCCACATATATCTGGACTAGTATTATCTTGCCTTTTGATTCCCTATAAAATAGAGTTTTGTCTATCTTTCCTCTAGAGAATTTATTCTCAATAAGGAAGGCAGACAAGGTTTCATACCAAGCCCTTGAAGCTTGTTTCAAACCATATAGAGCTTTCCTAAGCCTATCTACATAATCAGGAAAGTGAGAGTCTAAAAAACCTGAGGGTTGTTCAACATAGACTTCTTCTTTTAAATCACCATTCAGAAATGTTGATTTCACATCCATCTGGTATACCTTGAACCCTTGATAGGCAACATAGGCCAAGAATAGCCTTATAGCCTCCAGCCTTGCCACTAGAGCAAAGGTTTGATCAAAATCAATACCTTCCTCTTGCATGTAGCATTTTGCTACCAGTCTAGCCTTGTTCTTGACTATGGTGCCATTCTCATCAAGCTTGTTCCTGTAGATCCATTTAGTTCCTAATATGTTGTGATCCTTAGGTTTTGGCACCAGTTCCCAGACTTTACACCTTTTGAACTGACTGAGCTCTTCTTGCATTGCATAAATCCAGTTGGTGTCTTACATTGCTTCTTCAATCTTCATGGGTTCTATTTGAGACAGGGTGCTAGAACATAGAACTGTGTTCATGCTCCTGCTCCTTGTTAGAACACCTTGACTTGCATCACCAATGATTTGGTGAACTGGATGATCCTTCAGGTGTCTCCTTGCTGGAGGAAATCTGTCAACATTATGGCCTTCTCCAGTTTCCTCAACTTGATGCTCCACACTGTCTTCTTCATCTAGAGAGACTTGTTCTCCCCCTGGATAGCCGGCATCTTTATCTTCATCCAACCTAGCAGGAACATCTTCATTGATGGTCATCTTATCCAGCCTATCTGTTAGACCTGTAGAGCTAACAGAAGAACTGGATAATTCATTGTTAATAAATTTTGACTCATAAAATACAACATGCACAGATTCTTCTACAACTTGGGTAGTCAAGTTGTAGATTCTGTATGCTCTACTTTGGTTGTTGTACCCAACAAATATCCCTTCTAGAGATTTGGCAGCAAACTTAGTTTGGTAGTGCTTACCATTGACTAGTACAAAACACTTGCTACCAAAGATTCTAAAGTAAGATATGTTTTGTTTTTTCCTTTAAAAATCTGGTAGGGAGTCATCTTGTGTTTCTTGTTGATGGAGGCTCTATTGAGCACATGACATGCAGTATTAACTGCCTCAGCCTAGAAGTATTCAGGGAGAGTAGTATCATTTAGTAGAGTTCTACTAGCCTCAATTAGAGTCCTATTCTTTCTTTCAGCAACACCATTTTGCTGAGGAGTTCTAGGTGAAGAGAATTCATGATGAATCCCAAGTTCTTCACAGAATCTTGTCATACATTCAGACTGAAATTCAGTTCCATGGTCACTTTTGATTTTGACCACTGAACTGTTGTATTCATTCTGTATTTGTCTAACAAAAGTCTGAAAAATAGATGGGGTTTAAGATTTCTGCCTTAAGAAGAAAACTCATGTATATCTGGAATAGTCATCCATAACAACAAGTTTGTATACTTTCCTACCAAGAAGGTGAACTGGTATAGGACCAAACAAATCCATATGAATGAGATACAAACATCTCATTGAATCTTTGATGTCAAGTGCTTGGAAAGAGGACTTAGTCTGCTTGTCTTTTTGGCAAGCTAAACACACACCCTCTTTGATGCACTTAATTTAAGGACCATTCCTCACTAATCCCATGCTGAACAGCAGTCCTATAGACATATAGTTAAGATGAGCTAGTCTCTTATGTCATTTGACACAAAGAGAAGCTTTCTCTCCTGCAACCAGATAAATTGGTGAGTTGTTAAACTCACAATCTAGGTTAAGGCAATACACATTTCCTTTCCTAGTGCCAGTCAAAATGATCTCTTGATCACTTGACCTTCTTATCTGGCACTCCCCTTTGAGAAAAGAAATGACATAACCTAGATAACTAAGTTGACTTATGCTAATTAGGTTATGTTTTAAACCCTTCACATAAGCCACTTTAGTGATAGTAATTGAATCACTAGTAATGTTACCAAATCCTTTGATGATACCATTTTCTGATCCAACAAAGATAATTTGGGTCCATTCTCTATAGGCACATAGTCCCTCAACATTCTCCTTTTTCCTGTCATATGTCTGGAACATACACTATCCAAGTACCATATAGGGGTATGGTCACTTGGATTCACCTGCAACATATAAAGAATTACTTACCCTTAGAACCCAAATTGCTAGTGGGTCCTAGGTCCTTGTTAGTCTGAAATCCTGCAACTGTTCTAACAGGAAAACTACTCTTGGTTTTAACACTAGTGTTAAACCAGCAATCCATGTCAAAGTGCCCCACCTTGCCACAACACCAACACTCAAACCTATTATACCTTTTCTTAGGTAAAGACTTTACTGCTTTGTTGCCAGTAGTCTTGTTGAGTGTTGGTGCTGGAGCATCACTCTTCAAGAAATCCTCTTGAACCGGATGGGCATGCCTATAGTGTGGTCTATAAGCATTTGTACCTTTGCCCATATGATTTTCATGCTCACAGTGACCATGTGTAGTGTCATGATCATACCTTTTAGTAGGATTCACCACCTTCCTAAAGAAAATAGGGTGTTCAGCAACTAGAGGCTGAACTAGCCCCTTACCTTTTCTATGTGAATTGAAATCCCTAGTTCTTCCCTTAAAGCCTAGACTAGTCTTCCCTTTTTGTGAATTAAAATTGTCTATTACGGGTAACATAGATTTTGGCTTGGAGAATTTAACAATAGCTCTCCCTCTTGTTGAAGTTTTGCCTCCAGTTTCTTGATATGATTCTCTTTGAAAGAGATTGTGCCCATTTGAATAATTGTAATGTTCTTCAATTTGGCAACCTCATTCAGTTTTAGATCCAACATCTTAGCTGAATCTGCTGCAGCCAACTTAAGTGACTCAATCTCTTTGGCCTGCACTTTAACAAGAAACTTGCTTTTCTTCAGAGCTTGCAACAACCCACCATACTAATCAATGAGTTGGTGTACATCCCCTTCAGACTCAGATCCATCCACTTCTAAGCAGATGCTTCTGATTCTGATCCAGTAAAGTAATCTGAAACTAATGGAGAATAGTTTACCTTACTTGGTCCAGGCTGATCCTGGAACTGATCATCTTCAGATTGAGCCATCAGCCCTCTACAGCAATGTTCTTCAACTCCATTTATGGAGTCCGATATCTGAAGGAATTCTAGTTCCCTAGACTCCTCTTCTGTTAAGAATAGCCCAACATATGCTTCTGCTTCTTCTTCTCCAGATTCTGAAGATGAAGAGTCTATCCAACTCTTCTCCTTCTGAGCAACTAGAGACTTCTCCTTCTTACCTTTGACCTGCTACTTCTTCTTGTCCTTTGACTCCTTTTTTTTGCCAAGACAGTCAGCTATAACATCTCCAGTCCTGTTGCAGCAATAACACACAATCTTAGTATTAGATTATTTACCAGGTTTAGAGGCATACCTGTCCTCCTTGGGTGTCTTCTTCTTCTTATAGTACTCATCCTTGGAATATGACACTACTAGAAAAATGGATTTTAGCCACGAATTCTTTTGCCACGGGTGAAAAATCGTGGCTAATAATGTGTATTAGCCACGGTTTTTTTCCGTGGCTAAAAGTCTAGTATTAGCCACGGTTGACTAATCTGTGGCTAATATTGGACTTTTAGCCACGGTTTGCCTGAACCGTGGCTAAAAGTCTAGTATTAGCCACGGTTTGCCTGAACCGTGGCAAAAGGTCGTGGCTATATTTGGTCCCACACCGTCAAAACAAAATGAAATTTTGGGTTTATAAGGAATTGATTTCAATTAGTATTTGAAATAAATACGGCGGCGGCCCGGCGGCGGCGGCGGCGGCGGCCCGGCGGCAGCGGCGGCGGCCCGGCGGCGGCGGCCCGGCGGCGGCGGCGGCTGGCCTGAATTTTTTATGTTATGAGTGACCCTTTAACCACGGCAATTAAACCGTGGCTAAAAGTCTAGTATTAGCCACGGCAATCAAACCGTGGCTAAAAGTCCAGTATTAGCCACGATTTTGGACTTTTAGCCACGGTTTGGACTTTTATCCACGCTCGCATTGCCCACGCCCATTTTCCGTGGGTAGACTGTGGCTAAAAGTCTTTAGCCACGGTTTTTGACTTTTAGCCACGGCATCTGCCGTGGCTAAAAGTCAGTTTTCTAGTAGTGGGATGAAGATGATGGCCTGGTTCTCCACTTCTTTTTCTTCATAATCCTTTGGAATTGCCTTGTAAAGGCAGTAAAGTCCTCATCATAAGTATGACTATCTGATGTGTTATTGTCAGAAATTCCTTCTTCTTCTTCAGCACTCCTTCTAGGTGGAGAAGGAGATTTTCTCCTACCCTTTCTTGAGCCTTCAGCTTTGAAGGCCACTGACTTTTCCTTAATCTCATATCTGCTGCCCTTCTCCTCTTCTTTTCTGGCAGTAAGCTGCATTTCATATGATAGCAATTTTCCAAATAGTTTAGGTGGAGGTGTATCAACCTGTAACATCCCATTTCCGGCTACAACCCTAGGAGTCGGTTGGTCGTGACAGAACGCTAGGAAGCCCAAAAATTGAAATACATCAACCGAGATTTCGGGTCACGGGTTGGTCACGCTCGTGACCGACCCGTCACGCCCGTGACCTAGGACGTGACCCCTTCGACGATCGTCGATCTCAGCGGGACGATCGTCGAAGCGCAGAATTTGCGTCATGGCCCTGTCACGCCCGTGACCCAGGTGTCACGCCCGTGACCAAGGGCGTGACCCCCTTCGGCGTTCGTCGATCTCAGCGAGACGATCGCCGAGCGTGGAATTTGCCTGATGACCCTGTCACGCCCGTGACCCATGTGTCACGCCCGTGACGTAGGGCGTGACCACCCTTCGACGATCATCGATCTCAGTTCAACGATCGTCGAACTCAGAATTGGCCACCCGGGCCTGTCACGCCCGTGACCCATGTGTCACGCCCGTGACCTAGGGCGTGAACACCCTACGACGACCGTCGATCTCAGTTCGATGATCGTCAAACTCAGAATTATACACCCGGGCCTGTCAGTCCCGTGACCTATGTGGCACGCCCGTGACCAAGGCCGAAACGTCAGCCAGACTAGAAATTTCTGTAACCGACGTCATAATCAATTCTGATTATGGGAATGTACAGCAGGAATATTTATGGGCCGTTTCCGTCTCTAATTATTTAATAGAAAGAGAGAGTGAGGTCCAATAGAAAATCGCCACCTGGATCAGCCATTTCATCTTCCACCTTTTCCTCTTCCCTACATCATAACCGAAACGTTATTAAGAGAAACATTCATGGCCATGAATGTTTCATCCTTTCCCCTCCCCACTTGGAAATCTATAACAGCCTCCTTAGAGCAAGAGGAGAAGGTTACACGCTCGATCAAACAGATTCAGATTCCTCCCCTTGCTTTTGAAGAAGTTCCGGCGACGTTGCCACCGCTCAAATGTCTTCCCGACGGTCTGCACACTTCCAGCCCACTAACAAGGTCCTCCCCTCCCTCTTCTTCTGCGGATAGATCTTAGAAATCATTAGGAGAGATATCGGGCTTAAAAGAGCTGGATCGGGTGAGCGTTTCCATGGTTTTTTCGAAATTTCATGGTGGCGGGTTCGCCGGAAACCGCCTCTCCGGCGGCTGTGCCGCCGCCCGACGGTTGCCCTCACCTCAACAGAGGAGGTGGTGGTGGAGGCCGGCCAGGGAGATGGCTGGGTGGCCAAGAAATTGCTTTAGAAAAGCTACAGGTTTCAAGCTTTTGTTTTTAGGTTGCTGGTTCGGGCTAAACAAGAAGGTGAACAGTAGCATTTTATTATATTATATATTGTATAATTATGAATTAATTCCCTTTACTATGCACTAGGTTTAAACTGAAAATTATTGCACGTAGGTGCTGAAAAATAAAAAGTGGTTAACATAGAAAATGTATCCCTTGAAGTCTAGTTTAATTCAAAATTGATTTCACTCGATTTGGAGTTCTGGTTAGACCACAGCACACTTTTTGGTGAGGTCTATCCATAGGGCTGTCTTGACATTAGAAAAATTCCCCATTCCAATCCAGTCATCAAAATGACTTGAAATTTGGGGTGTGGCCTAATCTTACCTATATCTAGGTTCTATCCAAAAATTAGGATTTTTGGAAAATGTTTTTCAATATTTTTTAGAAAAATTCAATAATCATAACATAATTTAATAAGATAGCTAAATGACTTCCAAACCCTCCCAAATTTTGGTGAGTGGTCCTTGGGTTTATTATAAGGTTCTGGTAAAAATTTCATCTCATTTAGAGATGTTTTGATTAAGTTTTTATCCAACCCTAGGTTGGTCCTTATAGGATAATTTAGGATCAAACACCCCCTTGGTATTTGGGTGGTCATATCAGCTCAACAGAGGCTGATATTTTGTCCAAAGGCTGTTTAGGGCATGACACACCCTCCAAGGGAGTTTGGGGTGGTTTGGTGTAGGGTAGCCCTAGAACCCTAGAGAAAATCCCATAATGGTGGTTTTTGGGGTTGTGAAGGTCATGGGGTCAAATGACCTTGGACTGACTTAAAATTTGGTGGAGAGAACCATAGGGCCAATATAGTTCTCTGGAAAAAAGTTTAGGGTATTTGGAGACAGGTAGGCCACCTAAAATCTTAAACCTAGTTTAGGTCACCAACCTTAATTTGAATTATTAAGCTGTCAAATGAACTTTAAATCAAGTAAAATAAGAGTAGGGTAATTTTCTAATCTAAATAGCCATGTTATAATTTTGTTGAGATTTTTGGATTAATTTATACAGTACTTCATTTACAACTCTAATTGTGCCCTAGATATTTATCTTGATGATTTTGGAATTTATATGCACTGGAATGTTATGAAACCTTGGATTAGGCCATCTTATAGCATGTTATATCTTCTGTATTTTTCTTAGAAATTTTAATGGATTATTTTGGGTACATATTTCTTTAACGTACTAGTTGTGACATGGAGTCAAAAATACAAATAATGTCCAATTACTGTCTGACAAATTATAAAATTTGGTCAGTGGTTGTTTAAAGTTATGCTAGTCACCCTGTAATTTTATATGGAATTTTAGATGATTAAAAATAGCATCTCCTTCACTAAGCTGGGAAAATTAGCATTTTACATTAAAACAGATTCAGAGCCCAAATATTAGAGAAAAATTATGAGACTTGGTTTCTGATGGTTTTAGGTCACCATAAAGCTTATATAATTTTCTTGGTATTTTTGGATACATATTTACAGTACTTCCTACATAATATAATAGAAATGGCCTAAAATGGTAAATTAGGAAATATAGGCCTAAACACCTATGAAATTTCTCAAAACTTGGAATTGCTGTTTAAATGCCTCATAGAATTTTTACTGATTTTATGATGATTTATTGTTGGCTCATTAGTGCACTTCATGTTCATACTAGGGCATTTGGAATCTTAGAATAAATAAATTAACTGCCCGATAAATAGGAAAATTTGGAAATCTTGGTCTTAGCTATATTATGTCACGATAGACCTCCAGTAAATATTATAAGAGATTCGGAAGACAATTTGGAGTACCTCCCCTTATACTCCTCACGTATCTTAGGATGGGCTGCATATAGTAAAACCACGGAAACTGAACTAGAGCGGATATTGAACTTTGGGAGATGGAATTTTGGTAGTTTCTAGTTGGTTGGGGCAAGCTAGGTTTAAGTCCATTATTGGGGTCAGGATAGGTAGAGTGCGAGACTGGTTAACGATAAGGGCGTACGGGAACGACGAAAGATCGTCCACCCCGAGTAGTAGTGGAAGAGTCTTAATACGCTAGGGCCAGATCTAAAGTAACTTAAAAAGAGATCGGGTAATGGGTATCAACCAATTACAATAAGTTCCTTGCGAAAGGGAACAGTGGGCTTCAGCTACCATCATAGTTGAAAGTCCACCTAGTGTCAACGACTTACACCTAGGGGGGATAAGTGTCTTTGCAGCGTATTTACGGAATAAAGGTTTTACCTGCACAAGGAAACAAAACAACACAATACAAAAAGTACACAAGCAATTTATAGTGGTTCGCCGAGTTGGGTACGTCCACTTTCCCCCTTCTACCTATCTCCCAACCAGGGACGACTCGGTCACTTCACCAACAGGATTGAAATCCAATCCTTGCACTAACGGAAGGAACCCTTCCACACGTAGGAGTCAACACTCCCACAACACGGGTTGCACCCAACCCTACAACTAGAGACCAATCGGTCCTTTACAAAGAAATGGAAATAGCTTGTAAGAAATACAAACAACGTATGGAGACTAAGGTGTCCCTCTTCGTTCGACGACGTGTTCTTGAAGTCAACGAAGAGTCCACAAACCTAGATCTCACTAGGAGAGAATCTCCCCGAGACCGGCGGCGGCGACGAGCGGCGGCGACGCTTTCGGTGTTGGCAGCGGCAACTGAAAATAGCAGCAAAGCACTGGAGATCCAATCTTCTTTGCAAAGTCGGCACGGTCTACCAACGGTCACACGAGGATCGATCGTCTCGATCAATTCGGACGGGGAAAGATTTCCCTATCTCAAATAAAGAGACAAAAGATCTCTGGATAGACACGTGAGACGCTGTGCAGGACTAGGCTTCTATTACCGAGGATCTGGAGGAGATCGAGATCGGCTTCGGTGATCAGCTGCGGCGACGGAGGCGGAGCAAGTTCGCAAGATTAGGGTTTGTCGGCCGCTTCCTTTCTTATTCTGTATATTCGTCTTTTTACTGTACGCCAATACCAGAGTATTTATACAATAGGTCAAGAGATGACCGTTGTGGGCCCCACCAAAACAAAGACCTAAGACCGGTTCAAAATACCGCTGGAAGTAACATGGACCGGTCCAGAAATTTCGGAAAATTTGCCCAAGTTAAAATCGGCGAGAATCGTAGGTGATTCTCGACGAATCGGCGAGAATCACTTACGATTCTCACCGAATTCTACTTAGAGAATTCTGGCTGCACAGGTTATAGAGGCCATGGAGAATCGGTGGGAATCACCTTGGATTTTCGCCGACTCGTCGAGAATGCAAAGTCATTCTCGACGAATCGGCGAGAATCACTTGGTGATTCTCGACGATTCTGCCTTAGATGAGTTTTCTGACTGCGTTGAGACAGCCGGCCCAACCCGGCGAGAATCATCTAGTGATTCTCGACGACTCGTCGAGAATCACTAGTGATTCTCGACGAATCGGCGAGAATCACTTAGTGATTCTCGACGATTTACACTTAGACGATTTTCGTCTTTCAACCCGTGAGATGGTCTTTGGCCCATCCTTGCTCCTTGTCTGCTCTTGCTTTATCATAGCCCTGTACTTGAAATTGAGCACACCCCAATAGAGAGAGTACACGTAGGCCAACACACTGATCTGCTCAACGAGGGATTACGTTGCACAGACCCGTGTATATTGACCCACTGCACCCTGACATTGGTGTGTACTTAACATGGAGTAACTGTAAGCACAACTAGAAATGTTTCATCAAATACATTGTCTATTTACCTTAGCTTGTACAGGGGCTTCTTCAAATCAGGTACATTGTGGATACAATACCCAACAATCTCCCCCTATTTGAAGAAGCCTAAACCCTACAAGCTAAGGTGAATAGAGTATATAGAAATGAAAATCATAAACTTAAAATTGAGCTGAGAGAGATATTCATTACCAATTTCTTGAGAGAAAACTTGGAGCCACCTTAGCCTTAGCCGAGAGGGTAATCTCCCCCTTTTCGGCTTCTTCAAATCAGGGACTGAAGCATGTGACACCATGCTCCCCCTCAGTTCTTGTACCTTTGCTTTCACTAAATTCCTAGTAGAGGCTCCCCCTAGACGCATGAGCCTTGAGCTCCTGTAGTCTTCATTCTTCGTAGTTTAGCATCCCCAATTCAGTTTTGAACATACTGAACTTGGCCTCGTCAAGGGGCTTTGTGAAAATGTCTGTGGGATCATAGCAGAGAGAGATGTCCTTGTTCTCCACGTGCTCCCGAATGAAATGGTAACGCACTTCAATATGCTTCGTTCTGCTGTGCGATACCGGATTGTTGGCAATAGCAATTGCACAGGAGGAGTCGCAGTACATCGGTACTTCTTTGAACTTGAGATCATAGTCGGCTAACTGGTTTCTTATCCATAGGAGTTGTGCGCAACAGCTGCCAGCCGAGATGTACTCAGACTCTGTAGTGGAGGTTGCTACACAATTCTGCTTCTTGTTGTTCCATGAAATAAGCCTTCTTCCGAGGAATTGACACGTCCCGGAGGTGCTTTTCCTGTCATCCCTACTTCCTGCAAAATCAGCATCTGAAAACCCTATTAGCTCGACATCATTGCTTCTCGGGTACCATAAGCCAAGATTAGGGGTACCTTTAAGGTATCTGAGAATTCGCTTTGCAGCGACATAATTAGATTCCTTAGTGTTCACCTGATATCTGGCACAAACACATGTGGAGAACATGATATCCGGTCTACTCGCAGTAAGATAGAGCAGAGAACCAATGATGCTTCTGTATTTGGTTTCATCAAAAGGTTTCCCTTTCTCATCCTTATCCAGAGACATGGTGGATCCCATTGGAGTCCTCATAGAGGTTGCATTCTCCATTCCGAATTTCTTGAGGAGTTCATTTGTGAACTTCGTCTGAGAAATGAAGATTCCTTCCTCAGACTGTTTCACTTGAAGTCCCAAGAAATACTTCAGCTCTCTCATACTGCTCATTTCAAACTTTCCTTGCATAAGTTTGGAAAACTTTTTGCAAAGATTGTTGTCCGTTGAGCCGAATATAATGTCATCAACATAGATTTGCACCAGCAAAATCTTGCCTTTGAATTCCCTGAGAAACAATGTCTTATCTATTTTTCCTCTAGAGAACTTGTTCTCAAGAAGAAAACTAGACAAAGTCTCATACCAAGCTCGAGGAGCTTGTTTTAGGCCATATAGCGCTTTATTAAGAAAATATACATGATTAGGATAAGTAGGATTGACAAAACCTGGAGGTTGAGCAACGTATACTTCCTCTTTCAAATCTCCATTCAAGAAAGCCGATTTCACGTCCATCTGATAGACTGTGAATCCTTTGTGAGAGGCATAGGCTAGGAATAGCCGGATTGCCTCGAGCCGTGCAACTGGTGCAAACGTCTGGTCAAAGTCAATCCCCTCCTCCTGTCTGTATCCTTGAGCCACCAGTCTGGCTTTGTTCTTGATGATGACTCCATGTTCATCCAACTTGTTTCTGAAGATCCACTTAGTGCCAATCACATTTTGCGTCTTCGGTCTGGGAACCAGCGTCCAGACTTCGCATCTTTCGAATTGATGAAGCTCCTCTTGCATGGCCAAAATCCACGATGCGTCTTTGTTCGCTTCGTCGAACTTCTTTGGCTCCACCTGCGACAGAAAGCTAAGATGCAAGATCTCGTTAAGAGTACCTCGACGAGTTCTGACACCATCTCGGGGATCTCCAATGATTTGATGTCTGGGATGATCCCTCACCTGTCTGAGCTCTAGAAGTCTTGCATTAGGATCTTCGACTATTTCTTGGGCATCTCCTTCTTCTAAAGGATTTGCCTCATTTTGATCTTCAACTTCTCCGATCGGCGTTGATGTGGAGACCTTGACATACTTTGGAGTTGCATCTTTCTCGGGATCATCCAGTTGTAGCTTTTCGAGTCTGGCACCTGCAGCTTCAGGAAGGAAACTAGAAGTCTTGCAATTAAGCAAGCTTCCTTCATCAAATACAACATTTATTGATTCCTCTACCACTAGGGTTTTCTTGTTGAAAACTCTATAAGCCCGGCTGTGGCTACTATAGCCCATGAATATGCCTTCGAAGCATTTTTCACCAAATTTAGTACGCGGGTACTTCCCATTATTCAGTACATAACACTTGCAGCCAAAAATCCTCAGATAGGACATGGTTGGTTTCTTGCCTTTCAGTAGCTCTTAAGGAGTCTTACAATGGCTCTTGTTAATCAACGCCCGGTTTTGTACATGACAGGCTGTATTGACAGCCTCGGCCCAGAAGTATTCTGGGAGAGAAGCGTCATTCAACATTGACGTGCACGCTTCAATGAGTGTTCTATTCCTCCTCTCCGCCACTCCATTCTGTTGAGGAGTGCGAGGGGAGGAGAACTCATGAAAGATACCAAGCTCTTCACAGAACTCTGTCATAGCCCCAGACTCAAACTCTGTTCCGTGGTCACTTCTGATTTTGACCACTGAGCAGTTAAGTTCGTTCTGTATCTGCTTGACAAAACTAGTGAAGATGTCAAACGTATCAGACTTGAGTTTTAAAAAGAACACCCACGTAAACCGAGAGTGATCATCTACAATCACTAGCGTATACGACTTCCCTCCTAAGCTATGAACTTGCATTGGACTAAACAGGTCCATGTGCATAAGATATAGACATCTGGAGGAATCTTTGTCTGGGATGCCCTTAAAGGTAGCCCGAGTCTGCTTGCCCATCTGACATGCAGGACATGGACTATCTTTGATGCACTTAATAATGGGAGCATCCCTTACTAAGTCTTTGGAAAACATCATATTAATTGTCTTGTAATTAATGTGTGCCAATCTCTTGTGCCATTGTTCACAAAGAGATGCACTGCCTTTAGCAACGAGGCATACTGGGGTAGAAGAATCTAAACTAAGAAAATCTAAACAGAAAATATTTCTGCTCCTAATGCCTGTTAATACGGTCTCCGAAGAGTCACATGATATTATCAGGCATTTATCCTTGCAGAACTTAACGTCATACCCTTTATCACACAACTTGCTTACGCTGATCAGGTTATGATTTAACCCTTCAACATAAGCTACGTTAGTGATAGAGAGTATACCGTTGGAAATTGTACCGTAACCTCTGGTGACTCCCCGATCAGATCCCCCAAATATGACTTTGGGTCCATCCTCGACTGGAGAGTACTCCCTCAGCAGGCTTCTTGTCCCGGTCATGTGACGGGAGCATCCACTGTCCAAATACCAAATAGGAGTTTTGTTGGCCTTTGGACATCCCTGCAAAATAGAATTAATTTGCCTTAGGAACCCAATCGAACTTGGGTCCTAGATTCCTTGTTAGCATACTCCCCCTCGATTGGTTAACTCTACGAGTGGTCGGCCTCGCATTGCTAACATAAGGAGTCTCGTTATACCTTGGATTAAACCAACAATCCACGGCAAAGTGACCAATTTTGCCACAGCACCAGCAGTCAAACCTGTTATACTTCCTCTTGGGCGCCTGCTTTACCCCTGAAACATGGGATTCAGCTAGGGCTGAAGACCTGGAGGTGGAGGTAACATGATGACCACAGTCACATGACTTCTTCACCTCTTGGCTTTTCAGTGTAACAGGCTTGGCCTTAGGTGCCTGCTTCCTATTATGGCCGCTAGAGAATTGACCATAATTTCCCAAGTGGATTTCCTCATACGGTGCCTTGAAGACACTCTCACTGAAGTTACGGGGAAAGGTCCACCCATCATATCGGCTCTTCGGCTTTGCAACCGAGGGCGTGAAGTGATGCTCATATGTTGACTCAAAGTCATGTTGGTTACAGGGAAAGCTAGGCTTTCTGAACTCAACAGAGCTGAGTGGGGCCTTTCCTTTCTCATCAGCAGAGGCTTTCTTGGCAGCCTTATTCTTCCTCCTGTTCCTGTTTCTCCTAGATGAGGAGCTAGATACCCCTACATGCCCCAAGCTAGCTCCTTTGGCTTGAGCAGAGAAGGTATCAACTAATGGAAGAACAGTTTTTGGCATAGAGAAGCTCTTGACGATCTTCCTTTCTGCCGCAAGTAGTTCTTCCAACTTGTCGACTTCCTCCTGCTTAAGATCAAGGAGCATCAGAGACTCTGAATGATTTGAAGTCAGGTCCAAGTGCTCCTGTCGGAGGGAGATCAAACTGATGATCTCTTCCCTCAGGGATACACTCTCACCTTTAAGGAATTTAACTTCCTTTTTCTCAGCCTTCAGCTTCTTTCGACATTTCAGGAATGTATTGAGCAGAAGCTCATACTTATCAAGGAGCTCAGCTTCACGGGCAGAAGGGCTATCCTCAGGATCATCATCCTGAGACTCAGGATCAGAGTCAGAGTCGGAGAGAGGGGTGTGAGCTTTTACCTTCCCAGTAAATGGGGGGCATTCTCCTTCTGAGTCAGAGCGACCTATTAGCCCAATGTAGGCTTCCTCATCATCGCTGGTGTCTGACGTGTCAGATTCACTCAGCGTCTTTGGCTTCTTTGTGATGTAACTCCTCTCCTTCTTCTTGTCTTTTAAGGACATGTGCTCCTCTCCCTTTCCCTTTTCCCTCTTGCCTTGATGGCAGTCGGCCACGACGTGTCCTGGCTTGTTGCAACCAAAGCATATAATGTCAGAAGAGCGGTGTTTGTTTGGTTTGGAAACATACCTGTCAGAGGAATAGTTCCTCTTCTTATCCCTTGAGGAGGAACCGTTTCTCTTTCTCTGATTCCTCAGCTTGAGGAACTTCTTGAACTCCCTTGTGATAAGGGATAAGTCTTCCTCAAACAATTCTGAGTCGGAGGAGCTTGGCTCAGAGTCTTCCTCTTCATCCCTCTTCCACGCGCGGGAAGAAGTGGCACCCTTGCCCTTTCTGGATTGAATGGCTTTTAGGGCCACCGTCTTTTCCTTGGCCGCGGCTTTCTCTGCTTCCTCTTCAGCCTTCCTTGTGTTCAACTGAAGCTCATAGGACATGAGCTTCCCGAACAGAATCTGTGGATCAGTTTCCGCAAGTCTGCCAAACTCGCGGATGGCGTAGATCTTTGTGTCCCATTCCTTAGTGAGGGACCTAAGGAACTTATCATTGAGTTCACCGTCGGTGAACACTCTTCCATATCCTTTGAGTGCATTGACGATCTTGAGGAAGTTTTCGAAGGTAACTCCGATCTCCTCCTTTGGCCCTTGTCTGAAGGCCTCATATTTCTGATTGAGGAGGGATCTCTGATCGTCCCTTACTTCATCTGTGCCCTCCATTAGGACAATCAGACAGCTCTAGAGATCCTTGGCTGTCCTGCAATTGCTGAAGTCCTGCATCATAGAGTCGTCAACTGCGCTTACCAGGATGTTCTGAGCTTTCTTGTCGAGTCCGAACAGCACCATTTCGTACTTGTCCATTTCTGAAAGTTTCTAGGGTACTTTCTTGGTAGGATCTATGGTGGAGGCCTTAGTGGGAATGTAAGGTCCCTCCTCCAATATCATGAAGAGCCGGGGGTCGACTGCTTCCATGTAGAATCTGATTCTTTCCTTCCAGATAGGAAAGTTCAGTCTGGTGCATACTGGAATTTTGCCGGAGTGCTTGAGTCCGTCCATGGAAGATATTAGTCTTCTTCTTAACACTGGTGGCAGGATTCTACTCAAGGTGTGAACCTTTTTGATGAGTAACCTCCCTCTGATACCACTTGAAAGTCCACCTAGTGTCAACGACTTACACCTAGGGGGATAGGTGTCTTTGCAGCGTATTTGCGGAATTAAGGTTTTACCTGCACAAGAAAACAAAATAACACAGCACAAAAAGTACACAAGCAATTTATAGTGGTTCCCCGAGTTGGGTACGTCCACTTTCCCCCTTCGACCTATCTTCCAACCAGGGACGACTCGGTCACTTCACCAACAGGATTGAAATCCAATCCTTGCACTAACGGACGGAACCCTTCCACACGTAGGAGTCAACACTCCCACAACACGGGTTGCACCCAACCCTACAACTAGAGACCAATCGGTCCTTTACAAAAAAATGGAAATAGCTTGTAAGAAATACAAACAACGTATGGAGACTAAGGTGTCCCTCTTCGTTCGACGACGTGTTCTTGAAGTCAACGAAGAGTCCACAACCCTAGATCTCACTTGGAGAGAATCTCCCTGAGACCGGCAGTGGCGACGAGCGGCGGTGACGCTTTCGGTGTTGGCGGCGGCAACTGAAAACAGCAGCAAAGCACTGGATATCCAATCTTCTTAGCGAAGTCGGCACGGTCTACCAACGGTCACACGAGGATCGATCGTCTCGATCGATTCGGACGGGGAAAGATTTCCCTATCTCAAATAAAGAGACAAAAGATCTCTGGATAGACACGTGAGACGCTGTGCCAGACTAGGCTTCTATCACCGAGGATCTGGAGGAGATCGAGATTGGCTTCGGCGATCGGCTGCGGCGACGGAGGCGGAGCAAGTTCGCAAGATTAGGGCTTGTCGGCCGCTTCCTTTCGTATTCTGTATATTCGTCTTTTTACTGTACGCCAATACCAGAGTATTTATACAATAGGTCAAGAGATGACCGTTATGGGCCCCACCAAAACAAAGACCTAAGACCGGTTCAAAATACAGCTGGAAGTAACGTGGACCGGTCCAGAAATTTCGGAAAATTTGCCCAAGTCAAAATCGGCGAGAATCGTAGGTGATTCTCGACGAATCGGCGAGAATCACTTACGATTCTCGCCGAATTCTACTTAGAGAATTCTGGCTGCACAGGTTATAAAGGCCGGGGAGAATTGGTGGGAATCACCATGGATTTTCGCCGACTCGTCGAGAATGCAAAGTCATTCTCGACGAATCAGCGAGAATCACTTGGTGATTCTCGACGATTCTGCCTTAGATGAGTTTTCTGACTGCGTCGAGATAGCCGGCCCAACCCGGCGAGAATCATCTAGTGATTCTCGACGACTCGTCGAGAATCATCTAGTGATTCTCGACGACTCGTCGAGAATCACTAGTGATTCTCGACGAATCGGCGAGAATCACTTAGTGATTCTCGACGATTTACACTTAGACGATTTTCGTCTTTCAACCCGTGAGATGGTCTTTGGCCCATCCTTGCTCCTTGTCTGCTCTTGCTTTATCATAGCCCTGTACTTGAAATTGAGCACACCCCAATAGAGAGAGTACACGTAGGCCAACACACTAATCTGCTCAACGAGGGATTACGTTGCACAGACCCGTGTATATTGACCCACTGCACCCTGACATTGGTGTGTACTTAACATGGAGTAACTGCAAGCACAACAAGAAATGTTTCATCAAATACATTATCTATTTACCTTAGCTTGTACAGGGGCTTCTTCAAATCAGGTACATTGTGGATACAATACCCAACAATAGTTCCTAGTGCCCTTTGAGAGCCCTTCACGGGGAATACCGGGGGCAGTACTGGGCTAATATAAACTGTAGAATTAATAATCTAAAGAGCAACTAGTATAATTAGGGTTGCACACACATACACCCCGATAGCTAGGAAGGTAGAATAATTGGTTTAGTTGCCATTTAGACGGTAGCTCTGAAGGTAGATGCACGGACGGGACAGTCCGGGGAGCCGAGGGCTCGAGGGTTGGAGTACAGAATAAAGGTGGTGGGTCTTCGATATCTGATTATCATTCACACCGGCATCGGTACGTTGACTCTGCGGTGTGGGACACTTAGCCAAAGAAAGTCTGGTGGGTATAGCTAGCAGTAGTACGCGAATACCCTAGGTTGTGTTCTTCTAGGGGCGTATGGAAGGGCTAGGCCCGGTAGTGTGGATACCCACCTAGGAGTGGGGGGCCCGACCCACTGTCTCCGTTTGCCACTTCGGAGGTTCCTGGGAGTGAAGCTAGCTGGCCGAACAGGGGGAACTAAATGTCTGTGTGCATAGAGTCGTGTGTGTGTGTTGCACTTGCATGAATCATGCCATAGCATATCACTACACTCATATTTGCATACAACCGACACCCCAACGTATAAATTGGTATGGGACTTTTTATATGATGGGAGCCTTGCAGAAGACCCCTTAACTTATAAGTTTGTATGGGCATTCATATAAGTTAAGGTTACTTACTTATTTACTTGCTTGTTTACTTACTGTTCTCTAGCTGCCTTTTTATACAATTGCTACTTACTACTTCTCTTCTTTACCACTTACTACCATAGGATTGCTAGTTGTACTTTGTTCTAGATAGTTGTTAGAATAACTCCCCTGTCACCTGCTTGATTATTCTCCACCTTTGTAGCTTCCCTTTCCTCCTCTCCGCTCAGTGCTTAGGAGCCGTAGGGGGAGGGGTAGGGGATTATAGGGCTTAGTCTTTATGACTAATGGTTTTCGAACCACAACATTACAGGAGCTCTGGATGGGAGACAAGGACCAGCAGTCCAGGGACCGGCACCAGCGGAGTACGGTGCGCATGGAGGTGGGTCAGTCTAGCACCGGTGCACCTGCGACCAGCTCCGTGAGTGATTAGTACCTTTTTAGTTCTGCGATGAGTGACTTGTAGTGAGGACTCTGATGTACCGGGCTCGAGCCCGTTTATCTATTTTTCATCTGAACCGTATCTTGCAGTACTTCTATTATCTATTTCCTGTTACTATCTACTAATGGACTGGATGTGATTTCACTTTTATTTACATGCTTCTGTGGACTTGTTTACATTTATGTATAATTACTTCTCTCTCTCGTGATCGAAAAGGGCCGACAGAATTGGCATTTTGTAGTGGCGGCCTTCCCGTGAGTCGGTGCCACCGCAAAGCGGCAGTTCTGGGCTAAGACCCCGGTGTCGAAAAAGAAAAAAAAGGGGGTCTTACAAGTGGTATTAGAGGCAGACCTCGATCGGAAGAGAAGTAGTCCACAAAATCTTGGGTCACCCCCGTGCGAGCTTAGTTTGCGGACAAACTAGCAGCGGAAGCAGTGGTGTGCCCATAAGGGAAATCACACGTGAAAGTCCATCCCAACCCTTCTTAAAATTCCATTCATTTCCTCTCTAACAAATGGAAATTTTACTTGTAGCCTGCGACGAACGCTACATCACAGCAGGGGACACCCCAGGCTCCGAATGTGTTCCCGCCTCCGCCGGCTCCAGCTCCGTTCCAGCAGACGGAGATGGGGCAAACACTGACGGCCATTCTGGAGGCCTTCAGAGCTCAGCAAGCCCCGGCTCCACAGCCAAACCCCGGGGCCAATTGGATGACTGTCTTTCGGGGACTTTCCCCTCCAGCTTACCAGGGGACGGAGTCTGCAGTATGTACGGAGGAATGGTTGGACACCATTTACGAGATGTTGGCAGGGATTCGATGCCCCACTGAGGAGGCAGTTGCTTTGGTGGTCTCCTGCTTAGAGTCACACGGAAAGAGGTGGTGGAAGTCTCAGCTTGACACCACCTTTGCGGGGATGGATTGCGCTAATATTACTTGGGAGGAGTTCAGAGCAGCGCTCCTGGGACATTTTGTACCTCAGTCGGCGAGGGATGACCTGGAGGATAGGTTCCTGTGATTTAGGTAGGGGAACAGGACTGTGGTGGAGTACTACCAGGAGTTCACTCACCTGGCCCGTTATGCGGACGCTTATCAGTTAGACGATGTTGGCTATGCCCGGAGGTTTTATAAGGGGCTGCAAGACGACATGAGACAGGCCCTCCTTTTCATCTCAGAGGGGAGTCTGGCCAGGATTCTGGAGATGGCTAAGAAGAGAGAGGTGGATCAGCTTACAGTGAAGAGCCGGAAGAGACCGGCTGATGATACAGTGATTGGAGGTCGTAGAGACCGTCCTCGGGGCCAGGTTATTGGGGAGAGAAGGAACGGGGATCAGCCTCGTCAGGAGTTTGGGCAGGAGCAGAGGAGTTAGGGGGTACTGGCTCCCCAGCTTATACAGATGCTGGAAATGCCAAGGACAGCTGAGCAGCCACCGGTATGCTATCAGTGCAACCAGCCGGGGCATATCAAGAGGAACTTCCCTATGAGGCGAGCACCCCCACCAGCACATCAGGGCGCTCCACCTCCCCAGCAGTTTGGCGGACGAGGACAGGACCGAGGACGAGGATTTCAGGATCGAGGCCGCAGGCCAAAGAGGGAGCAGGTGTATGCTCTAGACCTGACACAGCCCCGAAACCCGGAGCAGGTAATCGCAGGTATGGCAGTACTTTAAATTTTCTTCATATAAACTAGTATTCTAGACATAACCTAGTTAGAAATTAAGAGAAGACAACTACAAAAAAAACTAAGACACTTAATTACCCTAGGAATAGTCTTCGTTAGCGGCAAGCCCGCTCACACCCTCTTCGACACTGGTGCTTCGCACTTGTTCGTGTCGGAGGATTTCGTGAAAGGACTGGAAGGTGTGGAGCCATTCACCAGGAAGATGATGAGGGTGTGCCTACCCGATGGATCAAAGATAATGACCTCTGCTCATTGCAATATGGAAGCGAGGATCGGCGGGAAGGCATTTGAGGCACCAGCGACGATTCTGAAGATGCCAGATTACGATCTGATCCTGGGCATGACTTGGCTGTGCTGGAACCATGCCTAGATCTACTGCGTGGCGAAGAGGATCACTGTGAGGCACGGTGACTCCTTCATTGTCCTCGAAGGTATTATACCAGCACCTCGTACCTTATTATCGTCTGTGCAGGCCGTTAAGGCCCACCTGTAGGGGGGAGAAGTTTATCAGGTCTTTTTTGAGGCAGTCGTGGCCAAGGACTCCATTTCAGATATTCCAGTAGTGCGGGACTTCGCCGACGTGTTTCCGGAGAAGCTACCAGGGCTACCCCCGCATCGAGAGAAGGACTTTCAGATTCAGCTCATACCGGTGGCTAAGCCGGTATCCAGAGCTCCCTATCGAATGGCCCCAAAGGAGTTGGTGGAATTCTGAAGCCAGCTTCAGGAGCTAGTAGAGGCCGGGTTCGTTCAGCCTAGCTCTTCACCATGGGGAGCTCCGGTGCTGTTCGTTAACAAGAAGAACGGGACCCTTCGACTGTGCATAGATTACCGGGCCCTGAACAGGTTGACGGTCCGGAATACTTATCCCTTACCAAGGATAGACGGGCTATTTGACAAGCTGGAGGGAGCCCATTGGTTCTCAAAGCTGGATCTGAGGTCAGGGTACTACCAGCTTCGCATTCGGAAGGAGGACATCCCGAAGACGGCCTTCAGCAGCAGATATAGGTTGTACGAGTTTACCGTGATGCCGTTCAGTCTCACGAATGCACCCTCCGCATTCATGGCCTTGATGAATCAGGTGTTCGAGGAGTATCTGGACGTCTTCGTCATCGTATTCATCGACGACATCCTTATCTATTCAAGTACGGAGGAGGAGCACGCGAGACATCTGGCCTTGACCTTGGGGAAGCTGCGGGAGCATGAGATGTATGCCAAGTACAGCAATTGCCAGTTCTGGCTAAAGGAGGTGGCCTTTCTGGGCCATGACATCAGTGGAGCAGGTCTGGTAGTGGATCCGACGAAGGTCCAGGCAGTACGGGATTGGCCACCACTAAAGTCGGCCTCGGATGTTCGAAGTTTCTTGGGACTTGCCGGTTACTAGCGGAAGTTCGTAAAGGGGTTCTCTCAGATTGCCCTCCCTCTTACGTCTCTGACGAAGAAGGAGTCCCCTTTTATCTGGACGCCTCGATGTGAATCTGCCTTCCAGGAGCTGAAGGATCGTCTCACCTCGGCCCCCATCTTTGCTCTTCCATCAGGGAAGGAGGGATTCCAGGTGTATACAGATGCTTCCTATCAGGGGATGGGTGCCGTTCTGATGCAGAACGGGCACGTAATAGCCTATGCCTCCCGTCAGTTGAAGCAGCACAAGCAGAACTACCCCGTGCACGATTTGGAGATGGGGGCAGTTATTTTTGCTCTTAAGATCTGGCGACACTATCTCTACGGAGTACATTTCGATATCTTCTCCGACCACAAGAATCTGGAGTACGTCGACACCCAGAAGGAGTTAAACATCAGGCAGAGATGCTGGGTGGAATTTCTATCGGACTACCAGTATACCATGCACTACCATCCGGGGAAGGCGAACGTGGTCGTGGATGATCTGAGCCGGAGAGCGAGTACGACGGGAGTAGGCCCGCAGATGATGGCCTTGGAGTTGGTTAGATCATTCGAGGAGATGCAGATTTCACTAGTGTTTGAGGATGACCCGGAGCTATTCATGGAGTACCTGGGGTCGATGGTTACTACTGATGATATTCGAGACCGCATCAGAGATGGGCAGATACTGGATGAGAGAGCTGAGTCGATATTCCGAGCCTTGGAGGAAGGCACGACAGGAGATAACTCTTTGAGGGATGGTCTCCTGTGTTTCCGAGTTAAAGTCGACATACCAGCAGGGGGACGGATCCGGGAGGACATTTTGACGGAAGCTCACTACAACCGGTATTCGGTACACCCGGGGATCACCAAGATGGTAAAGGATTTGAAGAGGATGATGTACTGGCCGGGTATGAAGAAAGATATTACGTACTTTGTGACGCATTGCGAGGCCTGCCAGCTCGTGAAGGCGGAGTGTAGGAACCCGGCAGGCTTGCTACAGCCGCTTCCGGTGCCGGAGTGGAAATTTGAGGATATAGCCATGGACTTCATACATGGGCTACCTCGATCCCGTGCGGGGAATGACTCAATCTGGGTGATAGTGGACAGACTAACAAAGGTGGCCAGATTCATTCCAGTGGCGAAGGACGCACCGGTTAGTGTACTAGTACGGAGGTTCATTAAGCAGTTTGTGCATTATCATGGGGTGCCCAAGACTATCATTTCAGATCGGGATGGGCGGTTTACATCCAGGGAATGGAGGTCAGTCCAGGCCCATCTGGGTTCTCGGTTGACATTCGGCACAGCTTTTCACCCTCAGACCGACGGGCAGACAGAGCGCACCAACCGTACACTGGAAGATCTGTTGCGACTGTGTATTTTGGACCATGGCGAGCCTTGGGAGAGGTTGCTGCCACTGGTCGAGTTTTCATACAACAACTCCCATCAGTCCAGCATAGGCATGGCTCCATATGAGGCGTTGTACGGAAGAAGGTGCAGGACCCCACTATCATGGGTTCAGGATGAGGATCCGCAGGCACTAGGCTCGGAGTTTGTGGGAGATACAGATGCTCAGATTAGATTGATCTGGGACAGGATGTTGGAAGCCTAGAGCAGACAGGCCAAATACTACGATGCGAGGCACCGTCAAGTGGAGTTCTAGGTGGGAGACCAGGTTTTCTTGAAGATACGGCCGATGCACGGAGTCTCGCGGGTTCGCAGGCGGAAGAAGCTCAGCCCGAGATATATGGGGCCTTATAGGATCCTGGAGCGGATCTGCCTCTTAGCCTATAGACTAGAGCTACCACCGGAGTTAGCGGGATTGCATGACGTCTTCCACGTCTCCTCACTTCGGAGGGCTCTGCTACGCCCTGAGCAGCTGATTTCCTCGGCAGATGGCCCAGTGGCCTCAGATCGGTCAGTCAACTTGGAGCCTATCAGGATTAACGATACAGCAGTGCGGGTCTTGCGACGGAAGAAGGTTCCGTTAGTCAAGGTTCTGTAGAACAATCATGGGTAGGAGGAGCATATATGGGAGCCACAGGACTTGATGCGGCAAAAATACCCGGAACTTTTTCGTCAGGTATACCTCACAACCCCTCTGGACAATCAATTTGCTTTCCTGCTTTAAACCAATAAGACTGAAATTTCAAGAATAGGGGCTAATCTTTTGTTTATTGGGGTGTATATACCTAATTAATTGGGCGAATTAATCTTAGATTTTAAACTGCACAAAGCAAACATAATGTAGAGATGTAATCTTTCAATTCTCATGGGATGTTACATGTAACATCCCATTTCCGGCTAGACCCCTAGGAGTCAGATTTGTCGTGACGGAACCCTAGGAAGCCCAAAAATTGGAAATAAAGCGACCAGTATTGCGGGTCACGGGTTGGTCACGCCCGTGACCGGCCCGTCACGCCCGTGACCGGGGCGTGTCTACTTCGACGATCGTCGATCTCCACGAGACGATCGTCGAACGCGCTGTCTGGGCATGTCACGCCCGTGACCAAGATGTCACGCCCGTGACTATGGGCGTGACCCCATCGACGATCGTCGATCGCCGTAAGACGATCGTCGATCTTGCGGCCCGAGCCTGTCACGCCCGTGACCTGGGTGTCACGCCCGTGACCTAGGGCGTGACCAGCCTTCGACGATCGTCGATCTCAATTCGATGATCGCCGACCAAAATCTGCCATTCGAGCATGTCACGCCCGTGACCCTGGGCGTGACCAGCCTTCGACGATCGTCGATCTCAATTCGACGATCGTCGACCAAATTCTGTCGTTCGGACCTGTCATGCCCATGACATAGGTGTCACGCCCGTGACCACCGATCGACGATCGTCGAACTCAGTTCGACGATCGTCGAACCCAGACGACTAGCCGGGCCTGTCACGCCCGTGACCTATGTGTCACGCCCGTGACATTGACCGAAACGACGGTTCAGGGCCGAAATAATTCTAACGCGCGTGGGAATAAATGCTGGCTTGGGAAATTACACCAGGAGTAATTTCAGGCCGTTTTCCTTCTATAAATATTTAATAAATGAGGAAAGGGTGGTCCAATAGGAAATCGCCAGCTGGACACCTGTTCAGTTTCCGCCGTTTCTTATCCCTGCATCGTAACCGAAGCATTAAGGGGAGGAAACTTCATGGCCATAATGGCTTAACCATTCATCTTCCCACTTCCTGAGTTATAAAAGCCCACTTAGGGAAAGAGGAGAGGGTTACACGCTCAAGCAAACGAAGCAGATCCTTGTTCTTGCTGTAAAGAGGAGTTCAGCAACGCCACCACCGCGCCATGGCACCTCGTCGCTCTTCTCGCCTCCAAACCGCGAACAAGGTCCTCCTCTACTCCTTCTCTTTCATGGGTAGATCTTAGGATTCTTAGAAAGGAGATTCGCGCTCAACGGAGCCGGATCCATCTCTCGTTTTCATGGAAAAACCATGAAAAAGATATTTCGAGTTCGCCGGAAACCGCCACCTCCGGCGGCTAAACCACCGCCGACCGCTAGCCATCGCCTCAACGGAGGTGGTGGTGGTGGTGGCTGGCCAGGGAAGTGACCGGACGGCCGGCAACGGATCACGGAATGCTTACAGGAAAAAATGATTTTTCCTGTGTCTGTTCGGGTTCATGAAGAAGATGAACAGTAAATCGTTTTATATTTATAAATTATGTAAATAATTTTATAAGGAAAAATATACTCGGTTTAGTATATTTTAAGGCTGCAAAATGAGGCACTTAGAGGCCGAATTAGGAAAAATGACCAGACACAAAAGTTGTAGCCCTCGGGGTCTACTTTAATTTAAAATTTATTTTATTCAATTTGGGTGAGTGGTTTGAACACAGCACTCATTTTGGTGGGATCAAGACCTAGGTTAACCAGAAATTAAAATGGTTGCCCACGGTTCATAACATGTCCAAATGACTTGAAATTTGGACTGGAGGTCTATAATATGTATATCGAGAGGCTGTCCAAAAATGATAATTTTTGGAGAACTTTTGCCTAAAGTTTTTGTAAAAATTTAATAAACAATATAAAATTAATTAGGAGATGAAATTAAGCCCAAACTCCCCCAAATTTTGGGTGGTGGTCCCTGGCATCAATATTAAGATCTGTAGAAAATTTCTACTCGATTGGTCGAGTTTTGAATAGGGAAGTATCAAGTCCTAGATAGGTCTTGGTGAGGGGTACTTTGGGGAAAAGTACGATTGGAGATGGGGTGGACAAATCTCCTCAAAAGAGGCTGAAGTTGTTGGCCACTGATTTGTTGAGTCTATGTCTACCCTCTTGGGTAACATGGTGTGGCTTAGGGTGGATTTTACCCTAAGAGATTGGCTCAACTCCAACGGGTGGGAGTTTGAGGTTTGTGAAGGACATAGGAGCAAAAGCTCTTGTATGCCCTTGAAATTTGGAGGAGAGGGGGAGGATATTATGAAAACCCTCTGGTTGAAATAGTGAAGGAATTGGAGGTAGTTAGGTACCTCAAAAGTCGAGATGTCAGATTAGGATAGAAATGTAATTTAGTTATTTTAAGCACTAAAGCTAATCCAAAAATTATGAAACTCGGGAGGAGGGAGTTTTAGGATGTTTTAGACTCATGATAATTTTTCTGGAATTTTATGATTAATATATATTATACTTCATGTGTTAAAGGATTATTAGCCCAATTTGTTGTTTCAATTAATTTGAGGCTTTACATTAATTATAATCAGTTAAAATTCTGGATTTAGATCTTGCCTTGTAGAACATTGATCCCTGAATTTTTATAGAATTATATGTTGAGTAAATCTAGTACTTTATTCACAAATGATAGAAAGGGCTTTTATGTTTAAAAAAATTGTTATGGATAAAATGCTTGCTGGAAAATTATGAAACTTAGCCAGTGCAAATTTTAGGCCTTAATCATCATGTCATAATTTATTTAGAATTTTTGGAAGAACATTTTCTGTACTTGATTCATAAACTATAGAAATTAGAGATTATTTCCAAATAGTTTTTCAGGTTATTTTGATGATAGAAAATTATGATACTTAGGATTTAGCCTTCTGAGATAGCCTACTAATTATCATAAATTTGTTGGACACCTTGCATGAATAATTAGGATAGTTCATGTTCAAACCGGTGGCCCTTGGGATTTTCGAGGAATTTAATTAAATGCCAAATAAATTAGGAAAATTTCCATTTTCTGGATTTAGGTTATTTATATCAAGATAAGTCTCCAGTAAATAGTTTAGGGCATTTGGATGAGTAATCGATCCTTGCATAACCGGTTCGACATGTAGCCTAGGTCGGTCTGCATTTAGTAAATTGTGAAATGTAATAGAACATGATCTGATGAAGATATAAAGAGTAGTGAGTAGTGGTGATAGTTAGAATTAAGAGGTGCTCGGGTTTGGCGAAAGATCGCTTTTCCCGAGGAGTGGAAGGTTTAAAAATCACCCTAGGATAGTCTATCGTAATATGAGAAGGGAATCGGGCTAAGGGAAAACAACCAATAATAATAAGTGCCTTGCGAAAGGGAACTTCGGGCCGTAATGCACCGTCTTGGTTCCTAGTGCCCCTTGAGAGCCCTTCACGGGGTATACCGGGGGCAGTCCTGGGCTAACGTAAACTGTAATAACAAATCGACAAGAGTAACTTAGTAACTAGGGCTGCACTCTTCACAACACTGTTGGCACGGGAAGGTTGATTTGGAAACGGACGGATGGTCCGGGGAGCTTCGGCTCGGTTGATTTGGAAACGGACGGATGGTCCGGGGAGCTTCGGCTCGGTTGGTTTGGAGACGGACGTTTTGGTCCGGGGAGCTTCGGCTCGGTTTTGTGTGCTTACGATTTAACTTGCATGTGCATAAAATAGGAAAAGTTAAGGTGGTGGGTCTTTCGATAGCGGGGAGTTCGATTGCACCGACACCGATATCGTTGACTCGGCAGGGTGATTAGCACTCCGCCAACAGAAGTCTGGTGCGCCAGCCGGCAAGAGTACGCAGGCGTCCGCTTTGTGCACCAAGCGTTGAGGCGTACGATAGGTCAGACCAGTGTGCTTTACTAGTTTTGGAGGTGGGCGAGGCCCAACCCACCGCTTCCGTTTGCCACTACGGAGGTATCCTGGGAGGTAACGGCTCCGAAAGGGGGAACTAAAGGTCTGTGTGCACAGAGTCGGGTGTGTGAGTTGCACTGCATGACATAACATACCCACCATATAGTTGCATATCATAATCATTCATAACAACCTTGACACCTAAAGTATAAGTGGAATGGGACGCTTATACATTAGGACCTGCAAAATGACCCCTTGGTCTATAAGCTTGTGTGGGCAAGTTTATAAATCAAAGGTTAATTTCAATATATATACAACCACTGCTGTTTGATAACCGACACCCCAAGGTATAAGTGGTATGGGACACTTATACGATGGGAGCCTTGCAAAAGATCCCTTTGCTTATGTGTTCTCGCATAAGTGAAGGTTTAAATTCATTTAATCGCTTTTCTTACTGCTAGACCTATTACAACAATTTATTAACTGCTCACCTAACACAACTTGCTAGATTAGTTTCCGCTGCCATCAGTTTTCATGTTAATCTCCACCTTCATGTCCTTCCCTTTCTTCCTCTCCGCTCGGTACCTAGGAGCCATGGGAGGGAAGGGGTAGGGGATGATAGGGCTTAGTCTTTATGACTAACGGTTTTCGAACCGCATCATTTAGGGGATCGTGGAGCCCAGCATGGAGGAGCAGCCCCAGAGATCGGTGCGCCTAGAGATGGGGCAGTCTAGCTCCGGAGTTCACACCGCCGGGACCGTGAGTCTCGATCCTTGAGTAGTTTCTAGTGTTTGCTTCCGCATGAGTGATATTGTAGTGAGGATATTTTGTACCGGGCATAAGCCCGTAATTACATTACTCTGATGTTTCTGTGGACACTCCCTTCGTGGAGCTCTCTTATTTATATATGTGATTTTATTATTGTGGACTGTTTGCTATTACTTCAATAATTGTGCTACTTCTGTGATCGAAATTGGCCGGCAGAATCGGCGCCTTGTGGTGATGACCCTTCGGGACGTGAAGGAGTCACCGCAAAGCGGCGGTTCTGGGCCTAAGACCCCGGTGGTTGAAAAAGAAGAAAAAAAAGGGGGTCTTACAAGTGGTATCAGAGCGAAACATCGATCAGAAGGAAATAGCAGTCCACTAACCCTGGGTCACCCCCGCTCGAGTTTAGTTTGGGGACAAACTAAGCAGCGGAAGCAGTGGTGTGCCCATATGGGGATCACATATAGATTGTCCACCTTTAGGTAATATTTGAACGTTTTTCTCAGCATGTGTTTTTGTTGCGGGTTTAGGGTTGACGATAGAAATCCCCGTAGGCTCGACCTCAATTTCGGGGACGAAATTTTTGTTTTGTTTATTGGGATTTGTAACATCCCATTTCCGGCTAGACCCCTAGGAGTCAGATTTGTCGTGACGGAACCCTAGGAAGCCCAAAAATTGGAAATAAAGCGACCAGTATTGCGGGTCACGGGTTGGTCACGCCCGTGACCGGCCCGTCACGCCCGTGACCGGGGCGTGTCTACTTCGACGATCGTCGATCTCCACGAGACGATCGTCGAACGCGCTGTCTGGGCATGTCACGCCCGTGACCAAGATGTCACGCCCGTGACTATGGGCGTGACCCCATCGACGATCGTCGATCGCCGTAAGACGATCGTCGATCTTGCGGCCCGAGCCTGTCACGCCCGTGACCTGGGTGTCACGCCCGTGACCTAGGGCGTGACCAGCCTTCGACGATCGTCGATCTCAATTCGATGATCGCCGACCAAAATCTGCCATTCGAGCATGTCACGCCCGTGACCCTGGGCGTGACCAGCCTTCGACGATCGTCGATCTCAATTCGACGATCGTCGACCAAATTCTGTCGTTCGGACCTGTCATGCCCGTGACATAGGTGTCACGCCCGTGACCACCGATCGACGATCGTCGAACTCAGTTCGACGATCGTCGAACCCAGATGACTAGCCGGGCCTGTCACGCCCGTGACCTATGTGTCACGCCCGTGACATTGACCGAAACGACGGTTCAGGGCCGAAATAATTCTAACGCGCGTGGGAATAAATGCTGGCTTGGGAAATTACACCAGGAGTAATTTCAGGCCGTTTTCCTTCTATAAATATTTAATAAATGAGGAAAGGGTGGTCCAATAGGAAATCGCCAGCTGGACACCTGTTCAGTTTCTGCCGTTTCTTATCCCTGCATCGTAACCGAAGCATTAAGGGGAGGAAACTTCATGGCCATAATGGCTTAACCATTCATCTTCCCACTTCCTGAGTTATAAAAGCCCACTTAGGGAAAGAGGAGAGGGTTACACGCTCAAGCAAACGAAGCAGATCCTTGTTCTTGCTGTAAAGAGGAGTTCAGCAACGCCACCACCGCGCCATGGCACCTCGTCGCTCTTCTCGCCTCCACACCGCGAACAAGGTCCTCCTCTACTCCTTCTCTTTCATGGGTAGATCTTAGGATTCTTAGAAAGGAGATTCGCGCTCAACGGAGCCGGATCCATCTCTCGTTTTCATGGAAAAACCATGAAAAAGATATTTCGAGTTCGCCGGAAACCGCCACCTCCGGCGGCTAAACCACCGCCGACCGCTAGCCATCGCCTCAACGGAGGTGGTGGTGGTGGTGGCTGGCCAGGGAAGTGACCGGACGGCCGGCAACGGATCACGGAATGCTTACAGGAAAAATGATTTTTCCTGTGTCTGTTCGGGTTCATGAAGAAGATGAACAGTAAATCGTTTTATATTTATAAATTATGTAAATAATTTTATAAGGAAAAATATACTCGGTTTAGTATATTTTAAGGCTGCAAAATGAGGCACTTAGAGGCCGAATTAGGAAAAATGACCAGATACAAAAGTTGTAGCCCTCGGGGTCTACTTTAATTTAAAATTGATTTTATTCAATTTGGGTGAGTGGTTTGAACACAGCACTCATTTTGGTGGGATCAAGACCTAGGTTAACCAGAAATTAAAATGGTTGCCCACGGTTCATAACATGTCCAAATGACTTGAAATTTGGACTGGAGGTCTATAATATGTATATCGAGAGGCTGTTTAAAAATGAGAATTTTTGGAGAACTTTTGCCTAAAGTTTTTGTAAAAATTTAATAAACAATATAAAATTAATTAGGAGATGAAATTAAGCCCAAACTCCCCCAAATTTTGGGTGGTGGTCCCTGGCATCAATATTAAGATCTGTTGAAAATTTCTACTCGATTGGTCGAGTTTTGAATAGGGAAGTATCAAGTCCTAGATAGGTCTTGGTGAGGGGTACTTTGGGGAAAAGTACGATTGGAGATGGGGTGGACAAATCTCCTCAAAAGAGGCTGAAGTTGTTGGCCACTGATTTGTTGAGTCTATGTCTACCCTCTTGGGTAACATGGTGTGGCTTAGGGTGGATTTTACCCTAAGAGATTGGCTCAACTCCAACGGGTGGGAGTTTGAGGTTTGTGAAGGACATAGGAGCAAAAGCTCTTGTATGCCCTTGAAATTTGGAGGAGAGGGGGAGGATATTATGAAAACCCTCTGGTTGAAATAGTGAAGGAATTGGAGGTAGTTAGGTACCTCAAAAGTCGAGATGTCGGATTAGGATAGAAATGTAATTTAGTTATTTTAAGCACTAAAGCTAATCCAAAAATTATGAAACTCGGGAGGAGGGAGTTTTAGGATGTTATAGACTCATGGTAATTTTTCTGGAATTTTATGATTAATATATATTATACTTCATGTGTTAAAGGATTATTAGCCCAATTTGTTGTTTCAATTAATTTGAGGCTTTACATTAATTATAATCAGTTAAAATTCTGGATTTAGATCTTGCCTTGTAGAACATTGATCCCTGAATTTTTATAGAATTATATGTTGAGTAAGTCTAGTACTTTATTCACAAATGATAGAAAGGGCTTTTATGTTTAAAAAAATTGTTATGGATAAAATGCTTGCTGGAAAATTATGAAACTTAGCCAGTGCAAATTTTAGGCCTTAATCATCATGTCATAATTTATTTAGAATTTTTGGAAGAACATTTTCTGTACTTGATTCATAAACTATAGAAATTAGAGATTATTTCCAAATAGTTTTTCAGGTTATTTTGATGATAGAAAATTATGATACTTAGGATTTAGCCTTCTGAGATAGCCTACTAATTATCATAAATTTGCTGGACACCTTGCATGAATAATTAGGATAGTTCATGTTCAAACCGGTGGCCCTTGGGATTTTCGAGGAATTTAATTAAATGCCAAATAAATTAGGAAAATTTCCATTTTCTGGATTTAGGTTATTTATATCAAGATAAGTCTCTAGTAAATAGTTTAGGGCATTTGGATGAGTAATCGATCCTTGCATAACCGGTTCGACATGTAGCCTAGGTCGGTCTGCATTTAGTAAATTGTGAAATGTAATAGAACATGATCTGATGAAGATATAAAGAGTAGTGAGTAGTGGTGATAGTTAGAGTTAAGAGGTGCTCGGGTTTGGCGAAAGATCGCTTTTCCCGAGGAGTGGAAGGTTTAAAAATCACCCTAGGATAGTCTATCGTAATATGAGAAGGGAATCGGGCTAAGGGAAAACAACCAATAACAATAAGTGCCTTGCGAAAGGGAACTTCGGGCCGTAATGCACCGTCTTGGTTCCTAGTGCCCCTTGAGAGCCCTTCACGGGGTATACCGGGGGCAGTCCTGGGCTAACGTAAACTGTAATAACAAATCGACAAGAGTAACTTAGTAACTAGGGCTGCACTCTTCACAACACTGTTGGCACAGGAAGGTTGATTTGGAAACGGACGGATGGTCCGGGGAGCTTCGGCTCGGTTGATTTGGAAACGGACGGATGGTCCGGGGAGCTTCGGCTCGGTTGGTTTGGAGACGGACGTTTTGGTCCGGGGAGCTTTGGCTCGGTTTTGTGTGCTTACGATTTAACTTGCATGTGCATAAAATAGGAAAAGTTAAGGTGGTGGGTCTTTCGATAGCGGGGAGTTCGATTGCACCGACACCGATATCGTTGACTCAGCGGGGTGATTAGCACTCCGCCAACAGAAGTCCGGTGCGCCAGCCGGCAAGAGTACGCAGGCGTCCGCTTTGTGCACCAAGCGTTGAGGCGTACGATAGGTCAGACCAGTGTGCTTTACTGGTTTTGGAGGTGGGCGAGGCCCAACCCACCGCTTCCGTTTGCCACTACGGAGGTATCCTGGGAGGTAACGGCTCCGAAAGGGGGAACTAAAGGTCTGTGTGCACAGAGTCGGGTGTGTGAGTTGCACTGCATGACATAACATACCCACCATATAGTTGCATATCATAATCATTCATAACAACCTTGACACCTAAAGTATAAGTGGAATGGGACGCTTATACATTAGGACCTGCAAAACGACCCCTTGGTCTATAAGCTTGTGTGGGCAAGTTTATAAATCAAAGGTTATTTTCAATATATAATAACCCCTGCTGTTTGATAACCGACACCCCAAGGTATAAGTGGTATGGGACACTTATACGATGGGAGCCTTGCAAAAGATCCCTTTGCTTATGTGTTCTCGCATAAGTGAAGGTTTAAATTCATTTAATTGCTTTTCTTACTGCTAGACCTATTACAACAACTTATTAACTGCTCACCTAACACAACTTGCTAGATTAGTTTCCGCTGCCATCTGTTTTCATGTTAACCTGCACCTTCATGTCCTTCCCTTTCTTCCTCTCCGCTCGGTACCTAGGAGCCATGGGAGGGAAGGGGTAGGGGATGATAGGGCTTAGTCTTTATGACTAACGGTTTTCGAACCGCATCATTTAGGGGATCGTGGAGCCCAGCATGGAGGAGCAGCCCCAGAGATCGGTGCGCCTAGAGATGGGGCAGTCTAGCTCCGGAGTTCACACCGCCGGGACCGTGAGTCTCGATCCTTGAGTAGTTTCTAGTGTTTGCTTCCGCATGAGTGATATTGTAGAGAGGATATTTTGTACCGGGCATAAGCCCGTAATTATATTACTCTGATGTTTCTGTGGACACTCCCTTCGTGGAGCTCTCTTATTTATATATGTGATTTTATTATTGTGGACTGTTTGCTATTACTTCAATAATTGTGCTACTTCTGTGATCGAAATTGGCCGGCAGAATCGCCGCCTTGTGGTGATGACCCTTCGGGACGTGAAGGAGTCAGCCACCCGGGCCTGTCACGCCCGTGACCTATGTGTCACGCCCGTGACCAAGGCCGAAACGTCAGCCAGACTGGAAATTTCGGTAACCGACGTCATAATCAATTCTGATTATGGGAATGTACAGCAGGAATATTTATGGGTCGTTTCCATCTCTAATTATTTAATAAAAAGAGAGAGTGAGGTCCAATAGAAAATCGCCACTTGGATCAGGCATTTCATCTTCCACCTTTTCCTCTTCCCTACATCATAACCGAAACGTTATTAAGAGAAACATTCATGGCCATGAATGTTTCATCCTTTCCCCTCCCCCACTTGGAAATCTATAACAGCCTCCTTAAAGCAAGAGGAGAAGGTTACACACTCGATCAAATGGATTCAGATTCCTCCCCTTGCTGTTGAAGAAGTTCCGGTGACGCCGCCACCGCGCAAATGGCTTCCCGACGGTCTGCACGCCTCCAACCCGCGAACAAGGTCCTCCCCTCCCTCTTCTTCTGTGGATAGATCTTAGAAATCATTAGGAAAGATATCGGGCTCAAAAGAGCTAGATCGGGTGAGCGTTTCCATGGTTTTTTCGAAATTTCATGGTGGCGGGTTCGCCGGAAACCGCCTCTCCGGCGGCCGTGCCGCCGCTTGACGGTAGCCCTCACCTCAACAGAGGAGGTGGTGGTGTTGGCCGGCCAGGGAGATGGCTGGGTGGCCAGGAAATTGCTTTAGAAAAGCTACAGGTTTTATGCTTTTGTTTTTAGGTTGCTGGTTCGGGCTAAAGAAGAAGGTGAACAGTAGCATTTTATTATATTATATATTGTATAATTAGGAATTAATTCCCTTTACTGTGCACTAGGTTTAAACTGAAAATTATTGCCTTCTGGGGCCCTGGTTAGACCAAAACACACTTTTTGGTGAGGTCTATCCATAGGGCTGTCTTGACCTTAGAAAAATTCCCCACTCCAATCTAGTCATCAAAATGACTTGAAATTTCGGGTGTGGCCTAATCTTACCTATATCTAGGTTCTATCCAAAAATTAGGATTTTTGGAAAATGTTTTTCTATAGTTTTTAGAAAAATTCAATAATCCTAGCATAATTAAATAAGACGGCTAAATGACTTCCAAACCCTCCCAAATTTTGGTCAGTGGTCCCTGGGTTTATTATAAGGTTCTGGTAAAAATTTCATCTCATTTGGAGATGTTTTGATTAAGTTTTTATCCAACCCTAGGTTGGTCCTTATAGGATAATTTAGGATCAAACACCCCCTTGGTATTTGGGTGGTCATATCACCTCAACAGAGGCTGATATTTTGTCCAAAGGCTGTTTAGGGCATGACACACCCTCCAAGGGAGTTTGGGGTGGTTTGGTGTAGGGTAGCCCTAGAACCCTAGGGAAAATCCCATAATGGTGGTTTTTGGGGTTGTGAAGGTCATGGGGTCAAATGACCTTGGACTGACTTAAAATTTGGTGGAGAGAACCATAGGGCCAATATAGTTCTCTGGAAAAAGTTTAGGGTATTTGGAGACAGGTAGGCCACCTAAAATCTTAAACCTAGTTTAGGTCACCAACCTTAATTTGAATTATTAAGCTGTCAAATGAACTTTAAATCAAGTAAAATAAGAGTAGGGTAATTTTCTAATCTAAATAGCCATGTTATAATTTTGTTGAGATTTTTGGATTAATTTATACAGTACTTCATTTACAACTCTAATTGTACCCTAGATATTTATCTTGATGATTTTGGAATTTATATGCACTGGAATGTTATGAAACCTTGGATTAGGGCATCTTATATCATTTTATACCTTCTGTATTTTTCTTGGAAATTTTAACGTATTATTTTGGGTACATATTTCTTTAACGTACTAGTTGTGACATGGAGTCAAAAATACAAATAATGTCCAATTACTGTCTGAAAAATTATGACATTTGGTCAGTGGCTGTTTAAAGTTATGCTAATCACCCTGTAATTTTATATGGAATTTTAGATGATTAAAAATAGCATCTCGTTCACTAAGCTGGGAAAATTAGCATTTTACATTAAAATAGATTCAGAGCCCAAATATTAGAGAAAAATTATGGGACTTGGTTTCTGATGGTTTTAGGTCACCATAAAGCTTATATAATTTTCTTGATATTTTTGGATACATATTTACAGTACTTCCTTCATAATATAGTAGAAATGGCCTAAAATGGTAAATTAGGAAATATAGGCCTAAACACCTCTGGAATTTCTCAAAACTTGGAATTACTGTTTAAATGCCTCATAGGATTATTAATGATTTTATGATGATTTATTGTTGGCTCAATAGTGCACTTCATGTTCATACTAGGGCATTTGGAATCTTAGAATAAATAAATTAACTGCCCGATAAATTGGAAAATTTGGAAATCTTGGTCTTAGCTATATTATGTCACGATAGACCTCCAGTAAATATCATAGGAGATTTGGAAGACAATTTGGAGTACCTCCCCTTATACTCCCCACGTATCTTAGGATGGGCTGCATATAGTAAAACCACGGAAACTGAACTAGAGCGGATAATGAACTTTGGGAGATGGAATTTTGGTAGTTTCTAGTTGGTTAGGGCAAGCTAGGTTTAATTCCATTATTGGGGTCAGGATAGGTAGAGTGCGAGACTGGTTAAGGATAAGGGCAAACGGGAACGACGAAAGATCGTCCACCCCGAGTAGTAGTGGAAGAGTCTTAATACGCTAGGGCCAGATCTAAAGTAATTTAAAAAGAGATCTTGTAATGGGTATCAACCAATAACAATAAGTGCCTTGCGAAAGGGAACGGTGGGCTTCAGCTACCATCATAGTTCCTAGTGCCCTTTGAGAGCCCTTCACGGGGAATACCGGGGGCAGTCCTGGGCTAATGTAAACTGTAGAATTAATAATCTAAAGAGCAACTAGTATAATTAGGGTTGCACACACATACACCCCGATAGCTAGGAAGGTAGAATAATTGGTTTGGTTGCCATTCAGACGGTAGCTCTGAAGGTAGATGCACGGACGGGACAGTCCGGGGTGCCGAGGGCTCGAGGGTTGGAGTATAGAATAAAGGTGGTGGGTATTCGATATCTGATTATCGTTCACACCGGCATCGGTACGTTGACTCGGCGGTGTGGGACACTTAGCCAAAGAAAGTCTGGTGGGTATAACCAGCAGTAGTTCGCGGATACCCTAGGTTGTGTTCTTCTAGGGGCGTACAGAAGGGCTAGGCCCGGTAGTGTGGATACCCGCCTAGGAGTGGGGGGCCCGACCCACTGTCTCCGTTTGCCACTACGGAGGTTCCTGGGAGTGAAGCTAGCTGCCCGAACAGGGGGAACTAAAGGTCTGTGCGCATAGAGTCGTGTGCGTGTGTTGCACTTGCATGAATCATGGCATAGCATATCACTACACTCATATTTGCATACAACCGACACCCCAACGTATAAATCGGTATGGGACTTTTTATACGATGGAAGCCTTGCAGAAGACCCCTTAACTTATAAGTTTGTATGGGCTTTCATATAAGTTAAGGTTACTTACTTATTTACTTGCTTGTTTACTTTCTATTCTCTAGCTGCCTTTTTATACAATTGCTACTTACTACTTCTCTTCTTTACCACCTACTACCATAGGATTGCTAGTTGTACTTTGTTCTAGATAGTTGTTAGAATAACTCCCCTGTCACCTGCTTGATTATTCTCCACCTTTGTAGCTCCCTTTCCTCCTCTCCGCTCGGTGCTTAGGAGTCGTAGGGGGAGGGGTAGGGGATGATAGGGCTTAGTCTTTATGACAAATGGTTTTCGAACCACAACATTACAGGAGCTCCGGATGGGAGACAGGGACCAGCAGTCCAGGGACCGGCACCAGCGGAGTACGGTGCGCATGGAGGTGGGTTAGTCTAGCACCGGTGCACCTGCGACCAGCTCCGTGAGTGATTAGTACCTTTTTAGTTCTGCGATGAGTGACTTGTAGTGAGGACTCTGATGTACCAGGCTCGAGCCCGTTTATCTATATTTCATCTGAACCGTATCTTGCAGTACTTCTATTATCTATTTCCTGTTACTATCTACTAATGGACTGGATGTTATTTCACTTTTATTTACATGCTTCTGTGGACTTGTTTACATTTATGTATAATTACTTCTCTCTCTTGTGATCGAAAAGGGCCGGCAGAATTGGCATTTTGTAGTGGCGGCCTTCCCGTGAGTCAGTGCCACCGCAAAGCGGCAGTTCTGGGCTAAGACCCCGGTGTTGAAAAAGAAAAAAAAGGGGGTCTTACACAACCAGCCTGGCCACTTCTCTGATGGCACATATCTTTGTGTCCCAATCCTTTGTTAGAGACCTAAGAAACTTATCATTCAGTTCATAAGTGCTGAAGACCCTTCCATAGGTCATCAGCTCATTCACTATTCTAAAGAACTTCTTATAGCATTTAGCTATGCTGTCAGATTTATCTTGTCTAAACCTCTCATACTCCTGGTTAAGCATAGACTTTCTGTCCTCTCTAACTTCTTCTGTGCCCTCCATGTAGACAATCAATGTGTCCCACATTTCTTTGGAGGTTTTACAATGCACCAGATTCTGAAAAGTGGCATCATCTATAGCACTTACAATAATGTTCTGTGCTCTTTTATCTAGTGTTGCTAGGATGATTTCATCCTTGGTCATTTCAGAATAGCTCTTTGGAGTTTGAATGTTTGTATCAAGAACTGATACCTTCATTGGAATGAAGGGGCCTTCCTGTACTGTGATATAAATTCTTGGATCAGATGCTTCCATAAATAACCTGACCCTTTCCTTCCAAATGCCAAAGGATTCTTTCCTGCATATAGGTAATTTCATAGATCCAAATTCCTTTTGATTCTCATTTGAACCCATTCTTGATATCTGTTATTTGCCTTGGAAAATAACTCTGTCTGTTAAGTCAATCTTTGAGTAACCTCCCTCTGATACCACTTGAAAGACTTTGTTTCAAGAGCCTAAACACCTAAAGGGGGGTGAATAGGTTCTAATCTTTTAAAGTCCTTTTTAGGCAAACAGTTAGATAATTATTCAACACAGATTAATCAAATCACAGAACATAAAGACATCACAACAAACACCAGATCTATAGTGGTTCCCCAGGATATGGGTACATCCACTTTCCCCCTTCGCCTATCCAGTAGATAACTGGATTCAGCCTAACTTCCTTCCTCTGGCTCAGATCCGTAGATATTACAATCTAAGAACCAAAATGGTTCCTACAGCTCAGACTTAACAAGTCCTACCTCAGATTCTTCCCCAGAATCCGACCTCAGGCCTCAGCCCTACCTCAGCCTTTATAACATGTCTTACAACTCTGATTTTCCACAAGTCCTACACCTCAGGCTAACATCCCTACCTTAGCCTTTATAATTTCAGGCTTACGACTCAGATCTGATAATAGATCTTACAAGAAATAGAATGTAATAAGAAACAAACAAATTCACCAGCTAGATTCCTCTATTGGTGTAGCCTTCTTGATCAGTTCTTGACTGAACTGATCCTTCTGATCCAGCTTGACTTAGCTTCTCAAAGCTTCTTGATAGAACAAAATAAGGTGGATCTTCTTGCCGTTGAAGTTGATCTTTAGTCCGATTCTTCCTTAAATTCAGATTGGAATCTGAATCTTTCTTTCAGAAAGATTCTGAATCTGTTTCTCTTCACAAAATTCACTTTTTCCGTTTTCTCAACTCTCTCTATAGTTCCCGATCTGTCTCTTATATAGAGTTTGCTTCATGGTTACTGGCTGATCCGATTTCTAACAAACTACTGACAGATCTGTCAAAGGTGTCAGACCGGTTGGATATGATAGCTGTCAAGTCACCATACATGTTAGTAGATTCGTCAGAGTCATTCCAACTCAGTACAAATCACTCAACAGGCTGCTTCAAATGTGTCGATACATATTGGCCAAGTGCCGACACAAGTCTTCATGGTGTCGACACAATACTCCAAGTATCGACACAAACATACTTCTGCTTCTCTACATCTTCTGTTGAATGTGTCGACACAAGTCCTGTGTGTCGACACAAATGCTTCCAGTGTCGATACAACTTGTTGGGTATTGTATCCACAATGTACCTGATTTGAAGAAGCCCCTAAACAAGCTAAGGTGAATAGATAATGTATTTGATGATTTTATATCAAGTTGTGCTTGCAGTTATTCAACGATAAGTACACACCAATGTCAAGGTGCAGTGGGTTAATATACACGGGTCTGCACAACGTAATCCCTCGTTGAGCAGATCAGTGTGTTGGCTCACATGTACTCTCTCTATTAAAGTGTACTAATTTTCAAGTACAGGGCTGAGATAGATCAAGAGCAAACAAGGAGCAAGGATGGGTCAAAGCAACTCACGGGAAGAAAGACGAAAAATCGTCTAAGTTAGAATCGACGAGAATCACTAAGTGATTCTCGCCGATTCGAGTTATTCTCGCCGAATCATCGAGAATCACTCGCCGACTCTCGCCGACTGCATCCGGCTGACTCAACGCTTGCAAAATTCACGCTAAGTCAGAATCGTCGAGATTCATTAAGAGATTCTCAACGAATCGTCAAGAATGACTGTGCATTCTCGCCAATTTGTCAAGAATGGATTGTGACTCTCGCCGATTCACTCCGGATGGCAAGCTCCTCAGCTAAAATTCTTCTAAGGAGAATTCGATGGGAATCATAAGTGATTCTCGCCGATTCGTCGAGAATCACCAATGATTCCCGCCGAATTTGCCTTAGAAGAATTCTGTTGGCTCGCTGGACCGGACCAAGTGTTCAGGCGTTGTTTGAACCGAAATTAGGGTTTCTTCTGGTGGGGCCCATAATGGTCATAAAGGATGATCTACAGTATAAATACTCGTTTATTTTGAACATTACAGAGCATCCCCGACACACGAAAAAGAAACGAGCCGCCGACTTGACCTAGCTTATCGCGGAACCTCTTCCGCCTCTGTCGCCGCTCAAAAGGTTGTCGCCGCCGCCGATCGGATTCTTCTTGATCTCCCGGCGACAGAAACTCAGCCAAGCAACGCATCTCACGTTTCTATCTAGAGATCCTTTGTCTCTTGGTTTGTTGAACGGGAATACTTTCCCCTTCCGAATCGATTGAGACGATCGATCCAAGTAAGATCGTTGGTAGACCTTGCTAGCTTTGTTACGAAGTTTGGATCTACAAAGCATCGTCGCCGCAATCCTTTGCCGCCGCCGATCTCGGTGAGATCCTCTCCAAGAGAGTGCTTAGGTCGTGGACTCTTCGTCTTCTTCAAGAACGCTTCATCGAACGAAGAGGGACACCGAGCGCTCCAAACGTAGTTTGTATTTTGTACATTCTATTTTAACTTTTGATGTAAAGGAATTTCGGTTCCTCATTGTAAGGGTTGGGTGCAACCTGTGGTGGAGTAGTAGTGACTCCTTCGGGTGGAAGGGTTTCTTCCATAGTGTGAGGATTGGATTTCAATCTTGTTGGTGAAGTGACCGAGTCGTCCCTTGTTGGGAGATAGGTCGAAGGGGGAAAGTGGACGTACCCAAATCGGGGAACCACTATAACTACCTGTGTGTTTCTATACGGTGCTTGTTTTGTTTTATTGTGCAGGTAAATTTTTAATTCCGCAAAACGACTGCAAATAACCTATCCCCCCATAGGTGAAGGTAGTTGACACTAGAGTGACTTTCACAGCTGTTACTGGCAGATGGCGTTGAGTATGTGTCGACATAAGTCTTGTGTGTCGACACAGCTGCTTCTGGTCTCGACATAGCTGTTGTTAACAAATGGCGTTGAATGAATGTCAACAGTGTTGAAAGTATCCAGACGGCGTTGAGTGTGTCAACACAAGTCATGTGTGTCGACACAACTACTTCTGGTGTCGATATAACTCCTGGCTCAGGTGTCGACACAATTCTGAGTGTCGACATAGCTTCTTCAGAAGTGTCGACTTAGCTTAAGTGTCGACACAACTTATTCATAAGAGTCGACTCAACTTGAGTGTCGACACAACAATTTCATAAATGTCGACACAACTACAATGTAACTCAAACATCTATTAAATACAAATTGATACATATCATTGACTAAGATGAGGCTTCTCCAAATCTGGTACACATTTTCCAATATACCCAACATGAATGCATTAATTCTCATTCCTTTTGCTTTAAATCCATGTGTGTACGTATGTCATCATGTAGATCTTAGCTTGGCACGTGTGCTAATGCTATATTATGTCATGCATGGTGTGTTATGCAATCTAATAAAAGGCCTTAATGCATGTTATGAGCGGCGTACACATAAAATATTTTGCATCCCATTCTACATAATATCGCTTGTAACAAAAAGTAAAATCTAATGTGCATTTATGTGATGATTGTTATATATCTCATACTACATAACAGTCACATGTTGCTTCCTATGAGGATTCATATGCAAACACCAACTGTCACAACCCTCATTTTCTCCGCATTTAAACAATATATCCGAGTAAGAGAAAACACGCATCGTAATGCCACGCCGTGCAGGAGATAACTGCAGGAGCTCAGGAAAGATCTCGAACCTAAAACTTTATACAAAATCCTCAAGTTATTAGGAAGAAAGTTGTAATATAAGTTAAGTTTTGACGGTCGTATCCCTTGGCTTAGTGGATCAACTAGTCCACAAGTGAAAAATATAAATATATGTTGTGGAAAATACTTTGTTTATATAGATTGACATCCTACATGAGTATAAACATCCAAACAGGACAACTCATGATATGCATACTTCTAAATTTAATATTAATGTAGAAAGAGCCTTTTTACGTAGTTAAAATAAATTGACTTGACTTGAAATATGCTATGAATGAAGTAGTCATAATAATACTTTTACACTTAAAATAACTAGCATGCAATCCTAACATAAAACCTTTCTAGAGAGCAAGTAAACCAACAATTCAATCAGAAATTGACTTAGTAGCTAGCAAGTACTTAACATTCCACATACAAAAAATCTCCAGTGGGCGTCAACAACCTGACACGAACCCACTATAAGTTAAGTTTTGACAGTCATAGACAAAGAAAGAGCCCAAGCACAGGTGAAAGACTCTACAGCTACACGGCAAGGAGAAAGAAAAGAAATCTTACTGCAATGTTATCCAAGATACAGCCAGGAGTAGACAAAAAATCAGAGGAGGAAACATAAAAAATAATAATAAATTTATAATAGGCTAGGCAAGGGAGCAAACCACCACTTGCCTCAAGATCTACAAGAATCTAGCCTCACAAGCGCTCCGCTCCAAGGATCAGCCGCAAGAACTCTTAGGCAATGATTCCATAAACTTTACGGGACAAACGAGAGTCATGGTCAAAAACCCTAATGCTAAAAGACTAAGAAAATAAAATTACCTACCACCAACGTGTAGAACTCGGTGAGAGCTTTCCGGATCTACCCTCGCTCGACAATTTGTTGGGTACTGTATCCACAATAACCTAGATTTGTATGTAATCACCCTTGAACTAAGATGAATTAAGTTGTATTTGATGTATTTCTTGAGTTATGTGTTTGTAGGACTTATTGCCAATTGTAGACTAATGTAAGTCTACATTGGGTCACCAAACACAGGACCATGCACTGTAATCCCTCATTTTATGATCCATGCTGTTGACTCATGTGTAGCCTCTCTTTTGGGATACACTTCATTTTCAAGCACCAGGTTTGATGAAGGAAGACTTGTTGCTGATTGGAATGAAGAAATTTTTTTTTCATAAAACTGAAATTCTTCTAAGTATTTTACTCGAGTGGAATTATAGTGCTCGAGTATAACTTGAGATGCACTCAAGTAGGTCTAGTCTGAAATTCGAGTAAAGGAAATGGTTCTCGAGTAGCTTGAATCTTGCTCTCGAGAAGCCAAGTCCATTACTCGAGTAGACCTCTTCTCTTTCTCGAGTTATCAGTTTTTATATCTCAAAAATTTTTTAAGTATTATTCTCGAGTAGTGAAGTTCAAGTACTCGAGTGGTTATATTGATTACTCGAGTAGTATAATATTGTCTCGAGTAACAGAAGTTAAGTATAACACTCGAGTAGGCAGTTAAGTACTCGAGTAGATGAACAGTTGATTCGGGTGACAAAAGAAAAGTTCTCGAGAAGCTTTTTCCCCGCTCGAGTAGCAAACCCCTATAATCGAGAAGTTTGTTTACTTCTCAAGAAGTTTGTTTACTTCTCGAGAAGTTCAGTTCCAGTACGCGAGTAATCAATCTTTTCTTCCCAGAATTTTTCTAAGTCTTTCTCTCGAGAAGTTCATTTCCACTTCTTGAGTAGTATCTCTTGCACTCGAGTGATCCTTACTCCACTCGAGTTGTTATATATTCTGTCCAAATATTTCCTGAAATGCTTCTTCTCAAGTAGTCGATGCTATCTACTCGAGATCCAGTCTTAGTACTTGAGTAGTATTTCATTCACTCGACTAATTCAGTCAGATATTCAAAAAAATTCTCTAAGTCCCTGTCAGACCGTTATTTTCAAATATCTTGATGTGATTGGTCCACGTGGACGCCATTAATGATAATCTAACCATTAGGGAGATCTTATAAAAGATCGTGTCATTTTGACTAACCCTAATAACAACAAGCGCGTGAATTCCAATATTCTAAGTTTTTTGTATCGGTCATCTCCTTCCTAATTTATAGAAGCCTCCGCTCATCTTGAAGATCGTCAAGGCTGATTTCGATCAAGAATGACTTACAGATCAAGAGCTTCTTCAATCTTGTTGGATCCCTAGTTTGATTTGGGCTAGGTTCACTTACTAGGATATTTGACCCAATATGTATAGCCAGGGTCCTGTTTGTGTCCTAGAGTTTAGGCTAAGTCCTTAGAAACAACTATACATGGACCAGCCAACAGAAGACGGAAGAAGATTCAAGACTTAGAAGGAAATCAAGTTCATGAAAGTGAGTTCGACGTTCGTCAAACTCAGCTCGACGAAAGTCATGCTCCGCTTGATGAACTAAGACTCTGAGTTGAGCTCGACGATATTCGAGCTCAGGTTGACGAATTCTGGAAGTTCATCTTCAACAGTCCAGAATCCTTTCTCTGAACTCAGTTTGACGAAGCTATATTATCAGCTCGACGAACTTGGAGCACAGATTTGGAAAGTTTTTCTTTGAAGATAGTTCTCTGAACTCAGGTCGACGAACTCGGTTCTCAAGTCGACGAACACGGTTTCTCTGGTCGACGAACTTTGGACTCGGGTCGACGAACTCTATGCAGTCCCAGACTTGGAATTTTCCCTCATCTTATCTTTATTCTCTTGCAGTAATTCCTGAATAATCAATGCTTATATTCTCTGAATATAGTCGTTAGAAACAGCATTGATTATTGTCTTTATCAGGAATATTACTTGCCGTCTTTAATGGGATAGCTGGGGAAATCCATTAATACTAATATTCTCTCCAAGCCGTTTTCCGTTCACCAGTCCACCAGCAATTAATGGAATGGAATTCGAAATTCAAAAGCAGAATTTGAATGAAGACATAAAAAATACAACATATATAGAGAGATACATATTGTGAATAGAAAGCACACAGAAAAAAACAATCAACAATACTCTGAACCTTTTTTGTACTGAAAAGAAAACTATTTTCTCCTTGACATTGCTGAAGAAGAAGAAGAAGAGCAATCATTCCAAATCAAGAGTCTTCTTCAACCTTCACTCCAGGATTCTTCAACAACAACAAACTTATATCAGCCAAAAGTTCCTGGATCTCTCTCTCAAGTCAAGGTTGAAGACTGAAGACCTACACCCTGTGCAAGACTCCAAGTGTTACTGAAAGGAGTTCTTGACAACATCATATCCACTAGTCTTCTCTATTGAAAATAGAAAGAGAAGACATCATCAATCTCTCTCTCTCCCACTGTAAAAAGGGTTCATTAACTCCCTACAAAAGTTATTTTGGTTGCAAGTCTCCTGATCAAAAGACTTGAGATTGGTTTTTGAGCACCTGATCAAAAGCTCAAAGGTGGCAGTCACCTGATCAAAACTTGTTAGTGGATTTCTACCAGGGTGGTAGAAGAGTGGATGTACCCAGGTTGGGGAACCACTATAAAAGTTCTTGTGTTGTCTAGTTGCCCTTTTCTCTTTGTTCTTGTTGTGGCAGTGATAGCTTAGAATAGTTTTCTGTGTTAGATTAGTTTTACTTAGGTTGTTTTCTTTCTTACTGATAATCTTGGTATTCACTAGTCTTTCTACTCTAATTATTTTTTAAATAGCAAAAGTTTTTAACTACTCTATTCACTCCCCCGCCCCCCTCTAGAGTAAATCAGGTCTAACTCTCTCTTTCAATTGGTATCAGAGGAAGTTTTCTTTGGTTATACAAGCTAACCCTTGAACCAAAAGATCCTGTGTTAGATCTGATCTTTTATTTCTCTTAGGACTATTTTCACAACATGGCACAGAACAAGGATTATGCAAGCACCATACCTCCAGTTTGCAATTTAAATAAATTTGCAATGTGGAAGGCAAGAATCAAGCTATATATAAACTCTATTGATGAGGACATTTTCAATTCTATTTTGACAGGTCCTCCTCAACCAACAGCATCCACATCTACAACAACCTCTAACACTCATACAGTTCCACCACCTGAATGGACAAATGCACAGAAGAAATCAAAAATTGTAGATGCCAAAACCATGAACATATTGGCTCAAACCATGTCAGATGACATCTTCCAAAAGGTGGTTGAATGCACCTTTGCAAAAGCAATCTGGGATTCTCTCAATCAGATGGTTGCTGGCTCAGCAGATGAGAGAAAGGATAGAAAATCAACTCTAATCTCAAAGTATGAGAATTTCAAGAAAGATGAAGCTGAATCTTTCAGTGACATGTACAACAGATTAAGCTCCATCATTAGTGAGTTGAAGACCTTAGATAAATACATCTCTCTCACAGAGGTAAATGACAATATGCTAATGTGCTTCTCAAGCTCACGGGACTCCAGGATCTGGCCAATCAAAGAGGCCAGAAGCTTGAATGAGATTTCCACTGAATCTCTCCTGGGAAAGAACAAATTCTATAAGCAGTTAATCAAATCCAGGGAAGCAATAGAACAAAGGACTCCTCCACCAGCAATAAAAGAGCAAAATATAGCATTCAAAGCTACTGAAGAGACTGAAGCTTCAACATTCAATGAAGAATTGATGAGTCTCTTTGCTAAGAGATTCTACAAAATGGCAAGAAAGGACTTCAGGAGAAAGTCATCCAGGAATGATGACAAGCCCAAGTGTGATAAAACTCCTACTAAAGAAATAGTGTGTTTTGGATGCAGGAAACCTGGACACTTCATTTCTGAATGCCCTTAGAATCAGAAGAAGGAGAGGAGAAGAGAAAGAGACTCCAGGAGTAAGCACTACAGCAGGCTTTCCTCCAGCAATCACAAAAAGAAGGAGAAGGGCTTTGTTGAAGAAACCTGGAGTGATACAGAGGAAGAGTCATCCTCTTCCAGCTCTAGTGATGATGAAGAAGAAGAGAAGGCAAAAGGAGTTAACCTAATGGCAATTGATACTTCTAGCCGTCAGTCAAATATTGAAGCCACGAAAGATGAAGAATCATTGTCTACAGAAGACCAGGTAATTGCATCTTATGATTTTAATTTAGAAGAATTTAAAACTGAGTTTAAAAATCTATGCTTATATCTAATAGGCTCTGAGAAGGAAATCAATCTTATTCGAGAAAGATTAACTGATCAAGACAAGCATATTGCTGAAAATACCAAACTAACAATTGAACTTAACTCAGCAAATGAAAAATTGTTTTTCTAAAATCTGAACTAAGTAAGGCCAAGAAATTATAAGAATCTCTCAATGGTAGAAGCTTACAACTATTAGACATAACTAGTACTATAAATGCTAGGACTAATAATAGTAAACTAGGACTAGATGCATCATCTAGTGAACCATATATAATCTAGAAGAATAAATTATCTAAACCAGTAAATTTCATTTCAGATAAGGGTAAGAAGAATACTGAACAAGTAGATTAAGTAAATGAAGTATTAAAGCAAATGGAAATAAAACAAGAATCCAAGAATAAGAAGAAAAACAACTACAATAATGTTCAACAGTTTTTGTCGAACTCAGATCGACGAAATGTGTACAGTTCGTCGAACTCAAGTCAACGAACTCCGAACGCAAACTTGAACTATAATCATTCTTTGAACTGCGATCGACGAAACCAGTATGGTTTGTCGACAAGAGATCGACAATATTGGGGCCCAGAAAATGAATATTTTCATTCTCTGAGTGGAGTTCGACGAACCATCCAAATTTGTCAAACTTAGGTCGACGAACTCACTAGAATTCGTCAAACGCAGATCAATATAACAGATATCTTAATCCTTTTGAAACCTATAATCAACCAAGAACATTTAATAATGAATTTAATCAATGGATCATCCCACCTAAGAAATATCTCCCTTTAGGATATAAAAGCCAACCTGAGTATTCATTTATTTCCAGTTTTAGTTATGTAAAGAAAGAAGGACCCAAGGTAACCTGGGTCAGAAATGACTAATCTATTTCATTGTAGGTGAAAGACTGTTCTACCATAGAGCAACAGTGGTATTTGGATAGTAGCTGTTTTAAGCATATGACTGGAAATAAGGCCAACCTAACCCATTACAAGGCAAAGCTAGGATCAAAAATAATATTTGGTGACTCCAACTATGGCCAGACTGAAGGCTATGGAAAAGTTAAAGTTGGAGCTGTCACCTTCACGAATATAGCATATGTTAGTGGATGGAAGCACAACCTTCTCTCCATAAGTCAATTATGTGATGAAAGGTTTCAGGTATCATTTACTAAAACCTCCTGTATTATCACTTCTTTGGACAATAATGTAGTATTGACTGTCACTATAGTAGGAAACATTTACTTAGTCAACTTTCAGTTAGCCAAATCTGAAATTTGCCTATTTAATTCAACTATTAATAACAATGACCTTTGGCATAGGAGATTAGGTCATGTTAACTTGAAAAATATTGCCAAATTATCTAGGGACAACCTTGTTAGAGGTTTGTCTTCTTACCCCTACAAGAAGGAAAGTCTTTGCAGGGCTTGTCAATTAGGCAAGCAAACTAAAAATAGTTTTAAATCATTAAACAAAAGTGACTCACCTATGATATTATACTTACTACATATGGACCTTTTTGGCCCTATAGTAGTACAAAGTCTAGGAGGGAAATCTTATACTTTAGTGATTGTAGATGTCTTCTCTAGATTCACTTGGGTTTTCTTTCTGAGATCTAAGTCTGATAACTTTAAGATTCTTACAGATTTTCTCAAGAACATACAGATTGAGTACTCTACTCCAGTTGCATTGATCAGAAGTGATCATGGTACTGAGTTTGAGTCTCTTCTTATACAAGAGTTCTGTAGGAAGGAAGGTATCAGACATTGCTTCTCAGCTCCTAGAACACCTCAACAGAATGTGGTTGCTAAAAGGAAGAATAGAACACTAATTGAATATACAAGCACATTACTTGCAGATGCTTATTTGCCCCTATCCTTTTGGGAGGAGGCTGTAAGCACATCAAATTATGTGCTGAATAGAAGTCTTATACACAAACTTAAGAATAAGACTCCTTATGAGCTACTAAAAAGGAAGAAACCTAAATAAGACTACTTTAAAATATTTGGATTTTTATGTTATATACACAACAACAATAAGAAACACATTAGAAAGTTTGAAGCCAAGTCTGATATGAGAATTTTTCTTGGATATTCCCAAGTAAGCAAGGCTTATAGGGTATATAACAAATCTATCTTAAAAATTGAAGAGTCTATCCATGTTTCTTTTGATGAGACTAACAAATTTTTCCAGGAGAAGACTTCTTCTACTAATGAATTTTTGTAGGAACATAAGTTGTGTGAGAAGCTTAATGACCTGACCATCACCAATGAGGCAGGTAGCCATTCTTCTCCACAATGTGCTGAAGAAAGTGAAGAAGAAGACACTATAATCAGTGATAAACCAACAACAGCTAACTTAATTGCACTTGAGGAATTTATTCCCCAAGCTGTTGAACAACCAACTCCACCCACTGAATTTGTCAAACTTAGAGATCACCCCATATCTCAAGTAATTAGAGACATGTCAGCTGGTGTGCAGACAAGGCATCAACTCAACCAAGATTTGATGCATGCCTACTTCATATCTCAAATTGAGCCCCAATCCATTAATGATGCAGAGCAAGATCCATACTGGATCATTGCAATGCAAGAGGAGCTCAATCAATTTGAGAGATACAAAGTTTGGGACTTAGTTCCAAGACCGAAAGACTACCCAATCATTTGAATAAGTGGGTATATAAAAACAAGTTGGATGCTCAAGGTGTCATCATAAGGAATAAAGCAAGACTTGTTGCTCAAGGTTATAGGCAAGAGTAAGGGATTGACTATGACCAAACTTTTACACTTGTTGCAAGGCTAGAAGCAATCAGGATCTTCCTTGCATATGCTGCCTACAAGAAATTTAAAATTTTTCAAATGGATGTCAAGAGTGCCTTTCTGAATGGAGAACTAAAAGAAGAGGTTTATGTTGAACAACCTTCAGGTTTCATCTCTCCAACTCATCCCACTTATCTATTTAGATTGCATAAAGCTCTCTATGGTTTAAAGCAAGCTCTAAGAGCTTGGTACGAGACCTTAGCTAGCTTCCTTTTATAACATAAATTTTCTGGAGGCATTGTAGATAGGACATTATTCACTAGGCACCATAAGGATCAAATTTTTTAGTACAAATTTATGTAGATGATATTATATTTGGTTCTACAGATTCCAAACTATGCTAGGAGTTCTCTGACCTCATGCATTCAAAGTTTGAGATGAGTAGCATGGGTGAGCTCTCCTACTTCCTTGGTCTCCAACTGAAGCAGCTACCTGATGACATCTTTATATCCCAATCTAAATATGCTAAAGAGCTGATCAAAAAGTTTGGGATGTCAGATGCCTCAGCCAAGAAAACACATATGGCTACAAATATTGTAATTGACTCTGATGGACATGGGAAACCCTTTGATCAGAAATTATATAGGGCCGTTGTTGGATCCCTACTATACCTTACAGCAAGCAGAACTGAAATTTTGGAACATTTTTATTTATATAAATCCTTAGTTTTGATGATCCTCTCTTTATCTTTAATTATTGTGCAAGTTATTCTGTTCTTATCTTCTATAACTAGTCTTTTTATTTTGATATAATTCACCTTAGTGTAGAGGGTTTTGACTTCTACTAATAGGGGGAGATTGTTGGGTACTGTATCCACAATAACCTAGATTTGTATAAAGTCACCCTTGAACTAAGATGAATTAAGTTGTATTTGACGTATTGCTTGAGTTATGTGTTTGCAGGACATATTGCCAAGTGTAGACCAATATCAGTCTACAGAGGGTCACCAAACAAAGGACCATACAATGTAATCCCTCATTGTATGATCCATGGTGTTGACTCATATGTAGCCTCTCTATTGGGATATACTTCATTTTCAAGCACCAGGTTTGATGAAGGAAGACTTGTTGCTGATTTGAATGAAGAAACAAAATTTTCATAAAACTGAAATTATTCTAAGTATTTTACTCGAGTGGAATTAAATTACTCGAGTAGAACATTAAATGCACTCGAGTAAGTCTAGTCTGAAATTCGAGTAAAGGAAATGGTTCTCGAGTAGCTTGAATCTAGCTCTCGAGAATCTAAGTCCATTACTCGAGTAGACCTCTTCTCTTTCTCGAGTAATAAGTTTTTATATCTCAAAAATTTTCTAAGTATTATTCTCGAGTAGTGAAGTTCAAGTACTCGAGAGGTTTACTGATTACTCTAGTAGTACAATATTATCTCGAGTAATAGAAGTTAATTATAACACTTGAGTTGTCAGTTAAGTACTCAAGTGGATGAGCAGTTGATTCGAGTGACAGAAGAAAAGTTCTCGAGAAGCTTTTTACCCACTCGAGTAGCAAACTCCTATACTCGAGAAGTTTGTTTACTTCTCGAGAAGTTCAGTTCCAGTACTCGAGTAATCAGTCCCAGCATTTTTCTAAGTCTTTCTCTCGAGAAGTTCGTTTCCACTTCTCGAGTAGTATCTCTTGCACTCGAGTGATCCTTACTCCACTCGAGTAGTTATATATTCTATCCAAATATTTCCTAAAATGCTTCTTATCGAGTAGTCGATGCTATCTTCTCGAGAGAAAGTCTTAGTACTCGAGTAGTATTTCATTCACTCGAGTAATTCAGTCGGATATTCAGAAAAAATTCTCTAAGTCCCTATCAGACCGTTATTTTCAAATATCTTGATGTGTTTGGTCCACATGGTCGTCATTAATGCTAATCTAACCATTAGGGAGATCTTATAAAAGGTCGTGTCATTTTGACTAACCTTAATAACAACAAGCACGTGAATTCTAATATTCTAAGTTTTCTTGATCGGTCATCTCCTTCCTAATTTACAGAAGTCGTCGCTCATCTTGAAGATCGTTAAGGCTGATTTCGATCCAGAATGACTTGCAGATCAAGAGCTTCTTCAATCTCTTCATTCTCTTTGATCATGTGAGTCCAAGTATCTCAGAATAAGGATCTAGCCAAGAGTCTTCTTCAACAATTTCTGATAAAGCTGAAAAGATCAAGAAGGAAGACCTAGGCAAAGATTTTTAGATCTAAGAAAGATTTTCTGTTTGTATTTTCTTAAATTCATTTTAGTCTTCTAAAAGATTATTCTCCGAGTTATAGGAAGTTTTCATCTTCCGAGTGTAGATCCATTTTTGTGGATCGAGTTATAGGAACGTTGTTTCGAGTGGTAGGATTGTTTAAATCCGAGAATAGTGGAGTAGCTGAGTCTAGTGCTTTGTTAGATCTGTGAGTGAAAACTGGACGTACCCAAGATTGGGGAACCACTGTAATTCTTGGTGTCCTCTGTGTTTGCTTGGTTATTTATTGTGCTTAGATCGCTAAAGTTTTTATTCCACAAAAAGATGTAAAACTCACCTATTCACACCCCCCTCTAGGTGATTTAGGTAGACAACTAAAACGTTTTTCAGATTTCGAGCACCGGCACTCCTACAAGCGGCAGCAGAAAGCCTTTTGAAACTTGTCGCCTTCTTTCTTTTGCGTTCTCGGTCTGATGGCTTGGGGAAAAAGATAGTGAATAGGGTGGCCTTGAGTCTTTATATATATATAATATAATATTACATATAATATATTATATATTATAAACATATAATATGTTATCTATTATTTACATATAATATAATATATATGATATAATATAATATAATTATTAATAATGAAACGTCCAAATAACTAAAACTCAAATTAACTCGGATTTTCACTAAATTCGCACTGAAGCTAAATATTGACGCTATGAATCCAACGGCGAAGTCAAAATCAAAAACTGACAACCCAAACTTGGGTAAAAACTCCCGGAATTCAAAACACCAAATATCCCAAAAAGGCTCCACTGAGTTGCAAAACAAACCCGGCTCACAAGGGAAATCTCAAAAACACACTAAAAACTAGCCAAACTAATATTCTAAGTCAAAAACCCGGATACTAATTAATGGTCGTGAAGCCGACTCTTATTTAGGTGGTTGGTTCGATTGGTCAAACGTCGCGGACTATTAAAAAGCGAGTTTTTAACGAAAGGAGGCAAGTGCACCTATCACATGTAGTACTCGATATTCGGTGGGAATGTCGAGATCGTATTGTTCTCGGGGTCAGGTTGATTATTTTTACTCTTTTTGGAGTAACTATTATTTTACCGAAAATATGGTGGGTATTTTAATTAACTAAGGCGGATAAAATAAAAATACGAAAACGAGTTAGGAAATTTGATGAAGGGTTAACGCTCGACATCGAATCGGATAAGGACAAAAACGACTCTTAATAATTAGAGAACCAAATTTTCAAATTAATCAAAAGCAACTTGGCCGTGGAGGTTCCATAAATATAAGCTCACCTAGCTATAGGGATATCGCTCAACTGAACATAAAGAATATTCGACCAAACTCTTGTCCGATGAAGGATTCTCTTAATGCCCGCTTTATGCTGAGAACCCCGCGATTGGGTGGGGAACCCAATTCGGTAGAATTATGCTTCTTCTCTCTCGAGCGTATACACGCAACTCTTTTTACCCAAGGGTGATCAGTCCATACCTACGGCCTCTCGGCTAGCTAGCGAATGGATAACAAAAATAGGGCCCACACATCGATATATGGTTCTACGCATCGTATACCCTAGGCAAACCTTAAGCCCTTTAATTAAAGTGAGAAAAAATCCTTTAATTATTTAGAGTGATTTCATATGTCCCAATGCTCTTCGATGCCGAGGGCTAAGAATAATTAGCCACTCATCGGTATGGGGACGGCTTATGATTTTAGTGAGGCGAAAGTTCGAGACTAAGCGCTAAAGGGTTACAAAAAAGGGACAAAAAAGAACACAACATAAGAAAATTATAAAACTAACTAAAATGAGAACTCACACCTTTCAAAATCATAAAATAAAGAGCTAAGTTACACAAAAAAGAGAAATTACAAGTCCTACTCAAATGAGTTGGAGGGAAATAAGTGATATACAAGTCCTACTCAAACGAGTAGGCGGGAAATGACAAGTTCTACTCAAACAAGTAAGCGGGAAATGACAAGTCCTACTCAAACGAGTAGGCGGGAAATGACAAGTCCTACTCAAACGAGTATGCGGGAAATGAAAGAGAGTCCTACTCGAATGAGTAGGCAGAAAGTAAATGCACACACACACACTCTATCTCTACATAATTGAAAGAAAGCAATGAAAATTATCTCATACACACACACACACTAAATAATTGAGAAAGCGATAAAAGAAAGCAAGAAAAATTATCTCATACACTCAGACACACAATAAAATAGAAAGAAAACAAACTTATCTTAAAAAATTAAAATAACAACTTTTTCATTGTTATAATTTTATAAAAGAGTTTAAAAAGTGGAAAAAAGTTGAAAAGAACAATTGTTTTACAAAAATTAAAAAGACTAAGTAAAAAAAGGTAGAAAGCCACTTTGAAAATACTTGTATTAAACCATAAAAATGAAATTAAAGTACTAAAAAAACTAAACTTAAACAATCTTAAGAGATAAGAAAATAAAAGTTATCATAACAACTAATAACTATGAAAGAAATCTTAGAACAAAAGTTAAGCAAAACAAAACTATGATAACATAAAAACATGAAATTAAACGCATACACACACACACACACACACACACTCACACACACACATTTTTAAGAGAAAGACTAAGAAAAACAAAGGATAAAAAGAGAACAAAAGTGGGGCACTCACATCCATTTCAAGACAACATAAGGAAAGAAAATTCTAACATATTTTATTCAGGAAAAAGCTAATTACAAAGCTAAAACAAACATAAAAGAGAGGGGGATAAAGTTCTCCTTACATAGTAAGAAGTGCACCTAAGCAGGCCATAAACAACAAAATTGGCCCAAAAGTTTGAACCCTTGGAGCTTTCAGAGAAGTTCTATTTATAAGCAAAAAAATTGGAGGTGACATGCCCTGGCCACGGGCGTGACTAGGGGGCGAGTTATGCTGGCTTGCTAAAGACGGCAAATTTTGGTGACTGGTCGATTTTCGGAAGCTTCTGGATCGGGACACGTATTGGTCACGGGCATGACAGGGATGTCACGGGCATGTCAGAAAGAATTCCTGGTTGAGGTGTTGAGCTGGGTTCGATGAACGTCAAACTAGGATCAATGAACGTCGATCGGCATTGACAAGGGCGTGTCGAATTGGTCATGGGCTTGACATGCAAAGCGTCGAGTGTTGAGGCATCGGGTGGTTGCTGGCTTCATTTCGTCGAGCATAATTTGGCAGGATTTCGTTGAGCGCTGAGTTGGGCAGGACGAACGTCAATTAAAAAATTTAAGGCAGTCACAGGCATGTTCCAAAATTGACACGGGCATGTTCAAGAAGGTTTATCTGGTGAAGGCATCGAGTTGTTGCCACTTCGGTGACGTCTTTTTTTGGAAAGGTGGATTGGTCACGGGCATGTAGCATATTTACACGGGCGTGTCCGCCAGTTCGACGAACGTCGAATGTCGAACGTCGAGCTAAAGGCGTCGAGTGTCGAAACGGGATTGACACAGGCATGTCGAATCGGGATACGGGCGTGTACTTCGGTTTTTAGACAGTTTTCTGCAAAATTCCAAAAATAAAAATGAAGGCTATGTTTAAAGATATATACAAAAAAGGAGAATTTTATTAAAGAAAAAATAACTAAAAATAACAAAAAAAAACTAAAACGACTTAATAAACGTACGTACAAAATACATATATTTACAACTTATCAAATACCCCCATACTTAAGTTTTTGTTATTACAGAGCAAAAGTTGGAGATGAACTGATAGGGAATTAAAAGAAATCCTAAATTTAGCTACCGCTTAAATTAATTAAAAGAGAGATCTCAATAAACATACTGGGCATAAGAGTTAAGTCCTAAATTTATGAACATGATTTAAATAGAGGAAAAGTTTGGCCAAAAGACATCTTGATGTAATCAAATAAAAGCAAAATTTTGTGATTGTTAGCTTAACAAAAATTGTTTTGGAATTATAGAAACTTTAGCTTGTGGCAGTTTTACGGGAAATAATGCAATTTAAAAATTATGCTCTCAAAATGATTTTAAATTTAGTCTACAATCATTGAAATTTGTTAGGGGAGGGTGTTTTGTTTTATGAAGAGGGCTTAGATTTAGAGGTGAGGTAATTTTTTCTCAAACCTCTAATAATTTTTTTGATGTTTTTAGGAAAATGAAATCTTATTTTCCTTAACATTTAAAATTTTGCAACAACTTCAAATTAACCTAATGTATATAGATAGGAGTAATGAATTTTATCCTCTTACTCCGTAACATATAATCTTTTTTAATATTGGATGTCTATATTTACGGAACGAAATCTTGTTCCCATTGACATAGGTTCTTTTAAGAGTAAGATTTTGTTATCATGGCAAGTAAGGCATGATAAATATGGGGAGAAATGGTTTTCAAAGAGAGAACTAGATTTTAATAAAAAAGTTTGAGAGCAACCTTTATAAATTGAACATTTTGTGTTTTAGAAAGCTAAGAAGTAAACATAATTGAATCATATAGTTGTTTATTTCTAACATAATACACGTACTCTATTTATGATAAATTAGAAGTAGTTCCGAAAATGAGTCCCCTATCATAAGAACAAAGTATAATAAATTCTTTAAAACTTAACCTTAGATATTTAAATCTATCAATCTATAATTAATAAATGAATAGTAAACAAAGAATTAATGAAATTCACATATAAATAAACTTGCAACTTTATTTTTGAAGAGCAAAAAGGGTTAAGAATGGATTATTCGGTTTATTTGTTTTATAATATTTGGATTTTTAAAGTTATCATCTTTTTTTTGAGTTTTCAATTTATTTTTGTAATATATACATAAAAAATGTGAGAAAGATATATATATATATATATATATATATATATATATTTATATTTATATATATTATGTTTGTTTTCTAAAAATTTTTTGTATTTTTGAGATTTTAAAATATTTACAAGAGAGGAAAAAAAGAAAAGTTTTTGTTACAAAGTGGACAAAGAAAGGAAGAGGGGAGAGAGAAGAGAAAATTTACAAAAAATATATAGAAAATATTTACAAAGAAAAATATTTACAAATTAAATCTAAATATATTTTTTTGTTAAAATTTTTTTTTTATATACTTTTTTTTTCATTTTATAAAAACATTTTTTTTATTTTTTTCGTTTTTATATAATTTTTTTATTATTATTTTTAAGTGCGGAAAATGGGAGTGCAGAAAGGAAAGCACGAAAACACCCCCATACTTAATCCCAACATTGTCTCCAATGTTGCAATATAAGTATGTTGATCAAAAATGAAATGAAATATAATATGTACAAAAAATAAAACGGGAGGGTAGGAACTTCCCTGGAACGTGTTCGTGGAGGCCCATTCAAAATCCCTGCATTATTAGAACAAGTAGGAAACAAAATTAGGAAAGAGCGAAAAAGGTAGACGTGGGGTGCCTCCCGGGAGCGCTTTGTTTATAATCGTGCAGCTTGACTATTATGGCGGGGTTATAATGTTGAGGAAAGTTATGGTTTCGTTAAAACTGATCACTAGATCGCCCGATATGTATGACTTTAATCGATGACCGTTTACTTTAAACAAACCTTTTTCTGGGTGGGAGATGAGTACAGTCTCATATGGCCAAACCTCTTTAACTTTGAAGGGGCCAGACCATCGCGATTTTAGCTTACCCGGAAAAAGTCTAAGACGTGAATTGTAAAGAATGACAAGATCGCCCGGAGAAAAAAATTTTGAGGACTTGATTTTTCGATCGTGATAGAACTTAGAACGCTCCTTATAGAACTTATTTCTCTCGTAAGCATTTGCACGCCATTCATCGAGCTCATTTAGGTATAGTTTTCTATTTTTAGCGGCTAAGTTAACGTCGAAGTTTATGAGTTTTAGGGCCCAAAGAGCGTGATGCTCTAGTTCTACGGGGAGATGATACGCTTTGCCATAGACAAATCGAAACGGCGTATAGCCAATTGTGGTTTTGTATGCCGTCCGATACGCCCACAACGTATCGTCGAGTTTGACGGACCAATCTTTCCTATTAAGTGAAACGGGTTTTTCTAATATATGCTTAATCTCTCGATTTACTACCTCGACTTGTCCATTTATTTGTGGGTGGTAGGGGTGGCAAGTTTGTGTGTGACTCTGTATTTAGCTAACATCTTTGCCAGTTGGGCATTACAGAAATGCGTTCCCCTATCGCTCACAATAGCCCGAGGTGTGCCAAAGCGAGAAAATAATTTTTTAAGAAAGGTAAAGACGACTCGCGCATCGTTGGTGGGGAGAGCTTGTGCTTCCGCCCACCTTGATACGTAGTCGACCGCCACTAAAATATAAATATTTTTAAAAGAAGGAGGTAGGGGGCCGACAAAATCGATGCCACATAAGTCGAAGATTTCGCACTCTAAAAATAAATTTTGGGGCATCTCGTCACGACGAGAGATGTTACCCAATCGCTGACAGCTATCGCATGAGCGCACAAAATTGTGAGTATCTTTAAAGAGAGTGGGCCAAAAAAGCCCGCCTCTAGCACCTTTCGCGCATTCTAGTTAGCTTGATAATGCCCACCGGCCGGACCCTCGTGGCAGTGCCTAAATATTTGTGCACACTCCACACCTACGACGCATCTTCGGACCGCTTGGTCCGCGTAGATACAAAAAAGAAAAGGGTCCTCCCAAAAGAAATTTTTCAAGTCAGAAAAAAATTTTCTTCTTTTGCTGGCTTGAAAAGTCTTTTGGAAGCACCCGCGCAACTAAGTAGTTAACAAAATCTGCGAACTAAGGCGAGGAAGACGAGATAGTATTAATTGCTAGGAGGCATTCCTTGAGGAATCTATCATTTATGTCAGATTCGACGAGCACTTTTGCACCTAGATTTTCTAAACGGGAGAGGTGATCGGTGGCTAGATTTTCCACGCCCTTCTTATCCCGGATCTCCAAATCAAATTCTTGAAGGAGGAGAACCCTTTGAAGAAGGCGGGGTTTGGCGTCCGTTTTGGCTACTAAATATTTAAGGGCAGAGTGGTCGGTGAATACGATAACTTTAGATAGTGTTATATACGAGCGAAACTTATCAAATAAGAAAATGACGGATAAGAGTTCCTTTTCCGTCGTTGTGTAGTTTACTTGTGCAGAAGTGAGCATCTTGTTAGCGTAATAAATTGGATGAAAGTGTTTGTCTATGCGTTGGCCAAGGACGGCACCTAAGGCAATATCACTAACATCGCATATAATCTCGAACAGAATGGACCAATCAGGCGCCACTAAAATGGGTGAGTTGATAAGTTTTTGTTTTATAGAATTAAATGTGGACTCGCATTCACTACTAAAGACAAAACTAGATTCCTTTTCAGGGAGACGAGTAAGCGGCTTTGTAATTTTTGAAAAATCTTGAATTAATCGTCTATAAAAGCCTGTATGGCGTAAGAAACTCCTAATGGATTTAACGTTGGTTGGCGGCGGAAGTTTTTCTATAATTTCTACTTTGGTCATATCTACCTCCATCCCCTCAATCGAAATCCTATGGCCGAGAACCAAACCTTCTCGAACCATGAAGTTACACTTTTGTCAATTCAAAACGAGATGTGTGTCCTCGCATCGCTGGAGGACACGATCTAGATTACTAAGACAAGCAGGGAAAGAGCATTCGAATACAGAGAAGTCATCCATAAAGACTTCCAGGATATCTCTTACCAGCTCGCCATGGATTGCCAACATACATCTTTGGAATATAGCTGGGGTATTGCAGAGGCCAAATGGCATTCTTCGGTAGGCGAAGGTGCCAAACAGGCAGGTAAAAGTTATTTTCTCTTGTTTTTTGGGGGAAATGGGGATTTGGAAAAGCCCCGATAAACCATCAAGAAAATAAAAATACGGATGACCGGATAAACGTTCCAGAATTTGGTCTAAAAATGGTAGTGGAAAATGGTCCTTACGGGTGGTATCATTAAGTTTCCTATAATCGATACACACCCGCCATCCAGTAATAGTACGAGTTGGGACGAGTTCATTGTGCTCATTTTCCACTACGGTTAGACCGCCCTTCTTGGGCACGACATGAACGGGACAAAGACAAGCACTATCTGAAATGGGATAAATAATCCCCGCATCTAATAATTTAATTATTTCGGCTTTAACGATGTCTTTCATGTTTGGGTTAAGATGTCATTGCGGCTGAATGGTTTTGCGTCAATTATCGCTAAGGAAGATCTTATGAGTGCAAAAAGAGGGGTTAATCCCCTTAAGTTCGGAAATTTGCCACGTAATTGCGTGGCGATGTTTAATTAAAACTTCCAATAAATCGGAAGTCTCTGAATCACTCAAATGCGAAGAAATGATAATGGGAAGGATGTCATTTTTTTCCCAAATAAGTGTATTTGAGAGATTCGGGTAGGGGTTTGAGGTATAGGATGGGCGGTTCTTCTAGCGAGGTTTTGATTCTAATATCTTTCGAAATAATTGGTTCGAAAGGCAAACCTATAGTTTTATACTCTTCGCAATTAAAAGTTTCAAGCGCAAAAATATCGTCGTTAAGAAAAATTGACTCGAAAACGGGAGAAGAACGATCTCCGAAAAAAGTATCTAAATTATAACAGAAATCATCGCTCGATGATGAGTCCTCCATCGAGGGATTAATAGAGAAAGTAACCTCATCATCTCCCACCTGAAGGAGGATACGACCGTTACTCACATGAATTAATATGTGGGAGGTTGCGAGAAAAGGGCGACCGAGTATAATTGGTACATCGGTGTCCTTCTCGATGTCCAAGATGACGAAGTCTACCGGGAAGATAAACTTGTCAACTCGGACAAGGACGTCATCCACTACCCCGACGGGGAACTTAACCGAGCAATCCACTAATTGGATACGCATATTAGTAGGGGCCGGAGTGGCCAAACCTAATTTTTGAAAGAGCGAGAAGGACATCAAATTAATGCTCGCGCCTAAATCTGTTAGAGCGTATTTCACTAATATATTGCCAAAAAGGCACGGGATAGAAAACCGTCCCAGGTCATTTTGTTTTGGGGGCAATTTATTACTAAGAGCTGCTGAGCAGTCTGCATTGAGAGAGATATGCGAAATATTTTCTAGTTTTTGTTTATTAGAAAGAAGTTCTTTCAAATATTTCGCATACTTAGGCATCTGTGAGATCGCCTTGCAGAAGGGAACATTAATATGAATTTGTTTTAATAGTAAAATAAATTTTTTGTATTGTGCGTCCTTAGGCTCACTATCTAACTTATGCGGATACAGCAGGGCCTTGTTTAAAATAATTTTTTCGTTTAAAATCGTTAAAGGCGGCGTAATCGAAGAAGGGGGAAGAGGGGTCAGAGGAGAAATATGTACCTGCGGATCGATCCGTTTTGGATCGACCACCTCCTTATCGCTACGGAGGGTTATAGCATTGGCATTCTCCCGAGGGTTGGGCCCCGTGTTCCCCGATGGTGCCCAGAGCGCGCGCTCGGACATCATTCTCGCCAGCTATCCAACCTTTTGTTCAAGATTTTTTAGCGATCCGGTGATGTTCCGGATATTTGACTCGTTGGATGCTATGTATTTATAAAAAATTTCCTCAACCAGAGAAGGTTTCAGAGGAGGAGGAGGGAAAAATGCGGGCGCAAAAGAATTAGGGGGCGTTGCGCGTTGTTCGCATTACTGCAAGAGAAATTGGGGTGATTCCTCCAACCCGGATTATAGTTATTACTATAAGGGTTGTTGTTGGGGTTGAAGGAAGGATGACCAGAATTTCCAATGAAGTCTACGAACTCTTAGGCCACGCAGACATTGGGGGGAATAAACAAAGGCGGAGTGGAAAAGGCATTAGTCATCTCCGCCACCTGTTTTGTTAACCTTTCAACTTGAAGGGTTAACAGAGCAGTGGCATCTAATTCAAAAAAGTCGGTCGCCTACTTGGCGCATCCCGGCGGGATGTTCCATTGGTAGGCATTCGTAGCCATCTCTTCGATAAGCGTTTGGGCAGTCTCGGGGGTTTTATTGTTTAAAGTGCCCCGGCAGCAGCGTCAATCATTTGACGCGTCTGATAGTAAAGCCCATTGTAAAAGATTTGGACCTACAACCACGCAGGCAGCGCGTGGTGCGGACACTTGTGGAGGAATTCTTTAAACCTCTCCCAAGTCTCAAATAGAGACTCGAAATCGTTTTGCACAAACGAAGAAATGTTCACGCGCAACTTTGCATTTTTTGCTGGCGGAAAATACTTCGTTAAGAACCGTTCCGCAAGCTTTGCCTAGGTGGTGATACATCTTCACGGGAGGGAATTCAACAATGCCTTCGCTTTAGATTTAAGGGAAAAAGGAAATAAGCGCAAGCGAATGGCGTCATTAGTGACGCCATAAATCTTAAAGGTGTCGCAAATTTCTAAAAGTTAGACAAGTGAACATTCCGCTCCTCATCTGGCAGTCCATCGAACTGTACGGCGTTTTGGATCATTTGAATGACATTCGATTTTATTTCAAAATTATTATTCGCCACCGTAGGGCAAACAATGCTAGACCCAGTATCATCTAGGTTAGGCCGGGCGTAATAATACATAGTACGCTTGACCGCTTGGGCAGGGTTATGGTCGGCCATAATTACGGCAGAGGGTTCTCCGATAAATTCTTCGGGGTCTAAAAAAGGAATTCAGCGTTGAGATCAAATACACGCAAGAGAGCATTCGATCTCAGGATCAAAATAAAAATTTTCAGACTCCGAGGGTTGTCCACGGTCATATACCCTAAAATATAAACTAAATAATAAACAATCTTTTTTTAATAGAGTTTTTAAGTTTTTTTTAGTTTTAATTTTTAGAAGATAAGTAAAAGTAATAGAATCCGGAATCCAAATAACAACTCGAGGATTTCCCGGCAACGGCGCCAAAAACTTGATGGTCGCAAAGCCGACTATTATTTAGTTGGTTGGTTTGATTGGTTGAATGTCGCGGACTGCTAAAATGCAAGTTTTTAACAAAAGTAAGCAAGTGCACCTATCGCATGTAATACTCGATATTCGTTGGGAATATCGAAGTCGTATTATTCTCAGGGTCAGGTTGATTATTTTTACTTTTTCCGGAGTAACTATTATTTTACCGAAAATATGATGGGGATTTTAATTAACTAAGGCGGATAAAATAAAAGTACGAAAATGAGTTAGGAAATTTGATGAAGGGTTAACGATCGGCGTCGAATACGATAAGGACAAAAATGACTCTTAATAATTAGAGAACCAAATTTTCAAATTAATTAAAGGAAACTTGGCTGTGGAGGTTCCACAAATATGAGCTCACCTATCTATAGAGATATCGCTCACCTGAACATTAAGACTATTCGACCGAACTCTCGTCTGACGAAGGATTCCTCTTAATGCCCGTTTTACACTGAGAACCCAGTTATTAGGTGTGGAACTCAATCTGGTAGAGTTACGTTTCTCCTCTCTCAAGGGTATGCACGCAACTCTTTTTACCCAAGGGTGATCAGTCCATACGCACGGCCTCTCAGCTAGCTAGCGTAAGGATAACAAAAATAGAGCCCACACATCGATATGTGATTCTACGCATCATATACCCTGGGCAAACCTTAAGCCCTTTAATTAAAGTGAGAGAAAAATCCTTTAATTATTTAGAGTGATTTCATATGTCCCAATGCTCTTCAATGTCGAGGGCTAAGAACGATTGGCCACTCATCAGTATAGGGACAGCTTATGATTTTAATAAGGCGAGAATTTGAGACTAAGCGCTAAAGGGCTACAAAAAAGGGACAGAAAAGAACACAACGTTAGAAAATTATAAAACTAACTAAAACAAGAACTCACACCTTTCAAAATCATAAAATAAAAAGCTAAGTTACACAAAAAAGAGAAATTACAAGCCCTACTCAAATGAGTAGGCGAGAAATAAATGCATTACAAGTCCTACTCAAATGAGTAGGCGGGAAATGGCAAGTCCTACTCAAACAAGTAGGCGGGAAATGATAAGTCCTACTCAAATGAGCAGGCAGGAAATGACAAGTACTACTCAAACGAGTAGGCGAGAAATGAAAGCGAGTCCTACTTGAATGAGTAGGCGGGAAGTAAAAGCACACACACACACTCTCTACATAATTGAAAGAAAGCAATGAAAATTATCTCATACACACACACACTCTACATAAGTGAGAAAGCGATAAAAGAAAGGAAGAAAAATTATCTCATACACTCACACACACAATAAAAAGAGAAAGAAAACAAACTTATCTTAAAAAATTTAAATAATAACTTTTTCTTTGTTATAATTTTATAAAAGAGTTTAAAAAGTGGAAAAAAGTTGAAAAGAACAAATGTTTTACAAAAATAAAAAATACTAAGTAAAAAAAGGGTAGAAAGCCACTTTGAAAACACTTGTATAAAACCATTAAAATGAAATTAAAGTACTAAGAAAAACTAAACTTAAACAATCCTAAGGGACAAGAAAATAAAAGTTATCATAACAACTAATAACTATGAAAGAGAACTTAGAACAAAAGTTAAGCAAAATAAAACTATGAAAACATAAAAACATAAAATTAAACTCATACACACACACACACATTTTTAAGAGAAAGACAAAGAAAAACAAAGGATAAAAAGAGAACAAAAGTGGGGCACTCACATTCATTTCAAGACAACATAAGAAGAGAAAATTCTAACATATTTTATTAAGGAAAAAGTTGATTACAAATCTAAAACAAATATAAAAGAGAGGTGAGAAAGTTCTCCTTACATAGCAAGAAGTGCACCCAAGCAGGCCACAAATAACAAAATTGGCCCAAAAGTTTGAACCCTTGGAGCTTACAAAGAAGTTCTATTTATAAGCAAAAAAATCGGAGGTGGAAAGCCCTGGTCACGGGCATGACAGGGGGGGGCGTGACAGGGGGGTGTGTCATGTTGGCTTGCTAAAGACGGTGAAATTTTGGTGACTAGTCAATTTCTGGAAGCTTTTGGATTGGGACACGTGTTGGTCATATGCGTGACAGGGATGTCACGGGCGTGTCAAAAAGAATGCCAGGTGGAGGTGTTGAGATGGGTTCGACGAATGTTGAACTGGGATCAACGAACATCGATCGGCATTGATACGGACGTGTCGTATTTGTCACGGGCGTTACATGCAAAGCGTCGAGTGTTGAGGCGTCGAGTGGTTGCTGGCTTCATTTCGTCTGGCGTAATTTGGCAGGATTTCGTCGAGTGCTGCTCGACGAATCGTCGAGCGCTGAGCTGGGCTAGACGAACATTGATCAGGAAATTTGAGGCAGTCACGGGTGTGTTCTATAATTTATATGGGCATGTTCAAGAAGGTTTATCTGGTGAAGGCGTCGAGTTGTTGCCATGCTGGCGAAGTCTAGTCTGGGACAGATTAATTAGTCACGGGCGTGTAGAATATTTACACGGGCGTGACCGTTAGTTCAACGAACGTAAAATGACGAACGTCAAGCTGAAGGCATCGAGTGTCGAGACGGGATTGACACAGACGTGTCGAATCGGGACACGGGCATGTACTTTGGTTTTTAAACAGTTTTCTGCAAAATTCCAAAAACCCAAAATGAAGGCTATGTTAGAAGATATATACAAAAAAGGAGCATTTTATTAAAGAAAAAATAACTAAAAATAACGAAAATAAACTAAAACGACTTAATTAACGTACATAAAAATACATATATTTACAACTTATCACCAATGATCAAACATCACGCTCCAGCAATGGTACTTGTCAACTATGCGTCAACGTAACGCCCTGATGTCAAAAATACGCCACTAAGGAATTAAAATAAACATCAGAAAATCAGGGGCATTACAGGTAATCCCCCTGCTTTTCCTCTGGCAGCTCCGCGAGGACATGGGCAAGGTCATGGTCGAGGATGAGGACCATGAGGAAGGAATCCTAAACCTGCTAGAGAGCAGGTGTTTGCTTTGGACATGATGCAGGAGCGTAATCCTCAAGATGTGATTGCAGGTATGTCATGATTTAATTAATACATTATAAGCATTCATCCTTAATTTGCCTAAGATGCGCTAGGAATCTATCTTGAGTCTTTATAATTGATACTTAGGCACCGTGACCGTTAGTGGGAAACCAGCTCACACCTTATTTGATATCGGTGCCACACATTCATTTGTCTCGGCGGACTTCATAAAAGATTTAGATGACGTGCAATACTTCACTGGTATAACTCGAAGAGTACGCCTCCAAGATGGCTCCGAGATAACGTCGTCCGCCAAGTGTGACTTGGAAGCATGTATTAGAGGTAATATTTTTTAAACCCCTGCAACGGTGTTGAGAATGCCATAATTTGATCTTATTCTGGGCAATACATGACTAGATTGGCACCATGCCAAAATTGATTGTGCAGTGAAGAAAATCACCTTGAGGCATGGAGACTCTGAACTGTCTGAAGTCATTTTCCAAGGTATCAAATCCACACCCCGTATGTTGTTATCTTCAATTCAGGCCCTTAAGGCTCATATGAGATGGGATGAGGTATACATGATTTGCTTTGAACTAAAGGAGATGGCAACGATCATGAAAGATGTGCGAGTTGTGTGGGACTTCCCTAAAGTATTTCCCTAGAAGCTACCAGGATTACCCCCGCGCAGAGAGGTAGACTTCTAAATTAAACTAGTACCGGGTGCCAAGCCCATCTCTCGGACCCCTTATTGAATGGCTCAAAAGGAACTCGCTGAGTTTAGAGTATAGTTATAGGAGCTAGTAGAATCAGGGTTTGTTCGCCCTAGTTCATCACCCTAGGGAGCCCCTGTTTTGTTTGTCAAGAAGAAGGATGGGCCACTACGATTGTGCATCGACTACCGAGAACTCAACCCACTGAAGGTGCAGAACACCTATCTGTTACCTCGAATCGACGAGTTATTTGATCAGTTAGTAGGAGCGAATTTGTTTTCCAAACTTGATTTGCGCTCGAGGTACTATCAATTGAGAATACAAGAGGAAGATATCCCGTGGATAGCGTTTAGCTCAAGATACGGTTTATATGAGTTCACGATGATGTCATTTGGGCTCACAAATGCCCCTTTGGCGTTTATGGGTTTGATGAATTTGGTGTTTGAACCGTATTTGGTCTTCTTTGTCATCATCTTCATCGATGACATTTTGGTCTACTCGAAAATGGAAGAGGAGCATGCTAAGCACTTGGCCCTAGTCTTAAGAAAACTAAAAGAGCATTCCCTTTTTGCTAAGTTCAGCAAGTGTGAGTTTTGGCTCTGAGAAGTTGCATTCTTTGGCCATGTGATTTGTGGTGTTGGATTAGCAGTAGACCCGACCAAGGTGTGTTTTGTGAAGGAATGGTCTCCCTTGAAGTCAACGGTTTATGTACAAATTTTTCTTGGACTTGTTGGTTATTACCGCAAGTATGTGAAAGGATTTTAAAAGATCGCCCTTCCTCTCACTGCCCTAACAAAGAAAGGTGTGTCATATGAGTGGACACCTGAGTGTGAGACTACATTTCAAGAACTAAAGGATCGATTTACCTCCGCTCCAATCCTAACTCTTCCATCAGGGAAAGAAGGATTTGAAGTTTACACTGATGCGTCCTATCAAGGGATGGGAGCAGTATTGATGCATCATGGACACGTGATCGCTTACGCTTCAAGGCAGTTGAAGAAGCATGAAGTTAATTGTCCAGTACATGATTTGGAGTTGGGAGCAGTGGTGTTCGCCTTAAAGGTTTGGAGGCACTATTTATATAGCGTCCACTGTGAGATCTTTTCGGATCATAAAAATTTGAAGTATGTTCATACTCAGAAGGAGTTGAATTTGAGGCAGCGACGGTGGTTAGAATTTTTTTGTGATTATGAATTAACATTAAACTACCACCTCGAGAAAGTAAACTCTGTGGCAGATGCTTTTGTAACGACCCCATCCGTTAAATGACGTATAGTAGAAGGTCCGGCCGGGGCCCCACACTATATGCCACAAACAGACGGTGAGGTCACAGGATAATACCAAACCAAACGAGTCCTAACTCAGAGCATTCTAGCGGAAGCTTATTAAGTGCAAGAACTCATACCATTGAATGTCCACTAATATATAAATATCACATTTATATAGATAACCAGGAATGTTTACAAACCACACCGCACACGGCCTTACGGCCTTACAAGTTACTCTTTACAACACATATCTTTTCATACATCGGCACGCAGGCCGGCCACACATGAAATCCAACACTTCGCACGGCCTTCAAGGGCCTACCAGCAGCATGGGCTTTTGCCCGCTCAATCCATCAGCCCGCAACACCTGCATAAGGACGTCCACCCCATGGGTGATAAACAAAGCAACGGTCAGCATTCAGCTGACCAATTATAACGACCCCACCCCTTACCCGGGGCAGTGGTTCCTTCCCTGCATGTATAGCAATTTCAACATATAAAGCACATACACCCAACATCACAAACGCCGGCCTCAATGCCAGGCGCTCCGTGCACTCAGGGCACCTTTCATGGTTTGTACTTGGTAGGCGGGCATAAGCCTCCAAACCCTTGTTGAAGACCTCACGCACCCGTCTCACTCAGAGGTACGCACCACACCAAAACCCGTGAGCACTATCAGTCGACCTACCCCCGTAGTGTAACAAGCCTAGGGAATTCGCCCTGCTGCTTTGCTACCAATCGACCGCTCACCCGATCTTAACATTGCCACTTGGTGAAATGGGCATAAGCCTCCAAACCCCTGTTGAAGACCTCTCGCACCCACCCACTCAGAGGTGTCCGCACTCCATCAACCAGCTCTTACAAGCATACAACCAAAGGAGCTATGCAAAGCATCCTATACACCAAACACATCGTCCTCACCATCTCCGCAGGCTAAACGATGCATACACGGAGTCTTCTCCGGATCGCAATATAAACATCACCAATCCCGACATACGTCTGGATGGGCTTCACACAGCATGCCTATGTCGTACTACAGGCTTCCGGCTCTAGATGCAGACTCAACTGCTGGAATCACTTACGCGTTTCCATCTCTTGATGGAGGATCCCATGCACATGCAAAACAAAGGGCTTCACCTGCCCAAGGAAGAAAGATCGTTACCCTTGACGATCGCTTCGGCGCCATAGAAAACTAGCCGGATGGAAACCACCGCAGCGGCCTTGCCTCCGCAACGCTGCTCTCGGCTCTCTATTCGGCTCGACGAAGCTCCACCGGCCTCCTCCTCCTCCTCCTCCAAGCTTTTCGGCTTCTCCGCATCTCGCAGAATCCGTTTAGCGGCCTCCATCAAGTCCAAAGCACGGATTTGCTGTTCTGCTTGATTTGAGCTTTGCGGCTCCTGCATCTCAAGAGTGTATATTCTCGGTTGCGCCCGCGATGCAGACGACTCTGCCACAGCTTTACCCTTCTCGTCATAAGACGCACCTGTCTTTCTTTCACCCTTGGCCGCACCATTCCAGCAAAATCGCGCGATATGTCCTGGCCTCCCACAAATGAAACATGTCCGCGGCTCAACCCGTTCTTGCCCAAACGTTGCTCCTGACGCAACATCTGAAGAAGTTTGTTCAGCAGGCCTGAACCGCTTCTTATCACGTTTCCTGAAATCGGACTGCTCTGATGGCGGAACTTTGAAGTCGGACTTTTCCACCGCTACGATCTTCTTCTCCCGCACCCGCTTCAAATCCTTCTCTAGGGCACTAGCGGTATGCACCAATGCTTGGAATCCTTGGTTCACTGAACTTGGGAGAGCCAACCTCAGCTCATCACGCAGCCCTTCATAGAACCTATTTGTCTTCCGCGCCTGGTCCGCAAACGTCGACCCCGCATAACGACCGAGCTTGGTAAACTCATGCAGGTAATCGTCCACGGTCTTATCACCCTGTACCAGACGTTGAAATTCATTTTCCATTGCAATTCTCTGCGCCATTGGCAAATATTTCGCCCAAAACAATCTAGAGAATTCGTCCATCGATATGTCGCCCAGATCTCTACCGCCCAACTGGTGCAACTCGATCTCATCCCACCAAAGCCTCGCCTCTCCTTCCAGGAGGAAAGTGGCTAACGGGACTTTCTGCTCCTCATTAATCCTGAGCGCAGCCAGGATTCTTTTCACTCTAGAGAGCCAATCCTCGGCCTCTGTTGGAGACGTTGCCCCGACAAACGTAGGCGGATTAAATTCCATAAAGTGCTTAAGTTGCTCGTTCGCTGCTTGCACAGCAACCGGAACCTCAACATGCTCTTGCCTCGCACCAACCTCAACATGCTCTTGCCTCGCACCAACGTGCACTGGCGCCACAGCGGGCCTCGCTTGTCCAAAAGGTTGTGCCTGAAGCATAGCAAAGATCATCTCCGCAACTAAGCGCACCGTTTCCGCAGAAGGGGGAGGTGTAGGCACCTCAGGTGGTGCCGCACTCTCATCCGAACGCTGGGGCTCCGACTGCCCAGCTCCACTCCTCGTCACCTATAGGTGAACAAGATAGCATTACTTTCCATGGTAATATGGCAAACTCACCGAATAGACACACACACACACATTCCTAGTGGACATTCTTGAGTTCATTAGCATTACAGCAGGTCGCACGAACACGTGCCCCATCCGTTAAATGACGTATAGTAGAAGGTCCGGCCGGGGCCCCACACTATATGCCACAAACAGACGGTGAGGTCACAGGATAATACCAAACCAAACGAGTCCTAACTCAGAGCATTCTAGCGGAAGCTTATTAAGTGCAAGAACTCATACCATTGAATGTCCACTAATATATAAATATCATATTTATATAGATAACCAGGAATGTTTACAAACCACACCACACACGGCCTTACGGCCTTACAAGTTACTCTTTACAACACATATCTTTTCATACATCGGCACGCAGGCCGGCCACACATGAAATCCAACACTTCGCACGGCCTTCAAGGGCCTACCAGCAGCATGGGCTTTTGCCCGCTCAATCCATCAGCCCGCAACACCTGCATAAGGACGTCCACCCCATGGGTGATAAACAAAGCAACGGTCAGCATTCAGCTGACCAATTATAACGACCCCACCCCTTACCCGGGGCAGTGGTTCCTTCCCTGCATGTATAGCAATTTCAACATATAAAGCACATACACCCAACATCACAAACGCCGGCCTCAATGCCAGGCGCTCCGTGCACTCAGGGCACCTTTCATGGTTTGTACTTGGTAGGCGGGCATAAGCCTCCAAACCCTTGTTGAAGACCTCACGCACCCGTCTCACTCAGAGGTACGCACCACACCAAAACCCGTGAGCACTATCAGTCGACCTACCCCCGTAGTGTAACAAGCCTAGGGAATTCGCCCTGCTGCTTTGCTACCAATCGACCGCTCACCCGATCTTAACATTGCCACTTGGTGAAATGGGCATAAGCCTCCAAACCCCTGTTGAAGACCTCTCGCACCCACCCACTCAGAGGTGTCCGCACTCCATCAACCAGCTCTTACAAGCATACAACCAAAGGAGCTATGCAAAGCATCCTATACACCAAACACATCGTCCTCACCATCTCCGCAGGCTAAACGATGCATACACGGAGTCTTCTCCGGATCGCAATATAAACATCACCAATCCCGACATACGTCTGGATGGGCTTCACACAGCATGCCTATGCCGTACTACAGGCTTCCGGCTCTAGATGCAGACTCAACTGCTGGAATCACTTACGCGTTTCCATCTCTTGATGGAGGATCCCATGCACATGCAAAACAAAGGGCTTCACCTGCCCAAGGAAGAAAGATCGTTACCCTTGACGATCGCTTCGGCGCCATAGAAAACTAGCCGGATGGAAACCACCGCAGCGGCCTTGCCTCCGCAACGCTGCTCTCGGCTCTCTATTCGGCTCGACGAAGCTCCACCGGCCTCCTCCTCCTCCTCCTCCAAGCTCTCCTCTCTTTCTTAAGAAGAAAGGCTAAGTGGAATGAGCTTTCAACTCAATCCACGGCCTTAAAGAGGCTGGAAATGCTATGGACCACACGATCCAAATAGAAGGAAACGAACGGCCGAGATCTGCCCAAGAAACCCAATTTTTGCCTGACACGGCCTGTGACACGCCCGTGTCACAGGCCGTGTACCCTTAAGCGGCACACGCGGTTTGGTACCGACTGAACAACACGGGGCTCGACACGCCCGTGTCGAACCTGACACGCCCGTGTCAGTCTTGAGACATGCCCGTGTCCCCTGCTACATGGCACCCATCGACTTCCAAAACCAGTACACGGGTCGGAACACGGCAGCCGACACGCCCGTGTCCAGCCTGACACGCCCGTGTTCATGGCCGTGTTCACGGCCGTGTACGGCTCTGACCCGAATAGGCCAATTTTGAGATTTAAATCGAACACGCCCTGGGACACGCCCGTGTCCCAGGCCGTGTACCCCCGACACGCCCTGGGACACGCCCGTGTCCCAGGCCGTGTCTACCAGCCTGCTACTCAAAAATGTGTACAAACATATTTTGAGTTCTGGGGTGTTACAGCTTTGAGAAGAAAAGTACCTGAGTCGAGCCCCGAGTCTCGGATGATAAGTATGGAATTAACTCGAGTGCTCGAGGAGATGGAGATCACGTTGGTGTGTTAGAATCGTTCAGAGACATATACTGAATATCTAACTGTCATGAGTATAATTTGTGACATTCGAGATTGAATTCGGGAAGAGCAAGGGAAGGATGCTGCTCTGGCCCGAGTGATTAAATCTATTGAGGATGGATCTACTGAAGAGTATACTCTAAAGGACGGCCTCGTTCATTTCTGTGGCAGACTTTACATTCCCAAGGGAGATAAAATCTGGGAATATATCTTGAGAGAGGCACATTACTCCAAGTATTCGGTGAATCCCGGGATTTCCAAGATGTATAGTGACTTACGAAAGACCATGTTCTGGCCAGGAATGAAGAGTGTTGTTAGGTATTATGTTATACAATATGAGGCATGTCAGAAGGTGAAGATGGAGTGCAAGAGACCTGGAGGGTTATTACAATCAATGCCCATTCCGGAGTGGAAATTTGAAGATATATCAATGGATTTTGTTCACGGCCTTCCCCGATCACGATCAGGGAATGACTCGGTTTGGGTGATAATGGATCGCTTAACCAAGGTTGCTAGGTGAAAGTCTTTAATTTCAAGGATAGCCATATCACCTAGAGGGGGTGAATAAGTTTCTTAGTCGCTTGTGACTATCTTTATGTTTCTTTCTTTAAGTGTTTTATGAGTTAGTAGTATCCTACATTCAAGACACACACGACCTGTAATAAAGAAACAACACAAAGAGCACACACAGAATTAATAGTGGTTCCCTAGATTATGGGTATGTCCACTTTCCCTCCCACCTTTCTAATAGCTTGTTAGACAAGGCACTTCTCCAATCTCGACTCCTAATAGCATACAACACAATCCTGCAGGACCACTCAGTCTCCTCCAAGACTTACAGCTCAGGCACAAGGCCCTACAATTCAGTGATCCAGAGATCACCGACCTCAGGCCCAAAGTCCCTACAACTCAGGCTGGGAGGACAGCCCTACCTTAAAGAGAATGACTCTCCTACAGCTCAGGCACAAATGCCCTACCTCAGATCTAAAGGATCTTACAACTCAGACACAAGTTCCCTACAACTCAAAGAGAATGACTCTCCTACCTTAGGCTCAAGAGCCTTACCTCAGATCAAAACTAGATCCTACTCTCAGGCCAAATCCCTACCTCAGGCATACAAGCCCTACCTCAGATTCTCAACAAAATCCTACCTCAAGCTAAACAGCCCTACCTCATATCTGCAACTAAATCCTACACTCAGATCCAAAATGGATCCTACACTCAGGACAAAGCCCTACCTCAGATCTGTAACCAGATCCTACACTTAGATCTACACAGGAATCCTACCTCAGCCTATATAAAATAGGCTTATAACTCAGATCCAAAAAAGGATCCTACACTCAGATCCAATAATGGATCCTATAGGAAGAAAGGTTGGTTGGTATGATTTGATTCCAGAGAATATGTCTCTGAGTCTACCTCCTGAGCTGAGTTTATCTCAGGCCTAACTTCTTCTCAGCAATAATTATAGATCTTCAATAAGTAGCTGCCTGTAATGGATGTAACCTGTAGAACTCTGCTCTGCTTCTTCTTTTCTACTAGACTGAATAAGAAGCTCAGTCCTAACTTATTCTTATCAGCCTCTAGAGAATGTTCTTCAGAAATGTACAACTGGAACTCTGAAGTGGTTGTAGCAAGGTTATCCCTTGCTGCACCTTATCTCTTAGAGATTTACTCCAAACTGCTGTTGAAGATGGAGATGACAACATCTAACTTGATTATCTTCCTGTTGTTGTAGCTAGGGTAACAATTTGCTGCTCCTTATACTCAGAGATTTTCTCTGATCCTGTTGTTGATGAGGTTTATTACAACAGTTATCTTTCTATGGTTTTTAGATCAGCTTCAGCTTGGCTTAGGCCTTGGCTGCTTCTTGTTCCTCAGATAATGTATCTGAACTTGCTGTTGAAGATAGTGATTACAATAGCTAACTGGTTGAACACTCAGATTAGAAGATTGAACTTCTCCTTTAGGCTCTGCAATAATGGCTAGAGGAAGAAGATGAAGTTCAAAACTTTCTTCCCAAAAAGTTGCTTTTCTTTAGTCTGATCTGTCCTTTTTATCTTTCGTCGTCCAACGGCTATATTACCAGTGGGGTCCACCAGTAGTTGTTAGTATCAACAATACTTTAACATTAATAGTCATACAATAGGCATATTATGTCATTTGTCATATACTGTAGACTTCCCGTAACATTTGAATTCTTGCTGGCATCATCCCATGTGGACTTAGTCAAATTCAAGCAATATTAGTATAGGCATTGAGTGAGCAACCTTCACTCAACGCCAAAACACTTGGATAGAATTTCTGTGACTAGGGGTTGAGTGAGTAGGCTTGACTCAACGCCAAAACACTTAGACAGATTTTCTGTCATTAAAGGTTGAGTGAATAGGCTTGACTCAATGCCAAAACACTTAGACACTTTCTGTCACTAAGCGTTGAGTAAGTAGGCTTGACTCAACGCCAAAACACTTAACCAATAATTCTGTTATGATGCGTTGAGAGCGTTGAGTGAAGCTTCATCACTCAACGCTTTTGTCCTTAGACAATCTTCCTGCATAAACAGGCATTGAGAGCGTTGAGTGATGCTTCACCACTCATGACTTTTATACTTAGCCGCTTATCTGAATTCTGTCGGCTTGCTGAGGCATTGAGAGCGTTAAGTGAAGCTTTATCACTCAACGCTTTTGTACTTAGACAGATTTTTTTATCTCTTCTCTTCAGGCTTTGACTGAGAAATCTTGTCTCAACGCTTCTGATCGTATGGCATTGAGTGAGTTGACATCACTCAATGCCTGTGGACTTAGCCACTTTTCTTCTCTATCAAAGCAAGGTCTTTGACTGCATGAGCTTGTCTCAACCCTTCTAGCTGTATGGCATTGAGTGAGTTGACATCACTCAACCCATGTGAACTTAGCCACTTTTTTCAATGCCAAAGAACTGACTTTGACTACGTGAGCTTGTCTCAATGCTTCTGCTTATCTGTCGTTGAGTGAGCTATCTTCACTCAATGCCTGTGGACTTAGAATGATTTCAGTCTCTCCACATCTCTCTGCCTTGTGACCATCTGTCACAGCCACTTGAACAACCTGTCTACTCATGTTCCAAAGAACATCCTGCATAAATAAAACTTTTGATATCTGTTAGATTACACACATGTGTATACCATTGTTCATTAGGACTTCACCTAATCTTGGACATTGGGATCAATGGACCCAACAATCTCCCCATATTTGAAGACATCAAAACCTAAGACAATGACATACACTAACTCACATATGCAACATTAATATGATGTACACAGCAAGCATATCACAAAAATTATGAACATTAATTTAGTTTATGTAGATATTCATTAACTTAAATGTTTTTAATATGCATAGTACAAAACCACACTTCCTTCAACCCTCTATGATAAAAAGGAAACATTATCATGTTTCAGGTTCTCTTATAACAATGCCACTCTTCTGGGGTTCTTGATAGTCTTCTGAGCTGCAGCTTCAGACTTTTTGACTTTCTATCTTTGGAAGTAACTGAAGGGTTTTGGAATGTATTTTGGAGGCTCAATAGCATTTGGAGGCTCAACAGCATTTGGAGGCAAGGTGCCATAATTCTTGTCCTTTTTGTATTGGCTTCTTTAATTTTCCCTCTCTTCCATCTTATCCCACTCAATAGAGTTATACATCTTTCCTCTCTCAGTCTTCTTGGTCTTTACTTGCTCCATTGCTGACAAAATTATGGTCCTTGACTCAAGTCTCCACTGCTCAAAGTCAGGCCTAGCTTCCATTTGCTCTATGTATCTTTTCTTGCTGGCCCTGATAGCTTTCTCCTCTTCAGTGGCAGTAGATTTCCCTTTTGCCTTCAGAATCTGGTCAGCAGTGGGGCTGAATGATGGAATATCAGCAACCGGTTCATCCCACTGAGCACCTTCTTCAACATACTGAGCACTGTCCTGCATTTAGGGCTTCTTGAATCTGTGTGGGGAATATGGGGATGTTATCATACTGAACTGGTTCTATCCTGAATGATCCCCTTATGACATTTATGGCCCACACATCATTCTCAGTATTGTCCTTCATTCTCTCGCTCTCACCCTTTTGACTTCTTCAATCAATTCCTTGGTTTGAGGGAGGCTGGCCCTACTTCTTTGAAATTCAAGGTGTTTTACACTAGCTGTGACCTGGTTCTTTACCTGTAGTAGATGATCATCTAGGAGCTTGGTGCAAGCATCCATCTTTGTGAATATAGCAGCCTTTTGTTGATCCAACATTACTTTATCAGCATTGTGGACAACAACTATGTTGGTAGCTTGAATACTCTGATTTTCTATGATTGTAACGGCATTTTGGCCCACCTCATCCAGTTTTTCCATAGTATAATCAACCGCTGGGGCTTCCCTACTGAAGAATTTAATAGTTTCAGCCTTCAAAATATTGACTTCAAATCTGATAGACTTGATCTCTGTAGATAGCTCATTTCTGATGTTCTTGAGTGCATCATCCACAAAGGTCTCCAGAGTTCTCCTTTGTTCATCCATCAAGCCTTTCAGCTGAGCTAGAAAGATAGGTGGCAATTGATCTGTCCTGGCAGATGTACCTTCATCACAGACGGCTTCTTGTTATGGTCTGACATCTGCCCTTCCCTCAGAGTCAGCCATAGTAAATGCAGATGAATGAGATTTATTTGGAACACTCTCTTCCTTTTCAGGCATAGATGAGTCAATGACATGGACCTCATCATGAGCAGGGAGTTCAGAGCGAATCTCCCCCTGAACATCTTCTATGTCCTTAGTAGCATGCAGTTTGGCAGCAGCAGCAGTCTTCTCAGCATCCTAGTTTGCCTCTAACGGGCTCTGGACTTGCTCCCCCTTAGAATATGCATTGTCCAGACCTTGATCCTGATCTAGCTCCCCCTCACTCTAAAGAATGGTTCAAACAAGAGGAGCTTGGGATGTTGATCAGATACATCAGCAGCAGCTGGGGACTTGGAGGCCTCCTCCTCCATCACTACAGAGATTTTATCAATAATTTCTTGAGCCACTTGGCCATATTCTTCAGCTTATGGTAGTTTTTTTCAGTTGTATCCTTAGATATGTAGGTCTGGGCGCTCGTGTCCCTCCTAGACTCATCAGTTGAGTCAGTCAAGTTAGGATCATGAGGCTCTTCTTCACGATGTTCAGATGAACTACTGGTGGTGCTTTCTTCTAGTACAGGAGCTTGTTTCTCTTTCTTCTTGGCAATAGATGGGCCATGGGGCTGAAGGACCCGGTCCCATCTATCTAGCATCTTTATGTCCATTTTTCTCATGTGATGAATCTTGGTTCCTAACCTCACATTGAGGATCCCTGGAATACTATTCAGCAGGTATAGGGAGAGAATTCTTACCAGATTTGGCCCAGCCAATCATTCCACTATTCTGTCAAAAAGAATTCTTCCCAAATCTGTCCTCTTTGAGAGAATTCCCTGGGCCATGAGCTCAAACATTTTCTTAGATATTTGGTCATGGGAGCATGTCTTGCATAACAGAACTTTCCCAATCACATCGTCTAGGAACTTACCTTGTAAGTTCAGTTCCTTCCTGTGAATAGAGTTGGTGGTGTGTGTAGACAGACCACACCACTTCAGGGATGATTTTATGTATGACTAATCCAGGTCTTCTTCTTCATCTGTCTCTATGAACTCAGGCAGCTGTAGTGCCTTTTTGCTGACTTGATTTTGCTGGAGGATGAGTCGACTGAGGCATTCGAGTACAACTCCAGAACCTTCAGCTTCCATAGTAAGCAGGGCTTTGACAGAACGTATACTAGGTCAGTGACTTGGAGCAAATGTAAAACAAATTGTACTTCCTCGGGAGCATCTTTGAAGCCATTCCAAACAAGTTCGCTGCATTTGAACAGAAAATCCCGACCTTTAGGATCCATCTCTGTCACGAATTTTTAAGAATGAGTAAAAATTGTTTTGTCATCTCGGCGGACTCAGGCAGTGATGGGAAAAGAACAGTGTGGCTTGTCATATGCACAACTCCTTCTATTTATAGTTTTATTTTTCTTTTAGAAGCAGAAGAGGCGCGTAACTGTTGGAGATCAAGACCTATGATCAACGGTTGGGATTAATTCCTGACACTTATTCGTAAACAGTCAATGTTGTTGCATCCGTTGAGCAAACTCCTAATGTAGTTGATGCTCTTAAAACTAGTCCACTTTGACTGAACTTACCTACAGGGATTGGTTCAACCTGCAACATAAAAACACAATGTATATATATTTATATAGTAGAGAGCAGATTAAGCTTCCTCCTTACTTTTTCCAATCTCCCTTGCATTCTCTTCTTGATCATTGTATACTTCCCTGTAGGGCTTATCAGGGAGGTTATGACATTCTCCTTTTCTTGAGAAGGGAGCTCAGCAGGAATCTCCCCCTCAACCTTTGCATTGTACCTTTGGGACACCCCTTGTTCCAGTCTAATTCATGGAGCATCCTCTATCCAAGTACCCCATGAGGATAAGGGCACTTGGTCTATCCTACAAAACAGAGTACTTTACATTAGGACCCCAAAATGAATTGGGTCCTAGGTTCTTGTTAGCTTCAAACTGAATTCCTGCAGATTTTCTGATAAGAAGACTAACTCTAGCTCTTGGTATAGTAGGATTATGCCAGCAATCTAAGGCAAAATGCCCAACTTTTCCACAGCACTAACACTCATAAGTGTTGTATCTTCTTTTCAGTGTTGGTCCTGCAATTTGGTTAACTGCTAAATGAAAAGAAGGAAGAGGTGCAGCAGTTTTCTTCAAGTTCCTTTCAGTAAGGATTTGACTGAAGGTGAGCTTTTCAGCAGTCTTTCTATGTTGGCTCTAACAACCATTTACAGCAGTCTTCTTTGCAGATGACATGTTGTTTATGGTATCAAAGATAGCTAGATCTAGCCTACTGATAGACTTACCCTTAGTTAGAGTCTTTGTTGGAAGGTCTTGAGTGAAGGCTACTGCCTTATTCTTGAGAGTGGGAGCTGGGGTGTAAGATCCGACTCCCCAATTCGGGAGCTCACCCGGATCTTATGCTCAGAACCGATGCCTTACGGTGACACCAACACATGGGTTAGTCGACACTGCAAGACGCCAATTCTGCCAGCTAGCACGATCATAACCAATAGGCCAATATGAGATACAAAGTATATAAATAGAGCATTGCGCAATAGTTATGTACCTGTGATGACCTCTTCGGGATTTCTCAGTTCAGCGAGGTCCAGTGCATACACCAGCTCATGTTCTCTCCCTCGGTCGTGATATACCCGGCCTCGGCCTCGACCTCGTCCCTATCGTTAGCCTCGACCCTGCTGTACTAGAGGGACCACTGGAGGTGGAGGAGGAGGAAGTGGTCGGAACTGATGTGGACACTCTGATCTGATGTGACCCAGCTGGTGACATCCGAAACAAATGGCTGGCCGGAGGCCTCGGTCGTCTTGCCTCACAGGGTCATGTACCTGCAGAGCTGGGAGAGCTAGTACTGTAGGAGGCCCCTGCTCCTGCTTGATGTTGGGACGACGACGTCCCCCACCCCTCCTATATCCAATAACCTTGCCTCTATAGGGTGCCCTGCTACTTTCCCCGGATGATGACCCGTCACATGGTCTCTTCCCTCTGCTCGACACCATCAGTTGGTCTGCCTCCAGCTTTTTGGCCATCTCTATGATCTGTGTCGAGGTGCCATGAGAGATGAATAGTAGGGGCTTCCTCAAGGAATCTCACAGCCCATGGTAGAACCTATTGCCGTACTTCCTGTCATCCCAGTCGTGGAATCCCGCAAATCTAGCCAGATGGGAGAACTCTCTTTGGTACTCGATCATAAATCTTCTCCCCTGCTGGAGGTTCAGAAACCTCTCTTCCAACGCATCCCTGTCCGTGGTGGACACGTAGTGCTCCAAGAACGTCTCATTGAATTCCTCCCAAGAAATGTCTGTCAGCTCCCTATCAGCATATATAGAGTCTCGCACGGACTTCCACCACCTCTTCGCATGAGCATATAGTGCTGAGGTGGCTAGAGGGACTGCCTGGCTGACAGGGTAGCTGATGCCGGCCAGCAACTCCTGTATAGTCTCTAACCACTCTTCCGTCTTCACGGCATCCTCTGTCCCGCGGTACAATGGCAGAGATAGACTCTTAAAGGTACTTAACCAATTCGACCCCGGATTTGGCTGTGGGGTCGGGACCTGCTGAGCTCTGAAGGCTTCTAGGATAGCCGTCATAGTCTGCCCCATCTCAGTCTGCAAAAAGGGAGTGGCAGTTGGAGGGGGAAGAACCGTATTCTGCTGCGGAGCGACCTGTGGAGATTGCAAAAATGGCTAAGGTTTAACAGAATTAGCCTAACTCATAGTATTAACTGGACTGGTCACGTGACTTTTACATGAGCACACCATCGCTTCCACTGTATAGTTTGTCAGAAAACTAATGCTCGAGCGCGGTGTTCCAATGTTGTGGACTTTGTTCTCATATGATCGTGTGGTCAAGTGATACCAGTTTGTAATTTGGTAAAACATTACTGTCTGCCAGGAATTTTAATTTTCCTTTCAAATATTCTATTTATCTCTTAATTTATACAAAATTCACAAAATAACCATTTTCCAAAGGAAGTATAATGAGTTCCTTACTAAAAATTCTAGGAAAATTACATAATACATATATTGGTAAAATAATGCTAAAGGCAGCATTTCATAAACTTCTATGGATCAAGGGCTACAAAAATTCATTTCTAATTATATTACCAAAATGCCACTATGTGGTTTTAAAAATTACTGAGTCATCCAAAAATGTTGAGAAAATTATACAAGGTTATTCATACTCAAATACATCACCAAGAATTTTTCCAAAGTTTTTTAATTAATATTTTCATCAGTTTTCTAATTATTACAATAAGGACAAAAAGGTAATTTCTACATAACTCCTATCAAAATTCATCAACAGAGACATAAAAATTTTTCAGGAGTTTAACATAACATTATATTGACCTTGACAAAGATTGGGGATTTTATCTCAATGATAAACCTATTTTCACATTTATTTTTCAAAAGTTCAAGTATTACAAAAAATCCAAATAATGGGATTTTTGCATCCAAAAATCCCATTATTGCAATGTGGAGTATAATTAACCCCAATAAGCCTCTGAATTTAATATCATGATTTTTGGATGTTCCATATAGGCTTAATACACAATATTTCAAAATTGGCTATTTGCATCCCCAAGCCTATATATAACCAACAAATGCAAGTGAGTTTACCCAAAATACAGTGTTCCAAATGTGCTGAAATATTTACCATGCACATATATAGTCCCCAAGGACATGCCACGGAAATTTGGGGCCATTTGGAGTCATAACACTCCAAATATTTCATTTATTTACTTTTGTGTATTATGATCAAAACTATAGAAAAACTTTTCCCAAAAATTCTCACTTTTTGGCAGGGGTTATATATGCTATAGTTAGGCACATGTCCAAAATCTTAGGTCATGTGGACCTTTGGTTTAGCCTGGGCATTAATTTTAGTTTCTGCCCTAGCTTAGGACCAGTCCTAGAAAAACAGCCCTATAGGACAGTATACTGCACCAAATAATAAGTTTAAGGTGGCAAATTAAAGTTAAGTGGAGTGATACAACTTTTATCTTAATCACCATATCTTAAAATGCCTCTAAGGGGCCTAAAATAGTCATGCAATGTTACTGTATAAATGTGAGAACATTTAAATGAATCATATAATAACATTTATTAATTAATTTAATAAAAGGGACGGCATCGTGTCGTCGTCCCTGATCAGCCAACGACCCAGATCAATTTCTGTTGAGCCGAATTGTCTGCATTTTTCCGGCCAGTTGAGCCACCACCATCGCAGGCGAATGTCGCCACCACCTTCACTGAGGTGGGGGCAGCGATTACCGGCGGTGAGGCAGTCGGAATTGGCTCCTCTGGTGAACCCGAGCAAGAAGTAAAGCTCGGAAAACTCTCACTTTCCTCTCATGGTATCGGGCTCAATTGAGCCCTATGTCTTGCCTAAAGGATCTAGAAATCTAGTACTGGTAGAGAGGTGACAAAACGGACCCGAATGGCGGTATGGCGGCGAGGTTGGCGGCGGTTGGTCATGGTTGAGCTGCTCCGGCGATCTCCTACTCAAAACCTCGATTCTCCACCAAATTCTTTGCTCCAGGGGTCGTTATCCACTCGTTTCCACTCACTGAAGCTAATGGTGTGGTCGGTTTGAGCTGAAAGTGGATGTAAGAGGAGATAATACCAAGGGGGAGCTCGGTTCAGGCTTTTGCTGTATCACCAATGGTGCCAAGTGGCCACCATGCTGCCAAAATGCTTTGAAATCCTCTGGGTGGCCAATCAGAAGCTTTGGGCAGAAGGAATGAAGGCCATGTGGCCATCACTCCCTCTTTTCCCATTTATCTCTCCTCTTCTTGGGTGAATTCCCCAAAATGCCCCTTTACATGTGCCCTCTCTCTAAAACCAGAGGGGTAGGGGTGGTCATTGACCACATGGGTTGATAATGGGCCAAGTTTGGTGGGCTTGGCCCAAGGAGAGTGGGCTTAGCCCTCATTTTCTTCTTTAGGTCAATTATGTTGACTAGGTTGACTTTTGAGCTGACTTAGTCAACCATGATGAGTGGACTGACCCCACTTGGTGGTCATGGGTCTAATGGCACCACCCAACTTGGGTTCGGTCAATGTGGTGCCCTACTTGGGCTAACAGGGCCTATAGGTATAGGTTTGACTAACCTAGGGCTAAGGTTGACTTTGGTCAACTAGGGTCAAAGGGTTGATCCAATAACATGCCCTAGGGTCCACTTAGATCATTTTAGGGTTAGGGAAAGGTGGTGGGGTCATGGTGTGGCTAGGGTTCCTATTTAGGCTAGTTTGACCTGGTTTAACTTTGGCCCTTTAGTGGGCCCAACATAGCTACAACCCACTCCCTAGGGTCAAACCTAGCTAAATTCCCTATCACCCACACCATTCCTAACCCAATCTAAGTTAAGGGGGGGGGTCTAAGAGTAACATGGGATGTTATAAATCCCAATAAACAAGAAAAATAATTTCTTCCCTGAAATTCAAGTTCGGGTCTATGGGGTTCTACTTGTAACAATTTAAGTAAATTTAAAACATAAATTACAGCATACTTGAAGTAAACAGCTCCGGGTGTCGCTCCAACATTAGATCCCTCGGCTCCCAGGTGTGCTCCTCCTGTCCATGGTTGGACCACAACACCTTCACAAGAGGGACCTTCTTCTTCCGTAATACACGGACATCTGTATCATCAATCCGGATAGGCTCCAATCGAACGGATCTGTCTGGTGATATCGGACCAGCTGTAGTAGTAATGTGCTGCTCCTGCCGAAGGAGAGCCCTTCGCAAGGAAGAGACATGGAAGATGTTATGTATGGTACTCAACTCTGTCGGCAGCTGCAGTCTATAAGCTAAGGGGCTGATCCGCTCCAGGATCACGTACGGCCCCATATATCGAGGACTGAGCTTCTTGTGCCTCCGTACCCGAGAGACACCGTGCACCGGATGTATCTTCAAAAATACACGGTCCCCTACCTGGAACTCCACCTTTCGGTGCCGAGCGTCAGAATATTTGGCCTGCCTACTCTGGGCCTCTAGCATCCGATCCCTGATCAAACGAACCTGAGCCTCTGTATTCTACACATAATCAGAGCCAAGAGCCTTGGTATCCACATCCTGAACCCAAGATAGCAGTGTACATCACTTTCTCCCGTAAAGTGCCTCATATGGTGTCATCCTGATGCTAGCCTGGTGGTTGTTATTGTAGGAGAACTTGATCAATGGTAGCAACCTCTCCCAAGGCTTCCCCGTATCCATTATGCATAGACGGAGTAGATCCTCCATGGTCCGGATGCTCCGCTCAGTCTGTCTGTTAGTCTGCGGGTGGAAGGCGGTACTAAAAGTAAGCCGAGAGCCCAAGTAAGCATGCACAGCCCTCCACTCCCTCGAAGTGAAATGACCATCACGGTATGAAACGATCGTCCTAGGGATGCCATGGTATCTAACGAACTGCTCCACGAACAATCTCACCAAAACTGCAATTGGATCATCCTTCCTGACTAGAATAAACTGTGCCACCTTAGTTAGTCTGTATACTATAACCCAGATGGAATCATGCCCAGAGTGGGAACGAGGCAGTCCATGCACAAAGTCCATAACAATGTCCTCAAACTTCCACTATGGGACTGGAAATGGCTGTAATAAACCTCTCGGGCTCTTGCATTCCGCCTTAACGCGCTGGCACGTCTCGCAATGTGTCACAAAGTAGGTGATCTCCCTCTTTATCCTAGGCCAATACATAGTCCTCCGTAAATATGCCCATATCTTGGTGTTGCCGGGATGCACTAAATATCTAGAGCAATGTGCCTCTCTAAGTATATCATCCCGGATACCGTCTCCTGCTGGTATATAAACGCGTCCATGGAATCGAAGGAGATCATCCTGCAGCGTGTAATCCTCCATTTTGCCCCTTTCCAGGGTACATAATATCGACTCCAATACAGCATCCAGCCTCTGATGTGCCATAATGCGCTCACGAATGTCACCATCTCTGATTAATGAGCTTAGGTACTCTTGGTATACTAATAGTTCGGCCTCAAAAACCATAGTAATATGCATGTCTTCCATCATCTGTATTAGCTCTATAACCATCACCCGGGGCTCTGGCCCAGAGGTGTCGGCCCTTCTACTCAAGGTATCTGTTATTGTGTTTGCCTTCCCCGGGTGGTAATAAATCTGGTAATCATAGTCACAGAGAAACTCTAGCCATCTCCTCTATCGCAGGTTCAGGTCCTTCTGCGTATCGATATATTTGAGATTCTTGTGATCTGAGAAAATATCACAATGAATCCCATTCAGATAATGCCGCCATATCTTGAGTGCAAATACAATAGCCCCGAGCTCCAAATCGTGTACCGGATAGTTATGTGCATGCTTCTTCAGCTGTCTCGAAGCATAAGCAATAACATGTCTGTGCTGCATCAGTACAACACCCATCCCTTCATATGAGGCATCCGTGTAAATCTGAAACCCTTCATTCCCAGATGGGAGTGCAAGTATAGGGGACGAGGTGAGCCGGTCCTTCAATTCCTGGAATGCTGCTTCACACTTATCCGACCAAACGAATTCTGCCTCTTTCCTCGTCAAGGATGTGAGGGGAAGTGCTATCCTTAAGAATCCCTCCACGAACATGCGGTAATATCCGGAGAGTCCCAGAAAACTGTGTATGTCTGAAGCTGACTTTGGCCGTGGCCAATCACGCACTGCCTTCAACTTGGTTGGATCTACGGCTAGCCCAGCTCCACTGACAACGTGTCCCAGAAATGCCACCTCCTGCAGCCAAAACTGGCATTTGGAAAACTTTGCATATAACTGGTGCTCCCTCAATTTCTCTATCACCTGTGCCAAATGCTCCGTGTGCTCTTCCTTGGCCCGAGAGTAGATTAGAATGTCGTCAATGAACGCTATAACGAAGCGGTCCAAGTAGGGCTCGAATACACGGTTCATTAGACTCATGAATGCGTAGGGGCGTTCGTGAGCCCAAAAGGCATCACCGTGAACTCGTATAATCCATATCGTGAGCTGAAAGCCGTCTTCAGAATGTCTTCTTCTCGGATGTGCAACTTGTAGTAACCGGATCTCAAATTATGTTTAGAGAACCAGAAGGCCCCCTGAAGCTGGTCAAATAACTCGTCTATCAGGGGCAATGGATAAGTATTCCAGACCGTCAACCGGTTCAGCTCCAAGTAATCTATGTACAGTCGCAACGATCCGTCCATATTCTTTAGAAAAAGAACTGGTGCACCCCACGACGATGAGCTTGGACGCACAAATCCTGATTCCACAAGTTCCTGAAGCTGAGTTCTGAATTCTGCCAACTCTCTGGGAGCCATCCGGTATGGTGCTCGAGATACAGGCCTCGCACCTAGCACTAGCTGTATTCGGAAATCCACATCCCTAGCTGGCGGTAGTCCGGGCAATTTCTCCGGAAATACGTCGAGGAAATCCCAAACGACCGGGATGTCAGCAAGGGAAGATTCTGCTCCCTCAATCTCGAAGCATATAATGTACACCTTCTCTCCGTGATGGTTTGCCTTGACAGCCTGTACAGATGATAATATCATATGGGAGATGGATATGATACCTTTGACGACGACATAGGAGTCGCCGTGCCTCAGAGTGATCCTCTTCGATGGGCAATCAATTTGATCATGATTCCAGTGCAGCCACCCCATGCCCAAGATCAAGTCAAAGTAGGGTAATCTAAGGACCGTCGCCGGCGCCTCGAATGTTTTACCACCAATCTTGACTTCCATATTACAATGGGCTGTGGTCCGCAGCTATGACCCATCGGGTAGGCGTACTCGCATATCTATTCCTGGCAGTCTTTCCACGCCATCCAGACCTTCTATAAAGGTCTCGGAGACGAATGAGTGAGTGGCACCCCTATCAAACAAGGTGCGTGTGGGCTTGCCACTGATCATTACTATGCCTGAGGTTGGTTGATTTAAAATGAAATGTTATTCTATCACCTTAGGTATCATAAATAAAAATTGAATTTTAAATTCTCAATAGTTATGTACCTATGATGACCTCTCTTTGGTACTCGATCACAGATCTGCTCCCATGCTGGAGGTTCAGAAACCTCTCTTCAAACGCATCCCTATCCATGGTGGACACGTAGTGCTCCAAGAACGTCTCGCTGAACTCCTCCCAAGAAATGTCCGTCAGCTGCCTATCAGCATATATAGAGTCTCGTACGGACTTCCACCACCTCTTCGCATGAGCATCTAGTGCTGAGGTGGCTTGAGGGACTCTCTGGCTGACGGGGCAGCTGATGCCTGCCAGCAACTCCTGTATAGTCTCTAGCCACTCTTCCGTCTTCACAGCATCCTCTGTCATGCGGTACACTGGAGGAGACAGACTCTTAAAGGCACTTAACCAATTCGACCCCGGATTTGTCTGTGGGGTCGGGACCTGCTGAGCTCTGAAGGCTTCTAGGAGAGCCGTCAGAGTCTGCCCCATCTCAGTCTGCAAAAAGGGAGTGGTAGTTGGAGGGGCAGGAACCGTATTCTGCTGCGGAGCGACCTGTGGAGATTGCAAAAATGGGTAAGGTTTAACAGAATTGGCCTAACTCATTGTATTAACTGGACTGGCCATGTGACTTTTACATGGGCACACCATCGCTTCCGCTGCATAGTTTGTCCGCAAACTAATGCTCGAGCGGGGTGTTCCAATGTTGTGGACTTCATTCTCATATGATTGTGTGGTCAAGTTATACCAGTTTGTAATTTGGTAAAACATTACTGTCTGCCAAGAATTATAATTTTCCTTTCAAATATTCTATTTATCTCTTAATTTATACAAAATTCAAAAAATAACCATTTTCCAAAGGACGTATAAGGAGTTCATTACTAAAAATTCTAGGAAAATTACAGAATACATATATTGGTAAAATAATGCTAAAGACAGTATTTCATAAACTTCTATGGATCAAGGGCTACAAAAATTCATTTCTAATTATATTACCAAAATGCCACTCTGTGGTTTTAAAAATTACTGAGTCATCCAAAAATGTTGAGAAAATTATACAAGGTTATTCATACTCAGATACATCACCAAGAATTTTTCCATAGTTTTCTAATGAATATTTTCATCAGTTTTCAAATTATGTACAATAAGGGCAAAAAGGTAATTTCTATATAACTCCTATCAAAATTCATCAACGGAGACATAAAAATTTTTAGGAGTTGAACATAGATTGGAGATTTTACCTTGACAAAGATTGGAGATTTTATCTCAATGATAAACCTATTTTCACATTTATTTTTCAAAAGTTCAATTATTTCAAAAATTCCAAATAATGGATTTTTGCTTCCAAAAATCACATTATTGCAATGTGGGGTATAATTCACCCCAATAAGGCTCTGAATTCAATATCATGATTTTTGGATGTTCCATAAAGGCTTTATACACAATATTTCAAAATTGGCTATTTGCACACCAAGCCTATATATAACCAACACATGCAAGTGAGTTTACCCAACATGCAGTGGTCCAAATGTGCTGAAATTTGTATCATGCACATATATATTTTCCAAGGACATTCCACCTAATATTGGGGCCATTTGGAGCCATAACACTCCAAATATTTCATTTATTTAGTTTTGTGTATTTATATCAAAACTATAGAAAAACTTTTCCCAAAAATTCTCAATTTTTGGCAGGGGCTAGATATGCCTTACTTAGGCACATGTCCAAAATCTTAAGTCATGTGGACCTATGGTTTAGCCTGGGCATTAATTTTGGTTTCTGCCCTAGCATAGGACCAGTCCTAGAAAAACAGCCCTACAGGACAGTATACTGCACCAAATTATAAGTTTAAGGTGGCAAATTAAATATAAGAGGAAGGGCTACAACTTTAATCCTAATCACCATATCTGAAAATGCCACTAAGGGTCCTAAAATAGTCATGCAATGTTACTATATAAATGTGACAACATTTAAATGAATCATATAATAACATTTATTAATTAATTTAATAAAAAGGGACGGCATCGGGTCGTCGTCCCCAATCAGCCAACGGCCCAGATCGATTTTCGCTGGGCCGACTTGTCTTCCTTTTTTCGGCCAGTTGAGCCACCACCACCGCCGGCGATTGTCGCCACCACCTTCACTGAGGTGGGGGCTAGCGATTCCCGGCGGTGAGGCCGCCGAAATTGGCTCCTCCGGCGAACCCGAGCAAGAAGTAAAGCTCGGAAAACTCTAACTTTCCTCTCATGGTATCGGGCTCAATTGAGCCCGATGTCTCGCCTAAAGGATCTAGAAATCTAGTACGGGTAGAGAGGCGGCGAAACGGACCCGAATGGCAGTGAGGTTGGCGGCGGTTGGCCATGGTTGAGCTGCTCCGGCAATCTCCTTCTCAAAACCTCGATTCTCCACTGAATTCTTTGCTCCAGGAGTCGTTCTCCACTCGTTTCCACTCACTGAAGCTAATGGTGTGGTCGGTTTGAGCTGAAAGTGGCTGTATAAGGAGATAATACCAAGGGGGAGATCGGTTCAAGCTTTTGTTGTACCACCAATGGTGCCAAGTGGCCACCATGCTTCCTAAGTGCTTCTGAAATTCTCTGGGTAGCCGGCCAGCAGCTTTGGGAAGAAGGAATGAAGGCCATGTGGCCATCACTCCCTCTTTTCCCTTTTCTCTCTCCTCTTTTTGGGTGAATTCCCCAAAATTCTCCTTTGCATATGCCCTCTCTTTAAAACCAGAGGGGTAGGGGTGGTAATTGACCACATGGGTTGATAATGCGCCAAGTTTGGTGGGCTTGGCCCAAGGAGAGTGGGCTTAGCCCTCATTTTCTTCTTTAGGTCAATTATGTTGACTAGGTTGACTTTTGAGTTTACTTGGTCAACCATGATGAGTGGACTGACCCCACTTGGTGGTCATGGGTCTAATGGCACCACCCAACTTGGGTTGGGTCAATGTGGTTCCCTACTTTGGCTAATAGGGCCTATAGGTATAGGTTTGACTAACCTAGGGCTAAGGTTGACTTTGGTCAACTAGGGTCAAAGGGTTGACACAATGACATGCCCTAGGGTCCACTTAGATCATTTTAGGGTTAGGGCAAGGTGGTGGGGTCATGGTGTGGCTAGGTTTCCTATTTAGGCTAGTTTGACCTTGTTTGACTTTTGCCCTTTAGTGGGCCCTACATGGCTACAACCAACTCCCTAGGGTCAAACCTAGCTAAATACCCTATTACCCACCCCATTCCTAACCCAATCTAACTTAAGGGGGGTCTAAGAGTAACATGGGATTTATATGGTGTACCAAAGACAAATGGTCCATGATGGGCCATTTGAATTTCCTCAAGGGGAGCCTTAAAGGCACTCATCCCTACTATACCTTCCACCATCGTTATGAACATCTTTGTTCACACAAGTGGATCTTCCATTCATCTAGTGACTATAGATACTCTTTTGGTCATACCTGTTTGCTGGTAACTAAACTTTCCTAAAAGGAATGAGAGGCTTGGAAGCTAGTGGCAGAACAGGATCTTTGCCTTTCCCTTTGGACTGGGCAACTCTTGTGCTTCCCTTGAATCCTAACCCTTTCTTACCCTTTTAAGAGGAGAAAGAGTCTATCAAGGGCAGCACAGAACTTGGATTAGAATAGCTAGCCACTATCCTTTTCTCCCTCTAGAGCCTCTCTTCAAGGTCCCTAATGAGACTGTTCTTGTCCTTGATGGTGCCAATCTGAATGAGAGTGATATTTTTCAGTTGACAAACTTCCCTTACATTCTGATCCAACAGGGTTACTATCTCAGCCTGCTGGGCAGCAACTAGCTGAAGAGAGGCAATCTCTTAAGCTTGCTTTTTGGCCAACTTCTTGTTCCTCTTGAAGGCATCTAGAAGTGCACCATACTTTTCAATCAATTGATTGATATCATCCTCTGATTCTGATCCATCATCAGCACTTGATGTGGAAGCATCAAAGTTTACATTGGTCTCATAATCAGATTCTGAGGATGAGCAAGATAGGGAATGTACTTGATCTAGACCAGGCTGATCCTGGCAGGATTCTTCTTCTGTCATGGCTATTAGCCCATAACTTTTATAGTCATCTCCCTCATCATCATCCTCCTCTGAATCACTATCTGAATGTGATTGAGGAGCCCTGATCTCTATTCTTGCATCTAGATAGACATCATCTGTATCACTGTTACTGAATACAGGACAATGGGGCTATGTTTTCTATCCTAGCAACAGGATAGTCTTCATAATCTATAACAGCTGTCAACAGCTCATTATAGGTCTTTTCCTTTTTGCAGACTTGAAGCTTCATTGAGCTCCACTTCTTATGGTTCATTGTTAAACTCATAAAAACAACCCTTTTAGCTATCCTTGAAGATCACTCAGACTGCTAAGTCTTTTTTGAGAAACCTCACTCTGATACCACTTGAAAATCTTTAATTTCAAAGATAGCTATATCACCTAGAGGGGGGTGAATAGGATTCTTAGTCTCTTATGACTATCTTTAAGTTTATTTCTTTAAGTTCTTTGTGAGTTAGTAGTTTCCTACTTTCTAGACACACACCACCTGCAACAAAGAAACAATACAATGAGCACACACAGAATTTATAGTGGTTCCCCAGATTATGGGTATGTCCACTTTCCCTCACACCTTTCTAAAAGCTTACTAGACAAGGCACTTCTCCAATCTCGGCTCCTAAGAGCTTACAACATGATCCCGTAGGACCACTCAGTCTCCTCCAAGACTTACAGCTCAGGCACAAGGCCATACAACTCAGTGATCTTGAGACCATCTACCTCAGTCCCAAAGGCCCTACAACTCAGGCTGGGAGGATAGCCCTACCTAAGAGAGAATGAATCTCCTACAGCTCAGGCACAAAGTCCCTACCTCAGATCCAAAGGATCCAACAACTCAGGCACAAGTTCCCTACAACTCAAAGAGAATGACTCTCCTACCTCGGGCTCAAGATCCCTACCTCAGATCCAAACTAGATCCTACAACTCAGGCACAAGTTGTAACACCCCCATCCGTCGTATGGCATATAACAGAAGGTCCAGCTGGAACCCGACGCCATATACCACGGATAGTCAGAGGGGTTACAGAATAATACTAAATACCCATCTACTCATCCTAACACAGAGCATTCTAGCGGAAGCTTTTTAAACAGTTAATAGAACCCAACATTTGCACAAGCATGGCATGAATGTCCACTAATCAACATAGAAATGAAATAAAACAAATCTACAAAAGAGTACATGGTCTTATGGCCTTACAAAGTTTCTCTTAACAAAGTAATGTCTTACAAACATCGGCTCACGGGCCGTCCATACATGACAGAAAGTAAAGATAGTAGTTCACTACGGCCTTTGAGGGCCTGCACAGCACCTTAGACTTCAACCCGCTACTTGGCGCTTGGTTACGCAGCACCTGGAAGCAATTATTCCACCGCATTGTGGCAAACAGAGCAACGATCAACTAAAGCTGACTAAATTATAACGACCCCGCCCCTTAATCGGGACGGCAGTGCTCCTTCCCTGCATATCGTTAGCCCAGTTAAATAATAAAGTGCATATAAAGACTTTCGCCACAGGTGTAGGCTCGCTCGGCCAATCACCCCGTGCACTCAGGGCACATTCACGGTGAATTCGGTCAGTTCCGTGACTTCACCACCATCCTTTGGATGGCAAACAATGTGAGCATTTTTGAGTCTTTCTGACCATAGTCCAAGGCTCCCGACTATGCCAACGGCCAGTTCCACTTTAGGGCCTCTAGCACCGAACCACATAGTACAGGTCCGTATCCACTTGCCCGTTGCTCACACCGCCTAGTCACTTTAAGACGTATGCGCGGGCCAATCTTCACCTGGATCCTAAATCATTTCCAAACAACACATAACCTAGTTATGTTCAAGGATGACTCCCCGGCCGCCAAGTTAGCAGAATTATGTTTCCGCCCAGTTTTCCAGGTGCGCCTTGGAGTTAATCTCCAAAGATCCTTGCCGCAATCTACCGCGTAGAAACCCGAAAACAACACACGGAGTCTTCTCCGGCTATTCATGCAATGCACATCACCGATCCAGACAAATACGTCCGGGTAGGATTCACACAGAATGCCTATGCCCGTACTTCAATTTCGGACTCTAAACAAGGGGGACTTCACATATCTACCCCAAGGAACACCGCGCACTCACCGCACACTCGTGGGAGCGGGTTTTCCCATGCAAAGGAAGAGAAGCTACAAGTGCTCAAGTTGAGAATCGTTACCCTTGTAGCACGCATTGGCGCCATGAAAAACTAGCCGAATAGAAAGCTTCATAACAGAATTCTCTCCACAGATCCGGTCTCAGTTCTCCGATTGGTGCTCCGATGCTATGCCGGCGGCCAGATTCCTCCCTTCCCACTTCCTTGCTCTCTCCTCTCTCTAACTTCTTAGAAAGAGAGACTTAAGAATGAAATGAGGAAATAACCCTCTAATCCCGGCCTAAAAACAAGCAGGAACTCATCTGGGCCGTTAGATCTTATTTAAAGAAGACGAACGACTCAGATTAGCCTTAAATAAAAAGTCCTGGGCCAAACACGGCTTTGCACATGGCCGTGTGCCTCGATCTAGCCACCCAAATCGAGCACAAAAAATGACACGGGTTGGGACATGCCCGTGTCCCAACCTAACACGCCTGTATCTGGTCCTCGACACGCCCGTGTCCAGGGGCCGTATCATGGATAACCTCCACGCCAACCGCCACGTCGCTTGGTGGACACGGGTGACGACACGCCTGTGTCGGATTTGACACGCCCCTGTCAACCAGTAAACGGCCGTGTTCGACATTCGATACAAAACTCAGAAAATTTCCAGAGAAGTACACGGCCAAGTGACACACCCGTGTCCCATGCCGTGTGCACCGACACACCCTGGGACACGCCCATGTCCCAGGCCGTGTCCTTCACTGGACAACCCGAGCATGACACGGTCGTGTGACACGCCCGTGTCACAGGCCGTGTTCACCCTACCAAGATTAAGACCTCGTACAAACACCGCCCGTTTCAACTCTACATTTTAAGGTGTTACAGTTCTCCTCCCCTTAAAGAATTTTGTCCACGAAATTAAGAAAAGGGGTACACAAAACAATTTAAACATTACCTGAGTTGAAAAGTTCGGGATATTCCTCCAACATAGCCTGCTCTCGTTCCTAAGAATGCTCCTCCCGTCCGCAGTTATCCCAATGGACCTTAACCATTCGAATTTCCTTATTGCGGAGTTGTTTGACTTCAAAGTCTTCAATGAAAACTGGCTTGAACTTCGTTGTCAACCCACTATCAATCGGCACTTGATCGACAGCAACGAATTATGAAGGCTCTTGAACCACCTTCCGTAACACCGATACGTGGAAAACATCGTGTATCCCACTCAACTCCACCGACAGCTTCAACCGATACGCTGCTTCCCCTATCCGCTCCAGGATCTCAAACGGCCCGAGGTATCTCGGACTCAGCTTCTTCAGGCATCGAATCCGCGAGACACCCTTGAATGGCTTGATTTTCAGATACACCTAATCGCCAACACTAAACTCCACATTTCTATGCTTGGCATTATAGTATTTTGTCTGCCTATCCTGAGGGATCTTTAACCGTTTCTGAATCGTACATACCATTGAAGTGGCTTATTACACCGCTTGACGTTTGAATAACTTTGACTCGCCTGCCTCCAACCAAGACAACGTTGTGCGGCACCTTCTCCCATAAAGGGCCTCGAAAGGCGCCATTCCAATACTTGCTTGAAAACTATTATTATACGCAAACTCTACCATGTATAGGTGATCCTCCCAGTGTTTTCCGAAATCTAGGACGCACATGCGAAGCATGTCCTCCATCGTCCTATTGACCCTCTCGGTCTGACCATCCGTTTGCGGGTGGAAGGCTGTGCTGAAACTCAGCTTAGTTCCCAACAACTTATGCACCAACCTCCAGTCATTGGACGTGAAGCGCCCATCTCGGTCACTAACAATACTGCGGGGCACACCATGCAATCGTACAATATTATCCACATTGAGCTTGGCTAACTTTTTCACCGGATCTTCCTTCTTATTCGGAATGAAGTGCGACACTTTTGTCAGCCTATCTACGACAACCCAAATAGTGTCATTTCCCTTCTGTGACTTTGGCAAACCGTGCACAAAATCCATGGATATGTCGTCGAACTTCCATTCCGGAATTGGCAAGGACTTTAGGAAACCTCCGGGCTTCTGGCATTTCGCCTTCACTAAGGCACATGTTTGGAACTTTGCCACATAAAGCGCTACATCCTTCTTCAGCCCTGGCCACCAGAAAAACTTCTTCATGTCCTCATACGTCTTCGTGCTCCCCGGGTGGATTGAGTACTTGGTGTGATGAGCCTCATACATCAATTCCTCCCAAAGTCTATATGCACTAGGAATGCATAGGCGACCGTCCTTCCTTAGCAGTCCATCCACAACTGCAAACAGGGAATTTGACCTGTGCAACGATTCATCTAATGCCTGCTTCATAGTGCTATCTTGAACCAAAGCCTGCCGAATCCTATCAGTTAGGTCGTACTGCATCTCCGTCCAACATAACATTGCTTCAGCACGAGATTGCTTGTAGACGCAAGAGATCTCTAATGCCTCCAAATAACGGACTAATCTCTCATCATGCACCGCCAACCAGTTGGCCTGTGCCGGAGCCCTACGACTCAAAGCATCCGCCACAGCATTTCCTTTCCCAGGCACATAATGTATCTTGAAAGTGTAGTCACCCAAGAACTCCATCCACCTTCGCTGCCTCATGTTAAGGTCCTTCTGATCTAGTAAATACTTCAGGCTCTTATGATCGGTGTAAATGTCAACCTTTACACCGTACAGATAGTACCTCCACAGCTTTAGAGCAAATATCACGGTCGCTAGTTCCAAATAATGGACCGGATAATTCCTCTCATGGACCTTCAACTGTCGTGATCCGTGGGCTATTACTCTCCCATGCTGTAGCAGAACACAACCCAAACCACTGCCCGAAGCATCACTATAAATTTTGAATCCTTCGAATCCACTCGGCGAACATAAGATAGGTGTCGAGATCAACCGCCTCTTCAACTCTTCAAAAGCCTGCGCGCACTCCAACATCCATACAAACTTCTGATCCTTCCTTGTCAACGTTGTGAGTGGTAGCGCGATCCGTGAGAAATTTTCCACAAAGCGTCTGTAGTAGCCGGCAAGCCCCAGAAAGCTCCGGACTTCCGCCACCGTAGTAAACTCAGGCCACTCCTGAATTGCCGCTATCTTCACCGGATCCACCGTAATCCCGTTACTACTAACAATATGCCCAAGGAACGCTATTGAGGACAACCAAAACTCACACTTGGAGAACTTAGCATACAACTGATTCTTCTCAACGTCTCCAACACCATATGCAGATGCTTGTAGTGATCATCCTCACACCTCGAGTACACCAAGATGTCATCGATAAACTCTATCACGAATTGGTTTAGGTATTCTCTGAACGTCCTGTTCATTAGATCCATAAACACGGATGGCGCAATGGTCAGCCCAAACGGCATGACCGTAAACTCTTAATGTCCAAACTACGTGCTGAAAGCTGTCTTAGGGATATCACATTCCTTTATCCTTAACTAGTAGTATCCGGATTTCAGGTCTAGCTTCGAATATACTGTTGACCCAACTAACTGATCAAAAAGATCGTCAATCCTTGGGATCGGATACTTATTCTTTACCGTAAATTTTTTCAACTCCCGATAATCAATACAAAGTCGCAAACTCCCATCTTTCTTCTTAACGAAAAGGACCGGTGCGCTCCAAGGCGACGAACTTGGACGCACATACCCATGCTCTAACAACTCTTGCAGTTGTACCTTCAACTCCGCCATCTCCTTAGGCGCTATCCTATACGGAGAGCGTGACACCGGTTTGGCACCCGGCACCAGCTCAATTATAAAATGAATCCCCCGTTGAGGAGGGGATCCAAGGAGATCATCTGGAAATACATCAGGATACTCGGACACCACTGCAATACTGTCTAGACTAGGATTAGGCATTGAAGTCTGCACTAATGCAACAAATAGTTCTACACCAGACCGAACTGCCTTAATCACCTGAAGAGTCGACATCATAATCTTGCTCGCCCCTTTTATGCTCGCGAACGTAGTCTCCAGCTCAGTATCCAGTCCCAACTTAACCTCTTTCTGGTTACTGTCAATGCAGGCTTGCTGCTCCGAAAGCCAGTCCATTCCAAAGATTACGTCAAACTCCACTAATGGCAGCACCGGCGCTCGTAAATCGAACTCCTGATCCCCGATTCACAACTTAACCACGCAGACTCTAACCGCACGCATTGAGCACCCATTGGGCAGCAACACATCCAGCTTGTCCTTTGCCATCGAAGAAGGGACTCCGATGAGCGATACGAATCTTTCGGACAAGAAGGAATGTGATGCTCCCATATCAAACAGGGCTCTCGCCGGACAATCGAAAATTAATACAAAGCTTAGTACCAATCATAAGTAAGCTAGCATACACAAAGGTAATAGTAACAACATAAGATAAACTATTATAAATTTAACTCATACCTATCACCACGTCAGCTTGCTTTATGGCCTCTTGCAGACTAAGGTTGTATACTCTAGGCTGGGATAGAGCATGATGGGATGCGGTTGACTCCGCCGCCTTCCCCTGTTCCTCATAAGTTGCTCCTTGCCTCTTCTCGGACTTTGCACGTCCGCTCCAACATTCTTTTGCAAAATGTCCCACCTTTCCACAGTTGTAACAGGCTCCTAGGACTCGACTAGGGTTTTCCCCCGGCGTACTAGACGAAGGGGATTAGCTCGAAGTTTTTTGCTTATTGTTCCATCTACGGAAACCTGACTTTGAATTTGGCACTTTAAACTCTGGCTTCTTCCCCACTGGGTCCTTCTTCTCTTGCACTTTCCTTGCAACCCTTTACAAAGACCGAGCCGCATTTACCAAGGCTAGGAAGCCCTGCACCTTAGGCCCAGCAAGGAGTAGCTGTAGGTCTCTGTAGCCCTCATAAAATTGGTTGCTCTTCCGCTCTTCTTCAGTAAACATAGCACCAGCATAACGACCTAACTGAGTAAACTCGTGGAGATATCCACGGTTCTCTCTCCTTGTGCCAAACTAAGGTAATTATTCTCCATCTCGAGCTTTTGGGCAGAAGGTAAGTATCTTGCCAGGAATAGCCTTGAGAATTCCTCCATCGGAACGTCAGTAAGTTGTCTTCCCACTAAGAGATGAACCTCCAACTCGGCCCACCAAATCCTTGCCTCACCAACCAATAGGAAGGTCACTATTGTGGTCTTTTACCACTCTGCAGTTTCTGTGGCGGTCATGACCCTCTTCATCGTGGAAAGCCAATCCTCAGTTTTAGTTGGCGTTCCCAACCCATCGAATACCGGAGGATTAAAGCTCATCACGTGCTTGAGCTGTTTCTCTCTGGCTCTTCTTGGTACTACCGGATCAACTACCTCACGCTCTACTACTCTCGACACTGCCGCTCTAATTGGTTCTTGCTCATTAATAGGTGGTGCACGCTGCACTTGCTGGGCATTTATCATGGCAAAAACTTCTTCAGCCACCAATCTGATGGTTTTTGTTGAAGGAGGTGTTGTAGGCACGTCTCTTGGTGCACTACTTTCTGCTGATTGCGGACGCTCCGATTGCCCCGCACCGCTTCTAGACACCTATAATAGCATAAACCCTTGATTAGGCGACACACAAATTGCTAAAAGCAATCATTGGAACACCTACGTTCCCAAAACAAGTGTATTTTTTCATTCCTAAGTGGACATTCATGGGTTCTTTTATGTTATAACGATGACGCACATACATGTGCTCACCACTCCTTAAAAAGAATTTGCCCACGGATTTGATTACAGACGACCGGCACCCTAGTCTGATACCAAATTATAACACCCCCATCCGTTGTATGGCATATAACTGAAGGTCCAGCTAGAACCCGACGCCATATACCACGGATAGTCAGAGGGGTTACAGAATAATACCAAATACCCATCTACTCGTCCTAACACAGAGCATTCTAGCGGAAGCTTTTTAAACAGTTAATAGAACCCAACATTTGCACAAGCATGGCATGAATGTCCACTAATCAACATAGAAATGAAATAAAACAAATCTACAAAAGAGTGCATGGCCTTATGGACTTATAAAGTTTCTCTTAACAAAGTAATGTCTTACAAACATAGGCTCGCAGGCCAGCCATACATGACAGAAAGTAAAGATAGTAGTTCACTACGGCCTTCGAGGGCCTGCACAGCATCTTAGACTTCAACCTGCTACTTGGCACTTGGTTCCGCAGCACCTGCAGGCAATTATTCCACCGCATGGTGGCAAATAGAGACAAGGTCAGCTAAAGCTGACCAAATTATAACGACCCCGCCCCTTAATCGGGACGGCGGTGCTCCTTCCCTGCATATCGTTAGCCCAGTTAAATAATAAAGTGCATATAAAGATTTTCGCCACAGGTGTAGGCTCGCTCGGCCAAACACCCCGTGCACTCAGGGCACATTCACGGTGAATCTGGTCAATTCTGTGGCTTCACCACCATCCTTTGGATGGCAAACAATGTGAGCATTTTTGAGTCTTTCCGACCGTAGTCCAAGGCTCCTGACTATGCCAACCGTTAGTTCCACTTTAGGTCCTCTAGCACCGAACCACATAGCCCAGGTCTGTATCCACTTGCTCGTTGCTCACACCGCCTAGTCACTTTAAGACATACGCGTAGGCCAAGCTTCACCCAGATCCTAAATCATTTCCAAACAATACATAACCCAGTTATGTTCAAGGCTGACTCCCCGGCCGCAAAGTTAGCAGAATTATGTTTCCGCCCAGTTTTTCGGGTGCTCCTTGGAGTTAATCTCCAAGGATCCTAACCGCAATCTACCGCGTAGAAACCTGAAAACAACGCATAGAGTCTTCTCCGGCTATTCATGCAATGCACATCACCGATCTAGACAAATACGTCTGGGTAGGCTTCACACACAATGCCTATGCCCATGCTTCGATTCCGGACTCTAAACAAGGGGTACTTCACATATCTACCCCAAGAAACACTGCGCACTCACCGCACACTCGCGGGAGCTGGTTTTCCCGTGCAAAGGAAGAGAAGCTACAAGTGCTCAAGTTGAGAATCGTTACCCTTGTAGTACGCTTTGGCGCCATGAAAAACTAGCAAGATAGAAAGCTTCGTAACAGAATTCTCTCCACGGATCTGGTCTCGGTTCTCCGATTGGTGCTCCGATGCTATGCTGGCGGCCAGATTCCTCCCTTCCCACTTCCTTGCTCTCTCCTCTCTCTAACTTCTTAGAAAGAGAGACTTAAGGATGAAATGAGGAAATAACCCTCTAATCCCGGCCTAAACACAAGCAGGAACTCATCTGGGCCGTTAGATCTTATTTAAAGAAGACGAATGGCTCAGATTAGCCTGAAATAAAAAGTCCTGGGCCGAACAAGGCTTTGCACACGGCCGTGTTCTAGGCCGTGTGCCTCGATCCAGCCACCCAAATTGAGCACAAAAAAGGACACGGGTTGGGACACGCCCGTGTCCCAACCTGACACGCCCGTATCGTGTCCTTGACACGCCCGTGTCCAGGGGCCGTGACACGGATAACCACCACGCCAACCGCCACGTCGCTTGGTGGACACGGGTGACGACACACCCGTGTCGGATTTGATACGCCCGTGTCAACCAGTACACGGCCGTGTTCGACAGTCGATACAAAACTCAGAAAATTTCCATAGAAGTATACGGCCAGGTGACACGCCCGTGTCCCATGCCGTGTGCACCGACACGCCCTGGGATACGCCCGTGTCCCAGGCCATGTACTTCACTAGATAACCCGAGCATGACACAGCCGTGTGACACGCCCGTGTCACAGTCCGTATTCACCCTACCAAGATTCAGACTAGGTACAAACAGTGCCCGTTTCAACTCTACATTTCGAGGTGTTACACAAGTTCTTTACAACCTAGAGAGAATGACTCTCTTACCTTAGGCTCAAGATCCCTACCTCAGATCCAAACTGGATCCTACTCTTAGGCCAAAGCCATACTGTTGGGTACATTGGTTACAATGTACTTAATTTGAAGAAGCCCCTTCAACTCAATGATATACACATATTTGTATTTGATTTATATTTAAGTTTATGTATACAAGATGTCTATTTCATATTGATTGGACAATTGGACACAACAAGTTGACTAGATTTTGAAGAAAAATGGCTAAGTACAAAAGTGTCAACACCTTTGTAGAAGCTTTATAAAGACAAGTAAGCAAAATGCTGAGTGAAGTCAACACAGTCTACATAAAATGGCTCAACACAAAGGTGTCGACACACTTCACCTGTGTCGACACCTTTGCAGAAGGTGTGTCGAGATAAGTCAGTTAACTTAACACAGAAGATTTGAGATAGCTGTGTTGAGACAAGTCAGTTAACTTGACACAAGAAAATTCAACATAGTTGTGTCGAGACAAGTCAGTTTTCTCGACACCTTGAAGACTGAGTCAGCAGTGTCGAGATAAGATAGCATACCCGACACTATAAAGCTTGAAGCAGTTGTGTCGAGACAATACAACTGTCTCGGCACAAAGAAGGCAGGAGATTTTTTCTAAGTAAAATTGTGTCGAGACAAACCAACTATCTCGAGATAATGAAGGATTAAAGTATAGAAGTCTTGACATAAGGAAGAAATAAAGCATGTAGACATCAGGCATACAGTGGTGTCGAGACAATCTAACTGTCTCGATACTAAGCAGAATTAAAGAGGTTGACACAAAAGATGGTTGTGTCGAGACAAATCTACTATCTGGACACTTTCAAGTTTCAGATGAATATTCTTCCAAGTAGAATTGTATCGAGACTGTTGTGAGGTCTCGTTATAAGTGTCGAGACGCTTTGGACATTTCGACACTTTTATTTCTGAAGATGTGCAGAGTCAACACAGAAGTGTCAAGACAAGTCAGAACTGTCACTTCAGCTACAGAAATATGATACGTCAACAGAAACTGTTTATGGGGAAAATTTGAAGAACGATGTCAGATGTTGATTTCATCATTCAGAAACCAGTCATCCATGAAGGCTATAAATAGAGGGGTTGTCTACACCAAATAGTATATACAGAATACAAAGAATCGAAAAAAGCAAACAGAAATTCTCATTCTTTCAATTCTGAGAAGGACGAAAAAGACGAAGGTGTTCAAGAAAATCTCCAGATCCCTTCACCAGGTTAATTTGAATACTAAGGTGAATCTGATAAACAATTTCTTCAAGGAATTCAAGCAGATCAACATCAAGAAGATTGCAGATCTAGAGAATTAACTTTTCAGTAAATCAATTTATCAAGAAGAAATCTACTGCTTTTATGTTGAAGAATCTGTGCTAACAGATAAGTAAGAATTACAGACATTCTATTTTCTGAAGGTTGTTGTTTACACTTTACCTCTTTATTTTGTAAGATCTCCTTGAGATCTTAGTGGGTAGGAGATCTTATCTTTGAGGGTTAAGCCTAAGTTATAAAGGCTGAGGTAGGGTTCATAAGGTACCTGAGGTAGGTAGTTTTGGGTGAATCACTGAGTTGTAAGCCTAGTTTATAAAGGCTAAGGTAGGGTTCTTGAGGAACCTGAGGTAGGAGATTGGGAGAATCTCTAAGGTAGGACTTATTGGTCTGAGTGTAGGTTTCTTAACAGAAACTGAGACTGTAGGATCTTTGGATCTGAGTTAAAGAGGAGGAGCTATAACCTTATCTAACACATTACTAGTGAGGAAGAAGGAGGAAAGTGGATGTACCCTAGATAGGGGAACCACTATAAATTCTGTGTGTGCAGTGTGCTGTGGATTGATATTGTTTGTACTGTGTTCAAAATTCTATAACTAATGAATTGTTCAATGATAAAGATCTGCTAAAGTATTTTAAAAATTACCAATTCACCCCTCTAGAGGTGATTATTTACCCATAGGATTATCTTTCACCTACCTCAGGCACACAGTTCCTATCTCAGATTCTCAATAGAATCCTAACTCAGGATAAAAAGCTCTACCTCAGATCTGCAACCAGATCCTACACTCAGATACAAAATGGATCCTACACTCAGGATAAAGCCCTACCTCAGATCTGCAATCAGATCCTACACTCAGATCCACACAGGAATCCTACCTCAGCCTATATAAAATAGGCTTATAACTCAGATCCAAAAAGGATCCTATACTCAGATCCAAGAATGTATCCTATAAGGAGAAAGGTTGGTAGGTATGATTTGACTCTAGAGAATATGTCTCTAAGTCTGCCTCCTGAGCTGAGTTTACCTCGACCCTAACTTCTTTTCAGTAACGATTATAGACCTTCAATAAGTAGCTACCTGTACTGGAAGTAACTTGCAGAACTCTTCTCTGCTTCTTCTTTTCTACTGAAATGAACTAGAAGCTCAGTCCTAACTTCTTCTTCTCATCCTCTAGAGAATGTTCTTCAGAAATGTATAGCTGGAACTGTGAAGTGGTTGTAGCATGGTTATCCCTTGCTGCACCTTCTCTCTTAGAGATTTACTCTGAACTGCTATTGAAAATGGATATGACAACATCTAACTTTATTATCTTCCTGTTGCTGCAGCTAGGGTAACAACCTGCTGCTCCTTTGTACTCATAGATTTTCTTTGATCCTACTGTTGAAGATGTTTATTACAACAGCTATCTTTTTATGGTTTTCAGATCAGCTTCATCTTGGCTTAGGCCTTGGCTGCTTCTTGTTCCTCAGAGAATGTATCTGAACTTGTTGTTGAAGATTATGATTACAATAGCTAACTGGTTGAACTCTCAGATTAGAAGATTGAACTTCTCCTTTAGGCTCTGCAACAATGGCTAGAGGAAGATGTTGAAGTTCAAAACTTTCTTCCCAAAAAGTTGCTTTTCTTTAGTCTGACCTGTCCTTTTTATCTTTCGCCATCCAACGACTATATTACCAGTGGGGTCCACCAGTAGTTGTTAGCATTAACAATACTTTAACATTAATAGTCGTAAAGTAGGCATGTGGCGCCATTTCTCATGTACTGTAGACTTCCTACGACATTTAAATTCTTGCTGACGTCATACCCTGTAGACTTTGTCAAATTCAAGAAATATTAGTATAGGTGTTGAGTGAGCAACCTTCACTCTATGCCAAAACACTTGGGCAGAATTTCTGTCACTAAGTGTTGAGTGAGTAGGCTTGACTCAACGCCAAAATACTTAGACAGATTTTCTCTCATTAGGCATTGAGTGAATAGTCTTGACTTAATGACAAAACACTTAGACACTTTTTGTCACTAGGCGTTGAGTGAGTAGGCTTGACTCAATGCCAAAACATTTAACCAATATTTTTGTTATGAAGCGTTGAGTGAAGCTTCATCACTCAACGCTTTTGTTCTTGGACAATCTTCCTGCATCAATAGACGTTGAGAGCATTGAGTGACACTAACCACTCAATGCTTTTATACTTAGCCACTTCTCTAAAGTCTATCGGCTTACTGAGGCGTTAAGAGCGTTGAGTGAAGCTTCATCACTCAACGTTTTTGTACTTAGACAGATTTTTCTGTCTCTTCTTTTCAGACTTTGACTGGTAGGGCTTGTCTCAATGCTTCTAGCCGTATGGCGTTGAGTGAGTTGACAACACTCAATGCCTGTGGACTTATCCACTTTTCTTCTATGTCAAAGCAAGGGCTTTGACTGTGTTAGCTTGTCTCAACGCTTCTAGTTATATGGCGTTGAATGAGTTGACATCACTCAATACATGTGAACTTAGTCACTTTTCTTCAATGCCAAAGCAAAGGCTTTGACTGCGTGAGTTTGTCTCAATGCTTCTGCTTATCTAGCATTGAGTGAGATGTCTACACTCAATGCATGTGGACTTAGACTGATTTCAGTCTCGCCACATATCTTCCTTGTGACCACCTATCACAGCCACTTGAACAACTTGTCTTCTCATGTTCCAAGGAGCATCCTGCACAAATAAAACATGTGACATCTGTTAGATTACATACATGTGTATACCATTTTTCATTAGGACTTCTTCAAATCTTGGATATTGGGATCAATGGACCCAACACCAGGTTTATCCCAATGAGAAAGGAGGCGCATGTGGATGTATTGGTACGTCTCTTCATGGAACATTTTGTACGATACCATAGAGTGCCTAAGACGATAGTCTCCAACCGTGATGGTCGCTTTACCTCCAAGGAATTGAAGGTGATTCAAGCGTATTTGGGTTCTCGCCTTACCTTTAGCACAACCTTTCATCCTCAGACAGACGCTCAGTATGAGAGGACCATCAGAACTCTGGAAGATCTGTTGAGGTTGTGTGTATTGGATAGAGGGGATCCATGGGAAAGGCTCTTACCGCTGGTGGAATTTTCATACAATAACAGTCATCAAGCTAGCATCGGGATGGCACCCCATGAAGCACTTTATGGAAGGAGGTGTAGAACACGTTTATTATGGGTGCAGGACGAAGACCCGAAGATTTTGGGAATCAAGTATATAGATGACACTGAGGCAATGGTTAGATTGATATGAGATCGCATGCTCGAGGCTCAGAGTCGGCAGACAAAGTATTATAATGAGAAGCATAGGATGGTGGAATTCCAAGTGGGTGACAAGGTGTTCTTAAAGATCCGGTTGATGCATGGAGTGTCGCATGTGCATGGTATGAGGAAGAAACTCAGCCCAAGATATGTGGGGCCTTATGTTATATTGGAGAGGATTGGCCCGTTGTCCTATTGGCTGGAACTACCACCAGAGCTATAAAATTTGCACGACGTCTTCCATGTGTCGTCGCATCGAAGGCACATGACCCGATCAGCATGTTCCCGCTATAAGTGGAGCAGTGGCAACTGATAGATCTGTCCGACTATAGCCGGTACATATAGTGGACACTGAGACAAGGAACTTGCATCGGAAGAGTGTTCCTTTGATGAAAGTCATGTGGTCCAATCATCGGAAGAGGAATACACTTGGGAGCCAGTGGACTTGATGAGGAAGCGCTATCTAGAGTTGTTTCCCCAAGGTACCCTTATAAGCATACTTATATTTTTCATGCTTTACCTCCCCCCATAGACTTAGCCTAATTTTGGGGACGAAATCTTTTATTTTTGTTCATAGGATTTGTAACATCCCATTTCGCGTTAGACCCCTCGCATGTGTTTTGAGTCAAGAGACCTGACTCGGGCTCGGGGTGCGCTGGATTCATCAAGTAAAATTCGTCAGATATCGTCACGGATATCCGACGAATTCATCGAGTATGACTTGCGAATTGAGGCCATTATTATCCGCCGAATATTATAGCATATATCCTACAAATTCGTCGAGTATATAAGATGAATTGGACTTAGAATATTTTGGCCAGTAGAATTCGTCGAAAGCTTTGTGTGAACTCGACGCCATTCGACAAAGCGTCGAGTAGATAAGTCGAATTTCACTTAGAATAATTCTGGATTCGGGAAACGTCGAATGTGCTGAGTGAACTTGACGCCATTTAACGAAGCATTAAGTGATACTCGATGAACTCAGCGCTTTGACATAGAGACATATCGAACTCAATGAGGCATTGAGTGAACTCGACGCCACTCGACGAAGCGTCGTGTGATACTCGATGAACTCAGCGCTTTGACTGGACTCAACGAGGTGCTGAGTGAACTCAACGCCACTCAACGAAGCGTCGAGTGATACTTGACAAACTCAACACTTTGACTTAAAAGTACAAGACTCGACGAGGCATCGAGTGATCACGATAAATTTCGACGATTCGTCGAGTGTGTATAGTATGCACGATGATTTTGACTTGGAGCATTTTCGGCAGACCGTGTTGTTGGTGCTCTTTTGGACCGGTCTTTTCAATGAGACTTAATTTAAGTAATAATAGGTGGTTCAATGTTAGGGTGACATGTGGCAGAGCAATCTAACCCTAATTCTTCTTATAAAAAGGAAACGTATAAGAAACCATAGCCATCACTTCCATTTCTTGCTGAGCTATTACCTATGTCGAACCCATCGAAAGAGAGAGAATCGTCGGTGTCGGATTTTCTGGAGTAAGAACTTTATTTTTCGTGAAGAACAACACCGACGAGGAAGAAGATGTCGTCGAGAAGGATAACAAGATCCATGGTCGTAAATGAGGTGAGCTTCCTACCCTCTCCATTGGTGCTAGATCTTTAGTTATATTATAGGCGAGATGTAGACTCAAAAGAGTTGGACTTGTGTGAGATGAAGATTTCCTAGGAAGAGACCATGCTCACCTTGTCCTAGAGATTAGTTGTCTTCAACCTCTCCTCTCTTCGTTGTGAAGGTGGTGGACTTGGTTTTATGAAGAAAGATGGTCTATTGAGGGTGAATAAGGGAGGAGTAATTGTTGTATGTGGTTTTAAACAAATGGCTAAAGGAAGAAGACGAACTGATATCGTTCGTTTTGCTTTAAGATGCGTGCAGAAATCTATTTTCTGAGCGCAGAGAAGTTTTAGGCCATTTTCGAGTGTGATATCGCCGGATCTAAGTCTTGGGCTGAATACAAAAGTTGTAGTCACCAGAAAGACCTTTCCAATGTATTGTTATGCATTTTATTAGGAGCTTTGTAGATCCTGAAATGTCCAGTCGAAGTTGCTGCACTATAACAACTTTTTTGCAGGATGCCTTCGGGTTAAGGTATAACCGGTTTTAGACTAGGTAGGAGAAAAGTAGAAAGATGATGTTGAGGTTTGGATGAGCCTAGTTGTATGTAGCTGAGATAAGCAAATGGTTTGCAGGGATTTAATAGTCGAATGGTTTGTGGAAATTAGAGAATAAATGGTTTGATGAAAGTTGGTGGTACAAAGGGCTTCTTTGTGAAATCCGGTAAGGATGTGCGTGATTGTAATCCGATAACTGAATGTGTAACTTATACCTATGTTATCATGTTTGATGAATATGTGAAGAGTTATTATGTAAGCCCCCCCCCCCCACAACTTTTGCCCCGGGTCGGGCCGGAGGGGATCTTACTTGCCCAAGACATCCACCAAGTACTCCTTAAGGGGTAACACCCCACACTACTGAGCACTACTTGGCCGCCTTGCTCGGCTTAAATCACAACATTCAAATCACATCACAGAGTATTGCAGAAGCATTAACATGGAATGCAACAAATATATATAACAATATATATTTAAACAGAAAACACAAAAGGCTGTATCCACTATTTATACATGGAACCTGTAGGTTATAAAAGTACTACAACTAGTAACTTCTCTCGCACTCAACTCTGCTCGCTAGTACTCAAATCTCAAAACTCGAGAGAATATGGGGGTTCATCTGCTAGGGTAGTCCTAACAGCTAGAGTGTCGTCCTTCAGTGACTAATCCCTATGGTGCTCCATCTCCTGTGAATGGTTATTAAGATAACCGTTAGTCACAGAACTAAGTGGAATCGAATCTCCTCACCGGATCCATATCTTGGGGACGAGCGCACGCACCCAACAAAATAAGATAGCTGAAGTAAGAGAGAGTTAACACAACATTTCATAAATGAGCAAGGAGCAATCAAAAAGTACAGTATGATATAACTGGACTAGTAGTAGTAATATACATCAGTTATATTATAGGCTCCACTAGCACAGTATCGTATTAGATATTCAAACCTGAATAAACTTTGCAGGCACTCAAAGTCGCGCACACATTGCAGGCATTCACAGCCACGCAGGCATTCATAGTCGCGCACACATCGCAGGCAATCACACCGCGCACACATCGCAGGCATTCACAGCCGCGCGCACACCCTATGTCGACATTGTATGGACCGCTTTTTTTCAAGCAGGGTAGTGGTCCCCGCGGGCCTCATCGATGTGGTCGTCGGTGACAGTGGCTAGTCCTGCCACTTTTGGGGGTGGTCGTACTGCACATCCCAGGCCCATACGTACATCTCCATGTACTCTTAGATATGAGCGACATCTGGCAATACAACATTTTGTCTGATAGCAGAGGTAACCCAACGGGGAAAACATAATGGTCAGTCACCCGTGGTACTCATCTCCCTGTCGCCTTGAGTCGTTCAACCTCCCGCACCGGTATGAACGCTCTGTGGAAGCGACTGACCTGCCACGATTTACCGCAAGCAATTTATAAGCAAACAAGTAAAAATAGTTTTGTTAGCATGCACTAGGTCTATAGTGGCTTGCCCTACTATTGATAGTTTTACTTTCAAGACTACCTAAACACCTAGAGGGGGGTGAATAGGTACTTTTCCTTGTTTTAACTTAAGGCAGAATATAACTACAGTTCTTTGAGTAAATCAAATATTTCTACAGCTAACACAGCACAACAATCACAATCATACACACATCACATATTGCACATAGATTTATAGTGGTTCCCCAAGGTGTGGGTACATCCACTTTCCCCCCTTCACCTATCAAGCAGTGTGTTAGATTCGGCCTAACTTCTTCCTTTATCTCAGATCCTCAGATCCTAAAGCTCAGAACCCTGAAAGGTTCCTACAACTCAGAACCCTATAAGGTTCCTACAACTCAGGCTAACAAGCCCTACCTCAGCCTTGCCACAAGGCCTGTGAAAGTGAAGGGATAGATACTACTCTAGAGGGGGGGTGAATAGAGTAATAAAATTTTGCACAATACAAAACTTAACTGTCTACTCAACTCCCTTGGAGTGAAGTGCGGAATGAAGAGATTATAGATATTGATTTAACCTTAAAGCCTAACACAAGTGATGTGCAAACACAAGCTAACTGTAATTACAGTTAAAGCTTGGAAAACCTAAACAGCAACTAGCAACCTAGTTATATCTATTCACAGCCACAGTACAGGAAATATAATAAACAAGCCAGACGACACAAGGAATTTAAGTGGTTCCCCAAACAACTTGGGTACGTCCACTCTTCTACCCAAACGGTAGGAATCCACTACAGGTTTTTGATCAGGTGCCCTGCCACCAACAGGATCTTCTTCAGGTAGATCCAGAGACCCTTTAGACTTTTGATCAGGTGTCTAAAAACCAAGCACAGGTTTTTGATCAGGTGCCCTGCCACCAAGGGATACTTTTGAAGGGAGTAATAACCCTGTACAGGAGGGGGAAGAAGGTTAAGATGTCTTCTCTATTTTACAATAGATTAGAGAAGCACAAAAAGCTTGCACTAAGCTAGAATGCTCTAAAGAATCAAGGCTCCCCCTGGCTCAAGAATGTCCAGGTGAAGTCTTGCTTCAGTGCAGAAAAACTCTTCAGAAAATTCTGAAGGAAAAGGGCTATAGGAAGAAAAGAAATAATAAAATCAAAGTTCTTCAAGCAGCTATCTTCTTCTTCTTCTTCTTCAAAGAGACTCTGAGTTGAACTTCCTGAAAGCAGGAGAACTCAGGTGAAGAAGAGATGAAGATCTTAACACTTCTCAGTTAGATGGAGTTTGCTGAGAGCAGGAAGCTTGAGCTTGATGAAGGCTTGAGTGCTTGAGAATATGTGTGTAACACTATCAATCCTTCTTCAAAAGGTCCTTTAAATATTATCAGCAAGCAACGGCTCTCTTCCATTTGAATTATTTGTCTTCTTCTAAGCCTGGAGACCTGGGCTGTAAATATCAAGAAGACAGAAATATCTCTGCAGCAAAACATTCTATAAAGGGAATAAATCACTTTCTAAGAAGCTGCAGGCTTAAATCAGATAACAGAATGACTAAATAAAGTCACATCAGAAACAATCTCTTTATAGCAAAAGAAGACTTTTCAGTCTAACGACTATAAAGGGCTGTCAGCAGATAAAGTAATTTAAAGAGACAGCTAATAAGACAAACAACTTTATCTTAAAAGATTTGAACTCAGGCAATAAGAATAGAGCAAATAATGCCTGGAAGCTTTATCATACAGCTTAAAATAGAGTGCCAGAAAATGTATTAATTAATTAAATATAATAAATAAATACAAAATACAAAGGCAGACAGAAAATGTCGAACGACCTTCGAAGATCGTCGAACGACGCCAGGAGATCGTCGAACTATCGGGCAGATAGTCGAACGATCCAGATAGTCGAGCTATCAAACAGATAGTCGAGCTACCGCAGCAGATAGTCGAACTATCAGATAGTCGAACTATCTAGGACAGATAGTCGAGCTATCAAGCGCACAGAGATAGTCGAACTATCAAGCAGATAGTCGACCTACCTCAGAAAACAGATAGTCGATCTATCAAAAGATAGTCGAACTATCAAAACAAACAAGATAGTCGATCTATCAACAGATAGTCGAACTACCAGCGCAGAACAGATAGTCGACCTATCAACCGATAGTCGAACTACCAGCGCAGAACAGATAGTCGAACTATCAACAGATAGTCGAACTATCAGCGCAGAACAGATAGTCGACCTATCAACAGATAGTCGAACTACCAGCGCAGAACAGATAGTCGAACTATCAACAGATAGTCGAACTACCAGCGCAGAACAGATAGTCGAACTATCAACAGATAGTCGAACTATCAGCGCAGAACAGATAGTCGACCTATCAACAGATAGTCGAACTATCAGCGCAGACAACGCGTCGACCAACTGATAGACGATCGTCGATCAGCCGATAGACGATAGTCGAACGGCGTTCGACTATAGTCGAACGAAAAACCTACTTAACCAAATTCTCAATTTGGAAAAGCGAGGACTCTACAGCTAGACTCCTAACCATTGACCATGGATATTTCTTGGGTCAAGGGGCACAAAGGAGAGGACTGAACTCAAATCAAACTAGGGTACCAACAATCTCCCCCTATTTGAGTTAAGTCTCTCAAAATCTAAAACAGCTAGCAATAAAACAAACAAAATAAATTCATCAAATAGTTAACAATAAACTGACAGATTATCAATCAGATAAACAAATAATCAAATATATCACAGCAGTTTAATCAAACTATTAAGAATCTTTAGGGTCAGGTAATGGATCAGAAGAACTAGAGACAAAAGAAATTTTTCGAAGAGGGTCATCTGATTCCTTCTTTGATATCTTTAAATCCTGCACTCCAAGGATCTTTAGCTCTGTAGCTCTGGGGACAACAGCTTCAGGATGTTTTTCCATGTACTTTGCTGGATCAAATATCTCAGGATTGACTTGGAATTTCTCAAATTCTTTCTTTCTATAAGCTGACATGGTAGTAAAACCAGTTGTATCTTTACCTTCGGCTCTTGCTTTTCTTATTTGGGCTGCTCCTACAAGCTCTTGAAAGCGAGCCATCCTAAAATTAGGATCGAGCTCAGGATTTTCATATACGGGCTCTGGAGAAGCAGCATCAGCTATTTTATCTAGATAAGACATTAGAATAAACTTAGCAAAAGGGACTTGCTAGAAGGTTTTAAAACACTGTAAACTATTTACCTATTGAAACACTTTTCTCAGATTGAACTGGAGAAGGAGGTGGGGAAAAAGTTGGTCTTTGGGCCACAACCTCCTTCGCTTGTCTTTGAGAACCATAAGATGATCTGCCTTGAGAACTTTGATGACCTTGTCTTGGTTGGGGCTGAGCAGACGCAGATTTTCCATAGGCGGCAGATTGATTAGTAGGTAGATTCCCAGAGGCTCCTGCACCTGGAGGTGGAGGAGGACCTTTGGGAGTCCATCTGGAGACTGGACTGTCATACCTCTTAGTTCTCTTCCTTTCTTTTTGCTGATTTTTCGAAAACCACATCCAATGCTTAAAATCCTTGGATTTGGGGTCAATGCCCTTCAAAACATAATAGGGAATGTCATTATCCTTATTTGGAGGTGGAGGAGGAGCAGCTTTTCTTTTCTTTGCAGCAGATTTCCTTTTCTTTGACTTTTCAGAAACATCTGAATCATCATCATCATCAGAATGGGATGATGGAGGGTTCTCATAGGGATCATAGGCTTCTGAGACAACCTTTTCTTTAAGCTTTGAGGCAGACTTTTCTTTTTCTTCTTCCAGGGCATCCAAAGCCAGAAGGGAGTCTAAATCTAATCCTGGAGAGTCATCCCAGATGGATGACTTTTCACATTGCAAATCTTTCTCTTTCTCTTTTAAAGATTGAACTCTTAATTCCCATGCTGCTCTAGCTTGAGCTTCTTCCAAACTCAAAACAGAAGAGTCAACTTTGACTTCCTCTTTCTCAGACTCATCTTCTTTATTATCTAAGAAGGATTCCAACTCAGGGTCTACTTGAGTAGCAGGAATACTTGGGTCAGCCTCAGAAACTACTGCTATGATTTGAGCAGTTAAATCTTCTTTAATAATATCTGTAAAATTATGAATACAGATCTGCTAAATAAACAGAGATCATTCCTTCAAGGTATTCACAGACTATCAAATTAATAGACTCATCAACAAAGCGGATGAAAGAGTTACCTTCATATTTAACCATTTCCCATGATTCATTTAGATAAGAGGTTATGATTCCTTCCAGGAATCTGGCAATCATAGGAGAGGTTAGATCTTCTAAGCATACTTTCACTGCAATTTCTGATAGCAGGATTCCATCTGATATTTCTTTCTCAGTCAAAACTGGAGCTACAACTTGCTTAACTGGAGCAATCTCTTCCTCAGCTGGAGTTACCACTTCCTCAGCTGGAACAATCTCTTCCTCAGCTGGAGCTGTCTCTTCCTGAACAGTCATGACAACATCTGGAACTTCTTCTGGCTCAACTTGAGCGGATTCTGGCTGGGCAGATAAGACTGAATCTTTCACAACTGAAGGAGAGGCAGGAAGGCCTGAGACATCTTCATTGAACATCTCCCCCTGCCTGATTTCAGTGGGTACTGAAACCAGGCCCCTAGAGGAAGATGGCTCAGCTGATTTGGAGAGGGATTTGATGGAGGCAGATAATAGATCAATGGAGGCAGCAAGGGGAGCGATTGCCTCGTCAATCATGGTTTTGATTGATGGGGTAATCAGCTCCACAATGCGCAAGATGAAATCAGGAGTGATTTCAAAAGATGATGAAAGAGAGGTGGATGGAGCTGCAGCAGATATGGTAGATGTGCTGGGATGGAGGATGGTGTGAACAGGGGATCTAGCAGGAGATGGAGCAGGAGAATTTATTGGGGAATGAATTGGAGAATGAATTGGAGATTCAGGAGGAGTAAGAATTCTCTCTGATCCTAACAAATCAAAGCTAGGAGCAGATATCCTAGCCAGATGAGCAGGTAGAGGAGAAGCTGGAGGAGACAGAGGAACAACCACAGTTGTTTCAGGTGCAGCAGAAGAAGAGGGTCGTACCTCAGCAGAAGTTGATGGTACTTCAACTGAGGTAGACGGCAAAACAGAGGAGGAGGAAGGAATAGCTGAGCCAGCTTCAACAGGTTGAGGGGCGACTGATGCAGTCCTTGTGCCCTCAGATGTAGCTGGAGCAGACTTTACAAACGTCCTCTTCCACTTAGAGAACAAGTGGGGATCCATCTTCTTGCTGGCGTTGATTGTAGTTGCGGCAGAACTCAGCAGCTGGGGGAATTTCTCCTTAAGGAAAATTCCAATAACCCTTCCCAGGGTGACTTCCTTCTTTCCTGTCTTCTTCCTGATTAAATCAAACAGAACAGCTGCCCAATCGATTCTCTTTCGATTAACAATTGCACTCATAAGTGCGAATTGCTGTCTTGTTATATTATCATGGGCAGAGTGCTTCCCTAGGAGCACTTTTCCGACTACCTCAGCGAGGAACTTGATCTTGAAGGGAAAGTTTACCTTGAGCAGCTTGGTGGGAATGCCCTCGGCATGTCCCAGCTCAACAAGCATCCTTCCGAACTCCTGAGCATCTTGCTCATAATCTTCGTCACCAATAACTAAACCAAAAACATCAGAAAGAACAGCCGGAGTCAGGTTAACTTCTACTCCGCCGATGGTACCGATCATCGATTCGTCTGTGGAAGACGACGTGAAAGCCCATTCTTTTATCTCTGGAATGTTGATCTTGATCCTTTCAGACATCAGCTTCTCTAGACCTTGATCCCTGCAGAGCTGGAGAACTTCCACGATTCCGGCATCGCAACTGCTGAAAGCTTCGAAATCCACACTGAATCCGGCGTCAAACTTTACTACGGCTAGAACAGCTGGGGAAATCGCCGTGGATTCGCCGGAGAGAGCACGAGAAAGCTGGAGAGAGAACGAGAAAGACGAAGCGCCAGAAAATCGCAAGCGGGAAAGCAGAATGCGAAAGGGCACGCTCCGTCGACGATAAAGCACACGATCTTTTAACCTAGGTCGACTATCGGCTGTATATTGGACCGGAAATAGTCGATCTATTAAAAAGATCTTGAACCGATAGTCGAACGGCCGTTCGACGATCGGCTCAGAAGCAGAATAGTCGAACCATCGTTCGGCTAATTCTGGCTTCACAAGCAATAAGCTGTCGTCGAGTAGAGATCGACGATAAGCTCAGCCTGTTCGACGATGGTCGAACGTCGATCGACGATCTTCAAACAGATAAGCTATCATTAACCAGAGGTCGACGATAGGCTCAATCCGTTCGACGATCTTCGATCATCGTTCGACGATCTTCAAGCAGACCTCAACATAGGCAGATATCGTCACACTTAGTCTCGTCCATTGATCATGCCTAGTTGGACTAAAAAGAACAGATGCTTCTGTTCATCTAAAGGCTTGGTGAATATATCACCTCTCTGAAACTCAGTGGATATGAACTCAAGACAGATCTTGTTCTTTTCCACACAATCTCTCAGGAAATGGTGCCTAATCTCAATGTGCTTGGTTCTAGAGTGGTGCACTGGATTTTGTGCAATAGAAATAGCACTGGTACTATCACACATGATCTTGGTGTTCTTGTGTGAGTAACCATAATCCACAAGCTGGTTTTGAATCCACAGGATCTGTGAACAACAACTGGCAGCTGCTATATATTCAGCCTCTGCAGTTGAAGTTGAGACAGAAGCCTGCTTCTTACAGAACCAAGAGACCAATCTCTCTCCCAGGAACTGGCAAGTTCCTGAGGTGCTCTTCCTGTCAACTCTGCAACCAGCATAGTCAGAATCAGAATATCTAATTAATTCAAACTCTGACTCAGCTGGGTACCAAAGTCCTAGATTTGGACATCCTTTCAGGTATCTCAGGATTCTTTTTAGAAGAATCAGATGAGATTCCTTGGGGTTGACCTGGAATCTAGCACAAAGGCATGTTGCAAACATTATATCTGGCCTACTTGCAGTTAGATATAATAGGGAACCAACAATGGCCCTATAATTCTTTTGATCAACTGGCTTGCCGTGATCATCAGAATCAATAACTACATTAGTAGCCATGGGTGTAGGCATTGCTGAAGCATCAGCCATCCCAAATTTCTTTACCAATTCCTTGGCATATTTGGATTGGGAGATGAAGATACCATCAGCATCTTGCTTAACTTGGAGACCAAGAAAGTAAGACAACACACCCATAGTACTCATCTCAAACTTAGAATGCATCAAGTTGGAAAACTTTTTGCACAGTTTGGGATCAGTGGAGCCAAAGATAATATCATCTACATACACCTGAACTAACAGGATTGTGTCCTTGTGATGCTTGACGAAAAGGGTTCTATCAACTACTCCCCTAGTAAAGTTGTGCTCTAACAGGAAACTAGCTAGAGTCTCATACCAGGCCCTAGGAGCTTGCTTTAGTCCATAAAGAGCTTTCTGCAACTTAAAAACATGAGAAGGCTGAGTTGAAGAAACAAACCCTGGTGGTTGTTCAACAAACACCTCTTCCTTAAGCTCACCATTTAGGAATGCACTTTTGACATCCATTTGGAACACCTTAAACTTCATGAAGGCTGCATAGGCCAAGAAGATCCTTATTGCTTCTAGCCTTGCAACAGGAGCAAAGGTTTGGTCATAGTCTATACCTTCCTCCTGTCTGTAGCCCTGAGCTACAAGCCTAGCTTTATTCCTTACTATTATTCCATTTGCATCTAGCTTGTTTCTATACACCCACTTGGTGCCTATGATCAGTTGGCCTTTAGGTCTTGGAACCAAAGTCCAAACTTTACATCTCTCAAACTGATTGAGCTCCTCTTGCATTGCAATGATCCAGTGGGGATCTAGCTCTGCATCTTTAAAGGTGAGGGGCTCAACTTGTGAGAGGAAACAAGCATGCATCACATCCTGTCTTAATTGATGTCTTGTTTGCACACCAGCTGATATGTCTCCAATTACTTGAGATGTGGGGTGATCTCTAAGTGTGACAATATCAGCAGGTGGGATGTGATCTTCAGCAACAGTTGGGATTAATTCCTCAGGAGGAATTTGAACTACTGTTGGTGGTACAACAACAGCTTCAACAGCTTCAGCAATGTCTTCATCACTGTCTGATTCAGTGATCTGAAGAGTTGATAGTTGAAGGATTTCTTGAGGGGCATCATGTACCTGCAAAGAACTAGATGAAGGAGAATTTTCTTTCTCCTTGTAAAACATCTGAGACTCATCAAAAGTCACATGCACAGATTCTTCTATCTTACAGGTTGATTTGTTATAAACCCTATAAGCTTTGCTTACTTGGGAATATCCAAGCATGATTCCCATTGAAGCTTTTGCTTCAAATTTTCTAATATATTCTTTATTATTGTTATGAATATAAACAGTACAGCCAAAAATTCTAAAGTAATTAATTTTTGGTTTCTTTCCTTTAAGCAACTCATAAGGAGTTTTACACTTAAGTTTGTGTATCAAACTTCTATTCAAGACATAGTTGGCTGTACTAACAGCTTCTGCCCAATAGGATAGAGGCATGTTAGCATCTGCCAACAATGTGCTAGCAGCTTCAATTAGTGTTCTATTCTTCCTTTCAACTACCCCATTTTGTTGGGGAGTTCTAGGAGCTGAGAAGCTATGTTTGATACCTTCTCTCTCACAGAATTCTTGCTTGAGAAGAGAGTCAAACTCAGTACCATGATCACTTCTGATCAAGGCCACATGAGTAGAGTACTCAGTCTGCACACAAAGTAGAAAGTCTGTAAGGGCTTTGAAGTTATCAGACTTAGTTCTCAAAAAGAAAACCCAACTGAACCTAGAGAAGTCATCTACAATCACTAATGTGTAATACTTCCCTCCTAAACTCTGTACATTTATTGGGCCAAAAAGGTCCAAATGTAATAAATACAGGATTCTAGGAGAATCACTTTTATTTACAGATTTAAATGAATTCTTGGTTTGCTTGCCTAGCTGACAAGCCTTGCATAGACTCTCCTTCTTGTAGGGGCAAGAAGGTAAACCTCTAACAAGGTTGTGCTTAGATAACCTAGAGATATTCTTAAGGTTTACATGACTAAGCCTTTTATGCCAAAGGGAATTATTATTAAGGGTTACTTCATTAAACAGGCATATTTCAGAGTGAGATGAATTAAAATCTACTAAATATATATTGCCTATTCTATTACCTATTAAAACAACATTATTATTTAAAGTAATATTACAAGAGGAGTTAGAAAAAGAAACCTGGTAGCCAGCATCACATAGCTGGCTAACTGAAATCAGATTATGCTTCAGTCCATTGACATAAGCAACTCTCTTGAATGTAACTGCTCCAATCGTGATCTTGCCATAGCCTTCTGTCTGACCACAGCTGGAGTCTCCAAAGATAACCTTTGGGCCGAGCTTAGCTTTGTACTTTGACAGAAGCTCTTTGTTTCCTGTCATATGCTTAGAGCATCCACTATCCAAATACCACTTATTTAGAGTGATTGGATAGGCCTTCACCTGCAAAACAACTATTTAGACAGAGTGGACCCAGGTAACCTTGGGTCCCTTGTTTTTCACATAAGAAAAACTGGAGATATAGGAGAATGCAGGCTGAGGGTGATAACCTAGTGGGTGAGATCTCCTAGGTGGGATTCTCCATGCAGATGATGGGTCAACAAACCTAGGGTTTCTATTTTCATTTAGGTTTCTATGATACTGATTATGATTTTGAAAATCATGTTGAAATCGTCGATCGACGTTCGACGATGGGCGCTCAGATCGTCGAGCTTCGTTCGACCATGGAGCATCCGATCGTCGAGCGGCGTTCGACGCTCTTTGCATTTCTTTGAAAAACTTCTTTCTCTTTTCTCTCTTAGCTTTATTTAGGGTTTTATTTACAAGGTTTACTTGCTCAGTGTTCTTCTTTCCACTAGCTGAAATGAAGTTCACTGGAGTTGAAAGGTTATTTTTAAGGAGGACTGGGGGTTCACTGGGAGAAGCTCCTAAGCCTAATTTATCATTACCTGACCTAGTGTTAGTCATGCTGGTAATTTCTAACAGCTTAAGGCTTCTACCATTAAGGGATTCTTCTAATCTCTTAGACTTAGCTAATTCTATTTTAAGAAATTTAATTTCTTCACTACAAGTAGTGAGATCTTCCTTTAACCTAATGTTTTCAGAGGCTATTGAATCTGAGTCAGCTAACCTATTTCTAAGTTCTTTTATCTCCTTTTCTGAACTAATTAAATCTAAACACAAAGATTTAAATTCTAACTTAAACTCTTCTGAAGTAAAATCATAAGATGAAAGTACCTCATCTTCAGTAGGCATCTCTTCATCAGAATCAGAACTCTCTGCAGCAGAGTGGTTGCTGCAGGCATCTATTGCCATTAGGCAAATTTCTTTGGCCTTCTTCTCTTCCTCATCTTCACTGGAGCTTGATGAGGATGATTCTTCATCAGAATCACTCCAGGTTTCAGCAATGAAACCTCTCTCCTTCTTCTTGTTTTTGTAGGAGGATGGCTTGGAGTGCTTCCTGTGTTGTTCTTTGTCTTTTCTCTTTTCCTTGTTCTTCTCCTCTGGACACTCTGGCAAAATGTGTCCAGGCTTCCTGCAACCATAGCAAATAATTTCTTTAGCAGGAGATCGATCATACCTTGGTTTGTCTTCATAGCGTGAAGACTTCTTTCTGAACTCCTTTCTCCCCATCTTGAGAAACCTCTTGGCAAACAGTGCCATAAGTTCCTCATTTGATTGGCTGCCTTCAGAAACATCTGCAGCCTTAAGAGCTAGAGTTTGCTCTTTTCTTGTTGGAGTGGGGGTCTTGGCTTCAGCTTCTGCTTCTCTGGTCTTCAGCACTTGCTCAAAAGACTTGAGCTTGCCGAGGAGAGCTTCAGTTGAGATCTCATTGGTGCTTCTGGCTTCCTTGATGGGCCAGATTCTTAGATCCCATGTGCTAGGGAAGCACATAAGAATCTTATCATTGACCTCTGTCAATGATATGTCCTTGTCCAGGGTCCTCAGCTCATTGATGATTGAGCTGAGCCTGGTGTACATAGCTTCAACTGATTCAGCATCAGTCTTCTTGAAGTTCTCATACTGTGAGATAAGGTTGGACCTCCTGTCCTTCCTTTCATCAGCTGAACCAGCTACAATCTGGTTCAGTGTGTCCCACATGGCCTTTGCTGAGGAGCAGTCAGCCACCTTCTGGAACACCTCATCAGACATTGTCTGAGCCAGTATGTTCATTGCCTTGGCATCAGCAATTTTGGCCTTCTTGTATTCATCATTATAGTCTGGAGGAGGCACTGCACTCATATCAGACGATGAGGCAGTGGCTGCAGCAGGTGCTCTTGGGGGACCTGTCAAAATAGAAGCAAAAATACTCTCATCAATAGAGTTCATATATAATTTAATCCTTGCCTTCCAGATGCCAAACTTTGCTAACTTGCATGCTGGAGGTCTGGTGCTAGAATAATCCTTAGACTGGGCCATGATAGTGAATATCTATAAGCTTTTGGTATCTATCAGGATCTTGTGACTTAGGTGTTAGCCTATACAGTCAGTCAACCTCCCTCTGATACCAATTGAAAGTGAAGGGATAGATATTACTCTAGAGGGGGGGTGAATAGAGTAATAAAATTTTGCACAATACAAAACTTAACTGTCTACTCAACTCCCTTGGAGTGAAGTGCGGAATGAAGAGATTATAGATATTGATTTAACCTTAAAGCCTAACACAAGTGATGTGCAAACACAAGCTAACTGTAATTACAGTTAAAGCTTGGAAAACCTAAACAGCAACTAGCAACCTAGTTATATCTATTCACAGCCACAGTACAGGATGAAAGTTAGGTGATAAGATCTAACAGCCTCTAGAGGGGGGGGGGGGTGAATAGAGTAAGTTCAAATAAATTGATATATTTAAAACCTTTAGATTTACTTAGTGTAGGTAGTGAGTGATGCAAACAGATAAATATATTTAAAGTAAAATCACACAGCACACAAGCAAGAAGAAAAGCAATCCACAGAAGACACAAGGAAATTTATAGTGGTTCCCCAAACTTGGGTAGTCCACTCTTCTATCACCCCTTGATAGGAATCCACTGCAGGATGCTTGATCAGGTGTCCTGGGCACCACCAGATTTTTTGATAAGGTATCTTGCCACCACTGATTTTGACAAGGTCTCAGCTAACCAAAAGGTAACTTTTGAAGGGAGTTAAAACCCTGTACAGAAGAGGTAAGATAAGAAGGGTTGAGTTTGCTTCTCTGTCAACAATCAGAGAGAAGCTAGTGGATGTAGATGTTGTCAAAGCTCCCCCTGAGATATAGAAGTTCAGGTAGAAGAAGCTTTGCACAAGGGTGACAGGCTCTTCACTGCTTGTCCTTCTTCAGCAATAGATGACTCAGAAACTGAGTGTTTGATGTCTGAAGGTAGAAAGCAAATTGAGAAGAGTTGAATGCAGAGGCAGAAGAGGTTTCAGAGAATGTTGATCAAGATGTTTCTCTGAGTGTAGTTCTTCTCTGTAAATTCTCTGCAGACCGATTTCTTGAGGGAGAGATGAAGATAGATGTTCTCTGTGTTATCAGAATGAATGTTCTTCCTGTTCTCCTTGTCTCTCTTGAATAGATCTCTGAGTAATGGGATTATTACTTTTTTTTGATTGATAGCCGTTGGCAGGGCATTTAATGTATTCCATAACTGTCCATGCCTAGAAGGAAAGCCTTAATTGATTTCCATTGAAAATTCCTTGAGATATGGAGCAATTAAGTCTTGAAACGGCCAGGGGATCTCTTGCAATAACTGCTTGAAAAATCTCTCATTTGAATTTCAAATGTCGACAGACGGGAGAACTTAAAACGTCGAACTCATCCTGAAGCGTCGATCTGAGCTCGACTGACCGTCGATCAGAGAGTAAAATTGAAGCAGAGAGATACACGCCAAAACGTCGAGCAGAACTCGACGTTACGTCGAACTGAGAACGACGCTGCGTCGAGCTGCGATCGACTGTGCGTCGAGCAGCGGTCGACTATGCGTCGAGCTGAGGACGACTCTACGTCGAGCTGGGGTCGACTCTCCGTCGAGCTGAGCAGAACTAAATCTCAAATAACCTAAGTTCTAAACTCACACTCAATGACCTATGCTATACAATTAGGTCAATATCCTTAGCATAGTTATCCTGACCCAAATATAAAAAGGGTGTTCTAACAATCTCCCCCTATTTGGATTAGGATTACTATTCACATGAATTTAAGGAAATTAAAAATGCATACAGACATTTGAAATACTGAAAATCAAGAACACAGATGGAAGCAGGAGCAGATAAGCAACTATCAAAAATGTTTATGGCAGAAGCATAGGAGATAAGCCATCTTACATTTACTTCTTCTTAGGCTCTTCTTCAAAGCCTTTCTTGAATTTGATTTCCCTTTGAGGGTTGGCAATGTCTTTCTTTGATCTGTAATCTTCAGAAGTCCCCAATGAAGTTATGCTCTTTCCAGAGGGAGGAACAGCAGCAGGATGTAACTCCATGTATCTATCAGCATCAAAGAATTTGCTAGAATGATATTTGTCTAATTCCTGTCTTCTTTGGTCTGACATTGTGCTTATGTTGGATGTGTCCAGTCCCCTTTCTTTGTTCTTCTTAATTAGGTCTAGGGCAGCAAGCTCAGTCATCCTAGCCTTCCATGCAGTAGGGTTGTTAACTGGATCATCATATGGAATAGGAGGCTCATACTTATTACTTTGATCTGAAGGAATAGGTTTCTGCCTTACACCCTCATTGAGCTTAAAGGGAAAGGGACCAGTGGTTGAAGCAATGGTCTTTCCTTCCCTTTGATAAGGTTGGGGTCTGGCTTGACCTCTAGCTTGATTACCTCTAGAAGATCCTTTGGATTGATTTCCTCTTGATTGATAACCTCTAGATTGGCCACCTCCTTGTCCTCTCCTTGACTGATAAGTCTTGCCTTGGAAGGAGGATGTTGGAGGTTTGCTTACTGGGTTAGCACTGCCTCCTGCACCTGGAGAAGGAGGAGATGGAGGAGGAGGAAAGTCAAAAGACTTGGAATCTCCTTTCTTGAACTTCTTTTTCTTTCTCATTGCCTTGAGCTGATTTTTAGAGAACTGCATCCATGGCTCAGTAATCTTGCATTTGTGCTGTATGTAATAAGGGATGTCATGGTCAGTAGCCCTTTCCATTGGAACTCTCTTTAGAGCTTTGCTTCTAGCTTTCCTCTTTTTAGCAATAGTTGCAGAAGAGTCATCAGAGCTAGTTGCAAACTCATCAGAGGAGCTGCTTTGGATATGATCATAGGGATCATAATAATCATCTTTTGATGCACTTTCTGAAACAGGAGGAGGAGCATCTGCCATTGTAGATGACTTATCTAGCACTGCAGGGAAAGAAATGGTTTCAGGAGCAGCAGGCACTGAATCAGCTAAGTCACTCAAGACTTCAGAAATCACAGCCTCAACAGAAATGGCTGGATAACTTTCACTAGCAGGAGCTGAGGCTACCACTGCATCAGACACAGAAGAAACAAAAGAACTGGCAGGAGCAACAGCTACCACTGCCTCAGAAACAACAACTTCAGCAGGAGCAAGGGCTTCCACTGCATCAGAAGTGTTAAGAACCTTATCAACAGTCATGTTATCAACAGACTGATCATCATCATTAATATCAACAGAATCAGAACAAATATGAGCAACAGACTCATTTGCAGGAGCATCAGCTACCACTGCATCATCTTCAAGAATCATCCTATCACAACCAACAACAGCAGCAGCAAAGGGAATGATGGCCCTGGACAGATCTTCAGCAAGCAGTAACTTGTGAGAGCTGAAGGATCTTCTGAAAAATGATGCTGGTACTGTCACAATAGAATCTTCAACTGGAGGTGGACTGAATTCTCTATCTGCAATCTGAACATCTGAAACAAGCATCTCTTCACAATCAACAGAAGGCAGCTCTTCTTCTACCAAAATCTCCCCCTGCCTAGATTCAGTAGCAACTGATTCTAGGCCCCTAGAAGAAGGGCCAGCCACAGCAGGAGAGAGGGAAGAGAGCTTTGAAGAAATAGAGTCCAAAGATCTGATTATTGGAGCTAGGGAAGCATCCAATAAGGAGGACAACCTTGGAGCCAAGAGCTCATAGAGCTTATTAGCCAAGGGAAGCAGATCTACTTGCTCAGACTGTTGAGCAGAGGTAGAGGGGTGAGAAACAGATGCAGCAGGAGAAGATGATGGTATAGAAGGAAGAGGAATGGAGGGTTCAATAATGGAGGACATGATGAGGTCTGAGAATGAGGGCTCAGCAATGTTATCATGTGAATCATCCAAGAAGAAATCATCTTGATTGATCTCAATGTCCATTGGAGGGAAGTAATGAAGAGGATCAAATATTTCAGAAGATGCAATAGTTGATGGAGGAAGAGAAGATGCAATAGTGTCAATGGATGATGTTTGCAAAGGGGATGAGAGCTGAGAGGTTGATGGAGTGAAGGTGGTTGGAAAGCTGAATGAAGGAGAGATGGTGATTGATGGCCTGGCTTCTTCTACTAGGTCAGTTGACTGAGGGTGAGTGGCCACAACAGCCCTTGTTTCAGTAGAGGATTTCATTGCTGCAGCAGCCTTGGGATTTACAATCTTCCTATCCCATTTTCCAATCAGGGCACAGGTCAACCTCTTTGAAGCATTAATGTGCTTGGAGGTTACCAGAAGCTGTGGGCAGACATGATGAAGCAACAATCCCAAAGTCCTTCCAAAATGAACATAGGTCTTATTGACCTTTTTCTTCACTAAATCAAACAGTAATTCTCCCCAATTTAGGTGCTTTTTATCTAGGAGGGCAGCCATGATGCAGAATTGTTGCCTGGTAATAGCATCATGTGCTGTCCTCTTAGCACAGATGACCTTGCCTACCACATCAGCTAAAAGCCTAAATTCAATGGCAAGATCCACTTTCAGCAATTTGGAGGCATTCTCAGAAGAATGACCCATTCTGTCTAGCATTGCAGCATACTCCTCATTTGACAATTCCAAGCTGTCATTTCCATTCTCTAATTCAAAAGCTTCAGTAAAAGTAGCAGGAGATATTGATACCTGAGTTCCAGAAATAGAACCAGTAATAGTGCTCTCATCTGTATTAGCTGCTGTATATATCCACTCTTTAATTTCAGTCTCTGCCATGGGCATTCTTGTTGACATAAACTTCACTAGTTTCTGTTCTTTAAATAGCTCCAGGATATCCAGAAAATTCTGTGAGGAACCTTCAAAGGAATCCAAGTCGATGTCGAAACCATAATCGAACTTCATTGCCGTCAATATGTTTGCTGGAATCGCCATTATCTGCAGAATACCTCTCAAGAACAAGTGTAAAAGCTTTGGAGGGAGAATGTAGTTGCAGGAAATACGAAAGCGCAAAGGACATCGACGCCGAGAAGATGATTTTATACTAGGGTTCGACGCAGAAAAGGAAATAACGTCGAGCTTAGTTCGACGCTAAGAGGCTCTAGGGGAAACGAAGAGACTCGATGGCGTTCAGCTGAGTTCGACGTTCGACGTTTTGAAGGTCGACGGTCGACGCTATTAGGGATGCTGAACGTCGAGCTCTGGTCGACGTCAATTAACGTCGTCGACCGAAACAGAAACTTAACAAACTCTAGACAGAGTCGATCTCTGGTCGACGCAAAAGATGAGGTCGATGGTCGACGCTATTTAGCGGTCGACGGTCAGTCGATCTCCGGTCGACGTTTTCAAGTGAAAAGCGTCGAGCGTCGAGCAGAGTTCAGACAGAACCTCTAGATCTAACAGCCTCTAGATCCTTAAGGAAGAGATACATTTGCCTAGATTTTGTTATTTTTATGGTTTCAAAATCTTGTAAATTAATTTATGCTATCTCCATCTATCATTCCCAACTGATTAAGGAAGAAGAAGTGTTTCTTTTCATCCAAAGGTTTGGTGAAAATATCTCCCCTTTGTAAATCAGTAGAAATATACTCTAGTGCTATTTTATTCTTTTCTACATTATCCCTTAAGAAATGATGTCTGATCTCTATGTGCTTTGTCCTACTATGGAGAACTGGATTTTGAGCAATACAAATTGCACTAGTATTATCACAAAGAATTTTTGACTTCTCTAAGTTGTAACCATAGTCTAGGAGCTGGTTTTGAATCCACAATATCTGTGAGCAGCAACTTCCTGCAGCCATGTATTCAGCTTCAGCAGTTGATGTAGACACAGATGTTTGCTTTTTGCAAAACTAGGAGACAAGTCTATCACCCAGGAATTGACAAGTTCCACTGGTGCTTTTCCTGTCTACTCTACATCCAGCATAATCAGCATCTGAAAATCCAGTGAGATCAAATCCTGAATCATGTGGATACCAGAGACCTAGATTTGGACAACTTTTTACATATCTAAGAATTCTCTTAACTAATGTGAGGTGTGACTCTCTAGGGCTCACTTGGAACCTATCACATACACATGTAGCAAACATAATATCTGGTCTGCTAGCTGTAAGATATAAAAGAGAGCCAATGATTGCTCTAAAATTAGTCTGATCAACTGGTTTACCAGATTCATCAGCATCTAAGACAGCATTAGTAGGCATAGGTGTTTTCATAGAAGATGCATCTGACATACCAAATTTCTTAACCAATTCTTTTGCATACTTGGTTTGAGAGATGAATATGCCATCAGCATGTTGTTTGATTTGCAATCCTAAGAAAAAGGAAAGCTCACCCATGCTACTCATTTCAAACTTTGAGTGCATAAGTTGTGAGAACTTTTTGCATAAGCTTGTATCAGTAGACCCAAATATTATATCATCTACATATATTTGTACTAGTAGGATATGGGACTTATGGGTTCTAATAAAAAGAGTTTGGTCTACTCTACCCCTTTTAAAATCATTCTCAAGCAAAAAGGAGGCTAAGGTCTCATACCATGCTCTTGGAGCTTGCTTGAGGCCATATAAAGCCTTATGTAATTTGAAAACATGTTCAGGAAGGGTTGAAGAGATAAAACCTGGAGGTTGCTTGACATAGACTTCTTCCTTGATGTCTCCATTGAGAAATGCACTTTTAACATCCATTTGGAAAACTTTGAACTTCTTGTGTGCAGCATAAGCAAGGAAAATTCTTATGGCCTCCAACCTTGCAACTGGTGCAAAGGTTTGGTCATAATCAATCCCTTCTTCTTGACAATAGCCTTGAGCAACAAGCCTTGCCTTGTTTCTCACAATGATCCCTTGATCATCTAGCTTATTCCTGAAAACCCACTTAGTTCCAACAATTTGATGGTTTCTTGGTTTTGGAACCAATTCCCATACTTTGTTCCTTTCAAACTGGTTTAGTTCCTCTTGCATTGCAATGATCCAGTTTGGATCTTGCTCTGCATCTTGAATAGTTTGAGGCTCTATTTGGGAGAGAAAACAGGTGTGCATCAGATGTTGATTTATCTGATTTCTGGTTTGCACACCTTCTGAAATTTCTCCAATCACTTGGGAGATTGGATGATCTCTTATTGTTACTAAATCAACAGTGGGTGTTGATTGTTCACCAACCTGTGTTGTTATTTCCTCTTGTGGAACAACAACTGGCTCTCCATTTGGTTCTGAAATTTGATCTGTATCTTCACTCTTATTGCTAGCAGCTTCTTGTTGAGTTGTTGAAGATAGATTTCCCTCATCCATGATGGTTAACTGATTAATATTTTCAGCTAATGATTGTACCTGTAAGTGATCATGGTAGAAGAATTCTTCTCCTTATAAGACATATTAGATTCATCAAAGGTAATATGCATGGACTCTTCAATTTTATGAGATGATTTGTTATACACCCTATAAGCTTTGCTGTTCAAAGAGTATCCCAGAAACACTCCTTCATCAGCCTTAGCTTCAAATTTTGCTAAATATCTCTTGTCATTATTGTGAATGAAACAAATGCAACCAAAAATTTTGAAAAAGCTAACTTTAGGTTTCTTCCCTTTGAGCAATTCATAAGGAGTCTTATCCTTTAGTTTATGTATCAGGCTTCTATTCAAAACATAATTGGAGGTGTTCACAGCCTCTGCCCAAAAGGTTAGAGGAAGATGAGCATCTGTCAATAATGTTGTGGCTGATTCAATTAGGGTTCTATTTTTCCTTTCAACTACCCCATTTTGTTGAGGAGTTCTAGGAGCTGAGAAAGTGTGCATGATCCCTTCATTCTGACAGAACTCTTGCATAAGAAGAGAATCAAACTCTGTCCCATGATCACTTCTGATCAGGGCTATATGAGTATTGAACTCAATCTGTATGCTCTTGAGAAAATCTGTCAAAATTTTGAAGTTATCAGACTTCTTTCTTAGGAAGAACACCCAAGTGAATCTTGAGAAGTCATCTACAATCACTAAGGCATAAGATTTCCCCCCTAGACTTTGTACTGTAGTAGGTCCAAAAAGGTCCATGTGCAACAGATACAAAACCCTAGGTGAATCACTCTTGTTAAGTGATTTGAAACTATTTTTAGTTTGCTTTCCTAGTTGGCAAGCCTTGCAGAGTCCTTCCTTCTTGTAGGGACCAGAAGGTAGTCCTCTAACAAGGTTGAGTTTAGACAACCTAGCAATAGTTCTAAGGTTAACATGTCCTAATCTTTTATGCCAAAGCTCATTTGGCTTACTAAGGGAATTAAAAAGGCATATGTCTACTTTAGAAGAATTAAAATCTACTAGGTATATGTTATCTTGCCTATTTCCAATCAACACAATATTATTATCTAGAGCAATATTACATACTAGATCAGTAAACCAAACCTGATAACCAGCATCACAAAGTTGACTGATGCTGATTAAGTTGTGCTTCAGTCCTTCCACATAGGCTACCTTCTTGAAAGTGATTGAGCCTATTTTGACTTGACCATATCCCTTGGTTTGTCCAAAATTGGAGTCACCAAAGATTACTCTTGGTCCAAGCTTTGCTTTGAAGGATGAAAGATTGCTTTTGGTTCCTGTCATATGTTTGGAGCAACCACTATCCAGGTACCAATGCTGGTTGACCACTGGATAGCTCTTCATCTGCACATGTAACAGCTTAGTTGTTTTTCACCCAGTTCACCTTGGGTTGAGGTTGATAACCAATGAAATCAGAAATGAATGACATTTCAGGCTGACTCTTATAGCCTTCAGGATGATATCTCCTAGGAGGAATCACCCATTCAGCATAAGGGTTAGGCTGAGATGTAGGATACTTGATATTCAATTTAGATTTATCCTGTGCAGACAACCCAGAACTCTGAGCTCTGTTCGACGCACGTCGACCTAAGTTCGACGCTGAAGTTTCAGGACGTCGAGCTCCATTCGACGCTTGAACAGGCCTACTTTCAGGGACAACAGCAAGTCGACCTGAGTTCGACGTGTGTCGACCTGAGTTCGACGCTTCAGCAAGGTGTTGCTGATTCTTGTTAGAACGGCGTCGAGCTCTGGTCGAAGGACGTCGAGCTCTGTTCGACGTTTTCTGTTGAACTTGAAGTTGCTTAGGTAGATCAGAATTTTTTCTGGCTACTACCATAATTCCTTTACCCTTGTTACTGGTAAATTTTATGGGAGTTGTTAGCACTATAGGTTGGCTTGGAGAGGCACCCAAACCTAGTGAACCACTCATTCTTGAGTTCACTGTGCTTGTGATGTCTATTAGCTTGAGGCTCCTCCCATTGAGAGTTTCCTCTAACTGTTTAGCCTTGGATAGCTCACTCTTTAGTGAAGCTATCTCCTCCCTACAGCACTCTAACTCATCAGAGAGCTTGAGATTATTTGCACTTAATGTGCTGTAATCAGATAGTTGACTTCTAAGAGAATCATTTGTCTTCTCTGCTGTCAGCAAGTCTATGCACATTGATTTAAATCTAAACTTGAAATCATCAGAAGAAAAATCAAATGAGTCAAGTACCTGATCTTCACTCAATTCCTGATCAGTCACATATTCAGATTCATGCTCTGAATCTGAGCTGCTTTGTGATGCATTGATTGCCATCATGCAGAATCCTTTTTCTGTGGCATCATCCTCATCATCACTTGTGCTGGATGATTCTTCAGAATCTTCAGTATCACTCCAAGTTTCTGCAACAAATCCTTTCCTTGTATTTTTGGTGTTGCTGGAAGAGGATTTCTCATAATATTTCTTTGAATCTTTCTCTCTTTTCTTGTCTTTTCTTTCTCTCTTATCTTTCTTGTCTTTGCCTTGATTCTCAGGACAGTTTGGTGCAATGTGTCCTGGTTTCCTGCAGCCATAGCAAATAATTTCTTTATTATTAGATCTATCATACCTTGGCTTCTCTTGGTCCTTAGAAGACCATTTTCTGAAATTCTTCCTAGCCATCTTGTTGAATCTTTTGGCTAGTAGGCTTAGAAGTTCTTCATTGACTATCTCCTTCTCTTTAGGTACTTCCTCTGACGCTTTGAGAGCTATTGTCTTCTCCACTTTGGGTGCAGGAGAAGATGTGTTTTGCTCCCCTTCTCTTGTCTTGACAAATTGCTCATAGGACTTGAGCTTGCCTAAGAGAGCTTCAGTGGATAGCTCAATTTGACTTCTGCCATCTTTGATTGGCCAGATTCTTGAATCCCAAGTGCTAGGTAGGCACATGAGAATTTTATCATTTATCTCAGTGAGAGATATATCCTTGTCCAGAGTTTTCAACTCACTGACAATGAGACTGAATCTGTTGTACATGTCAGCCACAGATTCAGCTGGAGCCATTTTGAAGTTCTCATACTGTGTTATCAGTTGAGCTCTTCTATCCTTTCTTTCATCAGCTGAACCTGAGACTATTTCAGTTAATTTGTCCCAGATTTCCTTGGCAGAATTGCATTCAGCAACTTTTTGGAATATGTCATCAGACATAGTTTGTGCCAATATGTTCATTGCTTTTGCATCAGCAACTTTCCACTTCTTTATATCAGTGTCTGTTCCTGCAGGAGGTGGAACAGCTGAAGTACTTGTTGAAGTAGGAGGTCTTGGACATTCTGTTAAGACACAATTAAAGATATCTTCATCAAAAGAATTCATGTAAAGTTTTATCCTTGCTTTCCAGAGTCCAAACTTGGAAAGATTGCACACTGGAGGTCTTGTGCTTGCATACTCCTTGTTTTGTGCCATGAGTTTTATAAAAACAATTTATAACAAAACAAAATAAAGTAACCACTCTATAGGGTTTGATCTTATCTGAAGTAAAGACCAATCTGATACCAATTGAAAGTTAGGTGATAAGATCTAACAGCCTCTAGAGGGGGGGGGTGAATAGAGTAAGTTCAAATAAATTGATATATTTAAAACCTTTAGATTTACTTAGTGTAGGTAGTGAGTGATGCAAACAGATAAATATATTTAAAGTAAAATCACACAGCACACAAGCAAGAAGAAAAGCAATCCACAGAAGACACAAGGAAATTTATAGTGGTTCCCCAAACTTGGGTAGTCCACTCTTCTATCACCCCTTGATAGGAATCCACTGCAGGATGCTTGATCAGGTGTCCTGGGCACCACCAGATTTTTTGATAAGGTGTCTTGCCACCACTGATTTTGACAAGGTCTCAGCTAACCAAAAGGTAACTTTTGGAGGGAGTTAAAACCCTGTACAGAAGAGGTAAGATAAGAAGGGTTGAGTTTGCTTCTCTGTCAACAATCAGAGAGAAGCTAGTGGATGTAGATGTTGTCAAAGCTCCCCCTGAGATATAGAAGTTCAGGTAGAAGAAGCTTTGCACAAGGGTGACAGGCTCTTCACTGCTTGTCCTTCTTCAGCAATAGATGACTCAGAAACTGAGTGTTTGATGTCTGAAGGTAGAAAGCAAATTGAGAAGAGTTGAATGCAGAGGCAGAAGAGGTTTCAGAGAATGTTGATCAAGATGTTTCTCTGAGTGTAGTTCTTCTCTGTAAATTCTCTGCAGACCGATTTCTTGAGGGAGAGATGAAGATAGATGTTCTCTGTGTTATCAGAATGAATGTTCTTCCTGTTCTCCTTGTCTCTCTTGAATAGATCTCTGAGTAATGGGATTATTACTTTTTTTTGATTGATAGCCGTTGGCAGGGCATTTAATGTATTCCATAACTGTCCATGCCTAGAAGGAAAGCCTTAATTGATTTCCATTGAAAATTCCTTGAGATATGGAGCAATTAAGTCTTGAAACGGCCAGGGGATCTCTTGCAATAACTGCTTGAAAAATCTCTCATTTGAATTTCAAATGTCGACAGACGGGAGAACTTAAAACGTCGAACTCATCCTGAAGCGTCGATCTGAGCTCGACTGACCGTCGATCAGAGAGTAAAATTGAAGCAGAGAGATACACGCCAAAACGTCGAGCAGAACTCGACGTTACGTCGAACTGAGAACGACGCTGCGTCGAGCTGCGATCGACTGTGCGTCGAGCAGCGGTCGACTATGCGTCGAGCTGAGGACGACTCTACGTCGAGCTGGGGTCGACTCTCCGTCGAGCTGAGCAGAACTAAATCTCAAATAACCTAAGTTCTAAACTCACACTCAATGACCTATGCTATACAATTAGGTCAACATCCTTAGCATAGTTATCCTGACCCAAATATAAAAAGGGTGTTCCAACACAGGAAATATAATAAACAAGCCAGACGACACAAGGAATTTAAGTGGTTCCCCAAACAACTTGGGTACATCCACTCTTCTACCCAAACGGTAGGAATCCACTACAGGTTTTTGATCAGGTGCCCTGCCACCAACAGGATCTTCTTCAGGTAGATCCAGAGACCCTTTGGACTTTTGATCAGGTGTCTAAAAACCAAGCACAGGTTTTTGATCAGGTGCCCTGCCACCAAGGGATACTTTTGAAGGGAGTAATAACCCTGTACAGGAGGGGGAAGAAGGTTAAGATGTCTTCTCTATTTTACAATAGATTAGAGAAGCACAAAAAGCTTGCACTGAGCTAGAATGCTCTAAAGAATCAAGGCTCCCCCTGGCTCAAGAATGTCCAGGTGAAGTCTTGCTTCAGTGCAGAAAAACTCTTCAGAAAATTCTGAAGGAAAAGGGCTACAGGAAGAAAAGAAATAATAAAATCAAAGTTCTTCAAGCAGCTATCTTCTTCTTCTTCTTCTTCAAAGAGACTCTGAGTTGAACTTCCTGAAAGCAGGAGAACTCAGGTGAAGAAGAGATGAAGATCTTAACACTTCTCAGTTAGATGGAGTTTGCTGAGAGCAGGAAGCTTGAGCTTGATGAAGGCTTGAGTGCTTGAGAATATGTGTGTAACACTAGCTTCAATCCTTCTTCAAAAGGTCCTTTAAATATTATCAGCAAGCAACGGCTCTCTTCCATTTGAATTATTTGTCTTCTTCTAAGCCTGGAGACCTGGGCTGTAAATATCAAGAAGACAGAAATATCTCTGCAGCAAAACATTCTATAAAGGGAATAAATCACTTTCTAAGAAGCTGCAGGCTTAAATCAGATAACAGAATGACTAAATAAAGTCACATCAGAAACAATCTCTTTATAGCAAAAGAAGACTTTTCAGTCTAACGGCTATAAAGGGCTGTCAGCAGATAAAGTAATTTAAAGAGACAGCTAATAAGACAAACAACTTTATCTTAAAAGATTTGAACTCAGGCAATAAGAATAGAGCAAATAATGCCTGGAAGCTTTATCATACAGCTTAAAATAGAGTGCCAGAAAATGTATTAATTAATTAAATATAATAAATAAATACAAAATACAAAGACAGACAGAAAACGTCGAACGACCTTCGAAGATCGTCGAACGACGCCAGGAGATCGTCGAACTATCGGGCAGATAGTCGAACGATCCAGATAGTCGAGCTATCAAACAGATAGTCGAGCTACCGCAGCAGATAGTCGAACTATCAGGACAGATAGTCGAACTATCAGATAGTCGAACTATCTAGGACAGATAGTCGAGCTATCAAGCGCACAGAGATAGTCGAACTATCAAGCAGATAGTCGACCTACCTCAGAAAACAGATAGTCGATCTATCAAAAGATAGTCGAACTATCAAAACAAACAAGATAGTCGATCTATCAACAGATAGTCGAACTACCAGCGCAGAACAGATAGTCGACCTATCAACCGATAGTCGAACTACCAGCGCAGAACAGATAGTCGAACTATCAACAGATAGTCGAACTATCAGCGCAGAACAGATAGTCGACCTATCAACAGATAGTCGAACTACCAGCGCAGAACAGATAGTCGAACTATCAACAGATAGTCGAACTACCAGCGCAGAACAGATAGTCGAACTATCAACAGATAGTCGAACTATCAGCGCAGAACAGATAGTCGACCTATCAACAGATAGTCGAACTATTAGCGCAGACAACGCGTCGACCAACTGATAGACGATCGTCGATCAGCCGATAGACGATAGTCGAAAGGCGTTCGACTATAGTCGAACGAAAAACCTACTTAACCAAATTCTCAATTTGGAAAAGCGAGGACTCTACAGCTAGACTCCTAACCATTGACCATGGATATTTCTTGGGTCAAGGGGCACAAAGGAGAGGACTGAACTCAAATCAAACTAGGGTACCAACAGCCTGCAACTAAGAGAATACCTTCTCCTACAACTAAGGAACAAACAGCCCTACCACTCAGAGAACAAATCTCCTACACTCAGCCTTTATAAAACAGGCTTACAACTCAAATCTATGAATAGATCTTACAGAATTTTGATAAGGAATTTTATAACCTCTTACCCCTGCTGAGAGAGAAGGGATAAGAACTTTCTTGATCAGCTTCTTGAAAAGGCTGATGGCTGAAATCAACTTGATCTTACCTTTCTTCAAAGCTTCTTGAATCTGAACTAGTTGGGTTGATTTTCTTTGAATATAACTGACTGGCAGCTTCCTCCTTAGATTCCAGAAATAGATCTGAATCTTCTTGACAGAATAGTTCAGTATCTGCTTCTTGAGAGACCAGTGATTGTCTCCCTCTTGAATTCAAATAGCTGGATCTCTCTCTTTCCAAACCTCTTGAAGATACTTCTGAATTCTTGATTGAATTCAACTTAGACTGAATCTGAGTGGATGATCACTTCAGAATGTCTTCCTAGATCTTCCCACGAATATCTTCTTCTGTTCCTTGCACTTTCTTGATCAGAGATCTATCTCACAATAGTTGTGTTTTTGTGTGTCAATAATAATGAATAATGAATCAGTAATCTCTTCTTCTGAATCCATCTATATATATAGACTTCATCCATGGTAACCGGCTGATCCGGCTTATAACTAACTTCTAACAAGTCTGACAGCTTCAGTACACCTGTTGTAACTCACAGCTGTCAAGTCATCAAACAGATCTTGAGCCTTTGTCTTTGTCAGCAAAGCGTCGAAACTGACTGTCATAAAATGTTGAGACCATCTGTCAATATGTGTCGACACAAGTGACTTAAGTGTCGACACAGACTTTGGTGGTGTTGACATAGCTGCCTTGATGTCGATACAGCTTCTTGACACTGCATCTTGAGAATGTGTTGACACTGATTATTTGTGTCGACACAAACACTTCACCATTCATCAGCAATCAACTTGGTCTAGACTCAGCTGTGTGTCGACACAAGTCCTGTGTGTCGACACAGTTGATGTAGACTTAGAACATAGCATGTGTCGACACTGCCTCCAGGTGTCGAAACAGTTGTTGTCGACTCTGCCTCTGTGTGTCGACACAGCCTCCTGATGTCGACACATTTGATGTCGACTGACTATTTCTGTGTGTCGATACTGCCTCCCGGTGTCAACCCAGTTGATGTCGACAATTCTTTTGTGTGTCGACACATCTTCCTGGTGTCGACACAAACTCACTGAAGTGTCGACACAGCCATTTCCAAGTGTCGATACAATCTTACAGAAGTGTCGACACAGCTTCCTCAGGTGTCGACACATGGACTTAGAAATTTTTCTTTGCATTTTAGCACATTCTTAACCTGCACATATAAACTTAAAAACAACATCAAATATACCTTAATGTATATCATTGAGCTAAGTTTGGCTTGTACAAATCAGGTACACATTTTTCAATGTACCCAACAATCTCCCCCTATTTGGAGAAGTCATAACCCTTTAGCCAATGATATACACCACTTAGAAAATAAACATGATGATGTACATAAGCATTATATTACTAGGTACTTTATAAACAAAACACATATCATAGTTACAACAAAATTCTTTTAAGAGGGAGAGAATTGTAACGCCCCAAAACTCAAAAGAGGAACGGGCAGCATTTGAGCCAAGTTTGGGTCTTGGTAAGGTGAACACGGCCTCTGACATGGGCATGTCACATGGCCGTGTCGTGCTCGAGTCGTCGAGGCGAGGTCGACGATCGTTGAGGGCAAGGAACACGGCCTGGGACACGGGCGTGTCCCAGGGCGTGTCAAGCACATGGCTTGTGACACGGGCGTGTCACGTGGCCGTGTACTCTTCCGGAAGTTTTGGTCCTGTGTCTATTGAGGGACACGCCCCGAAACACGGGTGTGTACTGATTTACACGGGCGTGTTAAAGTCGACATGGGCGTGTCTAAGCCCGTGTCCTGTTCGAGACGCGACGGTTTCAGCATCGATTGAGGCACATGGCCCATGACACGGGTGTGTCCATGGTTGACACGGGCGTGTCCCAAGCCGTATCACAAGCTGTGTCCTATTCTGGATTTCCTAATTTACAGCGAGTGTGGAACACGACCTTGGACACGGGCATGTCGCAAGCCGTGTTTGGCCCAAAAATGTTATTTTCAGGGCAAATTGTGGCCGTTCGTTTATTTCAAAAGGGATCCAAGGGTTAAGGGCTGCCCTGGTTGGGGTTTAAGCCGGGAATAGGGTGTTCAAACCCTCATTTTGATTGGACTATTCTCTTTCTTAAAGCTTAGAGAGAGGTGAGAAGTAGGAGGAAGAAGGAGGTCAACTCCGGCCGCCGGTGGAGCTTCGGAGCTCCGATTCTCGATCCGAGTCATGATCTGCGAAGGCGAGGCCGATACGATACTTTCCATCCAACTAGATCATCATGGCGCTGAAGAGAAATGCTCGGGTAATGATTCTCTTCTTGGACATGTGAAGTTCTCTTCCCTTTTTGCATAGGAAGCCCGCTCTCGCGAGTATGCGGTGAGTTTGAGGTATTCCTTCGGGTAGACATGAATAGTCCCCGTTGTTTTGCATGTAGAGTCCGAAATTGAAGTACGGACATAGGCATGGTGTGTGAAGCCTACCCGGACAAGTTGGTCTCGATCGGTAATGTTTCATTATGCATGAAAAGCCGGAGAAGACTCCGTGCCGATGGTTATTTTCGGGTTTCTACGTGGTAGATTGCAACAAGGAGTCTTGGGGATTAACCCCAAGGTGCACCTGGAAATCTGGGCGGAAGCAAAGTTGTTGGTACCCTAGATGTGATTTGGCTTATGTAATCTCTTTCCAGCCCCTCTTGATCCATATAAAGATATATGATCATGTTTAGTCTCTGTTTAGTCTCCCTAGGGCAGTTTATAAACTGACCTGGAGCTTAGGTTAGAAGTTCTAGATGTTTTGTGGTTAAGGCTTTTCCGTTCGACCATCGTCGAACGAGGCCTCGCGATCGTCGATCATTGGTCGACGATAGCAGGGCTATTGAATCGTTGAAGTCAAGACAATTATCGTCGACCGTTGGTCGACGATCTCAGAGCAAGCTTACTACGCTCTGAACGTTGGTCGACGATCTGTCATCAGCAGATCGACGATCGTGTTGTTGCTTCACGATTTCTGTCTCGACAGATTTTTGCCTAGCTGGTCGACGATCTATTAGCTGGTCGACTATCTGTTAGCTGGTCGACGATCTATTAGCTGGTCGACGATTTCTGGTCGACGATTTCTGTTCCGACAGTTTTCTGCTTTTAGTCGATGATCTGTTAGCAAGGTCGACGATCATCGAACTCCTGTTCGACGATTTCTGTCTGCCTTTATCTTTTTGTATTTATTCTATTCCTTGGTTTATTTCCAAGTGTTTTAGTTGGTGGTTAGATTGATTCTCTGATATTATTGTTGCTAAATTTATGGTTTAAATTCAAATAAATTGATTACAAATTCTGTCAAGCATAAATCACGGGATTCAGTATTCTTGATAAAGCATTTTGTCCTATTATACAAATTGCGTTGACTTTATCTTTCCAGCCTGTTTTCTAGCCGTTGGTACTATGTACTATTTCCAAGAATGGTACGTCTTTATGCTGAGATATTTTTTCCCGCTTATTTTATTCCTTATTGGGACTGACAGAAAGTTAATAGGCCATTCTATTCCTATTGCTATATTCTTTTTTTTGAGACAATCTGATGCAGGGCTCGAGAATTCAAATCAATAGAGCCGTTCCAAAGGGAAAATGAGAAGACATATTTAAGAGAAATTCTTCTCTCAAAAATATACAAGTAACAGTCACAGAGAGATATTACTCATTCGCTCAAGCATCATCAGAGTAGCTCTTCACCATCTCTCGACAAGAAGAAGAAAAGTTTTTCCTGAAGCAAAAGCCTAGAGCAATCATCTTTCACTCTCAAAGTCTCCTGAGCATCTGCTTAGAGTTTTCAAGACTTCAGAAAGAGCTCCAGTTCTGCTTCAAGTGCTCCAGAATCTTAAGACCTGATAAAAATCAGTCTTCAGATCTCTGAGGATTTAGTTTCAGTATATCTGAAACTCCTTCATCCTGAAGCAAAGGCTTCCCCTGGACTTTCACTGAGCCAGGGGGAGACTTTGATTCTTTAGAGAATCCACAAATCTTCTCTAATCTGTACTTACAACAGAGAAGATATTCTAACCCTCTCAACCCCATTGTAAAAGAGTTTTCACACCTCTTCAAAAGTGAACTTTGGTGACAGGGCACCTTATCAACAACCTGTGGTTGAGCATCCTTATCAAAAGCTCAAAGGGTCTGTTTGATCTACCTGAATCAGATCATTGGTGGCAGGGCACCTTAGCAAAAACCTGTAGTGGATTCCTACCAGGGTGGTAGAAGAGTGGATGTACCTATTTAAAGGGAACCACTATATATCCTGTGTCCATCTGGTTATCTTGTTTATTCATCTTATTCTGTGGCTGTGATAGAACTACCTAGGATTGCTAGTTGCTGTGATAGGCTTATAGTTAAACTGAAATTTCAGTTAACTCTTTCACTTATGCACCTCACTGTGTTAGGCTCTTAGGGTTCAAGTATCAGATTACTTATTCCGCAAATAAACTCGAAGGGAGCTGACTAGTTGTTCATAAAATTTGAATACTCTATTCACCCCCCCTCTAGAGTAGTTTACAACTTATCCCCTCACTTTCAATTGGTATCAGAGGGAGGTTGGCTGTTCATACAGGCTAACACCTGAGTTAAAAGATCCAGTGATAAGTTGTTTCCTGATACCACTCACAAACACTTTCACACATGGCCCAGTCTAAGGATTATTCGAGCACCAGACCTCCTGTATGCAACTTGTCCAAGTTTGGCATATGGAAGGCCAGGATAAGACTATACATGAATTCTATTGATGAAGATATCTTTTCTTCTATTTTGACAGGACCACCTGCTAGGCCTGCTGCTGCTTCCACTTCTGCTGATCTCAGTGCTGTGCCACCACCTGACTACAATGAAACTTACAAGAAGGCAAAAGCAGCTGATGCTAAAGCAATGAATATCCTAGCTCAGACAATGTCTGATGAGATATTCAAGAAGCTGGCTGAATGCACCTCAACCAAAGCTATGTGGGATTCCCTCAACCACATAGTTGCTGGCTCAGCTGATGAGAGGAAGGACAGGAGATCCAACCTCACCTCTCAGTATGAAAACTTCAAGAAAGATGATGCTGAAGACATTGACACAATGTACACAAGACTCAGTTCAATAATAAGTGAACTGAGGTCTTTGGACAAGGAGATAACTCTGACAGAAGTCAATGACAAGATCCTGATGTGCCTTCCCATCTCTTGGGACTCAAGGATATGGCCCATCAAGGATGGAAGAAACACTGTGGAACTCTCCACAGAAGCTCTGTTGGGAAAGCTCAAGTCATATGAGCAAACTTTAAAGAGCAGAGCTGCTGCAACTGAAGTAAAAACTCCAACACCAACAAAGAAAGAGCATTCTCTAGCTCTTAAGGCTGCTGAGACTTCTGAAGGAAGTCAATCAAATGAGGAGTTACTGGCACTCATTGCAAAGAGGTTCTTCAACATGGGAAGAAGAGACCTCAGAAAGAAGTTCTCCAAGCATGAGGACAAACCAAGGTATGACAAGACTCCATCTAAAGAAATCATTTGTTATGTTTGCAGCAAGCCTGGACACATTGCTCCAGATTGTCCAGAGAAGAAACACAAGGAGAAGAAACATGAGAAAGAGTACAGGAAGCACCACTCCAAGTCTTCATCACACAAATACAAGAAGAAGGACAAGGGATTTATGGCTGCTACCTGGAGTGAAACAGAAGAGGATACCTGCTCCTCTAGCTCCAGTGATTCAGAAGAAGAAGAAGAGAAGAAAGCCAAAGAGGTCTGCCTCATGGCTATTGATGCCTGCAGCTCTCTGTCAGCTGCAGAGAATTCTGAAGAAGAAGGAGACAATGAAGAAGATTCCTTTATGGAGGACCAGGTAATCGACTCATTTGATTTCTCATCTCCTGAGTTCAAACTAAAATTTAAAACTCTATGTTTAGACTTACTTTTATCTGAAAAAGAAATTAAGTCACTTAGATTAAAAATAATGGAACTAGACACGGAAGGTACTGAAATAATCAGATTAGAAAAGGAATTAGAAAGCTCAAAAGAAGAAGTAACATTCCTAAAATTAGAACTAGCTAAATCTAAGAGGTTAGAAGAACAATTAAATGGCAGAAGCCTTAAATTATCTGAAATAACCTGTATAGCAAACACTAGGGTTGGTAATGATAAACTAGGCTTAGGTGCTACACCTAGTGAACCCATCCTCCTCACAAAGGAGAGATTTAGCACTCCAGTAAAATTTGTTTCTGAATCAGGAATAAAGAATACTGAGGAAATTGAAAAATGCAAGAAAATTCAGAATAAGATTAAGAAAGAGAATAGGAAGAAAAAATTTCTAGCTTTACAAAAATCGTCGAACATTAATCGACGATCGTCAAACCAATCGTCGAACGTCTATCGACGATCGCTGAACACCTTCACCAAGTATGATATCTTTGGTGCAGGAGATCGACGATCTCATCTTGAGTCGTCGACCAGTGATCGACGATCGTTGAATCCAGAATATAGCTCTACTACAAATGATCGATGATATGGCTTGCGATCGTCGACCGTGGATCGACGATCTGGACTTCAGCTGGAAAATAAATTTCAAACTTCCAGAATTGCAAATTCAAATCACTACCCCAGGTTGTTTAATCCTTCAACTGAATGGATTATCCCACCTAGGAGATCACACCCTTTAGGATATAAATCTAAGCCTGCAAAATCTTTTATATCTAGTTTTTCTTTTGTGAAGAACACTGGACCCAAGGTAATCTGGGTCCACAATGTATAACTGTTCTTTCTGCAGGTGAAGACCTATCCAGTCATACATGACAAATGGTATCTGGATAGTGGATGCTCAAAGCATATGACAGGAAAGAAGAAGAACCTGTCAGGTTTCAAAGCTAAGCTGGGACCAAAAGTTGTATTTGGGGATTCCAGCTGTGGACAGACTGAAGGGTATGGCAGCTTCACCATAGGAGCTGTAACCTTCAAGAAGGTAGCCTATGTCTCAGGACTAAAGCACAACCTAATCTCTGTTAGCCAATTGTGTGATGCTGGGTACAAGGTTTGGTTTACTGACACTGCCTGCAATATTTCTTTGAATAATACTGTTGTGTTAGTAGGTATTAGAATTGGAAATGTTTATGTTGTAGACTTTAACTCATCCAAATCTGAAATATGCTTATTTAATGAAGTAACCAGTAATAATACCCTTTGGCATAAGAGACTTAGTCATGTAAATTTGAAAAACATTTCTAGGCTGGCTAAATACAATCTTGTACGAGGTTTACCTTCTTGCCCCTACAAGAAGGAAGGCCTTTGCAAAGCTTGTCAATTAGGTAAGCAAACAAGAAATAGTTTTAAATCAGTTAATAAAAGTGATTCTCCCAGGATTCTGTACTTGCTACATTTGGATTTATTTGGTCCTATTGCTGTACAGAGTCTTGGAGGAAAGTCTTACACTCTAGTAATTGTAGATGACTTCTCTAGGTTCACTTGGGTATTCTTCCTGAGAACTAAGGCTGATAACTTCAAGGTTCTTACAGATTTTCTAAAATGTATACAGAGTGAGTATTCTACTCAGATTGCCTTGATCAGAAGTGATCATGGTACTGAGTTTGAGTCTCTTCTTATGCAAGAATTCTGTGAGAAGGAAGGTATCAAACATAACTTCTCTGCTCCTAGAACTCCTCAACAAAATGGGGTAGTTGAAAGGAAAAACAGAACCCTAATTGAAGCTGCAAGTACAATGTTGGCCAATGCTAACATGCCTCTGTCCTTTTGGGCTGAAGCAGTCAGCACAGCTAACTATGTATTGAACAGAAGTCTGATACATAAACTTAAGGGTAAGACTCCCTATGAGTTACTTAAGCAAGTGAAACCTAAAATAGACTACTTTAGAGTATTTGGTTGTGTTGCTTTTGTTCATAACAATAACAAAGAATACCTTAGAAAATTTGAGGCAAAAGCTTCAATGGGAGTTTTTCTAGGATACTCTCAAGTAAGCAAAGCCTATAGGGTCCTTAATAAATCCTCTCTTAAGATAGAAGAGTCTGCACATGTCTCTTTTGATGAGACAGTCATGTATTATAAGGAGAAGGACTCTTCCTCTAATAGTACAGTGCAAGTCCTAGGAGTAAGTAAGGATTTGGAAGGTTTGAGACTCACACAGGAGAATCATCCCCAACAAACTCCTCAGGTTGCTCCCTCAGATTCTGAATCTGATGTAGAACTTCTTGAAGTTAAAGCACCTGCTCCAACAGTTGATCAAATTCCACATGAGGAATTAAATCTTGAAACTGTTGAAGATCAGATCATTGTTGAACCTACTGATCTTGTCACACTTAGAGATCACCCTGTATCTCAAGTGATTGGAGACATTTCAGCAGGAGTCCAGACAAGACATCAACTCAACAAAGATGTGATGTTTGCTTGTTTCCTTTCTCAGGTTGAGCCCCTAACCATTAAAGATGCTGAGCTTGATCCACACTGGATTATAGCCATGCAAGAGGAACTTAACCAGTTTGAAAGATGTAAAGTTTGGACCTTGGTTCCAAGACCAAGAGGCCAACGGATCATAGGCACCAAGTGGGTGTTTAGAAACAAGCTTGATGCCCAAGGCATAGTAGTTAGAAATAAGGCTAGGCTAGTAGCTCAAGGCTATAGACAGGAGGAAGGCATAGATTATGATCAGACTTTTGCCCCTGTAGCTAGACTAGAAGCCATTAGGATTTTCCTAGCCTATGCTGCCTATAAGAGATTTAAAGTCTTCCAGAAGGATGTGAAGAGTGCCTTCCTTAATGGAGATTTAAAGGAAGAAGTGTTTGTTGAACAACCACCAGGGTTTGTTTCATCAACCTTACCCAGTCATGTGTTCAAACTCCAAAAGGCTCTATATGGACTTAAGCAAGCTCCTAGAGCTTGGTATGAGACCTTAGCAAATTTCCTTCTAGAACACAAGTTTGTGAGAGGTGTAGTAGATAGAACCCTGTTCATTAGACATCATAAGGACTCACAACTGTTAGTTCAAATCTATGTAGATGACATTATATTTGGCTCTACTGATCCCAAACTATGCAAGAGGTTCTCTGAACTAATGCACTCTAAGTTTGAGATGAGCAGCATGGGTGAGTTATCCTATTTCCTTGGTCTCCAAGTGAAACAGAGTGTTGATGGCATTTTCATTTCTCAATCAAAATATGCCAGGGAGCTGGTTAAAAGATTTGGAATGTCTGATGCTTCATCAATGAGCACACCTATGGCCTCAAATGCAGTTATTGATTCTGATGTTAATGGCAAGCCTGTTGATCAAAAGAACTTTAGAGCCATTGTTGGTTCCCTGCTGTATTTGACTGCAAGTAGGCCTGACATAATGTTTGCTACATGCCTATGTGCTAGGTTTCAGGTCAACCCAAAGGAATCTCACTTAACTCTCCTCAAGAGGATCTAGAGATACCTTAAGGGATGCCCTAACTTAGGACTGTGGTACCCAGCTGAGTCAGGATTTGAATTAATTGGATATTCAGATGCTGATTATGCTGGTTGTAGAGTTGACAGGAAAAGCACCTCAGGGACTTGTCAGTTCCTGGGAGAGAGACTTGTCTCTTGGTTTTGTAAGAAATAGGCATCTGTGTCTACTTCAACTGCTGAGGCTGAATATATTGCAGCAGCTAGTTGTTGTTCACAGATTCTGTGGATTCAAAATCAGCTAGTGGATTATGGGTATACACACTCAAAAACAAAAATTCTGTGTGACAGTACCAGTGCAATATCAATTGCTCAAAATCCTGTGCACCATTCCAGGACCAAGCACATTGAGATTAGACATCACTTTCTGAGAGATAATGTGGAAAAGAACAAGATAGCAATGGAATTTATATCCACAGACCTGCAGAGAGGAGATATTTTCACTAAGCCCCTTGATGAACAAAAGCATTTGTTCTTCCTGAACCAGCTTGGCATGATTAATGGTTCAGAGTAGTGAAAATTTGGTTAATTTTGTTTTCTGTCTAAAATCGTCGAACGACTGCTCGACGATCTTCGACCTGGTCAGAACTATCGTCGACCAACCGTCGACGACAGCTCGCTCTGTAGTAAGGCAGAAATCGTCGACCAACTGGTCAACGATCTCTCCTTAGGTATCTATCGTCGACCAATGGTCGACGACAGATTTTCTGTGCTGGGTGGAGAATCGTCGACCAACATTTATTGATCGACGATCGTGGTGATTGCTTGTAGTCGGTCGATATTTAACGATTAGTCAAACATTGACTATCGTCGATCTTTATTCGACGACCGATTTTATTCCGGGTTCGACGATCGCAGATTTGTTTCTAATAGTCGATTTAGGTCTGGAGATCGTCGTCCTTCCGCTCCGTCTCTTCATATTCCATCTTCTGGTTTAGAATTCGCTCTCAAACTCTAATCCCGCGCGATTCTCTTCTCCCCTGCTTTGCTTCTCGATTCGCCATTTTCTCTCAAATCCTATGGCGATTCCTTCTGCTGTTCTCTTTGGGATGAAGTTCGACACTGGCTTCTGTGTCGACTTCGATTCTTTCAGCCGATGCGATCAACCTATCCAAGCCATTCTGAAGCTATGTGAAGATCAAGGACTAAAGAAATTTATGTCATTCTCACCAAAGATTCATATACCAGAAATTCGTGAATGGGTATATACTTCGTCCTCCAGCGACGACGCCATGTCAGGAAAGATAAATGGCGAGGAGGTCATTCTGACTCCTGAAGTATTGACTGAGCTGTTTGGTCTACCAACAGGTACTGAGGATCATGAGCAAACTGCAGAAGAATATGGCCGCATGCTATCTGTGATGGGCCATGCTGAGGGTGTTCCAGCTAAGCTGCTAAAGATAAATCTGTCTCCAGAGTACAAGTTTCTGGCAGACCTGGTGGGCAAGGTTGTTTTGGGAAAACACTCTGCTCACGACAACATTAACAGGCAACAGTTTGCCTTAATGTCAGCTTTGGTGAATAAGGCACAGATTGCCTGGGGAAAAGTTCTGTTTGAACTAATAAGGAAAAAGAACAATCAGAAAGAAGTAAACCTTGCCAGGGTGTTGGGTGTGTTTCTATATGTGAAAGCACCCCTGCTGCTTGTTTCTGCACCCTCCGCAGTCAACGCTAGCAAGAGGTTGGACCCTTCTCTATTCAAGAAATCCCAGAGGATTATCAAGAAGTCAGCCAGGGTTGATCCTAACCCTCCTTCAGACACAAGGGCTGATTCGGCCGCTCTCCCGCTTACTGGGGAAGGCTCAGTAATCCCTCCATCCTCTCTCTCTATCCCTGCATCCTCTTCTCCTGCATTACTTTCCTCTACAACACCTGCAGTGCCATCACATCATGCATCCTTCATCCCACCTGCATCTCCATCCCAGTCACCAACACCACAACATCTGGCAGCTTCAGCCAGTGTTGACATGGTGACTGCTACCATCCTCACGCACCTCTCTCAACATGAATCCCACACTCATGTTGATGTTCACCCATCTCCACATGATTCCTTTGATCATGTGGTAGATCATACTGCTTCCATTCCATCCACCTCCACATCATCAGCATTTCAGATAACTCCTGAATCGCTTGCACATATTGTTGAGCTCATTACTCCCTCCATCCAAAAAATGATTGAGGCTGCCAATGCCCCTCTCATTGCATCCATCAATACCCTTACTCAAGCCATCAAATCATCTCATCCCTCTGCTGAGCCCTCTTCAGTAAGATGCATGACTCCAGTCCCCACTAAAGTCATGCAGGGGGAGATGTATGTTGAAGTGGTCTCAGGTGATGCCCTGACCCTTCAGGACAATTCCTCTCTTCCCCTTCAAGAAACTGTAGAAGAACCTCAAGAGATTCCTGATGAATATTTTCGCTAAGTCTAAACTTGATGCGGATTCATTCTACAATTTATCATAACTATGTAGATGGGCATAAGCTAGATTGAATCATCTTTCAGGCAAGTGCACCTATCAATCATAGTATAAGAGAATTCTACATCTCGTATCGTATTCCACAGGGTCATTTCAACTATTCGTACTCACTCTCACTCTATTATCATACCTAAACTTAAGGTTGCGTTCTAACATAGATTAATCCTAACTATGACTATTTGGATAAAAATTGTATTGGAGAGTTATAAAAATAGTTTCAAGTCGAAAGTTAAGAGTATTCAATGAACATAATCAATTTGAGTAATCACGAAATAACAAGACTATCAAATTCATTGTATTGTAAGGGGTTAAACTACTTATCAAATTCTCTCTCGAGCAATTTAAAAATCTAAGTTAAGTTAAGTAAATTTTCTCTCGAACAATTTACAATACTCAAATATTTATTGAATGAAATACCCTATCTAATACATGGATTCATGAAACTTTATTTCTAAAATATCATAATTCCATTCATTCGTATTCTAATTTTCCAAGAAACATATCTCTCGATCATGATTTTTGAATTACAAAGAGAAATAACACATGAATATGAAGATTTATCCCTCATCCAAACAATCCAATTTCTCAATCTAGACATTTGGAATTCATGTAAAAATAAATAATCATTCATAACAAGGATAATTCTCAATGGTTGCAAGCCCATATACGAATAAAATACGATGAAATTGATTAAAACAAAACGATACATGATTACTAAATTGTTCAAACACATTGTTCATGAAAAAATAAAAGATAAATAAAGTTGGATTACCAAGAGAGATACAAGATTAAAAGAGATAAATTAAAGAATAAATGCATACAAATATCTCCTTCAAGCTTTCCTTCTCTTGGATGCTCCACTTTCGTTCTCCAGAAACATCTCCAAGCAAAATAATCCAAAAAAGTGCAGAATAAATTTTTCTCCAGGTTTTTATAGTCCAATAGCAAACATGGTCGAACACGGGTTCCGACACGGCCGTGTTGCAGGCCGTGTTGTTAGTTCCAGGGCAGTTCCACACGAAAAGACGTGTTTGATCATGGGCCGTGTTGGATCACACGGGTACTGACACGGCCGTGTTATGGAACACGGCCGTGTTGTTCTTCACGTTCTTCAGACACGGGGGCTGGATCATTGGCCGTGTTGGATCACACGGGTACTGACACGGCCGTGTTATGGAACACGGCCGTGTTGTTCTTCATGTTCTTCAAACACGGGGGTTGGAAAATTACTTCAGCTGGGAAGGAACACGGGTAGGCACACGGCCGTGTTCCTACCCGTGTGTGAGCAAATCTTCTCCTGTGTTCAGTCCTGTTGGCCCCGTAAACTCCCCTGTTTGCTCCAAGACTTTTAGTTCCACTGGCTAGTTGTACCTGCATTAGAAAAATTAAGGGAGAAGTTCAATACATAAAATAGTAACAACTTTAAACTATGCTCTATTATTCATGACAATACCAATTCTCAATTATTTAGTGCAATTACTTGAATAAAGAGGTAGAAAACAGCGGATATGATTACAATTATTACAATAAAAATCTATCATAATTGTAATCATCACACATCCCCAGACTTAAGTGTTTGCTTGTCCCTAAGCAAACTAATTCAAACAATTGGGTTACCAATACATAATTCTTCTTCCGCACACTGATTGTTTTGAATTCGAATAGAGATTTGATGCTGCAATTGTATAGGAAATAGTATAGTAGACTTTTCTAAATATAACTTTTTCTTAAAAATTTCTCCAATACATATCTTAACTACTTTTCACTCTTTCTTAGAATTATAATTATAGTTATCCATAACTATTGTAAGGAGAAAATAACAATCTTGATAACCTATGCATTAGTCATTCAAAAAAAAAAAATTAAAAATCTCCCTATTGATAATCATACACTTTCCTTTACACACCCTCTCCATAGCACTAATGAGAATTAGTAAAGTTGGATCCTTAGGACTTGTATGGTGGTGTATTGTTTTGGCTTAGGATAGGTGATTATAGGTGGGGTAAGCAAAATAAACTAGATCACAATTGAGCCCTTTGTATGATAAAGACCTTTAACATACATTGATACTTTATGAGCACCCCCAGACTTTGCACGTATTATCATTCCCTTATATTTTCTTTTTTTTTTCTTAACCAAAGGTCCATAGTAGGGATCATTCCGAATGGGTGCAAGTGTACACTCACTCAGGCCACATATCACTATGTTTTTGTAGGGATTTCATAGTAGGGATCATTCCGAATGGGTGCAAGTGTACACGCACTCAGGCCACATATCACTATGAAAGATCATTTCATGACGAACTCAATGATAGGTGCTACTAGACGAGAATTGGCCTTGGTGTATCTTAGAGTTGGAATACCACAAAAATATAGGGATAAGTTTCAAATTGGGTGAGCAAAGGTATAATGTTTAAGGTTTTGGGATGAGAAAGGCTCAAGCTATCCAAAAGGAGGCCTAAATCATTTCCACTTTTACTAATTAACATGTGCAAAAGGTTTGAGGATCGCTAGTAAGTTCTAGATACCAATAGAGTAAATTTTTGTTATTGTTGATCTACTAATACGAAATTATCAAGATATTACACTCATCAACTCACTTTAGTATAGATAAATAATTTGTTTCTAAAATGGAGTGATTATTAGTTAATAATATAAAGGATAATCTTTTTAAACCAAATTATATGGAGAAAAGTAATCTAATGAATTTCTATACGTAGTTACTAATCAACAAATTTGAACACGAATTCGGTTTAATCAGCGTGCGAAAGTGAATTAGATAGTTATATTCCCAATGAGTGAAGTAATGAAAGCTTAAGGAGAAGTAATCAAATTTTTCGAGGGGGTGTATAAGGAAATATAGAGGATTATGATAAAGAGCAAATAAGTAATTGTAATCATGTATTCCACTGTCAATAATCATTATAAAAATGCCGCATACCCCCAGACTTGAGTTGCAATGTCCTCATTGCAAACAAAAATTAAAACAAGGAGACATAATTTGCACTAGATAAAGAACTGATGAGCAGGAATATAGAGCATCACAACACGAAACAGGAGCAAAATCTGAAATAAAACATTTTTTTTTTTCATATATATGCCGATCATACAAATACAAATTGATACAAATACAAATACAAATATCGATCATACAAATACAAATACTGACCAATCAATACTAAAGATAATGCCAAATATGCTAAGCCAGATATATCAGAAATACATCGGTGAGTCATCGTGATCAGTCGGATCATCCTGAGGGTGAGATGGACGAGGAGCTGGTCGCGGTGGGCTGGTGATCCCCATGTGCTGCCGGATCTGATAGATGGCGTCCTCAGTCCGCTGCTGCGTCTCCTCGATACGCTGAAGCCGCGGCGATAGCTGAAGGTCATAAAAACGCTGCAACTCCTGCGCAAATCGAGACTATCGCTGAGGCTGGGCAGATGATGACTCCCCCTGAGTACGCGTCGAACGGGCCGGCGGAATGAGAGGCTCATCGAGATCTGGATCGACCTCATCATCGTCATCGTCGTGGATATGAAGGCCACGAGGCGCAATGGTATATATAGTCCCGCCTCGGCCTTGACGAGCAGTAACGAGGCGGATGGCTCGAAGACTGGCCATGGTGATAGGCACAGTTTTCGCTACCACCGCCGTCGGGGGAAGAGGTAAAAAGATGCCCATATTCTTGGCTAGACGCGTGATGTAGGGGGCTACACAGATAGATCCTACGCGAGAGTTCTCCGCCTGATGAAGAATAAAATGTGCAAGCATATAGCCCAAATGGATAGGGTAGCGGGCTGTCATGCTGTGGAGATAAAGAATGTCCTGGCGGCTCACAACACCGGAGCTTTCACCCCGGCCGCTCAGTGTATGGCTAAGAAGGTGATGAATATAATGTACGGCGGGGGAGGCCAACTTGGAGGCCTTAGACCTCTTTGCTTCGTAGGTGCCGGTGTCGAAAGATAAATGTCGCCAAACGCTACCTGCCTGCTCGCGACTGGGGAGTTCAAATTTCAAGTCCGAGTAGGCGGCACTAAGGAGGAATGCCTCGTCATATACTCCTAAATACCGTGTAAACTGGTGGAGAGAAAGTGTGTAGAAGGTGCCCCCCACTCGAAAAGAAATATTCCCCTCTGTAGGTCTTCCATCATCGGCCACACAGGATCGAAGGTTGACATAGAAAGTGGATAAAAATTCGATGGTCAGCTCTCTAAATCCTATCTCTTCTATGGCAAAGAACCCTTGCCACCCCACTACAGAAATCAACTCCCTCACAGTATCCGCTAGATCTATAGATTCGAGGACATCCCAGTCTATGATTCGTATGTCCTGATACTTCTTTGCCTGTAGCCGATTATAGCGGTTTGTGTGGATAGGATCTGTGAAAGCTAGTGGCGGAGCGACGTCGCGTCTCTCGGTCGATAATGCTTGAAGATCCGGGCGGCGCCGGCGACCACCTTGGCTACGAGAAGATGCCATGATTCTGAAAATAATAAAAAAAAAAAAAACAAATCTAAAGTGAATTTCAGAAGGAGAATAGGAATAGAAATGATCAAGAGGAAATAACCCAGGAGTTTTACCGAGTAGGTTGAGCGCGAAGAAATGAGGCGATTCCGCGAAATTTGGAGAAGGAGATGGCTTTCCCGGCTAGAATAGAAGCAGGAATGGGAAGAGGAGGAACTGGAAGTGATGAAGAGAATGGAGAATTCGGGCCCCTATAAAAAGAAGTCGAACACGGGTACACACACGGCCGTGTGTGTACCCGTGTTGAGGAATCTTTCTGCGCGGGAAACACGGCCTTCAAGGGGACGTGTGGTCAAATCGCGGGAAACTGCCCGTGTCAGGTGGACACGGTCAACAACACGGCCGTGTCCCCTGGCCGTGTGGTCAACCCTGGAGGACACGGTCAAGAACACGGGTCGGTGGAAACCCGTGTATTTCTCTGACTCGAAAAAATTTAATTCGTCGCATACACACGGGTACGCACCTGGCTGGGTGGGCAGCCGTGTGTATGACACACGGCTATGTACACGGCTTGGTGGAAAGCCGTGTACATTACACACGGCTATGTACACGGGTTGGTGGAAAGCCGTGTACTTCTCTGACTCGAAAAAAATTTAATTCGCCGTATACACACGGGTTCTCACATGGCTGGGTGGGCAGCCGTGTGTGCTAGACACGGCCATGCACACGGGCGTGTGCATAGCCGTGTACTCTTCTTCTTTGGTAATTTCTCCTGATTACGTAATTTATTTATTTTTAATTAAAATTTCATTAAAATTTTAATTTTCCTATATAGACACAATACTATACTATATACTATTCTATATATTCCCTTAGTCTAGGTGAAGGCATGATTCTAGTCGAATATGTTCTTGGGGAAGTGCACTGTTATAAAGCTTTAACCGGTGCCCATTGACTTTAAAATCTCCCTTTTCAGGGTGAGTTAGTTCAACTGTGCCATAGGGAAAAACTTCTTTAACTTGGAAAGGTCCGGACCACTTAGACCTAAGTTTCCCGGGAAATAGACGCAGTCTAGAATTAAAAAGGAGCACTTGATCACCTTTGTTGAATGTTTTAGTTTTCCGAAGGTGACGGTCATGAAATAGTTTGGTTTTCTCCTTATAAATTCTGGAGTTCTCATAAGCCATAGTTCTCCATTCATCTAGTTCATTAAGTTGAAGTTTGCGTTTTTCCCCTATAGAATTTGTATCAAAATTTAGAGAGCGTATTGCCCAATATGACTTGTGCTCTAATTCTATAGGTAAGTGACAAGATTTACCATAGACTAATCTAAAGGGAGTGGTACCTATAGGTGTTTTAAATGCGGTCCTATAAGCCCATAAACAATCGTTTAGTTTCCTAGACCATTGTTTTCTATTCCCCTCTATAGATTTTTCTAGGATGCGCTTAAGTTCTCTATTGGATACTTCAGCTTGGCCACTAGTTTGGGGATGATATGGTGTAGCTATCCTATGTGTGACTCCATATTTCTGCAATACCTTATCTAACTGTAGATTACAGAAGTGAGAACCCCTATCGCTAATAAGTGTTCGTGGTGTTCCAAATCGCGCAAATAGGGATTTCAGGAATTGGATTACTACTCTACTATCATTAGTAGGTAAAGCTTGCGCCTCAACCCACTTTGATACGTAATCTACGGCAACTAAGATATACTTATTCCCGAATGAAACTGGAAATGGACCCATAAAGTCTATCCCCCACACATCAAATACTTCACATTCAAGGATAAAATTTTGTGGCATTTCATGTAATTTAGAAATATTACCTGATTTTTGACAAGAATCACATGAAAGCACATACCTTTGGGCATCCCTGAATAGAAGGGGCCAATAAAAACCCGAATCAAGAACCTTTTTCGCAGAGCGATTTGCTCCATAGTGACCACCAGTAGGACCTGAATGACACTGCTCCAAAATTCTCCACCCTTCCTCGGCGGATACACACCTTCGGATCACGGAATCTGCACATATCCGAAAAAGAAAAGGGTCCTCCCAAAAGTAATATTCAAGTCGGAGAAAAATTTCTTTTTCTGCTGATATGAAAAATCCTTTGGGAGGACCTTAGCCACAAGATAGTTTGCATAATCTGCAAACCATGGATAATCATTATTAATTTTCGAAGATAAGGCAAATAACGATTCCTCAGGGAATGTATCTGAAATCTCAGACTCATCTAACGTTGCACGTAACGGATTTTCTAAACGTGAAAGATGGTCTGCCGCTAAGTTTTCTGCTCCTCGTTTATCCCTAATTTCCAAATCAAATTCTTGCAATAGAAGTACCCAACGGATTAAACGAGGCTTAGCTTCCGCCTTGGCTAGCAAATATTTAAGTGCAGAGTGGTCCGTGTAAACTACCACCTTGGATAATGTTAAATAGGATCTAAATTTATCAAACGCAAAGACTACTGCTAGAAGTTCTTTTTCAGTAGTAGTATAATTCTCTTGTGCATTATTAAGTGTTTTACTAGCATAAAATATAGGATGAAAATGTTTGTTTCGGCGTTGTCCTAAAACAGCTCCTACCGCAAAACTGCTAGCGTCACACATGATTTCAAATGGCTGAGTAAAATCAGGCGCTATCATAATAGGAGAATTAACTAATCTCTCTTTTAAGAACTCAAAAGCATGTAGACACGCTTGATCAAAGAGAAACGGTGTATCCTTTTCTAATAGTCTCGTAAGTGGTTTAGCAATTTTTGAAAAGTCTTTAATAAACCGGCGGTAAAACCCGGCGTGGCCTAAAAAACTTCTCACTGCCTTAACGGATGTGGGTGGTGGTAACTTTTCTATCGTTTCTATCTTCGCTCTATCTACTTGAATTCCCTGATTTGAGATTTTATGACCTAATACTAACCCTTCTTGCACCATAAAATGGCACTTCTCCCAGCTAAGTACTAAGTTCGTCTCCTCACACCTCCTTAGAACCTTCTCTAAATTATTCAAACATAAGTCAAATGCATCCCCAAAGACGGAGAAGTCATCCATAAACACTTCCATGATATCTTCAACATACTCGTTGAAGATAGCTAACATGCATCTTTGGAAGGTAGCGGGGGCATTACAAAGGCCAAAAGGCATACGCCTATAGGCAAAGGTACCGAATGGGCATGTGAACGTGGTTTTCTCTTGGTCTTCTGGGGCTATTGGGATTTGAAAATACCCAGAAAGTCCATCTAGAAAACAATAATATGAATGTCCTGACAAGCGTTCTAATATTTGGTCAATAAAGGGTAAAGGGAAATGGTCTTTCCTAGTGGCATCGTTTAACTTCCTATAGTCTATACAGACACGCCAACCTGTTACTGTTCGCGTTGGAATTAATTCATTTTTATCGTTTGCTACCACAGTTAAACCACCCTTCTTAGGAACCACTTGGACAGGACTAACCCATGGACTATCGGAAATAGGGTATATCATACCAGCGTCTAATAATTTAACAATTTCAGCCTTAACTACCTCTTTCATATTAGGATTAAGCCTACGTTGCGGTTGAATAGAAGACTTATAGTTTTCTTCCAAAAGGATTTTATGAGTGCAAAAACTAGGATTAATACCTTTTATATCAGAGATTTGCCATGCTATTGCACCTTTACATTTCTTTAACACAGTTATTAATTTAGCTTTTTCAATTTCAGAAAGATTAGAAGAAATAATAACTGGGTAAGAAGAGTTAGTTCCTAAGAATGCATACTCAAGATGAACCGGTAAATTTTTTAATTCAACTACAGGTGGATCCTTAGTATTATTCTTATGAACTTCATTATCTCCTTTTGTAAGTAAGTTATATTCAGTATTTCCATTCATCGAAATAGAGTTATCTAGAAAAAATAAATGATCAAAAATCTCTTTACTAGTTTCATCTTCTAGAAAACAATTAGTAATGCAAAATTCTAAAGGATCTTTATAATGAAAATTAGAATCAATAGAAGAAAATAAGTTGTCAACACCATGAGAAAAATAGCAATAATCATCACTATCCAAAGATTGTTTCATAGTATTGCCAATTTGAAAAGTGACTTCATCCTCCCCTACTCTCAAAACTAATTTACCATCAAAAACATCAATAAGAGCTCTAGAAGTGGCTAGAAATGGGCGACCAAGTATAAGTGGTACTTCGATATTTTCGTCCATATCTAAAATAACAAAATCGGCAGGAAATATAAATTTGTCTACCTTAACCAATACATCCTCCACTATACCTCTTGGGTACTTAACCGACCGATCTGCTAATTGAATACTCATCCTAGTCGGGCTAAGTTCTCCAAGGCCTAGTTTCAAATATAATGTATAAGGCATCAAATTTATACTAGCTCCTAAATCCGCTAAAGCCTTATTAACTTGCAAATCACCGATTAAACATGGTATTGAAAAAGAACCGGGATCCTTAAGTTTTTGTGGTAATTTATTTTGTAAAATAGCAGAGCATTCTTCACTAAGTGTGACTAACGATAATTCTTCTATTTTCTTTTTATTAGAAATTAAATCCTTCAAAAATTTAGCATACTTAGGCATTTGAATAATATCAGAAAAAGGTAAATTAACGTGCAATTGTTTAATCATAGAAATAAATTTACCGTATTGCGCATCCATGCGCTCCTTGTTCATCTTTGCTGGATATGGTACGGCTGGTTGATATTCCATCGGTGTCACGTTCGGTGCTTCTCCACTAGACTCCTCTTGAGGTGCATCCGGTGCAAGCCTTGGGTCTTGTAACTCCTTCCCGCTCCTCAACTGAATTGCTCTTGCATGTTCCTTTGGGTTTGTCTCAGTATTTCCTGGAAGTGTTCCTGGTTGTCTCTCTGATACCATCCTTGCCAACTGCCCAATCTGATTCTCCAAATTTCGAATAGAACCTTCTTGATTACGGAAGGCAACATCGGTAGTTTGCATGAACTTTGCAAGGACATCTTCCAATGTTGGCTTCCTTGGCTCCAATTGTTGTTGTTGTTGTCCAAACATGGGTGGTTTACCTTGGTTGCCTTGCCCTCCCCAAGAGAAATTGGGGTGGTTCCTCCATCCTTGATTGTATGTAAAACTATATGGGTTGTTTCCTGGATTGAAAGGTGGTCTTGGATTATTACCCATGTAGTCTACATGTTCTTGCACTTGAGGTTCACCACTAGGGATTCCAACAAGGGAGGGGTCCCATTGTTGAGGAACCGTTGGGGGTGGCGCTAAAGAAAGGTTGTCCATCTTTTGATGGAGCTTCTCCACTTGTATTGCTAAGGCTGTAACGGCATCCACTTCATACATTCCGGCGGGCTTGGTAGACTTCGGCCGCACGGTAGTCCATTGGTAGCTATTCATTGCCATTTCTTCTATCAACTGCTGGGCTGCGTCAGGTGTCTTATTGTTCAAGGTGCCTCCACTAGCCGCATCAATCATCTGTCTGGTGGCTGGATTTAGACCATTGTAGAAAGTCTGAATCTGAAGCCAAGAAGGTAAAGCATGATGGGGGCATCTCCTTAATAATTCTTTGAATCGTTCCCAAGTATCGTACAATGATTCAGCCTCCACTTGAACATACGTAGAAATGTCGTTCCTTAACTTTGCGGTCTTTGCCGGTGGAAAATACTTCATCAAAAACTTCTCAACCATCATGTCCCAAGTAGTAATGGATCCTTTAGGTAACGAATTGAGCCACTGCTTTGCCTTATGCCTCAATGAGAATGGGAACAATCTCAATCTAATGGCATCGTTGGAGACACCATTAATCTTGAAAGTATCACATATCTCTAGGAATCCGGCCAAGTGTGTATTGGGATCCTCGTCTTGTAAGCCATCATATTGAACATATTGTTGGACCATTTGTATCACGCTCGGTTTCAGTTCGAAATTATTGGTTGGAATAGGAGGTCGAACAATGCTTGACCTAGTTCCTTGGAGATTGGGTCTAGCAAAGTCAGACATGGTTTGCTCATTTTGGTTGGCCATGGTATCTAGATTTTCAGGATGGTGTTCTCCTTGATTCACTGTTTCTTCTTCTCTCAGATCGTCTACAGTTTCTGTGGTGTTAACACCCACGTCTCTGTGATTGGTGTTGTGAATAATTCGTTCCGGTTCAGAATGAAATGGTTCTAACCCAGAATTTCTTGCCCTGGTCATAGACTAACAGACTACAAAACAGAGATTAAATAATATAATTTTACTTTAAACTAATCTACAAAGATTTATTAGTAAACAATAATGGTAGATTAATAAAGGTAAAGCTTTCAAAATATTGAAAGGTCCCCGGCAACGGCGCCAAAAACTTGATGAATATTTTCGCTAAGTCTAAACTTGATGCGGATTCATTCTACAATTTATCATAACTATGTAGATGGGCATAAGCTAGATTGAATCATCTTTCAGGCAAGTGCACCTATCAATCATAGTATAAGAGAATTCTACATCTCGTATCGTATTCCACAGGGTCATTTCAACTATTCGTACTCACTCTCACTCTATTATCATACCTAAACTTAAGGTTGCGTTCTAACATAGATTAATCCTAACTATGACTATTTGGATAAAAATTGTATTGGAGAGTTATAAAAATAGTTTCAAGTCGAAAGTTAAGAGTATTCAATGAACATAATCAATTTGAGTAATCACGAAATAACAAGACTATCAAATTCATTGTATTGTAAGGGGTTAAACTACTTATCAAATTCTCTCTCGAGCAATTTAAAAATCTAAGTTAAGTTAAGTAAATTTTCTCTCGAACAATTTACAATACTCAAATATTTATTGAATGAAATACCCTATCTAATACATGGATTCATGAAACTTTATTTCTAAAATATCATAATTCCATTCATTCGTATTCTAATTTTCCAAGAAACATATCTCTCGATCATGATTTTTGAATTACAAAGAGAAATAACACATGAATATGAAGATTTATCCCTCATCCAAACAATCCAATTTCTCAATCTAGACATTTGGAATTCATGTAAAAATAAATAATCATTCATAACAAGGATAATTCTCAATGGTTGCAAGCCCATATACGAATAAAATACGATGAAATTGATTAAAACAAAACGATACATGATTACTAAATTGTTCAAACACATTGTTCATGAAAAAATAAAAGATAAATAAAGTTGGATTACCAAGAGAGATACAAGATTAAAAGAGATAAATTAAAGAATAAATGCATACAAATATCTCCTTCAAGCTTTCCTTCTCTTGGATGCTCCACTTTCGTTCTCCAGAAAAATCTCCAAGCAAAATAATCCAAAAAAGTGCAGAATAAATTTTTCTCCAGGTTTTTATAGTCCAATAGCAAACATGGTCGAACACGGGTTCCGACACGGCCGTGTTGCAGGCCGTGTTGTTAGTTCCAGGGCAGTTCCACACGAAAAGACGTGTTTGATCATGGGCCGTGTTGGATCACACGGGTACTGACACGGCCGTGTTATGGAACACGGCCGTGTTGTTCTTCACGTTCTTCAGACACGGGGGCTGGATCATTGGCCGTGTTGGATCACACGGGTACTGACACGGCCGTGTTATGGAACACGGCCGTGTTGTTCTTCATGTTCTTCAAACACGGGGGTTGGAAAATTACTTCAGCTGGGAAGGAACACGGGTAGGCACACGGCCGTGTTCCTACCCGTGTGTGAGCAAATCTTCTCCTGTGTTCAGTCCTGTTGGCCCCGTAAACTCCCCTGTTTGCTCCAAGACTTTTAGTTCCACTGGCTAGTTGTACCTGCATTAGAAAAATTAAGGGAGAAGTTCAATACATAAAATAGTAACAACTTTAAACTATGCTCTATTATTCATGACAATACCAATTCTCAATTATTTAGTGCAATTACTTGAATAAAGAGGTAGAAAACAGCGGATATGATTACAATTATTACAATAAAAATCTATCATAATTGTAATCATCAATTCCAGAGAAAGAACCAGAAGGTAAACCTTAAAACTCTTCCTCCAAAGGATATAATCAGGACTTAAATTTGATATTTGTATCTAACAAAGACATTCACTCCCTAGTGAATCTAGCTTCTGAGGAAGAAGTCCCTGAAAAAGAAAATGAGGAAGTCCCCATGGACGTTTGTGAGAATGATGCTGCTCAACCTGATGGTATAGTTTTATTTAAGTTTCTAATTAATTCAAACTCCAACTTTGAGTTAATTTCTTATTCCTTCCTTTCCATCACAGCTGCTGATGATCTCACATCAGTATTGCAAGTTGATGCTGCTAAATCCATTGATTCTGATAAAGATTTAGAATCCTATCTTAACCTAGACTGTGAGTCCTCACTCACATCTACTCCTCTTGTTCCCTCTTTTCAAGAGAAAATGGTCCCTTATAGACCTGAGTACCTTGATGACCCCTTGGTCAAGGACACTCTTTTCTTTTCCTGTATGGCACTCCTCTTGTGCCTTGCAGAGGTGTCTATCCCTGATGTCACTGAACATCTAGAAGGAATTATAACCTACTTCCTAGATGCAAAGTGGTATCCTGTGTAGATCTTCAGGTAATCCTATCTATTACCTGTTGTTTGTTCACCTTGGGGGGAATATTTTATTCCCACTTGGTTGTTAACCTATCTTTATTTGCATGCAGGCACAACCATAAATGCTGCTGCTGCTAAAGACATCAACATCCCTGCTGATGCTGCTGCTGAAGAAGTTGAAGATGTGCAAGATAATGCAGACAATGCTCCAAAGATGACTGAAATGGACTCAAGCTCAGAACTGGTCCCCAAGACAGTTCCTGAGTTGTATCCAGAATCAGAACTCTGGAAGAGGTCTCCAAATGTGGATCTTGATGCCCTCCTTAGGCAAGTTGCCATTGAGGAAGCTAAAGAGAAAGAAGAAAGAGAAAAGAAAGACAAAGCTGAACCTGCTGCCAAGGATCTTTCTGAACAAGATTTTGATGATTATGCTGGCAGAACCTCATCCCACTCCTCTGATGATGATGATCCTGAGGATTCTGATAGCTCCCAAAAGAAGAAAAAGGCTGTAGTTCAGAAAAGAAAGGCATCTGCTCCTCCTGCTGCTAATCCAGACAAGGATGTTCCCTATTTTATTCTGAAGGGAATTGATCCCAAGAGCAAAGAATTTCAGCCTTGGATGAGACTTTCAAAGAATCAGACAAGAGAGAATAAGAGAAGAAAAAGATATGACATTCCTGTTCAGAAATTCCCCCCCAGAGGTCCTCCTCCACCTCCTGGTGTTGGAGCCTCTGGAAGTCTCTCTTCTGCCCCCTCTGCAAGATCAGCCAGTTCTAACACTTCTCAGACCTACCAAAGAAGGAGTAACCAAAGCCAGGGAGGCCAAGATGTATCAGGACAAGGAAGAAAAAGAAATGACAATGTTCTCATGGAACAAATAAAGGAGATGACTTTTCAGCAACCTACCTTCTCTCCTCCTCCCTCTCCTAAAAAGAAAATTCCAGAATGGAAACCTTCTCCTCCCAGGAAAGGTCCATCCTCTTCTTCAAGAAAACCTGCTGCTGCTGAGACAATTGAATCAAAAGGAAAAAGAGTGGTCTTTTCAGAGAAATCCCATAAGAAGTTCATTGAACTTGCTCCTCCAAAATCTCTATATGCTGAAACAGATCCTAAGAAGGCTGCACAGATTTCTCTTGATTCAAGCAAAATAGCCACAGCTCTTCAAAGAAACATGGAGATTGCAGCTCAAGCTGATATTGACAGACCACCCTCTCCATCAGATATAACTGAAACTGAAAGGATTGCCTCTATGGCAAGATTTAAGGAATCTATTGCTCTAAGCATGATGGAGAGAGCCAAAGCTCAAGGACTAGACCCTACAGCATATACCACTATGTCTGAATTCAGAGAAAAGGAACTCAGCACATTTCAAGTCAATCCAGAAGCTTTTAATACTGAAGAATACATGAAGCTACATCCTGCTGCAGTTCTACCAAGCTATGCTGAAAAGAAAATCATTGGTGAACATGACCTAATGCTATCTAAAAGACAAGCAGCAAATCCTAACAGAGAGATTATTTTCAAACCAGCTGTAACCCCTAAAAACTCATCTGATGCTAAAACCTCTGATAAATCTGCTTGATACTTTATAGTTCTGCTGAATTATGTTTTTATGTTTTTCTGTGGATTGACTGTGATTTAAATATCTTTGCCTTTGATAGTGTGTGCATTAGTTTTTAGATTGGATTGGATAACATAACCCAAATAGGGGGAGATTGTTGGTACCCTAGATGTGATTTGGCTTATGTAATCTCTTTCCAGCCCCTCTTGATCCATATAAAGATATATGATCATGTTTAGTCTCTGTTTAGTCTCCCTAGGGCAGTTTATAAACTGACCTAGAGCTTAGGTTAGAAGTTCTAGATGTTTTGTGGTTAAGGCTTTTCCGTTCGACCATCGTCGAACGAGGCCTCGCGATCGTCGATCATTGGTCGACGATAGCAGGGCTATTGAATCGTTGAAGTCAAGACAATTATCGTCGACCGTTGGTCGACGATCTCAGAGCAAGCTTACTACGCTCTGAACGTTGGTCGACGATCTGTCATCAGCAGATCGACGATCGTGTTGTTGCTTCACGATTTCTGTCTCGACAGATTTTTGCCTAGCTGGTCGACGATCTATTAGCTGGTCGACTATCTGTTAGCTGGTCGACGATCTATTAGCTGGTCGACGATTTCTGGTCGACGATTTCTGTTCCGACAGTTTTCTGCTTTTAGTCGACGATCTGTTAGCAAGGTCGACGATCATCGAACTCCTGTTCGATGATTTCTGTCTGCCTTTATCATTTTGTATTTATTCTATTCCTTGGTTTATTTCCAAGTGTTTTAGTTGGTGGTTAGATTGATTCTCTGATATTATTGTTGCTAAATTTATGGTTTAAATTCAAATAAATTGATTACAAATTCTGTCAAGCATAAATCACGGGATTCAGTATTCTTGATAAAGCATTTTGTCCTATTATACAAATTGCGTTGACTTTTTCTTTCCAGCCTGTTTTCTAGCCGTTGGTACTATGTACTATTTCCAAGAATGGTACGTCTTTATGCTGAGATATTTTTTCCCACTTATTTTATTCCTTATTGGGACTGACAGAAAGTTAATAGGCCATTCTATTCCTATTGCTATATTCTTTTTTTTGAGACAATCTGATGCAGGGCTCGAGAATTCAAATCAATAGAGCCGTTCCAAAGGGAAAATGAGAAGACATATTTAAGAGAAATTCTTCTCTCAAAAATATACAAGTAACAGTCACAGAGAGATATTACTCATTCGCTCAAGCATCATCAGAGTATCTCTTCACCATCTCTCGACAAGAAGAAGAAAAGTTTTTCCTGAAGCAAAAGCCTAGAGCAATCATCTTTCACTCTCAAAGTCTCCTGAGCATCTGCTTAGAGTTTTCAAGACTTCAGAAAGAGCTCCATTCTGCTTCAAGTGCTCCAGAATCTTAAGACCTGATAAAAATCAGTCTTCAGATCTCTGAGGATTTAGTTTCAGTATATCTGAAACTCCTTCATCCTGAAGCAAAGGCTTCCCCTGGACTTTCACTGAGCCAGGGGGAGACTTTGATTCTTTAGAGAATCCACAAATCTTCTCTAATCTGTACTTACAACAGAGAAGATATTCTAACCCTCTCAACCCCATTGTAAAAGAGTTTTCACACCTCTTCAAAAGTGAACTTTGGTGACAGGGCACCTTATCAACAACCTGTGGTTGAGCATCCTTATCAAAAGCTCAAAGGGTCTGTTTGATCTACCTGAATCAGATCATTGGTGGCAGGGCACCTTAGCAAAAACCTGTAGTGGATTCCTACCAGGGTGGTAGAAGAGTGGATGTACCTATTTAAAGGGAACCACTATATATCCTGTGTCCATCTGGTTATCTTGTTTATTCATCTTATTCTGTGGCTGTGATAGAACTACCTAGGATTGCTAGTTGCTGTGATAGGCTTATAGTTAAACTAAAATTTCAGTTAACTCTTTCATTTATGCACCTCACTGTGTTAGGCTCTTAGGGTTCAAGTATCAGATTACTTATTCCGCAAATAAACTCGAAGGGAGCTGACTAGTTGTTCATAAAATTTGAATACTCTATTCACCCCCCCCCCCCTCTAGAGTAGTTTACAACTTATCCCCTCACTTTCAAAAGTTCTGCCATTTTGGTGGCCTGGTGGCCGTGGCGGGGTGAGCAACGGGCTGGTGGAACCCTACCCGCTCCATCTGCTTCTGTTAAAGCGACCTAAGGTACATGTGACTTACCGATAATTTGGAGAACGAGTCTAGGCTGTGGCTGAAAGGGCTAAATGCTCATGAGGTTTGCCGTCCTGGGGGCGGTGGAGTCGTGGAACGACAAGGTTCGGACCGGCTTCACCGAGTAAATGCCCTGAGAGCACTAGGTGTATGGCCGTGCGAGCCTGCACCTGTGGTGTATTGTGCAAGAGTGTACTTTCACTTAAATTGTTGGTTATAATAATGCATTGCAGGGAAGGAGCACCGCCACCCCAAGAAAAGGGGTGGGGTCATTATAATTTGGTCAGCTTTAGCTGACCGTTGCTTTGTTTGCCACCGTGCGGTGGATTGTTGCTTGCAGGTGTTGCGGAGCCTCGTAGCAAGTAGCAGGCTAAAGCCCTGATTGCTGAGCCGGCCCTCGAAGGCCATGCGAATGTTTACTTGTTCTATTCATGTGTGACTGGTCTGCACTCCGATGTTTGTAATACACAGTTTAATTGAGTAAACTCTTATAAGTCCATAAGGCCAGTACTTGTGTATTTTTGTACGTTCATTCCTATTTGGGTATCTTAGTGGACATTCATGTTGTTGGCTTGTGTTCTTTCTTTGCAACTTATAAATTGCTTCTGCTAGAATGTATTTTGTGTAGGATGTATGTTATTGGTTGAATGGTTTCATTTAGTAACCCGCCGGTCTGTCTGTGGTAAATGGCGTCGGGCCCTGACCGGACCTACTACTATATGCTATAAGACAGATAGGGGTGCTACAGTAAAGACGATAGAAAGAGCACTTCCGGGACTTGCCAATTGCTTGGAAGGATACTCATTTATTAGAGCAGCAAAAAGTAAAATTGTGTCGCAATCTCAATGGCCGAGTCAGAATATATTTCTGCTGGCAGTTGTTGTGCACAACTACTTTGGATAAAGAATCAACTAGAAGATTACAATCTAAGAGTCAAAGACATCCCTCTATTTTGTGACTCCTCCAGTGTGATAGCAATAGCCAAAAACCCAGTCTCTCACAGCAAGACAAAGCACATAAAGCTATGATACCACTTCATCTAGGAGCATGTGGAGCATGGGGACATAGATCTACAATATGTCCCAATAGATAGGTAGATTGCAGACATATTCACGAAGCCGCTAGACGAGACCAAGTTCTCATTCTTCAAAACTAAACTTGGTATGCTAAACAAAGAGGAATAGACAAGAAGGACTCATTACACAGCTCAGAAATCAAGGATAAGTCAAAAAGTTGGAATTTCTCTAAAGTAGAACTTCATTTCTCGAGAAAGGGTTTGATTACTCGAGTACTTGGCGAAGACTACTCAAGTACTATCTTGAATTCTCGAGAACTAAGTAAGCCACTAAAGTGCTACCACTTCAGTGCAGAACTTCCTCTTGAGAAGCAGAAAGATGCCACTCGAGTACTGTCACACCGCCACTCGAGTACCGTCATCCCTTCACTCGAGTAATGAATATCCACTCGAGAAATGAGCCAATAATTTCTGGATTTCTTTCAAATCTTCAGTTTCGCAACCCGAAGCCCAAACTGCCATTCTCTATGGTATGTTATGTTTTAATTACTTATTTAATCATCAATATTAGGGTTATTTTAATAAAAAAAACCAGATTTCAAGATTCTACACGAATTTAAATATCTCTCCCTCGAAAGACTCTTCGCATTCCGCCGCTGCTACAGAGCTCGCTGCCATCGCCATCTCCTACCAGTTGATCTCTCGTAGTTTTCTGAAGAAATTGGCACCATCGTCCAAGGTCGGGATAGGCAGTGAGTTGGTCATCGTCGGGATAGCAGAAATTTTAGATGAATTCAGGAATTTGCTCATTCTACTCGACAAAGCCGGACTCACTTTTGTTCTACAATAGCCGTGCAAGATTTTATTTCCAGAGGTAGAGGAATTTTTCAAGAATGTTAAAGTGAAGAGGAATGGAAAAGTTCTAAAATCCAAGGTTAAGGTAATCAAGATTAAGCTCAATAAGACCTTTATTTCTCAACTACTTAGGATGCCCGTGGTTGATGAGGAAGATGAAGTAATAGAAGAAGATAATGACAGAGCTTGTGGTTTCTGTGGAATATCCACTGAGGTAACTTCCATCAGACGACCAGACCTAAATCCAGAGAGCAAGCTGTCAGTGTACATAATAGGGAAAGTACTTCTTTGTAGGACAAGCTCCATTAGCTTCATTACAAATGATCTTTTTGATAAAATGACAGCTATTATTTGCAGAAAGAAATTTCAGTTTGGTATGTTGATTCTAGACAAGATCAGGGAGAGCATTAAGGCTCCAAATTATACTAGGATTATCTCATTGATGATGCATGCGATAAATCTAGAGGTGTTTGGTTTATCTAAGGGAACAACCCTCCACCACATGAAGAAAGTATCAATCTCCTCCATTCAAAGATGGGAATTGAAGTTTTTGAACTCAACCCAAGATGCACAAGCCAATGAGCAACCAGCTGCAAAAGACAGGACCCCATCTCCCTCTCTACCTAATGTTGTTGGCACATCTGGTGCAATAGCTAAGGGGGAGCCCGCCTCTTCTATTGAGCAACTCAGAATGCCTATTCCTTCTCCTGATACATCTTTCGATCCATCCACTTCAGAAGAACTCCAGTCAGATACACAGGTACTAGAGACCTTTCACTCTACTACAGAAGATATTAATAAGATGATTGAAGAGCTCAGCTCAGAAGAGCCTCTACCCTCCCTCCAAAAGGACCAAGCTGCAGAACCATTCAAGGAACCTACTCTAGTACAATCACCATCTCCCATTCCATCTCTAGAGTCCCCTGCTGACCACTCCCCTGCTACAGAGAAAGAACACGAAGAGACTATATTGATTTTAGATGAGAATGAACAGTCTCCAGAACCAGCTGAAGCTCCCTTGAGGAGATTAGATTTCACTTTTCCCACCATACTTGGTGAGGAAGGAGATGTTCTGATTCACACTACCAGAGCTCAAAGCTCAGTAGTTGTTTAAGAAATTACTCCTTGGACTGCACCTCCTCCTCCAGTTACTCATTCTACTACTGCTTCTGCTACACCTGCTGCTTCTGATTTACTTGGTAAGATAGAACAAATGCTGATGGATCAAAGGAGGTATTTTGATGATTCACTGAAAGTTGTTCAAGAGAAAGTCATTGCTCTGGAAAAGGAAATGAGCAGAGGATTTGCAGAGATTCAATATAACACTGTTCAACTGAAGCACCTCTTCCAGATAGGTGGAAAAGCATTGGATCACACAATTACTAGTATTGGTCAAGTGATGGACCAAGGAATTACCCTGGCAAATAATCAGATTCAACTTGAAAAGAAGACCCAAGAGCACCTCATGAAGATATTTAAAGAGGTGGGAACTTTCAAAGATGATTCCATAGAGAAGCTAAGTGTAGAAGTCGGAAAGGGGGAGGGACTTGTGAAAGAACATGTTGAAAAGTTTGATACTAATGTCAAGACTCTATGGACAACAAAAATGGATGAAATTAATAAAGCTGTACTGTGCTAGATTCAATTTATAAAATTCCATACCTATTACACTGCTATCTGGATGCACAACCAAATTTTCCCAGATTTCCAGGTTGATCTTAATATCATTCCACATCATCTAAACCCTCTTGCAGAAGTTCAGCCTGCTCAGATGCCTGCTCATCCTACCTTTTCTCCTAAGCTTGAAGGGGAAGCTCCTCCTCCTCCTGAATCTTATGCTTAGGTATGGGAATCTGATATACCTCAAGACCTACCTGAAATATAGATCCCAAAGAGAAGAAAATATGTAGATGGAGCTTCTACCAGCAGATCAATTCCAAATCTATAGGTAGAGAAAAGGAAAGCCCAAGAATTTGCTGAAATCTGGAGCCCAACTTCAAAGTCTTTGATTCTTGATACTCTGAAGCTTATTTTGGACTTTAATGAAAATAGACATGACCATTACAGCTCCCATGAGTGGTACATGTATGAAAAGTCTATAACCAAAAGAAGAATTTTTGATAGAGAATATGGGAGGAATAATCTAAATGCACTACCAAGACCCCCAAAGTATTATCCCAAGCCATTCAGTTATCAAAGAAGGCAACAAGAGAAGAAGGACAGACAACATCAGCAACATCAACAGTAACTTCAAGCTAAAGATTGATCATAGTTATAATATTGAGGATTGAATCTGTGTAGAACTAAAATCTTGAAACATTTCTATTTATATAAATCTTTAGTTTTGATGATTCATTTCCTTATCTATAATTTTTATGCTTGTCATTCTATGCTTACTTTCAATATCTAGTTCTTTTTATTTTTGATATAATTCACCTTAGTGTAGAGGGTTCTGACTTCTACAAATAGGGGGTGATTGTTGGGTATTGTATCCATAATAACCTAGATTTATATGAAGTCACCCTTGAACTAAGATGAATTAAGTTGTATTTGATATCCTGTTCTAGTTATGTGTTTGCAGGACTTATTGCCAAGTGTAAACCAATTTCAGTCTATAGTGGGTCACCAAACACCTGACCATATAATGTAATCCCTCATTGTATGATCCATGGTATTGACTCATGTATAGCCTCTCTATTGGGATATACTTCATTTTCAAAGCACTAGGTTTGATAAAAGGAAGACATGTTGCTGTTTGGATTGAAGAACTAAAATTTTCATAAAGTTGATAATTTTTCTAAGTGTTTTACTCGAGTGATATTATAGTGCTAGAGTAGAAACCTTAGAAGCACTCGAGTAGGTCTTGTCTAAAACTCGAGTAAAGGAAGTGGTTCTCGAGTAGCTTTAATCTAGCTCTCGAGTAGCCAAGCCTAATACTCGAGTAGACCTTCTCTCATTCTCGAGTGTTCAACTTTTAGTTCTCAGAAATTTTTTAAGTTAAAAACTCGAGTAGTCAAGTCTAGTACTCGAGTAGATGAGCAGTTATTTCGAGTGACAAAAGTATAGTTCTCGAGAAGATTCTAACCCCACTCGAGTAGCAAATCCATGTACTCGAGTAGTTCATTTAGTACTCGAGTAATCCAGTTTTAGTACTTGAGTGATAACCATTTATTCCAGAATTTTCTCTAAGTCAAGTTCTCGAGAAGTTCAGTTTCACCTCTCGAGTAGTATCTCTAGCACTCGAGTGATCTTTACTCCACTCGAGTGATTTCAGACTCTATCCAAAATTTCCAAAAATACTTCTTCTCGAGTAGTCATTTCTATACGGTCGAGAGCTAGCCATAGCACTCGAGTAGTATTTTTCTCACTCGAGAAATGCTGCCCTAATTTTTTGAAATTTTCTCCAAGTCTCTGTTAGATCGATTTTTGAATACTTTGATATGATTTGTCCACGTGGCCACCATTAATGACAATTCTAACTGTTAGGGAGATCTTATAAAAAGTCATGTCATTATGACTAACCCTAACAACAAGCACATAATATTCTGTCATTCTAAGATTTCTAGATCGGCTGACTATTTCAATTTTCTACAGAAGCCACCGCTCATCTTGAAGATCGCCAAGGCCATTTCCGATCCAGATCGACTTGCAAATCAAGAGATTTTTCAATCTTCATCTTCTCCTTGATCGTGTGAGTCCAAGTATCTCAAAACAAGGATGTAGCCGAGAGTCTTCTTCAATAATTTCTGATAAAGCCGAAAAGATCAAGAAGGAAGACATAGGTAGAGATTTCCAGATCTGAGAAAGATTTTCTGTTTGTATTTTCTTACATTCATTTTACTCTTGTTGGAGATTATTCTCTGTGTTGTAGGAAGTTTTCATCTTCTGAGTGTAGATCCCTTTTTGGATCGAGTTGTAGGAACGTTGTTCCGAGTGGTAGGATTGTTTTCAATTCGAGATTAGTGGAGTAGCCGAGTCTAGTGCTTTGCTAGATCGGTGAGTGAAAAGTGGACATACCCAAGGTTGGGGAACCACTATAACTTTTGGTCTCTTCTTTTATTGTTTTGATATTTCTCTGTGCTAGATCGCTAAATTTTTTATTCCACAGATAGACACATAACTCACCTATTCACCCCCCTCTAGGTGATTTAGGTAGACAACTTAAACGTTTTTCATAGCCTCTGGTCAAGCCAATATATAGGCTGCACCATTTTTAGTGTTATGGTCAGAACACTGACCCAAATGGGTTGAAATTAAATTTCAAATAGATTAGACCTCAAGGGATATAACTTTCATGTTGGCCACTTTTACTGTTGTTAGCTCTAAGTATTTTTAATAATTAAGTTTAACTACTGCAATTTCTGTGACAAAAATGAAATAAATACAATAATAAACACTAGGTATTAAAATCATCGCACGAATCTAAAAGCCAAATTCGACGGCATCCCGTCATCCTCATGGAGCCAACGACCAGGATTGGCCTGACTTGGGCGGTGTTTACTCGTAATTTCCCGGCCACCCGCGCCTCTTCCCAGCCGGCCACCGCCACAACCAGCTTCGTTGAGGTGGTGGCTGGCGATTTGCGGTGGTTGGCCAGCCGGAGGCTGCCAAAACAGTGGATGGTGATTGGAATTTAAAACTTGAAAAATCAAGCTTTCAGCTTAGCCGATTTGGGGTCAATTGATCCCAAACCATGCGAACAATGGATAAAGATCTATCCACTGAGAAAGGATAGGAGGATATGACCTTTTGGGAGGGATGGAGTCGGGCTAATCGCCGTGTCATCATTAACGGTGGTGGCGCCGCTCGGTGCTCTGTAACCACACTACCAACGGGCTCGACTGCTTCAGTGAAAAGGTAGAAATGACTGCTAGGGGTCTAGGGAAGCTTTTAAAATGCTCAATTGGGGGGTGGGGGGAGGAAGGGTCTAGGCTTCAATGCCATTAATGGCATTGAAGGAGATTTTCGGCCAACCTGAAATACACTAAATGCAGCCACCTAGGGGGTCAGCCATGGGTGTTAAACTCCTCTAAACAGGCTAGGGAGAATGAATCAAGCCTTGGGAATCAATTAGAGAGGCCCTTGACCTCCCTTGGCCATAAATGGCCTTTCTCTCTCTCTCTCTCTCTCTCCTCCATTTAGGGAAAAATTCCTGCCTCCTAAAGCTAATGGGACACTATAATTGGGCTTAGCCCAAGTGAGTTGGGCTTGGTTAGGTCCACTTAGGCTAGTTTGACCTAATCTTAGGGTTGAGTTGACCTTGGTCAAATTGACTTTTTGGGTTGACCCCAATGGGTCCTTGGTGACCCATTGACCTCCCCTAAGGTTTAGGAAGGGTTGGGTATGGCTGGTGTGGAACCTTGGTGGCCACTTGACCCTTAGTTAGGGCACTTTGACCATTTGAGGGTTAGGGTTGAATTTGGTCAACTTGACCTTTTGTGTTGACCCCAATGGGTCCTTGGTGACCCAATAAACCGTCTAAAGGGCTAGGGATGTTATGGTGGGGTCAAAGAGTCAATGTGAGGTCCTAAGTTCGAACCCAAAGCTTGGTGATGAGGTTGTGCTATATGCAGACCAGGGTGACTGTAACACCCCTATCCGTCGCATAGCATATAACAGTAGGTCCGGCCGGGGCCCGATGCCATATACTACGGACAGACCGGAAGGTTACGAATATGGACAACCAATCCAACCAATTTAACAACAACGTCCTACACAACGCATTCTAACGGAAGCATTTTAAAGTTAAACAAAGAACCCATAAAGGCATGAATGTCCACTAGTAATAAAACACCACAAAGGAATGACGAATAAGAAAATACACAAAAGAGTTCACGGCCTTAAGGCCTTACAAAAGTGTTCGCTTAACAAGTTAGCGTCTTTCATACATCGGCGCGCAGGCCGGCCATACATGAATATGAAAAAGCTAATAATTAAGCCTTCGAGGGCTGGCGCTGCAACTTGGGCTTTAGCCCGCTATTTGCCGCTTGGCTCCGCAGCAGCACCTGTAGAAAGCAATCCACCCAAGAGGTGGCAATACAAAAGGGCAACGGTCAGCAAAGCTGACCAAATTATAACGACCCCGTCCCGTTTCTCGGGACGGCGGTGCTCCTTCCCTGCATATAAAACTACCATAGCAATTCTATAAAGTATTCTATTCGCCACAAGTGTCGGCACGCACGGCCGCACACTCCGTGCTCTCAGGGCACTAACCGGTGAACCCGGTCCGGACCCAGTCCGACACCGCGATTCCACCACCATCCCTCGGATGGCAACTCTCGTGAGCATTTAGCCCTTTCAGCCGAAGCCTAGGCCCGTTTCCAACCTCCCGGGAAGTCCCATGTACTTTAGGTCGCTTCTACCGAGACCACTTGGAATGGGTAGAGTTCCACCCGCCCGTTGCTCACTTCACCACGGCCATTTAGCCATCGGTGCGGGCCAAGTTCTCCTCATTCCCACAATCGATCAAAACACGCACATAACCCCGTTATGTACCGATTTGCCCTCCAAGGCAACATCGTGGCGGCAATGCGATTCCGCCCAAGCTTTCCGGGTGCGCCTCGAGGTTAACCCCCAAGGATCCCTATATGCAATCTACCGCGTAGAAATTTCGGAAAACTAAAAATCATCGGCGCGGAGTCTTCTCCGGCCATGCAATGCAAACATCACCGATCCGGGGTAAACCCGAATAGGCTTCACACACAATGCCTACGCCCGTACTCCGATTCCGGGCTCTAACAACGGGGACTTTACATATCTACCCGAAGGGATTCCGCGCCTCAACGCTCACTCGCGAGAGGGGGATTTCCCCATGCATAGAAAGAAGGGCGACTACACATGCCCTATGAAGAGGATCGTTACCCTCGTAGATTTCCGCGTGCCCGCCATGAAGATGTAGACGGATGGAAAGCTTCGTCTCGCCCTTGCCTTCGAGGATCCGGACTCGGATCGCGAGTCGGTGCTCCGGTGCTCCGTCGGCAGCCGGAACTTTGCTCCTCCTCCTCTTGGCTCTCACCTCTCTCTAAGAGTTTAGAAAGAGAAAGGTAGGGTTGAAATGAGGGAATTCAACCCCAAACTCAACCCTAATACCCCCTTGGTTAACCCACAGCCGTTAGATCCAACATAAAAGATCCGGACGGCCCGGATTCAACCCAAAATATCAGTTACGCCGATCGACACGGGTCCTGACACGGCCGTGTGCCACGAGCCGTGTTACCTGGAGCTTCAGGAACGATCGTCGGGCTTCATGAACACGGCTTCGAACACGGCCGTGTTCGAGGCCGTGTGCCCCACACACGGCTTGAGACACGGCCGTGTGTCTCAGGCTGTGTCCTTCTCTGACTCGAGACTGCACAAAACCACCATAGACCACTGCACACGGGTAGGCACACGGCCGTGTGCCTGGCCGTGTGCCCCTGTTCAGACCTCCAAAAGTGCTGTTTGATCGCCCCACGATCATCTCCGAGGTTGGGGTCTTACAACTCCCTCCCCCTTAAGAGAATTTCGTCCCGAAATTAAGAACAGAGACTACACAAAAAAAAATAAACATAACGAGTACCTGAGGGGAACAACTCGGGGTACTCCTCGCGCATTGTCTGCTCTCGCTCCCAAGAGAGCTCCTCGCGTCCGCAGTTATCCCAACGGACCTTCACCATTCTGATTTCCTTGTTCCGAAGCCGCTTGATTTCGAAATCCTCAATAGATATGGGCTTGACTTTCGTTGTCAATCCTTCCTCAACCGGTACTTGGTCGGCCGCTAACACCTGCGAAGGCTCTTGCATTGCCTTCTGCAAAACCGAGATGTGGAATACATCGTGCAAAGCACTTAACTCTATTGATAACCTCAACCTATAAGCTGCTTCTCCGATCCGCTCCAGAATCTCAAATGGCCCAAGGTATCTCGGACTCAACTTTTTCAAGCGTCGAATCCGTGAGACACCCTTGAACGGCTTGATCTTCAAGTACACCCAATCGCCAACACTGAATTCCACGTTCCTATGCTTGGCATTATAATACTTGGCTTGCCTATCCTGGGCAATCCGCAACCGCTCCCGTATAGTATGCACTAAAGAAGTGGCATCTTCAATGTCTTGACGCTGATAAAGCTTGGACTCACCCGTTTCTAACCACGACAACGGCGTGCGACATTTTCTTCCGTAAAGAGCTTCGAACGGCGCCATCTGAATGCTTGCTTGATAACTATTGTTATAAGCAAATTCGACCAAGTATAGGTGGTCCTCCCACCTCTTTCCGAAGTCCAACGTACACATGCGGAGCATGTCTTCCAAGGTTCTGTTGACTCTCTCGGTCTGGCCATCCGTCTGCGGATGAAACGCCGTGCTAAACTTCAGTTTGGAGCCCAACATTTGATGCACTAGCCTCCAGTCATTGGACGTGAAACGCCCATCGCGATCACTCACAATACTGCAGGGCACCCCGTGCAAGCGCACAATGCTATCCACATAGAGCTTTACCAACTTCTTTACTGGATCATCCTTCCTCATTGGTAAGAAATGCGACACTTTCGTCAATCTGTCAACGATCACCCAAATGGCGTCGTTTCCCTTCTGCGATCTTGGTAATCCATGCACAAAATCCATGGATATGTCGTCGAATTTCCACTCTGGTATAGGAAAGGACTTCAGAAATCCGCCCGGCTTTTGGCACTCCGCCTTCACCAAGGCGCATGCTTGACATTTGGCCACATACAACGCCACATCTTTCTTAAGTCCCGGCCACCAAAACAACTTTTTAAGATCACGATACATCTTCGTGCTCCCTGGGTGGATTGAGTATTTGGTATGATGAGCCTCGTACATCAACTCCGCCCGGAGGTTACCCCCACTTGGGATGCACAAACGATGATCCTTCCTTAATAACCCATCTTCTACCGAGAACTGGGAATTTGACCCATCCAGAGCGGCCTCCAAAAGCTCCTTCATGGAGTCATCCAACTCCAATGCCTGCCGAACCCGGTCAGCCAGGTCATACTGCACCTCTGTCCAGTTTAACATTGCCTTGGCGCTCGACTGCTTGTCAACGCAACAGATCTCAAGCTTCTCCAACTCCCGTACAAGCCGCTCATCATGCACCGACAACCAGTTGGCTTGGGCGGGAGCCCTGCGGCTCAGCGCATCCGCAACTGTGTTGCCCTTCCCGGGTACATAATGTATCTTGAAAGTGTAGTCCCCCAGGAACTCCATCCACCTCCTCTGCCTCATATTGAGATCCTTTTGATCCAACAAGTATTTTAGGCTCTTGTGATCTGTGTATATGTCGACCCTTACTCCGTATAGGTAGTGCCTCCACAACTTGAGTGCAAATATCACGGCCGCCAACTCCAAGTCGTGCACTGGATAATTTCTTTCATGCACCTTTAGCTGACGCGATCCATACGCTATCACGCTACCATGCTGCAACAACACGCAGCCCAAACCACTACCCGAAGCGTCGCTATACACCTCAAAGCCCTCGGTTCCACTCGGCGAACTGAGCACTGGCGCCGTGGTCAACCGTCTCTTCAGCTCCTCGAAAGCCTGCACGCACTCTTGCGTCCATAAGAATCTCTGATCCTTCCTGGTCAACTTTGTGAGAGGTAACGCTATCCGCGAGAAGTTCTCTACGAAGCGCCTGTAATAGCCGGCAAGCCCAAGGAAACTACGGACTTCCGCTACCGAAGACAACACAGGCCACTCCCGTATCACAACTATCTTCGCCGGATCCACCGCTATACCTTCCCCACTCACTATATGGCCAAGGAACGCTACCGAGGGTAGCCAGAACTCGCACTTGGAGAACTTTGCGTAAAGCTCATTCCTTCTCAGAGTCTCCAACACCAAATGCAAGTGCTTGAAGTGGTCTTCCTCGCTCTGCGAGTACACTAGAATATCATCAATAAAGACGATCACAAAGCGGTCCAGGTAATCTCTGAACGTCCTGTTCATCAAATCCATAAATACCGATGGCGCATTTGTCAGTCCAAACGGCATGACCGTGAACTCGAAATGCCCGTATCTCGTACTGAACGCCATCTTTGGGATATCACATTCCCTGATCCTCAGCTGATAGTATCCCGACTTCAAGTCCAACTTGGAGTATACAGACGATCCGACTAACTGATCAAAGAGATCATCAATCCTCGGGATCGGGTACTTGTTCTTCTCCGTCAACTTGTTCAATTCTCTGTAGTTGATGCACAGCCGCATACTACCGTCATTCTTTTTAACGAAGACGACCGGTGCGCTCCAAGGCGACGAACTTGGACGCACATAACCTTGCTCCATCAGCTCCTCCAGCTGAACCTTCAACTCCGCCATCTCCTTTGGCGCCAACCTATAAGGAGCACGTGACACGGGTTTGGCACCCGGCACGAGCTCGATCGTAAAATCAATCTCTCGCTGCGGTGGGGCTCCAGGAAGGCTATCTGGGAACACATCTGGGTACTCGCATACCACGGGGATCTCATCCAAAGTGGACTTCGGCTTTGCGGCCTCCACTAATGCGAAGAACAGCTCTGCACCAGCACGAACTGCCTTCACCACCTGAAGAGCAGACATCAGTGTCTTGCTCGACCCCTTAAGCCCCTCGAAAGTAGTCTCCCGCCCTACACCCAGCTTGACCTCCTTACGGTCGCAATCGATCCAAGCCTTCTGCTCTGACAGCCAATCCATTCCAAAGATAACATCGAACTCTATAAACGGCAATAATGATGCTAGCAAGTCGAACTCTTGGCTCCCTATGTGAACCTTCACGACGCACACTCTGTCCGCACGCATCGAGCACCCATTCGGTACCAACACATCTAACTTGTCCTTCGCCATCGAAGAAGGGACTCCGATACGCGATATAAACTGTTCGGACAAGAAAGAATGTGAAGCACCAGTGTCGAACAGTGCCCGTGCCGGACTATCGCTAATCACCACAAAGCCTAAGCAAAAGACATTAGCTTAACAAGCAATAGGTAATAGTATTCTCAAGTCAACTTGCATAAATTAACTCATACCCGTCACCACATCCGCTTGCTTGATGGCCTCCTGCTGGCCCAAGTTGTAGACTCTAGGCTGAGTCGGAGCATAGTGGGACGCGGTCGACTCCACCGCTTTGCCCTTTTCCTCGTAGGTAGCTCCTTGTTTCCTTTCGGACTTTGAGCGTCCACTCTAGCAGTCACGGGCAAAGTGCCCCGGCTTTCCACACGTGAAACAAGCGCCCGGGGTTCGATTGGTAGTTGCCCCCGAGACACCTACAGAAGGAGCTGGACCCGACGTCCTAGACTTCTTGGAGAACCTGCGGTAGCCCGACTTCGACGTAGTCGGCGCCTTGAACTCTGATCTCTTGCCACCAGATTCCCTTTCCTTCTTCGCTTGCACGTTTCTCATATCCTTCTCCAAGGACCGGGCCGAACTGACCAGGGTCATGAAACCCTGCGCCTTGGGCCCCGACAGTAGCAACCTCAAATCATCCCTTAGCCCTTCATAAAAGCGGCTCGTCTTGCGCTCCTCGTCTGCGAAGGTAGCGCCGGCATATCTCCCCAACCGAGTAAACTCGTGGAGGTATTCATCAACGGTGCTATTACCCTGCACCAACTTCTGGAATTCGCTCTCTAGCGCGATCCTCTGCGCCGAGGGGAGGTATCGAGCCATAAATAGTCTCGCAAACTCCTCCATCGGGACTTCGGCCAATGGCCTTCCCCTCAACTGATGCAGCTCTAGGCCCTCCCACCACAGTCTTGCATCCCCATCCAAAAGGAACGTCGCTATAGTGGTCTTCTGCCACTCTTCAGTTTTCGTCGCAGTCATCACCCTGTTGACCCTTGAGAGCCAATCCTCTGCTTGGGTCGGGGTTTCTGCCCCCGTGAACACCGGTGGATGAAAGCCCATGACATGCTTCAGTTGTCTTTCAGTTGCTCTCCGCGGCAACTCTGGCTCCAACATAACTTGCTCAACCCTCCTTTGCTCTGCCGTCTGAAGCGGTACTTGCTCCACAGCAGGAGCAGGCTGCTGCACCTGCCTTGCAGGCTACGCATTAATCATTGCCATGACCGCTTCCGCCACCAACCTAATGGTCTCGGCAGACAAAGGTGTTGCAGGCGTATCGCTTGGCGCACTGCTCGCCTCAGAACCTGGCCATTCAGACGGCCCAACGCCACTTCTGGTCACCTATATTCGTGCAAAAACACCGATAAGCGACCAAACACTACTGCAAACAGCAATTAAAGGAACACGCAGGTTCCTCAACAAGTGTATTTTCATTCCTAAGTGGACATTCATGGGTTCTTTTTCATGTTATAACGATGACGCACGTGACCGTGCTCACCACCCCTTAAAAGAATTCGTCCGCGAATTCCAATAAGTTAGACCGAAACCGGTAGTCTGATACCAATTTGTAACACCCTTATTCGTCGCATAGCATATAGCAGTAGGTCCGGCCGGGGCCCGACGCCATATACTACAGACAGACCGGAAGGTTACGAATATGGACAACCAATCCAACCAATTTAACAACAACGTCCTACACAACGCATTCTAACGGAAGCATTTTAAAGTTAAACAAAGAACCCATAAAGGCATGAATGTCCACTAGTAATAAAATACCACAAAGGAATGACGAACAAGAAAATACACAAAAGAGTTCACGGCCTTAAGGCCTTACAAAAGTGTTCGCTTAACAAGTTAGCGTCTTTCATACATCGGCGCGCAGGCCGGCCATACATGAATATGAAAAAGCTAATAACTAAGCCTTCGAGGGCTGGCGCTGCAACTTGGGCTTTAGCCCGCTATTTGCCGCTTGGCTCCGCATCAGCACCTGTAGAAAGCAATCCACCCAAGAGGTGGCAATACAAAAGGGCAACGGTCAGCAAAGCTGACCAAATTATAACGACCCCTCCCCGTTTCTCGGGACGGCGGTGCTCCTTCCCTGCATATAAAACTACCATAGCAATTCTATAAAGTATTCTATTCGCCACAAGTGTCGGCACGCACGGCCGCACACTCCGTGCTCTCAGGGCACTAACCGGTGAACCCGGTCCGGACCCAGTCCGACACCGCGATTCCACCACCATCCCTCGGATGGCAACTCTCGTGAGCATTTAGCCCTTTCAGCCGAAGCCTAGGCCCGTTTCCAGCCTCCCGGGAAGTCCCATGTACTTTAGGTCGCTTCTACCGAGACCACTTGGAATGTGTAGAGTTCCACCCGCCCGTTGCTCACTTCACCACGGCCATTTAGCCATCGGTGCGGGCCAAGTTTCTCCTCATTCCCACAATCGATCAAAACACGCACATAACCCCGTTATGTACCGATTTGCCCTCCAAGGCAACATCGTGGCAGCAATGCGATTCCGCCCAAGCTTTCCGGGTGCGCCTCGAGGTTAACCCCCAAGGATCCCTGTATGCAATCTACCGCGTAGAAATTTCGGAAAACTAAAAATCATCGGCGCGGAGTCTTCTCCGGCCATGCAATGCAAACATCACCGATCCGGGGTAAACCCGAATAGGCTTCACACACAATGCCTACGCCCGTACTCCGATTCCGGGCTCTAACAACGGGGACTTTACATATCTACCCGAAGGGATTCCGCGCCTCAACGCTCACTCGCGAGAGGGGGATTTCCCCATGCATAGAAAGAAGGGCGACTACACATGCCCTATGAAGAGGATCGTTACACTCGTAGATTTCCGCGTGCCCGCCATGAAGATGTAGACGGATGGAAAGCTTCGCCTTGCCCTTGCCTTCGAGGATCCGGACTCGGATCGCGAGTCGGTGCTCCGGTGCTCCGTCGGCGGCCGGAACTTTGCTCCTCCTCCTCTTGGCTCTCACTCTCTCTAAGAGTTTAGAAAGAGAAAGGTAGGGTTGAAATGAGGGAATTCAGCCCCAAACTCAACCCTAATACCCCCTTGGTTAACCCACAACCGTTAGATCCAACATAAAAGATCCGGACGGCCCGGATTCAACCCAAAATATCAGTTACGCCGATCGACACGGGTCCTGACACGGCCGTGTGCCACGGGCCGTGTTACCTGGTGCTTCAGGAACGATCGTCGGGCTTCATGAACACGGCTTCGAACACGGCCGTGTTCGAGGCCATGTGCCCCACACACGGCTTGAGACACGGCCGTGTGTCTCAGGCCGTGTCCTTCCCTGACTCGAGACTGCACAAAACCACCATAGACCATTGAACACGGGTAGGCACACGGCCGTGTGCCTGGCCGTGTGCCCCTGTTCATACCTCCAAAAGTGCTGTTTGATCGCCCCGCGATCATCTCCGAGGTTGGGGTCTTACAGTGACTTCCACCCTCATTCCATGGCTCACGTGGCCTCTTGAGCTTCCTAGGATTTTGTCATGACCTAGTAATGACAAAACCACTCTTGGGGGTCTAGTTGTTTGAGGGATGTTACAAATCCCAATATATAAAAATAAAAATTCCATCCTCGAAATTATGGTTAGGCCTACGGTGTTTCTACTGAAGTAAGGGTATGTAACATCCCTAGAAAATTATAAATTTACCTAACTCGAAGAGATCCAGGTACCTCTGTCGCATCACTTCCCATGGCTCCCAGGTGTGATCCTCCTACCCATGGTTCCTCCACAGGACCTTTACTAGCTGAACCTTCTTTTTCCTCAAGATCTACACTACTGTATCATCGATCCTGACCGGCTCCATGCCGACTGATCGATCCGAAGCCACCCGACCATCTGTTATTGAAATCTGCTGCTCAAGTTGTCGTAGAGACCTCTGAAGTGAAGAGATGTTGAAGATGTCATGCAATCCCACTAACTCCGGTGGTTGCTCTAGTCTATATGCCAAGGGGCCGATCCGCTCTAGGATCCTGTAAGGCCCCATGTATCTCAAACTGAGCCTCTTCAGCCCGTAAACCCGCGAGACTCCATGAATCGGCCGTATCTTCAAGAAAACCCAGTCTCCCACCTATAACTCTACCTGATGATGTTATGCATCATAGTATTTTTCCTGTCTGCTCTGGGCCTCTAACATCCTATCTCAGATCAATCTCACCTAAGCATCTGTGTCCTCCACGAACTTCGTGTTAAGTGCCTTTGGATCCTCATCCTAGATCCAAGATAGTGGGGTCCTGCATCTCCGTCCGTACAATGCCTTGTAGGGGGCATGCCTATGCTGGACTGATGACTATTGTTATAGGAGAACTCGATCAGTGGTAATAGTCTCTCACAGGGATCTCCGCGGTCTAAAATATATAGGCGTAGAAGATCTTCCAGTGCACGGTTGGTGCGCTCCGTCTGCCTGCCTGTCTTAGGGTGAAGGACGTGCTGAAAGTCAACCGAGAGCCTAGGTAGGCCTGAACTGACCTCCACTCCTTGGATGTAAACTGTCCATCCCAATCTGACACAATTGTCCTGGGCACTCCAAGGTAGCGAACAAACTGCTCCACAAATCTCCGCACTAGATCATCGACCGGAGCATCCTTCCTAATTAGAATAAACATAGCCACCTTCATTAATCTATCGACGATCTCCCAAATCGAATCGATCCCGCATGAGATCAGGGTAGACCATGTATAAAATCCATGACTAAGTCCTCAAACTTCCACTCCAGCACCGGAAGTGGCTGCAATAATTCGGCCGGACTCTTGCACTCCACCTTTATGAGCTGGCAAGCCTCACAATGCGTCACAAAGTATGTGATATCCTTCTTCATGCCTGGTCAATACATTCTCCTCTTCAGATCCACTGCCATCTTCCTGATCCCCGGGTGCACTGAATATCTGCTACAATATGCCTATGTCATGATATCTTCCCGAATTCAGCCTCATGCCGGTATAAAAACTCAGCCTCTAAAGCATAGCAGCCCATATCTCAAAGAGTAATCCCCTATCGTGGCTTCCTCTAAGGCCCAAAATATCAGCTTCATCCTCGCATCCAGCCTCTGCCTGTCCCTGATGCGATCTCGGATGTCGTCAGTGGTACTCATCGATGCCAGGTACTCCTCGTAAAGCTCTGGATCGTCTTCAGATACCAGAGATATCTACATCTCCTCCAACATCTACACCAGATCCATAGCCATCAGCTGAGGCTCTGCTCCTTATGTTGTGGCTCTCCGACTCAGAGTGTCTGCTACTGCGTTGGCCTTCCCGGGATGATAGTGAATGGTATACTGGTAGTCAAAAAAACTCTACCCAGCATATCTGTCGGATATTCAGCTCCTTCTGCGTATCCACGTATTTCAAGTTCTTGTGGTCTGAGAAGATATTGCAGTGGACACCATAGAGATAGTGCCGCCAGATCTTTAGAGCGAAGATAACCGCTCCCATATCCAAGTCATGTACTGGGTAATTTTGCTCATGTTTCTTTAACTAGTGGGAGTCTTAAGCTATCATGTGCCCGTTTTGCATCAGAACGACACATATCCCCTGATACGACACTTCCGTATAAACCTGAAATCGTTTCTTCCCAGATAGAAGGGCAAGGATAGGGGATAAGATAAGCCAACCCTTTAGCTCTAGGAAGGCATCCTCACACTGAGGCATCCAAACAAATGGAGTCTCCTTCTTCGTCAGAGATGTGAGCGGGAGGGCAATCCGAGAGAAACCCTCTACAAACTTCCGGTAGTAACTGGCAAGCCCTAGGAAACTCCTCACATTAATGGCCGTCTTCAGCGGTGGCCAATCCCGTATGGCCTGAACCTTTGCCAGTCCTGCTCTACTGATAATATGGCCCATGAAGGCCACCTCCTTCAACCAAAACTGGCACTTGCTGAACTTAGCATACAACCTGTGCTCTCAGAGCCTCTCTAAAGTCAGTGCCAGATAATGTGGTTGCTCCTCCTCGGTCTTCGAATAGATGAGGATGTCGTCAATGAAAACTATGACGAAACATCCATATAGGCCTCGAATACCCGGTTCATCAAACTAATGAATGCGGATGGTGCATTCGTGAGCCCGAAGGGCATCACAGTGAACTCATTCAGCCTGTATCTACTGCTGAAAGCAGTCTTCAGTATGTCCTCCTCCCTGATCCGCAGCTGGTAGTATCCTGACCTCAGATCAAGCTTCAAAAACTAGTGAGCTCCCTCCAACTGGTCAAATAGCTCGTCAATCCTTGGTAGAGGATACGTGTTCCGGACTGTCAGCCTGTTCATTCCCTTGTAAATGATGCATAGTTGGAGTGTCCCATCCTTCTTCTCCATGAACAGCACTATAGATCCCCATAGTGAAGAGCTTGGCCGGACAAATCCGTCTTCAACAAGGTCCTGCAGATGGATTTGGAACTCCACCAACTCCTTTGAGGCCATTCAATAGGGAGCTCTGGATGCCGGCTTAGCACCCGACACGAGCTATATCTGAAAATCCTTCTCCCAATGTGGTGGTAGCCTTGACAACTTCTACGTAAATACATCTGCAAATTCCCGCACTACCGAAATACTAGCCACAGGGTCCTTAGTCTAGATCATCTCGAATAACACCTAATAGACCACATCTCCCTACATATGGGCCTTGACGACCTGAATAGAAGAGAGTAGATGGTGGGAGACCGGAGTAGCACCTTTGAAGGTCGCATAAGTGTTATCGTATCAGAGTATGACCTTCCTCTCTGGGCAATCAATCTGAGAGCGGTTCCAGGAGAGCCACGTCATTCCCAGAACCAGATCGAAATCCGACAAGCTTAAGATTGTCGCCAAAGCTTCGATGGTTAACCCATCAATGGTCACCCTTAGGAGGCATTTTGTCGGAGAGTAGATCTCCATCCCATTAGGGAGACACACCCTCCTGGTGACTCCCTGGTAATATCTGATGCCTTCAAGTCCCTTAATAAAGTCCTCTGAGACGAAGTTGTGCGATGCCCCCATGTCGATCAAGGTATGTGGAGGCTTGCCACATACCATGACTACCCCTGAGTTGGTTAAATTTCTTAGATGTCTAGTTATAGTTTTTACTTCCTATTCCTAGCAATTGTATATCCATGTAATCTAGCTTCTAGGAAAGAAAAGAAAACTTTATTCACCGGCGTACCTGCTATCACCCGTTCTGGGTTCTGGGGCTGAGCCAGATCCAAGGCATAAACCTACCCTCTATCCTGTCTGCGATCTCCATCCTGAAATCCACGTCCCCGACCGCGTCCTCGGCCACTAAACTGCCTGGTAGGTGGGGCATGCTGAGGTGCTGGTGGAGGTGCTTCCCTCATGGGGCAGTTCCACCGAATGTGCCTCGGATGGTTGTACCGATAGCATGTCGGTGCCCCCTCCACTGGCCTTGGCATCTCCTGTATCTGTAAATGCTGAGGAGCTAACACCACCGGGGTCCTTTGCTCCTCCCTGTCCTCCTACTGGGGTTGATCCCCATTCCTCTTTTTCCCAATGACACGACCTCTGGGCTAGTCTTTCCTTCCACCAATCATTGAGTCATTAGCCGATCTCTTCCGGCCCCGAACTGTAAGCTGGTCCACCTCCAGCTTCTTTTCCATCTCCAAGATCGTGGTCAAGCTCCTGTCAGAAATGAAGAGGAGGGCCTGCCTCATATCACCGTGAAGGCCCTTGTAAAATCTCTTCGCGTAGCTCACGTCGTCCAGCTGGTATGAGTCTGTAAAGCGTGCTAAATGTGTGAACTCTCGATAATATTCCAACACCGTCCTGTTGTTCTACCTCAACTGCAGGAACCTGTCCTCTAACTCATCCCTTGCCGAATGAGGTACAAAATGCTCCAATAGAGCTGCTATGAACTCCTCCTAGGAGATGTCTGCGTAATCCACTCCAGCAAAGGTGGTGTCTAGCAGTGAATTCCACCATCTCTTTGCATGCGACCCCATGCAGGAAACTGCAAACGCTACGGCCTCCTCCGTCAGGCATCGAATCCCAGCCAACATCTTATTAATAATGTCAAGCCACTCCTTTATAAGGACTACTGACTCAATCCCTAGGTAGGATGGGGGAGAGAGCCCCCAAAAGACACTCAGCCAATTGGCACAGGGATTTAGCTGTGGAGCTGGAGCCTGCTGAGTCCTGAAGGTCTCCAAAATAGCCTTCAGTGTCTACCCCATCTCCGTTTGCTGGAACGGAGTTGGAGCCGGTGGGGGTGGAACTATTTTCTGAGCCTGAGGTGTACCATGTTGAGGGTTAGGGTTCATCGCAGGCTACAATGAAAAATTCCAATTGTTAGTTGATGTACAAGTGGAACTAATGAAAAAAGAAATGGACTTTTGCATGTGATTCCCCTTATGGGCACACCATTGCTTCTGCTGCTAGTTTGTCCTCAAACTAAGCTCGCGCGGGGTGGCCTAGGATTTTGTTGACTTCTTCTCTTTGGATCGATGTTTCATCTGATACCAGTTTGTAAGACCCTATTTTTTTACACTACCGGGTCTTAAGCCCAAAATTGCCGTTTTGCGGTGACACTTACACTCAGGAAGGTCACCACTACAAAATGCTGATCCTGCCGGCCTTAATGATCACCAATGAATTTGAAGTATATAGATAGAATAGTTAAGTCTAAGTCCACACATCACATATAATATATGAAATAGAAATCACAGCAAAGTCCACATGATAATAAAAGTACTGAAACAGATTAGTAAAGTACAAACCTTCCCTGGCTATGCCCCATACAACATATCCTCACTACATCACTCTCACGGAAGCTAAGTAAAACTAACACTCACGTAGCCATAGACTGGTGCTCCTGTGCTATACTGGCCCACATCCATGAGCACCGTACTCTGCTGGTGCTGCATTTCCCGCTGCTGCTCCCTTTCCCCCATCCGAAGCCCCTGAAATGTTTGGTCCATCGACCGTTAGTCAAAAGACTATGCCTGATTTCCCCCACCCCTCCCTCAGTGGCTCCTAGACACCGTACGAGAGGAATGCTAGGAAAGCTATGATGGAGGAGAGTAGAAACAAAGTAGGTGATGGTGGAGCTATCTAATAGGTATATCGTAACATATACAGTGCTATGAAAGTAAAAGCAAACTAGCAGTTCTATAATAATAAATCAGTAAGAGTAGAAGGTAAAGTGTACCACAAAGGATAATAATAAATAACCACAAGGAAAGTAACCATAGCTTATAAGCATGCCCACACAAGCTTATAAATTATGGGGTCATTTTACATAGCCTAACGTATAAAAAGGCTCATACCGATTTATACATTAAGGGTAAGGGTTGATTGATGATGTCATGGTATGCTATGTTATGTTCATATAAATACAACCCACACACAGGACTCTATGCATAGAGACCTTTAGTTCTCTCTGTTTAGGAAGTTAGCTTCACTCCCAGGAGCCTTCGTAGTGGCTAATGGAGATAGTGGGTCGGGCCACCCCACTCCTAGGCGGGTATCCACACTACCAGGCCTATCCCTTACGTATGCCTCTGAAGGACACACAAGAGTCACCACGCACTAACGCTGACTAAACCTCCAAGTCTTTTCCTTGGCTAAGTGTAAACCACACCCGCCGAGTCATCGTATCAACGTCGGTGTGAATGACCATCAATATCAAAAACCCACCACCTTATGCACATGCAGCTATGAATCCTCAATCCATTGACTCCCCAGACTATCCAGTCTGTTACAACTACCTTCCGAGCCCACGGATCGCCGGGCTAGCCTGCCCATTTCCACAACCACCAGGCCTACTTCTTGGAAAACTCAACCAAGCTAACCCCCTAAGACATTGGGGTGAGTGAAAGTGATGGCCTAGTTTTACTAGTTGTTCTTTAATATTTTTTCTTACGGTTTAAGGTTAACCTTGGACTGCCTAGGGCATTCCCTGTGAAGGGCTCTCGAGGGCACTAGGAACTATGATGGTAGTTGAAGCCCATCATTCCCTTTCATAATGCACTTACTATTATTGGTATCTACCCGAGTCCCAAGCCCTTAGCATTACACTTGAACTAACCCTAGGTGTACTTCAGACTTTCCAAGGGAAAGACGATCCATCGTCGATCCCGAGCACCACCTTGCATCCTAGCCAACTAGGCTCTCACAATCTTGACTCATATTGGTGACCTCACTCATTCTAAACCAGACCAGGTACACCAACTACCCTTTCCCTTAACATGTTTCACATATTTCCCTACTTTTATAGTTTTTACTATATGCAGACCTAATGAGCTACATGGTGTGTATGAATGGTGACCCCTTCAAATATTCTTCAAAATGACCTAAGATTATTATTGGGGGTCTAACATGATATTTTAAGGGTAAATCCAAAATATAATATTTTTTCTAATTTAATTATCACTTAATTTATTTTCTACAAAATAAGGTCAACAATGCTTTCGATCATCAAGTACACTTTTCTGACCTGGTATGGTCTTAAATAAATTATGACAAATGTATCTCATCAAAATGACAGTAAATAAGGAAATTCACAATTTTCCAAAAATGTTTTGACCTTCCAAACAAAATATTGAACAATTTACCATAATAATAGAGTAAAGTGGAAAGTACTAAATTTATTCATCCAAAAATTATATATAAATTACCAGATGCTAACAATGACCAGAAAGGTCTACTGACCAAAAATCACAATTTTCTAAGTCAATTTGGTCACATAAATAAATTACTTAAAGATATTCAACATGGGACACTTTATGAATGTTCCTAAATGAAATATCTTCCAATAATTCTATAAATATTCACGGAACATTATAATACACTAAGATGTTATCTGACCAAGTTTCACAATTTTTCAGTGGATATTTAATCCATAATTAATTTATTTAATAATCTTCTACAAAGGCACAAGGTGAAATAACTTGTATAAAAGGGCTTCCAATAATTTTGTAAAAATTAACAGAGTAAGGTTATATTCTAAAATGCTCACTAACAAGGTTTCATAATTTTCCAGTAAGCATATAAACCCTAAATAAATATATTGTGATTGAATCAAATTTAAGGTTTGTGAATGAAGTACTACAATTATTAATCCACAATTCCCAATAAAACTTCTAGGGAACAATATCATTAAATCAAGTTTACTACCTAAGTCTCATGAGTATCAAAATCCATTTGAGCATGTAAATAAATATTGGACCAAAGTGCCCTAAACTATCCATAATTAATTTAAAGAAGGTGTAAGTTCTTAAAATTCCTAAAACCATTTTCTAGAGCCTATCACTACCCTAGAAACTCACCATCCAAGTTCCAAGACCATCCAAGGACATACTGTCCCATGTCCTTCACTAGGCCCCAAACCTCAACTCTAGGGCCTACACTAGGGTGTTAGGGAATCTCCACCCCAAACTACTCAAATTCTCTTGAGGGGGTATTTTAGATAACTTTGAGGCAGTGGCCCAAGTTTCATTCCTTTTGGATGAGGATTGACCACTCAACCCACCAAATACACTTTTACCCTAATTTTCTCCTTAAGGGACCAAACTTTGGTCACACCATTACCTAATCAAATCAACCCTAAATGGGTTAAGATTTTTAACAATGAACTATCATGACTCTAAGGATCATCAACCAAAATTTTGGGGAATTATGAGATCATTAGACCCTCTAATTAAATCATATATGATTTATTAAATTTTTACAAAAACTATAGAAAAATATTCTTCACAAATTCCCATTTTTGGATATGTCATTGGTATAGGTAAGAGTGACCCCAGTACTAATATCAAGTCATTTGGATGGCTGGATTGATGTGGGAACTCAATTTATCCTATGGTCAACCCAATGTATAGGCTGCACCATTTTGAGTGTTGTGGTCAGACCACTTGCCCAAATGGTTTGAAAGTAATTTAAAATAGAGTAGACCTCATGAGATACAAATTTCATGTTGGACACTTTTACTGTAGGTGGCTCTAAGTATTTTTAAAAATTAAGTTTAATTACTGCGATTTATGTGACGGAAATAAATTAAATACAATAATAAACCCTAGGTATTAAAATCAGCGCACGAATCTTAAAGCCAGATTCGACGACATCCCGTCATCTTCCTCACGGAGCCAACAGACAGGATAGGCCTGACCTAGGCAGTGTTTGCCAGTGATTTCCCGGCCACCCGCGCCTCTTCCCGATCGGCCACCGCCACCACCATCTTCGTTGAGGTGGTGGCTGGTGATTCACGGTGGTTGGCCAGCCGGAGGCGGCCAGAACAGTGGATGTGATTGGAATTTAAAACTTGAAAATTCAAGCTTTTGGCTTAGATGATTTGGGGTCAATTGATCCCAAACCATGCGAACAATGGATAAAGATCTATCCACTGAGAAAGGAGAGGAGGATAGGACCTTTTGGGAGGGCCGGAGTCCTATCCTCCCAAAAGGTCCTATCATTAGTAACAAGGACCTTTGGGGGGGGGGAGGATAGGACCTTTTGGGAGGATAGTGAAAGTGAGGGTAAGATCTATCTCAACTCTAGAGGGGGGTGAATAGAGTTTACTTAAAAATATTTTTGAGTTATTAAAATAGCACAAATTAAAATTCTATTTAAGCTATAGTGTAAAGTGCTAACAGAAACTTAAAAAACTGAAAAGAAAAGGACACAGCACACAGCAGACAAATCACACAAGCAGAACCAGAAGACACAAGGAAATATAGTGGTTCCCCAAAACTGGGTACATCCACTCTTCTACCACCCTTGGTAGGAATCCACTCAGGACTGAGTTGATCAGGTGTCCTGACACCAATGAGCTTTTGATAAGGTGCTCAAAAACCAAAGCTAGATTTTTTGATAAGGTGTCTTGCCACCACTGAGTTTTGACAAGGCTCTCAGAACCAGACAGAACTTTTGAAGGGAGTTCAAGAACCCTTTTACAGCAGGAAAAGAAAAAGTAAAAGTTGAGTTTGTCTTCTCTGTTCTCAGTCAAATGAGAGAAGCACAAGTGGATTGAAGATGTCAAAGCTCCCCCTGAGATGTAGAGAGGTTCAGGCAGAGAAGCTTTGCAGAAGGGTGATAGGTCTTCAGAACTTTGATCTCCAGCAAAAGATTGTGATGAGATGTCTGGAGATGATGAGATTGTGAACACTTTTCAGTCAGTAAGAAGAATTTTGAAGTTGCAGTTCTGTTATTCTTCTGCTATCAGTATTCTCTATTCTGTGTTCACTCTTCTTGTCAATCTGTGTATATGTTCAAAACTGAGAGGCAGAAGAGATGAATAATAATTTCTAAGATTCTCTTGTCCAAAAAAATAACCGTTGGTCAGTCATAAATGTTTTCCATAAATGGTCTTGTCTTTTAGAGGAAAGTCCAGCAAACATTCTCTGAATAATTCCTTGAAACTTGCTCCAAACGACTGGGAGATCTTCTGTCATAAATGCTGATAATATTCAAAAACATTCCAAAGAATAGCAGCATTTGAAATCCTGAAAGCGTCGATCTCTCCAAAGAGAACGTCGATCTGAGCTCGAAGATCGTCGAACTGAGCTCAGAGATGAACCGAGATAAGCAGACAGAAATCGTCGATCTGAGCTCGAAGATCGTCGAACCGAGCTCAGCGACCTGAGAAACAGCTGAAGGAGGCATCGTCGAACTGAGCTAGACGATAGTCGAGGGGAGTTAGACGATTAAGCAAAAGCTAGCTAAAAGCAGATAGTCGATCTGAGCTCGAAGATCGTCGACCAGAGTTCGACGATTTGTTGAAGTTGAGCTCAGAGAGCGTCGAACTGAGTTCGACGATTCGTCGACCTCAGCTCGACGATAATTGCTTTAGACTTAGCTCTTCATCCTTGATCTTGGAGTGGTCTGGGGGGCAGCTTCAAAACTAAGTTCTAGGCCCTAGACTCATTCTAATGTTGACCTTCTCAACTATACAACTAGGTCAACTAGGATCCTAAGACAAGCATAGTGATCCTTATCCAAATTAGTAATAGGGTGTTCCAACAATCTCCCCCTATTTGGATTAGGATTACTATTTACAGACAATCATAAAGAGCATTTAATACTACAGAAGTTAAATACAAAAAGCAGAGAAACAGCAATGCATATCACAGATAAATAGCTGCAGATATCCAAAGGTAGATGATATGTTTGCTTACACAGATCACTTCTTTTCAGTTCCCTTTTTAAATAAGATTTCTCTGTTTGGGTTTAGGGCTTCTTTCTTGGACCTTCTGTCATCTTCTGCACCTAGAGAGGTTTGAGATCTTGGCCTTGGAACTACAGCCTCTGGGTGCAGCTTCATGTATTCTTCTGGATTGAAAAATTTCTTTGAAGCATACTTTTCCAGTTCTTTCTTTCTTTGTTCTGATAAGGTTGTAATATTGGATATTTCTTTGCCTTGTTCTCTAGCCTTCTTAATCTGATCAAGAGCAGCCAACTCTTTCATCCTAGCAGTCCAGGCCACAGGATTGTTCTCAGGATCCTCATATGGAACAGCAGGTTCATATTTGTTGAGGGATTCAGGAGCAGGAGATGTCCTTGGAGCAACTGTGTCCTTCAATTTGTAAGGGTAAGGGCCTGAAGTAGAGTCAGAATGGCCTTGTCCTTCCCTTTGATAGGGTCTCTGTCCTCTTTGATTTCCTCTATAACTACCCCTTCTGGGTTGATATCCTCTTTGATGTTGACCTTTTTGGTAATACTTAGAATAGGATTGAGAGGAACTTTGTCTAGGAGCTGAAGCATGAGGAGCTGAGCCTGATCCAGAGTCTGGAGGAGGAGGAGGAGGAGGCTGATGTTGAGATGATCCTTTTTCATATTTGTCAAACTTTCTTTTCTTTCTCATGGCCTTTAGTTGGTTCTTGGAAAATTGCATCCATGGTTCAGTGATGGGGCAGTTATGCAGAATGTAATATGGAATGTCATTGGAGTCTTTAGCTTTGGCAGGAGGAACTGACATCATTGCTTTACTTCTGGCTTTCCTCTTTTTGGCAATTGTGCTGGCAGAATCATCAGAATCAGTTCTGTACTGATCACTTTCAGAACTCTGAGGTTGATCATATAAAGCATCAATTCTTCTTAGATATTCTTCTTGAGCTTTGAGCTTTGCAGCAGCAGCAGGAGCAGGAGCAGGAGCAGGAGCAGCAGGGATAGCAGAAACAGCATCATCAGTTTCAACAACAATTTCCTCAGCATTAGGTGCTGGAATCATTTCTATGTCAGCAGCAGCAGATACATCCACAGCCTTTCATGACTTGATATAGGAAGCAATCTGGCTGGGATTACAGACAGGTACAGGCACAATGGCCTTGGACAGATCTTCAGCAGAAATTGGAGGCAGACATCTGAGATAGGCTGTATCAAATCTGGATAGTAACCTCTGCAGATTAAGTGCAAAAGCACATCCTGAGCTTGCTAAGAGAGTAGAAGCTGGAGCTGGAGCTGGCACAATCACTTCTTCATAAGGCATCTCCCCCTGCCTTGGTTCAGAGATAGGTGAACCAAGGCACCCAGTAGAAGGGATTGCCTGGGAGGAGGAAAAAGAATCAAGCTTGGTGGACAGCTCCTGGACTTGCTTCAGGAGTGGAGTCAGGGAGGACTCCAGCAGAGAGACCAGCTTGGGAGCTAGCAACTCATAGAGCCTGTCAGCCAGGCTGGAAAGATCTACATGCCCAAGTGAGGCTTGAGCAGAGGTAGTAGTCAAGGTGGATGGAGGGATGGTGACTGAAGCTGAAAAGGTGGAGGTAGGTGGAGTAGGGATTGTTGGTTCAGAAGATGGAATGATGGGGATAGAGAAGGTTGAGGAGAAGAGTGGGAGAGTAAAGGAGGGTATGAAGGAGGGTTGAGAGAGGATGTCAGTGAGCATTTGATGGAGGGAAGATGTCTCAGGAGGAGAAGAGGGAGAGTCATCCATGAGGGAATCCTCTAAAAGAGAGTAGGATGGAGAGGTAAGGGTTTGGTAAGAGAAGAGAGGGAGGAATACCTCACAGGTAGATGCTGGAGGAGATGAGGCTGGTGAAGAGATGGTGATAGGGGATGACATTGGTGAGGAAATGGTAATTGGGGATGAAAGGATTATGGTGGAGACTGGTTGAGAGGAGGTGAGGGCTTGAGTATATGAGGCTTGGGTGGATATGGCTTGGGGAGAAGAAGAAGCAGGCATCTCTTCTACTAGAGGAGTGACCAAAGTGGTCCTTGTGCCTGAGTGAAGTGTTGCAGCAGCCCTGGAGGGGTTTATGATCTGCCTGTCCCATTTACTGAAGAGGGCACAGGACAGCCTCTTGGATGCATTGATGAATAATCCAGAGGAGGTCAAAAGGTCAGGGCACCTTGAGTGCAGAAAGACCCCCAAGATTCTTCCAAAACAGACTGCAGACTTGTTGATTTTCTTCTTAATCAGGGTGAAGAAGATGGAGCCCCAGTCGAGGTGCTTCTTATCCAGTAAGGCTCCCATCAGGCAGAGCTGATACCTGGAGATTGTGTCATGAGCCGAGTGCTTGGCCAACAGCACCTTCCCTACTACATCAGCCAGGAACTGGAATTCTATAGCCAGATTCTTTTTCAGCAGCTTATTAGGGTTAAGGACATGATGACCCATCCTATCTAACATGGAGGCATACTCCTCTCCAGACAGATCAATGGAGTCTTCTCCAGTACTGAGTTGAAAGACTTCAGTTAATAAAGCCGGGGATAGAATTACCTGGGTCCCCTTAATGGTGCCGACAACAGTATTTTCAGACTCATCTGCTGCGGTATAACACCATTCCTTAATCTCCTCTGCTGCTATCTTCATCCTGGTAGTCATTATCTGGGTTAGCTGTTGTTCTCTGAATAGATTCAGAACATCCTTGAAGCGCTGGTCGCTTCCATCGAATGAGTTTATGTCTATGTCGAAACCGGCGTCGAACTTCATCTTGGCAATTGCAGCACTCGAATCAGCCATGTGTACCTGCAACAGAAAACCAAAAACGACCAAGCGTAGAAAATTTGGAGGGAAAAGGAAGAAAGTTGCAGAGTATGAAAGCGTAAAAAGGAGAACGATGGCTGGAAAATGAATTTATATTAGGGTTCGACGGCGAAAAAGAAAATCGTTGAGCTCAGCTCGACGAAACGTCGATCTCAGCTCGACGATTTAGGCTACAGAGGGAATCTGAAGAGTCTTCAACAAATCGGCGAACTTCGTTCGACAATGTTGAAAAACGTCGAGCTCAGCTCGACGGCCTCTGAACAGAAGAAGAAAAATTCTAGATCTAGCGAAGGCTCTGAACTCAGATCGACGATAACAAAAGCGTCGATCTCTGGTCGACGATTTTTGGAAAATCGTTGATCTCCGTTCGACGATTTTTGAGAAAACGTCGAGCGCAGTTCAGAGTCTAAACTCATTCAAAAGACAGAAGTTTTTAGCCTAGTCTTGGTCTGTTTTAGCTTTTCAAAATCTTGGATTTTAATTAAGACTTCCTCCATCTATCATGCCTAACTGATTTAGGAAGAACCTGTGTTTCTTTTCATCCAAGGGTTTGGTGAAAATATCTCCCCTTTGCAAATCAGTAGGAATATATTGAAGTTCAATTTTGTTCTTCTCTACATTATCCCTTAGGAAATGATGCCTAATTTCTATGTGTTTTGTCCTACTATGGAGGACTGGATTTTGGGCTATAGAAATAGCACTAGTATTATCACAGAAAATTTTTGACTTCTCTAGGTTGTAGCCATAGTCTAGAAGCTGATTTTGTATCCACAATATTTGTGAGCAGCAACTGCCTGCAGCCATATACTCAGCTTCAGCAGTTGAAGTTGACACAGATGTTTGCTTCTTACAAAACCAGGAGACAAGTCTGTCACCAAGGAACTGGCATGTTCCACTGGTGCTTTTCCTGTCTATTCTACATCCAGCATAATCAGCATCTGAGAATCCAGTTAAGTCAAATGCTGAATCTTTTGGGTACCAGAGTCCTAGATTTGGACAACTTTTAACATACCTAAGAATCCTCTTAACTAAGATTAAGTGTGACTCTCTAGGGCTAACTTGGAATCTAGCACAAAGACATGTGGCAAACATTATATCAGGCCTACTGGCTGTAAGGTACAATAAAGAGCCAATGATTGCTCTATATGTTGTCTGATCAACAGGTTTCCCATGTTCATCAGCATCTATTACAGCATTTGAGGGCATGGGTGTTTTCATACTTGATGCATCAGACATACCAAATTTCTTAACCAATTCTTTTGCATACTTGGTTTGAGAAATAAATATGCCTTCAGCATGTTGCTTGACTTGCAGTCCTAAGAAGAAGGACAGCTCACCCATGCTACTCATTTCAAACTTAGAATGCATAAGCTTGGAAAACTTTTTGCACAGGTTTGAATCAGTGGAGCCAAATATAATATCATCCACATAAATTTGCACTAGTAGGGTATGGGACTTATGGGTTCTAATAAAAAGAGTTTGGTCTACTCTCCCCCTAGTAAAATCATTTTCCAGAAGAAAGCATGCTAGGGTCTCATACCATGCTCTAGGAGCTTGCTTGAGACCATATAATGCTTTATGCAATTTGAAAACATAATCAGGGTGAGTTAGAGAGATAAAACCTGGAGGTTGTCTAACATAGACTTCCTCTTTGATGTCCCCATTGAGAAAAGCACTCTTCACATCCATCTGATAGACCTTGAAGCCTTTGTGAGCAGCATAAGCTAGAAATATTCTGATGGCCTCTAACCTTGCGACTGGTGCAAAGGTCTGGTCATAGTCTATTCCTTCTTGTTGAGAGTATCCTTGAGCAACTAGCCTTGCCTTGTTTCTGACTATAACTCCTTGATCATCCAGCTTGTTCCTGAATACCCACTTTGTTCCAACAATGGGATGATCTTTTGGCTTAGGCACTAGTTCCCAAACCTGATTTCTTTCAAATTGATGCAGCTCCTCTTGCATTGCAATGATCCAGTGTGGATCTTGCTCTGCATCTTGAATGGATTGAGGCTCAATTTGAGATAGGAAGCAAGTGTGCATTAGGCTCTGGTTGACCTGATTTCTGGTTTGCACACCAGCTGAGATGTCTCCAATGACTTGGGAAGTTGGATGATCTCTTATTGTTACTAAATCAATAGGAGGTGTTGATTGTTCACCAGCCTGTGTTGTTGTTTCCTCTAGTGGAACAGCAACTGGTTCTTCAAGGTGATTTTCTTTTAGATGTTGAACTTCTTCTTCATCATCACTGCTGTCATTCTTTTCAGTAACTTGCAGTTTGTTCAAGTCTTCAGCTAAAGAATGTACCTGCAAAGGTTCTATGGTAGAAGCATTCTTCTCCTTGAAAGACATGTTAGTTTCATCAAAAACAACATGAACAGACTCTTCAATTTTACAAGAAGATTTGTTATAAACCCTATAAGCCTTGCTGATCATGGAGTATCCCAGAAACACTCCTTCATCAGCTTTAGCTTGGAATTTTGCTAGATATTTCTTGTCATTATTATGAATATAACAAATACAACCAAAAACTTTAAAATAGTTTACTTTAGGTTTCTTCCCTTTGAGCAATTCATAGGGAGTCTTGCCCTTCAGTTTATGTATCAGGCTTCTGTTCAACACATAGTTGGAGGTGTTCACTGCCTCAGCCCAAAAGGATAGAGGTAGGTGAGCATCTGACAACAATGTAGTAGCAGATTCAATTAGGGTTCTATTTTTCCTTTCAGCTACCCCATTTTGTTGAGGAGTTCTAGGAGCTGAGAAAGTGTGCCTGATCCCTTCACTTTGACAGAACTCTTGCATGAGAAGAGAATCAAACTCTGTCCCATGATCACTTCTGATCAGGGCAATGTGAGTGTTGAACTCAATCTGAATGCATTTGAGAAAATCTGTCAAACACTTGAAGTTATCAGACTTCTTCCTCAGAAAGAATACCCAAGTGAATCTTGAGAAGTCATCTACAACCACTAAAGTATAGGACTTCCCTCCTAGGCTTTGTACAGATATGGGTCCAAAGAGATCCATGTGCAACAAATACAAAATCCTAGGTGAATCACTCTTATTAAGTGACTTAAAGCTATTTTTAGTTTGCTTGCCTAATTGACATGCCTTGCAAAGTTCTTCCTTCTTGTAGGGACCAGAAGGTAGTCCTCTAACAAGGTTGTCTTTGGATAGCCTAGCAATGGTTCTAAGGTTAATGTGCCCTAGTCTCTTATGCCATAAAATATTTGGTTTTGAAATGGAATTAAACAGGCAAATATCTACTACAGGTGAAAGAAAATTAACTAAGTAAATGTTACCTCTTCTGTTACCTGTCAACACAGTTGTGTTGTCCACTGACTGGACTTTGTATATGGCTTTGTTGAAGGTCACTTGATATCCTTCATCACACAGTTGACTGATACTTATCAAGTTGTGCTTTAGTCCTTCAACATATGCCACCTTCTTGAATGTGACTGGGCCAATTTTGACTGCACCATATCCTTTTGTAGTTCCAAAGCTTGAGTCTCCAAAAATTACTTTGGGTCCTAGCTTGGCTTTGAAGGAAGTGAAATTGTCCTTGTCCCCTGTCATGTGCTTTGAGCACCCACTATCCAGATACCATTGATGGTTTGATGCTGGATAGGTCTTCACCTGCACAAAAACAGCTTATTTGTTTTTGACCCAGTTAACCTTGGGCCTAGGTTGATAACCTTTAAATTCTGAAATAAAGGACATCCCAGGTTGACTCTTATAGCCTTCAGGATGATATCTCCTAGGAGTTACTATCCACTCAGTATAGGGGTTGAGTCCATGGGATGTGCAGCTTCTAGGATTGAATTTGACTGCGCCATTGAAAATGTGTTCACAATTCTGAACTCTGTTCGACGATCGTCGATCTGAGGTCGACGATCTTGGGTCAGATCGTCGATCTCTGTTCGAAGATCGATAGTGCTTGAGTTCAGAGTTTGGGTGTCGTCGAGCTGAGGTCGACGATCTGTGCTTAGATCGTCGAGCTCTGTTCGACGATCGTCGAGCTCTGCTCGACGCATTTTGTTGAACTGAAATTTTCTCTGGCAGGTCAGCATTCTTCCTAGCCACCTCTACTACTTCCTTTCCTTTGTCAGAGACAAATTTGATTGGAGTTGTTAACACTATAGGTTGGCTGGGGGAGGCACCCAAACCCAGTGTACTATTGAATCTAGAGTTCACTATGCTTGTGATGTCCATAAGTCTGATACTCCTCCCATTTAGAGATTCTTCAAACTTTTTGGCCTTTGATAGTTCACTTTTCAGTGAAGCTATCTCCTCCCTACAGCATTCTAACTCCTCAGAGAGCTTGAGGTTCTTTGAGTTTAGGATACTATGCTCAGACAATTGATTCCTGAGAGATATTATCTCCTTCTCAGATTTTAATAGGTCTAGGCATAGTGTCTTAAATTCACTTTTGAAATCTTCAGAATGAAAATCAAAAGAATTGATTACCTGATCTTCATCTGGGTGAGTGTCTGAATCTGATTCTGATTCTTCATCAGAGTTTTGTTGTGATGCATTGATAGCCATCATGCAGAACTCCTTTTCATCTGCATCATCCTCATCATCACTGGAACTGGATGATGCTTCAGATTCCTCTTCAGTCTCACTCCAGGTCTCAGCAACAAAGCCCTTCCTTGTATGTTTGTTTTTGCTGAAGGAGGCTTTGTCTGAGTTGTTCTTCTTGTGATCCTTTCCTTTTCTTCTTTCTCTTCTATCTCTCTTGTCCTTATTCTTGTTCTCTGGACAGTCAGGCACAATGTGTCCTGGTTTCCTGCAACCAAAGCATATGATTTCTGTAGTGTTGTTTGATTTATCATACCTTGGTTTATCATGACCCTTGTATGGCCTTTTTCTGAAATCTTTTCTGGCCATTTTGTAGAATCTCTTAGCCAGTAGACTTATGAGCTCATCATTTCCTGTGGCTTTATCTTCAGGCTCCTCTTCTGCAGCCCTGAAGGCTATGGTCTTTTCTTTCCTTGTGGCTGGAGAGGCAGCCTTCTGTTCTTCTTCTCTATTTTTAATGAGCAGCTCATAGGATTTGAGCTTGCCCAGGAGAGCTTCAGTGGTAATCTCATTCAGACTTCTGGCATCTTTGATTGGCCAGATTCTTGAATCCCAAGTGCTGGGAAAGCACATCAGGATTTTATCATTTAGTTCAGTTAAAGAGATTTCCTTGTCCAAAGTCTTTAGCTCATTGACAATCAGACTTAGTCTATTGTACATGTCAGCCACTGATTCACCTTCTCCTTTCTTGAAGTTCTCATATTGACTTATCAGATGAGACCTTCTATCCTTTCTTTCATCAGCAGATCCTGAGACAATTTCAGAGAGTTTGTCCCAGGTTTCTTTGGCTGAGTTGCATTCAGCTACCTTTTGAAAAATGTCATCAGACATGGTTTGGGCTAAGATGTTCATAGCCTTAGCATCTGCAATCTTCCACTTCTTTATATCTGCATCTGTTCCAGAAGGAGGTGGAACAGCACTTGTACTTGAGCTTGCTGGTGGAGTTGGACACACTGTCAAGACAGAATTAAAGATATCCTCATCAATAGAATTCATATATAACCTAATCCTTGCCTTCCAGAGTGCAAACTTGGAAAGGTTGCACACTGGTGGTCTGGTGCTTGCATAATCTTTGTTCTGTGCCATGTCTTTAAATAAATAAATAGATGTGTAGAAAATAATCCTCTTAAGAGACTGATCTTAACAGGAATCTTTTGGTTCAGGTGTTAGCCTGTATGAACAACCAACCTCCCTCTGATACCAATTGAAAGTGAGGGTAAGATCTATCTCAACTCTAGAGGGGGGTGAATAGAGTTTACTTAAAAATATTTTTGAGTTATTAAAATAGCACAAATTAAAATTCTATTTAAGCTATAGTGTAAAGTGCTAACAGAAACTTAAAAAACTGAAAAGAAAAGGACACAGCACACAGCAGACAAATCACATAAGCAGAACCAGAAGACACAAGGAAATATAGTGGTTCCCCAAAACTGGGTACATCCACTCTTCTACCACCCTTGGTAGGAATCCACTCAGGACTGAGTTGATCAGGTGTCCTGACACCAATGAGCTTTTGATAAGGTGCTCAAAAACCAAAGCTAGATTTTTTGATAAGGTGTCTTGCCACCACTGAGTTTTGACAAGGCTCTCAGAACCAGACAGAACTTTTGAAGGGAGTTCAAGAACCCTTTTACAGCAGGAAAAGAAAAAGTAAAAGTTGAGTTTGTCTTCTCTGTTCTCAGTCAAATGAGAGAAGCACAAGTGGATTGAAGATGTCAAAGCTCCCCCTGAGATGTAGAGAGGTTCAGGCAGAGAAGCTTTGCAGAAGGGTGATAGGTCTTCAGAACTTTGATCTCCAGCAAAAGATTGTGATGAGATGTCTGGAGATGATGAGATTGTGAACACTTTTCAGTCAGTAAGAAGAATTTTGAAGTTGCAGTTCTGTTATTCTTCTGCTATCAGTATTCTCTATTCTGTGTTCACTCTTCTTGTCAATCTGTGTATATGTTCAAAACTGAGAGGCAGAAGAGATGAATAATAATTTCTAAGATTCTCTTGTCCAAAAAAATAACCGTTGGTCAGTCATAAATGTTTTCCATAAATGGTCTTGTCTTTTAGAGGAAAGTCCAGCAAACATTCTCTGAATAATTCCTTGAAACTTGCTCCAAACGGCTGGGAGATCTTCTGTCATAAATGCTGATAATATTCAAAAACATTCCAAAGAACAGCAGCATTTGAAATCCTGAAAGCGTCGATCTCTCCAAAGAGAACGTCGATCTGAGCTCGAAGATCGTCGAACTGAGCTCAGAGATGAACTGAGATAAGCAGACAGAAATCGTCGATCTGAGCTCGAAGATCGTCGAACCGAGCTCAGCGACCTGAGAAACAGCTGAAGGAGGCATCGTCGAACTGAGCTAGACGATAGTCGAGGGGAGTTAGACGATTAAGCAAAAGCTAGCTAAAAGCAGATAGTCGATCTGAGCTCGAAGATCGTCGACCGGAGTTCGACGATTTGTTGAAGTTGAGCTCAGAGAGCGTCGAACTGAGTTCGACGATTCGTCGACCTCAGCTCGACGATAATTGCTTTAGACTTAGCTCTTCATCCTTGATCTTGGAGTGGTCTGGGGGGCAGCTTCAAAACTAAGTTCTAGGCCCTAGACTCATTCTAATGTTGACCTTCTCAACTATACAACTAGGTCAACTAGGATCCTAAGACAAGCATAGTGATCCTTATCCAAATTAGTAATAGGGTGTTCCAACAGATAGGATACGCTACCGTTAGTAATCATACCGCACAGATCACCTAGAGGGGGGTGAATAGGTGAATTTCGTGTCAAATGCGAAATACGCTACCGTTAGTAATCATACCGCTACCGTTGTAACAAGGAGTTCCTGCTAGACCATCATTGAGAGCGCTAAGTTGTCAACCTAAATCACCTAGAGGGGGGTGAATAGGTGAATTTCGTGTCAAATGCGAAATTAAAAAATATAACACCACACAGATCCGTAATCAAGCAATCACACAGACGACAAGAGATTTATAGTGGTTCCCCAATCTTGGGTACGTCCACTTTTCTCACCAAATTAGCAAATCACTAGACTCGGCTACTCCACTATCTCAGATTGCAAAAACAATCCTACACCTCGGAACCACATTCCTACAAAACTCGATCCCAAACGGATCTACACTCGGAAGATAAAACTTCCTACCACTCAGAGAAAGATCTCCTACAATGGAATTTGCTTAAATAAAGTTTACAAACAAGAATATCACAGATCTGGATCTTTGACGTAATCTTCTTCTTGAGAGCTTTTTGGTTGAACAGAAATAGTTGAAGAAGACTTGACTGAGATCCACGATTCTGAGATCTGGAATCACCACGATCAAGAAAGTAAATCAGAGACGATGAAGCACGGAGAGATCGGATGATTCTTCTTGAGTCTGGATCGCTAGAGAATTAGAGATCGATAGCTGTAGCTGAGAGAAGACGATCCAGAGCTTCTTCCAAAAACGGTAATGGCGGCGGATTAGAAAATTAGGGTTTTCAGGATTTTCTCTTTCTTAAAAGATAATCTCTGTAAACACGTGTCTTTATCAAATCTGAAAAGACCTATTTATAGGCTACCTCCAACGGTCATAATCGTAATTAAGATTGACACGTGGACCAATTAGAAAAAGGTTAATTCAAATCTCCGTCAATTCTGGACTTAACGATTTCTGGAATTCTGAGACGGCATACTCGGGTTAAATAAGATACTCGAGTATAAAGGTCTGCTACTCGAGTAGATAAGAGAAACATGTACTCGAGTAATAGAAATGACTACTCGAGTGCCTTGGAAGAACTACCCGAGTTACTCTAGACAGATTACTCGAGTAAGTAGAAACATCTACTCGAGTACTAATCCACACTACTCGAGTATAAGAAAAATCTACTCGAGTGCTAAGCCAGTCTACTCGAGTATAAGAAGGATCTACTCGAGTGCTAAGCCACTTACCCGAGTATATGAGCGAAGTTACTCAAGTATGTGGACTTAGAAATATTTAGACTAAACAGATAGCCCTACTCGAGTATAACTAAGAGACTACTCGAGTATGACTAAGGCTCTACTCGAGTACACAAACATCTACTCGAGTAAGGAAAAAAAGGTACTCGAGTATATGAATGGATTTACTCGAGTATATGGACATAGAAACTTTCTGAGATGAGAAGTCCAGATCAACTCGAGTACGATCAGAACACTTACTCGAGTAACTTGAGAACTACTCGAGTATGTAATCCAATCTACTCGAGTACTAAGTCACTTACTCGAGTATATAGAAGATACTACTCGAGTATGTGGACTTAGAAAAAATTTCTTCTGAGAAAGTCTTCAATAATCCAGAGTCCAGTAGTCCAAGTGCATGGAAACAAAGTGTACCCCAATAGAGAGGTTATACATGAGTCAACACCTTGGATCACACAATGAGGAATTACATTGTATGGTCTTGTGTTTGATGACCCACTATAGACTGACATTGGTTTACACTTGGCAATAGAGTCCTGCATGCACAACTTAAACACAACATCAAATACAACTTAATTCATCTTAGTTTCAGGTCTGACTTCCCACAAATCTGGGGTATTGTGAAGACAATTCCCAACAGATAGGACCTTTTGGGAGGGCTGGAGTCGGGCCAATCGCCGTGTCAGCATTGACGGTGGTGGCGCCGCTCGGTGCTCTGTAACCACACTACCAATGGGCTCGGCTACTTCAGTGAAAAGGTAGAAATGATTGCTGGGGGTCTAGGGAAGCTTTTAAAATGCTCAATTTAGGGGGGGAGAGAGGAAGGGTCTATGCTTCAATGCCATTAATTGCCTTGAAGGAGATTTTTGGCCAACCTGAAATTCACTGAATGTAGCCACCTAGGGGGTCGTCCATGGCTCTTAAACTCCTCTAAATAGGCTAGGGAGAATGAATCAAGCCTTTGGAATCAATTGGAGAGGCCCTTGGCCTCCCTTGTCCCTGAATGGCCTTCTCTCTCTCTCTTTCTTTCTCCTCCATTTAGGGAAAAATGACTTTATCTCTCCTAGTCACTATTTCCATAATTTAATGGCAATTTAGGTAAATTCCTGCCTCCTAAAGCTAATGGGCCACTTTAATTGGGCTTAACCCAAGTGAGTTGGGCTTGGTTAGGTCCACATAGGCTAATTTGACCTAATCTTAGGGTTGAGTTGACCTTGGTAAAATTGACCTTTTGGGTTGACCCCAATGGGTCCTTGGTGACCCATTTACCTCCCCTAAGGTCTAGGAAGGGTTGGGTTGGGTCGGTTTGGAACCTTGGAGGTCACTTGACCCTTAGTTTGGGCACTTTGACCTTTTTAGGGCTAGGGTTGAATTTGGTAAACTTGACCTTTTGGGTTGATCCCAATGGGTCCTTGGTGACCCAATGAACCTTATAAAGGGATAGGGATGTTATGATGGGGTTAAAGAGTCAAGGTGAGGCCCTAAGGTCAGACCCTAGGCTTGGTGATGAGGTTGTGCTATTAGCAGACAAGGGTGACTTCCGCCCTTATGCCTTGGCTCACTTGCCCTCTTGAGCTTTCTAGGGTTTTGTCATGACCTAGTTATGACAAAACCACTCTTGGGGGTCTAGTTGTTTGAGGGATGTTACACCCACTATCCAAATACCATATTTACTTTAGAATGGTACTTGAACTAACCTACAAGAAAAATTAGTTTACCTTAGGAACCCAACCAACCTTGGGTCCTTGGTTCTTGTTAGCTTTTGAAACAAATCATCTAACAATAGAACCATTAGCTATAAAGCCTTTTTTTTGCATTAGGCACTATTAGATTATACCAATAGTCCACAACAAAGTGCCCACTTTACCACATCACCAACACTCATGAATATTGTACCTCCTCTTCTGAACTACCTTGGAAGTAGAATGTGTATGTGATTGAGCTAGCTAGTTTAAAATTTAATGCCTTGACATTCTTTAGATTTCTTTCAGCAATTATGTGGTTGTGAGTTTGATAGTAGGTGGCCTTACAAGATGGTACCATTTTGTTAGTAACCTGTATTGTTTTGTTAGCCACACGTTGCTTCTTAGGAAGGGGCCTTTGGTGGGTGGTGACTTCCTTACCTTTGAGATATGAAGTTGGAGTACCAAATACAAATGGTTTATAATGACCGATCTGCATTTCTTTATGGGGAGCCTTTAGTGCACTCAACCCATACCCTTTCTTCCTCTCCAGTGAGGAACATTATTAACCTTACTAGAGCAACATCCATTTTTTCAGTGACCATACATGTTGTCCTGGTCATAGCTATTGGATTGAAGTAGCACCTTTTGAAAGGTGGTTTGAGGTACTACAGCTTCTGCTTTTCCTTTATTCTTGATTACTGCTTCTTTATTATAACCTACTCCTCCTCTGAATGGAGTTGAGAAACTATCAATGAAAGGCAGCACAGTCTGTGTCTTGGAGAACTTAGACACAAACATCCTCTCCTTGAGGAGCTTCTCTTTAAGATATCCTTGCTCATTTGAGTTAGCTGGGTAGCAGTCTCAGGGCATTCCGTCTTTGTAAATTTGAGAGATGCAATCTCCTCAGCTTGCTTTTTAGCAAGTTGATTATTTTTTAGCAAGTTGCTTGCTTTTCTTCAGTGCTTCCAAAAGAGCACTAATAAATCTAATTTTAGAGTTATGTTATATAGTTTTATTTTAATAATTTGTTTTTTTTAATTATTTTTTTGTTTAAATGACCTCTAATTGACTTATTTTTATAATCATAGTTATTTTAGGCTGCAATCATCAAATTGGAGCTCACAGGAGAATTTTGGGCACTTTTTGGAAGGTTTTTCAAAAAGTTGAAAGTTACACGCCCTGGTCACAGGGATTGAACAGGAGGAATAACTAGTCCTACACACCATGCTTGTTCTCCAGCACACTAGACAAGATAACACATCAAATTAAATTTACATGCTCCTGTCACGGGCGTGACAGGAGGTCATGTCTAGCAGACTAAGTGGCATTTCCAGAATTTCAATCAAGCAGTTCGCACCAGTATGTTGTTTTAGAAAACACACCCTAGTCACAGGCATGACCAGAGGGCGTGACACCTTCCCAAATCGACAGATTAACTATAGATCGTGCTATTTTCTGCCATTTTCTAGACTCGATCAAGACACGCCATAGATCACAACGTGACCTATGTAAGACCCCCGGAACACAAGACACGACCGAGGGGAGTCTTATGCCCAGAACAGCCACCTTATAGTAATGCCAATGCACGGGTTGACCGATACTACAAGACGCCTATCCTGTCGGGTAAAACCAATATCATCCATGCCAACCCAACATAAAGAAAAGTACAAAAGTCAAAATCTACACAAGTATATAAGTCCAAATGAGTACAACAATAATAAGAAGCAACAACAACTTCTATAATATCAGAGTACATAAAAATTACCCAAAAGGGCTACATCATGAGTCTCTCAAAACTCACATCCGTAACTAACAGTAGCGAAAGTAACATTGTATCAGGCTCTGTCATATTGGTCTGGCTTCCCTCCTACACAACCTGCGGCTGCTGCTCTATCTGTTGAGTTTCCTCCTAAAATTGAAGACGTAGCAACCGTTAGTCATAAAGACTAAGTGGCTATCAAATCCGCTCACCCCGGTAGCTCTTAGGCACCGGGCGATAGAAGGAACAAGGGTATAATATATATGTGTAAACAATAGTACAAGAAGGTGGAGAATATATATATCTAGAGTAATAATAGCAACAATGTATAGCAATATTATCAACATTCTATTCTAGCAATTATACTGTTGGAACACCATATTACTAATTTGGGCAAGGATCACTATGTTTTTAGGAAATTGGTTTGACCTAGTTGTATAGTTGAAAAGGTCAAATTAGAATGAGTCTAAGGGTTAGAACTTAGGTTTGAAGCTACCCCTAAGACAATTCAAAGATCAGGATTCAGTGCTGAGACAAAAACAATTTTCGTCGATCTCAGGTCGACGAAACGTCGAACTCAGTTCGACGTTCTCTGAGCTCAATTCTGCAAGTCGTCGAACTCCGGTCGACGATCTTCGAGCTCAGATCGACGTTTTGTCTTCAGCTATTTTCCAAGTCGCTGAGCTCAGTTCGACGATCGTAGAGCTCAGTTCGACGATTTCTTTCTGCTGTTTAAATCCAATCTCTGAGCTCAGTTCAACGATCGTAGAGCTCAAATCGACGAATTCTGTGAGAGATCGATGCTTTCAGAATTCAATTCAAGAACAGTTATGGAATTCATTCACATTTATTTCCTGCATTTTTTGCAAAGGATTTTGTAGCCATTTCAAGTAATCTGGAGCATGTTTCAAGGAAGGCTAAAAGGAATGTTACTTAGGACTTTCCCCAGAGACAGTTGTCAATTATGGAAGTCATTTATGACTGAGTAACGACCATCTAAGTCAGAATCTGATATACTCCTACAGAATATGTTTTTGAATAACATATAACAGATCAATACAAAAAGATAGACAAGAGATATACAGGATTATCAGATTGAGAAAAAGAGTTACAGAAGAGAGATCAAATATACTCTGATCAAGAACTCATCTTCTGGAATATACATATTCACTGAGTCAAAATCTTTAAGAACACAAGGAACTTTTCTGTGGAGGAGATCATCTGCTATTTTACTCCTCCAAATCCTCAAGTGCTCAAAAGCTTCAACATCAAGGACTCCAGACATCACACATTTCAGCATCTACTGAAATCATCTTTTGCTGGAGATCTGAAGCAACTGAAGACCTATCACGCTAGTAAAGCTCACCTTCCTGAACCCTTACAGATCTCAGGGGGAGCTTTAGCAATATCTTCCACTTGTCTTCTCTCAGATTATTGATAGAGACGAACATCTTCAAACTACTTTCTTTTTCCTTTCCCTCCTGTAAAATGGTTTATCAAAATTCCCTTCAAAAGTTCTGAAACTTGTTTCTGAGATCTTGTTATAACTAAGTGGTGGCAAGACACCTTATCAAAAAATCTAGATCTGGTTTTTGAGCACCTTATCAAAAGCTTATTGGTGCCCAGGAAACCTGATCAACTATTCCTGCAGTGGATTCCTACCTAGGGTGGTAGAAGAGTGGATGTACCTAGGTTGTTTGGGAACCACTATAGATCCTTGTGTCATCTTGTTGCTGTGTGTTTGACTTTGCTGTGTGCTGTGTGATTTCTTATTTCTTGCTTTAGTTTTTATTTCACTGCAAGCACCTTACACATATAAATAAATTAATTCTTCCACTGCTTTACAGTTTCTAATTGTAAATTATTTTAAAATACTCTATTCACCCCCCTCTAGAGTTAAGGTAGATCATTCACTCACTTTCATATACTCAAATCATATCAATCCATTAAGCATATAAATCTATAATAAGAATGTAACTTAACTTATAGAAATACCCATACAGATTTATAAGTTAAGAATTGGCTTAACAACAAAGTAGCTCATCATATAAGAGTGCCCATACAAACTTATGTGATAAGGATATATGCGGTGCAATGTAATGTTATGAATGCAATATAATGACTTACCCATGCTCACACACACGGGCAATGCTATGTAGACACAGACTTGTAGTTCCAACTTTTCGAGCAGGTAGCTAACCTCTCAGGCGTCGTCTGCCGTGGCCAGACGGTGATAGTGAAATGTGTTTTCCACTACTATGTGGGCATCCACACTACCAAGCCCAGGCCTCCATACGCCTCAACGCTAAGAGCACAACAACGGAGCTCCATGTATACTACGTCTCTAAGGGGGTCTTGGGTAGATGTGCACCAAGAACATAACCCAAACTGGCCTACCGGTGTGGCATGGAAAGGGCCTCAGGAATGAGCATCGAGGAAGCAGCCAAACCATCCACTTGGCTTGGAAAGGGCCTCAGGAATGAGCACTGATAACACATCAAAACTGTCCAAGGTCTATCTGTCAAGTCCAGTCGGTGTGACGACTGGCGAGACTGTAGAACTACCACACTATCCTTAACCCACTATTAGGACACCGTGTATCGACTCACACTACATGCAAATTCACATATCCTTGCCATTAACTATCCAAGGGCTCCAACCAAGTACCTTTTCATCATTACCAATCCCGTGCGGTCAAATACTCACGCACTTATACCCTTTCACATTTTCGTGCTCCCAAGCACTTAAGGGTTCAACATCAATACAGGAGTCAAGCCACCTCATACAACATACGATCTCACACTGCTACCTGTAGGGAGAAACACTCTAAGCAGTTGACTATACAAATTATCCCATCTAATACTTGAGATCACAAATTGTTGGTTCCCTAGTTTTGATTTGGGCAATGTCATCTCAATTAGGCTTAATTGACCCAAGAATTATCTATGGTCAATGGTTAGACTAAAGGTTAGTCAACCTTAGATTAGGTTAGAATAGACCCAAAAAGGTTAGTTGAGAAAGGATAGAAATGAAAATTGGTTAAGTATAAATGTGTTCGACGATAGTCGAATCTTGCTCGACGATCTTCGATTGATGACCGACGATCTCAGAGTTATATGAACTCTGAAGTGGGCTCGACGATCTGCTTATTCAAATCGACGATCGTGTAGCCTTGGGCGATGATCTCTATTGAGATAGTTTTTCTTCAGGTCGACGATCTGCTTGTTCAGATCGACGATCTTTGATTTATGGTCAACGATATATGTCTGCTATTATCAATATTCATTTCATTTGATCCTTTGTTTTATTTCCTCTTGTTTAAGACATATTTTATTCAGGATATTCTGCTTAATTTAATGCTTATACTCTTTTACTTATTTGCAATACTCCTTATGTATTAATTAAGAGTTTTGGCAGAATAAAGTCGTTTGTTTTATTAGAGGAAATCGTGGATTCTTTACAGCTGTAATATAGCCGTTAGGCTTTGTTTCCCGTGCCAATTTGTAAAGTCAAATTGATATGATATTTTTAATATCCTTAATTCCTTTTTGGGAAGACAGAAAAGATTATAGCTGCAGTTTCCATATTTGATTTATTGTATTATTTGGAAAGATTTTTTAAGTGCAGGGCTCGAGGTATTGTTAAAAGAAGAGAGGTCTCTATATTAGCAGTGCAGTCGGCTGAATTCAAAATATACAACCCAGAATATTCTAACAACAGATACAAAACTAGAATTCTCAAGAGAAAAAAAAGTTCTTCTTCTTCTTCTTCTGGAGTTCATCCTGTCTTCAGGAAAACCAATACTCAGAGTTCAAGCCTTCAAGAAGAAGAACCTTCCCAGATTGCTGAACATCATTGCTGCAAACCTCCCAGATTGCAAAAGCTGCTGAAGAAGAACATTCATCAAAATCTAGAGTCTTCTTCAAGGCTACATTAGAAAGACATTCAAAGCAATCTGGAGATCCTGCACCCTGAAGCAAAGCTTCTTCCTGGACATTCTCTAAGCCAGGGGGAGCTTTGATATTCTCAGAACAATCCACTAGCTTCTATGAACACAGAGAAGACATTTTTAATCCTTCTTTTAACCTCCTTGTAAAAGGGTTATTACTCCCTTCAAAAGTGAACCTCTGGTGGCAGGGCACCTGATCAAAAACCTGTGTTTAGTTTTTTGGGCTCCTGATCAAAAGCCTGAAGGGTCTTTAGATCTACCTGAAGCAGATCTACTAGTGGCAGGGCACCTGATCAAAAACCTGTAGTGGATTCCTACTAGGGTGGTAGAAGAGTGGATGTACCCAATTGGGAAACCACTACAAAGCTCTTGTGTTGTCTGGTTGTTTATTTTAATTAATGCACTGTTGTTGTGATAGTTTTAACTAGGTTGCTAATTGCTGTGTTAGGATAAAAACTCAACTGAAACTTCAGTTAGCTTCTCCTTTTATTCACTACACTCTATTAGGCTATAGTTTTAAAGCTTTTATCTTTCTATTCCGCAAATAGCTCTAAGTGAAGTGTTTAGAGTCTCTTTCTCTTTGATTACTCTATTCACCCCTCCCATCTAGAGTAGTAAGTATCTTATCCCCTCACTTTCACAAATCAACATATTTCATGGCCATGAGATTTATCTCATCCGATTCCTTCCCTTTTAATCAAGCATTCACAACATTTATGCTTTCATATATTTATCACCACAATATAATAAATCTTCACGTATTCATTAAGAATGATAACATAAGTATAGATTACATATTCAGTTATCGAATTACAATCACACATAACCTTACCGGATTTCACAAGTAGCCATTTGTATAACCAAATCTTATCAAACCATTTGTTCGCTAATTTCCCAAACCATTTGTTTATTAAATTCCTCTAAACCACTTGTTTATCTCAGCTACATATAACTAGGCTCATCCAAACCTCAAAATCATCATGCTATGTTTCTTCTACCTAGTCCAACCCGATTATACACTAACCCAAAAGCATCCTGCACATAAGTTAATACCATGCAGAAACTCCAATTAGACATTCCTGAAGCTATATAGATCCTATAAAATGTGTAACCATCCATTGGAAAGGTCCTTCCGAGGAATACAACTTTTGTGTTTAGCCCAAGACCTAGATCCGGCTTCATCATGCAAGAAAACGGCCTCGAAGTTCGCTGCATATAGAAAACAGATTCTGCATGCATCTTAAAGTCAAACGAATGACATCCGTTCGTCTTCTACCTCTAGCTATATGTTCAAAACTACATTCAGATTTTCCTCCACCCTTATTCACCCTCATTAGACCATCTTTCTTCACGAAATCAAGTCCACCATCTGAAAGTGAGGGAAATGTCTAACTTTACTCTAGAGGGGGCGAATATAGTATTTTAAAACTTTAATTTATTTTTATAGCAGATTTATTGTTAGTGATATATATATATATATATATATAAAGATAAAATTCATAGCACACAAATATAGAAAGTAGCAATTATAGATGACACAAGGATTTATAGTAGTTCCCCAATAAATCTGGGTATTTCTACTCTTCTACCACCCTGGTAGGTATCCATTATAGGTTTTTGATCAGGTGCCCTGCCACCAGAAGATCTATTTTCTAAGGGAGATCTAGCAACCCTTTGGGCTTTTGACTAAGTACCTAAAAACCAAGCTTAAGTCTTTTGATCAGGTGACTTAGGAACCAAGGGTTAACTTTTGAAGGGAGTTAAAACCATATACACAGTTTAAAGAATAAACTAAAAGAAGTTGATGTTATCTTCTCTGTCAAAAATCTCCTAGAAGACTTAGTGGATGATGTTGCACAAAGCTCCCCCTGATTTGAATAGAATTTGTGATCAAGGCAGGAGACTTTTCTTTAGGGTGTAGGCCTTCTTGTATGTTGTTCCACTCCAGTAGATGTTTGAGACAGATTTGTATATAGATTGTCTCAAGGAGAGTTTGAAGCAGAATGAAAATCTATCTCTGAATCTCTATATATCTCACTGCTTAGTTGATTCACCTTGAATCAGCAATCTTCTGTATATATATACTATCAGGGAAGAATTCAAATTTTTGAATTAAACAATTCTGAAACGTCTGAATCCCTTGAGAATGTAACTGCCTTGGAATAAATTAGAATTAAAACTCTGTGATAAATCCATATTTAATGCTGCCTTAAACGACTATATTCATTTAGAATATTTAGCATTCAATATCAGAGTTGTAACTGACTGTCATTAAGCATTTAAAAACATTCCGCCTTCTATATATAAAACAGCTTGAACGTCGAACTCAGTAGGGAATTCATCCAACAGAGCCTGGAGTTTGTCGAACTCAATATTCTCTTTCGTCGAGCTGAGTCCTGATTTCTTCGAACTGAATTTTCACTTTCATCGAGCTGAGTCCTGAGTTTGTCGAACTGAGCTTGGCTTTCGTCGAACTAAGCTTTTGAGTTGAGATTGGAGTTCGTCGATCGGAGCTCTGCGTTAGTCGAGCTAAACTCAGAGTTAGAAAACTGAGTTCGTCAAATTGTGAGAGAACTAAGTTGTCTACCTAAATCACCTAGAGGGGGGTGAATAGGTGAAATGCGTGTCAAATGCGGAATAAAAAATTAAAACAGCACAGATCAAGCAATCACACAGACGACAAGAGATTTATAGTGGTTCCCCAATCTTGGGTACGTCCACTTTCCTCACCGATCTAGCAAACCACTAGACTCGGCTACTCCACTATCTCGGATTGAAAACAATCCTACACCTCGGAACCACGTTCCTACAAAACTCGATCCAAACCGAATCTACACTCGGAAGATAAAGCCTTCCTACAAATCTCGGAGAAAAACTCCTACAATGAAATTTGTTTGAAAAGAAAATACAAACAATATATTGCACAGATCTGGATCTTTGATAGTCTTCTTCCTTGAGAACTTTGGCTTGATCAGAATATGTTGAAGACAACTTGAGAGAGATCCACAGATCTGAAAAACGGAATCACCTCGATCGAGAAAATAGATCAGAAATCTTTGAGGCTCGGTGAGATCGAGTGATTATCTTTCATCTAGATCTCTGGAGAAACAGAGTTGAAAGCAGCGATCGGAGATCGTCGATCCAGACCTTCTTCCGTGAACCGCAATGGCGGCGGCGTGAGAAATTAGGGTTCACGGGAACTTTTTTCCTTTCTTAAAATAATAATCTATGTAAAGCTTATTATTAGTCAAATCTGAAAGGACCTATTTATAGGTGGACTCCAACGGTCAGAAATTTAATTAGGGATGACACGTAGACCAATCAGAAATGATTAATTCGAAATACATAGCGAAATTGTACTTGGAGAATTTCAGGAATGTTTGAACAGATATACTCGAGACAGAGAAGAGACATACTCGAGTATAAGATGTTGTATACTCGAGTGGATAGGAGGAGCAAACTCGAGTATAAAAAGAGAAGCTACTCGAGTGATTCCGAGATCAACACTCGAGTGATTTTAGAACTACTCGAGTATGAGAGTATATACTCGAGTAAAAACACTTAGAGAAAATTTCTCAGATAAAATAGGAAGAACTACTCGAGTAGAAGAGTTGGAGATACTCGAGTGAGGGGAAAAATGAACTACTCGAGTATCTTGGGAAGACTACTCGGGTAATCACTAAACTTCTCGAGTATGAAAAACAACTACTCGAGTACAGAGTCACTTACTCGAGTATATAGGGAACTACTCGAGTAGGTAGACTTAGAAACTTTTTGAGATGAGAAGTGCAGATCTACTCGAGTATGAACAGAACACTTACTCGAGTAACTAACCAACTACTCGAGTACAAGTTATCACCTACTCAAGTACAATACAGTCTACTCGAGTATGTAATCCAACTTACTCGAGTACAGACTCACTTACTCGAGTGTACAAAAGAGGTACTCGAGTATGTGGACTTAGAGAAAATTTCGGATCTAAGAACAGAAGGATCTACTCGAGTATAAAATATGATCTACTTGAGTGACTAACTAACTACTCAAGTATAAGCTTATTTACACGAGTATACAGAGTCTTCTCGAGTATGTCTAAGGATCTACTCGAGTACTAGGTCACTTACTCGAGTAGATGAAGGAAGCTACTCGAGTATGTGGACTTAGAAAAATTCTTCTGAAAAAAATAAACTTCAATACTTCAGTCCACCAATCCAAGTGCATGTATAGGAAGTGTATCCCAATAGAGAGGCTATACATGGGCCAACACTTTGGATCACACAATGAGGGATTACATTGTATGGTCCTGTGTTTGGTGACCCATTATAGACTGACATTGGTCTACACTTGGCAATAAGAACCTGCACACATACAACTTAAACACAATATCAAATACACCTTAATTCATCTTTGTTCAAGGTCTGACCTCCTACAAATCTGAGGTATTGTTGAGACAAATCCCAACAATCTCCCCCTATTTGTAGATGTCAGCACCCTCTACACTAAGGTGAATTACTTAGACTAAAAAGAACAACACACATATACTTAAAAAAAATAAAGTAAACTGAAGCAGGATAAATAATAAGATAGTCATAATCAGAATCAATATATATATATAGAAATGTTTTTAACAGATTAAAATGTCCATTTCCACATTCACATTGACTCAAGAAGGGGCTTCTTTGTGCATTCTTTCTCTCTTCAGCTCTTGCCTCTCTAGGTAACTGAATGGTTTGGAAAATATGTTCTGGGCCTAGGAGGAGCAGCTGGGTTATTGTATCCCCAATTCCTGTCATGAAGTCTGATCTTGATCTGGGATACTTCATAAGCTTTCCATTATGAATAACTGTAATACTGATCTCTGTGCTCACCAAGATCTGTTACTAGCTTCAAGGTATCAAGGATCAGAGATTTGGAGGTTGGACTCCAAACTTCAGTATGAACAATTTCTGGTCTACCTTCAGAAGCTGGGGCAGGCTCTTTTCTAGGTGCAGAACGACTGGCAGAAGCGCCGTCATCATATTTCCGTTTCTTCCTTGGGGCACCTTGAGAACTAGGAGGAAGTTCATCTTGCCAAATATCAGTATAAGAGAGAGGAGGCTCAGTCACATCACCAGCAGGTCTGGGTGAGAAGACTGGCACACCTCCTGGAATGTTTGCCTGAGCTGGAAAATTTTCTTGAGCTGGAGCACCTGATGGAGGATTTTCTTCAAGAGGATCCAGAAATTTAGGAATTATGGTAGGGTTGAGCTGGGCATTGGGGAAATTCTGGTTGTGCAGCCAAACATCAGTATCATAAGTATAGAACTTTACAGACTAGAGCTGGGCTAGGATGTCTGCTTTCATATATTTTACAAGACCATCCACAGCTGCTTGAGCTTGTTCAGATAGTTTTTCAACTTGTTCTTTTACTATCTTCTCCCCCTTGCTGATATCTACAGATAGCTTGGCAATGGCTTCGTCTCTAAAAGTTCCCACTTCTTCACATATTTTTATAAGATTAGCAACACCATTCTTGTCCAATTGTATCTGATTATTTGCAACAGTTTCAGCTTGATTTCTTAGTTCACCTATACTTGTAATAGTATGATCAATTGCTTTTCCACCTAGCTGAAAGAGTTTCTTGAGCTCATCAGTATTGGCTTGAATTTCAGCAAAGCCTCTACTCATCTTCTTTTCAAGAGTAGAGACCTTGTTATTTACTGAGGCTAGAGAGTCATCAAAGTACTTTCTTTGTTCACTGAGTAACTGTTCAATCTTGCTTACCAGATCTGAAGAAGTAGAAGGAGTTGAAGTTGGGGCAGGGACTGAAGGAGCAGGAGTAACCCATGGTGGGATTTCAGTAATTACCACTGAGCTTTCAGCTCTCTTGAAAGATTCTAGGACAACTGATTCTTCTTCATTTAGGAAGGAGGGAATAGAGAAGTCCAAAGTCTTTAGAGGAGCCTCCCCTGGTTCTGGAGATACTCCCTCGTCATCATACAAAAGAATATTTTCTGTTTGGCTTTTCTCTGCAGCAGGGGACTGAGCAAGAGACTGAGCTGGAGAAGTATCCACTGGAATCTGAGCTTCTGGAGTCAGAACAACTGATTCATTTTGAAACAGGGGAGCATCTGAGCTGAGCTCATCAATCAATTTATTGATATCTTCTGCAGTAGATAGTAGGGTTACTGGATCTAGAATCTCTGAGTGGGGATCTGCTGGAAGAGGAGAAACTGGAGGAGTAGAATCCCTGACTTCTGCTTGCTGTGAGGGTTCTGATGAAGCTGGGTACAGAGGATGAGATGAGGCAGGCTCCCCCTCAACTATTGCACCTGAGGTAGCATCAGTTTGATGTGGAGGAGGAGATGGAATCCTGTCATCAGGTACACTGGTTTCTTGGGAATCTACTGAAGGGACAACAGCTTTGGATGCTTGGGCAGTGTTCAGAATTTTAATTTCATATCACTGGATGGAGGATATAGAAAACTTTTTCATGTGATGGAGGGGAGTCCCTTTGGATAAGTTAAAGACTGACGGGTTGATTTCATGAAGAAGAAGGGAAATAATCCTGGCAAAACTTGGATGCTTAATGATTTCTCTAAGTTTATCTAGGATCAACAGTCCAAATTGGAATTGTTTGCGGCAGATAATGGCTTGCATTATATCAAACATTTCCATAGAAATGTCTCGAATGGAGTAAGTCTTGCATAACAGTACCTTTGCAATTACATCCACTAGGAATTTTCCTTCTGAGTTGAAATCAACTCTGCTAAAGGAATGGGCTTGAGGGTTACCTCCACAGAATAAACTAGTTCTTACTGAATCTTTAGCAGTCATTTCAGCATCGTCATCTACTACTGGAAGTTTTAACAGAGCAGCTAAGGAGCCTTTGTCCAGTCGGATTTTTATCCCTCTGACCTTGGATTTCAGGAGCTTTCCATTTCGTTTTACCTTCAGATTCTGATAAAACTCTTCAACAGCTGGGAAAATAACTCGACATGGCGTCTGGAGAACGAACGACAGTCCGGCGGTCTCGAACAAAATCAGAAGATTTCGGAAATCATCTGAAAGGTTGGCTATACCCGCGGGGGCGAGTTCTGAGCCGATGTCGATTTTAGAAGAGGGGGCCATCTGCGATTCTGGAGGACGAGAGAGGCGAAGGCGACGATGCTCTGCGGTTTTTCGGAAGATGAAGAGTCGGCGGCTACTCGAGAGAATGAGAAGTGGAAGGGGTTTCCCGATTTTTCTAGATATATATATGATTCTAATTAGGTTTTAAAAAAAATAAATTCATACCTGAATGAAGCGGCAAATAGCTCGGTGCGAATAGAAATATTAGAAATCCAAAATATGAATGTCGTATACTCGAGTAGGTAACATCATACACGAGTATTAGACAGAGCATACTCGAGTAGGGCAAGTTTGTACACGAGTATATTGTCAAGTACCCGAGTTTGTAAATCCTTTTACTTGAGTAATTCCCGTTTACTCGAGTATCTGTCTGGATATACTCGAGTATATATTACTTGAAAGACAATTTTCCTTGGGAGATGTATATTGCCACAGAAATCTTTAACTCTGAGCAGCCAACACCACTGATATCTTCTTGATTTGTGAGTCCATCACTAGTCGTCTTTGTTGAGCAGCCCGAGTTCCGTTTTGAAGAACGAAAACTTGGACTCGTCCAGCGGCTTGGTGAGTATATCTACAACTTGCCTGTCTGTGGAGACATATTGTAGATCTATGTTTCCATTTTCCACATGCTCCCGGATGAAATGATAATGAAGCTCTATGTGCTTGGTCCGGCTGTGGGAGACTGGGTTGTTGGCGATTGCTATAGCGCTGGATGAGTCGCAAAACAAAGGAATGTTCTGGAACTTCATGTTGTAGTCTTCAAACTGATTTTTGATCCAGAGAAGCTGTGCACAACAACTGCCTGCAGAGATGTACTCTGATTCAGCCGTTGAGATGGCAACACAGTTCTGCTTCTTACTGCTCCAGGAAATAAGTCTCCTTCCGAGGAATTGGCAAGTCCCGGAAGTACTTTTCCTATCGTCTTTGCTTCCTGCAAAATCTGCATCTGAAAATCCAATTAGTTCACTATCATTACTTCTTGGGTACCATAAGCCAAGATTTGGTGTACCTTTGAGGTATCTCAAGATTCGCTTTGCAGCAATGTAATGAGATTCCTTAGAGTTCACCTGAAATCTAGCACATACACATGTTGAGAACATTATGTCTGGTCTACTTGCGGTAAGGTAGAGCATGGACCCAATTATGCTTCTGTACTTGGTTTCATCAAAAGGTTTCCCTTTCTCATCCTTGTCCAGAGACATAGCTGAGGCCATTGGAGTCCTCATAGAGGTTGCATTCTCCATTCCGAATTTCTTGAGTAGCTCTTTGGTGAACTTGGTCTGTGAGATGAAAATTCCATCCTCAGATTGTTTCACCTGAAGCCCTAAGAAATACTTCAGCTCTCCCATACTGCTCATTTCAAACTTCCCTTGCATAAGTTTAGAAAACTTCTTGCAGAGGTTGTTATCCGTAGAGCCAAAAATAATGTCATCGACATAGATTTGCACTAGCAAAATCTTGCCTTTTATTTCCCTAAGAAATAATGTCTTGTCTATCTTTCCTCTTGTGAACTTGTTCTCAAGAAGAAAGGTGGAAAACGTCTCATACCAAGCTCGAGGAGCTTGTTTAAGACCATATAAAGCTTTTTGTAATAAGTAAACATAATTAGGATAAGATGAATCAACGAAACCTGGTGGTTGCTCTACATACACTTATTCCTTTATGTCACCATTTAGGAAGGCGGACTTAACGTCCATCTGATAGACGGTAAAGCCCTTAAGTGCAGCGTAGGCAAGAAATAACCTGATCGCTTCCAGTCTTGCCAGTAGAGCATAAGTCTGGTCGAATTCAATTCCTTCTTCTTGACGATATCCCTTTGTGATAAGTCTGGCTTTATTCTTTATAATGGTTCCATCTTCGTCCATCTTGTTCCGGTAGACCCATTTTGTCCCAATGACGTTCTTACCCTTGGGTCTAGGAACAAGTGTCCAAACTTTGCATCGTTTGAACTGATTCAGTTCTTCTTCCATGGATAGAATCCAGGATGCTTCGGAGTTGGCTTCCTCAAATTTCTTTGGTTCAACCTGTGAGAGAAAACTTAAGTGTAAATTCTCGTTAGTTGTACCTCGACGAGTTCTGACGCCATCCAGAGGATCTCCTATGATTTGATCAACGGGATGATCTTTCAAGTGTCTAAACTCTAAACTCCTTGCATCTGGGATCTCTTCAGCCACTGGAGTTGCATCTTCAGCTGGGATGTGTTCTTCATCATGATCATTTACCTCTCCAATAGGGGTTGTAGAGGTGATCTTGATGAACGTCTCGTCTTTATCTTTAGTAGTTTCATCCAAGCTAAGTTCCTTCAACTTTGTGCCTGCATATACAATAGGCACACTAGACGAGTTGCTGTGCAGCAGACTCATCTCATCAAATACAAGATGTATCGACTCTTCTACCACCAGAGTTTTTCTTTTGAATACCCTATAGGCCTTACTATGGCTACTATAACCTACAAAAATACCTTCAAAGCTTTTCTCGCTAAACTTGGTAGTGTGATACTTGCCGTTGTTAAGTACGAAGCACTTACAGCCAAAGATTCTAAAGTATGAAATGGTTGGTTTCCTGCCTTTTAGAAGTTCGTAAGGAGTCTTATCATGGTTCTTGTTGATGAGTGCTCGATTTTGCACGTGACAAGCGGTGTTGACGGCTTCAGCCCAGAAGTATTCTGGAAGTGAGGCATCACTCAATATGGTCCGGCAAGCCTCTATGAGTATTCTGTTCCTTCTCTCAGCTACTCCATTTTGCTGTGGAGTGCGAGGAGAGGAAAACTCATGAAAGATACCTTGACTTTCGCAGAATTCTGTCATGGCTCCAGACTTGAATTTAGTTCCATTGTCACTTCTGATTTTGACTACGGAACAGTTGTATTCATTCTAGATTTGCCTAACAAAATTGGTGAAAATACTGAAGGTATCTGACTTGTGTTTCAGAAAGAACACCCACGCAAAGCGCGAGTGATCATCCACAATAACAAACGTATATTCCTTACCTCCCAAACTTCTAACTTGTAGTGGACCAAACAAGTCCATATGGAGAAGCTGTAAGCTTCTATTGGAATCCTTGCCTATGATGCTTTTAAATGAACTCCTTGTTTGCTTGCCCTTGATACAGGCGTGACAAGGACTGTCCGTAACACACTTGATATTAGGGGCATCACGTACTAGGTTTTGAGAGAATAATATATTAATAGTTTTGAAATTAATATGAGCTAGTCTCTTGTGCCATTGGTCAGCAAGAGATGCACTACTTTTTGCTAAAAGACACACTGGTGTCAAAGAGTCTATACAAATGAAATTTAAACAGAAAATATTTCTGCTTCGAGTGCTTGATAAAATAGTTTCCATGTTGTCAACCGATTTTATCAAACACTTGTCAGCATGAAATTCAACTACGTATCCTTTATCGCATAGTTGGCTTATGCTGATGAGATTGTGTTCCAATCCTTCAACATAGGCTACATCCGAAAAGGATACGCTACCGTTAGAAATCATACCATAGCCTTTAGTTATCCCTCGATCTGAACCTCCAAAGATGACCTTTGTTTCATTGCAGACTGAGGTGAAATTCTGGAGTAGGCTTCTTGTCCCGGTCATATGTCGAGAACATCCACTGTCCAAATACCAGATTGGCATTTTGGTGGCCTTTGGACATACCTGCAATTACAATCACTTAGCCTTAGGAACCCAAACATGTTTGGGTCCTTGGTCTCGAGTTAGAAAACTCCCCCTACGAGTATTAGCCTCATGAGTGGTCATTCTCACGTTGCTAACTTAAGGGGTTGTAGCATTACTAGGATTGAACTAACAATCGATGGCAAAGTGACCAATTCTGCCACAACACCAACAGTCGAACCTATTGTATCTTTGCCTAGTGAATTCCTGCTTGATTTTCTGAAATGATGGTCTAGCGGGAACATCACTCTTGGAGGAAGAGGCTTCATGGTGATGGAATCTACATGAAGTCTTCTCCTTCAGAGGCCTTTCCTCAATAGGCTTTACTTTCGGTGCTTTCTTGAAGTTGTGGCCATGATTATAAGGACCATAGCTCTGAAGAGTCACTTCTTCATAAGGTGCCTTAAAGACACTCTCACCAAAGTTTTGAGGGCGAGTCCATCCTTGGTACCGAGACTTTGGATCTACATAAGTAGGCCTGGTCAAGTGACCATAGGACGAGTCCAGGTCAAACTTGTTCGTTGGAAAGATTACTTTCTTGAATACAGTTTGATCCAGAGGGGCTTTCCCTTTCTCTTTGGCCAAGGCCTTCTTGGCGGCCTTATTCTTCCATTGAGCCTTATTTCTCCTAGAAGATTTACTAGGAGCACCCTCATGGCCTAGCCCAGCATTCTTAGCCTTTGTTGAGAATTCAGCAATGAGTGGAAGAACATTCTTGGGCTTGGAGAAACCTTCAACAAGTTTCTTTTCAGCTTCGAGTTGATCTTCCAACTCTTTCATGATTTTCCCTTTAAGGTCAAGGTGCTTGAGAGCTAGATTGTATTTTTTTCATTACGAGATCGAAGTTTTCTTGAAGAGAGTTAGTCTTAGCGACTTCTTCTCTCAAGCTGCTCTCAACGGCCTTTAGAGACTGAATCTCTTTTGCCTGAGTTTTCACGACTCGACGACATTTTTCGTAGGTCATGAGCAACTCTTTGTACTAGGCCATGAGTTCTGACTCATCATCAGAGGAGATGTCCTCATGATCATGTTCAGAACATTCAGATTCAGAGAGGGGAGTGTGAGATTTTACCTCCCCAGTGAACTGGGGAACTTGTTCATCATCTGAGTGAGCCATGAGCCCAAAGTAAGCTTCCTCTTCTTCACTCGACTCAGATGAGTCGGAGTCGTTGAGAGTTTTGCTCTTCTTGGCTACTAGACTCTTCTCTGTCCTCTTCTCGTGGTATGAGGATTTCTTTTCCTCTCTTCTGCCGCCCTCTTTCTTCTTGTGAGGGCAGTCCGCGATGACGTGACCTGGCTTATTACAACAATAACAAATGATGTCAGTTGAAATCTGTTTGTTCTGTTTAGAGTTATACCTGTCATGGCTACTTGAGCCTTTCTTTCGCTGATCACCGTCACGCCGTGATCTTCTGAATGAGGCATCTTTGCCTCTCCATTGCTTCTTCTTATTTAAGAATTTCTTGAATTGCCGGGAGAGCAATGAGAACTCTCCTTCAGATAGTTCTGAGCCAGATGAGCTTGGTTCAGATGATTCTTCGTCATCAGCTTCAGGAACTGGGGCAGGAGTGCTAGCCTTTATCTTCCTTGAGCTATCTGCCTTTAGAGCGACAGACTTCTCCTTGGATGCAGACCTGCTTATCTCTTCTTCAGCTTTTCTTGAGTTGATTTGCAGCTCGTAAGACATAAGCTTTCCGAACAGATTCTGCGGGTCCGTCTCAGCTAACCTTCCAAACTCCTGAATGGCACATACCTTATTGTCCCATTCCTTGGTTAGGGATCTTAAGAATTTGTCATTGAGTTCCCCATTGGTGAAGACACGTCCATAAACTCTTAGGCCATTTACTATCTTGAAGAAGTTCTCAAAAGTGTCAGCTATGGCTTCCTTATGACCCTGCCTGAAGGCTTCATATTTCTGGTTCAGTAGGGACCTTCGATCATCCCTCACTTCTTCTGTACCTTCCATTAGAGTCACTAGGGATTGCCACATCTCCTTGGCAGATTGGCAATGAATCAGATTCTGCAGCATTGAGTCATCGACTGCACTTGCGATAATATTTTAGCTTTCTTGTCCAAAGAGACAAGTGCAATCTCGTCCTTATCTAGATCCATCAATTTCATGGGAACTTGCTTAGATGAATCTATGGTGGAGGTGTTCATAGGAATGTGGGGACCTTCTTCAACAATCATGAAGATCCGGGGATCTACTGCTTCCATAAAGAATTTAACTCTTTCCTTCCACATAAGAAAATTGTTCTTGGTGCAGATAGGGAGCTTAGCAAAATCCTTGGTCTTACTCATGCTTGAAATTTCTCTTGAGACAACTTGGTAAGGATTAGATCAAGGTGTTAACCTTTTAACGATCAACCTCCCTCTGATACCAATTGAGAGAACTAAGTTGTCTACCTAAATCACCTAGAGGGGGGTGAATAGGTGAAATGCGTGTCAAATGCGGAATAAAAAATTAACAAAGCACAGATCAAGCAATCACACAGACGACAAGAGATTTATAGTGGTTCCCCAATCTTGGGTACGTCCACTTTCCTCACCGATCTAGCAAACCACTAGACTCGTCTACTCCACTATCTCGGATTGAAAACAATCCTATACCTCGGAACCACGTTCCTACAAGACTCGATCCAAACCAGATCTTCACTCGGAAGATAAAGCCTTCCTACAAATGTCGGAGAAAAACTCCAACAATGAAATTTGTTTGAAAAGAAAATACAAACAATATATTGCACAGATCTGGATCTTTGATAGTCTTCTTCCTTGAGAACTTTGGCTTGATTAGAATATGTTGAAGACGACTTGAGAGAGATCCACAGATCTGAAAAACGGAATCACCTCGATCGAGAAAATAGATCAGAAATCTTTGAGGCTCGGCGAGATCGAGTGATTATCTTTCGTCTGGATCTCTAGAGAAACAGAGTTGAAAGCAGCGATCGGAGATCGTCAATCTAGACCTTCTTCCGTGAACAGCAATGGCGGCGGCGTGAGAAATTAGGGTTCATAGGAACTTTTTTCCTTTCTTAAAATAATAATCTCTGTAAAGCTTATTATTAGTCAAATCTGAAAGGACCTATTTATAGGTGGACTCCAACGGTCAGAAATTTAATTAGGGATGACACGTGGACCAATCAGAAATGATTAATTCGAAATACATAGCGAAATTGTACTTGGAGAATTTCAGGAATGTTTGAACAGATATACTCGAGACAGAGAAGAGACATACTCGAGTATAAGATGTTGTATACTCGAGTGGATAGGAGGAGCAAACTCGAGTATAAAAAGAGAAGCTACTCGAGTGATTTCGAGATCAACACTCGAGTGATTTTAGAACTACTCGAGTATGAGAGTATATACTCGAGTAAAAACACTTAGAGAAAATTTCTCAGATAAAATAGGAAGAACTACTCGAGTAGAAGAGTTGGAGATACTCGAGTGAGGGGAAAAATGAACTACTCGAGTATCTTGGGAAGACTACTCGGGTAATCACTAAACTACTCGAAAATGAAAAACAACTACTCGAGTACAGAGTCACTTACTCGAGTATATAGGGAACTACTCGAGTAGGTAGACTTAGAAACTTTCTGAGATGAGCAGTGCAGATCTACTCGAGTATGAACAGAACACTTACTCGAGTAACTAACCAACTACTCGAGTACAAGTTATCACCTACTCGAGTACAATACAGTCTACTCGAGTATGTAATCCAACTTACTCGAGTACAGACTCACTTACTCGAGTGTACAAAAGAGGAACTCGAGTATGTGGACTTAGGGAAAATTTCGGATCTAAGAACAGAAGGATCTACTCGAGTATAAAATATGACCTACGCGAGTGACTAACTAACTACTCGAGTATAAGCTTATCTACACGAGTATACAGAGTCTTCTCGAGTATGTCTAAGGATCTACTCGAGTACTAGGTCACTTACTCGAGTAGATGAAGGAAGCTACTCGAGTATGTGGACTTAGAAAAATTCTTCTGAAAAAAATAAACTTCAATACTTCAGTCCACCAATCCAAGTGTATGTATAGGAAGTGTATCCAATAGAGAGGCTATACATGGGCCAACACTTTGGATCACACAATGAGGGATTACATTGTATGGTCCTGTGTTTGGTGACCCATTATAGACTGACATTGGTCTACACTTGGCAATAAGAACCTGCACATATACAACTTAAACACAATATCAAATACACCTTAATTCATCTTAGTTCAAGGTTTGACCTCCAACAAATCTGAGGTATTGTGGAGACAAATCCCAACAAATTGGACTTGGCTTGAATTCCTTCTGAAGTAACAACCCTGGAAATAACCAATGACCCTAGACTATACAACTTGGGTCAATAAAATCCTAATTGTAATCCTAGCCCAAATCATTAATAGGGTGTTCCAACAATCTCCCCCTATTTGGGTGAGGATACTATCAATAATAAAAAACACAAAGCATGATTATCTGATAGAATTATAAATGTTTAACAGATATAAAAAGTGCTTTGAGAAAGTTTATAAACATAACAACAAAGTTCAAAGTTATAATAAAAAATTAAGAGTGTTAGAACCCTTGTTTGGATTTTGGCTAGGGCTATTCTTAGGATGTTGACCCACCTGTATAGACAGGGTCAATGTCTAGGTCTAAATTAGTCTCATTAGGTCAGACTTCTCAAGAACAGCTTTGGATTTCATTCAAGAACTCAGACTTAGAAGAATTCTGTGATAAATATATCAGTTTGACTTTCGTCAAACTCAGCTCGACGATCATTGATCTCCCATCAACGATCTTAGAGTTTATTCTCTGAATTGAGCTCGACGATCTAAGAGCTCAGGTCTACGATTTCTTATCTCTTCACAGTTTTCTCAGTTCGAAGATAGCTGAACTCAGCTCGACGATCTCCTAGCTTAGATCAATAATTTTATCCTGTGTTCGACTACTTGTCTACAACATCAGTCTTAAAGATTTAAAACTTATTTTCTTGATTCTATTTATGATAAATAATCTCTAGTAGTTAATGCTAATATTATCAAGGCTTATAGCCGTTCCATTGTAGCATTAACTATGGTATTCACATAGTTATTGTTTTATCTTATTTAGCAAGACAATTGAGGAGATAATTAATTGCCAGTAATTCTAGCCATTCTCTCCTCGATCTCTGCACTAAATTAAGTATTGTTTTTGAAATTCAAAGCAGTAGTATTATTCGATTCTTCAAGGACATAGACACACAGACTGATTTTTCAGTTAGAAAAATCTACAAAGAGAGCTTCTCATTCTATAGTTCTAAATTTCTCTCTCAGATTTCTCTCAGTCTTCATAACTCTTACTGTTATCAGGAAATAGAAGAAGAACACCAAAAACCTCATCTTGAGTCTTCTTCAGTTTTCATCTTCAGAAACCTACAGAGACAACAATCAATATCAATCTACAAATTCTGAAGATCATAAGACCAGTCCATTGAATACCTACTCCCTTGACGAAGCTTCCATCTTCCTGAACCTACTCAATATCTCATGGGGAGCTTTGGCTATACAGAAAACCACTAATTCTTCTCATTTGCTTTGAGATTGATAAGACTGCCATCAACTATTTTCCTTTTACCTTTTCTGTACAGGGTTATTACTCCCTTCAAAAGTAAACTCATTGGTGATAGGGCATCTGATCAAAAACCTATTGGTTTTTAGGCACCTGATCAAAATCCTTAAGGGTATCTAGATCTACCTGAAGAAGAACTTGTGGGGATAGGGCACCTGATCAAAAACCTAAGTGGATTCCTACCAGGGTGGTAGAAGAGTGGATGTGCCCAGATTTGGGGAACCACTATAATTTTCTTGTGTCGTCTGGCTGCTCATCTTTCTTTATTTTCCGCTGTACTGTGGTTGCTTGTGATTTATTTTTCTCTTACTTAAAAGTAGCACTTATCTTAATTTCACTATAAAAATTACTTAAAAGATTTTAATACTCTATTCACCCCCCTCTAGAGTAAATCAGATCTATCCCCTCACTTTTAATTGGTATCAGAGGGTCATATCTCTTGGTTGTACAGGCTTACACCTCAACCTAAAGATCCTTGATAGATCTCCTTCTTTTTTTCTTTTTCCATGGCACAAAAAAAACTATGCAAGCACTAGACCTCATGTCTGCAACTTGAATAAGTTTGCTATCTAGAAGGCAAGAATCAAACTATATATGAATTCTATTGATGAGGATATTTTCAACTCAATTTTGACAGGTCCACCAGCTCCAGTGGCAACTACCTCAACAACATCAATAAGCTTGAATGCTATTCCTCCTCCAAACAATACTGATGCATAGAAAAATGCAAAGATTGCTGATGCAAGGGCCATGAACATTCTGGCCCAAACCATGTCAGATGAAATCTTCCAGAAGGTTGTAAAATGTACTTTAGTCAAGGCCATATGGGATTCCTTAAACCAGATGGTTGCTGGATCCGCAGATGAAAGAAAAGATAGGAGAGCTCATCTTATCTCTCAGTATGAAAACTTCAAGAAAGCTGAAACTGAGCCAGTAGCTTAGATGTATAATAGACTCAGCATAATTGTAAATGAGTTGAAAACCTTGGACAAGGACATCTCACTAACTGAGATTAATGACAAGATTCTCATGTGCTTCCCCAGCTCATGGGATTCCAGAATCTGGCCAATCAAAGAAGGCAGTAGTCTAAATAAGATTTCCACTGAATCTCTATTGGGAAAGCTCAAGTCCTATGTGCAGCTACTAAAGACAAGAGAGTCAGATGAACAAAAGACTTCTACATCAGCAAGGAAGGAACAAAGCATAGCTTCAATTCCTCTGAAGAATCAGAAGCAACACCCTCAAATGACTAACTGATGAGTCTGTTTGCCAAAAGATCTTCAAAATGGGTAGAAAAGACTTCAGGAGGAAGTCATCCAGGAATGAAGACAAGGCAAGGTATGATAAAACTCCAACTAAAGAGATTATATGCTTTGGTTGCAGGAAGCCTGGACATATTCTACTAGTGTCCAGAGAAACAACACAAAGAAAGGAGAAAGGAAAAGGAATCCAGGAAACACTTCAGCAAGCCATCCTACAACGAGCACAAGAGGAAAGAAAAGGGCTTTATAATTGACGCCTGGAGTAAGACAGAAGAAGAATCCTCTTCCTCTAGCTCTAGTGAGGATGAAGAAGAAACCAAGGCTAAAGAATTATGTCTAATGGCCATCAATGCTACAAGACCTGAATCAGAAGCAGAAGATTCAGGAGAAGACTTAGAATGTGATCAGGTAATATCATCCTTTGATTTTAATTCTGAAGATTTTAAAATAGAATTTAAATCACTGTGCAATGATCTTATAAAATCTGAGAAGGAAATCAAACTTCTCAGAGATAGACAACCTAACTATGAAAACTTACTCTCTTAAAACTTAAGAATGAAAGATGAATTAACTGAGTATAGCAAACAAATCATCTTCCTGAAAACTGAACTAGGCAAAGCTAAACAACTTGAAGAAACCTTGAATGGAAGAAGCCTACAGATGGTTAAAATCACTAGTACACTAAATTCTAGGATTAACAATAATAAACTAGGTTTAGGTGCATCAACTAGTGAAGCACCAATTATCCAGAAAAACATCTTATCTCAACCAGTAAATTTTATTTCAGAGAAGGGTAAGAAGAATACATAATAGGTAGAGAAAGATAATAAAGTATTAAAAATAAATTGAACTAAATAAGAAGAGACAAGCTCAGAATAATAAGTCTAAACAAAAGTCGTCGAACTAAGAACGACGATCGCAGTATTATTCATTGAATGTCGATCGACGATCTCTGAACCCAGAGTTTGGGTTTAATTACTCAACAAAGGGAGATCGACGATACCATCAAACTTCATCGTGCAGAGATCGACGATTGTGGAACACAGATAGTAGCCATTATTATTCTGTGAATCGAGATCGATGAGATCAATATTGGTCATCGAACGCAGATCGACGATCTCAATATAAATCATCGATCCCAGATCAGTTTTACTAAAACTATAACTATAACAAAATTTTTAATAATAACCAGAAACCAAAATCTGTTAATCCATTTTCACATTGGGTAATTCCACCTCGAAAATTTCGCCCCTTAGGTTATAAATGCCAACTTGAATGCTCTTTTATTTCTAGTTTTATTTATGAAAAGAGACAAGGACCCAAGGTTACCCTGGTCTAGAACATATGAGCTATTTACTTGCAGGTGAAGAACTATCCTACCACATAATATAAGTGGTATCTGGATAGTGGGTGCTCAAAGCACATGATAGGAAGTAAGGACAAGCTAATTAACTATAAGTACAAGCTAGGTCCAAAGGTAATTATTGGTGATTCTAGCTTTGGTCAGACAGAAGGATATGGAGATTTTAGTATTGGAGCTGTTATATTCAACAAGATAGCTTATGTGAATGGTTTGAAACATAACCTGATATCCATAATTCAATTATGTGATGCAGGTTATCAGGTATGCTTCACTGAATCCCAATGCATTATTTCTTTAAACATCAAAATTGTTTTAACAGGATTTAGACAAGGTAACATTTATCTAGTTAACTTTAATTCTGCTAGCTCAGAAATTTGCCTTTTCAATCAGGTTAGTAATAATAATGACCTTTGGCATAAAAGACAAGGTCATGTAAACCTTAGAAATATTGCTAAGTTATCCAAAGACAATCTTGTTAGAGGATTATCTTCTTGCCTCTACAAGAAGGAAAGCCTTTGTAGGGCTTGTCATGTAGGCAAGCAAACTAAAAATAGTTTTAAATCAGTTAATAAGAGTGATTCACCTAGGATTCTGTAGTTGATTCATTTAGATCTTTTTGGACCCATTGCTGTACAGAGCTTAGGAGGGAAGTTCTATACTTTGGTTATTGTAGATGAATTCTCAAGGTTCACTTGGGTTTTCTTCTTGAGACACAAGTCTAATAACTTCAAAGTTCTTATAGACTTTCTTAAATGCATATGGATTTATTATTCTACTCCAGTTGTTTTTATTCGAAGTGATCATGGTGTTGAGTTTGAATCTCTTCCCATGTAAAGATTCTGTGAGATGGAAGGCATCAGGCATTATTTATCTTCTCCTAGAACTCCTCAACAAAATGGGGTAGTTGAAAAGAAAAATAGAACACTCATTGAAGCTACAAACATATTACTTGATGATGCTTTCATGCCACTCTCCTATTTGGCAGAGGCTGTGAGCAAAGCAAACTATGTCCTGAACAGAAGTTTGATACACAAACTTAAGGGAAAGATTCCCTATGAACTACTTAAAGGGAAGAAACCTAAAATAGATTATTTTAGAATATTTGGTTGCATTTGTTATATTCACAACAACAACAAGAAACATCTTAGAAAGTTTGAAGCCAAAGCTGCAATGGGAATTTTTCTAGGATATTCCCAAGTCAGCAAGGCATATAGGGTTTTTAACAAATCAACTTTGAAAATTGAAGAGTCAGTTTACATTTCTTTTGAAGAAGCTAACATGTTTTACAAGGAGAAGGAAGCTTCTACCAGTAACTTTTTGCAGGTACCTCAACTTTGTGAAAAATTGGATGATCTCAACCTTACTCAAAAGGTTACATCTCATTCTTCCTCACAAGTTGATGAAGAAAGTGAAGAAGAAAATTTGGAAGTGGCTGAACTTCCTCCAACAGCTAATACAATTCCACAAGAGGAATTGTTTCCCCAAGGTGTTGTTGAACCAACTACACCAACTAAATTTATCACACTTAGAGATCACCCTACATCTTAAGTGATTGGAGACATATCAGCTGGTGTGCAAACAAGGCATCAACTTAACCAAGACTTGATGCATGTCTGCTTTATATCTCAAATTGAGCCCCAATCCATTAAAGAAGCTGATTAAGATCCACACTGGATTATTACAATGCAAGAGGAGCTCAACCAATTTGAGAGATGCAAAGTTTGGGATTTAGTTCCAAGACCTAAAAACAATCCAGTCATTGGAACCAAATGGGTATTCATAAATAAGTTGGATGCACAAGGAACTATTATTAGAAACAAGGCAAGACTAGTTGCTCAAGGCTATAGGCAAGAGGAAGGAATTGACTATGATCAAACCTTTTCTCCTATTGCAAGGCTAGAAGTAATCAGAATCTTTCTTGCTTATGCTGCTTATAAAAAGTCTAAAGTGTACCAGATGGATGTCAAAAGTGCCTTTCTAAATGGAAAACTTAAAGAAGAAGTGTATGTTGAACAACCACCATGTTTTATCTCTTCAACTCATCCCTCTTATGTCTTTAGATTGCATAAAGCTCTCTATGGTCTAAAGCAAGCTCCAAGAGCTTGGTATGTAACCTTAGCTTGTTTTCTTTTAGAGCATAAATTTTCTAGAGGCATAGTAGATAGGACTTATTTATTAGACATCATCATGATAAAATCTTGTTAGTATAAATTTATGTAGATGATATTATTTTTGGCTCTACTGATCCCAAACTATGCAAAAGATTTTTTGACCTTATGCATTCAAAGTTTGAGATGAGCAGCATGGGTGAACTTTCATATTTCCTTGGTCTCCAAGTTAAACAATCACCTGATGGTATCTTCATCTCCCAATCTAAATATACTAAGGAGCTCGTTAAAAGATTTGGGATGTGTGATGCCTCAATAATGAAGACATCTATGGATGCAAATGCTATGATAGATTCTGATGAGCATGGAAAATTTTTTGATCAAAAAATTTATAGGGCCATTGTTGGGTCTCTACTATATCTTACAACAAGTAGACCAGAAATCATGTTCTCTACATGTAGTTGTGCTAGGTTCCAGGTGAACCCTAAAGAATCTCACTATATTTTGCTAAAAAGAATTTTAAGATATATAAAGGGTTTCCCTGATCTAGGACTTTGGTATCCAACAGAGTCAGAGTTTGAGTTAACTGGATACTCAGATGCTGACTATGTTGGATGTAGAGTAGACAGGAAATGCACATCAGGAAAATGCCAGTTCCTTGGTGATAGGCTTGTGTCTTGGTTTTGTAAGAAGCAAACATCAGTATCCACTTCAACTGCATAGGCTGAATACATTGCAGCTGGTAGTTGTTGTTCACAAATTTTGTGGATATAAAACCAACTACTGGATTATGGATACAACTTAATTAATTCAACTATATTTTGCGATAGTACCAGTGCTATATCCATAGCACAAAATCCAGTGCATCATAGTAGGACCAAGCATATAAAAATAAAGCATCATTTCATTAGAGAGTGTGTAGACAAAAAAAAATTAATCTTAACTTTATCTCCACTGATTTTCAAAGAGCAGATATCTTCACCAAGCCTTTGAATGAAAAGAAACATCTATTCTTCCTAAATCAGCTTGGAATGATAAATGGAATGGATTAATTTAATTTCTGTCTAAGGGAGAAGTTTGTTCACAAATCGTTGAACGGAGATCGACGATCTGTGAACTCCTCTTGAGCTCTATCGTCGACCTAAGATCGACGATAGCTCTGTATGAAGTTAAAATCGTCGACCAGATATCGATGAGTTTACTTCAGAAAATACATCGTCGACCTGAGATCGACGATCTGTTTTCTTCTCTTCATTCAGAGGCCAACGATAGTATTTGTCTATAAATTTGTCATCGACCAAAGATCGAAGTTTTTTTTTATCGTAGGACAGAGCTCGCCCTTTCACATTCTAAAAACCTATATTGAGGTTTCTCTTCGAGCTCTATCCCGCGCTTTCCAAATTCCCTTGCACTTGATCTCTCACACTTTTGCAGAAATCTATGGAGATTGCAGCGGTGATCCAGTCAGTGATGAAGTTTGATGCTGGCTTCGACATCGACTTCGACTTTTTCAGTCATTGCGATCAGATCTTCATGGATATGCTGAAGCTCTGTGAAGATCAAGGCCTGAGGAAAATCATGACTACAAGGATCAAATTGCAAGCAACAAAAATAAAAGAATGGGTTTATACGTCAATAACTCCTGATGACTCGTCTATGGTTGGAACCATCTAAAGTCAACAAGTTATCCTTTCCCCAGTTATTATTTCTGAACTATTTGAATTAGTTAATGGATAAATCACTCTAGAACAAGATAGTTCTTAGTACAGTAGCATGCTGGTTAGGATGGGTCATCCAGAGGGAATACCATCCAAGTTGCTTAAGAAAACTTTATTTGTAGAATATAAGTTCTTAGCAGATGTAGTGGGGAAGGTACTGATGGGCAAGCACTCTGCCCATGATAATATTAACAAGCAGTAGTTCTAAATCATGTCTGTATTGGTAAATAAGAAATCCATCAACTGGGCTGAGTTGTTCTTTAATTTGATAAAAAGGAAGAACTCCAAGAAGGAGGTTTGCTTTGGGAGGATTCTAGGAATTTTCCTCCAGTCTAAGGCTTCTGAATTAATGGTATCTTAGACCATATTTATTAATGCCAGTAAGAGGTTGGACTCCTCCTTGTTTAGTAAATGGGAAAGAACTATCCCAAAGCCTTCCCAGGCCTCCACCTCTCATAGAATAGTTAAGGACACTGGGGCAGTCACAGCCTCTCCTCACCCTGATAAAGCATTACCTGCTCCTCCTCCTCCAGCAAACTCTCCTGCTGTCCATCAACCATCCACCTCAATTCCACCACCACCATCATCTCCAGCACTTAATACTACCCCTCCACATTCTCCTACTCCATCAAATCTTGTTATAACTCCTCCCTAATCCCCAATCACATCTCATATATCTCCTGAACATCATTCCCATCAGAATTCTCCTATTCACCTTAATTCAACACCAATTCCTACTCCACTAAATTCTCTATTACAGGATGAAATCATAACAGATTTCACTCCTCTCATCTCTCACTCATCTGTATCAACTCAAACCCCTCCTAAGTTCATGCAAATGGACTCTCCTTCCATCTCCACTCTCTTGGAGCTTATCACTCCATCCCTCAAATCCTTGATAGTAGAGGCAATCTCACCTCTTGCTGCTTCTATTTCATCCATTGCTGCCCTTCTTGCTTCCTCCTCTAGCCCTTCTTCATCCTAGGTCCTGGTTCCAGAATTTAATGAAACCAGGCAGGGGGAGATGTCCTATGAAGCTATTCTAGGTACAACAACAGCAATTTTAGTTCCAACATTGACCCTTCCCACAACAATAGTAGAGATAGAGTTTATTGATACTGAGATACTAGATGCAGATCTCAAAGAATTTTTGGACACTTTGAAAGTTAGGGTTAGATCTGATATACTCTAGAGGGGGGGGGGGAATAGAGTATGTATGTATATTTAAAAACTTTTCCTGAGTTATAAAAGATTATACCTAAACTTAAATATAATATCACAGTATACTAAATTGAATTAAATGAAATCACAGAAAAGCTAAATACCACAACCACAGCAAGAACAAGAAGAAGAGGGCAACCAGACAACACAAGAATTTATAGTGGTTCCCAGACCTGGGTACATCCACTCTATTACCACCCTGGTAGGAATCCACTCAGGTTTTTGATCAGGTGATTGCCACCAATGAGCTTTTATCAAGTGCTCAAAAACCAAACCTTAAGTCTTTTGGTTAGGAGACTTGCAACCAGGAATCACTTTTGAAGGGAGTAGAGAACCCTTTTTACAGAGAGGGTGAGAGAGTGATGGTGTCTTCTCTTTCTCAAGTACAAATGAGAAGACTAGTGGAATTGATGTTAACAAAAAGCTCCCCCTGAAATATTGAGTTTGTTCAGGGAGGAAATGGAGCTTTGCTTCAGGGTGATAGGCCTTCAAGCTTTCAGCTTCAACCAGAAGAACTTAAGAAACTTCTTGACAGATGTAGTATTGTTGTCCTACTGAAAGTTCCTGAGAGTATGACAGAAGAAGACTCTTGATTTGGATGGTTTTTCTTCTTCTTCAGAAAGATTGTTCTTCTTCTGGTGTAGTAGTTGTTGATTTCTTGACTGATCGATTCTCTATATCTCCATAATTCTGTATATCTCTTAGATTGTGTCTGTGTTGTATATCTTGTGAGTAAGAAAAAGAACTTCTCATCTTTTATATTTTCCATGTGGAAATGCTTTTGAATTTTGAAATTCTTCCTGTAATTACTGCTGACGGACTTGGAATAATTTAGCATTGATTTGTTTCCCTAACTGTCCCTTAGAAAAATGGCAGGCAATAATCCTGATGAAGACCGTGATTAATGCTCTTGTCTAACGGTAATATTCAGAAAATATTAGAGCATTAATTACTCAGGAATCATTGCCACATAATAAGGACAAAAGAGGAATGCAGCCAAGACTGGATTTGTCGACCTGAGTCCATAGTTCGTCGAGCTGAGAATAGCTGTTCGTCGAGCTGAGATCCAAGATCGTCAACCTTTGAATGTTGCTTGATAACTTTCTTCTTCTGTGCATCAAGTTCGTCAAGCTAAGATCTAAGATCGTCGAGCTGAGCCCTGAGAACTGAGTTCGTCTAGTTTGTCCAAGATCGTTGAGCTGAGTTTTGATTCTGGACTTAGACTCTTTTCTGGTGTAGATTGTTGAAGTATCATTTTGGCGTTGAGTGTAATATCATCCGTCGTTGAGTGAAATGTCATCTAGCATTGAGTGAAATGTCATCTGGCATTGAGTGAAATGTCATCTAGCGTTGAGTGTTGAATCAACTTATCCAGAATTAGTCGATAAGAGAACAGAGTTCGTCTAACTGATGTTCTTAGTTTGTCGACTGAAGTTTGACTCAGAGAAGTTATCACTTTGTCCAGAGTTCGTCGAGCTGAGAACCAAGTTCGTCGAGCTGAGCTAAGAGATTTGTCTCTGAGTTCATCGAGTTGAGCATGACTTTCGTCGACCGGAGTTCGACGAACATAGAACTCCTTTTTCTAAGTCTTGAATTCTCTAAGTCTTGAGTCTCTGACTTTGTTGAAGGCTGGTCCCTTGCATTTTTGACCCTAAGGACTTGACCTAGACTGTAAGACACAACCATGACCCTAGTCTATACATGTTGGGTCATATCTTAACTTAGTGAACCTAGCCTAAATCCAACTAAGGATCCAACAAGCTCCTCCTATTTGGGTGAGGTCACTAATTACAGACTCAATAAAAGAAAATGTACAAAGCAAGAACACAATATATATCTGGCAAAGAATTAAATAGTAAATGTGCAGCAGACATATTTACACAATTTATCAAAATTATACCATATAGCAGTTTAGGTTCTAGTTTTTATGTTTCTTCTCCTTTGGCATAGCTTCTTTGCTCTTATCCCCAGGCTGAATAAAAATGATTTTCCTGTCAGGATTAGCAGCTTCTTTCTTTGATTTGTACATATCTGCTGCTCTAATCACTATCAGGGTAGAGGTTCTGGGAACTACAGCCTCTAGGTGTCTAGCCATATAATCTACAGGATTAAATACCTTCTTGCTTACCTGAAGTCTTTCAAGTTCTTTCTCTCTATATGAGGACATGGTAGTGAACTTGGTTTGATCTTCTCCTTCTTCTCTGGCCTTCTTTATCTGTGATAGACCTATCAATTCTTGAAGCCTAGCCATCCTGAAATTTGGATCAACATCCTGACTGACAGATGATTGATCATCTTGGGAGGGTAGCAAAGTAGCAGGCCTGAATTGAGTAGACTGTGCTTGAAAGCTTGTTTCTTTCTAGCTTTTATCACTCTTAGTGTATAGTGACTTTGGAGGTGCAGTTTCACTATATTTTCCTTTAGGTTTGTGTTATTTTAAATGCCTTCTTTGTTCAGCTTGTTGTTGGGGAGGAGAGAACTTTGGCTTTTGATAGACTACTTCCTTTATCTACTCTGTACAACCAATACTTCCTTGCTGGCTACTTCCATGAGATTGATGTCTAGATGGCCTTTCCTGCCTCTGATAAGTTCTGGTGAATATAGGCTTGGAAGGTACATCTGACCTTTGAGAAGTGGTTCCTGAAGCACCAGCAGCTGGAGGAGGAGGGGGATCCTTCCTGTATCTTTGAGGTGGTGGAGGAGAGAATCTTCTGCTTTTCTTTCTAGCCTTTTGTTCATTTTTTGATAGCCACATCCAAGCTGACATCCCTTTGTATGGAGTTATGTTTTGCAAAATATAGTAGGGAGTGTCATTTGTATTTCCTAGCTTAGGAGCAGGAGGAGGAGGAGCCTTCCTTTTCTTAGTGATTTTCTTCCTCTTTGGGTCCTCATCATCATCATCATCATGAAAAGGTTGAGGATTGTCATATATATCATCAATTTATCTTATTGTATTTTTGGGGATTTCTTTACTTCCTGGAGTAGGGATAACTTCAGCATGGACTGCTTCAATTTCCATAGCACTGTCTTGAGCTATAATATCATCAAGATTGGGGAGAGGGCTATCATCCATAACATAGGATGGCCCAGGAGTGCTAGATGTCTGATCATCAGACTTATTTGCTAGAGAAGCAGTCAAACTTGTCTTTATAATGTTTAACATCTCTGAGCTGGCAGGAGAGGTATATCATGTTATGACTTTAGATGATAGAATGGGGAAGGTAAGACAGAAATGGATATATGACCCAAACATTTTTAGTAAAGCTGCTAGATTCACTTTAGGATTAATGAAATAAATCCTTCCAGGCAGAATCTTTGGCAAAATGACCTCTTGAGTATTTGACACTATAATATCTGTACAATAAATGCTACTTGCATCTACTACTGAGGCTGTTATTACTACAACATCTGTTTCCATATCAGATTCAAGAAGATTCATGACATCTGTTTCCATATCAGCACCTGTTCCTGCTGCTGGTACTGCTGTTGATTTTTCTGGTACTGCTGTTGCTTCTTATTCTGCTGCTGCAACTACTGCTATTTCTTCATGAAGTATCTCCCCCTGCCTAGTTTCAGTAGACACTGAAGCCAGGCCCCCAAATGAAGAGGGAGCAGTAGTGAGGGCAGAGATCTGGGCAGCAAGAGAGGATATGGAGGAAGCTAGAGGAGAAATGCCCTCTACTATAAGAGATTTTAGTAGGGGTGTGAGGAGACTAATGAGAGTGGTGATAAATGATGGATCCAGGTTTGGAGAGATGGATGATGGGGCAGTAGCTGGTTGAGTGGAAACTGCAGTTGTTGGGGGGGGGGGTGATAGGTGGAGATGGAATGGGAGTGTCTAGGAGGGAGTCATGATGAGGAGAGGGAGTGTTCAGTGGAGAGGATAAAAGGTTGAAGGATGGGAATGATGAGATGTTGGTGTGGGGGATATCAGCAAGATGAGATGGAAGAGGAGATTGGGGTGGTGTGGGTACAGATGTACCATGCTAGGGGGAGTTTGGATGGGATGGTATATGTGTTGGGGAGGAAGGAATAGGAGATGCTGGTTGTGTAGGGGTATGGACTATAATGGTAGTGGAGGGTGGGATTGGTTGGACTTGATATTGGGATGGAACTTGAGGGGCAGGAGGTGGTAGAGGGGTGGAGAGGATCCTTTCAGTGGGGTGGGGAGAGGCTGGTGCAGCCCTTGTACTCTCAAAAGTTTTAGTGGAGGAGGAGGTAGCCTTAGTTGTCTTAGTGATGGTCCTCTCCCACTTGCTAAAAAGAGCACAGGTGAGTCTCTTTGAAGCATTGATGGATATGGTCGAGGAGAATAGGGATCCTGCAACCTTTTCCTTGAGGAAGATCCCTAGGATCCTTCCAAAACACACATCTTTCTTATTATTCTTATTTTTAATCAAATCAAACAGAATTTGACGCCAGTTCACAGCTTTCTTCTTTACTATGGCGCACATAACCAGGAACCGATGCCTGGTGATGTAATCATGTGCTGTGTGCTTCCCGAGTAACACCTTCCCAGCTATATCTGTGAGAAACTTATACTCGGTAGGCAAAAGTTTCTTAAGTAGTTTGTTTGGGGTGTCTCCAGAATAACCCATTGTACTCAGTATCAAATCAAACTCTTCAGAATCTATTTCTAATTCGTCCTCACCATTTTTCAATCCAAAAATCTCAGTGAGAATATCGGGGGTAAGAGAAATAGCATTACCCACGATGGTGCTAATCATCGTGTTCTCGTCTGTAGTAGTTGTGTACACCCACTCCCTGATTTCTGTGGCAGATATCTTGATACGAGTCCAAAGCAGAGTCTTAAGTTGTTGATCTTCAATAACTTGAAGAATGTTCAGGAAGATTTGATCAGAGTACTGGAAAGATTCAAAATCCAAATCAAAGCCAGAGTCAAACTTCATTGCAGCAAGGGATCCTGCGAAAATCGCCATGAGAGCACCTGCAAAGGAAAATGAAGATCAAGTGCAAAAGAACTGAAAGCGTGGTACGGAGGTCGGAGAAAACCTAGATATAGTGTTTTTCATAATATGAATCGACAGACTCCGTTCCACGAAAAAAATGAAAAGATCGTCGATCTCAGGTCGACGAAATGATTTAGAGTTAAACAGTTCGCTGATCTCAGTCTAAAGGTTTGAAGACATTTCGTCGATCTCTGGTCGACGAAAGTTTTTTAAAGTAAGTTCGCCGATCTCAGTTCAACGAAACTAACTTAGCTCACAGAGAGTTCGTCGATCTCTGGTCGACCAAAATCTCAAGAACTTTTCCTAGTTCGTCGAGCTCCGTTCGACGAACTCTGAAAAATTCGTCGATTGCAGACATAAACTAAACTAAACCTTCTCCATTTATCATTCCAAGCTGATTTATAAAGAATAAGTGATTTCTTTCATCCAGAGGTTTGGTGAAAATATCAGTTCTTTCTAAATCAATGTAGATATAGACAAGATTAATTTTGTTTTTGTCTACACACTCTCTAATAAAATGATGTATTATATCTATATGTTTAGTTCTGCTGTGATGGACTGGATTTTTGGCTATAGATTTAGCAATTGTGTTATCACATAGTAGAGTTGAATTATTTAAGTTTAACCCATAGTCCAGGAGTTGGTTCTAAATCCACAGCATCTGGGAACAACAACTGCCAGCTGCAATGTATTCTGCTTCAGCAGTTGATGTGGACACAGATGATTGTTTCGTACAGAACCAGGACACTAATCTCATACCAAGGAACTGGCAGGTTCCTGAGGTACTCTTTCTGTCCACTCTACATCCAGCAAAGTCAGCATCTGAGTATCCAGTTAACTCAAACTCTGACTCAGTAGGATACCAGAGACCTAGACTAGGACAACCCTTTATATATCTTAAAATCCTTTTTAGAAAAACTAGAAGGGATTCTTTAGGGTTCACTTGGAACCTAGCATAAAGACATGTAGCAAACATTATATCAGGTCTTCTTGCTGTAAGGTATAGTATGGACCCAACAATGCCCCTATATAATTTCTGATCCACAGGTTTCCCATGCACTTCAGAATCTATTACAACATTTGTAGCCATGGGTGTTTTCTTTGCTGAGGCATCACCCATCCCAAACTTTTTGATAAGCTCTTTAGAATATTTAGCCTGAGAAATGAAGATGCCATTAGGAAGCTGCTTCACTTGGAGAACAAGGAAGTAGGAGAGCTCACCCATGCTACTCATCTCAAATTTTGAGTGCATTAGATCATAAAATCTTTTGCATAATTTGGGAACAGTAGAACAAAATATTATGTCATCTACATATATTTGCACTAACAGTATTTTATCATGATGTATTTTGGTAAATAAAGTCCTATCTACTATGCCTCTTGAAAAACCATGCTCTAAGAGAAAGCAGGCTAAGGTCTCATACCAAGCTCTTGGAGCTTGCTTTAAACCATAAAGAGCTTTATGCAATTTAAACACATAAGAGGGATGAGTTGGAGAAAAAAAACCTAGAGGTTGTTCAACATAAACCTCTTCTTTAAGTTCCCCATTTAAGAAAGCACTCTTCACATCCATTTGATAAACTTTGAACTTTTTGAATGCAGCATAAGCCACAATATCCTTATAGCTTCTAGCCTGGCAACTGGAGCAAAGGTTTGATCATAGTCAATCCCTTCCTCTTGCCTATACCCTTGAGTAACAAGCCTAACCTTATTCCTCACAATCACACCTTGGGCATCAAGCTTATTTCTAAATACCCATTTGGTTCCAATGACTGGGTAGTCTTTTGGTCTTGGAACCAAAACCCAAACTCTACATCTCTCAAACTGATTAATCTCCTCTTGCATTGCAATGATCCAATGGGGATCTTATTCTACATCAGTTATGGATTGAGGCTCAATTTGAGAGAGGAAATAGGCATGCATCAAGTCTTGGTTGAGTTGATGCCTTGTCAGCACACCTACAGTTATGTTCCCAATCACTTGGGATCTGGGGTGATCCCTTAGTGTGACAAAATCAGTGGGTAGAGTTGGTTCTGCAACATCATTTGGAGGGAATTCTTCGTGTGGAATAGCTTCTATTGTTATAGGGGGATCAGCTTCTTCCACAGTCTCTTCATCACTTTCTTCATTGACTTGTAGAGAAGGATGAGGTACAACTTTGGGGGAAAGGTTTAACTCATCCACTTTCTCACACAAGTTAGTACCTGCAAGGAGTCTTTGGTAGAAATCTCTTTCTCCTTATAAAACATGTTAGCCTCATCAAATGTAACATGCATGCATTCCTCTATTTTTAGTGTAGATTTGTTAAAGACCCTATAAGCTTTACTGACTTGAGAATATCCTAGAAAAATTCTCACTGCAGCCTTTGCTTCAAATTTTCTAATATATTTCTTGTCATTATTACGAATGTACCACACACAACCAAAAACTTTAAAATAGTTGATTATTGGTTTCTTCCTTTTGAGCAATTCATAGGGAGTCTTATGTTTTAGTTTGTGTATCAAGCTTCTATTCAGGACATAATTTGCTGTGCTCACAGCCTCTACCCAATAGGATAGGGGCATATAAGAATCTACAAGTAATGTAACTGCAGCTTCAATGAGTGTTCTATTTTTCCTTTCAGCTACCCCATTTTGTTGAGGAGTTCTAGGAGCTGAGAAGCCGTGCCTGATACCTTCCTTCTCACAGAACTCATGCATAAGAAGAGACTCAAACTCTATACCATGATTACTTCTGATCAATGTAACATGACTAGAGTACTCAATCTGTATGGTCCTGAGAAAATCTGTAAGAACCTTGAATGTATCTGACTTAGATCTCAGAAAGAATACCCAAGAGAATCTGGAGAAGTCATCTACAACCACTAAGGTATAAGATTTCCCTCCTAGGCTTTGTACAACCACAGGGCAAAAAAGGTCCATATGTAGTAAGTACAATATCTTAGGTGAATCACTCTTATTAAAGGATTTGAAACTAGATTTAGTTTGCTTGCCTAGTTGACAAGCCCTGCAGAGTCCTTCCTTCTTGTACGGGCCAGAAGGTAGACCTCTAACAAGGTTGTCCTAAGATAACCTAGCAATATTTTTTAGATTTACATGTCCTAATCTTTTATTCCACAAGTCATTTTGACTGCTAACTATGCTAAGCAAACATATGTCTGAAGTAACATAATGGAAATTAACTAGATATATGTTTCCTTATCTATTGCCAATTAAAAAAGGTTTGTTTTCTTTAGAGGTAATAGTATAAGAGCTAGAGTTGAATGATACCTGATAACCTTCATCACAAAGTTGGCTTATAGAGATGAGGTTATGCTTTAGTCCACTTATATATGCAACTCTCTTGAAAGTTATTGTTCCAATCCTGACTTTGCCATAACCCTCTATTTGGCCACAGTTAGAGTCACCAAAGATGAACTTTGGTCCCAACTTGGGCTTGTAATCAATTATATTGTCTTTGTTGCCTGTCATGTGCTTGGAGCAGCCACTATGAAAGACTTTATTTCAAGAGCCTAAACACCTAGAGGGGGGGGGAATAGGTTCTAATCTTTTTGTGTCTTTTTGATTTTTAGGCAAACAGATATATAACTTCTTTTAGCACAGATCAATCTATCTATAGAAATAAAAAAAACACAGAATGCACCAGATCTATAGTGGTTCCCCAAGATATGGGTACATCCACTTTCCCCCTTTGCCTATCTAGCAGATAACTGGATTCAGCCTAACTTCCTTCCACTGGCTCGGATCCGCAGATCTTACAATCTCAGAACCAAAGATGGTTCCTACACCTCAGACTTTACACGAGTCCTACCTCAGATTCTTCCCCAGAATCCTACCTCAGGCCTCAGCCCTACCTCAGCCTTTATAATTAGGCTTACAACTCAGACTTTCCACAAGTCCTACCTCAGGCACACAGCCCTACCCCAACCTTTATAATTTTAGGCTTACAATCTCAGATCTAACAGTAGATCCTACAAGAATTTGTGAGTAAAGAGTAACAGAAAATTTCACCAGCTAGATTTCTCTATTGATGTTGTCTTCTTGATCAGTTCTTGTATAGACTGATCCTTTAGATCTAACCTAACTTAACTTTTCAAAGCTTCTTGATTAGAACAAAAATAAGGTGGACCTCTTTGTTGATGAAGATGATCTTCAATCAGCTTCATCCTTAAATTTAGATTGAACTCTGAATCTTTCTTGCAGACACCACTTGATCTGTTAGAATTCTTCTTATTGATTACTCTTGTTGTTGTTGTTGTTTGTCGTTTCCAATCTGTCTCTTATATAGAGCTTGCTCCATGGCTACCGGCTGATCTGGTTCATAACAAACTTCTGACAGTTCTGACAGTGGTGTCAGACCGGCTAGTTATGACAACTGTCAAGTCACCAGTCACGTCACCAGGTTCTTCAATGTCTTTTCAACTCAACACACAACACTCAGTAGACTGCTTCACATGTGTCAACACATATATACTAAGTGTCGACAGAAGTCTTCATGGTGTCGACACAATTACTCCAAGTGTCGACACAGTCATACTTCTGCTTCTCGTCACTATTTTTGTTATATGTGTCGACACAAGTCCTGCGTGTTGACACAACAGCTTCTTGTCTCGACATTTTTGTTGCAGATAGTTGGCATTGAGTGTGTGTCGACACAAGTCCTGTGTGTCGACACAATTACTTCTGAACTCGACATAGCCTTTTGAGAGTTGGTGTGTTGACACAAGTTCTGTGTGTCAACACAATTACTTCAGGTGTCGACATATCTCCTGAGTGCCGACATAGCTTCAGTTTTAAGTGTCGACACAAGTCCTGCCTCAGATGTCGACACATTTCTGGATATCAACAGAACTGCTTCTTTAGGTGTCGACATAGATTTGAGTGTCGACACAGCTTCTTCATAAGTGTCGACACAGCTTCTGGGTGTCGACACAACTTCTTTATAAGTGTCGACACAATTTGCCTGTGTGTCGACACAGCTTGCCTGAGTGTTGACACAAGTTCCCTTAGTGTCGACACAGTTTCTTCACAAGTGTCGACACATATAGACTTATAAAATTTTCTTCAAATACTTAAACCTGCACAATGAAACTCAAACTTCTATCAAATACAAATTGATGCATACCATTGACTAAGTTGTGGCTTCTCAAAATCTGGTACACATTTTCCAATGTACCCAACAATCTCCCACTATTTGGAGAAGTCATAACCCTTAGTCAAAGAAATACATCTCTTAAGATAAAACAAAATTATAATAGATGTAAAAATATTTCAGAGCAGGTTATCACAAAATCATTGTAAACAACAAGCAATTAATACTGAAATAGATTTCATTAATCAGTAAAATTTTGGTTTACAAGAATTTCTTATAGAACAAAAGAAACAAATTAGTACATTGTTCTATTACATTAACCTAGCGATCCTATTACTGACTAGGCTCCTTAATAACTATTCCTTTGCCAGACTTGATTTTAGCCTGAACAGAAGGTTCAGCAACCTCAGCTAGCTTTTTCCCTTTTAGAGCTTTCTTCTTTAATTCTTCAGCCTTGATCTTCTGTCTTTCAAAATAGTGGAAAGGTTTGGGGAAGTACTTGCTTGGCTCTTGAGCATTAGCAGGTAGCTTCCCAGCCTTAGCACTTTTTCTATGTTAAAGAATTGCTTCTTGTCCTACTTGATATTTATTCCACTATTGCTCTGAATACCACTTACCCCTTTCATGGGTTTTATCCTTTACAGCTTTCCAGGCAGTAAGTATGATGTTTCTAGAAGTTGGGCTCCACTGCTCAAAATCTGGCTTCAACTCAGCCTGCTCTCTGAATCTCTTCTTGGAAAGTTGAGCTTTCTTCTGAGCTTCTAATGCAACTTCGGACATTTCAACCTTTTCCTGAATTACATTTTGTGCCTCTGGTGGAGGACTATACATTTTCAACACTTCTTCTTGAACCATCTCAAAATCAGCTGGGGGTAGATCACCTGAGCAACTTCAAGCAGATCTCCTTCAAAATATGCAGGTTGTATCCTAGACTCAGCTACATTATCATCATCACAAAGAGGAGGATACCCAAGAGTAGCTCTGATGCTATTGGAAGTCCATTTAGCATGGTCAGAGCTTTCTTTGACTAGTAATCTACATGATCTCTTAAATCTTCTTTCTGGAATATGACTTGATCAGCTATATATTCAGTTCCCTCTTTAAAATAAGCTCTGAATTTTGTCTGGAAAGCTTTAATATTCTCCCGAGAGTCTTCAAATGTGGCTTTGACAGCAGTTATATCTTCCTAAATTTGCTTTGAGATTTCAACCTTCAGAGCAGTGCTAGAACTAGTGAGCTTTGTTAATATTGCATGATGTGAATCCTTAAGGTTTTCATTCATTCAGATCTGATTCTCCAGTACATAGCCTTGCTTCACTTCAATTTCATCCACTGTAGCTTTGATATCTTGCTGTTGCTTGGAAAGGAATACCACAGCATTAACTCCTTTATGGAAGCAATCTGTCATCTCCTTCTAATTCTGATTTACTTCAAACCTAATCGACTTGATGTCCTGGGCCAACTGAAACTATAACTCCTTATGAGTTTCATCCACATATTGCTCTATAGTCTGTCTTTGATTATCCAGTTTTATTTGCATCTGGACCAGTAAAGAACTGAAGTCCATACTTGATGTAGATGGTGTTATTCCCATTTGTAAAGCCTTCTTGTATCCAGAACTCTTTTTCTTTAAAACAGTTAGCATCCTTTTCTTAGCCAAGGTGGCTTCTTCATCTTCAAGAAAATTTAGTTGTACTTTTAATATTAACAGTATTCTTTTCAGCTGGGGCATCCTCCTCAGTATCCTTTGATAACTCCCCCTCAGTCCTTAGAGTATCTTTTACTTTTTCAATATGCTTCAACTCAGTCCTATCTGGAGGAAGATCAGGAAACAATTCTTCCATTGTAAATTCCTGCTGTATCTGTACAGAAGGAATAAGATTAGTTTTGTTTAATGACTTTATTTTTACACAAAAGTTCCCCCCCTGAACAATTAATGAGAAGAATACCATCATATATCACTAGACTGTGGAGAAGATACTTACTGGCTCATTTTGAGCATCTGTCTTATCAGTTTCTTCAGCTGCAGTGTTGATTTCAGATACTACATTCATGATTGTATCTGCAGCAAAGTCACTGTCCGGGACAGCATCATCAATAACTCTCCCTTGGGCAGACAGCTCAGTTTCTTGTTCTAAGTGTTCTCCCCCTGGAGTGGAGTCAACGTGTTGCTCCTGGGGCCCACTGTCCTTTACTTGATCATGAGCATCTTGTTGGTGCTGGTCTTCATCAGGACTAAAGACCACTTCCTCTTCAGAATCACTGGAGGAGACAGCCTGTACAACAACTTTCTTTTTCTTCTTATCTTTGTTAGTTTGCTCCTTGGGAGTAGGGACTTCCTTGGTCAGAACTCTGTCCCATCTTGATAGTATCCTCACATCCATTTTCCTCACGTGATTTATCTTAGAGCCATTTGCTTGTTTCATAACATCTGGAATTACTGATGTTAAGCATAAACTAAGGATCCTTCTCAGGTGTGGTTTCTTAATTCCTTCTTGTATTTTATCAAACAACACGGCTGCCCAGTCAGTGTTTATCTTGAATATAACCCTCACCATAAGATTGAACATGTGGGCAGAAATCCTATCATGTCCACCAGTCTTGCAGATAATCACTTTGCCCACAACTTATGAAAGAAATTTTCCTTGGGAATTCATCCCTTTTCTATTGATAGATGATCCAATCTTAATACTGGGATTCAGTCCACACCAGCATAAAGCTTCAGTTATCTGGGAAGGTGTTATTTTGCCTGTATCCTTGATCAAAGGAAGATGTAGTTCTTTCCTGATAGTTTTCAAAGTGAGCATCACCTAGGTATCTTGAATAGACACCTTGATTTTCTTTCCTTCTGCGTCCACAGTAGCGGTTGTGTAGAACTCCATGAATTCCTTTTTCCATATTTTGGTCGGTTCAGAGACCAAAAATTCTAATCCATTTTCAGAAATTAGGGCAATAACTCCCTGAATTTCATCAGAAGCAGTCGTGAAACCTTCGCGAACCTGTTCATATCCTTCATTAACCTTATCTTCTTGGTGTGGCGCCATTGACGTAAGTGCTAGAGGAGAAGAGAAGAGAAGGTCTATGTCGACAGAAGGTGTAGAGTAAAAAATTCTGATAGTGTAGTCGACCAAATTTTGGCTACACCTATTTATAGTACTTGTGTCAAGGGATGGTCAAAAGTCGGGCCTAAGTCGACAAATTAGTTTTTGTGTCAACAAAAAAGACCTAGGTCTTGACAGAACATAAGTTAAGTCGACACGACTATTTGTCGACATACTAATGTCTAAGTCGACAAAACGTATTTTAAGTCAACACATCTATGTGTCGACATACTTTAGTCTGTGTCGACATACTTGTGTTTGTGTCGACACTGACCACATTAGTCTTGACAGAGTTGTGTTGACACCAACTTTTTGTGTCGACACAAATATCCTCTCGACATATAGTCTCGATAAGGTTGTGTCGATACCTATCCTTTTGTCGACACAGATTTTGTTTCTGTAACACCCCTATCCGTCACAGAGCATATAACAGTAGGTCCGGCCGAGGCCCGACGCCATATACTACAGACAGACTGGTTGGTTACGTATTGAGACCATTCAACCAATCACAACGTCCTACATAGAGCACCTAGCAGAAGCAAATTATTAAGTTGCATTGATAAAAGAACCCAGCCAAGCATGAATGTACACTACAATAAACCCATAGGAATGTATGATACACAAAATATTGGCCTTATGGCCTTACAAAAGTTTGCTTACTAAAAGTGTCTTCCAAACCTCGGCACGCAGGCCGATCACACATGAGTAAATAAGAAAACACTCCAAAAATTCAGGCCTTCAAGGGCCGGCACAGCAGCTTGGGCTTTAGCCCGCTATTTACCGCTCGGCTCAGCAGCACCTGCAAGCAACAATCCACCGCACGGTGGTAAACAAGAGCAACGGTCAGCTAAAGCTGACCAAATTATAACGATTCCGCCCCCAAACCGGGGCGACAAAGCTCCTTCCTTGCACTTGTTAGCAAAACAAGCAACATAGCGAATAAGCATCACATCACAGGTGCACACTCGCACCGCCGTACACCCCGTGCTCTCAGGGTACTTACTCAGTGAAGCCAGTCCGAACCCCGTCCGATACTTGACTCACCACCACCCCCAGGGGAGGCAAACCTCGTGAGCATTTAGTCCTTTCAGCCAAAGCCTAGACTCGATCTCCAAACCTCGGCAAGTCCCACGTAAAACTTTAGGTCACTTTAACCGAGCAGATGGAGCGGGTAGGGGGCTGCCAGCCCGTTGCTCACCCCGCCATGACCATTTGGCCTTTGACTCAGGCCAAGCTTTCCCCAGTCCCGACAATCGTTCATACACGGTACATAGCCCCGCTATGTACCCGGTTGGCTCTCAGGCCACTGATATGGCAGAAGTTCTCTTCCGCCCAAATTTTTGGGTGCACCCTGGGGTAAATCCCCAAGACTCCCTGTTGCAATCTACCACGTAGAAGCCCAAAAATAACATAAAGGCACGGAGTCTTCTCCAGCCAACCATGCATAGCAAAACATCACCGATCCAGACCAACATGTCCGGGTAGGCTTCACACATCATGCCTATGTCCGTACTACGATTCCGGACTCTAATAAGGGGGACTTTACATATCTACCCCAAGGAATACCGCAATCTCGCCGCACACTCGCGGGAGAAGGGTTTTCCCATGCAAAGGAAGAAGAGCTTCACATGCTCAAGATGAGAATCATTACCCTAGCATTTCTCCTCGGCGCCATGACGATCTAGCCGGATGGAAAGCACCGTATTGGCCTTGCCTTAGCGGATCCGGACTCGGATCGAGAATCGGAGCTCCGAAGCTCCACCGACGGCCGGAGTTGACCTCCTTCTTCTTCCTCCTTGCTCTCCCTTCTCTCTAGCTTTAGAAAGAGAAAGCTTAAGTGAAATGAGGGTTTTCAAGCCCCATTCCAGGTTATAACTCATCAGGAACAGCCCCCACCGTTGGATCTCAAACCAAGGAAACGGACGGCTGTGATTCAGCTTGAAATTCCAAAACCTAGGCCGAACACGGGTTGCAACACTGCCGTGTGCATGGCCATGTCACTCATTCGCCGTCACCAGGGATGCCCGACAAGAACACGGCTTGTGACACGGTATCCGACATGCCCGTGTCACATATGACACGCCCGTGTCAGTACCCGTGTCACTACCCATGTCACATGACACGCCCGTGTCAGTACCCGTGTCACTACCCGTATCATATGACACACCCGTGTCAGTACCCGTGTCAGTACCCGTGTCACTACCCGTATCATATGACACACCCGTGTCAGTACCCGTGTCAGTACCCGTGTCACATGACACACCCATGTCATTACCCGTGTCACATGATACAGGACCGAAAATGACCCGAGATGGACACGGCCATGTGATACGCTCGTGTCCCTGGCCGTGTAGCTCTCACAGCACAAAATGGCAAATTGCCCGAGCACGACACGCCCTGGGACACGCCCGTGTCCCAGGCCGTGTTCCTTCACCCGACGATCATTGACCTCCAAAACATCGACCATGCGACTCATAGCCGAACATGCCCCTGACACGGCCCTGGGACACGCCCGTATCCCAGGCCGTGTGACCTGTTCCAAGTCCCAGACTTGGCTCAAAACGTCACCCGTCCCTCTTTTTAGTTTCGGGGTATTACAACTCTTTCCCTCTTAAAAGAATTTCTCCCACGAAATTAAGTAAAGGAACAAGAAAACCTTAAGCGGTACCTGAGCAGAATAACTCTGGGTACTCCTCCAGCATAGTTTGCTCCCGTTCCCAAGAGGGCTCCTCCCGACCACAATTGTCCCACCGAACCTTTACCATCCTCATCTCCTTTTTACGGAGTCGCTTAACTTCAAAGTCTTCAAGACAAACGGGCTTGACCCTAGTCGTCCACCCTTCGTCCACCGCTACTTAATCGTCCGCGATCAAGTTCGAAGGCTCTTGCACCGCCTTCTGCATACTGCTATGAGGGTTACATTGCGTAGACTACTCAACTCCCCTGATAGTCTTAGGAAATAAGCCGCCTCACCAATCCGCTCTAGAAATCTCAAGTGGTCCAAGGTATATTGGGCTCAGCTTCTCCAAGCGTCGCTCCCGTGAAACACTCTTGAACGTCTATAACTTCCAATACACCAACCGTGAACTCCACATTCCGATGTATGTCATTAAAGCACTTAGCTTGCCTCTCATGAGTGATCATCGAACGCTCTCGTATGGTTCGCACAAAAGGGGTAGCGTTTACCACCTCTTGCTTTAAGTACATTTTCGCGTCACCCGTTTCTTACCATGACAACGACATGCAACAACTTCGACCATATAGGTCCTCGAAGGGCGCCATTTGTATGCTTGCTTGGTAGTTAATTTTGTACGCAAACTTTAGCAAAAATAGATGGCATTCTCACTGCTTCTCGAAGTCTAGAACACACATGCGGAGCATGTCTTCCATAGTTCTGTTGACTCTCTCGGTCTTCCCATCCATCTGCGGAGGGAAGACTGTACTAAATTAGTCCCCAGCATTTGCTGCTCCAAGCTCCAATCATTGGACGTGAAACGCCCATCTCGATCGCTCACGATGTAGCGGGGCACACCGTGCAGTCTAACTATGTTATCCACAAACATCTGCCAGTTTCTCCACCGGATCATCCTTCCTATGCGGAATGAAGTGCGACAATTTTGTTAACCAAACCACGATCGCCCACATGATGTCGTTTCCCTACTGTGACCTTTGCAAGCCATGCACAAGGTCCAGTCGAACTTCTACTCCGGAATAGGCAAGGATTTCTAGAAACTCCCGGCTTTTGGCACTCTGCCTTCACTAAGGCGCAAGTTGGGCATTTTGCTACATATAGTACCAAAACCTTCTTGAGTCCTAGCCACCAGAAAAACATCTTTAGATCTCGGTACATCTTCGTACTCCTTAGGTGAATTGAGTACTTGGTATTATGTGCCTCGTACATCAACTCCGCCCGTAGATTTATCACGTGCCGAATCCAATCAGCCAGGTCATACTGAACTTCTGACCAGTTCAATAACGCTTCGACGCTAGTCTGCTTGTCAACACAAGAGATAGTTAACGCCTCCAACTCCCGGGTCAGTCTCTCAATATGAACCGACAACCAGTTGGCTTGGGCGGGAGCCCTGCGTCTCAACGCATCCGCAACTGCATTGCCTTACCCCGGACACAAAAATAAATTTCGAACGCATGGTCCCCCAGGAACTCCATCCATTTCCGCTGCCACAAGTTCAGATCCTTTTGATCCAACCGATATCTCAGGCTCCTATGATCGGTAGAGACATCTACTTTTATACCGTACAAATAATGCCTCAACAGTTTTTGGTCAAAATACACGGCCGCTAACACCCAATGGCGGACTGGACAATTCCTCTAATGCTCTTTCAATTAGCGTGAGCCAGAAGCCATACCATTACTATGCTGCAGTAGCACGCAGTCCAATCTACTGCCCAAGGCAGTGTTGTAGATCTCAGAACCTTTGGTCCCACTCGGATAACTTAGCACCGACGCCTTGCTTAATTGACTCTTTAACCCTTCAAAAGCTTGTGCGCACTCGCGCATCTTAAACAAACTTTTAAGTTTTTCCTTGACATCGTTGCGAGGGGTAACTTTATTCGCGAGAAGCCCTCTACGAAGAGCTTGTAGTAGCCGGCGAACCCCAGAAAGCTCTGGGCTTCCGCTACTGAGAAAATACAGGCCACCCTCATATCGCAACTAACATCGCTGGATCCGCGCAACACCCACTCTACCAACTATAGGACTGAGGAGCGCTATCGAGGATAACCCAAGAATCGCGTTAGGAGAACTTGGCGTATAATTGGTTCCTCCTTAGCATCCCCATAACAAAAAGTAGATGTTTAGAAGTGATATTCTTCGCACTTCAAGTACACTAATGCATCGTCGATAAAGACGATCACAAAAATGGACTAGATAATCCATGAACATTCTGTTCATCCGGTCTATGAACACTGATGGCGCATTTGACTGCCAAGATGGAACGATCGTAGACTCGGATTGCTCATTCCTCGTACTTAATGCCATCTTTGCGATATCACTTACCCTTATTCTCAGTTGAGGGTAACCGGACTTACGATCCACTATTAAGTCCACCGAAGAACCGACTAACTGATAAAAAGATCGTCGATCATTGGGATCGAGTACTTGTCCTTTTTCTACAAACTTATACGGCTCTTTGCAACAGATACAAAGTTGCAAGCTCCCGTCCTTCTTCTTGTTAAAAAGGACTGGTGCGCTCCAAGGAAACGAGCTTGGACGCACATACTCTTTCTCCATCAACTCTTCTAGTTGAACCTTTAACTCCGCCATCTCCTTAGGCGTCAAACTATAAGGCGAGCATGACACAGGTTTAGCACCTAACACTAGCTCGATCGTGATGTCGATCTCTCGCTGCGGTAGGGCTCCGAGAGGATTGTCCGGGAACACATCGGGGTACTCACAAACCACGGGGATACTAACCAAAGTGGACTTAGGCTTCACAGCCTCCACTAAAGCAAAGAATAGTTTTGCGCTAGCACGAACTGTCTTGACCACTTGACGAGCAGACATCACGTCTTGCTCGACCCCCCTTCAGTCCCGCAAACATTATCTCCCGCCCAACACCCAGCTTGACTACCTTACGGTTGCAATCGATAAAAGCCTTCTGCTCTGAAAGCCAATCCATACCGAAGGTGACGTCGAAATCCACTAGCGACAGCAGCGATGCTAGCAAGTCAAACTCTTGCCTTCCATTGTGAACCTTACCTAACAAGATTTAATCTCCGTGCGCATTGAACGAATACTGGGCAATAACCCATCTGAATCATTCCTTTACCAACGAAGGGGATACTCCGACACGCGATAGAGATCCTTCGTACAACAGGAGTGCGAGGTTCACGTATCGAAACTATGCTCTCTCCAGGTTACCAAAATTCCAAAACAAAGCCTAGAACTTCCAGTTCTAAGCTAGCACGCATAAGGTATGAGGTATAAGAAGCTAGATTGTTATCAATTAAACCATACCTGTCATCCCAATGGTCGGCCACATCGCCTCCTGCTGGCCAAGGATGTTCACTCCCGGTTGGGCCAGAGTAAACCGTAATGCGGTGGACGCCACCGCCTTTCCCTTCTCTTCAGATGTTGCCCCCAGCTTCTTTTCGGACATTGGGCGTCCACTTCGACAATACCGGGCATAGTGTCCCGGCTTTCCATAAACAAAACATACATCCGGGGTTCGCGCTGCAGTCACTCCGGATGCGCCATAGGAAGGGATTTGACCCAACCTCCTAGCCTTCTTGCACCACCTACGATACCCAGATTTTGAGGTTGGCATTTTGAACATAGTCTCATTTGCACTAGAGTATTCAACTGCTCCTACCAAAGGTTTCATTGTCTTCTGAGCACCCTCCCAACAATCTCTGGAAAAGTGCCCTTTCTTGCCACAAGAATAACAATTATAAGTGACATGGCTAGTAGATGATCTAGCCTCTTTCCTCAGCATTTTTCGATAGGCAGTCCTTATAGGATTTGTAGGGTTTGGTACCCTATTTGCTGGTATTTGGTGAGTTTTCCCCAACTCCACTTCCAAAGCTCTGGCCGACTCCACCAAAGCTCGGAATCCCAATAGCTTTGGTCCTAACAGTAGGATACGCAACTCGCTGCGCAGACCATTATAAAATCTATCAACTATAGATTGCTCGCTTTCCCATTCAAAGCCTGGGTAGCGCCTTATCATAAGGAATGTCTGCAAGTATTCGTCAACTGAGTGCACTCCCTGCACTATAATCATGCTCATCTGCTGCCCTAATGGACCTCCAAATGCCCTTTGCTCCAACATACCGCCCGGTGTTGGGGCCATCTAAGGGACAGAGGGTTGCACATTTCTCCCATGTTGTGCATTGGTCACAGTGAACACCGCTTCAACCACCCTTCTTATGGTTTCCAAAGACATAGGGGTCTCAGGCACGTCGCTTGGTGCAGTACTTTGCTCAGAAAACATGTGATCAGACTACCACGCTCCACTTCCGGACACCTATAGTCGTACAAAACAACAATAAGTGCTCGAACACAATTGCAAAAAGCAATTATAGGAACACGCAGGTTCCCCAAACATGTGTATTTTCATTCCTAAGTGGACATTCATGGGTTCTTTTCATGTTATAACGATGACGCACACACATGTGCTCACCACCCATTAAAGTGAATTCATCCACGAATTCATTTAAGCTTGACCGAAACCAGTAGTCTGATACCAATTTGTAATACCCCTATCCGTCACTTAGCATATAGCAGTAGGTCCGGCCGGGGCCCGACGCCATATACTACGGACAGACTGGTTGGTTACGTATTGAGACCATTCAACCAATCACAATGTCCTACACAGAGCACCTAGCGGAAGCAAATTATTAAGTTGCATTGATAAATGAACCAAGCCAAGCATGAATGTCCACTAAAATAAACCCATAGGAATGTATGATACACAAAATATTGGCCTTATGGCCTTACAAAAGTTTGCTTAATAAAAGTGTCTTCCAAACCTCGGCACGCAGGCCGGTCACATATGAGTAAATAAGAAAACACTCCAAAAATTATGGCCTTCGAGGGCCGGCACAGCAGCTTGGGCTTTAGCCCGCTATTTACCGCTCGGCTCCGCAACACCTGCAAGAAACAATCCACCGCACGGTGGTAAACAAGAGCAACGGTCAGCTAAAGCTGACCAAATTATAACGATTCCTCCCCCAAACCGGGGCGACAAAGCTCCTTCCCTGCACTTGTTAGCAAAACAAGCAACATAACGAATAAGCATCACATCACAGGTGCACGCTCGCATGGCTGTACACCCCGTGCTCTCAGGGCACTTACTCGGTGAAGCCAGTCCGAACCCCGTCCGATCCTTGACTCACCACCAGCCCCAGGGGTGGCAAACCTCGTGAGCATTTAGTCCTTTCAGCCGTAGCCTAGACTCGATCTCCAAACCTCGGCAAGTCCCACGTAAAACTTTAGGTCACTTTAACCGAGCAGATGGAGCGGGTAGGGGGCTTCCAGCTCGTTTCTAACACCGCCATGACCATTTGGCCTTTGACTCAGGCCAAGCTTTCCCCAGTCCCAACAATCATTCATACACGATACATAACCCCGCTATGTACCCGGTTGGCTCTCAGGCCACCGATATGGCAGAAGTTCGCTTTCGCCCAAATTTCAAGGTGCACCCTGGGGTTAATCCCCAAGACTCCCTGTTGCAATCTACCACGTAGAAGCCCGAAAATAACACAAAGGCACGGAGTCTTCTCCGGCCAACCATGCATAGCAAAACATCACCGATCAAGACAACCATGTCCGGGTAGGCTTCACACATCATGCCTATATCCGTACTATGATTCCGGACTCTAACAAGGGGGACTTTACATATCTACCCTAAGAAATACCGCAATCTCGCCGCACACTCGCGGGCGAAGGGTTTTTCCATGCAAAGCAAGAAGAGCTTCACATGCTCAAGATGAGAATCGTTACCCTAGCATTTCTCCTCGGTGCCATGACGATCTAGCCGGATGGAAAGACCCATATTGGCCTCGCCTTCGCGGATCCGGACTCGGATCGAGAATCGGAGCTCCGAAGCTCCACCGACGGCCGGAGTTGACCTCCTTCTTCTTCCTCCTTGCTCTCCCTTCTCTAGCTTTAGAAAGAGAAAGCTTAAGTGAAATGAGGGTTTTCAAGCCCCATTCTCGGTTATAACTCATAAGGAACAGCCCCCCACTGTTGGATCTCAAACCAAGGAAACGGACTGCTGTAATTCAGCCTGAAATTCCAAAACTTGGGACGAACACGGGTTGCAACACGGCCGTGTGCATGGCCGTGTCACTCATTCACCATCACCAGGGATGCCGGACATGAACACGGCTTATAACACGGTATCCGACATGCCCGTATCACATATGACACGCCCGTGTTAGTACCCGTGTAACTACCCGTGTCACATTACATGCCCGTGTCAGTACCTGTGTCACTACCCGTGTCACATGACACACCCGTGTTAGTACACGTGTCACATGACACACCCGTGTCACTACCCGTGTCATATGACACAGGACCGAAAATGACCCAAGATTGACACGGCCATGTGACATGCTCGTGTCCCTGGCTGTGTAGCTTTCATAGCACAAAACGACAAATCGCCCGAGCACGCCACGCCCTGGGACACGCCCGTGTCCCAAGCCATATGCCTTCACCCGACGATCATTGACTGCCAAAACGTCGACCATGCGACTTGTAGCCGAACACTCCCCTGACATGGCCCTAGGATACGCCCGTGTACCAGGCCGTGTGACCTGTTCAAAGTCCCAGACTTGGCTCAAAACGTCACCCGTCCCTCTTTTGAGTTTCAGGGTGTTATAGTTTCTATGTCGACACATCCTTTTTCTGTGTCGACACAACACACTGAGTGTGTCGACACAACTTGCTTATGTCGACACAAACTTTGCACTTAGCCAAATTTCAATAGAATTTGGTGCTTACATATGCTACTTATGGAAACTTGTGTTAACCTATTCTAGGTTCAACATACCTAATTCAATTTTGAAATTATTGAATTTAGTTTCATCCAGAGGTTTTGTAAAAAATATAAGCTATTTGATTATCAGTTTTCACAAACTCTAGGCTAATATTTTCCTTCTCTACATGTTCTCTGATAAAATGAAACTTAATATATATATGCTTGGTCCTACTGTGTGATACAGGATTCTTAGCAATAGAAATATCACTTGTAGAATCACAAAATAGTAGAATTCTACTTACCTGGATGTCATGATCTTCTAGTTGATGCTTTATCCACATCAATTATGCACAGCAGCTACCTGCAGCTATATACTTTGTTTTAGCTGTTGATATAGCTACACTGGTTTGCTTCTTGCTGCTCCATGACACCAGCCTCCCACCAAGGAATTGACAGGTTCCTATGGTACTTTTTTTGTCTAATTTGCATCCAGCAAAATCTACATCTGAGAAACCTGTTAATAGAAAATCTCTAATCTTAGGGTACCAAAGGCCTAGTTTAGGTGTGCCCTTAATATATCTCAAAATTCTTTTAACTGCAGTATAATGAGATTCCTTAGGGCATGCTTGATACCTAGCACAGACACATATTGCATACATGATGTCAGGTCTACTAACAGTCAAGTATAGTAGGGAGATAATTATCCCTCTATACAAAGACTCATCAACAGGTTTCCCTGCTTCATCTTTGTATATATACATACTTGTTCCTATTGGAGTTTTCATAGTAGAAGCTGAGTCCAAACTATACTTTTAATCAACTCCTTTGTGAACTTAGACTGGGATATGGACAACCCACTCTCAGTCTTTCTAACTTGAAGTCCCAAGAAGAACTTCAGCTCACCCATACTGCTCATCTCAAACTTCCCTTGTATAAGTTTGGCAAACTTCCTACAAAGGTTGTTTTCAGTAGAACCAAAGATAATGTCATCCACATATATCTGGACTAGTATTATCTTGCCTTTTGATTCCCTATAGAATAGAGTTTTGTCTATCTTTTCTCTAGAGAATTTATTCTCAATGAGGAAGATAGACAAGGTTTCATACCAAGCCCTTGGAGCTTGTTTCAAACCATATAGTTCTTTCCTAAGCCTATATACATAATCAGGAAAGTGAGAGTCTACAAAACCTGAGGGTTGTTCTACATAAACTTCTTCTTTTAAATCACCATTCAGAAATACTGATTTCACATCCATCTGATATACTTTGAACCCTTGATAGACAGCATAGGCTAAGAACTGCCTTATTGCCTCCAGCCTTACCACTGGAGCAAAGGTTTGATCAAAATCAATACCTTCCTCTTGCCTGTAGCCTTCTGCTACCAGTCTAGCCTTGTTCTTGACTCTAGTGCCATTCTTATCAAGCTTGTTCCTGTAGATCCACTTAGTTCCTATTATGTTGTCATCCTTAGGTTTTGGCACTAGTTCCCAGACCTTACACCTTTTGAACTGACTGAGCTCTTCTTGCATTACATCTATCCAGTTGGTGTCTTGCATGGCTTCTTCAATCTTCCTGGGTTCTATCTGAGACAGGAAGCTAGAAAATAGAACTGTGTTCATGCTCCTGCTCCTTGTTAAAACACCCTGACTTGCATCACCAATGATCTGGTGAGCTGAATGATCCTTCAGTTGTCTCCTTGCTGTAGGAATTCTGTCAGCATTATGGCTATCTCCAGTTTCCTCATCTTGATGCTCCACATTTTCGTCTTCACCCAGAGGGACTTGGTCTCTCCCTAGATAACTGGCATCTTTATCCTCATCCAGTTTAACAGGAACATCTTCATTGATGGTCAGCTTGTCCAGCTTATCTATTAGATCTGTAGAACTAACTGAATAACTAGACAATTCACGGTTAATAAACATTGACTTACCAAATACAACATGCAAAGATTCATCTATAACTTGAGTAGTCAAGTTGTAGATTCTGTATGCTCTACTTTGGTTGTTGTACCCAACAAATATCCCTTATATGGATTTGGAAGCAAACTTAGTTTGGTTGTGTTTACCATTGACTAGTACAAAACACTTACTACCAAAGATTCTGAAATAAGATATGTTTGGTTTTCTGCCTTTCAAAATCTGGTAGGGAGTCATCTTGTGTTTCTTATTAATGGAGGCCCTATTGAGCACATGACATGCAATATTTACTGCCTCAGCACAGAAGTATTCAGGGAGAGTTGTGTCATTCAATAGAGTTTTACTGGACTCAATTAGAGTCCTATTCTTTCTTTCAGCAACATAATTTTACTGAGGAGTTCTAGGTGAAGAGAATTCCTGATGAATCCCAAGTTCTTCACAGAATTTTGTCATATATTCAGACTGAAATTCAGTTCCATGGTCACTTCTGATTTTGACCACTGAACTGTTGTATTCATTCTGTATTTGTCTGACAAAAGTCAGGAAAATAGTTGGGGTTTCAGATTTCTGGCTTAAGAAGAAAACCGATGTAAATCTAGAAGTCATCCACAATAACAAGTATGTATGCTTTCCTACCAAGACTATGGACTGGCATAGGACCAAACAAATCCATATGCATGAGATACAAACATCTCTTTGAATCTTTGATGTCAAGTGACTGAAAAGAGGACTTAGTGTTCTTGCCTTTTTGACAAGCTGAACACACACACTCTTTTATGCACTTAACTTGAGGACCATTCCTCACTAATCCCATGCTGAACAGCAGTCCTATTGACTTATAGTTTAGATGAGCTAGCCTCTTGTGCCATTTGACACATAGAGAAGCTTTCTCTCCTGCAACCAAATAAATAGGCGAGTTGTTAGACTCACAATCTAGGTTAAGGTAATACACATTTCCTTTCCTAGTGCTAGTCAAAATGATCTCTTGATCACTTGACCTTTTTACTAGGCACTCCCCTTTGAGGAAAGAAATATCATAACCTAGATCACTAAGTTGACTTATGCTAATTAGGTTATGTTTTAGACCCTTTACATAAGCCACTTTAGTGATTGTAATTGAATCACAAGATATGTTACCAAATCCTTTGATGATTCCCTTTTCTGATCCACCAAAGATTACTTTTTGTCCATTCTTTATGGGCACATAGTCCCTAAACATTCTCCTGTTTCCAGTCATATGTCTGGAACAGCCACTATCCAAGTACCATATAGTGGTATGGTCACTTGGATTCACCTGCAACAAATAAAGAATCACTTACCCTTAGAACACAAATTGCTAGTGGGTCCTAGGTCCTTGTTAGTTTGAAATCCTGTAACTGATCTAATAGGAATCCTACTTTTTGTTTTAACACTTGAGTTAAACCAGCAATCCATGGCAAAGTGGACCACCTTGCCACAACACCAACACTCAAACCTATTATACCTATTCTTAGGTACATGCCTTCTTACTTTGTTGCCAGTAGACTTATTAAGTGTTGGTGCTGGAACAGTATTCTTCAAGAACTCCTCTTGAATATGATGGGCATGCCAATAGATTTGTCTATTGACATTAACACCCTTGCTCATGAAATTTTCATGCTCACAGTGACTATGTGTAATGTCATGATCATACCTGTTAGTAGGATTCACTACCTTCTTAAAGAAAATAGGGGGATTAATAGCTAGAGGATGAACTATGGATTTACCTTTTCTATGAGAATTGGTTGCCCTAGTTCTTCCCTTAAAGCCTAGACCAGTCTTCACTTTTTGTGAAACAAAATTATCTATCAAAGGTAAGACTGATTTTGGCTTGGAGAATTTAGCCACTAGCTCTCTCTCTTGCTGAAGTTTTACCTCCAGTTTCTTGATATGATTCTCTTTGAATGAGATTGTGCCCATCTGAATAATTGTAATGTTTTTCAATTTGGCAACCTTATTAAATTTTTAATCCAGTAGTTTTGCTGAATCTGTTGCAGCCAGCTTAAGAGACTCAATCTCTTTGGCCTGCTCTTTAACAAAAAACTTGCTATTCTTTAGAGCATGCAACAACCCACCATACTCATTAATGAGTTGGTGAACATCCCCCTCAGACTCAAATCCATCCACTTCTTTTGAAGCAGATGCTTATGATTCTGATCCAGTAAAGTAATCTGAGACTCGGGGAGAATTGTTTACCTTACTTGGTCTAGGATGATCCTGGCACTTATCTTCTTCAGATTGAGCCATCAGCCCTTTACAACAATATTCTTCCACTCCATTTATTGAGTCCAGCATCTGTAGCAATTCTAGTTCCCTAGTATCCTCTTCTATTGAGAAGAGTCCAATATATGCTTCTGCCTCTTCTTCTTCCTCTTTCCTAGCAGTAAGCTGCATTTCATATGAAAGTAGTTTTCCAAAAAGTGTAGGTGGAGGTGTGTCAGCCAGTTTGGCCACTTCCCTGATGTCACATATCTTAGTGTCCAAATCCTTTGTTAGGGACCTAAGAAACCTGTCATTCAGTTCATAAGTACTGAAGACTCTTCCATCTGTCATCAGTTAATTCACTGTTCTGAAAAACTTTTTATAGCATTCAGCTATACTATCAGTTTTAGTCTGCCTAAAGCTCTCATACTCCTGATTCAGCATAGACTTTATGTCCTCTCTGACTTCTTCTGTGCCTTCCATATAGACAATCAATGTATCCCACATTTCTTTGGAAGTTTTACAGTGCACAAGATTCTTGAATGTTGCATCATCTATGACACTTACAATTATATTCTGAGCTCTTTTATCTAATGTAGCCAAGATGATTTCATCCTTAGTCATCTCTGAATAACTCTTTGGAGTTTGAATGCTTGCATCAAGAACTGATACCTTCATTGGGATGAAGGGGTCTTCCTGTACTGTGATATAAATTCTTGAATCAGATGCTTCCATAAACAGCCTGACCTTTTCTTTCCAAATGCCAAAAGATTCTTTCCTGCATATTGGCAATTTCATAGATCCAAATTTATTTTGATTTTCACTTGAACCCATTCTTGTTATCTATTATTTTCCTTGGAGAAATTCTCTGACTGTTAGGTCAAATTTTGAGGAACCTCCCCCTGATACCACTTGAAAGACTTTATTTCAAGAGCCTAAATAACTAGAGGAGGGGGGGGTGAATAGGTTCTAATCTTTTTGTGTCTTTTTTATTTTTAGGCAAACAGATATAAAACTTCTTTTAGCACAGCTCAATCTATCTACAAAAATTAAAACACAACACAGAATGCACCAGATCTATGGTGGTTCCCCAAGATATGGGTACATCCACTTTCCCCCTTCGCCTATCCAGCAGATAACTGGATTCAGCCTAACTTCCTTCCACTGGCTCGGATCCAGAGATCTTACAATCTCAGAACCAAAGATGGTTCCTACACCTCAGACTTTATACGAGTCCTACCAAAGATTCTTCCCTAGAATCCTACTTCAGGCCTCAACCCTACATCAGCCTTTATAATTAGGCTTACAACTCAGACTTTCCACAAGTCCTACCTCAGGCACACAGCCCTACCCCAGCCTTTATAATTTTAGGCTTACAATCTCAGATCTAACAGTAGATCCTACAAGAATTTGTGAGTAAAGAGTAACAGAAAACTTCACCAGCTAGATCTCTCTATTGATGTTGTCTTCTTGATTAGTTCTTATATAGACTGATCCTTCAGATCCAACCTAACTTAGCTTTTCAAAGCTTTTTGATTAGAACAAAAATAAGGTGGACCTCTTTGTTGATGAAGATGATCTTCAATTAGCTTATTCCTTAAATTCAAATTAAACTCTGAATCTTTCTTGCAGATGGCCCTTGATCTGTCAGAATTCTTCTTATTGATTACTCTTATTGTTGTTGTTGTTTGTTGTTTCGGATCTGTCTCTTATATAGAGCTTGCTCCATGGTTACCGGCTGATCAGTTCATAACAAACTTCTGACAGTTCTGACAGTGGTGTCAGACCGGCTAGTTATGACAGCTGTCAAGTCACCAGTCACGTTACCAGGTTCTTCAATGTCTTTTCAACTCAACACACAACACTCAGCAAACTGCTTCACATGTGTCAACATATATAGACTAAGTTTCGACACAAGTCTTCATGGTGTCGACACAATTACTCCAAGTGTCGACACAATCATACTTCTGCTTCTCGACACTGCTTTTGTTGTATGTGTTGACACAAGTTCTGTGGGTCAACACAGCAGCTTCTTGTCTCGACATTTCTGTTGTAGACAGTTGGCGTTGAGTGTGTGTCGACACAAGTCCTGTATGTCGACACAATTACTTCTGAACTCGACACACCCTTTTGAGAGTTGGTGTGTTGACACAAGTCCTGTGTATCGACACAATTGCTTCAGGTGTCGACATATATCCTGAGTGTCGACACAGCTTCATTTTTAAGTGTCGACACAAGTCCTGCCTCAGATGTCGACACATTTCTGGATATCGACACAACTGCTTCTTTAGGTGTTGACATTGCTTTGAGTGTCGACATAGCTTCTTCATAAGTGTCTACACAGCTTCTAGGTGTCGACACAACTTCTTTATAAGTGTCGACAGAATTTGCATGTGTGTCGACACAACTTGCCTGAGTGTCGACACAAGTTCCCTGAGTGTCGACACAGTTTCTTGACAAGTGTCGACACATATAGACTTAGAAAATTTTTCTTCAAATACTTAAACATGCACAATGAAACTCAAACTTCTATCAAATACAAAATGATGCATACCATTGACTAAGTTGTGGCTTCTCCAAATCTGTCACACATTTTCCAATGTACCCAACACACTCTCCAGGTACCAATGTTGATTATATGCTTGACAGGTCTTCATCTGCAGATAAGATTGTTAGTTATTCTTGACCCAGGAAACCTTGGGTCCTTGTTGATTTACATAGCTGTAACTAGAAATGTAAGAACATTCAGGTTGATCTTTATAGCCTTTGGGATGATATCTTCTTGGTGGTATTATCCATTTACTAAAAGGATTAAAGTTGTTGTTAGAATTTAGGTTTCTGTTGTAAGAATCTGCGATCGATGATTTCTGGTTGGATCGTCGACCTGAGCTCGACGATGTTTTATGAGATCGTCGATCTCTACTCGAAGAATAAAGATATTCATTCTCAGGGCACCAAAATAGTCGATCTCTGGTCAACGAACCATACTGGTATCGTCGATCATGGATCAAAGAATAATTATTACTTAAGTTTGCGTTCAGAGATTGTCATTCTGAGTTTGACGATCTGTTCATATATCGTCGATCTGAGTTCGACGATAACTGCTGAACATTATTGTTTCTGTTATTCTTCTGTTTTTTAAGTTTATTCTTATTTTCAATTTGTTCAAGAAACTCATTGACCATATTAACCTGTTCAGTATTCTTCTTTCCTTTGTCAGATATAAACTTTACTGGTTTTCAAAGGTTATTTTTCTGAAATAGAGGTGGATCACTAGAGGAGGCACCTAGTCCTAGTTTGCTATTGTTAATCCTAGCATTTATAGTACGAGTGATATCTAGCAGTTGGAAACTTCTTCTATTTAGTGATTCTTCTAACTTCTTAGCCTTTCTAAGTTCAGATTTCAGAAAATATATTTATTCATTAGCAGAAATCAGTTCATTTGTTAGATTAGCATTTTTTGAGGTGATTTTGTCTAAGTCGTTTAGTTTTTCTCTGAGAAGTTTGATTTTCTTCTTAGAGCTGATCAGGTCTAAGCACAAAATTTTAAATTCAAATTTAAACTCATCTGATTCAAAATCATAAGATGCTATTACCTAATCTTCAGCTGATAATGATTCCTCATCTTCAGATTCATCTGTATCTGATCAGCTACTGCCTGCCTCAATTGCCATGAGGCAGACATCCTTTGCTTTTTGCTCTTCTTCATCCTCACTGGAGCTGGAGGATGTAGATTCTTCTTCAGTATCACTCCATTTCTCAACAACAAAGCCCTTATCTTTCCTCTTATGCTTGCTTGAGGAAGACTTATTGTAGTGACTCTTTCTTGAGTCCTTCTCCTTTCTTCTGTCCTTCTTCTGAGCTTCTGGACACTCAGAAATGAAGTGCCAAGGTTTCCTGCACCCAAAACACACTACTTCTTTAGAGGGTGTTTTGTTATACCTTAGCTTATCTTCATATTTAGAAGGTTTCCTTCTGAAGTCCTTTCTGGCCACCTTGAAGAATCTCTTGGCAAAGAGACTCATCAACTCTTCATTTACTGGAATGACTTCAGAGTCTTCTGTAGCTTTGAAAGCTATGCTATGCTCCTTCCTAGTTGGTGTAGGAGTCTTCACTTCAACTGCTGCTTCCCATGCTTTGATCAGTTGCTCATAGGACTTTAATTTTCCTAGAAGATATTCTGTTGAGATCTCTATCATGCTTCTGGATTCTCTGATGGGCCAGATTCTTGAGTCCCATGTGCTTGGAAAGCACATAAGTATTTTGTCATTCACTTCAGTTAAAGTGATTTCTTTATCAAGGGTCCTTAGCTCACTGATGATGGAGCTGAGTCTGTTGTACATCACTTCGGCTGTTTCTGCTTCATCCTTCTTGAAGTTTTCATACTGAGTGATGAGGGTTGTTCTTCTATCTTTCCTCTCATCTACTGATCCAGCCACCATTTTGTTCAAAGAGTCCCAAATGTCCTTAGCTGATTGACACTAAGCAACCTTTTAAAATATTTCTTCAGAAATAGTTTAAGCCAGTATGTTCATGGCTCTGGCATCAGCTATCTTAGCCTTTTTTTGTGCATCTATCCATCCAGGGGGTGGGATTGCACTCAAGTCAGTTAATGCAGTTAAGGTTGAAGCCACTGGAGCTGGTGGTCCTGTTAAGATAGAATTAAATATATCTTCATCAATAGAGTTCATGTAAAGCTTAATTCTTTCCTTCCAGATTGTGAACTTGGTCAAGTTGCACACTGGAGGTCTGGTGCTTGCATATTCTTTGTTTTGTGCCATGCTGTGTAAATAAGTCTAGCAAAGTTAAAGAACAAATCTAACTTAGGATATTTGGTTCAAGGTTTTAACTTGTACAAACAAAAGAACCTCCTCTGATACTAATTGAAAGTTTTGGTTAGATCTGATATACTCAAGAGGCGGTGGGGGGGGAGGGTGAATAGAGTATGTATGTATATTTAAAAACTTTTCCTGATTTATAAAAGATTATACCTAAACTTAGATATAATATCACAGTATACTAAATTGAAATAAATGAAATCACAGAAAAGCTAAATAACATAACCACAGCAAGAATAAGAAGAACAGGGCAACCAGACAACACAAGAATTTATAGTGGTTCCCCAACCTTGGTACATCCACTCTTCTACCACCCTGGTAAGAATCCACTCAGGTTTTTGATCAGGTGACTGCCACCAATGAGCTTTTGATCAGGTGCTCAAAAACCAAACATCAAGTCTTTAGGTTAGGAGACTTGCAACAAGGAATCACTTTTGAAGGGAGTAGAGAACCCTTTTTACAGAGAGGGTGAGAGAGTGATGGTGTCTTCTCTTTCTCAAGTACAAATGAGAAGACTAGTGGAATTGATGTTAACAAAAAGTTCCCCCTGAAATATTGAGTTTGTTCAGGGAGGAAATGGAGCTTTACTTCAGGGTGATAGGCCTTTAAGCTTTCAACTTCAACCAGAAGAACTTCAGAAACTTCTTGATAGATGCAGTATTGTTGTCCTACTGAAAGTTCCTGAGAGTATGACAAAAGAAGACTCCTGATTTGGATGGTTGTTCTTCTTCTTCAGAAAGATTGTTCTTCTTCTGGTGTAGTAGTTGTTGATTTCTTGACTGATCGATTCTCTATATCTCCAGAATTCTGTATATCTCTTAGATTATGTCTGTATTGTATATCTTGTGTGTAAGAAAAAGAACTTCTCATCTTTTATATTTTCCATATGGAAATGCTTTTGAATTTTGAAATTCTTCCTGTAATTTATGCTAACGGTCTTGGAATAATTTTGCATTGATTTGTTTCCCTAACTGTCCCTTAGCAAAATGGCAGGCAATAATCCTGATGAAGACTGTGATTAATGCTCTTGTCTAACGGTAATATTCAGAAAATATTAGAGCATTAATTACTCAGGAAACATTGCCACATAATAAGGACAAAAGAGGAAAGCAGCCAAGACTGGATTCGTCGACCTGAGTCCATAGTTCGTCGAGCTGAGAATAGCTGTTCATCGAGTTGAGATCCAAGATCGTCGACCTCTGAATTCTTCTTGATAACTTTCTTCTTCTGTGCATCAAGTTTGTCGAGCTGAGATCTAAGATTGTCGAGCTGAGCCCTAAGAACTGAGTTCGTCCAGTTGGTCCAAGATCGTTAAGCTGAGTTTTGATTCTAGACTTAGACTATTTTCTGGTGTAGATTGTTGAAGTATCATTTTGGCGTTGAGTGTAATGTCATCTGTCGTGGAGTTAAATGTCATCTGGCGTTGAGTGAATGTCATCTGACATTGAGTGAAATGTTATCTAGCATTGAGTGTTGAATCACCTTATCCAGAATTAGTCGATTAGAGAACAAAGTTCGTCTACCTAATTTTCTTAGTTCATCGACTGAAGTTTGACTCAGAGAAGTTACCACTTTGTCCAGAGTTTGTCGAGCTGAGAACCAAGTTCGTCGAGCTGAGCTAAGAGATTTGTCTCTGATTTCATCGAGCTGAGCACGACTTTCGTCAACCGGAGTTCGTCGAACGTAGAACTCCTTTTTCTAAGTCTTGAATTCTCTAAATCTTGAGTCTCTGACTTTGTTGATGGCTGGTCCCTGGCATTATTTACCCTAAGGACTTGACCTAGACTCTATGACACAACCATGACCCTGGTCTATATATGTTGGGTCATATCCTAACTCAGTGAACCTAGCCCAAATCCAACTAGGGATCCAACAAACTGATTCTGAGACAGTTGATTTAGTTCCTTCTTTGGATATTCTTTCTGAAGATTGTTATATTTCTCTAGCAATTGAACTGAAGTCAATTCTAGATTCTTTTTATCTCTTATATAGAAACATTCTTTTATTTGTTTCTCCCAAGTTTTTTACAGATATTACTTGTTATACAGCTCTAGTTAGTACAAAAACTCTTCAGGACATTCAGACAAGCTTTGTTACTAACATAGTTGTGGAACCTGTTGGCCCAACTTATGTTATGGATGTTAGTCCTATACCAAATCTAGATGATTTAATTGTACAGGATATTGCACTAGAGATTGACCAAATTCAAAAAGATCCTGAGATAAATGATTTTCTTCTGACTCATAAAGACACAGATGATTCACAGATGCTTTCAGAGATTGTTGTCCCTCCTTAAGCTATTCGACTTGGACCTCCTCCTCAAGCAGACAAGCAAATTTCATAGAAAACAATAGAAGCAATAGATGCTTTGTATGACAATCCTCTATGTTCTTTTGAAGATGACCCAGTTGATGATTCTGATGATTCTAAACCTGACAATGCCAAGAGATCCAAATCAAAGAAGAGGAAAGCTCCAGCAAAGGCTGCTCCCAAGCCAAATCCTGATAATGATGTTCTATATTACATTCTACACAATATTCCTCTCACTCCAAAAACTCCTCAGTGGATGAAGCTGTCTAGAAATCAAGCCAAATCACAGAAGAAGAGGAAGTTTGGATCCTCTCCGGTGAAGAAATTCAGGAAAGATCCACCACCTCCTCCTCCTCTTGTTGCAGGAGCCTCAGAGAATGTGTCTCAAAGATCAAATATCACTCAGTCCTCAAGACCAACACTCTCTCAAGCCCAGAAGCCAGCCTCCTCTCAATCTCAGAGGCCTACCTACTCTCATATGCCTAAAGGCAAGTTTAGTGAAGCTCCACCTCCTAAATCAGTTTACTCTAGACAGAAGCAGCAGAATCCTATTGCAACAAATCTCCAAGTCCAGTCTATTCAATTCAAAAATCTCTCTCAGGAGTTACTTAGGATGCTTGAGGACTAAATATAGAGAGACCCCCCTCTCCTCCTTTTAATCCAGAGCTCGATCCCAATTTCAGGATGGCTAGACTTAATGAGCTGATTGGACTATCTCAGATGAATAAATCCAGAAAAGAAGGTCAAGAACCCTCACAGTTTTCTACCATGTCTTCTTATAGAGAAAAATAACTTGAAAAGCTACAGGTCAGTAAGAAAGTTTTCAATTCAGGAGAGTATATGACTCTTCATCCTGAAGCAGTTGTACCAAGAGCTGCTTCTCAAAAAACTCTTGGTGAGCAAGATCTGAAGATGTCAAAAAGGGAAGCAGAAGACCCATCTAGGAAGATTGCTTTTGCTAAATCTTCTTTTGCTCCTCCTGCTAATCCTTAATATATTTTCTGCACTTTACTACTTTATTATTTTACCTGAAATTTATGTGCATTACATTGTTATATTATATCTGCTGATAATTTACACTCTATCAGATATTTATGGCATTGTATTTTCAGTTTTATTCTATGTTGAGTGACCTCACCCAAATAGGGGGAGATTGTTGGAACCCTTGTTTGGATTTGGGCTAGGTCTACTCTTAGGATGTTGACCCACCTGTATAGCTAGGGTCAAGGTCTAGGTCTAAGTTAGTCTCATTAGGTCAAACTTCTCAAGACCAGCTTTGGATTTTATTCAAGAACTCAGACTTAGAAGAATCATGTGATAAATATATCAGTTCGACTTTCGTCGAACTCAGCTTGACGATCGTTGATCTCCCATCAATGATCTCAGAGTTTATTCTCTGAATTGAGCTCGACGATCTAAGAGCTCAGGTCGACGATTTATTATCTCTTCACAGTTTTCTCAGTTTGAAGATAACTGAACTCAGCTCGACGATCTCATAGCTTAGATCAACGATTTTATCCTGTGTTCGATTACTTATCTACAACATCAGTCTTGAAGATTTAAATCTTATTTTCTTGATTCTATTTATGACAAATAATATCTGGTAGTTAATGATAATATTCTCAAGGCTTATAGCCATTCCATTGCAACATTAACTATGGTATTCATAGAGTTATTATTTTGTCTTATTTACCAAGAAAGTTGAGGACATAATTAATTGCCAGCAATTCTAGCCGTTCTCTCCTCGATCTCTGTAGTAAATTAAGTATTGTTTTTGAAATTCAAAGCAGCAGTATTATTCAATTCTGTAAGGACATAGACACATAGACTGATTTTCAGTTAGAAAAATCTACAGAGAGAGCTTCTCATTCTACAGTTCTAAATTTCTCTCTCAGATTTCTCTCAGTCTTCAGAACTCTTACTGCTCTCAAGAGACAGAAGAAGAACACCAAAAACCTCATCTTGAGTCTTCTTCAATTTTCATCTTCAGAAACCTACAGAGACAGCAATCAATATCAATATACAAATTCTAAAGATCATAACACTGGTCCATTGAAGACCTACTCCCTGGACAAAGCTTCCATCTTCCTGAACCTACTCAATATCTTAGGGGGAGCTTTGGCTATACAAAAATCTACTAAGTCTTCTCATTTGCTTTAAGAAAGAGAAGACTGTCATCAACTTTTTCCTTTTACCTTTTCTGTACAGGGTTATTACTCCCTTAAAAATTGAACTCCTTGGTGATAGGGCACCTGATTAAAAACCTATTAGTTTTTAGGCACCTGATCAAAAGCTTGAAGGGTATCTAGATCTACATGAAGAAGATCTTGTGGTGATAGGGTACCTAATCAAAAACATAAGTGGATTCCTACCATGGTGGTAGAAGAGTGGATGTACCCTAATTTGGGGAACCACTATAATTTTCTTGTGTCATCTGGTTGCTCATTTTTCATTATTTTCTGCTGTGCTGTGATTGCTTGTAATTTATTTTTCTCTTACTTATAAGTAACGCTTATCTTAATTCCGTTATAAAAATTACTTAAAATATTTTAATACCCTATTCACCCTCTCTAGAGTAAATCAGATCTATCTCCTCTCTTTCAAAGAGTCCTTCTGAGGTGCAGCTGAAGAAGAATCTTAAGAAGATTTGGTGAAAATCAGCTTCCTAGTTGGATTTTAAGACTCTTTTTTACTCATCTTGGGATCTTGAGAACCTATACTCTTCAGAGAAGTAGTTCTAAGCATAACAACCTCTAGATGTAAGCTCATATACTTGTCAACATTAAATAAGATTTTCTTCTGATATTTATCCAACTCCTGTTGCCTGTAAGAAGACATTGTAGTAAATTGTGAAGTGTCCTTACCTTCGGTCCTTGATTTATTTATTTGAGAAAGAGCAACTTGCTCATTGAACCTTCCATCCTGTAAACTGGATTTAACTCTGGTTCAAACACTGGAGAAGCTGGCCTATCTTTGCTTGAATGTTGTTGACTGCCCTGGCTGCTATAAGACTCAGACCTCGTAGGTCTATCTTGCCTGCCCTGAGTTAGTCTAGAATAATGAGAAGTAGGCCTCTCAGAAGAAGATATATTTCCTACTGATCCTGTTGCTGGAGGAGGAGGTGGACCTATCCAAGAATTTGGAGGTGAATGACACCTCTTCATTTTCTTCCTCCTTTTCTACTCATTTTTAGAATATCTCATCCAAGTTGGATGGTCTGGTGTAAGAGTTATACCATGCAGAATGTAATAGGGAATATAGGAAGTAGATAAAGGTTGAGGAGAAACCTTGGCTGGAGTCTTTTTCTTAAATTTCCATTTCTTAAAGCTAGAGTCTTCTGACTCATCAGAATCTGTATTAACATCTGACTGTTCTTCTGGCTGATCATATAAAGTATCAATTTGTTTATATATATTAGTATGATCATCAAACTGATCCTCTAGATAATTATATATATTGTCTTCCTTTTCCATATCTTCATTAAGCAAATCATCAAAATTTACCATAGGGGTTTCATCCCATACAAAAGTAGGAGGGGAAGAAGCTTGCTCAGAAATATTGATTATATCTTCATTAATAATAGTCTGTGGGACTAGATCATCAATTATCATAGACTGTAAGACATTCTCAAAACTAGTAGAAACATCTCTTAAAAGATATTCTAAAGCAGAAGCAGTAATAGGAGTAGAGTAACAGACTATTGCTTTAGAATGATCCTTTGAAAAAAACTGGTAAACTACGAAGATAACTATGCAGTAAATCAAAAACTGATAATAAAGAGTATAAATTGACTGTGGGATAAATAATGACATCTCCAACAGTAATAACTTCTGACTCATCCTCAACTACACTTGTCATTTCTAAATCCTGAATTTCATCAAAAATAGTTGTTCCTGTAACTGGGGGTTCTACAATGGCTGTAACTTGAACTTTTGCATTTGGAGCTTCTTCATTATGCATCTCCCCTACCTAGATCTAGGGGAAGTTGAATCTAGGCCCCCATAATAAGGGAGAGAATGGGAATAGGCTAGTTTAGAAGAAAGTTCTGAGATAGAAGCCACAATAGGAGCCAAAGCTTCATCCAAGAGTTTTTTTGAGGGTAGGAGTGATGAAATCAAGAAGGTTAGTGACAATGGAAGAGAAATTAAGATATATAAGTTCGGGTGTATTCTGAGTAGATGTAGAGGGTGGATTGGAAGAGGAGGGAGCTGATCTGTTAGTACAGTGTGTATAGATAAATAAAGGTTGTGGTATAGATGGAGGATTAATGACAGGAGGGAGTCATCAGGAATTATCTCCTTGATGGGTGAGTGAGGAGGAGATAATGGTGGTGGAGATTGGTGAAGTGGAGATTGGTGAGATGAATTGGGGTGAGGAGAAGATGAAGAAGGTAGAGATTAATAATGTAGAGAGAAATGAGGTGGAGATGAAAGAAGTGGAGATGAATGTGGTGACTGATGAATTGGGGAAGTTGTATAGAAGAATGTGGATGGAACATCTAAAGACACAGTATACTGTGTGGAAGTTCTAGGTGAATGTTGTGGAGAGTGTTGTGTGAAAGAAATAAGAGGACAAACTTCTTGTGGAGTTGGGAGAACAGCTGAGACATCTCTTATGCTTTCAGAAGCAACCCTAGAGGGTACAGCCCTGGAAGGCTTAGGAATTAACCTCTCCCATTTTCCAAACTTTGCAGGGGTTAGCCTCTTGGAAGCATTTATGTGCACTGTCTGAGAAACCAAAATTTCTAGACATTTATTCTGGAGGAAAATTCCCAAAATTCTTCCATAACCTCCAGACTTGCTGGTAACTTTCTTCTTAATAGAATCAAACAATACTGACCCCCAATCAATATTTTTTGATCAACCAGAGCACACATAAACAGAAACTGGTGCCTGGTAATATAATCATGGGCTGAATAATGCCCAGAAGAACCGTGCTTACCACATCGGCTAAGAACTTATATTTTATAAAAAAGTTCCTTTTCAATAAATGGTTAGGGTTTCCTTGAGAGTGACCCATTCTATCTAAAATAATATCAAATTCTATACTAGACAATTCTATATCTTCGTCTCCATTAACAAACTAAAAATTTTAGATAAAATTTCCGGTGTAAGAGAAACCTGATGTCCTGAGATTGATCCTGTAATGGTTATGATATCAATAACCTTTGTTCTATGAATCCATTCTTTAATCACTGCGACTGGGAATTTTATTCGAGTGATCATGAAATTTCATAGATGTTGTGCCTCGAAGAGTTGCAAAATTTCCTGGAATATTTGATTCGAATGACAAAAGGATTCCATGTTGATGTCAAAACTTGCATAAAACATCAGTGCATAGAGAATTGCTTGTGAAATCGCCATTTTCCTGCAAAACAAAAAAGATCAAGTGCATGAGAAATGGAGAATGCATAGGATAGAGTTCGATGAAAACTTAAATATAAGTTTTTAGAAGTTGAATAGATGAACTCTGTCTGATAAAAAATAATTCATCGAACCCAGTTCGATGAAAATTTCACAAGAAAATTACAATCCGTTGATCTTTGTTCGATGAAAGGTTTATGAAAGGATTATAACTCGTCGAGCTCCGTTCGACAAAAATGTTCTCGAAACTAATTCGTTGAATTACATTCGACGAAACTTTCACGAAAGGTCGATCTCTGAATTAAAATCAATTTACTGATTGACCATAAATCATTCCTAATATATTTAAAAAGAAAATATGTTTCTTTTTATCTAAGGGTTTGGTGAAAATGTCTGCTCTTTGCAAATCAGTAGAAATGAATACCAGGCTAATTTTATTCTTATCTATATTATCTCTGATAAAATGATGCCTAATTTTTATTTGTTTAGTCCTACTATAAAGGAATGGATTCTGTGCAATTGAAATTGCACTGGTATTGTCACAAAAAAATTATTAATTTATTTAAGTTGTAACCATAATCTAGTAATTGATTTTGAATCCAAAAAATCTGTGAACAAAAACTACCTACTACCATATATTTAGCTTCAGTAGTTGAAGTAGAAACAGTTGTTTGCTTCTTGCAAAACCATGACACAAGCCTATCACCAAGAAACTGACAAGTTCCTGATGTGCTTTTTCTGTCAACTCTGCATCCAGCATAATCAGCATCTGTGAATCCAGTTAATTCAAATCCTGACTCAGTAGAATACTAGAGTCCTAGATTAGGATAGCCCTTTATATATCTTAAAATCCTTTTTACTAAAATAAGGTAAGATTCTTTAGGATTAACTTGGAACCTAGCATAAATATAGGTTGCAAACATAATATCTGGTCTGCTTGCTGTTAAATGTTATAGAGACCCAATGATTGCTCTATATGTTTTTTGATCAACAGGGTTGCCCTGTTCATCATTATCAACTATAATATTAGAGGGCATGGGTGTTTTCCTATAAGAAGCATCTGACATCCCAAATCTTTTAATTAGCTCTTTAGCATATTTAGATTGAGATTTGAAGATGCCATCAGGTGTTTGTTTCACTTGCAAACCAACGAAATAAGATAATTCACTCATGCTACTCATTTCAAACTTTGAATGGATTAGGTCAAAGAACCTTTTGCAAAGTTTGGAATCAGTAGAACCAAAAATTATATCATCAACATATGTTTGAACTAGTATAATTTTAATTTTATGATGTCTAAAAAATAATGTTTTATCTACCATGCCTCTACAAAATTTATTTTCTAATAAAAAACTAGCAAGAGTCTCATACCAAGCTTTTGGAGCTTGTTTAAGATCATAAAGAGCTTTATTAAGTTTAAAGACATGAGAAGAGTGAGTTGAAGAGATAAAACCTGGTGGTTGTTCTATATAAACTTCCTCTTTGAGTTCTCCATTCAGAAATGCACTCTTCGCATCCATCTGATATACCTTGAATTTCTTGAATGCTGCAAAAGCAAGAAATATTCTAATAGATTTTAATCTTGCATCAGGAGCAAATGTCTGATCATAATCTATTCCTTCCTCCTGTGAGTATCCTTGAGCTACCAATCTAGCTTTATTTCTTACAATCACTCCTTGAGCATCCAATTTATTCCTGAAGAACCATTTGGTTCCAATTACTAGATAGTCTTTGGGTCTTAGTACTAAGTCCCAAACTCTACATCTCTCAAATTGATTGAGTTTCTCTTGTATTGCAATGATCTAATGAGGATCTTATTCTGCATCTTTTATTGATTAAGGTTCAATCTGAGATAGAAAATATGTATGCATCTAATTATGATTGATTTGATGCCTTTTTTTCATACCAACTGATATGTCTCCAATCACTTGAGATCTAGAATGATCTCTAAGTGTGACAAGATCAATAGGTAGAGTTGGTTCTTCAATAACTTGTGTAGTTAATTCCTCTTGAGGAATTTCATTAACTATAATTTTTTTAGCATAAATTTCTAGATTATCTTCATCACTGTCTTCAGCATTTTGTTGAAAAGGATGCAATGTATCCTCTTGCTTAAGGTTTAATTCTTCTAACTTCTCACATAGAATTGGTACCTAAAAAGAATATATGGTAGAAATATTCTTCTCCTTATAAAACATGTTAGTTTCATCAAAAGATACATGTACAGATTCTTCTATTTTAATGATAGATTTATTAAAGACCCTATAAGCCTTGCTAACTTGAGAATATCCAAGAAATATGCCATCTGCATCTTTTACTTCAAATTTTCTTAAATATTTCTTATCATTGTTATGAATATAACATTTACACCCAAAAACTTTAAAATAATTTACTTTAGGTTTCTTATTTTTAAGTAATTCATAGGCAGTCTTACCCTTCAGTTTATGAATGAGACTTCTGTTAAGAACATAATTTGTTGTGCTTACTACCTCTGCACAAAAAGAGAGGGGCAAGTGAGCATCTGCATGTAATGTTCTAGCTGATTCAATTAGGGTTCTATTTTTTCTTTCTGCCACACCATTTTGTTGAGGAGTTCTAAGAGTAAAAAAACACTGCCCGATTCCTTCTTTCTAATAGAATTCTTTCATTAAAAGAGACTCAAACTCAGTGCCATGATCACTTTTGATCAATATAATCTGAGTAGAATACTCCATCTTGATGTTCCTAAGAAAGTTTGAAAGAACTTTGAAGTTATTTGACTTGTTCCTAAGAAAGAACACCCAAGTGAATCTGGAGAAATCATCAACAATAACTAAAGTGTATGACTTTCCTTCCAAACTTTGTATTGCAATAGGTCCAAAAAGGTCCATATGTAACAAATATAAAATTCTTGGTGAATCACTCTTAGATATGAACTTAAAACTATTTTTAGTTTGCTTACCTAATTGACAAGCCCTACAAAGTCCTTCCTTCTTGTAAGAACTAGTAGGTAGTCCTCTGACAAGGTTGTCCTTAGACAATTTAACAATTGTTCTAAGATTTATATGCCCTAATATTTAATGCCAAAGTTCATTAGATTTACTAATCTGATTAAACAAGCATATTTCAGTTTTAGCAGAATAAAAATTGACTAAATATATGTTACCTTATCTAACACCAGATAAAATAATTTTTTTATCACTAGATATAATAGAGCATATAGATTTATTAAATGATACCTAATAATCTTCATCATATAATTGACTGATGGAGATATGGTTATGCTTAAGACCATTCATATAAGCTACTTTTCTGAAGGTAACTACTCCAATTTTTACATTGCCATAGCCCTTTGTCTGTCCACAGTTGGAGTCTCCAAATATGAATTTTGGTCCAAGCATTGTTGTGAAGTCTCTTAGGTTAGCTTTTCTTCCTGTCATGTGTGTAGAGCACCCACTATCCAAATAGCACTGTTCCTCTATGGTTGGATAGTTCTTTTCTTGTATAAAAACAAGTTAGGTGTTCTTGACTCAAGTTACCTTGGGTCCTATTTTTTTCATATTATAAATAGACATATAAGAATATTCAGGTTGATTTTTATATCCAAGTGGATGATATCTCCTGAGAGGAATGATCCACTCAATAAAAGGGTTTATCAACTTTTTTGTTTGATTATTCCTTTGAAAAGAGGTATATTTTCTGTTTAAAAATTTTGAGTTCGACGAATTATATTGATTTCGTCGAACTTCATTCGACGAATAGTAGTGAGTTCGTCGAGCTCTATTATTATAATAGTAATGTTCATTTTCTGTGTTTAGTATTTGTCGATCACTATTCGACGAATAATATTGATTTCTTCGAGCTTGGTTCGACGAATTCTGTTGAACATAGTTTTTTTGAAATTTTTTATTTTGTTTTAAAACATTCTTTGGCAAAACTTCAGTTTCTTTATCTGTAATTGCTAATATTTCTTTTTTCCTCTAGCATATATGAATTTGACAGGGGTAGTTAAAATATTTTTCTGAAGAATGTGAGGTTGACTAGATGAAGCTCCTAAGCTAAGTTTGCCATTTAATCTGACATTGACTGTACTTGTGATATTAATCAGTTTGATACTTCTCTCATTAAGAGATTCTTCAAACATCTTAGCCTCATATAATTTGTTTTCTAGAAAAACTATTTGATCATTAGCAATTTTCAAATCTTCTTTAAGTTTTATATTTTCTGAAGTTAAATTATTCAATTCATTTAATTTTTCTTTGAGAAGTTTTATTTCCTTCTCAGATTGTATCAAATCTTTACAAAGTAATTTAAAATCTATTTTAAATTATCCTGATGTAAAATCAAAAGTTGAAATTACCTGGCCTTCTTCAGACTCAGATTCAGAATCAGAATTGCTGTTTGATGCACTGATTGCCAACAGACAGACTTCTTTAGCCTTTGATTCTTGTTCATCTTCACTTGAATTGGATGAAGATTCAGTATCTGATTCACTCCATGTTTCAGCTATAAAGCCTCTCTCCTTCTGTCTGTGTTTACTAGAAGAGGGTTTGTTGGACTAATTCTTAGAGTCTTTCTTCTTCTTCTTATCTTCCATCTGATTTTCAGGACATTCTCAAAGAATGTGTCCTGGTTTCCTACAACCATATCAAACTATTTCCTTAGTAGGTGTTTTTTCATACCTTGGCTTGTCCTTGGTTTTGGAAAATCTTCTCCTGAAGTCTTTTCTGGACATTTTGTAAAATCTTTTGGCCAAAAGACTCATGAGTTCTTCATTTTCTGGAAGTTGTTCTTCCTCTTGAGTTGCTTGGAAGGCAATACTCTTCTCCTTCTTTACTGAAGATAGGGTCATTTGTTCAGCTTCCCTTATTTTGATGAGTTGCACATAGGATTTGAGATTGCCTAACAAGGTTTCTGTTGAAATCTCATTTACACTTCTGTCTTCTCTAATTGGACAAATTCTTGAATCCCATGTGCTAGGGAAGCACATTAGAATTATTCCATTGAATTCTGTTAATGTAATGTCTTTCTCCAAGGTTTTCATTTCATTAATTATGAGACTGAGTCTTGTGTACATTTCAGCAACAGATTCAAGTTCACCCTTTTTAAAATTCTCATATTGAGAAATCAGGTGAGATTTTCTATATTTTCTCTCATCTGCTGATCTAGCTACCATTGCAGTGAGAGAGTCCCAGATATCTTTTGCTGAGGTGCATTCAGCAACCTTCTGAAAGATATCATCAAACATTGTTTGAGCTAGTATATTCATAGACTTTGCATCAACAATTTTTGCTTTTTTCTGAGCTTTTGTCCATTCTGATGGAGGTACAACACTGGTGCTTGTTGTTATTGCCAGTGGTAGAGGTGGTCCTGTCAAAATAGAATTGTATATATCCTCATCAATAGAATTTATATATAATCTAATCCTTGCTTTCCATAGTGCAAACTTGTTAAGATTGCAAACAGGAGCTCTAGTGCTTGAATACTCCTTATTTTGTGCCATGACAAATTTCTAGATAAAATAAGATCTATTAGATCTGTTGGTTCAGGTGTTAGCGTGTAAAACAAAAAACTTATCTCTGATACCAATTGAAAGTGAGGGAAAGATCTAACTTTACTATAGGGGGGGGGGTGAATAGAGTATTTTAAAACTTTAATTTATTTTTATAGCAGATTTAAAGTTAGTGATATATATATATAGATAAAATTCTCAGCACACAAATAAAGAAAGTAGCAATCACAGACGACACAAGGATTTATAGTAGTTCCCCAATAAATCTGGGTATGTCTACTCTTATACCACCCTGGTAGGTATCCACTACAGGTTTTTGATCAGGTGCCCTATACCCAGAAGATCTATTTTCTAAGGGAGATCTAGCAACCCTTTGGGCTTTTGACTAGGTACCTAAAAACGAAGCTTAAGTCTTTTGATCAGGTGACTTAGGAACCAAGAGTTAACTTTTGAAGAGAGTTAAACCCTTTACATAATTTCAAGAATAAACTAAAATAAGTTGATGTTATCTTCTCTGTTAAGAATCTCTGAGAATACTTCGTGGATGATGTTGCAAAAAGCTCCCCTTAATTTAAATAGAATTTGTGATCAAGGGAGGAGACTATTCTTCAGGGTGTAGGCCTGCTTATATGTTGTTCCTCTTCAGTAGATGTTTGAGACAGATGTGTATATAAATTGTCTAAAGGAGAGTTTGAAGAAGAATGAAAGTCTATATCTGAGTCTCTATATCTCTCACTTCTTAGTTGATTCACCTTGAAGCAGCAATCTTCTGTATATATATATACTGTCAGGGAAGAATTCAAATATTTGAATTAAACAATTCTGAAACGTCTGAATCCCTTGAGAATGTAACTGTCTTGGAATAAATTAGAATTAAAACTTTGTGATAAATCCATATTTAATGCTGCCTTAAACGACTATATTCATTTAGAATATTTAGCATTAAATATCAGAGTTGTAACTGACTGTAATTAAGCATTTCAAAACATTCTTCCTTCTGTATATAGAAACTGCCTGAACGTCAAACTCAGCAGGGAATTCGTCGAGCTGAGGCTGGAGTTCATCGAACTGAATTTTCTCTTTCATCAAGCTGAGTCTTGAGTTCGTCGAACTGAATTTTCTCTTTCATAGAACTGAGTCTTGAGTTCATCGAACTGAGCTTGGATTTCATCGAACTTAGCTTTTGAGTTGAGATCAGAGTTCGTCAATCAGAGTTCAACATTCATCGAGCTAAACTCAGAGTTAGAAAAATGAGTTCATCGAACTTGACTCGGCTTGATTTCCTTCTGAAGTAATAACCCTGGAAATAACCTTTGACCCTGACTATATAAGTTAGGTCAAAATAAAATCCTAATAGTAATCCTAACCCAAATCAGTAATAAGTTGTTCCAACACCATCTTCAAAATGAATAGAGGCGAGGTTGAAGACAACTAATCTCTAAGACAAGGTCATAGTACAGTCTCTTCCTTGGAGATCTTCATCATGCACAAGTCAGACTCTTTTTAGTCGACATCTCTCCTATTATAACTAAAGATCTAGCACTAAGGGGGAGGGTAAGAAGCTCACCTCATTTCTAGCCACGGATCTTGTTATCCTTCTCGGCGGAATCTTCTTCCTCGTTGGTGTTATTCTTCACGGAAAGGAAAGTTCTTCCTCCAGAAATATGACTCTGGAAACTTCTCTTCCTCCGTCGAGTTCAGCAAGTAACGGCTCGACAAGAAATGGAAGTGACGGCTAGGGTTTCTCATTTCTTCCTTTTTATAGCAATGTATTAGGGTTTGAGTCATGCCACGACGTATCACCCTAACATTTGACCGCCCATCATTACTTTAAATAGGTCTTGTTTGAGAAGACTGGGTCCAAATGAGCCATCAACACTTTTCCCGTAAACCCGGTTCAGCTCATACATATGAACCAGAAAACACAGTCGGGGACGAAAAATGCTCCAAGTCAAAATCGTCAAGTATACCTATACACACTCGATGAATCATCAAAATTTGTCATGATCACTCAATGCCTCGTTGAGTCCCATAATTTTCTAAGTCAAAGCGTTGAGTTTGTCGAGTATCACTCGACGATTTGTTAAGTGGCGTCGAGTTCACTCAATGCCTTTAGAATCCAGAATCATTCTCTAAGTTAAATTTTCATTCTTCGAATATCACTCGACTCTTCGTCGTGTGGCGTCGAGTTCACTCAACGCACTCGACGCTTCCCAAATCCAGAATTATTCTAAGTCAATTTCTTCGTATGCATTGAGTGTCACTCAATGCCTCGTCGAATGGCATTGAGAACACTCAATGCACTCGACACCTCCTGAAACTAGTATAATTCTATGTCCATTTTTTCTTATACGTTGAGTACCACTCAATACCTCGTCGATTGGCATTGAGACGACTCAACACACTCGGCACCTACTGAAACTAGTATAATTCTAAGTCTATTTCTTCTTATGCATTGAGTATCACTCAATGCCTCGTAGAATGGCGTTGAGACCACTCAATGCACTCGACGCCTACTGAAACCAGTATAATTCGAAGTCCATTTCTTCTTATGCATTGAGTATCACTCAACACCTCGTTCAATTGCATTGAGAGCACTAAATACACTCGACGCTTACTGAAACACGTATAATTATAAGTCCATTTCTTCTTATGCATTGAGTATCACCAAACGCCTCGTCGAATGACATTGAGACCACTCAACGCACTCGATGCCTACTGAAACTAGTATAATTCTAAGTCCATTTCTTCATATGCATAAAGTATCACTCAACGCCTTGTCGAATGGAGTTGAGACCACTCAATGCACTCAACGCCTACTAAAACCAGTATAATTCTAAGTGAAATTCGCCCTATTAGTCGAGTATCACTCAATGCTTATTACCAGTGCACCCCAAGCCCGAGTCGACTTTCCTGACTCAAAACACGTACGAGGGGTCTAACACGAATCGGTACGTTACAAATCCTATAAACAAAGTAAAAGATTTCATCCCCGAAATCAGGCTAAGGCTATGGGGAAAGTAAAGCACGAAGAATACAAAGTATGCTTTTAAGGTTACCTTGGAGAAATAGCTCCGGGTAGTGCTTCCACATCAAGTTTACTGGCTCTCAAGTATATTACTCTTTCCCGTGATTAGACCACAAGACCTTCACCAAAGGAACACTCTTCTAATGCATGTTCCTTATATCGGTGTCCACTATCCGCACCGGTTCTAGTCGAACAGACCTTTCAGTTGCCATTGTTCCATTTATGGTGGGGACATGCTGATCGTACCGTAGAAGTGCTTTCCGAAGCGACGACACATGGAAGACGTCGTGCAAATTTTCCAACTCTAGTGGTAGCTCTACCCGATAGGCCAAAGGGATAATTCTTTCTAATATAACATAAGGACCCACATATCTAGGGCTGAGTTTCTTCCCATCGCGCACACGTGACACTCCATGAATCGGCCAGATATTCAATAACACTTTATTACCCCCTGAAATTTTGCCTTCCTATGTTTCACATTATAATACTTTGCCTGCCGACTCTGAGCCTCAGGCATGCGGTCTCGTATCAATCTAACAATAACATCGGTATCATCAATATACTCGATTCCCAAAATCTTTGGGTCTTCCTCTTGCACCCATGATAAAGGTGTTCTACACCTCCTTCCATAAAGTGCCTCGTGGGGTGCCATCCCGTTGCTAGCTTGATGAATATTGTTGTATGAAAATTACCCTAGTGGCAAGAGCCTTTCACATAGATCTCCTCTATCCAATACACACAATCTCAACAGATCTTCCATAGTTCTAATGGTCGTCTTAGATTGACCGCCCTCCTGAGGATGAAAGATCATGCTAAAGGTAAGGAGAGAACCCAAATATGCTTGAGCTACCTTCCATTCCTTGGAGGTAAAGCGACCATCACGGTCGAAGACTATCGTCTTAAGCACTCCATGGTACCGTACAAACTGTTCAACAAAGAGACGAACCAATACATCCATATGCGTCTCTTTATTTATTGGGATAAATCTTGCGACCTTATTCAAGCGATCCACAATCAACCACACCGAGTCATTCCTTGATCGTGATCGGGGAAGGTCGTGAACAAAATCCATAGAGATATCTTCAAATTTCCACTCAGGAATGGGCAATGATTGTAACAATCCTCCAGGGTTCTTGCACTCCACATCCACCTTCTGGCAAGCCTCACAATGTGTAACATAATACTTAACAACACTCTTCATTCCTGGCTAGAACATGGTCTTTCATAAGTCACTATAAATCTTGGAAATCCCGGGATGCACTGAATACTTGGAGCAATGTGCCTCTCTCAAGATATCTTCTTAGATTTCACCGTCCTTGGGAATGTAGAGTCTGCGATGAAAATGAACGATGCCATCCTTCAGAGTATACTCTTCAGTGGATCATTCTCAATTGTCTTAATCACAAGGGATAGTGCAACATCCTTCCCTTTCTCTGCCCGAATTCGATCTTGAATATCACAAACTATACTCAAAGCAGTTAAGTGCTCAGTATACTTCTCAGAATGATCCTTACACACTAACATGATCTCCATCTCCTCGAGCACTCAAGCCAATTCCATACCCATCATCCAAGACTCAGGGCTCGACTCTGGTACTTTTCTGCTCGATGCATCAGCTATAGAGTTTGCTTTATCGGGGTGGTAGTTCAATGTAAACTCGTAATCGCACAAAATTTCTAACCACTGCTGCTACCTCAAATTCAACTCCTTTTGAGTACCAACATACTTCAGATTCTTATGATCCGAAAAGATTTCATAGTGGACGCCATATAAATAGTGCCTCAAAACCTTTAAGGCGAACAATACTGCTCCCAACTCCAAATCATGCACTGGGTAATTAACATCATGCTTCTTCAACTACCTTGAAGTGTAAGCGATCACATGCCCATGCTGGATCAATACGACTCCTATCCCTTTGTAGTATGCATCAGTGTAAACTTGAAATCCTTCTTTCCCTGATGGATGAGCAAGGATCAGTGCAGAGGTAAGTTGATCCTTTAATTCTTGAAATGCAGCCTCGCACTGGGGTGTCCACTCATTTGGCACACCTTTCTTTATCAGCGCAGTAAAAGGAAGGGTCATCTTTGAAAATCCCTTCACGAACTTGCGATAATATCTAGCAAGTCAAAGAAAGCTTCGTACATCAACCGCTGACTTCAAGGGTGTCCCTTCCTTCACGACATGCACCTTGGCCGAGTCCACGGCCAATCCAGCACCACAAATAACATGGCCTAAGAAGGCGACTTCTCAGAGCCAAATTCGCACTTGTTGAACTTAGAAAACAAGAAATGCTCTTTTAGTTTCTTCAAAACTAAAGCCAAGTGTTCGTGAGAACGGAAACAACCTCAATCGAATGACATCATTGGAAATGCCATTGATCTTGAATGTATCACATATCTCCAAAAATCTGCCTAAGTGTGTGTTGGGATCTTGATCTTGTAGGCCATCATATTGGACATACTATTGAACCATCTGTATAACACTCGGCTTCAATTCGAAATTATTGGTGACAATTGGTGGTCTAATGATTCTTGACCAAATACCCTGGAGATTAGGTCTAGCAAAGTCAGACATGGTTTGCTCGTCCTGATTTGCCATGATATCTAGATTATCTGGATGATGATCTCCTATGTTTACTGTTTCCTCTTCTGAAAGTCTGCTTGAATTAACTGTGTTATCACTTCTCAAGTCCCTTTGGCCGGTATTGTGAATAATCCATTTCGGGTTAGGATGAAATGGTGCAAGCACAGAATTTCTCCCCTAGTCAAAGACTAACAGACTACAAAATAGAGATTAAGTAAAATAATTATGCAATAAACTAATTTACAATTATATGTTAGTAATCAAAAATTGGTAGATTAATAGATTTTAAGCTTTCTAAATATTGAAAACGCTCCCCAGCAACGGCACCAAAAACTTGATGCGATAAAATCTGGCGTGAGCTAAAAAGCTTCCCACTGTCTTAACGGAGGTTGGTGGTGAGTATTCCCACCTATCACGCAGGTGATCCGGGTTTGGTCCCCGGCAACAGTGCCAAAACATGATGCGATAATTTTGCTCTATGTATAAACAATGTAGATAGGCATAGGATAGATTGATATTAATCTCAGGCAAGTGCACCTATCAATCATTGTATAGGAGAAATCTACATCTCGTGTCGTATTCCACTGGGTCTTTTCAAGTACTCGTACTCACTCTCACTTTATTATCATACCTATAATTAAAATTGGTTTTTTAATCTAAACCAACCTAACTAGGACTACTTGGATAAAGAGACATTGGAGAATTAAGGATAGTAAAAAGCAAATAATCTAAGAGTAATCACATGAGAATAATCACTCATTAATTCAATTCTATGTAATCACATAATAACAAGATTATCAAATTCGTTGTATTGTAAGGGTTAAACATTTATCGAAATCTCTCTCGAGCAATTCAATACCTAAACATAAGTTGAGTAAATTTCCTCTCGAACAATTCACAACACTAAAATTTGCAGTAATATAAAATACCCTATCTAATACATAAATTCATGAAATCCTATCTCTAAAATACCATGAATCCAATTATCCATATTACCATTATCCAAACAACATATCTCTCAATCATGCAATTTGAAATACAAAGAGAAATAACACCAAAATATGAATATATAAACATCATCACAACCTTCCAATTTCTTAATCAATAAGTTTGGATTTCATTCTTACTATTGTTTTCTAGATGGACTTTCTGGATATTTCCAAATTCCTATATCTCCAAAAGACCAGGATAAAACAACATTCACTTGCTTATTTTGTACCTTTGTCTATAGACGTATGCCATTCGGTTTATGTAATGCACTCGCTACTTTCTAAAAGTGCATGTTAGCCATCTTTAATGAATATGTTGAAGATATTATGGAAGTGTTTATGGATGATTTCTCTGTGTTTGGTGATTCGTTTGACTTGTGTTTGAATAATTTAGAGAGAATTCTGAGGAGGTGTGAGGAAACAAACCTAGTGCTTAGTTGGGAGAAGTACCATTTCATGGTACAAGAAGGGTTAGTACTTGGCCATAAGATCTCAAGCCAAGGAATTCAAGTAGATAAAGAGAAAGTTGAAACCATAGAAAAGTTGTCACCACCAACCTCTGTTAAGGCAGTGAGAAGCTTTTTAGGTCACGCTAGATTTTATCGCCGGTTTATTAAAGACTTCTCTAAAATCGCCAAACCACTTACTAGGCTTTTAGAAAAGGACACCTTTTATTTTTGATCAAGAGTGTCTGAAAGCCTTTGAGTTTTTAAAAGAAAGATTAATTAATTCTCCTATTATGATTGCACCTGATTTCACTCAACCTTTGGAGATCATATGTGATACTAGTAGTTTTACGGTAGGGGCTGTTTTAGGACAATTCCAAAACAAACACTTTCACACTATATATTATGCTAGCAAAACACTTAATAACGCACAGGAGAATTATATAACTACAGAAAAAGAACTCCTAGTAGTGGTATTTTCCTTCGACAAATTTAGATCATAATTAACATTGTCTAAGGTGGTAGTATACACAGATCACTCTACCCTAAATATTTGCTAGCCAAAGCGGAAGCAAAGCCTCGTTTAATCCGTTGGGTTCTTTTATTACAAGAATTTGATCTAGAAATTAGGGATAAACGAGGAGCAGAAAACTTAGCAGCAGATCATCTCTCACGTTTAGAAAATCCACTACGAGCAATGTTAGATGAATCTGAGATTTGTGATACATTTTCGTAGGAAGCGTTATTTGCATTATCTACACATATAAATACTGATTATCTGTGGTTTGCCGATTATGCAAACTATCTTATGGCTAAGGTCCTTCCAAAAGACTTTTCCTATCAGCAGAAAAAGAAATTTTCTCTGACTTGAAATATTACTTCTGGGAGGACCCTTTTCTTTTTCGGATATGTGCAAATTCCGTTATACATAGGTGTGTATCAGCGGAGGAGGGTTCGAAAATCCTGGAGCAGTGTCATTCAGGCCCTACAAGTGGTCACTATGGAGCAAATTGCTCAGCCAAAAAGGTTCTTGATTCTGGTTTTTATTGGCCTCTTCTATTCAAGGATGCCCAAAGGAATGTGCTTTTATGTGATTCTTGTCAAAAATCATGTAATATCTCTAAATTACAAGAAATGCCGCAAAAATTTATTCTTGAATGTGAAGTGTTCAATGTGTGGGGGATTGACTTTATGGGACCATTTCCAGTTTCTTATTGGAATAAATATATTTTGGTAGTTGTAGATTATGTATCGAAGTGGGTAGAGGCGCAAGCTTTGCCTACTAATGATAGTAGAGTAGTAATTTAATTTTTGAAATCCTTATTTGCACGATTTGGCACACCACGTACACTTATTAGCGATAGGGGTACACACTTTTGTAATCTAAAGTTAGATAAAATATTACAAAAATATGGAGTTACACATAGGATAGCCACTCCTTATAATCCATAAACTTGTGGTCAAGTTGAAGTTTCAAATAGAAAACTTAAAAGAATCATAGAAAAATCTATAGAAGGGAATAAGAAGCAATGGTCTAAAAAACTAAATGATTATTTGTGGGCATATAGGACCGCCTTCAAAACACCTATAGAGACCACCCCCTTTAGATTAGTCTATGGTAAATCATGTCATCTGCCTATAGAATTAGAACACAAGTCGTATTGGTCAATACGCTCTTTGAATTTTGACACTAATTCTATAAGGGAGAAGCAAAAAACTTCAACTTAATGAGTTAGATGAGTGGAGAACCATGGCGTATGAAAACTCCTAGATTTATAAGGAGAAGACTAAATTATTCCATGACCGTCACCTTCACAAACCCAAGACATTCCAAAAAGGTGACCAAGTCCTCCTTTTTAATTTTCGACTTCGTTTATTCCCAGGGAAGTTAAGGTCTAAGTTGTCTGGACCCTTCCAAGTCAAAGAAGTTTTTCCCTATGACACCGTCGAGCTGACCCACCCTAAGAAGGGAGATTTTAAAGTCAACGGACACCAATTAAAACTTTATTATGGTGTGTTTCCTCAAGATTTTGCTCGTCAAGAATCATGCCTCCGTCTAGATTAGGATTAAGTATAATGTAGTAATTTTTCTAAGTTTATAAAATTTTTAGTAAAATTCTAGTTAAATGTTAATATAAAAAATTCTTTATAAAAATCACTTAGGAGGTATTTCAAATTTAGAGGGGCACACGGGATAATACATGACCATGTGCCTGGTTGTGTCCATAACACATCCCTTAGCCTAGCCGTGTTTTATTTTAAATAAGTAGAAAGCATTTTTTCCGAGCACCACACGGCTTGACACACACCAGTGTGCCATGCCGTGTCGCTTTAGCTTCTTTTTTCACGCAGCCATCTAGAGTAGGATACGGGTTAACACACCCGTGTCGGTGCTCGTATACTGATTCTGATTTTGACGAAGCATGATCCTAAGCAGGACACGGGTACACACCCAGCCACATGCCCCGTCGTGCCACTGTTCGACAATATTCATCCCGAGAAGGACATGGGTTGATACCCAGTCATGTGCAAACTCGTGTCACAGGTCGACGAGGTTATTCCCGAGAAGGACACGGGTCCACACAAACTTGTGTTGTGGACCGTGTCCGCCTCTGTCCCCTTGTCAGTTTGACCACACGGGTCCATACAAACCCTTGTTGTGGACCATATTCGCATGGTTCTGTTCTATCCCATCAGATTGACCACATGCCTTTTGGAGACCATGTATTGTGTGGTTACAAATTAATGAACACGGGTCCACACACGACCGTGTGTCAACCCATGTTCGGCTTCATTATATAGGGTTGTGTACTGGTCATCTTCATATTCATCTCATGGTTTCTACCCTATTCTCCTGCACTTCTTCTTCCCAGAACCGTCTTGAGCTTTTTGCCTTCAACGTTAGTGGATCTGCCTCCTCTCCGTTTGATCTATCTCCCTAGTAAATATTTTTTTATGTTCTTATTTCTTAATTTCTTCTTCTTCTCCACTATCTTCTTCTCCATGTTCTTCTCATTCTTCTTCCTCTCCTTCTCCTCTTCCTCATTCTTAAAAATCCTTCTGCTTATCTGCAGATCATGTCAACGGGACATGAACAAGGGGGACGTCGTCATCACCCAAATATCACGGCATTATCAACAGAAAGACACGACACTCCTGCACCACAGGAATTCATAGATCCGACGCACCTTAATCGTTATACTCGCCTCCAGTCCAAAAAATTTCAAGACATTCGAACTATCGATTGGAGCGTGTTAGAGGAGATTCATTTATCCGCGGATGTTCGCGAGTTAATTTCTGTAATGGGATGGGAGCAATTTTTTAATATTGAGGAGTTAAGGTTTAAGGAGTTCACGCTAGAGTTCATGTCCTCTTTTTATCTAAATCTTAGGATGACCATCACTGAGCACACAAACACGCAAGAGGGGATCATTTCATTTCAAGTAGCGGGCTATACTTATACACTTTCCCTTCTCCAGTTCACCAAACATTTAGTGATGTATGAGTACTCGTTCCTCCATAGTGCCGCCTACTCTGACCTTTATTTTGATCTCCCCACTCGTGACCGTGCATCCTGTTGGGTACATTGGAAAATGTGTACCTGATTTGAAGAAGCCTAACTTAGCTTAATGATATACATCAAGGTGTATTTGATGTTATTTTGAGTTGATATGTGCAGGTTAAGTAAGTTCTAAAAGTACAGGAAATTATTCTAAGTCCATGTGTCGACACCAGAAAAAGCTATGTCGACACTTTAGAATAATTGTGTCGACACTTAAAGAAGGCTGTGTCGACACAGAGAAAGATAGTCGACCACATTTATGTCAACACTGGGAAGCAGTGTCGACTTACAGAAGTAGAGTCGACAACAGCTGTATCAACACTGGGAAGCTGTGTCGACACATTGAAGCAGAGTCGACACCAGAAGGCAGTGTCAACACATTGAGGCAGAGTCGACACATATTGGCAGGGTCGACGATAGTTGTGTCGACACCAGAAGACAGAGTCGACACATATTGGCAGAGTCGACAAAAGCTGTGTCGACACCTGAAGGCAGTATCGACACATACTATGTTCTGAATCTATAACAACTGTGTCGACACACAGGACTTGTGTCGACACACTGCAATGTCTAGACCAAGTCATTTTCTGAAGAATGATGAAGTGCTTGAGTCGACACAAATATTCAGTGTCGACTCATTCTCAAGATGAGGTTCTGAAGAAGCTGAGTCGACTTAAAGGCAAACCAGTCGACTTCATCAAAGGCTGTGTCGACACCTAAGTTACTTGTGTCGACACATATTGACAGATGGTCTCGACAGTTTCTGACAGTCAGTCTCGACACTTTGCTGTCCAAGACAAAGGAACAGGATCTGTTTGAAGATTTGACAGCTGCGGGTTGCAACGGGTTAACTGAAGCTGTCAGACTTGTCAGAAGTCAGTTAGAAACTGGATTCAGTCGGTTACCATGAAGAAGGTCTATAAATAGATAGATTCAGAAGGCGATATTAAGGATTTGATTTTGAGAGCAACATACATACAAACTGATTGAAGAATGAAATCAAGAAAGTGCAAGGCACTGAAGAAGATCTTCATCGGAAGATCTAAGAAGACATTCTGAAGGGTTCAACCTATCAGGATCTGTCTAAGGAGAATTCGTTCAAGAATTCTGAAGAAGATTCAAAGGGATTGGATAGAGATGGATCCAGCCATTTGATGATCAAGAAGGAAGCTGTTACAAGTTTCTCAAGAAGCTGTTTGGAAATCAACTCAGCTAGTTCAGATTCAAGAAGCTTTGAAGAAAGCTAAGTTTCAGTTGGTTTCATCCATCAGCTGATCAGGTGCTGTCTTGTCCTTTCTCTCTCAACAAGGGCAAGATTCTATAAAACTCTTTTCTAATTTCTGTAGGGTCTATCAATATAGATCTGAGTTGTAAGCCTATATTATAAAGGCTGAGTGTAGGAGAGTTGATCTCTGAGTGGTAGGGCTGTTGCCTGAGTGTAGGAGAAAGTTTTTCTCTGAGTTGTAGGCCTTATGTCAAGGCTGAGGTAGGGCTGTTGAGCCTGAGTTGTAGGAACCATTCTGGGTTCTGAGTTGTAGGAACCTTTTCAGGTGCTGAGCTGTAGGATCTGCTGATCTGAGTTAAAGAGGAAGTTTGGCCGAATCTAGCACACTGCTAGATAGGTGATGGGGGAAAGTGGATGTACCCAGACCTTGGGGAACCACTATAAAAATGTGTGCAATCTGTGTTGTATGAATTTCTGTGATTGCTGTGCTGTGTGATTTTATTATATTCTGCCTAAAAGGAGAACAAGCATTAGAACCTATTCACCCCACCCCCCCTCTAGGTGTTTAGGTAGTCTTGAAAGTAAAACTATCAAGTGGTATCAGAGGGAGGTTTCTCAAATAAGGACTTAACAGTCTGAGTTAGATCCCTTAGGCTGAATCAAGAATCAAGAAAATGGGTTCTGGAGAGAATCACAAGGAGTTAGGGTCAATGAAATTACCAATCTGTAGAAAAGAAATCTTTGGAATTTGGAAAGAAAGGGTGAGATTATTCATGGAGGCTTCTGACCCAAGGATATACATTACAGTACAGGAAGGCCCCTTCATTCCAATGAAGGTATCAGTTCTTGATGCAGATATCCAAACTCCAAAGAGTTATTCAGAAATGACAAAGGATGAAATCATTTTGGCAACCATGGATAAAAGAGCATAGAACATTATTGTAAGTGTCATAGATGATTCTACATTCCAAAATCTGATTCACTGCAAAACCTCCAAAGAAATGTGGGACACCTTGATTGTCTACATGGAGGGTTCTGAAGAAGTAAGACAGGATAGGAAGTCTGTGCTCAACCAAGAGTATGAAAGTTTCAGACAAGGAAAATCAGATAGCATAACTGAATGCTATAAGAAATTCTACAGAATAGTAAATGAATTAATGTCCTATGGAAGAGTCTTCAGTACCTATGAACTGAATGACAAGTTCTTAAGATCCTTGACAAATGATTGGGACACTAAGATCTGTGCCATAAGAGAAGTGGCTAAACTGGCAGAAATTTCTCCTCCAACCTTGTTTGGAAAGTTGCTATCTTATGAAATGCAACTAATGGTGAGGAAGGAGGAAGAAAAGAATTCAAAATGTGAGCATAGAGAAAAATCTGTGGCCTTCAAGGCTGAAGCCAATAGAAAGAATAGGAGGATATCTTCATCTCCTCCTAAGAAAGTTGCAGAAGTTAATTCTGAAAATTCAGACAGTCAGAGTTCAGAAAGGAGTGATTCAGATGCAGACTTTGCTGCATTCACAAGGCAATTCCAGAGGTTCTTGAAGAAGAAGCAGTGGAAGTCTAGGCCCTCCACATCACAGCAAGTTGATGACTATTATCAGAAGAATAAGTCATCAAGGAAGGAAAGGAACAGAACTAAGCCCAGCAAGGCCACTACATCAAAGATAGTTTGCTATTGCTGTAACAGGCCTGGACATGTAGTGGTTGATTGTCCTGATAAGAGAAAGGAATCATCAGACAAGAAGAAGACTCATCAGAAAGGCAAGAAGGAGAAATCCTTTGTTGCAAAGAAGGAAAAGAGCCTAACAGATCAATCAACTTTAGAGTCAGAATCTGAAGCTGAAGCATATATTGGGCTATATGCTGCTACTGAAGAAGAGGAGTTCATGCAATTGCTAGACTCCATCAACGAACAAGAGGATCATCAGTGCATGGGACTGATGGCTGGATCAGAAGAAGACATGTGCCATAATCAGTCTGGTCCTAGTAAGGTACATTGTCCTTCTATAAATTCAGTTTGTAGTACTAGTGCAGAATCAGCTACATCTGCATCAAGTGATATAGATGGATCTGAATCTGAAGGTGATGTCTATCAGTTGATAGATAAGTATGGGGACTTGTTGCAGGCTTTTAAGAAAAGCAAGAACCTAGTCAAAATTCAGGCTCAGGAAATTGCTGATCTTAAGGTTGCTGCAACTAAGTTGGAGAAAGTAATAGATTAAAAGATGAATGAGATTGCCAAACTGAAAAATATAACTGTTATTCAGATGGGCACAATCAGATATACTAATGATCAAGTTAAGAGTCTGGAGGCCAGACTAAGAATAGAAAAAGATTTAGTGGCTAATTACACAAAGCCAAAATCTGTCTTACCCTTGATAGATGAGTTTGTGGCTCAAAAGGGTAAGGCAGGATTAGGGTTCAAAGGTAACCCCAGGGCTGCCCTATTCAAGAGAAAAGGCAAAGCTCCTGCCCAGCCACTAAACCTTTCAGTCCCTATTAAGTTTAGAAAGGTGCAAGTGACTTCTAACCAATATGATCTTGAGAATATTCATGGTCATATTAAGGCTAATGTTCTGATAAACAAGGGTGTAAATGCCAACAGGTCTACCCATGCTCATAAACCTCATGGTTATAAGAAATATGTGGGTGAAGCTGCAGCAGCACCAGCAATGGACAGAAATTCTTCTGTCAAGGGTGTATCTAGATCTAGATACAATAAGTTTGAATGTTGGTGTTGTGGCAAGAGAGGCCATTTTGCCTTAGACTGCTGGCACAACACAAGTGATAGGAAGAACAATAGTCTACCATTTAGAAGAGCAGCTGGTAGTTTTGTTGGTGCTAACCTGAACCAAGAACCCAAGACTTACTTGGGTTCTAAGGGAAAGTAAATCTGTATTGCAGGTGAGTCCAAGTTCCCATGCCCCTATATGGTACTTGGACAGTGGATGTTCCAGGCACATGACTGGAACAAAGGGGCTACTGAAGGAGTTCACATCTGTCAAAGATGGACCTAAAGTAATATTTGGTGGATCTGAAAGAGGAGTCATCGAAGGATTTGGTAACATTTCTTCTAACCTAATTACTATTACCCAAGTGGCTTATGTACAAGGTTTGAAACACAATCTGATAAGTATAAGCCAGCTGAGTGATTTAGGAAATGACATTTCATTTTTTAAGGATGGATGTCATATCAAAAGATCAAGTGATCAAGAGATCATTTTGACTGGGTATAGGAAGAGAAATGTATATTGTCTTAATTTTGCATGTGAGAATAAGGCTTCTCCCATATGTCTTGTAGCTGATGATAATGCATTTCATTATGTCAAGTGGCACAAGAGGTTGGCTCATCTTAATTACAAGACAATTGGCCAACTCTTTAGCAAAGAGTTAGTGAGGAATGGTCCTCAAGTTAAGTGCATAAAGGAAGGGATATGTTCATCCTGTCAAAAGGGCAAGCAGACTAAATCCTCCATTCATAGCCTTGTAAATAAGGATTCTGTGAGGTGCTTATACCTCTTGCATTTGGAACTTTTTGGTCATATGCCAGTTCATAGTCTAGGTAGGAAGGTCTACACTTTTATGGTTGTAGATGACTATTCTAGATTTTCATGGGTGTTCTTTCTGAGACAGAAATCAGAAACCCCATGTGTCTTACTTAGTTTTGTAAGGCAAATTCAGAATGAACTGAACAGTACAGTGGTCAAAATCAGAAGTGACCATGGCACTGAATTTCAATCTGAAAGTATGACAAAATTATGTGAAGACTTTGGGATTCTCCAAGAGTTCTCCTCACCTAGAACACCTCGGCAAAATGGAATTGCTGAAAGAAAGAATAGAACATTAATTGAAGCTGGTAGAACACTATTGAGTGACACCTCTCTTCCAGAATATTTCTGGGCTGACGCAGTAAACACTGCATGTCATGTAATCAATAGGGCTTCTATCACCAAGAGCCACAAAATGACTCCCTATGAGATTATGAAAGGTAGAAAACCAAATCTATCCTACTTCAGGATTTTTGGTTGCAAGTGCTATATACTTAACAATGGCAAGTCATATTTGACTAAGTTTGCTGCCAAATCCCAGGAAGGGATATTTGTTGGGTACAATATAAATAGTAAGCCCTATAGAGTCTTCAACTTGACTACTCAAGTTGTAGAGGAGTCTGTTCATGTTGTATTTGATAAAACAAGATTAATCAAATGTGAGTTGTCTTGTAGATCAAATGATTCAACAGGTATAAGCCAAAGGATGGACAAGCTTTCCATTGCAGAAACATCAAAGGAAGATGAAGCATTGGAATATGAAGGCTACTGTCCAGGGGGAGTACAAGACCCTTTAGAAGCTGATGAAAACCAGGAGGTACAACATAATGAAGGAGCTGGAGATGTTCAACCTGAAGGAAACCTTCCTCCAGCTACAAGACATCTTAAAGATCATCCAGCTAATCAGATTATAGGTGATCCAAGATAGGGAGTGCAGACTAGAAGCAGAAATCTGATCACAGTTCTGCATTCAAGTTTCCTATCTCAAATGGAGCCTAAGAAGTTTGAAGAAGCCATCCAAGACCAACACTGGATTGATGCTATGCAAGAGGAGCTGAATCAATTCAGAAGGTGCAATGTCTGGGAGCTTGTTCCTAAACCAAAAGGCCACAATATAATTGGCATAAAATGGATCTATAGGAACAAGTTGAATGAGAGTGGAATAATTGTGAAGAACAAAGCTAGGTTGGTTACTAAAGGATACAAGCAGGAAGAAGGGATTGACTTTGATCAAACATTTGCCCCAGTAGCAAGGCTAGAGGCAATCAGAATGTTCCTTGCCTATGTAGCATATCAAGACTTTAAAGTGTACCAGATGGATGTGAAATCAGCATTCCTGAATGGTGATTTAAAAGAGGAAGTCTATGTAGAGCAGCCATCAGGTTTTATAGATCCTCTTAAACCTGATTATGTTTATAGGCTTAGGAAAGCTTTGTATGGGTTAAAGCAAGCCCTAAGGGCTTGGTATAAAACCCTGTCTACTTTCCTTATTGAGAACAAATTCTCAAGAGGGAAAATAGATAAAACTCTATTCCTTAGGGAATCTAAAGGTAAGATCATCTTACTTCAGATCTATGTAGATGACATAATTTTTGGATCTACTGAGAACAACCTTTGCAAAAAGTTTGCCAAACTTATGTAAGGGAAGTTTGAGATGAGTAGTATGGGGGAACTTAAGTTCTTCTTGGGACTCCAAGTAAGACAGACTGATGATGGCTTGTCCATATCCCAGTCTAAGTTCACCAAAGAGTTGATAAAGAAATATGGTATGGAATCTTCCTCTACCATGAAAACTCCTATGAGAACAAATATGCCTATATGTAAAGATGATACAGGTAAGCCTGTAAATGAGTCTTTATATAGAGGAATAGTTGGTTCTCTATTATACCTCACAGCTAGTAGACCAGATATTATCTTGATGGCCAGATCAGATTTCAGAAGGATGATCTCAGAGACTATATTGAAAGTGAAGTCCTAAAGGGGGAGAGATTATTAGTTCATGCTGGCTCAGAACACACCAAATGGGTGACTAATAGTATTCAAGCCACATTGGGATATCCACCTTAATGTGATGATGATATGGTGGCTGAGTCAGGAATTCAACAAGGTTTACTTGAAGGCAATCAACATGAGGTTGCCCAAGTCATTTACCCCCTACATATTTTGATATGATTAATCAGCAAGTACAGGCTATGTATAGTCCTCCACAGGAGGTTACAAATGTTGTTATTGAGAAAGTTGATAAGCCTGATGCAGGTTTGAAAGAATAACAAGATGCTCTACTGTCCAAGAAAAGATTTAGAGAGCAAGCTGAACTTAAGCCTGACTTTGAGCAATGGAGTCCCACTTCAAGAAACATTATACTGACAGCATGGAAGGCTGTAAAGGATCAAGTCCATGAAAGAGGAAAGTGGTTTAATGAGATTGAATGGCAAAAGTATGAAGCTAGGCTGGAGGCTATAGTTCAATATAGAAGAAAAGCCAAGATGGGGAGGCTACCACCAGGTGCTTAGGAGCCAAGCAAATATTTTCCAAAGCCCTTTTACTACTTTGAAAGGCAAAGGCTCAAGGAAGAAGCTCAGAAGAAAGCCGATCTGAAAGGCAAGAAGCCTGCTGAGGTTGCTGAACCTGCTGTGAAGGCTCAAATTCAATCTGGCAAAGGAATTGTCATAAGAGAGCCTGATCAGTCTTAGCTTAAGTTTACCAGTCCTTTAAATTATTTTGTAATGTTTTGTTAAGTCATTCAATATAAACATCTGTAACAAACATTTCCAAGTTATAAACAAAACATTGTTCTATAATCATTTATTAATGTTCATCTTTATTATGTGATGAATTTGCTGATTGTTTTGTTTATTAATGTATTCCTGTAATGTCATGCCTATATACATCATCATATTATATATATTTTTTAAATGGTGTATATCATTAGCTAAAAGGGTTATGACTTCTCCAAATAGGAAGAGATTGTTGGGTACATTGGAAAATGTGTACCTGATTTGAAGAAGCCTAACTTAGCTTAATGATATACATCAAGGTGTATTTGATGTTATTTTGAGTTGATATGTGCAGGTTAATTAAGTTCTAAAAGTATAGGAAATTATTCTAAGTCCATGTGTCGACACCAGAAAAAGCTATGTCGACACTTTAGAATAATTGTGTCGACACTTGAAGAAGGCTGTGTCGACACAGAGAAAGATAGTCGACCACATTTATGTCGACACTGGGAAGCAGTGTCGACTTACAGAAGTAGAGTCGACAACAGCTATATCAACACTGGGAAGCTGTGTCGACACATTGAAGCAGAGTCGACACCAGAAGGCAGTATCAACACATTGAGGCAGAGTCGACACATATTGGCAGGGTCGACGATAGTTGTGTCGACACCAGAAGACAGAGTCGACACATATTGGCAGAGTCGACAAAAGCTGTGTCGACACCTGAAGGCAGTATCGACACATACTATGTTCTGAATCTATAACAATTGTGTCGACACACAAGACTTGTGTCGGCATACTGCAATGTCTAGACCAAGTCATTTTCTGAAGAATGATGAAGTGCTTGAGTCGACACAAATATTCAGTGTCGACTCATTCTCAAGATGAGGTTCTGAAGAAGCTGAGTCGACTTAAAGGCAAACCAGTCGACTTCATCAAAGGCTGTGTCGACACCTAAGTTACTTATGTCGACACATATAGACAGATGGTCTAGACACTTTCTGACAGTCAGTCTCGACACTTTGCTGTCCAAGACAAAGACACAGGATCTGTTTGAAGATTTGACAGCTGCGGGTTACAACAGGTTAACTGAAGCTGTCAGACTTGTCAGAAGTCAGTTAGAAACTGGATCAGCCGGTTACCATGAAGAAGGTGTATAAATAGATAGATTCAGAAGGCGATATTAAGGATTTGATTTTGAGAGAAACATACATACAAACTGATTGAAGAATCAAATCAAGAAAGTGCAAGGCACTGAAGAAGATCTTCATCGGAAGATCTAAGAAGACATTCTGAAGGGTTCAACCTATCAGGATCTGTCTAAGGAGAATTCGTTCAAGAATTCTGAAGAAGATTCAAAGGGATTGGATAGAGAGGGATCCAGCCATTTGATGATCAAGAAGGAAGCTGTTACAAGTTTCTCAAGAAGCTGTTTGGAAATCAACTCAGCTAGTTCAGATTCAAGAAGCTTTGAAGAAAGCTAAGTTTCAGTTGGTTTCATCCATCAGCTGATCAGGTGCTGTCTTGTCCTTTCTCTCTCAACAAGGGCAAGATTCTATAAAACTCTTTTCTAATTTTTGTAGGGTCTATCAAAATAGATCTGAGTTGTAAGCCTATGTTATAAAGGCTGAGTGTAGGAGAGTTGATCTCTGAGTGGTAGGGTTGTTGCCTGAGTGTAGGAGAAAGTTTTTCTCTGAGTTATAGGCCTTGTGTCAAGGCTGAGGTAGGGCTGTTGAGCCTGAGTTATAGGAACCATTCTGGGTTCTGAGTTGTAGGAACCTTTTCAGGTTCTGAGCTGTAGGATCTGCTGATCTGAGTTAAAGAGGAAGTTTGGCCGAATCTAGCACACTGCTAGATAGGTGAAGGGGGAAAGTGGATGTACCCAGACCTTGGGGAACCACTATAAAACTGTGTGCAATCTGTGTTGTATGAATTTTTGTGATTGTTGTGCTGTGTGATTTAATTCAGTTATTATATTCTGCCTAAAAGTGAGAACAAGCATTAGAACCTATTCCCCCCCCCCCTCTAGGTGTTTAGGTAGTCTTGAAAGTAAAACTATCACATCCAATATCTGGCCTCGTCTTACCTTTGATCTAAATACTTATGAGGCCAAGAGGTCTAAGGCCTCTAAGTTGCGTTCTCCCACCCTCCATTACATACATCATCTGCTGATTCACACCTTGAGTGGCCGGGGCGAAAGCTCTGGTGTCGTTAGTAGGCAGGATATGTTGTATCTCTACATAATGTCGTCGCGTTACCCCATCCATTTAGGGTTTTATGCTAGCACAGTTAATTCTTCACCAGGCCGATAACTCACGTATAGGGTCTATTTGAATGAGTTCAGTTGTCTACCTAAATAACCTTGAGGGGGGTGAATAGGTGAGTTGTGTGTCTTTTTGCAAAATAAAATTTAGCGACTATGCACACAAATCAACCAAGCAATCACAGACAACAAAAGATTTATAGTGGTTCCCCAACCTTGGGTACATCCACTTTCCCTCACCGATCTAGCAAACCACTAGACTCGGCTACTCCACTATCTCGGATTGAAAACCAATCCTACACCTCAGAACAAAGTTCCTACAAACTCGATCCAAACGGATTTGCACTCGGAAGATAAAAATTCCTACAACTCAGAGAGAAATCTACTACAAGAATTGAATAGAGAGAAATTTGAAAATACAAACAATAATCTCCAAATCTTGAATAACTCTGCCTGGATCTTCTTCTTATAACTTGCAGCTCTGTCAAAATTGTTTAAGAAGATTCGACAAGAATGAGATCTGAAAACGTCTTTTGACTTCACCCGATCGGAGAGATGATGAAGAACGAACAATAATCCCGATCTGGAAATCAATCTTGATCTGCATCCTTAAATCGAAAACCATAGCCCTTGCACGAAGAAGATCGGCGACGACGGCTTTCGTTTTGAAGAGAGAGAGAGATTCAGAGAACTTAGAAAATTATGACAGCTTGTAAAATCCTTCTTAGGGTTAGTCGGTTGACAAGACCTTATATAAGATCTCCCTAACGGTCATAATTATCCTTAATGATGTACACATGGACCAATCACATCATGTCATTTGAAAATCCAATCAAATCTGGACTTAACAAAATTTCTGCAAATCTGAACTGCATTTCTCGAGTGAAGTAGTATTGCTCGAGAAGTGAAGCTATTACTCGAGTTGAAAATGAAGATTACTCGAGAAGACGAATTTCTGAAATTACTCGAGAAGAAGTTTAACAAAATATTTGAGATAGAAAGAATCATTACTCGAGTAGAATGTAATTACTCGAGAAGTAGAATAAAACTTCTCGAGAACAAAGACTTAGAAAATTTTCTGGGTCTAGAAGATTGTTACTCGAGAACTAGAACTGATTACTCGAGACAAACTATCAACTACTCGAGTACAAGATAACTTCTCGAGAACTATACTTAGAAATTTTCTGTGTTAAGATCCTAAACACTCGAGAAGTAGAGATAAAGTCCACTCGAGAACTAAACCTGGTTACTCGAGAACAAGAATAGTATTACTCGAGAACTAACTTTTATACTCGAGTAATAAGACTGACTTCTCGAGAACTTCTACTCCTTCTACTCGAGTAAAAGACTTAGAAAATTTCTGACTTTTAGAAAATTTTCCTTCTTGAATCCAATCATCACCAACACTTCATCCATTGGTCCAAGTGCATGAATATAAACTGTATCCCAATAGAGAGGCTACACATGAGTCAACACCTTGGATCACACAATAAGGGATTACATTGTAATGTCCTGTGTTTATGACCCACTGTAGACTGACATTGGTCTATAATTAGAAATAGAGCCTGCAAACACATAACTAAAATAGAAGATCAAATACAACTTAATTCATCTTGGTTCAAGGGTGACTTCATGCAAATCTGGGTTATTGTGGATGTAATGCCCAACAATCTCCCCCTATTTGTAAATGTTAGGACCCTCTACACTATGGTGAATTATATGACAAGAGAAAGAACTGGATATGAAAAGATAAGAACAAGATAAAATGCAAGAAATAAAGAAAAACACATAATCATCAAAATTAGAGATTACATAATTAGAATTGTTTTAGATTTTATTTCTACAAGCATTCAATCCTCAATCTCAAAAATCAAAAATTCAGTTCTAGCTTTGATGTTGTTGATGATGTTGCTTGTCAAACTTTTCCTATTGCCTCCTCTGATAACTGAATGTCTTAGGATAGTACCTTAGAGGTCTTTGAGGTGCCTTAGGGTTGTTCCTGCCATATTATCTATCATAAATCCTTCTCTTTGTCATGGACTTCTCTTAAAGCTCCCATTCAGAAAAACTATAATGGAGATCTCTTCATTCATTGTAGTCCATTACAAGTTTCAGAGTATCTAAAATCAAGGACTTTGAAGTTGGGCTCCAAACTTCAGCAAATTCTTGAGCTTTTCCCTTCTCTAATTCTGGATGTGGAACTGACTTACTGGCAGAAGGACCTTCTCCATATTTCCTTTTCTTTGGAATATGAATATAAGGTAAGTCCTGTGGAATAACATCTTCCCATACTTGAGTATATGATTCTTGAGGAAGAGTTTCATCAGTAGGCCTGGGAGAGAAGGTAGGCATTGGAGCTGGCATCTAAGCAAGCTGTCCTTCAGTAAGAGGATTGAGATGATGAGGAATGATGTTTGGATCAGCTTGAAATCTGGAAAGATCTGGTTATGCATCCAAATTGTAGTGTCATAATTATGGAACTTCACTGACTAGATCTGAGTTAGCACATTGTTGTTAATTTCAGTTAACTTCTCAGTCCAGAGAGTTTTAGCACTTTCAGTAAACTTTTCTACAAGCTTTTTTACATGTTCTTTCACCAGAGTCTCCCCTTTATGAATTCTACACATAGGTCTCTAGCTTTGAAAGTTCCAACTTATTCACATATTTTCATTACATGCTCTTAGGATTTCTTCTCAAGTTCAATTTGATTGTTAGCCAGAGTTACAGATTGGTTCATCACTTCCCCAACACTAGTAATAGTGTGGTCCAGGTCTTTTCCACATATCTGAAAAAGGTGCTTCAATTGATCTGTGTTATGCTGAATCTCAGCAAATTCTCTGCTCATCTCTTTCTCAAGAGCAGTAACTTTACCTTGCACAATTTTCAAGGAGTCAACAAAATGCTTTCTTTGATCAGCCAACATCTGTTCAATCTTACTTACAATATCAGAAGAATTGGATGTAGCAGGAGTAGTAGCAGTAGCAACAGGAGGAACAAGAGCTTGAGGAGGAGGAGCTTTCCATGGAACAATTTCTTCAATTACTATTGAGCTTTGAGCTCTTGTAGTATGGACAAGAATAACTTCTTCCTCACTTGTGAAGGTAGGAATAGAGAAGTCTAGGTTCCTCAAGGGAGCATCAACAGGCTCTAGAGAACTTTTATCCTCATCTGAAAGTAGAACAGTATCTGGTTTGTCTTTCTCAGCAGCTGGAGAATGAGTTGTAGGTAACTTGGGAGATTGCATAGGTGATAGAGTAGGTGCTGGAGATGGAGAAGGGACAGGAGTGGTGTTGGGTACATTGGAAAATGTGTACCTGATTTGAAGAAGCCCAACTTAGCTTAATAATATACATCAAGGTGTATTTGATATTGTTTTGAGTTGACATGTGCAGGTGAAGAATTGATAAAGTATGCAAAAAAATTCTAAGTCCAAGTGTCGACACAGAGAAGGATGTGTCGACACATAGAAGAAATTAGTCGACACAACACTGGGAAGCAGTGTCGACACATAGCAGTTAGTCTACAACTACACTGGGAAAAAGTGTCGACACAGAGGAAGTATGTCGACACATAGCAGTTAGTCTACAACAATACTGGGAAAGTGTGTCGACACAGAAGAAGTAAGTCGACACAACACTGGGAATTTGTGTCGACACAGAAGAAAAGCGTCGACCTCAACATTGGGAAAATGTGTCGACACAGAAGAATATAGTCGACCTCAAGTTTGTCGACACCAGCAAAATGTGTCGACACAGAAGAATATAGTCGACCTCAAGTTTGTCTACACCAGCAGAATGTGTCGACACATTGTGATTGAGTCGACACATTATAGCAGAGTTAAAAGAAGACTGTGTCGACACCTGAAGGCTAAGTCGACACTTACTAAGTTATGATTCTACAACAACTGTGTCGACACACAGGACTTGTGTCGACACACTGAAGAGTCAAGACCAAGTTATTTTTAGAAGAAGCTGTGTCGACTCAAAGGCAACTTAGTCGACATCACTGAAGACTGTGTCGACACCAAAGTCAATTATGTCGACACAGATAGACAGATGGTCTCGACACTTTCTGACAGACTGTCTCGATAACTTGTGGTTCAAGACTAAGGCACAGGACTTGTTTGAAGACTTGACAGCTGTGGGTTGCCACCGGTTAACTGAAGCTGTCAGACTTGTCAGAAAACGGTTAGAAACTGGATCAGCCGGTTACCATGAAGAAAGTCTATAAATAGACAGATTCAGAAGGAGAAAGTAACTTTTGAAAACATTGATAAGAATCAAAAAGTTGAGAAGGATTACAATCCAATTCATTTCAAGAAAGTGCTAGGCACTTAAGAAGATCTTCTCCGGAAGATCTAAGAAGACTATCTAAGGATAGATCAAAGAAGAGTTCTAATCAGAATTCAGAAGAATCATTCAAAGTGCTGGATAGAGAGAGATCAAGCCAGAATTTGAAGAAGAAGAAAGAAACCACCAGTGGATTCTCAAGAAGCTGTTTGGAAATCAACTCAGCTAAGTTCATATTCAAGAAGCTTTGAAGAAAGCTCAGATACAGTTGATTTCATCAGCTGATCAAGAATTGTCTTGGCCTTTTCTCTCTCAATTTAGGCAAGACAGTTAAATAATCTTTTCTATATTTCTGTAGGATCTGTTTACACAGATCTGAGTTGTAAGCCTGTGTTATAAAGACTGAGTGTAGGAGTGTTGAACTCTGAGTGGTAGGGCTGTTTGCCTGAGTGTAGGAGAAGGGTCTTCTCTGAGTTATAGGCCTTGGGGCAAGGCTGAGGTAGGGCTGTTGTGCCTGAGTTGTAGGAACCAGTTGGGTTCTGAGTTGTAGGATCTGTTGATCTGAGATTAGTGGAAGTTTGGCCGAATCTAGCATACTGCTAGATAGGTGAAGGGGGAAGGTGGATGTACCCAGACCTTGGGGAACCACTATAAAACATTGTGCAATCTGTGATGTTTTATTTTTTGTGATTGCTGTGATTATTGTGTTAGCCATTAAATTGAATTCTGCCTAGAAGTTTTTATAAAGAAGTAGAACCTATTCACCCCCCCCCCTCTAGGTGTTTAGGTTGTCTTGAAAGTAAAACTATCAAGTGGTATCAGAGGCAGGTTCCTCAAAAAGGACTTAACAGTCTGAGGTAGATCTGAAAGGCAGATTCAAGATTCAAGAAGATGGGTTCTGGAGAGAATCATAAGGAGCTAGGGTCTATGAAATTACCCATATGCAGGAAGGAAATCTTTGGGATCTGGAAAGAAAGAGTCAGACTGTTTATGGAAGCATCTGACCCAAGAATTTACATCACAGTACAGGAAGGCCCCTTCATTCCAATGAAGGTATCAGTTCTTGATGCAAATATCCAAACTCCAAAGAGTTATTCAGAAATGACCAAGGATGAAATCATCTTGGCAACCATGGATAAAAGAGCTCAGAACATTATTGTTAGTGCCATAGATGATTCAACATTTCAGAATCTGATTCACTGCAAGACCTCCAAGGAGATGTGGGACACATTGATTGTCTACATGGAGGGATCTGAAGAAGTAAGGCTGGACAGGAAGTCTATGCTAAATCAGGAGTATGAAAGCTTTAGACAAGAAAAATCTGATAGCATAACTGAGTGCTATAAGAAATTCTATAGAATTGTGAATGAGCTAATATCCTATGGAAGAGTCTTCAGTACCTATGAACTGAATGACAAATTCTTAAGATCCTTATCAAAGGATTGGGATACAAAGATCTGTGCCATAAGAGAAGTGGCTAAATTGGCAGAGATATCTCCTCCAACCCTGTTTGGAAAGTTGCTATCCTATGAAATGCAACTTATGGTGAGGAAGAAGGAGGAAAAGAATTCAAGAGGAGAGCATAGAGAAAAGGCTGTGGCATTCAATGCAGAAGCCACTAGAAAGAATAGGAGGAAATCACCATCTCCTCCTAAGGAAGTTACAGAAGATAGTTCTGAAAGTTCAAACAAGGGATCTGAAAGTTGTGATTCAGATGCAGATTTTGCTGCATTCACAAGACAATTCCAGAGGTTCTTGAAGAAGAAGCAGTGGAAGTCTAGGCCTTCCCCATCACAGCAAGTTGATGACTATTATAAGAAGAAGAGGTCATCAAGGAAAGAGAAGAGCAGATCAAAGCCCAGCAAAGCCACTACTTCAAAGATTGTCTGCTATTGTTGCAATAGGCCTGGACATGTAGTGGCTGACTGTCCTGATAAGAGAAAGGAATCTTCAGACAAAAAAAAGACTTATCAGAAAGGCAAGAAGGAGAAATCCTTTGTTGCAAAGAAAGAAAAGAGTCTAACAGACCAGTCAACTTCAGAGTCAGAATCTGAAGCTGAAGCATATATTGGACTATATGCTGCATCTGAAGAAGAGGAGTTTCTGCAGTTGCTAGACTCCATCAATGAACAAAAGGATCATCAGTGTATGGGGCTGATGGCAGGATCAGAAGAGGATATATGCCAGAATCAATCTGGTCATAATAAGGTATAATGTCCTTCTATTACATCTATTTGTTGTACAAGTGAAGAATCAGCTACATCTGCATCAACAGATGTAGATGCATCTGAATCTGAAGGAGATGTCTATCAATTGATAGACAAGTATGGGGACCTGTTGCAGGCCCTTAAGAAAAGCAAGAACCTAGTTAAATCTCAGGCTCAGGAAATTGCTGAACTAAGGTTTGCTACAACTGAGTTAGAAAAAGTTATTGATCAAAAATTAAATGAAATTGCCAAGCTGAAGAATATAACAATTATTCAGATGGGCACAATTAATTATACTAATGATCAAGTGAAGAGTCTGGAGGCCAGACTTAGAATTGAAAGGGATTTAGTGGCTAGTTACTCTAAGCCAAAATCTGTCTTACCCTTGATAGATGAATTTGTCACTCAAAAGGGTAAGGCTGGATTAGGATTTAAAGGTAACTCCAGGGCTGGCAGATTCAAGAGGAAAGGCAAAGCTCCTGTTCAGCCACTAAACCTTTCAGTCCCCATAAAGTTTAGTAAGATGAAAGTGCCTTCTAACAAATATGATCATGAAGACATTCAAGGTCATATTAAGACTAATGTTCTGAAGAACAAGGGTGTAAATGCAAGCAGGCCTACCTATGGTCATAAACCCAATGGTTTTAAGAAATCAGTAGGTGAAGTTTCAACAGCACCAGTAATGAACAGAAATTCTTCTGACAAGGATGTATCTAGATCTAGATACAATAAGTTTGAATGTTGGTGTTGTGGCAAGAGAGGCCATTTTGCATTAGACTGCTGGTATAACACAAGTGTTATAAAGAATAAGAGTCTACCTGTTAGAAGAGGTTATGATAGCTTTATTAATGCTAACCTGAACCAAGGACCCAAGACTTACTTGGGTTCTAAGGGAAAATAATTCTGTATTGCAGGTGAATCCAAGTAATCATGCCCCTATATGGTACTTAGATAGTGGTTGTTCCAGGCACATGATTGGAACAAAGGGGCTGCTGAAGGAGTATTCATCTGTCAAAGATGGACCTAAAGTGATCTTTGGTGGATCTGAAAAAGGAGTCATCAAAGGGTTTGGTAACATTTCTTCTAACCTAATTACTATCACACAAGTGGCTTATGTAAAAGGTTTGAAACATAATCTAATAAGCATAAGCCAGCTAAGTGATTTAGGATATGACATTTCATTTGTTAAAGATGGATGTCATATCAAGAGGTCTAGTGATCAAAAGATCATATTGACTGGGTATAGGAAGAGAAATGTATATTGTCTTAATTTTGAATGTGAGAATAAGGCTTCCCCCATTTGTCTTGTAGCTGATGACAATGCTTCTCATTGTGTTAAGTGGCACAAGAGATTGGCTCATCTAAACTACAAGACAATTGGCCAACTCTTTAGCAAAGAGCTAGTGAGGAATGGACCTCAAATTAAGTGTATGAAGGAAGGGATATGCTCAGCTTGTCAAAAGGGAAAGCAGACAAAATCCTCCTTTCAAAGCCTTGAAAACAAGGATTCTGTGAGGTGCTTATACCTCTTGCATATGGATCTTTTTGGTCCTATGCCAGTTCATAGTCTAGGTAGGAAGGTCTACACTTTTGTGGTTGTAGATGACTATTCTAGATTTACATGGGTGTTCTTTCTGAGACAAAAATCTGAAACCCCAAGTGTATTACTTAATTTTGTAAAGCAAATTCAGAATGAACTGAATAGTACAGTGGTCAAAATCAGAAGTGACCATGGTACTGAGTTTCAATCTGAAAGCATAACAAACTTGTGTAAAGACTTTGGGATTTTCCAAGAGTTCTCCTCACCTAGAACACCTTAGCAAAATGGAATTGCTGAAAGAAAGAATAGAACATTAATTGAAGCTGGTAGAACTCTATTGAGTGACACCTCTCTCCCAGAATATTTTTGGGCTGAGGCAGTTAACACTGTTTGTCATGTCATCAATAGGGCTTCTATCACCAAAAGCCACAGAAAGACTCCCTATGAGATTGTGAATGGCAGAAAACCAAATCTATCCTATTTTAGGATCTTTGGTTGCAAGTGCTATATACTTAACAATGGCAAGTCATATTTGACTAAGTTTGCTGCCAAATCCCAGGATGGGATATTTGTTGGGTACAGCACAAATAGTAAGGCCTATAGAGTCTTCAACTTAACTACTCAAGTTGTTGAAGAATCTGTGCATGTTGTATTTGATGAAACAAGATTAATCAATTGTGAGTTGTCTTGTAGATCAAATGACTCAACAGGTATAAGCAAGAGGATGGACAAGATCTCCATTGCTGAAGCTTCAAAGGAAGATGGAGCATTGGAAAATGAAGGCTGCTGTCCAGGGGGAGTACAAGAGATAATGGAAGCTGATGAAAACCAAGAGGTTCAGCAGAATGAAGAAGCTGGAGATGCTCAACCTGAAGGGAATCTTCCTCCAGCTATAAGATATCTAAGAGATCATCCTGCTGATCAGATAATTGGTGATCCAAGACAAGGAGTGCAAACTAGAAGCAGAAATCAAAGCACAGTTTTGCATTCAAGTTTCTTGTCTCAAATGGAACCTAAGAAGTTTGAAGAAGCTATCCAAGACCAGCAATGGATTGATGCTATGCAAGAGGAGCTGAATCAATTCAGAAGGTGCAAAGTCTGGGAGCTTGTTCCTAAACCAAGAGGCCACAACATAATTGGCACCAAGTGGATCTATAGGAACAAGCTAGATGAAAGTGGGATAATAGTGAAGAATAAAGCAAGGTTAGTTGCAAAAGGATACAGGCAGGAAGAAGGGATTGACTTTGATCAAACATTTGCTCCAGTAGCAAGGCTGGAGGCAATCAGAATGTTCCTTGCCTATGCAGCCTACCAAGACTTCAAAGTATACCAGATGGATGTGAAGTCAGCATTTCTGAATGGTGATCTTAAAGAAGAAGTATATGTAGAGCAGCCATCAGGTTTTGTAGATCCTCTTAAACCTGATTCTGTGTATAAGCTTAGGAAAGCTTTGTATGGGTTAAAACAAGCTCCAAGGGCTTGGTATGAAACCCTGTCTACCTTCCTCATTGAGAATAAATTCTCAAGAGGAAAGATAGACAAAACTCTATTCCTTAGGGAATCCAAAGGTAAGATCATCTTAGTTCAGATCTATGTTGATGACATAATCTTTGGATCTACTGAAAACAACCTTTGTAAAAAGTTTGACAAACTTATGCAAGGGAAGTTTGAGATGAGCAGTATGGGAGAACTTAAGTTCTTCTTGGGACTCCAAGTAAGACAGACTGATGATGGATTGTCCATATCCCAGTCTAAGTTCACCAAAGAATTAATTAAGAAATATGGTATGGAGTCATCCTCCACCATGAGAACTCCTATGGGAACAAGTATGCCTATATGCAAAGATGAGGCAGGTAAACCTGTTGATGAATCATTGTATAGAGGAATAGTTGGGTCTCTACTATATCTCACTGCTAGTAGACCAGACATTTTATATGCAACATGTGTTTGTGCTAGGTACCAAGCCTGTCCTAAAGAATCTCATTATACTGCAGTCAAAAGGATTCTGAGATATCTTAAGGGCACACCTAATCTAGGTCTTTGGTACCCTAGGAATAGAGATTTTCAACTAACAGGCTATTCAGATGCAGATTTTGCAGGATGTAGAGAGGATAGAAAGAGTACTACAGGTACTTGTCAATTCCTGGGAGGAAGACTAATATCATGGAGTAGTAAGAAGCAGACTAGTGTGGCAATTTCCATAGCTGAGTCAGAGTATGTTGCTGCTGGAAGCTGCTGTGCACAGCTATTGTGGATGCAGCATCAGCTTAAGGATTATGGTATTCAGGTAAGTAGAACACCCCTTTTATGTGATTCTAAGAGTGCTATTTCTATTGCTAATATTCCAGTTTCTCATAGTAGAACTAAGCATATAGAAATCAAATACCATTTTCTTAGAGAACATGTAGAAAAAGGAGACATCTCATTGGAATTTGTAAAAACAGATTATCAAATAGCAGATGTATTTACTAAGCCTTTAGATGAAACCAAATTCAATAAATTCAAAATTGAATTAGGTATGTTAACCATTGATTAATGTATGAACAAAATCATTAACAATGCAATTGAAGTGGTATGTAAGTAAGTTAAAGTAATAACAACATAATTAAGTGTTAAAAAAGGACACATTGAAGTAACACTTACAAGTGGTGTTGAACCAACAGAAATTGGCTAAGTAAGAATGTGTCGACACATTCAGTAATTATGTGTCGACTCAGAGAAATAATGTCGACAAGTCAGAAATATTGTGTCGACATAGAGAATATGTGTCGACACTTAAGAGTTATATTGTCGACTTAACCAGAAATGTAATGTCGACTCAACCAGGATAATGGTGTCGACACTTACAGAATATGTGTCGACACTTATCCTTAGAGTCGACACAGAATTTCTGTCTATCTACTATGTATCCAAGGTGTCGACATAACCACAAATTGGTGTCGACACATAGTAGGCTGAAGTAATGTCGAGACAATAGAAGTTTGTGTCGACACATTCCGTCTGTGTCGACACATTTAGTCTGTTTTTGGCGCCTTTTGAACTTCTTTCAACAGAAGGTATAAATAGGTCAAAAACTCTTTCTGTCGACACGCTTCCAAGGTTTTCGAGACTAAAACCCTGTGTCGACAGTCTATCTTTCTCTCTTCTCTCAAGCTTTCTCGACGAATCGATGGCGCCAAGGATTGAAGACAACGTCAATGAAGGGTATGAGTTGGTGCGCCAGGCCTTTGCAGATGCGCCGCCAGATGTTCAAGGGGTTATCACCCTCCTCTCCGAGTCAGGGTTAGAATTTCTACTCTCAGAACCGACTAAAATCTGGAAGAAGGAGGTGCACGCGTTCTTTATCTCTGCATCAGTCCACTCAAATGGCCTCAAGATTAAGTCCAATGTTCAAGGGACTAAGGTCAAGATTACTCCAAGAAGCTTAAGAAAGATCTTTCAATTATAAGTAGTTGAGAATGAAGAGGAAGTTCCTAGTTCTAAGACAAGGGAAGCCCTTCAATGGTGTGGACTGGACTCGAGCATGAAGATTGGAGCTGCATTCAATAGGAAGGGTATGAATCAGCAAGGGAAGTTCTTATCTGAAATTTTAGGGAAAGTGATCCTCTGTAAGACAGGTGGACATGATAGGATTTCTGCCTATATGTTCTGCCTTATGACCAGGATTGTTTTTACAATTCCTACTGATTGGTCAGGAGTACTCTTTGACAAAATCAAAGAAGGAATCAAGAAGCCCAACATGGCTAGAATCATGAGCTTATATCTCACTGGAGTGATTCCTGAAGTGATGCAGCAACTGCCAGGGACCAAGATCAATCATATGAGAAGGATGGATATGAGACTGTTCTCTAGGTGGGATAGGGTGCTGTCCAAGGATGTGCCTGAAGAGTGCAGGCCAGACACCCCTGTGAAATCCCCTTCTCAAACTCAAGAAACTGAACAACAACAAGAAGACCCACTCAGGACACAGGTTGAAGAACAGCCTGACTCAACTATAGTCCAGCAAGTGTCAACAACTGCACAGATGCAGGGGGAGCCAGTTCACTCTCCTGCTCAAAATGTATCTACTCCTGATCAGGTACAAGTGTAGGGGGAGCTAATGTATTTTCCTATAAAAGACATTGCTCATAGTCTTATTACTGCACAGGTTCAGGGGGAGCTAGTGTCCACTCATACTCTAGAAACTACAATTACTGAACGAGTACAGGAGAAGCTGATGTCAGTACAAGTGCAAGAGGAAGCACAGTTAGACTTATCTCAAGATTTAACTGCTGCTGAAGTTACAGCTCAACTAGAATTTACTCTGGAGGAGTTATTCCCTGATGCTGATACTACTACAGATAAAGTAGGAGGAGGACCAGAAATTGAGAAGTCCATAGGTATGGAAATTGATCAGGAAGCTGAAGTTGAGCCACAGGTTGAGGGGGAGCCAGTGGATGTTGAGACTGAACAACAGGTCACTGGGACAGAAACACTTCATCCTCCTCAAGAAAGAATTCACCTAGATACTTCATCTGATACTGAAGCTGAAGAAGCCAGGCTGGCCAAGAAAAGAAAACTTGTTGTATTTAAGAGAAGAAGCAAGAATTATAAGCAGGCTTTACAGACAACACCTCAACAAGTATCTCCTGCCTTTGATCATAACAAGTTTATGGTAGATCTACATGTGAAATTGGATGAACAAAGAATGGCTCTGGAAAAGTATGTTGATGAAAATAGCAAGTCACTTCAGTTTGACTTAGCTCAGGACATAAAGTCCATCCAGTTTCAAGTCAACATGCATAAGAAAGAAATGACAGATTGCTTCCAAAAGGGAGGCCATGCTGTGGTTTATCTTGCTCAACAACAGGAGGCTATTACTAAAAAGGTAGATGATGTTGTCCTGAAGCAAAGCTATGTCTTGGAAAATCAGTTAAGAATGAATGATAATTTAACTGAATCTCATCATGAGATAATAGAGGAAGTGAAAAAGATTGTTCCAGGTCTGCCTGCAGAAAAAGCTAAAGAAAAGGAAGAGTTTACTAAGAAATTTCAAGATGCCATTGCCTCAGTACAAACTGCTATCTCCACCTGCCAACAGGACATATCAACCAAGCTGCAAAAGTTGAAACCATTTTACAAAGATGGTATAAATTATCTAGATGGACAGATAAGGTTTCAGAAGGATGATCTTAGAGATCATATGACCAGAGAAGTCATAAAGGGGGAGAGGTTATTGATTCATGCAGGCCAAGAGCACTCTAAATGGGTGACAAATAGTATAAGAGCCACCTTGGGATGTCCACCCTTGTATGATGATGATATGATGGCTGAATCAGGCATTCAAGCAGGACTACTTGAAGGCAACCAACCTGAGGTTGCCCAAGTTATTTACCCCCTTCTGATTTTGATATTCTGGATAAGCAAGTGCAGGATATGTATAGTCCTCCAAAGGAGGTGAATAATGTTGTGATTGAGAAAGTTGAAATGCCAGAGGCCTTCCTGAAAGAACAGCAAGATGCTCTATTAGCAAAGAAGAGATTTAGAGAGCAGGCTGCACTTAAGCCAGATTATGAGCAGTGGAGTCCTACTTCAAGGAACATAATACTCACTACATGGAAGGCTGTACAAGACAAAGTTCATGAGAGAGGGAAGTGGTACAATGAGATAGAATGGCAGAAGTATGAGGCAAGACAAGAAGCTATAGTACAATTAAGAAGGAAAGCTAAGCTGGGGAGGCTGCCACCAGATGCTAAGGAGCCAAGAAAGTACTTCCCAAAGCCTTTTCACTATTTTGAAAGGCAAAGGCTCAAGGAAGAAGCTCAGAAGAAAGCTGATCTAAAAGGAAAGAAGATAGCTGAAGAATCAGAAGCTCCTGTGACAGCTAAAATTCAATCTGGCAAAGGGATTATCATTAAAGAGCCTGATCAATCCTGATTGTGTTTTAGTTCCTTCATAATGTTTTGTAATGTTGTGATGTGATCATTAAATGTAAAACAATGTAGTCAAACATTACCCAGTAATAAACAAAATATTGTTTAAATCTGTGATAGATTGTTTTATCTATGATGTTTTTATTATTTTGTTTATAATTAAGTATCACTGTGTTTTTGTCATATATCATCATTTAGTACTGTTTATAAATGGTGTATATCATTGGCTATAGGGTTATGACTTCTCCAAATAGGGGGAGATTGTTGGGTACATTGGAAAATGTGTACCTGATTTGAAGAAGCCCAACCTAGCTCAATAATATACATCAAGGTGTATTTGATGTTGTTTTGAGTTGACATGTGCAGGTGAAGAATTGATAAAGTATGCAAAAAAAATTCTAAGTCCAAGTGTCGACACAGAGAAGGATGTGTCGACACATAGAAGAAATTAGTCGACACAACACTGGGAAGCAGTGTCGACATATAGCAGTTAGTCTACAACTACACTGGGAAAAAGTGTCGACACAGAGGAAGTATGTCGACACATAGCAGTTAGTCTACAACAATACTGGGAAAGTGTGTCGACACAGAAGAAGTAAGTCGACACAACACTGGGAATTTGTGTCGACACAGAAGAAAAGCGTCGACCTCAACATTGGGAAAATGTGTCGACACAGAAGAATATAGTCGACCTCAAGTTTGTCGACACCAGCAAAATGTGTCGACACAGAAGAATATAGTCGACCTCAAGTTTGTCTACACCAGCAGAATGTGTCGACACATTGTGATTGAGTCGACACATTATAGCAGAGTTAAAAGAAGACTGTGTCGACACCTGAAGGCTAAGTCGACACTTACTAAGTTATGATTCTACAACAACTGTGTCGACACACAGGACTTGTGTCGACACACTGAAGAGTCAAGACCAAGTTATTTTCAGAAGAAGCTGTGTCGACTCAAAGGCAACTTAGTCGACATCACTGAAGACTGTGTCGACACCAAAGTCAATTATGTCGACACAGATAGACAGATGGTCTCGACACTTTCTGACAGACTGTCTCGACAACTTGTGGTTCAAGACTAAGGCACAGGACTTGTTTGAAGACTTGACAGTTGTGGGTTGCCACCGGTTAACTGAAGCTGTCAGACTTGTCAGAAAACGGTTAGAAACCGGATCAGCCGGTTACCATGAAGAAAGTCTATAAATAGACAGATTGAGAAGGAGAAAGTAACTTTTGAAAACATTGATAAGAATCAAAAAGTTGAGAAGGATTACAATCCAATTCATTTCAAGAAAGTGCTAGGCACTTAAGAAGATCTTCTCCGGAATATCTAAGAAGACTATCTAAGGATAGATCAAAGAAGAGTTCTAATCAGAATTCAGAAGAATCATTCAAAGTGCTAGATAGAGAGAGATCAAGCCAGAATTTGAAGAAGAAGAAAGAAACCACCAGTGGATTCTCAAGAAGCTATTTGGAAATCAACTCAGCTAAGTTCATATTCAAGAAGCTTTGAAGAAAGCTCAGATACAGTTGATTTCATCAGCTGATCAAGAATTGTCTTGGCCTTTTCTCTCTCAATTTAGGCAAGATAGTTAAATAATTTTTTCTATATTTATGTAGGATCTGTTTACACAGATCTGAGTTATAAGCCTGTGTTATAAAGGCTGAGTGTAGGAGTGTTGAACTCTGAGTGGTAGGGCTGTTTGCCTGAGTGTAGGAGAAGGGTCTTCTCTGAGTTGTAGGCCTTGGGGCAAGGCAGAGGTAGGGCTGTTGTGCCTGAGTTGTAGGAACCAGTTGGGTTCTGAGTTATAGGATCTGTTGATCTGAGATTAGTGGAAGTTTGGCCGAATCTAGCATACTGCTAGATAGGTGAAGGGGGAAAGTGGATTTACCCAGACCTTGGGGAACCACTATAAAACATTGTGCAATCTGTGATGTTTTATTTTCTGTGATTGCTGTGATTATTGTGTTAGCCATTAAATTGAATTCTGCCTAGAAGTTTTTATAAAGAAGTAGAACCTATTCACCCCCCCCCCTCTAGGTGTTTAGGTTGTCTTGAAAGTAAAACTATCAAGTGGGTTTCTTGGGTTATTCAGCAGATTGCTCTTTTTGATGAGAGGGAAATGGTTCATCAGAGGAGAGTTCCTCAATCATTTTATTTATGTCATCAATGGTTGAGAGGATTGTTTCTAATACTTGTGCATCAGATTGAAGTTCTGCTGAAGTAACTGCTTGTAAGGATGAATCTAGAGGAGGGGAAGGGATACTGTCTTTCTGCTGTGATGAAAGGGCAGAAGGAGACTATACTCTGTGCAGCTGTTCTTACTGGTCAGGAGGAGAAGAAATTCTTTCAGGCTGTTTTGAATGTGCAGGAAGAGGAGGAATTCTGTCTTGTACAGAGGGAGCAGGCTCCCCCTCAAATGCTACACCAGCTGTGCCAGCAATTTTATGAAGAGAGGGAGATGGGGTCCTATCCTCTAAGGTAGGGACTTCAAGAGCCTTAGCATCTTGAGTTGGATTTTTAGCTTTAATTCCCATCTCTTAATAGAAGAAATTGAGACCTTCTTCATATGATGTATGGGAGTACCTTTGCAAGTGTCAAACACTTAATGATTAATCTCATGAAGCATTAGAGAGATTATCCTTGCAAAACTAGGAGTCTTGATGCTCTCCCTGATCTTATCAAGAATCATCATACCAAATTGAAATTTCTTCCTGCATACTATTGCTGTGAGAACAGTAGATAAGTCATAAGATATGAAACCTATTAAGGCAGTCTTGCACCAGAGTAATTTTCCAATAATATCCACCAGAAATTTACTTTCAGCATTCAAATCAGGCCTTCTAACAGAAGTGGCCTCAGTAGAAATTCCACAGAAACTACAAGCCCTATCATTGTCCTTTGCGGTGAGATCATCTTCTTCATCAATAATCATCATTTTTAGAAGTTGAGACCCAATGGTCTTGTTCAGCTTGATCTTAATACCCTTCACTCTGGACTTTAAAACTTTGCCATTTCTCCTTACCTTAAGGTTCTGGAAGAATTCTTCAACCTCTGGAAATAGGATTTTGCAAGGTTCCTGTAGAACAAACGTTAAACCGGCATTGTATAGGAGAATTAGTAAATTCTTGAAGTCATCTGATAGCTCAGCGATCCCTGCAATCACTAACTCACTTCCAACACCAATCTTGGACTGCGGTGCCATTGATTCTTCAGAAAAGGATGATCGGCAGACGGAAGAACGACGTCGAAATGGTTGCTCTGAGTCAGCGGTGGAAGATGAAGAGGTTTTCTAGAAATAGGATTTGAATGCGAGTAGGTTTATGAAATCTAAGATTTTCTATTTATATAAGTTTAGTAATGATGATTTGGGCTAAATCAAGCCTTAGATTAGGGCAGAAATCATGCGTGAAGCGAAAGTGAAGAAATTGAAAGATTATGAAATGTGTCAGGTCATTTCTCGAGTTGAATCTTAGTTCTCGAGAGAGGGAATTTTAGTTCTCGAGAAATTAAAGCTTAGTTCTCGAGAAATTAAACCTCAAAAACTTATCATTTAGCTCCCCATTTATGAAGACCCGGCTATACACTCTTAGGCCGTTAACTATCTTGAAGAAGTTCTCAAATGTATCAGAAATGGTATCTTTAGGTCCTTGCCAGAAGCCTTCGTATTTCTGATTCAAGAGAGATCTTCTATCATCCCTCACTTCTTCTATTCCTTCCATCAAAGTGAAAAGGGACTGCCACATGTCCTTAGTAGATTGGCAGTGGATCAAGTTCTGCAGCATTGAGTCATCGACTTCACTTGCTATTATATTCTTAGCTTTCTTGTCCAAGGAGATAAGTGCAATCTCGTCTTTTTCTAGATCCATCAATTTCTTTGGAACTTGCTTTGTTGGATCTATTATGTAGATAGTCATGGGAATGTAAGGACCTTCTTCAACAATCATGAATATCCTGGGATCCACAGCTTCCATGAAAAATTTAATCATTTCTTTCCACATGGGAAAGTTATTCTTTGTGCACAAAGGAAGCTTGGCAAAATCTTTAGCCTTGTCCATGCTTGGATGATATCAAGAGACAACTAGAGAAGGAACAGATCAAGGTGTTAACCTTTTAGGGATCAACCACCCTCTAATACCAATTGAATGAGTTCAGTTGTCTACCTAAATCACCTAGAGGGGGGGTGAATAGGTGAGTTGTGTGTCTTTTTGCGGAATAAAATTTAGCGACTATGCACACAAATCAACCAAGCAATCACCGATGACAAAAGATTTATAGTGATTCCCCAACCTTGGGTAGATCCACTTTCCCTCACCGATCTAGCAAATCACTAGACTCGGCTACTCCACTATCTCGGATTGAAAACAAATCCTACACCTCGGAACAAAGTTCCTACAAACTTGATCTAAACGGATCTATACTCGAAAGATAAAACTTCCTACAACTCAGAGAGAAACCTCATACAAGAATTGAATAGAGAGAAATTTGAAAATACAAACAATAATCTTCAAATCTTGAATTGATCGGCCAGGATCTTCTTCTTATAACTTGCGGCTCTGTCAGAATTGTTGAAGAAGATAACTTGGTATGAATGAGGTCTGAAAACGTCTTTTGACTTCACCCGATCGGAGAGATGATGAAGAACGAACAATAACCCCGATCTGGAAATCAATCTTGATCTAAATCCTTGAATCGAAAACCCCAGCCCTTGCACGAAGAAGATCGGCAGCGACAGCTTTCGTTTTGAAGAGAGAGAGATTCAGAGTACTTAGAAAATTATGACAGCTTGTAAAATCCTTCTTAGGGTTAGTCGGTTGACAAGACCTTATATAAGATCTCCATAACGATCATAATTATCCTTAATGATGTACACGTGGACAATTCACGTCATGTCATTTGAAAATCCCGTCAAATTTGGATTTAATAAAATTTCTGCAAATCTGAACTGCATTTCTCGAGTGAAGTAGTATTACTCGAGAAGTGAAGCTATTACTCGAGTGGAAAATGAAGATTACTCGAGAAGAGGAATTTATGAAATTACTCGAGAAGAAGTTTAACAAATATTTGAGATAGAAAGAATCATTACTCGAGTAGAATGTAATTACTCGAGAACTGGGAATCTACTCGGGAAGTAGAATAAAACTTCTCGAGAACAAAGACTTATAAAATTTTCTTGGTCTAAAAGATTATTACTCGAGAACTAGAACTGATTACTCGAGACAATCTATCAACTACTCGAGTACAAGATAACTTCTCGAGAACTATACTTAGAAATTTTCTGTGTTAAGATCCTGAACACTCGAAAAGTAGAGATAAAGTCCACTCGAGAACTAAACCTGGTTACTCGAGAACTAGAATAGTATTACTCGAGAACTTACTTTTATACTCGAGTAATAAGACTGACTTCTCGAGAACTTCTACTCCTTCTACTCGAGTACAAACAGTCTACTCGAGTAAAAGACTTAGAAAATTTTTGACTTTTAGAAAATTTTCCTTCTTGAATCCAATCATCACCAACACTTCATCCATTGGTCCAAGTGCTTGAAGATGAAGTGTATCCCAATAGAGAGGATACACATGAGTCAACACCTTGGATCACATAATGAGGGATTACATTGTATGGTCCTGTATTTATGACCCACTGTAGACTGATATTGGTCTACACTTAGCAATAGAGCCTACAAACACATAACTAAAATAGAAGATCAAATACAACTTAATTCATCTTAGTTCAAGGGTGACTTCATGCAAATCTTTGTTATTGTGGATGCAATACCCAACACTATTTTTGTAGCACCCTACATCACACGCATGGCAAAGAATATGAACATCTTCTCTTCCCTTCCTCTAATGACTGTGGTCGCGAAGACTGTGCCTATCACTATGGACAGTCTTCGATCTCTCCACCTCATCACCGCCCGTTAGGGCCAGGGTGGCATTATTAATTCCATTGTGAGGAGTGGACCACATGATGATGACGATGACGACGATGTTGATGCTGACCTCGATGAGCCCCTGATCCCTCCAGCCCAGTCTACTTATACTCAGGGAGAGTCTTTTGCCCCTCCTCCTCGATCGTGCTCCCAGTACTTGCGTGATTTCCTTCACTTCTATGAGACTGAGCTCTCTCCATGACTACAACGTATTGAGGATTTGCAGAAGCAGACAGAGGATGCCATATTTCAGATCAGGGATCATTTGGGGATCTCCAGCCCACGACCGACAGCTCCTCGCCCGCCTCACTCCCCCGATGATCAGGCCGACCCTCCAACATATTTTTGGCATGTATCATTAGTTATTTGGACATGTATTCAGTATCAGCTATTTGTACATGTATAATTAGTTATTATACATAAAATCATATTTGCTCCTTTTTTACTTCGTCCGCTCTTTTATTTTCATGATAGTCAATTCTTTACATGTTGGTGAATTTGCTTTCTCAATTCTTTACATTGCAATGAGGACATTGCAAATTTAAAGTCTGGGGGTGGATGTTCTTTTATTTTTAATATTTCAGTGTTGGACATGATTACAATTGGTTATATATTGGCTAACATAGTAATCAATGTTGTTAAACTCCCCTTTGTTTTTGCTTCTTTCTAAGCTTTCTTTACTTCACTCAATTGGGATTATAACTAGTTAATTTGCTTTCACACACTGATTAAAATGAATTGAGATAGACTCATTGGGTGTACAAATTTGTTGATAGTAATTATGTATTGAAATTCATTAGCTTAATTTTCTCTATATATAATTTATTTTTTAGGATTAGTCCTTTATATTATTAACTAACAATCACTCTATTTTAGAAAATATTATTATCTATAATAAAGTGAGTCGATGAGTGTAACATTTTGATAATTTTGTATTAGGGAATCAAAATAAAGAATACTCTCTATTGGTGTCTAGAACTTACCCTCTAGAAATCCTAAAAACTTTTGCATAAGTTAATTAGTGTGGGCGGAAATGACTTAGGCCTCCCTTTGGATAGATTGAGCCTCTCAAGCCCAAATCCCTAAACATTACATCCTTGAACACCCATTTTGGACCTAATCCCTATGCCTTTTGATACTCTACTACTAAAATTCACCGAGGCCAAATCCTTACCTATTAGCACACCTATCATTGAGATCTTCTTGAAATGAGTTTGTCCATAGTGATATGTGGCCTAAGGGCATGTACACCTACACCCACTTGGAATGATCCCTACTATGGATACTTGAAAAACATAGTGATATGTGGTCTGAGTGCGTGTACACTTACACCAACTCGGAATGATCCCTACTATGGACCCTTGGATAAGAAAAATTAACAAAAATATAGAGTATCCATCAAAAGGAAAAAAATGTGGGAAGTATAATAATTGTAAAGTCTGGGGGTGCTTTTATAACATTGATGTATATTGAGGTAATTACATAGCAAAAATGCTCAATCGTTATTTAGGTGTGATATGAACCATCGAATTTATCGTTGATTACCCCACCTATACTCTTCTATCCTAAGCCAAAAGTTTAAACCATAATACAAGTCCTAAGGATCTAACCTTGCTAATCCTAACTAGTGCCTTGGAGAGGCTGTGTAAAGACAAGCATATGACTATCAATATTGGTACTTATAAGTTTTGAAATACTAATGCATACCTTATTAAGATTGTTATTTTCTCATCATATTTGTTATTGATGACTGTAATCCTATTTCTAGGAAAGAGTGAAAGATAGTTAACAGATATATGGAAGGAATTTTAAGATAAAGTTATATTTAGAAAAGTCTGCTATACTATTTCCTATACAATTACAACATCAAATTTCTCTTTGAATTCATGGCAATCAGGCTGCGGAAGAAAAATAATTTTTGGTAACTCAAGTGTTTGAATTAGTTTGCTTAGGGACAAGCAAACATTTAAGTTTGGGGGTATTTGATGAGTACAATTATGATAGCCTTTTTGTTATCATAATTATAATCATGTCCACTATTTTCTACTTCCCTTTGTAGTAATTGTGCGAGAATGGTTAAGAATTTGTTGCTACACTTTCGTTCTCCAGAAGTTCTCCAAATGCTTTGATCCAAAAGTCCTCGTTAGGTTAGTTTAGATTAAACAACCAATTTTAATTATTGGTACAATAATAGAGTGAGAGTGAGTACGAGTACTTGAAAAGACCTCGTGGAATACGACATGAGATGTAGATTTCTCCTATACTATGATTGATAGGTGCAATTGCCTGAGATTAAAATCAATATAGCATATGCCTATCTACATAATATATACATAGAGAAAAATTAACGCATCAACTTTTTGGCATCGTTGTAGTATAGTGGTGAGTATTCCCGCCTGTCACGTGGGTGACCCAGGTTCGGTCCCCGGCAACGGTGCTAAAAATTAATGCGATAATTTTGCTCTATGTATAAACTATATAGATATGCATATGCTAGATTGATTTTAATCTCAGGCAAGTGCACATATCAATCATAGTATAGGAGAAATCTAAATCTCGTGTAATATTCCACAGGGTCTTTTCAAGTACACGTACTCACTCTCACTCTATTATCGTACCTATAATTAAAATTGGTTGTTTAATCTAAACAAACCTAACTAGGACTACTTGGATAAAGATACATTGGAGAATTAAGGATAGTAAAAAGAAAATAATCTAAGAGTAATCACTTGAGAATAATCACTCATTAATTCAATTTTATGTAATCACATAATAATAAGATTATCAAATTCGTTGTATTGTAGGGGTTAAACATTTATCGAAATCTCTCTCTCTCGATCAATTCAATACCTAAAGAGAAATACAATGAATCCAATTATTTGTATTACCATTATCCAAACAACATATCTCTCGATCATGCAATTTGAAATACAAAGAGAAATAACACCAAAATATGAACATATAAATATCATCACAACCTTCCAATTTCTCAATTTAGAAGTTTGGAATTCATATAAAACAAATAATAAATTCAAATCTAGGATGAATCTCTTTGTTGAAAGTCTACATACGAATAAAATACCACAAATTTGATGAAAAAATAACATATATGATTACCAAATTGTTCAAAGATAAATTTCATGCGAAATATAAAATAAATAAAGTTAGATCCATCAAGAGAAAGGAAAGATTAAAAGAGACACATGAAGATTAAAACCAAATGAATAATCTACATCAATTCCTCCTTCCCTTGGATGCTCAACTTATCGTTCGATCTCCAGAAGTTCTCCAAATGCTTTGATCCAAAAGTCCCTATTCTATTTTTTCTACAGGTTTTTATAGTCTCCTTGCAAACGGGGTCGAACATGGGTTCCAAAACGGCCGTGTCACAGGCCGTGTGGACGGCTCCAAGGCGATTAAACACGAATAGATGTGTCTGGTCATGGGCTGTGTCATTTTACACGGCTGATGAGACGACCGTATTGTTCTTCGTGTTCTTCGCATACGGCTTGGTTGGCAGCAAGTATTCAATTTTTCCCAAAAAAGACACAGGTAGGGACACGGGCGTGTTCCTATCCGTGTGGTGTTCTGTCTTTTCTTCCAACTCTTCTGATCTTTCCCGAATAGGACACGAGTAGGGAAACGGGCTTGTTCCTTCCCGTGTACGCCCAATTCCAGTCCTCTCATCATCCATGTTGGATCCGTGAACTCCTCTGTTTGATCCAACACTTTTAGTTCCACTTGTTTGCAATACCTGCATTAAGAAGTTGAGTGAATAAATGAATAGCTTAATTTAGGAAATAATAGAAACTCCAAACTGTGCTCTTCTATTCATGATAATACAAATTTTTAACCATTCTCGCGTAATTACTACAAAGGGAAGTAGAAAAAAGTGGACATGATTATAATTATGATAGTAAAAAGGCTATCATAATTGTACTCATCACATTCCCACCTAATTACGGGTAGAAACGGAGGACGTGGCCCGGCTGGTTACACTGGAAACATACTCGCTCATACTGTTCTCTAGGTTGCTGATACATTTATTGAGGTGGAGTCAACGTTGGCGGCTGTGGGGTCAGGCGCTCCATTCTAAAATTCTAGTGGAAACGGTCGCCACCTCTTTGGTTTCCTCTTACACCTCTATTATTATGTCTCTTTCTGATGCTGGGGCCTACTTCCATCACACCATCAGCGTGTCTATTACTACTTCCCAAGTGATCTGCCTCCAACCTTTTTGCCATGTCAATTATCTCAGCCAAGCTCGGGTCTGATATAAACAAAAGTTCTTGCCTTAGGGGATCTTGCAAGCCTTTGTAAAACCATTTTGCGTACCCGTGGTTGTCCAACACGTAGGAGTCAACAAATATAGCGAGGTGTTGAAACCCCCTTTGGTATTCTGTCATGGACTTGGATGCTTGCTTCAACTGAAGGAATCTCTCCTCAAGCTCATCTCGAGCGGTAGATGGAATGAAGTGTTCCAAGAAGGCTTCATAAATTTTTTTCTAACTGATCTCAGTGTATACTCGGCCTTGGAAAGTGGAACCCATGAGGGACTTCCACCACCTCTTTGCGTGTGTTTCTAAGACTAACACGGCTAAGGTTACCGCCATACTGGCTGGACATCTGATCCAACCATTAACTCTTGCACAGTATCCAACCACTCTTCAGTACGGACAGCCGATTCCATCCCATGGTAAATAGGCGAGGAGAGGGCTCAGAAGGTACTCAACAAGTTAGAGCACGGAGCTTGCTACTATACTGGGGCCTGTTGAGACCTAAAAGCATATAGGATTGATGTAAGCGTCAATCCTAGCTCTGACTGCTGAAACTGGGTAGGGACGGAGGGGCGGGAGTGCCCACTAATGGATATATACTTGGAGGGATCTACACATAAACGTACAAACCTAAGGTCAAGTTGTCTAATCGTAGGTTAATAATTGGACATACTTAGTGTGAATTACACATGGGCACACCATTGGTTCTGTTATGTCAGTTTATCCGCAAACTAACCAATCGAACGGGGGTGGCACCATTGTTCAATGACTTATTTAGTTGAGGATTGTTGCAAGCTGATACCATTTGTAAGACCCCCTCCCGGAACACAAGACATGACCGAGGGGAGTCTTATGCCAAAAACAACCGCCTTGTGGTAATGCCAATGCACGGGTTGACTGATACTACAAGACGCCTATCCTGCCAGCTAAAACAAATATCATCCATGCCAACCCAACATAAAGAAAAGTGCAGAAGTCAAAATTCACACAAGTATATAAGTCCAAATGAGTACAACAATAATAAGAAGCAACAACAACTTCTATTATATCAAAGTACATAAAAATTTCCCAAAGGGGCTATATCATGAGTCTCTCAAAACTCACATCCATAACTAATGACAGTGAAGGTAACGTTATATTAGGCCCTGTCAGCCTGGCCTGGTTGCCCTCTTATACAACCTGTGGTTGCTGCTCTATTTGCTGGGTTTCCTCCTAAAATGGAAGTCGTAGCAACTGTTAGTCATGAAGACTAAGTGGCTATCACATCAGCTCAGCCCGATGGCTCTTAGGCACCAGGGGTAGAAGCAACAAGGGTATAATATATATGCATAAGCAGTAGTACAAGCAAGAGGAGAATCTATATATCATGAGTAGTAATAGCAACAATGTATAGAATTATTATCAACATTCTATTCTAGCAATTCAACTCAAATCATATCAATCCATTAAGTAGATAAATCTATAATAGGAAAGTAACTTTACTTCTAAAAATGCCCATACAGATTTATAAGTTAAGGATCAGCTTAACAGTAAAGTAACTCATCATATTCGAGTGCCCATACAAACTTATATGATAAGGATCTATGCGGTGCAATGTAATGTTATGAATGCAATATGATGACTCACCCATGCTCACACACACACGCACACACTGCTATGTCTATGCAGACTTATTGTAAGACCCCCCCCCCTTTTTTTCTTTTTTAAACCACGGGGTCTTAGGCCCAGAACCGCCGCTTTGTGGTGACACCATCACGCCCGGGAAGGTCGTCACTGCAAAATGTCGATCCTGCCGGCCATATCGATCACATAATAGTAGCAAAAGTATGAGAGTACATGAAATTAGAACTCTAACACATGTCCACAATAATCACATATATAGTAAAGTCTCCTCGAAGGGAGTGTCAACAGAAAAAAAAAGTAAGGTACTAAAGAGGTCTCCTGCCCAATGCATTAAGATCCTCACTACAAGTCACTCAATGCGAAAGCAAATCTATAATAACTACTAATGATCGGGACTCACAGTCCCTGAAGGCTGGACTGTAGTGCTAGACTACCCCGTATCCATTCGCACCTACCTCTGGGGCTATGTCTCTTGGTTGGGCTCCATGATCCCCTAATATGATTTGGTCAACGACCGTTTGTCTAAAAATACTAAGTCCTATCATCCCCCACCCCTCCCCCATGGCTCCTAGGCACCTAGCGGGGAGAAGGAAAGGTAATGAAGGTGGAGAATATCAAAGGTAGCAGGTGGCGGCGGAACTAATCTTACGGTTCCATGAAAATAGGTAGCAGTAACAAAAGTATGTAAGATAAAATATGAAATATGTAACCTTAACTTATATGAATGCCCATACAAACACATAAGCTAAGGGGTCTTTTGCAAGGCTCCTATCATATAAAAAGTCCCATATAAATTAATACGATTAGGTGTCGGTTTTCAAGCAAGCAATATATATATCCATTGAATAATAACCTTAGCATAAGCACTCTCACGCAAGCATATAAACTAAGGGGTCATTTTGCAGGGCCTATTATATAAAGAGTCTCATACCAATTTATACAATAGGTGTCAAAGGTTATATGCAATGGTTATGCTATGTCTGCAAGTATGCCATGGTATGATCATGAAAGTGCAAAACACCCACTCGACTCTGTGCACACAGACCTTTAGTTCCCCCTTTCTGGAGCCTAACCTCCCAAGATACCTCTGTAGTGGCAAACGGAAGCGGTGGGTTGGGCCTTGCCCACCTCTAAACTAATAATTTCACTACCAGTCAGACCTATCGTACGCCTCGACGCTGGTTAACTAAGCGGAGCTCCTGCGTACTCTTTTCTGGTTAGTCCACCGGACTTAATTTGGCGAAGTGTTAAACAACACTTGCCAAGTCAACGTATTGGCGTTGGTGCATCGAACCTCCAACACCGAAGACCCACCACCTTATAATTTATGCATATGTAATCTTGATGTATCAACCACCGAGCCAAAGATCCTTGAACTAACCTGTCTGTCATAACCAACAACTGAGCCAAATCTCCTCGGACTATCCCGTCCGTCATAATTATCTACCTAGCCTTCGACTCGCCGGGCTATCCTGCCCATTTCCATAACCACTGAGCCTATCGCCCGAACATCATAGTCAACCTAACTTCCCGATACACCAGCATGTGTGAAAGTGAACCCCTAGTAATACTAGTTGCTCTTGAAGTTTATTATTCCTACGGTTTAGGTTAGCCCAAGACTGCCCCCGGTATACCCCGTGAAGGGCTCTCAAAGGGCACTAGGAACTATGATGGTAGCTGAAGCCCATCGTTCCCTTACGCAAGGTACTTATTGTTGTTGGTTATTACCCAAATCCCGATCCCTTTTAATATTATACTGGAACTAACCCTAATGTATTTTGACTCTTCCTCTCCACAAGAAAGACGATCTTTCGTCGATCCCGTGCACCACCTAACGCCAGCCAACCAAACATTCTACTCATCCCAACTTCCAATGATGAACTCAATTTCATTTTACCCCAAACCAGCAAACTATTAACACCAACCCATATGCCCAATTCAAATGCTATCACATTTTTTGCAGTTTTACTATATGCAGACCAACCTATACTATATGTTGTACATGATAGGAGGTACTCCAAATTTTCATCCTCAAGCCTTAAGATAATTAATGGGTGTCTATCATGACATGATTAGACTAACTTCAGAAACTTATAATTTTCCTAATTAATTTGGAATTTAATTAATTTTCCAAAAGTTAGGCCATGGGTAATTTGAACATGAAGTATAATATTTTCTCAGGTAATGGCCACCCAAAAATTATGAACACTAGATAACAGAGGAATAAAAGTAAATACCAAATTTCATGATTTTCCATAAATGATTTGGCCTTTAATTAATTAATCCAATAATAAGCCATTAATTATGGGTAAAGAAGAAAGTGCTAAAGTTAATCTTCAGAAAATTGTAGAACAATTACTAAATCTCAAGGATGACCAGAAAGGGCTTCTGACTAAAAAACATATTTTATCAAGCTTATTAAATACTAAAATAAATTAAATTACTTTTACTTAGAAAACAGTATCTTGTGAAACAACTCCTATAGATAGACTTCCAAAAATTCCATAAAAATTCACAAAGCTTTAAAATGTCATTAAAGGCCCTCTTACTAAATTTGATAAGTTTCTATTGAGTGGTTTGTTCATAAGAAATTTCTAAGTTGAAGGTGCAACTTGATAGGTTGTGAATGAAGTACCCCATTTAATGATCTAAAATTCATATTAAAAATTTCTAGGGCTTGTTATAGTCTTAAAACATAGCTTGACTAAATATCATCCAAACACAAGGTTAGGAAGTCACATAATAAAATTCTTCAAGACAACTCATGATAGTGCACTTTTCAAAGGAACCCACTTGTAAACTCATCCAAACAATATGTGGTATATTTTAATGGTTAATATGATTATGAAAATGACCTCTACTAAAATGTCATGCAGTTCCAAAGTCATATGAGCCACTAGACATTCCCTAATGTGTATAGACCTTAAACTTACCCAGTGGTTTAAGTGGGGTGCACGTGTCCAAATCTCACCATATCTTTTCCTAGGGCATTTCACCACCCTAGAATCACATGGACTAAACACCATGTCCATACAAGGGCATATCACTCCATTCCCTTCACAAATCCCCAAAGTTCAACCCTTAGGGTTTGAACTTGGGTCCTAGGGAAAATCTACCCTAATCCACCCCAAATTCTATATGAGGGTGTCTAAGTCATAACAAGTCAGTGGCCCACGTTTCAGCCTCTATTGAGGTGATTTGGCCACTTAAACCCACAAGGGACACTTTGACCAAAATACCCCTCTTAGGGCAAGGCTAGGGTTTGCAAAAGTCCAAACCATATCATCATCAAATGGGATGAAATTTTATACAGAGACCTATAATGACCCCAAGGACCTCGCACAAAAATTTGTAAGCATTTGGAGGTAATTAAATCCCATAATTAATTTAATCATGGTTTATTAAATAATTACAAAAACTATAATGCCTGACCTGAAAGGACTTAAAACGTCATTTCCCGGCCACCCGGCCACCTCCATGGCCGACCACCACCACCACCACCTTTATTGAGGTGGGGGCTATCGCCGGGCGGCTGTACGGCTGCCGGAGGTGCGGTTTCCAGTGAAACCGCAAGGCATAAAAAGCCATGAAAAACTAAAATATACCTCACCCGATCGGGCTCAATTGAGCCTTATTTCTCTCCTAATTGATCTAGGATTCTAGCCCACGAAGAGAGGAGTAAAGAAGGACCTGTGTGGGGGGGTTATTTCCTTGCCGGCCGCTGCGTCTCCATTTTCGACGGTGGAGCTTTTCATGCTCTGCAACTGTACAACCAAATACCTCAGCTCCTTCAGTGGGATGGTTGAAACGATTGCTCTTGGCCAATGGAAGCTTTTAAAAGAGCCAAATGGGGGATAGGGAGGGTTATAGTTTTAATTCCCATTTCCACCATTAATGGGGAATTTTTGGAAATTGAATTCTCAATGAATTCAGCCCCTTGGTGACCTATAGAATGCTGGAAACTCCTCCCCTACTCATGAGGAGTTGAATCCAGTCATCAATGGGGAGGGGAGTGGCCATGGCATCAATGCCATTAATGGCCTTGAAAGCTTGAATTTGTCCATGGGAAAAACTCTGAATGTGATGACTAATCCAGCCTAATGGTATCCCACTAGCTCATAATATCAATTAAAATAAAGTTAGCCAAAGTGGGTTGGGCTTGAGCTTGGGTTAGCCCATTTAAGCTAAGTTTGACCTAACACTTGAATAGGGTTGACCTTGGTCAATTTGGCCTTTTGGGTTACCCTTAATTGGTCCTTGGTGATCCATTGGCCTCCTCTAAGGTCTAGGTAGGGATGGGTAGGGTTGACTTGGCACCTTGGAGGTCACTTGACCCTTAGTAAGGGCACTTTGACCACCTTGTGGCTAGAGTTGACTTGGGTTAACTTAGCCTCTTGGGTTGACCCCAATGAGTCCCTGGTGACCCATTTACCTCACTTTAGGGTTAGGAGGGCATGTTTTGGGTCCAATTGGCTAAGGAAGGGTCAACTGACCCTAAGTAGGCCAGTTTGACCCATTTTGGGTTAAGGTGGGCTTAGGCCAACTTGGCCACTTTGACTGCCACCAATGGGTCCTTAGTGACCCTATGGACCACCCAAGTGGTTAAGAGTGTTGTGGTGGGGTCATAGAGTCAATTTGAAGCCCAAAGGTCATCCTAAACTAGTGTTTTGAATTCTACTATTTGTAGACCAAGGTGGCCTTCACCTTCCTACCTAAGTTCACCTAGTCTACTTGGACTTTCAAGGGTTTTGTTATGACCTAGTCATGACAAAACCACTCATAGGGGTCTAGCTAGAAATGGGATGTTACAAATCCTAATAAACAAAAAAAAAAATTTCATCACCGAAATTCAGGTTAGGTCTGCGAAGTTTCTACTGAGAGTAACTTAGTGTAACATCCCATAGGAAGTTAAATGTATACCTTACCCGAAGAGATCCAGGTAATTTTGCTGCATCAGATTCGGTGTCTCCCAGGTATATTCCTCCTGCCCATGGTTCCTCTATAGGACTTTGACCAGCGGGACCTTCTTACAAGACCCGCACCACTGTATCATTTATCCTGACCGACTCACAACGGACCGATTGATCAAAAGCTGCCAAGCCATCTATACCAAGAACCTGCTATTCCGGCCATAGTAGAGCCTTCCTAAGAGAGGAGATGTGGAAGACGTCGTGCCAACCCGCTAACTCCGGTGGTAGCTCTAGTCGGTAAGCCAATGGGCCAATCCGCTCCAGGATCCTGTAGCGCCCCATATTCCTTGGACTGAGCTTCTTCCACCCCCATACCTACGAGACTCCATACACCAGACGTATCTTCATTAATATATAGTCTTTATCCTGAAACTCTACTTGGCAATATCGTGCATCGTAACATTTGTCTGGTATGTCCTAGTCCTGCAACATCCTATCTCAAATCATTCACACCTGGGTATCTGGGTTATCCACAAATTTCGAGTTGAGTGCTTTAGGATCCTCATCCTAGATCCATGAAAGTGGAAACCTGCACCTCTATACCAGGGTGAAGAGTTGTGTTGAAAGTCAGCCGAGAGTCCAGATAATCCTGAACTAATCTTCTCTCCTTGGATGTACATTATCCATCCTGATTCAATACGATAATCTTGAGCACACCACGATAATGGACAACTACTCATAAATTTCATGAAACACCCACGGGAGTTTTCTTCTGGGTCGGGGTGTAACATCCCATTTCCAACTAGACCCCTAGAAGTTGGTTTGTCATAACAGAACCCTTGGAAACCTAAGAATTGAAGTCTATCGACCAAGATTTCGAGTTACGGGTTGGTCATGCCCGTGACCGACCTGCCATGCCCGTGACCTAGGACGTGACCCCTTCGACAATCGTCGACCTTAGAAAGATGATTGACGAGCTAAAAAATTTCAACACGGGCCTGGCACGCCCGTGACCGACCCGTCACGCTCGTGACCTTTGAATGGCGTTGAGTGAGCTGAGCTCACTCAACGCCGTAGTCTGGATGGCGTTGAGTGAGCTTAGCTCACTCAATGCCATAAGCTAGACGGCGTTGAGTGCACAGACTGCACTCAATGCCATCTTATGTAGGCTGGATGGCGTTGAGTGAGAAGAGCTCACTCAACGCCATAAGCTAGACGGTGTTGAGTGCACAGACTGCACTCAACGCCATCTTAAGTAGGCTGGATGGCATTGAGTGAGTAGAGCTCACTCAACGCCATAAGCTAGACGGCGTTGAGTGCACAGACTACACTCAACGCCACCTTGAGTAGGTTGGATGGCGTTGAGTGAGCAGAGCTCACTAACCACCATAATCTGGATGGCATTGAGTGAGCTGAGCTCACTCAACGCCATAGTCTAGAAGGGCTGTATTTTGGATGGCGTTGAGTGAGCAGAGCTCACTTAACGCCATATCCTGGATGGCGTTGAGTGAGCAGAGCTCACTCAATGCCACAGCATGGATGGCGTTGAGTGAGCAGAGCTAACTTAATGTCGTAGCTTGGATGGCATTGAGTGAGCTGAGCTCACTCAATGCCATTTTACTTAGAAACTTTTTTAAGCTTGGCTGATGGTTCAGCTGAACCGGGCCGGTCTAGGAAATGGGCCAGAATGCATTATTGGGCCGTTTTCTCTTATTAAGACTTAGTTAAGTCTTATTTTATGATTTTGACCGGTCAATGCTATATGGCAAGCATTCCTCTTCCTTTCAGCCATGGCCAAATGACGGTTTGCATTGACATTAATGGCTTTTAAGGCTTGGCTCCATCCTCTCCCCCTTGAAACGGCTTGATTCAACTCCTCTCAGGGAGAGGAGGAGTTTCCAGCCTTCTCTTAGCTGTTTTGTAGCCATTTCAGCTCCCCTCCACCATGGCCGAAGCATGCATGTAAGGATGCATTAATGGCTGGACAGTTTATACCCCCAGCCGCAGCATTGTTTATCCTTTAAAAGACTCCCTAGACTTAGAGAGGAAGTTTTCACCCTTGTCCGATAAAGCTAGAGATTATTACCTTGCTGTTGAGGAATTCCGGCAATGCCACCACCGCGCAAATGGAATCACGACGATCGGCTCGACTCAAAACCGCAAATAAGGTCCTCCTCTTCTCTTTTTTCTATGGATAGATCTTAGAAATCAATTAGGAGAGACATCGGGCTCAATAGACCTGGATCGGGTGAGCGTTTCCATGTTTTTTTTCCAAAATTCATGGTGGTCAGGTTCGCCAGAAACACCACCTACGGCGGCCAAACCACCGCCGACCGATAACCATCACCTCAACGAAGATAGTGGTGGCAGTGGCTGGCCAGGGAGGTGGCAAAATGGCCGGCGATGGCTCAAGCAAAGTTATAGGTTTTAAGCGTTTTTAGGTTGTTGGTTCGGGCTTTTGAGAAGATGAACAGTAGTTTATAATACTAAATTATTACATGTATATATACTATGTAGTGATTTATCAAGCTCTTTTTGATGCTATTACATGAGGCACTTAGAGGCCATTTTAGGAATAATGGGCAGTCACAGAAGTTGTAGCCCTTCGAGTCTAGATTATTCTAAAATTTATTTCAACTCGATTGGGTAAGTGGTTTGACCACATCACCCATTTTGGTGGGACCTATACCTAGGGCTATCCTAAGGTTCAAATGGATACCAACCTTTCATCCCTTGTACAAATGAGTTGAAATTTGGTCAGGGTGTCTACCTTAGCTATATCTAGGGCCTGTCCAAAAATGGGAATTTTTGGAGAATATTTTTCTATAGTTTTTGGAAAAATTTAATAAACCATGTATAAATTATTTAGGTATCATAAACACCTCAAAATCCCCCCATATTTGGGTGGGTAGTCTTAGAGGGTATGTTACGGCTTTGGTAAAAATTTCATCTCATTTGGAGATGTGTTGAATAGGTTTTTATCCAACCCTAGGTTGACCCTTATAGGATTATTTAGGATCAAACACCCCCTTGGGGTTTGAGTGGTCAAATCACATCAATAGAGGCTGAAATTTTTGAAACTGACTTGGCATGGCTAATGTCACCCTCTTAATGAAAATGGTGTGATTTAGGGTTGATTTACCATAGGGTTCAAACTCAAACCCTAAGGAAGGGTTTTTGAGTGTTGTGAAGGGCATAGGGGTAAATGCCCTTGTGTGACCTTGTAACTCAGTAGAGTTGAAGGTAGTGAATCCTAAGTTCTCTGGTAGAAATCTTAGAGGATTTGGAGGTAAGTAGACACCTCAAAACCCTAACCCTAGTTTTAGGGTAGAAGCTCAATTATGAAAGCACAGCCACTAAACCTTAGTTAAAAGTTATGAAACTTAGGTGGAGTAAGTTTTAGACTAGGAAGCACCCTTAGTATTTTATTAGGATTTTATGGATTATATTTCAAGTACTTTATTTGTTAAGTAACAATTTGCTCAAAATGGTGATTAAATTATTTTGAATACTCTGTTCATTTGAATCTGATGAAACTTGGTCAGAAGATGCTTTAGGTCTAAATGAATATCCCTCAATTTTATTACAAATTTTAGTTGATTATATCTAGTACTTGCTTCACAAGTTTCCAAAAAGGCAATTATGGTCAATAAATCATTTAGATCAAAGTACTTACTGTAAAATTATGAAACCTGGCCAATGATGTTTTCAGATCAATATCCAGTTTTGTAATTTTATTCATGATTTTTAGAAGAATATTTACAATACTTGCTTCACAAATATAACTTTTTGGGATTTTGGTAATTTTTTATTCTAGAGCTCAATCCCCATTGAAGAATTATGAAATTTTGCCACTGATGTTTTTAGGACAGTATCTGCTCTAGAAGATTAATTAATAATTTTTGGATGATTATCTACTACACATACTTCATTAATGAAAGGAGATATGATTTATTATCAAAATTAAATTAGAGTCCTTAAATTACTGGAAAAAATTGTTACATCTTGGATTTACTGTTAAATTGTTGTTTAGGATTTATCATGATTTTATGGAGCTTTATACATACCTGAAAAGTGCACTTCATGTTCAATTGGTAGCCCTTAGAAGCTTTACAGTAAATTAATAAAATGCCAGATAAATTAAGAAAATTACAATTTTCTGGATTTAGTCTTTTTGTGTCATGATAAGTCTCCAGTAAATAATTTAGGGCATTTGGATGATTATCTAAATTATCTCATATTTGGTTCGACATATAGCCTAGGTTAGTCTGCATATAGCAAAATGTTAAATTGCAATAGGACATGATCCGGGATAGTTGTTGGAGTTAGTCATTTTAGCTGGGTGGACTGATGTGGATGATTTCACTATAGAGGGATAGGAAGAGTAGTGAGAAGTGGTTTGGCTAGAGTCTAGAGGTGTTCGGGTTCGACGAAAGATCGTCTTCCCCAAAGAGAGAGAGGTTAAAAATCACACTAGGTTAGTCTAATGTAACATAAGAAGGGGATGGGTAAAGGGAATCAACTAATAACAATAAGTGCCTTATGAAAGGGAACGATGGGCTTCAGCTACCATTATAGTTTCTAGTGCCCTTTAAGAGCCCTTCATAGGGAATACCGGGGGTAGTCCTGGGCTAATGTAAACTGTATTAAAAAAATGATAAGAGTAACTTAGTAATTAGGGTTGCACGTTTCACAAACACCGTTAACACAGGAAGATAGTTGGGAGCTTCGGCTCGGTTGGTTAAGAGACGGACAGAATGGTCCGGGGAGCTTCGGCTCGGTTGGTTAAGAGATGGACAGGATGGTCCGGGGAGCTTCGGCTCGATTGGTTTGATACGATAAATATTGCAAGTGTATAGTCAGGAAAGAAAATTAAGGTGGTGGGTCTTCGGTATTGGAGGGTCGATGCACCGACTCCAATACGCTGACTGGGCAAGTGTGGTTAACACTTCGCCAACAGAAGTCCGGTGCGCCAGCCGGCAAGAGTATGCAGGAGTCCGCTTTGTGCACCAAGCGTTGAGGCGTATGATAGGTCTGACCGGTAGTGCTTTACTGGTTTAGAGGTGGGCGAGGCCCAACCCACCGCTTCCGTCTTCCACTACGGAGGTATCCTGGGAGGTAACAGCTCAGAAAGGGGGAACTAAAGGTCTGTGTACACAGAGTCATTTGTGTGTTGCACTTGTATGATTTATCATACCCACTAGCATGTCATGGCATAATTGATTCATTTAACCCCTGACACCTAATGTATAAGTGGAATGGGACGCTTATACAATAGGCCTTGCAAAACAACCCCTTGGTCTATAAGCTTGTGTGGGCAAGTTTATAAATTAAGCTTAAATTCTATATATATATGCCGTTATTTGATAACCGACACCCCAACGTATAAGTAGTATGGGACACTTTATACGATGGGAGCCTTGCAGAAGATCCCTTGGCTTAGGTGCTTCAGCACATAAGTGTTGGGTACATTTGAGAATGTGTACCTGATTTGGAAAAGCCAAACTTAGCTCAATGATATACATCAAGGTGTATTTGATGTTGTTTTAAGTTTATATGTGCAGGTTAAGAATGTGCTAAAATGTAAAGAAAAATTTCTAAGCCCATGTATCGACACCTGAGGAAGCTGTGTCGACACTTCAGTAAGATTGTGTCGACACTTGGAAATGGATGTGTCGACACTTCAGTGAGTTTGTGTAGACACAGGGAGGCAGTGTCGACACACAGAAATAGTCAGTCGGCATCAACTGTGTCGACACCAGGAGGCTGTGTTGACACACATAGGCAGAGTCGACAACAACTGTGTCGACACCTGGAGGCAGTGTCGACACACGCTATGTTCTGAGTCTACATCAACTATGTCGACACACAGGACTTGTGTCGACACACAGCTGAGTGTAGACCAAGTTGATTGCTGATGAACGGTGAAGTGTTTGTGTCGACAAAAATAATCAGTGTCGACACATTCTCAAGATGCAGTGTCAAGAAGCTGTGTCGACATCAAGGCAGCTATGTCGACACCACCAAAGTCTGTGTCGACACTTAAGTCACTTGTGTCGACACATATTGATAGATTGTCTCGACACTTTATGACAGTCAGTCTCGACGCTTTGCTTACAAAGACAATGGCTCAAGATCTGTTTGATGACTTGACAGCTGTGAGTTACAATAGGTTTACTGAAGCTGTCAGACTTGTCAGAAGTTAGTTATAAACTGGATCAGCCGGTTACCATGGATGAAGTCTATATATATATAGATGGATTCAGAAGAAGAGATATTATTATTGACACACACAAAAACACAACTATTTGTGAGATAGATCTCTGATCAAGAAAGTGCAAGGCATAGAAGGAGATCTTCGTGAGAAGATCTAAGAAGACATTCTGAAGTGATCATCCACTCAGATTCAGTCTAAGTTGAATTCAATCAAGAATTCAGAAGTATCTTCAAGAGGTTTGGAGAGAGAGAGATCCAGCTATTTGATGTTAAGAAGGAGACAATCACTTATTTCTCTATAAGAAGATACTGAACTAATCTGTCAAGAAGATTCAGATCTATTTTTGGAATCTAAGGAGGAAGCTGCAAGTCAGTTATATTCAAAGGAAATCAACCCAACTAAGTTCAGATTCAAGAAGCTTTGAAGAAAGCTAAGATCAAGTTGATTTCAGCCATCAGCCTCTTCAAGAAGCTGATCAAGAAAGTTCTTATCCCTTCTCTCTCAACAGGGGTAAGAGATTATAAAATTCCTTATCAAATTCTGTAGGATCTATTCATAGATCTGAGTTGTAAGCCTGTTTTATAAAGGCTGAGTGTAGGAGATTTGTTCTCTGAGTGGTAGGGCTATTTGTGCCTGAGTTGTAGGAGAAAGTATTCTCTGAGTTGTAGGCCTTGTGGCAAGGCTGAGGTAGGGCTTGTTAGCCTGAGTTATAGGAATGTGGAAACATTCTGAGTCGTAGGAATCCTTCTGGATTCTGAGCTGTAGGATCTAAGGATCTGAGATAAAGGAAGAAGTTAGGCTGAATCTAGCATACTACTGGATAGGTGAAGGGGGAAAGTGGATGTACCCAAACCTTAGGGAACCACTATAAATATTTTGTGCAATCTTTGAATTGTGTAGCTGTAGAATCTGTGATTGTGTGTGTTGAGTTTGCTGCAGAATTTTCTGTTCTATATTACAGCATTGAAGTGATTTTCTATCTTAATTTTAAAACAAGAATTAGAACCTATTCACCCCCCCTCTAGGTGTTTAGGTAGTCTTGAAAGTAAAACTATCAAATGGTATCAGAGTGAGGTTGCTCAAAAAAGGACTTAATAGTTTGAGTTAGATCCCTAATGTAGAATCAAGAATCAAGAAAATGGGTTTTGGAGAGAATCACAAGGAACTAGGGTCAATGAAATTACCCATCTGCAAGAAAGAGATTTTTGGAATCTGGAAAGAAAGGGTTAGGTTGTTTATTGATGCCTCTGACCCAAGGATATATATCACAGTAAAAGAAGGTCCATATATCCCAATGAATGTGTCTGTTCTAGATGCAAATCAAAGAACTCCTAAAGATTTTTCTAAAATGACTAAGGATTAGATTATACTGGCAACTATGGATAAAAGAGCTCAGAATATCATAGTGAGTGCCATAGATGATTCAACTTTCCAAAATTTGATTCACTGCAAAAACTCCAAGGAAATGTGGGACACTTTGATTGTCTACATGGAGGGTTCTGAAGAAGTTAGACAAGATAGAAAGTCTATGCTCAATCAAGAATATGAGAGTTTCAGACAAGGGAAGTCTGATAGCATATCTGAATGCTACAAGAAATTCTACAGGATAATGAATGAACTGATGTCCTATGGAAGGGTCTTCAGTACATATGAGCTTAATGACAAATTCCTAAGATCCTTGACAAAGGATTGGGATACCAAGATTTGTGGAATTAGAGAAGTGGCCAAACTAGCAAACATTTCTCCTCCAACCTTATTTGGAAAGTTTCTATCATATGAAATGCAACTAATGGCTAGGAAGGAGGAAGAAAGAAATACAAAAGGAGAGCATAGAGAAAGGTCTGTGGCCTTCAAGGTTGAAGCCACTAGAAAGAATAGAAGGATATCTCCATCACCTCCTAAGGAAGTTGCTGAAGTTATCTCAGACAATTCAGACAATTAGAACTCAGATAGCAGTTATTCAGATGCAGATTTTGCTGCCCTTACAAGGCAGTTTCAGAGGTTCTTGAAGAAGAAGTAGTGGAATTCAAGGCCCTCCACATCATAGCTAGTAGATGACTACTATCAAAAGAGAAAATCATCAAGAAAGGAAAGGAGTAGGTCTAAGCCCAGCAAAGCAACAACATCAAAAATTGTTTGCTATTGCTGCAATAGGCCTTGACATTTGGTGGTTGAGTGTGCAAAAAAGTGGAAGGAGTCAGCAGACAGAAAGAAGACTCAACAATAGGGCAAGAAGGAGAAATCCTTTGTTGCTAAGAAGGAGAAAAGTCTTATAGATAAATCATCCTCAGAGTCAGAATCTGAAGCTGAAGCATATATTGGACTGTATGCAACTAGTGAAGAAGATGAGTTTATGCAATTGCTGAACTCCAACTATGAACAAGAAGACCATCAGTGCATGTAACTGATGGCTGAATCAGAAGACAATAAGTGCAAGGATCAGCCTGGTCCTAGTAAGGTACAAAGTAATTCTAGAATTTCTGATTACAGTACTGGTTCAGAGTCAGATTCATCTGCATCAAGTGATGAGGATGGATCTGAATATGATGGAGATATTCATTAGTTGATAGATGAATATGGGGACTTGTTACAGTCTCTAAAGAAAAGCAAGAACCTGTCCAAAACTCAGGCTAAGGAAATTACAGATCTTAAGATGACTGCATCTGGTTTAGAGAGAGAATTGGATCAAAAAATGAATGAGGTTGCCAAACTAAAAACTATAACTATTATTCAGATGGGTACAATCATATGTAAAAATGATCTAATTAAAAGTCTGGAAGTTAGACTTCAAAAGGAGAAAGATTTGGTGGCTAGTTACTCTAAGCCAAAATCATTCTTACCCTTAATAGATGAGTTTGTGGCTCAAAAGGGTAAGGCAGGATTAGGCTTTAAAGGTAACACCAGGGCTTTCCAATTCAAGAGAAAAGGCAAAGCACAAGTCCAGCCAGTAAATTTTAAAGTGTCTGTAATGTTTAGAAAGGTACAAGTACCTTATAATAAATATGATCTTAAAAACATTCATGGTCATAATAAGACTGATGTTCTGAATAATAAGGGTGTTAATGCCAATAAGTCAGCCCATGTAAATAAACCCCATGTTCCAAGGAAAATAGTGGGTGTGGCAGCAGCAGCACCAGCATAGAACAGAAATGTTTCTGCCAAAAATGTATGTAGACCTAGATACAACAAGTATGAATACTGGTGTTGTGGCAAGACAGGCCATTTTGCCTTAGACTGCTGGCATAACATAAGTGTCAGGAAGAACAACAGTCTACCAGTTAGAAGAGTTGCTGGTAGATTTGATATGAATGGTGCTAACTTGAACCAAGGACCCAAGACTTACTTTGGTTCTAAGGGAAAGTAATTCTTTATTACAGGTGAGTCCAAGTCACCATTCCCCTATATGGTACTTAGACAGTTGATGTTCCAGGAACATGACTGGAACAAAGGGATTGCTGAAGGAGTATTTACCTATTTCAAAAGGGCCTAAAGTAATCTTTGGTGGCTCTGAAAGAGGAATCATCAAAGGATTTGGTAACATTTCTAGTAACCAGATTACTATCACTCAAGTGGCCTATGTGAAGGGTTTGAAACATAACCTTATAAGCATAAGCCAGCTGAGTGATTTAGGATATGATATTTCATTTGTTAAGAATGGATGTCATATCAAAAGGTTAAGTGATCAAAAGGTCATATTGACTGGGTAAAGAAAAAGAAATGTTTATTATCTTGACTTTGTGTGTGAGAACAAGGTTTCTCCTATTTGTCTTGTAGATGATGAGAGAGCATCTCATTGTGTCAAATGGCACAAGAGGCTGGCTCATCTTAACTACAAAACAATTTGCCAACTCTTTAGTAAAGAGTTAGTGAGGAATGGCCCTCAAGTTAAGTGTATAAAGGAAGGGATATGTTCAGCTTGTCATAAGGGCAAGCAGACAAAATCCTCCTTTCATAGCCTTGAAAACAAGGATTCGGTGAGGTGTCTATACCTCTTACATATGGATCTTTTTGGTCCTATGCCAGTTCATTGTCTAGGTAGGAAGGTCTACACTTTTGTGGTGGTAGATGACTATTCTAGATATTCCTGGGTGTTCTTTCTGAGACAAAAATCAGAAACCCCAAGTGTTTTACATAGTTTTGTCAAACAAATTCAGAATGAACTGGACAGTACAGTGGTCAAAATTAGAAGTGACCATGGCATTGAATTTCAATCTGAAAGTATGACAAGATTGTGTGAAGAGTTTGGGATTTTTCAAGAATTCTCTTCACCTAGAACACCACAGCAAAATGTATTGTTGAAAGGAAGAATAGAACATTGATTGAGGCTGGTGGAACTCTATTGAGTGACACTTCTCTCCCAAAATATTTATGGGCTGAGGCAGTAAACACTACATGTCATGTGCTCAATAGGGCTTCTATCACTAAGTACCACAAAAAGACTCCCTATGAGATCATGAAAGGTAGAAAACCAAATCTATCCTATTTTAGGATCTTTGGTTGCAAGTGTTATATCCTTAATAATGACAAGTCTTATCTAACTAAGTTTGTTGCCAAATCCCAAGATGGGATATTTGTTGGGTACAACATCAATAGTAAGGCTTATAGGGTCTACAACTTGATTACACAGGTTGTAGAAGAATCTGTACATGTTGTATTTGATGAAACTAGATTAATCAACAGTGAGTTGCCTTGTAGTTCATGCAGTCCAACAGGTATAAGCAATAGAATGGACAAGCTTTCCATTGTAGAAGGCTCAACTGCAGATGAAGAATTGGAAAATGATGGCTACTGTCCAGGGGGAGTACAAGACTCTCTAGAAGCTGATGTCAACCAAGAGGTGCAGCATAATAAAGAAATTGGAGGTGTTCAGCCAGAAGGAAGTCTACCTCCAGCTGTAAGACATCTATAGGATCATCCAGTAAATCAGATAATTGGTGATCAAAGACATGGAGTGAAAACCAGAAGCAGAAATCTGAATACAGTACTACACCAAAGTTTTCTATCTCAACTGGAACCAAAGAAATTTGAAGAAGCTATCCAAGACCAACACTGGATTAATGCTATGCAAGAGGAGCTTAATCATTTTAGAAGATGCAAGGTCTGGGAGTTAGTTCCTAAACCAAAAGACCACAACATCATTGGTACAAAGTGGATTTTTAGGAACAAGTTGGATGAGAGTGGAGTTTTTGTGAAGAACAAAGCAAGATTGGTTGCAAAAGGATACAGACATGAAGAGGGAATAGACTTTGATCAAACATTTTCCCCAGTAGCAAGACTGGAAGCAATCAGGATGTTCCTTGCCTATGCAGCATATCAAGGCTTCAAGGTATACCAAATGGATGTGAAATCAGCATTCCTGAATGGTGATCTAAAAGAAGAAGTCTATGTAGAGCAGCCATCAGGTTTTGTAGATTATCTTAAACCTGGTTATGTCTATTGACTTAGGAAAGCATTGTATGGATTAAAGCAAGCCCCAAGGGCTTGGTATGAAACCATGTCTACTTTCCTTATTGAGAACAAATTCTCAAGAGGTAAAATAGACAAAACTATATTCCTAAGGGAATCTAAAGGTAAGATAATCTTAGTTCAGATCTATGTAGCTGACATAATTTTTGGGTCTACATAGAACAACCTTTGCAAGAAGTTTGCCAAACTTATGCAAGGGAAGTTTGAAATGAGCAGTATGGGGGAACTTAAGTTCTTCTTGGGACTCCAATTAAGACAGACTGCAGATGGCTTGTCCATATCCCAGTCTAAGTTCACCAAGGAGTTAATTAAGAAGTATGGTATGGAATCATCCTCCACCATGAGAACTCCTATGGGAACAAGTATGCCTATATGCAAAGATGATGCTTGTAAACCTGTAGATGAGTCTTTGTATAGAGGAATAATTGGCTCTCTATTATATCTCACTGCTAGTAGACCAGACATTATGTATGCTACATGTGTCTGTGCTAGGTACTAAGCATGCCCTAAAGAATCACATTATACTGCAGTCATGAGGATTTTTAGATATCTAAAGGGCACACCTAATCTAGGCCTTTGGTACCCTAGGAATGGAGATTTTCTACTAACAGGTTATTAAGATGCAGATTTTGCAGGCTATAGAGAAGATAGAAAGAGTACTACAGGTACATGCCAATTATTGGGAGGAAGGTTGATATCCTAGAGCAGTAAGAAGCAGACTAGTGTGGCAATATCCATAGCTGAGTCTGAATATGTGGCAGTAGGAAGTTGCTGTGCACAACTGTTGTCGATTCAGCATCAGCTAAGGGACTATGGTATTCAAGTAAGTAGAACACCTTTATTGTGTGATTCTAAAAGTGTCATTTCTATTGTAAACAATCCTATTTCACATAGTAGGACTAAGCATATAGAGATAAGATACCATTTTCTTATAGAACATGTAGAAAAAGAAGACATCTCATTAGAATTTATTAAAACTGATTATCAAATTGCAGATGTATTTACTAAGCCTCTAAATGAAACTAAATTCAATAAATTTAAAATTGAATTAGGAATGCTGACCATAAGTTAGTTTACCAAAAATTGGCGAAGTAAAATGGTGTCGACATATTCAGTAATAAAGTGTCGACACAGAGAAGATTTGTCGACAATTTAGGGAAATTGTGTCAACACAGAGTAAAAGTGTCGACACCTAAGGGACTATATGTCGACACATCCAGACAAGCAGTGTCGACACATCCAGAAGTATTGTGTCGACACATCCAGAGAAGTGGTGTCCTCACATTCAGCCTTTGTGTCGATACTTCGAACAAGTGTCGACACAAAATTTCTGTTCCTCGTCTTCGTATGTCAAGTGTCGACACATCATAAATTTGTGTCGACACATAGAGGTCAACTTTATTGTCGAGACATTAGGAGTTTTTGTCGACACATTCCAACTGTGTCGACACATTTAGACTGTTTTTGCCCGCCTTTTGACCTTCTTTGATTAGAAGGGTATAAATAGGTCAAGAACATATTCTGTCGACACGCACACCAGGGTTTCAAGACAAAAACCTTGTGTCGACAAACTCTCTTCTCTCCAACCAAGCTTTATCTTCATTCCAATGGCGCCCAAGGTTGAAGACAACATCAATGAAGGATATGAGTTGGTTAGGCATGCATTCGACGATGCCGCAATGGGGATCAAACAGGTCATTTCTCTTCTTGCAGACAACGGATTAGAATATCTTATCTCTTAACCTACAAAGATATGGAAGAAAGAAGTATTCGAGTTCTATACTACTGCATCAATGGACTCAACTGGATTGAAGATCAAATCCATTATACATGGAGAAAAAGTAAGGCTGTCCCAGAAGAGGTTGAGCAAGAATCTCCATCTTCTTAGAATACATGATGAGAAAGTGGTCCTAGCCTCAAGGACCAGGGAGGCGCTTCAATGGTGTGGACTGGATCCAACCTTAAAGATAGGAGAAGCCATCAACAGAAAAGGCATGAATCATCAAGGGAAATTCCAGTCTGAAATAGTAGGAAAAGTGATCTTATGTAAACCAGGTGGCCATGATAGGATATCAGCCTATATGTTCAGCCTGCTGACAAGGGTAATCTTTAAGATTCATATCAATTGGTCTGCAATACTGTTTGATAAGATAAAAGAAGGAATCAAGAAGCCAAACTTGGCTAGGATCATGAGTCTGTACATGGATGGAATAATTCTAGAGGTGATGCAACAGATTCCTAGATCAAAGATAAATCACATGAGGAGAATGGACATAAGGTTATTCTCAAGATGGGATAGAGTTCTTTCAAAGGAGATGCCAGATGTGGACAGGCAAGAGCTAACGGAAAAATCACCAGCACATGACCTTTCTGAGCATGGTCATGAACATGCACAAGAATAGGAAGCACAAGTTAGAGAACAAGTTCAGGATCAGACTGAGACTACCCATGTCCAGGAAGAGACTATCTCTGCATAGGTGCAGGGGGAGACAATTACTACACAGTTGCAGGGGAAGCCACATTCTGAACAGGTGCAGTAGGAAGAAAGAATCAATTTCTCAGAGGACATAGTTTCTCAAACTGGTCTTGATATTTCTGGAGTTGCTACTGCTGCTGAGAAAGTACTATCTCCTACTCACACTCAACAAGAATTCACTCTTGAAGAGTTGTTTCCTGATCTTGAAGGAGCAGCAGATAAAGTGGAGACCCTCAGATTTAAGGGGGAGCAAGTAAGGATTGAGGGGGAGCAGGTTAATATTGAGGAGGAGCAACATGGAGCTGAGAAAGAAATTTCTTTCACTCCTCAAGAGAGAGTTAATATTGAAAGTTCTTCAGAGTCTGAGCATCAAGAAGTCAGGGAGGCCAAGAAAAGAAAACTAATGGTCTTTAAGAGAAGAAGTCAAAGCTATAAGAAGGCTCTTCAAACAACTACTTCACAATCAACTTCTGTTTTTGATTACAGAAAGCTTATGGTGAATTTACAAATGAAGCTGGATGAGCAAAGACTAGCCTTGGAAAAATATGTAGATGGAAGTCATAAGACACTCCAGTTTGATCTGGAACAAGACATAAAATCTATCAGACTTGAAGTTAATCAGAATAAGAAAGAAATGACAGATTGCTTCCACATGGGGGCAATGTTATGGTATTTTTTGCTGCTCAACAAGCAGATATTAAGAAACAAGTGGATGATATTGCTGTCAAATAAGGATATGTCCTTGAAAATCAAATAAGAATGAATGATAATCTGACAGAATCTCATAATCTGATAGTCACTGAGTTTAAAAATACTGTTATTGCAATGACTGAGGCAAGAAATAAGGAGAAAGAAGAATTTGATAAGAAGCTACAGGAAACCTTGGATTCCTTTAAGACAGCTATTACTAATTCTCAGAAACCAATTTCTAATCAGCTTCAAAAGTTAAAGCCATTCTTTAAAGATGGTATCAATTACCTGGATGGGCAAATCAGATTTCAAAAAGATGATTTGAGAGAACATGTGGCTAGAGAAGTCATAAAGGGGGAGAGAGTATTAGTATATGCAGGCTCTGATCATGCCAAATGGATAACCAATAGTATCACAGCCACTCTGGGATATCCACCCTTATGTGATGATGATAATGTGGCTGAGTCAGGGGTGCAACCAACTCCACTTGAAGGTGATCAACCCGAGGTTGCCCAAGTCATTTACCCCCCTGCAGATCTTGACATGATACATCAATAAGTTCAGTCAATGTACAGCCCTCCACAACCAGTTACTAATGTGATTATTGAAAAGGTTGATATGTCAGATACTGTTATCAAAGCTCAGCAAGATGCTCAGTTATCAAAGAAGAGATTCAGAGAGAAAGCAGAGCTAAAGCCGGACTTTGAGCAGTGGAGCCCCACTTCAAGGAATATCATATTAACTGCCTGGAAAGCTGTAAAAGATCAAGTACATGAAAGGGGTAAATGGTACAATGAGCAAGAATGGCAAAAGTATGAAGCCAGGCAGGAGGCCATAGTTTAATACAGGAGAAAGGCTAAGAGTGGAAAGCTACCTCCTGATGCTCAGGAGCCTAGCAAGTATTTCCCCAAGCCTTTTCATTATTTTGAAAGGCAAAGGATCAAGGCTGAAGCACAAAAGAAAGCTGATTTGAAAGGCAAGAAGCCTATTGAAGATATAGAACCTCCTGTGCATGCTCAAATTAAATCTGGAAAAGGAATAGTCATTAAGGAGCCAGTCCTGCCTTAGTCTAAGCTTTACTAGTTTTTGTCCAAGAACTATGTAATTGTTTGTTTGTTAAAGAAATAAATGTAAACAACTTGTAACAAGCATTTTTGAGTTAATATACAAAACATTCTTCTGTGATCATTTTCTTTTACATCTTTATTCTCTGATGTAACTATGATATGTGTTTTGTTTATAAAGTACACAGTAATATAATGCTTATGCACATCATCATGTTTATTTTCTAAGTGGTGTATATAATTGGCTAAAGGGTTATGACTTCTACAAATAGGGGGAGATTGTTGAGTACATTGGAAAATATGTACCTGATTTGGACAAGCCAAACTTAGCTAAATGATATACATCAAGGTGTATTTGATGTTGTTTTAAGTTTATATGTGCAGGTTAAGAATTTGCTAAAATGAAAAGAAAAATTTCTAAGTCCATGTGTCGACACCTGAGGATGTTGTGTCGACACTTCAGTAAGATTGTGTCGACACTTGAAAATGGATGTGTTGACACTTCAGTGAGTTTGTGTCGACACAGGGAGGCAGTGTCGACACACAAAAATAGTCAATCGACATCAACTGTGTCGACACTAGGAGGCGGTGTCGACCCACAGAGGCAGAGTCGACAACAATTATGTCGACACCTGGAGGCAGTGTCGACACACGCTATGTTCTGAGTCTACATCAACTGTGTCGACACACAGGACTTGTTTCGACACACAGCTGAGTCTAGGCCAAGTTGATTGTTGATGAATGGTGAAGTGTTTGTGTCGACACAAAAAATCAGTGTCGACACATTCTCAAGATGTAGTATCAAGAAGCTGTGTCGACATCAAGGCAGCTATGTCGACACCACCAAAGTCTGTGTCAACACTTAAGTCACTTGTGTCGACACATATTGATAGATGGTCTCGACACTTTATGACAGTCAGTCTCGACGCTTTGCTGACAAAGGCAAAGTCTCAAGATCTGTTTGATTACTTGACAGCTGTGAGTTACAACAGGTTTACTGAAGCTGTCAGACTTGTCAGAAGTTAGTTATAAACCAGATCAGCCGGTTACCATGGATGAAGTCTATATATATAGATGGATTCAGAAGAAGAGATATTATTATTAACACACACAAAAACACAACTATTTGTGAGATAGATCTCTGATCAAGAAAGTGCAAGGCACAGAAGAAGATCTTCGTGAGAAGATCTAAGAAGACATTCTGAAGTGATCATCCACTCAGATTTAGTCTAAGTTGAATTCAATCAAGAATTCAGAAGTATCTTCAAGAGGTTTGGAGAGAGAGATCCAAATATTTGAAGTCAAGAAGGAGACAATTACTGGTCTCTCTAGAAGCAGATACTGAACTAATCTGTCAAGAAGATTCAGATCTATTTTTTGAATCTAAGGAGGAAGCTGCCAGTCAGTTATATTCAAAGGAAATCAACCCAACTAAGTTCAGATTCAAGAAGCTTTGAAGAAAGCTAAGATCAAGTTGATTTCAGCCATCAGCCTCTTCAAGAAGCTGATCAAGAAAGTTCTTATCCCTTCTCTCTCAACAGGGGTAAGAGATTATAAAATTCCTTATCAAATTCTGTAGGATCTATTCATTGATTTGAGTTATAAGCCTGTTTTATAAAGGCTGAGTGTAGGAGATTTGTTCTCTGAGTTATAGGGCTGTTTGTGCCTGAGTTGTAGGAGAAGGTATTCTCTGAGTTGTAGGCCTTGTGGCAAGGCTGGGGTAGGGCTTGTTAGCCTAAGTTGTAGTAATGTGGAAACATTCTGAGTTGTAGGAATCCTTCTGGATTCTGAGCTGTAGGATCTGAGGATCTGAGATAAAGGAAGAAGTTAGGCCGAATCTAGCATACTGCTGGATAGATGAAGGGGGAAAGTGGATGTACCCATACCTTGGGTAACCACTATAAATACTGTGTGCAATCTGTGAATTGTGTAGCTGTAGAATCTGTGATTGTGTGTGCTGAGTTTGCTGCAGAATTTTCTTTTCTATATTACAGCATTGAAGTGATTTTCTGTCTTATTTTTAAAACAATAATTAGAACCTATTCACCCCCCCCCCTCTAGGTGTTTAGGTAGTCTTGAAAGTAAAACAATCAATAAGTTAAGGTTACATTTCCTACTTTCTGTTTCTGTCATATTTACTATTGAATTGCTAGCACAGGTCCGTTGTCACCTACTTTTGATTTATTCTCCACCTTCATGCCCTTCCCTTTCTTCTTGTCCGCTCGGTACTTAGGAGCCATGGGGGAAGGGGTAGGGATGATAGGGCATAGTCTTTATGACTAACGGTTTTCGGACCACATCATTTAGGGGATCCTGGAGCCCAGCATGGAGGAGCAGCCCCGGAGGTCGGCCCACTTGGAGATAGGGCAGTCTAGCTCAGGAGTTAAGACATCTTGGACTGTGAGTTCCGACTTATAGTAGATGTTATAGTTTGCTTCTGTTTGAGTGACCTGTAGTGAGGATTATGATGTACCGAGCATAAGCCCTTACTTCCAGTACCTTTTATACTATTTCTGTGGACTCTCCCTTTGTGGAGACTTTTATTTCTATACATGTCATTTCTGTGGACTTGCTTTTCATTTATTGTGCTATCTTTCTTTGATCGATCTGGCCGGCAAAATCGGCACCTTGTGGTGATGACCCTTAAGCACGTGAAGGTGTCACCGCAAAGCGACGATCCTGGGCCTAAGACCCCGGTGTTTAAAAAAAGGGGGGGTCTTAAAAGTGGTATCAGAGGAAACCTAGATTAGAAGAGTAGCAGTCCACTAACCCTGGGACACCCCCGCTCGAGTTTAGTTTGGGGACAAACTAAGCAGCAAAATCATGATGTGTCCATGTGGGGGTCACATGTAAATGTCCACTGTTAATTAGGCTTGAGCCAATTGCTTACAAACGATTTATGATGTGCAGCCTCCAACACAGCTTACACCACAAGGCGGAGTCCAGCAGACTCCGAATGATGCACCACCTACCCCGGTCCTCACTCCGTTCCAACAGTCGGAGATGGGGCAGACGCTGACAACCATTCTGGAGGCTTTCAGGGCTCAGCAGGTTCCGGCTCCGTAGCCAAACCCGGGAGCCAACTGGCTGAGAATCTTCCGAGGACTCTCTCCCCCAGCAGAGGATCAGGGTCGAGGAGCAAGGAACGATCAAAGACGAGCCAATATTACGGATGGGAGGAGGTTCGAGGACCAGCCTCGTTAGGAGGCAAGACAGGGGACAAGGGAGCCAGTGGTGGTGGCTCCACCACCTATTCAGGCACGGGAGGGACAGAGACCCGGGGGAATGGCATATCCCATGCCAGAGTGCTTCCACTACCATCAGGTTGGTCACATCCGCAGAAATTTCCCCATGAGGGGGGAACCCCCACCAGCACCACCGGCTGCCAAGGCAGCGCAGTATTTTGGAGGCCAAGGTTGTGGCCGAGGACGAGGATACCAGGGAGGGGATCATAGATAAGGAAGAGAGCAGGTATATGCTTTGGACCAGGCACAGCCTTGGAATCCAGAAAAGGGCATAACAGGTACGCTGCAATGTTTCGTTATTTTCATAGAATTCCCCTCTTGGTTGTTAAATTATAAAACTGCACTAGATAGAATAAATAGAAAAGAAAAACTTGTTATAGAATCCTAAGACATTTAATCACCCCAGGTATAGTCTTCATCAGCGGCAAGCCTACCCGCACTCTTTTCGATACCGGAGCTTCTCACTCCTTTATGTCGGAGACATTTGTAGAAGGATTAGAAGGCGTGGAGCGATTCACGGGCTCGGTGATGAGGGTGCGACTACCCGATGGATCTGAACTCCTTACCTCAGACCACTGCAACAATGAGGTAGAAATCGGTGGAAAGGCGTTTGAGGCTCCGGCGATGCTTTTGAAGTTGATGGACTACGACTTGATCCTGGGCATGGTATGGCTGCACTTGAACCATGCCAGATTGATTGCCAAGCAAAGAGGATCACCGTGAGATACGAGGACTCTTTTATTATTATCGAAGGTATAAGAGTTGCCTCCCGTATTCTCTTATAATTAGTTCAGGCCGTTAAGGACCATCTACAGGGGGAGGAAGTTTATCAGGTTCTATTTGAGATGGCGGAGGTCAAGGAATCTGTGACGGACATTCCAGTAGTACGAGATTTTACCGATATTTTTCTAGAGAAGCTGCCAGGTCTACCTCCACACCGGGAGCAGGACTTCAGGATACAGCTTGTGCTGGGGGCCAAGCCGGCATCTAGGGCCCCTTACCGGATGGCCCCGAAAGAGTTGACAGAGTTCTGAAGTCAGTTGCAGGAATTAGTAGAGGAAGGGTTTGTCCGGCCAAGCTCTTCACCTTGGGGAGCCCCGGTGTTATTTGTCAAGAAAAAGGACGGAAGTCTTCGCTTGTGTATTGATTATCGAGCACTGAAAAGACTGACAGTCCGTAACACATACCCACTACCACAGATTGACGAGTTGTTCGATCAACTGGAAGGAGCACATTTCTTCTCGAAACTCGATTTAAGGTCAGGGTACTACCAGCTACGGATTCGAGAGGAGGACATTCCGAAGACTGCCTTCAGCAGTAGGTACGGACTGTACGAGTTTACAGTGATGCCTTTCGGGCTCACAAATGCACCTTCAGCATTTACGAGCCTCATGAACCAGGTATTCGAAGAGTATTTGGATGTTTTCGTCATAGTATTTATTGACGACATCCTCGTCTACTCAAGGACGAAGGAGCATCATGCACGACACTTGACATTGACCTTAGAGAGGCTATGGGAGCACCAGCTGTTTGCAAAGTTCAGCAAATGCAAGTTTTGGCTAAAGGAGGTGGCCTTATTAGGTCATATTATCAGCGGAGCGGGGTTGGTAGTAGATCCGAACAAGATTCAGGAAGTGCGGGACTGGCCACCGTTGAAGACAGCCTCGGATGTACGGAGCTTCCTGGGACTTGCCGGATATTATGGGAAGTTCGTCGAAGGATTCTCCCGAATTGCGCTCCCTCTTACTTACCTGACGAAGAAGGAATCCCCTTTCGTTTGGACGCCATAGTGCGAGGTGACCTTTGTGGAGTTGAAAGGTCGGCTTACCTCAGCTCCCATTCTCGCTCTTCCGTTAGGAAGGGAGGGATTCCAAGTATACATGAACGCCTCCTACCAGGGGATGAGTGCCGTTCTGATGCAGAACGGGCACGTGAAAGCCTACGCCTCCTGGTAGCTGAAGATATATGAGAAGAACTATCCAGTGCACGATCTAGAGATGGGTGGAGTGATTTTTGCTCTGAAGATTTGGCGACACTATCTCTACGGGGTTCACTGTGAGATCTTCTCAGATCACAAGAACTTGAAATAAGTGGACACATAGAAGGAACTTAACATCAGACAAAGACGTTGGGTGGAGTTCATGTCGGATTACCAATACACCATGCACTACCACCCTGGGAAGGCGAATGTAGTGGCAGATGCTTTGAGCAGGAGAGGAGATACATCAGAGAAGGGACCACAACTGATGTCCATGGAGCTAGTACGGTCCTTCAGAGATATGCAGATATACCTAGTGTCCGAGAATGATTCAGAGCTGTATATGGAGTATATAGCATCGATGGTTGCCATTGATGATATTCGGGACCGCATCCGGGATGGACAGAAGATAGATGTATGGGCAGAGCCAATATTCCGAGCCTTGGAGGAGGGTTCGACATGGGATTATTCCCTGAGAGACGGATTGCTATATTTTAGAGGCAGGGTCTATATAACCGCAGGAGGTCAGATTCGGGAAGACATTATGGCAGAAGCGCATTGTAGTAGATATTCTATACACCCGGGGGTCACCAAGATGACGGCAGACTTGAAGAAGACGATGTTTTGGCCAGGGATGAAGAAGGACATTACATACTTCATGACTCATTGCGAGGCATGCCAACTGGTGAAGGCGGAGTGCAGGAGCCCCGCGGGATTGCTACAGCCACTTCCGGTGCCGGAGTGAAAATTTGAGGACATCACGATGGATTTCATTCATGGCCTCCCCCGATCACGGACAGGAAATGACTCGATTTGGGTCATCGTCGATCGGTTGACGAAGGTTGCCAAATTCATTCCGATCAGGAAGGATGACTTTGTGGGAGTACTAGTGCGGAGATTTGTGGAGCAGTTTGTTCTATACCACGGGGTGCCCAGGACGATCATGTCGGATCGGGATTGCCGGTTCACTTCCAGGGAGTGGAGATCCGTGCAGGCTTACTTGGCACGCGATTGACCTTCAACACCGCATTCCATCCCCAGACGGAACGCACCAATAGGACATTAGAGGACCTCCTGAGGCTATGCATATTGGACCGTGGGGAACCTTGGGAGAAGCTCTTACCACTGGTCGAGTTCTCCTATAACAACAACTACCAGTCCAGCATAAGGATGACTCCTTATGAAGCTTTGTACGGAAGGAGATGTAGGACTCCGCTTTCATGGATTCAGGATGAGGATCTGAAGGTGTTGGGATCAGATTTTGTTGAAGACACCGAGGCTCAGGTGAGGCTGATCAGGGATAGGATGTTAGAGGCGCAGAGCAGACAGGCTAAGTACTATGACGCCCGACACCGACAGGTGGAATTTCAGGTGGGGGACCAAGTGTTTTTGAAGATCCGGCCCATGCATGGAGTTTCACGGGTGCGTGGTCGGAAGAAGAAGCTCAGCCCTAGGTATATAGGCCCTTACAGGATCCTGGAGTGGGTCGGGCCCCTAGCTTATAGGCTTGAGTTTCCCCAAGAACTGGCAGGTTTACACGACATGTTCCATATTTCTTCACTTAGGAGGGCTCTACTGCACCCGGAGTAGCAGATTTTGACCACCGATGGGTCAGTAGCTTCAGACCGGTCAGTAGCTTCAGACCGGTCAGTTCACTTGGAGCCGGTTCGAATTGATGACAGAGGAGTACGGACCTTGCGTCGCAAGAAGGTTCCGTTAGTAAAAGTTCTGTGGAGGAACCACGGTCAGGAGGAGCATACCTGGGAACCGCAAGACCTGATGCGACAAAAGTATCCGGAGCTTTTTAATCAGGTATACTTCACAACCTCTCAGGACGATCAATTTACTTTCCTGTTTTAGACCAGTAGGACTGAAATTTCAAGATTAGAGGTTAATCTTTTGTTTATTGGGGTCTAGACTTTGTCAATTGGACGAATTGGTCTTAGATTTTACTATCACCTTCAAACCTCACATAGCAAACATGGCATCGAGATGTAAATCTTTTAACTCTCATGGGATGTTATAAGTTTCTTTCTCCCAGATAGGAGCCCCTGTAGGCTTAACCTTGATTTCGGGGACGAAATCTTTGTTTTGTTTATTGGGATTTGTAAAATCCCATTTCCAACTAGACCCCTAGATGTTTTTTTGTCATAACAGAACCCTAGGAAACCAAAGAATTAAAGTCCATCGACCAAGATTTCGAGTCACAGGTTGGTCATGCCCGTGACCTAGGGCGGACCCCTTCGACGATCGTCGACCTCAGAAAGACGATCGGCGAGCTCAGAAATTTCAACATGGGCCTGGCACGCCCGTGACCAACCCGTCATGCCCGTGACCTTTGAATGGCGATGAGTGAGTTGAGCTCACTCAACGTCGTAGTCTGGATGGCGTTAAGTGAGCTTAGCTCACTCAACGCCATAAGCTAGACGGAGTTGAGTGAACAGACTGCACTCAATGCCATCTTATGTAGGCTTGATGGCGTTGAGTGAGCAGAGCTCACTCAACGCCATAAGCTAGATGGCGTTGAGTTCACAGACTGCACTCAACGCCATCTTAAGTAGGCTGGATGGCGTTGAGTGAGAAGAGCTCACTCAATTCCATAAGCTATGCGGTGTTGAGTTCAAAGAATGCACTCAACGCCACCTTCAGTAGGCTGGATGGCGTTGAGTGAGCAGAGCTCACTCAACACAATAATCTGGATGGCGTTGAGTGACCTGAGCTCACTCAACGCCATAGTCTGGAAGGGCTATATTTTGGATGGCGTTGAGTGAGCAGAGCTCACTCAACGCCGTATCCTGGATGGCGTTGAGTGAGCAGAGCTCACTCAATACCGCAACATGGATGGCGTTGAGTGAGCAGAGCTCACTCAACGCCGTAGCTTGGATGGCATTGAGTGAGCTGAGCTCACTCAACGCCATTTTACTTAGAAACTTTTTTAAGCTTGGCCGATGGTTCAACTGAACCGGGCAGGTCTAGGAAGTGGGCCGGAATGCGTTATTGGGCCGTTTTCTCTTATTAAGACTTAGTTAAGTCTTATTTTATGATTTTGACTAGTAATTGCCGCGTGGCAGCTGTTCCACTTCCTTACAGCCATGGCCGTGCGACGGTTTGCATTGCCATTAATGGCTTTTAAGGATCAGCTCCATCCTCTCCCCCTTGAAACGGCTGGATTCAACTCCTCTAATGGAGAGGAGGAGTTTCCAGCCTTCTCTTTGTTGTTTTGGAGCCGTTTCAGCTCCCCTCCACCATGGCCGAAGCATGCATGTAAGGAGGCATTAATCTCTGTACAGTTTATTCCCCCACCCGCAGCCTTGTTTCTCCTTTAAAAGACTCCCTAGACTTAGAGAGGAAGTTTTCACCCTTGTCCTATAAAGCTAGAGCTTATTACCTTGCTTTTGAGGAATTCCGGCGATGCCACCACCGCGCAAATGGCATCACGACGATTAGCTCGACTCCAAACCGTGAATAAGGTCCTCCTCTACTCTTTTTTCTATGGATAGATCTTAGAAATCAATTAGGAGAGACATCGGGCTCAATAGAGCTAGATCGGGTGAGCGTTTCTATGCTTTTTTTTTCCAAAATTCATGGTGGTCGGGTTTGCCGGAAAGCACCACCTCCGGCGGCCAAACCACCGCCGACCGATAGCCATCACCTCGACGAAGGTAGTGGTGGCGGTGGCTGGCCAGGGAGGTGGCTAAATGGCCGGCGATGGCTCAAGCAAAATTACAGGTTTTAAGCATTTTTAAGTTGCTGGTTCGGGCTTTTGAGAAGATGAACAGTAGCTTATAATACTAAATTATTATATGTATATATACTATGTAGTGATTTATCAAGCTCTTTTTGATGCTATTAAATGAGGCACTTAGACGCCGTTTTAGGAAAAATGGGCAGTCATAGAAGGTCGATCCCTTTGAGTCTAGATTATTCTAAAATTTATTTCAACTCGATTGGGTAAGTGGTTTGACCATAACACCCATTTTGGTGGGACCTATATATAGGGCTATCCTGAGGTTCTAATGGATATCCACCTTTCATCCCTTGTCCAAATGAGCTGAAATTTGGTCAGGGGTCTACCTTAGCTATATCTAGGGCCTGTCCAAAAATGGGAATTTTTGGAGAAAAGTTTTCTATAGTTTTTGGAAACATTTAATAAACCATGTATAAATTATTTAGGTATCATAAACACCTCAAAATCCCCCAAATTTGGGTGGGTAGTCTTAGAGGGCATGTTAAGGCTCTGGTAAACATTTCATCTCATTTGGAGATGTTTTAAATAGGTTTTTATCCAACCCTAGGTTGACCCTTATAGGATTATTTACGATAAAACACCCCCTTGGGGTTTGAGTGGTCAAATCACCTCAACAGAAGCTGAAATTTTGGACACTGACTTGGCATGGCTAATATCACCCTCTTAAGGAAAATGGTGTGATTTAGGGTTGATTTACCTTAGGGTTCAAACTTAAACCCTAAGGAATGGTTTTTGAGTGTTGTGAAGGGCATAGGGGTAAATTCCCTTGTGTAACATTGTGACTCAGTAGAGTTGAAGGTAGTGAATCCTAAGTTCTCTGGTAGAAATCTTAGAGGATTTGGAGGTAGGTAGACACCTTAAAACCCTAACCCTAGTTTTAGGGTAGAAGCTCAATTATGAAAACACAACCACTAAACCTTAGTTTAAAGTTGTGAAACTTGGGTGGAGTAAGTTTTAGACTAGGAAGCACCCTTAGTATTTTATTAGGATTTTATGGATTATATTTCAAGTACTTTATTTGTTAAGTAACAATTTGCTCAAACTGGTGATTTAATTATTTTGATTACTCTGTTCATTTGAATCTGATGAAACTTGGTAAGAAGATGCTTTAGGTCTAAATGAATATCCCTGAATTTTATTACAAATTTTAGTTGATTATATCTAGTACTTCCTTCACAAGTTTTCAAAAGGGAAATTATGGTCAATAAATCATTTAGAGCAAAGTACTTACTGTAAAATTATGAAACCTGGCCAATGATGTTTTCAGATCAATATCAAGTTGTATAATTTTATTCATGATTTTTAGAAGAATATTTACAATACTTGCTTCACAAATATAGCTTTTTAGGATTTTGGTAATTATTTATTCTAGAGCTCAATCCCCATTGAAGAATTATGAAATTTTGCCACTGATGTTTTTAGGACAGTATTTTCTCTAAAAGATTAATTAAGAATTTTTGGATGATTATCTACTGCACTTACTTCATTAATGAAAGGAGATAGGATTTATTATCAAAATTAAATTCGAGTCCTTAAATTACTGGAAAATAATTGTTATATCTTGGATTTATTGTTAAATTGTGGTTTAGGATTTATCATGATTTTATGGAGCTTTATACATACCTGAAAAGTGCACTTCATGTTCAATTGGTAGCCCTTAGAAGTTTTCCAAAAAATTAATTACATGCCAGATAAATTAGGAAAATTAAAATTTTCTGGATTTATTCATTTTGTGTCATGATAAGTCTCCAGTAAATAATTTAGGGCATTTGGATGATTATCTAAATTATCTCCTATTCTGTTCGACATATAGCCTAGGTTGGTCTGCATATAGCAAAATGTTTAATTGCAATAGGACATGATCCGGGATAGTTGTTGGAGTTAGTCATTTTAGCTCGGTGGATTGATGTGGATGACTTCACTATAGAGGGATGGGAAGAGTAGTGAGAAGTGGTTTGGCTAGAGTCTAGAGGTGTTTGGGTTCGACGAAAGATCGTCTTCCCCGAAGAGAGGAAGGTTAAAAATCACACTAGGTTAGTCTAACGTAACATGAGAAGGGGATGGGTAAAGGGAATCAACTAATAATAATAAGTGCCTTGCGAAAGGGAATGATAGGCTTCAGCTAGCATCATAGTTCCTAGTGCCCTTTGAGAGCCCTTCACAGGGAATACCGGGGACAGTCCTGGGCTAACGTAAACTGTATTAACAAACTGATAAGAGTTACTTAGTAATTAGGGTTGCACGTTTCACAAACACTGTTAATACAGGAAGATAGTTGGGAGCTTCGGCTCGGTTGGTTAAGAGATGGATAAAATGGTCCGGGGAGCTTCGGCTTGGTTGGTTAAGAGACGGACAGGATGGTCCGGGGAGCTTCGGCTCGATTGGTTTGATACGATAAATATTGCATGTGCATAATCAGGAAAGAAAATTAAGGTGGTGGGTCTTCAGTATTGGAGGGTCGATGCACCGACGCCAATACGCTGACTCGGCAAGTGTTGTTAGCACTTTGCCAACAGAAGTCCGGTGCGCCAGCCGGCAAGAGTACACAAGAGATCGCTTTGTGCACCAAGCGTAGAGGCATACGATAGGTCTTACCGTTAGTGCTTTACTGGTTTAGAGGTGGGCGAGGCCCAACCCACCGCTTCCGTCTGCCACTACGGAGGTATCCTGTGAGGTAACGGCTCCGAAAGGGGGAACTAAAGGTCTGTGTACACAGAGTTATGTGTGTGTGGTTCACTTACATGATTCATCATACCCACTAGCATGTCATGGCATAATCGATTCATTTAACCCTTGACACCTAATGTATAAGTGGAATGGGATGCTTATACAATAGGTCTTGCAAAACGACCCCTTGGCCTATAAGCTTGTGTGGGCAAGTTAATAAATTAAGGTTAAATTCTATATATATGCTGCTGTTTGATAACCGACACCCCAACGTATAAGTGGTATGGGACACTTTATATGATGGGAGCCTTGCAGAAGATCCCTTGGCTTAGGTGCTTCCGCACATAAGTTAAGGTTACATTTCCTACTTTCTGTTTCTGTCATATTTACTATAGAATTGCTAGCATAGGTCCGCTATCACCTGCTTTTGATTTATTCTCCACCTTCATGCCCTTCCCTTTCTTCCTCTCCGCTCGATACTTAGGAGCCATGGGGGAAGGGGTAGGGGATGATAGGGCTTAGTCTTTATGACTAACAATTTTTGGACCACATCATTTAGGGGAGCGTGGAGCCCAGCATGGAGGAGCAGCCCTGGAGGTCGGCCCGCTTGGAGATAGGGCAGTCTAACTCAGTAGTTCAGACAGCTGAGACTGTGAGTTCCGACTTATAGTAGATGTTATAGTTTGCTTCCGTTTGAGTGACCTGTAGTGAGGATTATGATGTACCGGGCATAAGCCCTTACTTCCAGTACCTTTTATACTATTTTTGTGGACTCTCCCTTCGTGGAGACTTTTATTTATATACATGTGATTTCTGTGGACTTGCTTTTCATTTATTATGCTATCTTTCTGTGATCGATCTGGCCGGCAGAATCAGCGCCTTATGGTGATGACCCTTCAAGACGTGAAGGTGTCACCGCAAAGCGGCGATCTTGGGCCTAAGACCCCGGTGTGTAAAAAAGGGGGGGGGTCTTACACGGGGTGAACCCAACTACCTCGGTCAGTCTATCCTCGATGTTCCCTTTATAATTATGCCTGGAGTGGGGACTAGGAATCGTGTGTATGAAAACCCCTAATTATACCCTCGAACTTCCATTCTAACTCGGGCAGTGGCTATAATAGTTCCCCTAAAACTCTTGTACTTAGCCTTCATTAACTGATAGACCTCATCGTGCATCACAAAATCCATGACGTCTTTCTTATTCTGGGGAAAGACAAGTTCTGTTAAATGCAACTTTCTTCTGGTAAATTGAGTTCTTGTTTAGAAGTGTAGACGACGACTCTATAAACTTCCTCTACACGATCATGTTCTTATTCTTTCTAGTACGCCCAAGTAACATCGAATACGGTTTACTTAAATTGCAATATGTTCACAACATAATGTTTTCTTAATGAGGTCTAAGGGAAACCCAAATCAATAACTACTTTGCCAAATAAACAAAAGGCAAGCCCCCAATAAATAAAAGATAAGACCCTACCTACCTTGGGCTGAGTATCTTTGATATTACCAGACTATATTTGTCGTAGCCGGGTGCACAATCCCTAGGGAATCAACCCTAGATTTGGGGTTCCATCCTGAAATTTGTTGATATACCCACACTTTAAACCCTCTGAGTAACATTTACGACAACCTTATCAGGGTCAAAATGTTCCCAATCCCAAATGTGTCTCTTCTGAACTTAAATTCCTCTCCGACCCTCAATGTTTATCTTAGTGGTTGTCTCCAAGTAATCCTATTACTGGTACAAGGGTTGAGACTAAGTGTCTTATACCATTCTACTAATAGATTATTGGCCCCAATTCTCTTTAAGGTAGTCCTACCGGTTCGTGTAATCCTTGATAAGGAATATAGGGACACCTGAGTTTATGGCTTAGGTACCCATTCTCGTGTTAAACTCCACCTTATTCTCTTTGGGTATCTCCTTACCTTAACCAAGTCCATACCAAAGGTTTATTTCGAACTAGGGCATACTATAAGTTGTCGTGGTTAGTCACGTGTCCTAGTGGATTGAGTCTAACTCGTTGACTTGAGAATTATAAGATGAGATCTTCGCAGCTGGATTTGCTCCCTGCTAGGGGCAGGGTTTGTCGCAGGCTACAAAGAAGAATTCCAATTGTTTTCTGATATACTCGTGGAACTAAACAAAGGTGGACTTTACATGTGATTCCCCTTATGGGCACACCTTTGCTTCCGCTGCTTCGTTTGTTCCCAAACTAAACTCATGCGGGGGTGACCAAGGGTTAGCCGACTGCTACTTTTTCGATCGAGGTCTCCTATGATACCACTTGTAAGACCCTCTTTTTTCAAAACCACGGGGTCTTAGGCCCAGAACCGCCTCTTTGTGGTGACACCATCATGCCCGGGAAGGTCCTCACTACATTTCGCAAATCCAGTGGGCCATATCGATCACAGAATAATAGCAAAAGTATGAGAGTACATGAAATTAGAACTCCAACACATGTCCATAATAATCACATATATAGTAAAGTCTCCATGATGGGTGTTTCCACAGAAAAGAATAAGCAAGGAACTAAAGAGGGCTCCTGCCCGATACATCAAGATCCTCACTACAAGTCACTCAATGCGGAACCAAATCTATAATAACTACTAATGATCAGGAGTCAAAGTCCCTGCTGGCTGGACTCCAGTGCTAGAATACCCCGTCTCCATGCACACCAACCTCTAGGACTGCGTCTTGATATAAAATTCACGTGGAAAAGGGGTTATGCGTGGAGAAGAAAAAGTTAAGGGAAGAGAAGGTGAAAGTATGGTTGTGAGATGTTCTCCGATTTTATATTTTGTGAAGGCAAGTGTACCTTATCGCATATAGTATAGGATATTAAGTTCAATATCAAGGTCATATTAACAAGGACGATTTGTTTACTTTTACTTCAAGGAGTTACTATTATCTTATCAAATAAAACTTCTTTTGGGATTGCTTAATAAATTAGAGAAGAGAGAAATTACTTGCAAATAAAAGAAAGGCTAAACGATGATTAAGCAGTAGTACTCGATCTTTAATTTCTTTGGCATAAATTAATCAAGAATGCAATAACAAACTTTAACTTAATAGAATAAAGATAACTTGACCGTGGGGGTTCCTGAAGCTCGAACACGCTTCTCTCAAAGAAGTGCCCAACTGAGGTTAGGGAGATCCGACCGAACTCTTGTCTTGTATCCGAATACCTAACACTCGCTTTAAGTTGTGAGCCCCTCTATTGGGTTTGAATCCAATTCGGGAGATTTACGTCATTATCTCTCGAGAGGTGCGTGCAACTCTCCTTACTCTTTAGCGCTCACTTCAAACTATCGGCCTCTCGGTTAGCCAAGAATGAAAGCATGAATGAAGACTATATATTTATAATATAGCTTCATTCGAAATAAATCAAGAGTAAATCGAAGGTCAAAATTCTAATAAGAGAAAGAGATCTAGAGCATCATAACTGATCAACCCATCCTCGGATCTTCAAGATCGAGTACTATGAGGATTTAGTTACTCATGGTGTATAAAATGAAAATCATATTAAGAATATGGAAACCAATACCGAGCAAAAGAGAAAGAGAATAACGAATTATGTTATTTTTTAATGAAAAGGAGTCACAACAAGGGCATACAGATACTATAAGGGAAGCTTGCGTGAAGATTATAAGTACGGTAAAAAAGAAGTACAAGAATGCTTCAAGGACTTGCATGAAAACTAGGAATATAAAGACTTGAAATGAGAAGGAAAGAGAAAAAAATTTAAGACATGAAAAACTCTAAGAAATAAAATGGCAGCACCTCCCCTCTCAAAATCTGCATGCTTAACCCTTGGAGATGCTCTTAATTTATAGAAATTTTTCTGGCTGGGTCACGCCCCCTTACACGCCCGGGTCAAGCGTGTACCTGGGGCGTGTAATATATGTTTGACTTTTGGCTGGCTTAAATTGAAGGCCGGAAGTGACTGGCATGGTAGATGGGCAACACGCCCCTTTGACACGCCTATGTATAAGGGCATGTCGGATTCGGCGTGACTATGGAGCGTGAAAAAATCGCGCAGCAGTGACTTCTCGGGACTTGGCGGGACATGGCTCGGGTTTACTCCCATGTTGGTTGGACATGGGCGTGTCCGAGGGCGTGTAGGCTAAACTTTGCTGGAACCTGACTTCGGACCGATAACTTCATTCCATCTTGGTTACACACCCTAAGTACACGCCCTAGGAAGGCGTGGCCTTAGGGCGTGTAACAGAAAAAAACCAAACACCTGAAAAAAAACATAAAATAAAATAAGTTAGAACAATAATTGAGAAAAGAAACTAAAAAGAACCTAAAAATACAAAAGGCAAAAGATTTAAATGAGAATATAAATATTTTTGCCCTAATAAACTAAGCTAAATTATGCTTCATCAAATTCCCCCATACTTATTATCTTGCTTGTCCTCAAGAAAAGACTACGAGTTAGCAAAAATAAAGAGGATTGATTTAAAAGTTTAATAATATTATAAACGAGTAAGACGGGAATTTAGAGGTAGAGAAATTTCTAAAAAGAACAGAAAATCCCTTCTTTAACTTAGCGCAGAATTTTATAAATTTCACTAATTATAAAAACAAATCATCCCAAATTTTTACAGAATTAAAAACTTATTAAATTAACGAGTAAAAAGCGCATTGAGTCATTACTAAAGTCTAGGATGCAAATTAAAACTATTGTCAATCAAGACAAAGATCAATATTTCTATCAAAAAGAACACTTACTGAATCTAGTTTCTCGCTACTATACAAAAAAGTAAATGTAGGAAGCATAGATCACTAGGGCTTTAATTAGACGTACAGTTAGGCTTTGGTTTTAAGGGTGCGATATTCAAAAGGTAAACACGAGGGGTATTTTCACACTTAAAATAAAAAGAGGCGAGCTTTGCCAAAATAATGCTAGCAAAAATAAATACTTTTCACCCTTATTTTCTCTTTTCTTTTATCAAATATACATATATATTTATTTTTTCATTTTTCAATTTTTCATTTTTCATACTTTAAATATTTCCACTTTTGTAGTTAAGATAATACAAGGATTTTCCACAAATTTTCCAAAAAAAGATACACATTAGCAATTAAAGCTCAAAAACAAATTTAAAGTGTGCATATAGGTAAGCTTTTTTACCATGGTGAAATAAAAAGTGGGGCTACAAAAAGGAAAGGAAAAGGCACAAAATGGCTAGCAACTATTATTATTAGGCAGGGTGCAAAGGCTCAAACATTTCAAAAGAAATGCCTAAATCATTTTCATGCTTCCTAAATCTACTCAAAGTAAAGTTTTGAAATTTCAAAAAAAAAATAAGCACAAAAATAGAAAATAGAGAATTTGCTTTCATAAAAACAATGATCATAAGCGTCTAGACCAGTTTGTGTCTACTACACTTAATACTAATTAATGTTTAAAAGATTTTAATAAGGAAAAATACAGGATGATTGGTTTTATAAAAGAAAAAGAAATAAATAAAAAAGCAAGGGAAAAGTGAAAAAGATTCAAGAAATTTTTCAAAAACAACATACTACCCTAAATAGGAAAACTGCATGAGTCAACATACTACTAGCTAAACATATTTAAACAAAAAATTAATCTAATTTATTCTAACTAAGCAAGTAGACATGTGCTCGAAAACAATAAAATGCAAAGTGGCGGGGTACTAATTGATTTGGCAAAAATTAACTTAATTTTATATGGGAATTTTTTTTCAAAAGATTATAAATACACTCCCCCATACTTAAAGTTAAACATTGTCCTCAATGGAGAAAGGAGGGGTAGGAGAGAGAGAGGCTAATAAAGAAAACTAAAATTAAATAAATTAAAACAGGTACTTCCTCAGAATTTCGAGTTGCGAATTGCTGGGTGATGCCACTCCCCCATGCTTATGCTTTGGAACCTCTTGAGATATCAGTTGGACTGTTGGTGAAATCAGCAATGTTGGAGCCGACGATCACAAAACCTCAGCATGCCGGAGCCTCCCGGGGAAAAAAGTGAAAATTAAAGAAAACAGAAAAAAGAACCTTTGGTTACCTCCCAAGAGCGCCCTTTGTTTAAAGGTCATTTGAGATCGACCCAAATGAATATTGTCCAGCAATAAGAAGTCTTAAATTATTATTACAGTCCAAATAATAATAAAAAAATAGTTCAATAGTTCAATAACACTAATTTTTCTATTGCAGAGGGAATTAAGTCGTTTGACAAATAGAGCTTTAATCGGTGACCATTTACTTTTAATTAACCCTTATCCGGGTGCAAAATGAGAACCGTCCCATATGGCTAAGCCACTTTAATAATAAAGGGGCCGGACCATCGCGATTTTAATTTACCTGAAAAGAGGCGAAGTTGAGAGTTATAAAGAAGGACGAGATCACCCGACGAAAAAGTTTTATGAAATTTAATATTTTTGTCATAATAAAACTTTGTTCGCTCTTTATAAAGCCTATTACTCTCGTACGCATTTGCGCGTCTATCGTCGAGTTCTTTTAGCTTAAATTTACATTGTTCGGTGGTTAGGGCAGGATCTAGATTTAATGTTTTGAGTGCCCAAAATGCACGGTGCTCTAACTCAACTGGAAGGTGGCAAGCCTTGCCATAAACCAATTGATACGGCGTCCAGCCGATGGCTGTCTTACACGCCGTTCGATAGGCCCAAAGGGCATCATCTAGTTTTATTGTCCATTCCTTCCTATTTATAGATATGGTTTTCTTTAAAATACGTTTCAATTCACGATTAACAACCTCGACTTAACCGCTCGTATGGGGGTGATAGGCGGTGGAAAGTTTGTGCGTTACACCATATTTTGCCATAATTTTGGCGAACTGGCTATTGCAGAAATGAGTTCCCATATCACTAACTATAGCGCGTGGCGTGCCAAATCGAGAGAATAATTTTTTAAAAAAATTAACTACGACTCGTGCATCGTTGGTGGGGAGGGCTTGCGCTTCCGTCCACCTTGATACATAGTCGACAACTACGAGAATGTATTTGTTTTGATAAGACGGAGGGAGAGGGCCAATAAAGTCGATGCCCCAAAGATCGAAGATTTTACATTCTAGGAAAATATTTTGAGGTATCTCGTCCCTTCTTGAGATATTTCCCGCCAGCTAGCAACTGTTGCAAGTACTCACCAGTGTGTTAGCATCTTGGAATAGCGTGGGCCAATAAAAGCCCGCCTCTAGTGCCTTCCTTGCGGTGCAGTTTGCTTGATAATGACCACCCGTTGGTACCTCGTGGCAATGCCGCAATATTTGCACTCCTTCCTCACTCGATACGCAACTCTACACTACCTGATCCGTACAGGCTCAGAATAAGAATGGGTCTTCCCAAAAGTATTACTTTAAGTCAGAAAAGAATTTCTTCTTTTTTTGACTTGAGAACTCCTTTGGTAATACCCGAGCTACTAAATAATTGGCCAAGTCGGCGAACCAGGGTACGGGATAATCTTTTGAATTTTCGAGAGCGAGGAGGGGCTCTTCAGGGAATTTATCATTAATGTCATCTTCCACTAATGTTTCGCTGACGGGGTTTTCTAAACGCGATTAAATGGTCGGACGCCAAATTTTCGGCACCCTTTTTGTCCCGGATCTCTAAATTAAACTCCTATAAGAGGAGGATCAATCGCAAAAGGCGGGGCTTGGCGTCCGCTTTACATAATAAAAAATGAAGGGTTGAGTGATCCGTGAAGACGATTACTTTGGAGAGGGTGATATAAGACCTAAACTTATCGAAGGCAAAAATGATCGCTATGAGCTCTTTCTCGGTGGTGGTGTAGTTTGCTTGTGCAGACGTGAGTGTCTTGCTTGCATAATAAATCAGATGGAAGAATTTATTAACCTGTTGGCCTAAGACCTCGCCTACCGCAATATCACTCGCATCGCATATGATTTAGAAAGGAAGCGACCAATCCGAAGCAACTAGAATCGGGGAGTTTACTTATTTTTCTTTTATTAAATTGAAAGCAAGAAGACAATCATTGTTAAAAATGAAAGGTGACTCTTTCTCGAGAAGATGGGTTATTGGCTTCATAATTTTGGAAAAGTTTTGGATAAAACGCCAATAAAACCCTACGTGCCCTAGAAAACTTCGAATGGCTTTAATATTCGGTTGAGGGGGGAGTTTTTCAATAACTTCAATCTTATTCCGGTCAACCTCGATCCCCTTGCTTGAAATCGTATGGCCGAGGACCAATCCCTCTCGGACCATAAAGTGGCATTTCTCCCAGTTGAGGGCTAAGTTAGTTTCCTCACAACGACTCAACACGCGCTCGAGATTTTTTAAACAATTTTCCAAAGAACTACCAAACACCGAGAAGTCGTCCATGAATACCTCCATCACTTCTTCTACCAACTCATCAAATATCGCTAACATACATCGCTGAAATGTAGCCCGTGCGTTACATAAACCAAATGTCATCCTTCTGTAAGCGAAGGTGCCAAAGGGACAAGTAAAGGTAGTCTTCTCTTGGTCCTCGGGTGAAATAGGGATTTGAAAGTACCCCGAGAGACCGTCGAGAAAGCAATAGAAGGAGTGATCGAAAAGGCGTTCCAAGATTTGGTCTATAAAGGGGAGCGGGAAGTGGTCGTTTCGGGTGGCATCATTGAGTTTGCGATAATCAATGCACATCCGTCAAACCGTAACAGTACGGGTTGGAATTAATTCATTGTTTATATTGTCCACTATCGTGACTCCACCTTTCTTTGGAACGACATGTACTGGGCTCACCCAAGTACTATCGGAGATGGTGTAGATAGTTACCGCATCTATAAGTTTAATAACCTCAGCCTTCACGACCTCCTTCATGTTTGAATTTAAACGTCGTTGGGGCTGGATAATACTACAAGAATTATCATCTAGGAAAATTTTGTGTGTGCAGAATGATGGGTTAATCCCCTTGATGTCGGATAACTGCCACGCAATTGCGTGGCGGTGCTTTTGTAAAACTAGAGTCAACTCAGAAATTTCTGAGTTGCTCAGATCCGAGGAGATAATAACTGGTAGCTTAGAGTCATTTTCGAGGAAGAGATACTTCAGATGAGGGGGAAGTTTCTTAAGCTCCAAGGTGGGTGGTTCCTCGTAATAGGTTTTGAATTTTAGGGTGTCGATGGGTAGTGATTCTAGGGGGGGTAGTGCAGGAGACTTCTTCTAAGCAGAAGGGCTGAGTGATAAGAGATTCATCAACTGATGAAGAAACTAATTCAAAAGATGCAGAAAATTCATTTTCGAAGCATTCCTCTAGATAAAAGTCGGAATCATTGTGCTCTAAGGTGTTACACATTAAGGGAATGCTTGTACTTTGGCTTGGGAGGTGTTAGCCCGAGTGTTTGATCATCGGTTGTTGTTTTCGACTTCGTCGTTATTTTCGTAGCTTGGGTGTTTAGCTACGTTGCGAGTTTTGTCAAAATCCAAGATCATTTGTTTACACGTCGTTTCGACGTTTACTTGTTTAGCTAGTGGTAGTTGCTATTGCTGTGCATGGCCTTGGGTGGCCGAGCTTGGTAGGGCTGGTGCCCTGTTTTTAGGCTAGTTTGTTTAGCCAGGTATATATGTATATGCATGTATATATATACGTTGTGTTAGGCTTGGGTGCCGATAGCTATTTTAGTGGCTGATTTTATAACCTTAGATTTATATGTTTGTATATGCATATATTTTTATATGTATAATATTTTATATGCTTAGCTAAAGGTGGCGGTTTTAGGAGAGGCAGCCAGTGGCCGAATCTGAGTGCTATAGGATTATTTTATTTATCTTTAGATAAGTGAGTGGAGGTCTTATTATAAGGCTCTTGCTGTTCTCTTCTTCGCCATTTCCCGAGCTAGCTTTAGCTTGTTAACTTCTAGCGGAAGGAAGCAAGCGGGAGGCGGAGGAGCTACAGCTTTGAACGTCGGGTAGCTGTGGATTTAGGGCTTGTTTCGCTCGGGTAACAATAGATTTGAGCTGTTCTCGCTGAGATCTTGCTTCCTAGGTATGTAATTTAGCTTTTCGGGCTGTCTATGGGAGCTAGGGTTCCGGTGGGTTCTTCTTCGTCTTCTCTAAAGCTCCAGGTTTCCGTTTTAGGTAGTTGGAGATGCAGGTGGATGATTTTTCTTGCCGCTAGAGTCGAGTTGGAGCTTGCCTACTTGTGGATTAATGCAGGTGGTGTGGTTTTGTGGGCTTTGTAATGGGTGTATCGTGTATGCTGAGTTTGTGCCACCACCGCCTAGGCCGTGTTTGGCTGGTACGGTTGGGTGTGCGGACCCTGTAGCTTCCACCGGTTGTTTTCACCCTGGAGTGTTTTTCGGTCTGGTTGTTGGTGAGGGCTGTGCTGCCCACTCTGACCCAAGGTTTTCACCACGGCCAATAATTCACAAAGATTAGGACTATTATTTCCTTTCCTTTTTAGTGGCTATTTATTTTGGCATAGGTATGCCTTGGTACTGCAATAGGTGCTTAGCAGAGCATGTTGTTATTTATGTACACACTTGGTGTACTTTTACTGCTCTTTGGATAGTGTTTCTTCTTACTGTCATGACTTTTCACTACTGATAAAATTTTATTGCAGGGCTGGTAAACCCCTTCTTTTATTACTCATGAATCTAATACTCCACTTCCTTTGATTTTCTTTTACTTGCTGAGGTGTTCTTTTTTTTGAAATGCCTCAGGTTCAGGTTGTAGCCAGTTAGACGGCTAGTGCTCTTGTGGAACTTACTTGTGGCCTCCTGGGTAGTTTAGGTTGTTGTTCCTCATCTGGTGAGGTAGTTTTTCTTCCTTTCTGTATAGACATACATACTAACCAGTGGGTTCGTGTCAGGTTATTGACGCCTACTGGTGGCTTACTTATGTTGCTGGGTATGAACTAAAACTGCTACTTTTGCCTATTTGAGGTTGTTCACTTATTTCTGGGAAGGTTTTATGCTAGGCTTCATGTTAGGTATTTTTAAAACCCTACCTATTACTACATGTATCTCATGCACATTATGTTTACAAAACTAAAGCACTATTTTTCCTTAAGCATAAAGACTATCTTTTTATATATCCCACACCAACCTTAGACTTGTGCATACCATGAGTAATCCCTCGGGGACACTTATGCTCCTTTAGGATGTCAAAACAACCTAATTAAAGTATTTTCTACTGTGAATATATATATATATATATATATATATATATATTATCGTGGACTAGCTGATCCATTGTGCCGAGGGATACGACCATCAAATTTAACTAGTTCTCTTTCATAATTAAAATATGTTTTCCATTAAAGATAGGGAGTCTGGAGTTTTTCCTGAACGTGTGATGTTATCCCCTGCACGACATGGCATCATGGCACGTATTTTCTCTTGCTCTGATATGATTTAATTATTGCAAAAATACGGGTCATGACAGTTGGTATTAGAGGGAGGTTGCTTGACAATTGGTCGGGCAACCTTTCCTTTGTTAGCATTAGAGGTTTAGCGTCATATCATACACACACAGATATGTCATAAGTAAGTCTTGGCTGAAGCACGAACATATACTCATAAGCATGAATAGAATTATACGGGGCATATTATATAGTATGGGATGCATAATATGTGTTTGTATATGGATCCACCATATGCGACAACATGTAAGGGTTATGTAGTTTTGGATGCATAACCTCACCACATGAATGCTGATGGCGAGGACCCCCCGCCATTTGTTCGTGCTGACATGGATTTCTCGTTTGTTCGCCACCGCGACATGTTCGTGGACTTTGACGGCCGTTGTCGCAACCGTCGTCGCCGTCGCCGCAGTAGCCGCTACATGTTCGTGGACGTTGTTGATCGTTGTCGCAACCTCCGCCGCCGCCGGCGCTTCGTCTTTCCATTATGGTTATCATGATTATTTCGTTTTGAAATAATCATCATAATTTCCCTATCTTTTATTATCTTTCTAAGCCTCTTAATTTATAATTTATAAGTTATAATATAATTATAATTTATAAATTATAATTTAGATTGTTTGATTTTCATGTTGTCTTATTTCATTTAGTTAAAACTTTAAAGGCTAGGATTATTTTTGTTTGAGATGAAGGGTGGATGGAGATTGTAATCTACTATATATATGTGAAGATGGAGAGAAGAGGGCATAGAATTAAAGAAGAAAAAAATAACCCCTAACCTATCGGTTTTGCTGTAGCCGCCCCCCCCCCCCCCCCCTTTCCTCGCTTCTATCGGCCTGGCCGACTCCGACCAGCATCCCGACGCCCAGGAAGGTCCCGATCTGCTGCTACCGCCGCCCCTTTGGGCTGCTCCTTGCTACTCCGGCGACCTCCTACCTCCTCCGGTGTGACTCCGAAGAAGGCGGCTCGGTTCTTCCTCATCCGGTGCGACTCCGGTGACCCGTGGAAGTGCGACTCTTCCACCATTATCTTGCTCCTCCTCACCTCCTCTCTAACTTCTGGTTTGGGTAACGACGGTCTATCCCTAAACTTGTGTGATTTTCATCTTAATATTGTGAGTTAGTGGAGACTTGATTTCATGTTTTATCCTAATTATTGATTCACATTTGCAATGATAAAAATCTGAAATTGTTATCGCTTTACATCCGATTTTCGCGAAGATTTTCGTAAGGGTAGGTCCCCTTGGACATTTGCAAATCGGGGTTTGTTTAGCCTTGGGTTTCGAATGGATCAAGAGGATTTGGTATATCCTCGTTTGGTTTGGTTTTGAGGGCTGAATTTGGACTTCCTTCCGAATCGAATCCTTAGTCCGGATCGCTCTCCATGTGGATGGATAATGATGTGTTGTGATGCTAGATGTATGGTTAGGATATTATAAATGTATGTGTGAATGTTCGTGCAGGTTTGTGTGAGACTTTCCCCGTTGTGAGTTTGCGTTATTTTAAACGAAACTCTGCCGAATTTTTGAGTTTTGCACGCGCACCACATGTTCGTTGAAATGCTCCATAGGATGTTTTAGATGCTCGTTAGGTGTTCGCTCAAGTTCCCCTTAGGTATTCAGTTTTGTTATTTCACTTTTAGCTTCGCGTAGGGGTAGCCTGCATCAATTTGGTATCAGAGGGAGGTTTGTCAATTTCTCAACTTGACAATGATCCGCTCGAACCACGCTACCCCCACTTGAACTTAGGTACGTTTCGTTCATTTTAAAAAAAATTTATTTTTAGTTATATAAAAACAAAAAAAAAAGTTTTAAGTGTTTTCCTAATTTGAGTCTTTTTTTCCGTTAGTCTGTCATGGCACGCGTTGGGAGTCCCCTTCACCCATGTTCCCCGATTGGTGCCCTTCGCATGGAGATGACTCGCCAATGTGATGACATAATAGATATGTTAGCACAACTTGGTGGTCGGCTTCCGACACCGCATCTTAATGCCCCTAGGCAACCGCTTAGGACCCATGTTCCTTCAAGTACGGTTAGTCAAGCGATCATGACACCACCATCACGCACTTCTAGGTCTGTTAGAATTTCTGCTCCGACTTACGATGGGTTAGGTGAACCGCGGGTTTTCTTACGTTGGGTAGATGACATGGAAGTTTACTTTGAGCAATATCGTCTCGTGGACCCCCACCGGATTCCCGTTGCGAGATTGCAATTATCTGGTCGAGCCCTGACATTCTGGGTCAATGAGGAGAGACGTTTTGGGCCGTCCCTCGTTGGCTCACGTGTGGGTTGGCAATTTATGAATAACTTGTTGACGGATGAGTATTATCCCTCATACTGCCGTTCTCAGTCTTCTGGTTATCCGAGTGTAGCGCCGCCTGAGATTTTGCCTATACCGAGCAAGCACGTTCCCCCATACTCCCGTATGAGGACGTCTCGTGATGTTATCTCACCCCGCCAGGGCACTACACCCCTTTCTGATTATAAGAGTGACGATAAGCCACGCGTTAGATCTTTGTCCCAAAGGGATCTTACCATTTTGAGTACCCCTACCCCTACCGTTAGGGAGAGGGAAAAGGTTAGGACCACTGTCCCGCCACCTGTCATAGTCATTACTAGGGATGCTCCAAAACCGCGAGTTGAGCATAGGAAGATAGTTAAGAATTGCAAGGAGAGCGCTACATGTTATGCTTGTGGAGCGATTGGCCACTATGCCGTGGAGTGCCCCACTAAGCCTAGAGCTTCGGCTTTTTTAGCTTCGACGTCTGAGCCCGCCACTGAGGGCGAGGCAGATTTATCTGACGATTAGGAGAATGGATATCCTAGCGACTTAGATGATGATTCTTGGGATGATAATGATATTTCGACTTGTGAGAGTACCCCTTTAGCCACTACGTGTCAGGATAGTGATGTTTCAGATCACCCTACTATTGAGTACCCTCTCGAGTCTCTGGTCCCTATTTTGAGTGAGCCTCGACCTGATCTTTCTGCGGTCCGATCTGAGCTATCTGAGGAGCCCGAGATTGAGGATTTCTCAATTACTATTTTGGATGAGTTTCCTCCTGAGGGAAGGGTATCTTTGGACGATTTTTTTGATGTTTTCCCAGACGTGAGTTTCCCGGATGAGTGTCCCTTGATTGAGTCACCGTTGTGTGAGATTCATTTGGATTTGGATTTAGTCCCGGGCTCGAATTTACCGACCTTCCCTCCTGCTTGTGCGCCTACATTTGATATTATTTTAGGACATGGATCCGCTAGCCATAGTCCACGCTGTTATGATATACCTACTGAGTGGAAAGATTTACCTTGCGAGGGATCCGTCCTTTCGGATCGGTTAGCGGACTTGTTAGGACGCACCTTGATTTTATTTAGTCCAATCCGCGTAGTTAAATCGTCGTTATTAGCCCCTCCGCTTGAGATGTCTAGTGAGCTGTGTATTAGTGAGTATCCGCCGGCGGGCATGTTTTCATTTGCGACTGCGTATGATTTCACGGCGACTGTGCCTCTTGATTTGGTGTCCTCACGACATTGTTACCCGCCAAATCAATTTGGACATATCTTTCGTCCACCCTGGTACGAACTGCATGTAAACATATCATTGCCTTATGCCAGTGTCTATGAGTTGCATCACTTCCACGCCCATTCACCTTCGAGAGCATCTGACTGTGGAATTGTTGATTTTAATTTAGTCTGGTTAGCCCCCGAGTGGATACCTTCGGGTTCCGTAACAAACGTATTACATTGGAGCGCCGACCCTTTCATGATTTTCAAGAATATTGGATTTAATGCAATTTCTTTGGATTTTTACGATGCAATCAGTTTTTCACCGCATTTCAATTTTTCGGATTTAATTTTGCAAATCTAGTCTCCATATGAGCGGCTTTCTTCGACGTTTCTCTCTTCCACTTCAAATTCTCGTGGGTTGAGAGGTGAGATTTTTTCCGTGTCGCTCTTCCATTTGGGTTTATTGGTTCTCACATTGGATGGTAAGATCTACGCTGTTTTCCTTTATGCTGACACACCTATGAGGTTTTCTGCTGTGCTTGCCCTTGACAGGTTATGTTCTATTGCGGATGCCCGCACTGCTTGTCCTGCCCCGTGGATGTCCGCTCCTGCTATGCTACTTGTGGATGTTGTTGTCTCCTGCTATTCCCTCCATGGCCACTCATCGGTGATGAGTGATTTTGAGCGGGGGAGGATTGATGGCGAGGACCCCCCGCCATTTGTTCGTGCCGACATGGATTTCTCGTTTGTTAGCCACCGCGACATGTTCGTGGACTTTGACGGCCGTTGCCGCAACCGTCGTCGCCGCCGCTGCAGTAGCCGCTACATGTTCGTGGACGTTGTTGATCGTTGCCGCAACCTCCGTCGCCGCCGCCGTCGCCGGCGCTTCGTCTTTCCATTATGGTTATCATGATTATTTCGTTTTGAAATAATCATCATAATTTCCCTATCTTTATTATCTTTCTAAGCCTCTTAATTTATAATTTATAAGTTATAATATAATTATAATTTATAAATTATAATTTAGATTGTTTGATTTTCATGTTGTCTTATTTCATTTAGTTAAAACTTTAAAGGCTAGGATTATTTTTGTTTGAGATGAAGGGTGGATGGAGATTGTAATCTACTATATATATGTGAAGATGGAGAGAAGAGGGCATAGAATTAAAGAAGAAAAAAATAACCCCTAACCTATTGGTTTTGCTGTAGCCACCCCCCCCCCTTTTCTCGCTTCTATCGGCCTGGCCGAGTCCGACCAGCATCCCGACGCCCAGGAAGGTCCCGATCTGCTGCTACCGCCGCCCCTTTGGGCTGCTCCTTGCTACTCCGGCGACCTCCTACCTCCTTCGGTGTGACTCCGAAGAAGGCGGCTCGGTTATTCCTCATCCGGTGCGACTCCGGTGACCCGTGGAAGTGCGACTCTTCCACCATTATCTTGCTCCTCCTCACCTCCTCTCTAACTTCTGGTTTGGGTAACGACGGTCTATCCCTAAACTTGTGTGTTTTTCATCTTAATATTGTGAGTTAGTGGAGACTTGATTTCATGTTTTATCCTAATTATTGATTCACATTTGCAATGATAAAAATCTGAAATTGTTATCGCTTTACATCCGATTTTCGCGTAGATTTTCGTAAGGGTAGGTCCCCTTGGACATTTGCAAATCGGGGTTTGTTTAGCCTTGGGTTTCGAATGGATCAAGAGGATTTGGTATATCCTCGTTTGGTTTGGTTTTGAGGGCTGAATTTGGACTTCCTTCCGAATCGAATCCTTAGTCCGGATCGCTCTCCATGTGGATGGATAATGATGTGTTGTGATGCTAGATGTATGGTTAGGATATTATAAATGTATGTGTGAATGTTTGTGCAGGTTTGGGTGAGACTTTCCCCGTTGTGAGTTTGCGTTATTTTAAACGAAACTCTGCCGAATTTTTGAGTTTTGCACGCGCACCACATGTTCGTTGAAATGCTCCATAGGATGTTTTAGATGCTCGTTAGGTGTTCGCTCAAGTTCCCCTTAGGTATTCAGTTTTGTTATTTCACTTTTAGCTTCGCGTAGGGGTAGCCTACATCAAATGCCCATTAGCACGTTTTCTTTTTTTCGTTGCATGCAAAGTTATGTAGTATGGGATGCATAACATTGTTATGCGTACGATCGCTCATGGCATGCATTAAGGCCTTTTTTTAGAATGCATAGCACAACATGCATAACATGACATTGCATAAGCACAACGTGGCAAGCTAAAGATTTGCATGATGACATATGTACACAAATGGTTTTGAGTCAAAGAAAATAAAAATTCATGCATTCATGGTCTAAGCACATGACGTAGAATGGTGGTGATGAACCATCCTAGGTTAAGCATGACATCATTATTGTAAAAAAATCCCAGAGCAAGTTTAGCGGTTAGAGTTCATATTTAAGTATGATTGTTTATACCGGGTAGTTTTGTTCTAGCAGTTGGGCTAGGATCTAAGTTGTGTGAATACGATTATAGGATGGCGAGGAGTCCTTCGATGAGATCGATGCCCCAGTCTTAGGGTGAGACTTCTGGAGTGCATAACGAGGCATTGATTGAAAGTCTATGGCAGAGTAATGAAGCCTTGTCAAGGCGGTATTGGGTATGCAGACTCAGATCCAGACCCTGTTAGCAGTTGTGGCAGGATAGCCTCTGAGAGTGTCGGACCCTGCTGTAGGCGTAGTTGTTGTTATTCCTCCTGCTCCTCTGGTACCTGTTGTGCTGCCCCCGGAGTTGACATTCATATTACACTTCCAACGACTTGGACCACCTACTTATGATGGGAAGACATACTTTATAGTTTTGGATGATTGGCTCATAGCCATCGAGGAGATGTTCTCCTATTTTGGAGTTACCCCCGATCAGAGGGTGATGATTTCCGCATATCAGCTTAAGGGGTTGGCGAAGAGTTGGTGGTTGAGAGAGAAGGAGAGCTTGAAAGAGGGATGCTCTTGGGAGACCTTCAAGGAACTGTTGCTAAGGAAGTTTCTGCCTTCGGTCGAGTGCGACCGCCTGATGAATGATTTCCTACATTTGAAGCAGAGGCAACTCTCAGTTAGTGAGTATGAGATCGAATTCAGCAAACTGAGTCGGTTTTCACCTGGCTTGGTAAGTTTCGAGGCGGATCGAGTTAAGCGTTTTATTGGTTGCCTAAGAAGTGATGTCCAGCAGTTGGCAAGTGCTTATGGATCAACGAGCTATGCGGGAGTGGTAGAATCTGCTTTGAAAGTTGAGGCAATTGAGAATGCAAAGCAAAGAGGGCAGCAAATGAGAAAAGATAAGAGGAAATAGGTTGAAGGAAAGAGCCCGCAGGTACCCGGTGCTGACAAAAAGAAGAGCAAGGAGGTTTGTAGTTTTTATGGCCGGTCAGGCAACCCCTTCGAGAGATGTTTTAAGAGGCTGGGAGCTTAGAAGATGGAGCAGGTGCATGCGATTCAAGGCGCTCCAAGGAAAGATTTTTTCTATTGTGCGTGTAAGGGGCCAGGGCATGATGTTGCCTATTGGTGGGGAAAGGATAAGAGTAAGGTAAGAGGTTGTTTTCTTTGCGGTCAAGAAGGGCACATCAAGGCTCAGTGCCCCCAGCTCCAGCTGGTGTTCCGGCAAGTGCCACTCCAGGCGTTGCCACCGCCTCAGCGGGTGGACAAAGGCAAGGGAAAGTTGAATGTAATTTCTTAAGAGGAAGCGCAGACTTCGACTCAGGTCATTTCAGGTTAGATTTCTCCCTAGCCTAAATGTTTTGTTTCTAGTATAGCTTTAGCATTTGTTTTTATTAGTTGCGTATGCCATATTATAGGAAGATTTAAGGTGAGGAACCGCTGGGCGCGTGCTCTCTTTGACTCTGGCGCTACCCACTCCTTTGTGGTTAGAGCCTTTGTAGAGCGTTATCGTTTGGGTCTAGAGCGAGTTAGTGATGCCTTTTGCGTCAAGTTTCCTTCCAGTTATTCCGTGATTTAAGATCAGGGTCTTCGGGATTGTCCGATTTTGTTGGGAGATTTTCTAGCAAAGGCAGATTTGAAGGTGATCGACCTGGAAGACTTCGATGTTATCTTAGGCATGGACTGGTTGTCCAGTTATGATGCAGTTATCCAGTGCAAGGGTAAGCGCTTGGACTTTGTTAAGGACAACGGTCTGCCTGGGATTGTTTATACTGATCCGCGGCAGGATGCTTCAGTCATTTCTGCGATATGTGTTAAGAAGCTGCTTGATTCTTATTGCTTTGCCTGTTTTGTCTCAGTAGTGGGGACTGTTGTTAGTGTACCGCGTTTGGAGGAGATTCTTGTGGTGTGTGAGTTTTCGTATGTTTTCCCTGACGATCTTCCCGGTCTTCCACCCGATAGAGATGTCGAATTTGTTATAGATTTGGAGCCGGGTACGCGTCCTATTGCGAAGGCGCCGTACCGGATGGCCCCGCGAGAGCTGGAAGAGTTGCGTATCCAGCCTGATGAGATGTTGGCAAAGGGTTTTATCAGGACGAGTTCATCGCGTTGGGGTGCACCTGTTCTATTTGTAAAGAAGAAAGACGGTTCAATGAGGCTTTGCATCGACTATAGAGAGTTGAGCAAGGTTACTATCAAGAACAGGTACCCTCTACCACGGATTGACGATTTGTTTGATCAGTTGCGCGGTAGCGCGGTATTTTCCAAGATTGATCGTCATTCTTGCTACCATCAGCTAAGGATCTGTGAGTCAGACATTCCACGGACAGCTTTTTGATCCCGGTATGGGCATTTTGAATTTTTGGTCATGTCATTTGGTTTGACCAACGCACCCTCAACTTTTATGGATTTGATGAACCAAGTGTTCAAGGATTTCCTAGATAAGTTCATGGTCGTGTTTAGTGACGATGTTCTGATTTATTCCCGCAATACGGAGGAGCACGACCAACATCTGCGTTTGGTTTTATCTGCCTTGAGGGACCAAAAGCAATTCGCCAAGTCGAGTAAGTGTGAATTTTGGTTGCCTCAGGTTTCATTTCTAGGCTATGTGGTGAATAAGAGTGGGATTTCAGTTGACCCAGAAAAGATTACTGCTGTGATGGATTGGAGTAGGTCGGGCATTTCCAAGGAGATTAGGAGCTTCTTGGGGTTGGCCGGCTACTATAGGAGATTTGTGGAGGGTTTCTCTACCTTAGCTGCACCTTTGACTAGATTGATTCAGAAGAATGCGGCGTTTGTTTGGAGCGAGAAGTGCGGGGAAGCCTTCCTAGAGCTCAAGAACAGATTATGAACTGCTCCCGTTTTGACTCTGCCTACGGAGGGCATGGATTATGATGTTTTTGTGGATGCATCGCATATTGGTCTTGGTTGCGTGTTGATGCAGGACGGGAAAGTGATTGTGTATGGGTCAAGGAAACTGAATACTCATGAGAGGAACTACCCTACGCATGATTTAGAGTTTGCAGCCGTGATTTATTTGCTGAAGTTGTGCAGACATCTGCTTTATGGCGTGTAGTGCAAGAATTTTACTGATCACAAGAGTTTAAAGTACGTCTTCACCTAGAAAGAATTGAATCCGCGCCAGCGGGGATGGTTGGAGTATGTGGTCGACTACAATGTTGAGATCCAGTACCATCCGAGCAAGGCTAATATGGTAGCCGATTCCCTGAGTCGGAGGACGGGGAAGATTTTTAACCTCTCCACCGAGCTTTTAGTGGAAGAGTTTCTTTTGATGGATATTTTTGTGGGGAGCCGCGACTTACAGAATAGTTTGGTAGTAGCAGAGCCTTCCTGGATTGCGCTTACGAGGCAACATCAGAAGGATGATCCAGATTTTCTGCATTTGTATCTTTGAGCTGAGAAAGGTGAATTGCCAGATTTTTCTATTGATGATGCGGGTACCTTGCAGTACCGCGACAAGTTCTGCATCCCCACCGTGGTAGATATCCGGGTGATTGTGTGCAGGGAAGCCCATGGATCTAGTGTTGCCTACCATCTAGGATCTACTAAGATGTATCATGATTTAAGACAGATTGCCTGGTGGTATGGGATGAAGGGAGACTTAGCCAGATTTATTTCTGAGTGCCACACTTACAAGCATGTGAAATCCGATCATGGAAGGCCTGGTGGCAAGCTGACTCCCTTGGAGATTCCGACTTGGAAGTGGGAGAGCATCTCGATGGATTTCATTATAGGCTTACTGAGATCTCCTAGGGGGCATGATTTAGTTTGGGTGATCGTGGACAGATTGACAAAGTGTGCTCACTTCGTACCGTTTAAGATCGACTATCCGATGAGGAAGATAGCTGAGCTGTATTTGAATGAGGTCATTTGGTTACACGGTGTGCCAGTCAGCATTATTTCTGACCGAGACTCCCGATTTACATCTCGCTTCTGGAAGAGCCTGCAAGATGGATTGGGTATGGATTTGAGATATTCTATGGCTTACCGCCCGCAGACTAATGGCAAGACAGAGTGAGACAATCAGATAGTGGAGGACATGATCTGATGCTATATTCTAGACTATGGAGGAGCGTGGGATGAGCGTTTGTGGCTTATGGAGTTTGCGTATAATAACAGTTATCAAGAAAGCTTGCAAATGGCTCCTTTTGAAGCATTGTATGGGAGGCGCTACAGGACTCCCTTGTTTTGGGCTAAGGTTGGCAAGGGACCGCTGTTGGGTCTGGATGAGCTCGAAGAGATGGAAACTACTGTGAAGCTGATTCGGGAGAAGCTCCGGATAGCCCAGGAGCGATATAAGAAGAATGCCAACCGGCGTAGATCTGATTTGGTTTTTACTGTGGGGGACTTGGTATTTCTAAAGGTTTCCCCGATGGTTGGGATCAAGAGGTTTGACAAGAATAGGAAGTTGGACCCGAGGTACGTGGGGTCGTTTATGATTGTTGAGCGGGTTGGTTTATCAGCTTATAGGTAGGAGTTGCCCGCAAATTTTCCTGGCGTGCATTATGTCTTTCACGTCAGTCAGCTGCGGAAATGTGTGCAGAGTGGCAGGCATGTTTTGGATTATGTGCCTCAGTTGGAGCCGAATCTTTCTTATGTGGAAATGCCTGTCCGCATTTTGGATGCTCAGGATCGTGTGTTGCGGAGGAAAACCTTTCCTATGGTTAAGATCTTATAGAGGAACCAGGATGTGGAAAGCACGAATTGGGAGCTAGAGTCAGCGATGAGGAAGGCTTGCCCTCATCTGTTTCCCTGACTTGTGCCTTGTCTATTTTGGTGCTTTCTTTTATAGCGCTGGCTTAGCTATTTCTTTTTCCTTCTTAATAGAAGTGTTATGTGTAAAGTTTCGAAGAGAAACTTTCTTTTAGGGGGAGTGGTTGTAACACCCCCGATTTTTCTGTGTTTTGTTTGATCATTGTTTGGCATTACGATGACGCATTTCTGGCCTTTTGTCGTTGTTAGAGCGCGGTCTTAGCTCTTTAGTTTCCTTGAGTGGCCTGTTTGTAGCCTGTTTGCAAGATTCCCTAGCTAGCCGGAGCCTGTTTTTATGATTCGGCTATGCCTCTCAGGGAATGCTTGTACTTTGGCTTGGGAGGTGTTAGCCCGAGTGTTTGATCGTCGGATGTTGTTTTCGACATCGTCGTTGTTTTTGTAGCTTGGGTGTTTAGCTACGATGCGAGTTTTGTCGAAATCTGAGATCATTTGTTTACGCGTCGTTTTGACGTTTACTTGTTTAGCTAGTGGTAGTTGTTATTTCAGTGCATGGCCTTGGGTGGCCGAGCTTGGTAGGGCTGGTGTCCAGTTTTTAGGCTAGTTTGTTTAGCCAGGTATATATGTATATGCATGTATATATATACGTTGTGTTAGGCTTGGGTGCCGATAGCTATTTTAGTGGCTGATTTTATAAGCTTAGATTTATATGTTTGTATATGCATATATTTTTATATGTTTAATATTTTATATGCTTAGCTAAAGGTGGCGGTTTTAGGAGAGACAGCCAGTGGCAGAATCTGAGTGCTATAGGATTATTTTATTTAGCTTTAGAAAAGTGAGTGGAGGTCTTATTATAAGGCTCCAGCTGTTCTCTTCTTCCCCATTTCCCGAGCTAGCTTCAGCTTATTAGCTTCCAGCGGAAGGAAGCAAGCGGGAGGCGGAGGAGCTGTAGCTTTGACCGTCGGGAAGATGTGGATTTAGGGCTTGTTTCGCTCGGGTAACAGCAGATTTGAGCTGCTCTCACCGCGATCTTGCATCCTAGGTATGTAATTTAGCTTTTCGGGCTGTCTATGGGAGCTAGGGTTCCGGTGGGTTCTTCTTCTTCTCTAAAGCTCCAGGTTTCCTTTTTAGGTAGCTGGAGGTGCAGGTGGCCAATTTTTCTTGCCGCCAGAGTCGAGTTGGAGGTGTTGCTGCTTCATCTTGCCGGAGTAGAGGCAAGTGGCTCCTTGCCCTTGCCAAATTGTTTTTTTTTTCTTCTTTTCCTTATTAGCAGCAACCGTTACTTGCTTCAGCCATTTTTATTCGGCTTTAGGAAATGTCTAGATCGAGCCTATTTAGTTTATTTTTTTCTTTCCTCTTGATTTCTCGGTTTGGTGTCCTGGTAGCTTGCTGGAGTTAAAGCTTAGCTTAGTTTAGTGGTAGACTTAAGCTTAGGCTGCGGTGTTTTGGGTAGGAGGAGTGATAAGGAGAGTTGGAAATAATTTTCCAACTCTTTGGTTAGAAAGCATTAAGTGGGATGGGGTCGAGATAGCTCTAGGTTTTCTGAAGATTAGGCTGTCAAAAGCGTTGAGTGAGTGTACCTAACTCAACGCCTAGACTGTTAGGCTTCTGGCATTGAGTGTGGTGCACTCACTCAATGCCATGGTTGTTTTTGCGGCTAAGTCATTTGGCGTTGAGTGAGTCGACCTCACTGAACGCCGTGGCTATTTTGGCATTGAGTGTGGTGGACTCACTCAACGCCAAAGCTTGTTTTTACGGCTAAGTCATTTGGCGTTGAGTGAGTCGACCTCACTCAACGCCGTGGCTGTTTTGGCATTGAGCGTGGTGGACTGACTCAACGCCAAAGCATGTTTTTGCGGTTAAGTCATTTAGTGTTGAGTGAGTTGACCTCACTCAACACCGTGGCTGTTTTGGCATTGAGTGTGGTAGGCTCACTCAACGCCAAAGCCGGTTGCTGCGGTTGTGTTTCTTGGCGTTGAGTGGGTGGACCTCACTCAACGCAGAAGCTATTTAGCATTGAGTCTAGTGAACCCACTCAACGCCATGGCTAGGATTTTTACGGCTATGTTCCTTGCATTGAGTGGGTGACCCCATTGAACGTCGTGGTTAGTGCTTGGTGTTGAGTAACCCACTCAGCGCTGCGTCGAGTGAACTCGATGCTATTATCTTGGGGGGTGTTTTCCTTTAGGACTGTTTGTATGGCTTCTTCCTTTGGGGGGTGTTGGGTGTTCGGCTAGTTTTTGCATGCCGACTCGTGGATTATGAAAGGTGGTGTGATTTTGTGGGCTCTGTAAGGGGTGAATCATGTGTGTTGAGTTGTGGCCACCACCTCCTAGGCCGTGTTGGGCTGGTATGGTTGGGTGTGTGGACCCTGTAGCTGCCACCGGTTGTTTTCACCCTGTAGTGTTTTTAGGTCTGTTTGTTGGTGAGGGCTGTGCCGCCCACTCTGACCCATGGTTTTCACCACAGTCAATAATTCACAATGATTAGGAATGTTCGTTCCTTTCCTTTTTAGTGGCTATTTCTTTTGGCATAGGTATGCCTTGGTGCTACTGTAGGTGCTTAGCAGAGCATGTTGCTATTTATGTTCACACTTGGTGTACTTTTACTGCTCTTTGGACAGTGTTTCTTCTTACTGTCATGCCTTTTCTCTACTGATAACGTTTTATTGCAGGGCTGGTAAACCCCTTCTTTTATTGCTCATGAATCTAATGCTCCACTTCTTTTGATTTTCTTTTACTTGCTGAGGTATTCTTTTTTTTGAAATGCCTCAGGTTCAGGTTGTAGCCAGTTAGACGTCTAGTGCTCTTATGGAACTTGCTTGTGGCCTCCTGGGTAGCTGAGGTTGTTGTTCCTCATCTGATGAGGTAGTTTTTCTTCCTTTCAATATAGAAATGCATACTCACCAGTGGGTTCGTGTCAGATTGTTGACACCCACTGGTGGCTTACTTATGTTGCTGGGTATGAACTAAAACTGCTACTTTTGCCTATTTGAGGATGTTCACTTGTTTCTAGGAAGGTTTTATGCTAGGCTATATGTTAGGTATTTTTAAAACCCTACCTATTTCTACATGTATCTCATGCACATCATGTTTACAAAACTAAAGCACTATTTTTCCTTAAGCGAAAAGACTATCTTTTTATATAGCCTACACAAACCTTAGAGTCGTGCATACCATGAGTCGTTCCTCGGGGACACTTATGCTCCTTTAGGATGTCAAAACAACCTAATTAAAGTATTTTTCGCTGTGAATATATATATATTTTTTATCGTGGACTAGCTGATCCACTGTGTCGAGGGATATGGCCAAGAAATTTAACTAGTTCTCTTTCATAATTAAAATATGTTTTCCTTCAAAGATAGGGAGTCTGGAGTTTTGCCTGAATATGTGCAGTTATCCCCTGCACGACGTGGCATCATGGCACATATTTTCTCTTGCTCTGATATGATTTAATTTTTGCAAAAATACGGGTCGTGACACTGGCCCACTTGGTTCTCCAAGTTATTGATGGTCTCGACAATATTCCTGATATTCATTTCATTTGTTACAACATATTTGGCAAAGACCTCTTCAAGTGAAGGGGGCTTTGCCGGTTGCGGTTGGAAACCGAGTGGATTTAAATTTAGGGGGGAGCTAGATTGAATGTTGGGTTATGATTATGAGAAGGATTATGGGTGCGTTGAGCGTTTCCTTGGTTTCTCCATGATAAATTCGGATGGTTCCTATAACCCACATTATAGGTTATTGTACGGTACGTTGTTCGGGTTATAGGAAGGCTGAGGAGCATTTCCCATGAAGTCAACCTGCTCTTCTATTATAGAGGAATTATTATAATTATTATTCCAAGGAGGAGTGGCGGAGGAAGCAGTCATCTCCGCCACTTACTTTATTAAGCGCTCAACTTGGAGGGCAAGATTCGAGGTAGCGTCAATTTCAAAGATTCCCGCCGGTTTGTTAGCGAGCACGCGAGGCACATTCCATTGATATTAATTCATAGCCATTTCAACAAAAAGTTCCTGAGCGGCCTCAGGGGTTTTGTTATTTAGCGTTCCCCCAGCAGCCGCGTCGATCATTTGCCTATTTAAGGAATTGAAGTCATTATAAAATATTTGCACTTGTTGCCAAGTGGGAAATGCATGGTGTGGGAACCTTTGCAATAGCTCCTTGAAGCACTCCCACTTATCGTAGAGAGTCTCTGAGTCTATTTGCATGAAGCATGCAATATCTGTGCACAATTTGGCGGTCTTCGCAGGAGGGAAGTACTTTGTAAGAAATTTCCCCACCATCTTGGCCCACGTAGTGATGGACCCTCTAGGAAGAGAGCTCAACCACTATTTGGCCTTTGACCGCAAAGAGAAAGGGAAGAGGCGTAATCGAATGGCATCATGCGAGACTCCATTGATTTTAAATGTATCACAGATTTTGATAAAATTTGAAATGTGGCAATTTGGATAGTCGTCTGGTAGACCATCGAAGGTCACCGTGTAAGACCCCCCTCCCGGAACACAAAACACGGCACGAGGGGAGTCTTATGCCCAGAATATCTGCCATGACGGTAGCACTAAAACATGGGTTAGCCTGTACCACAAGACGCCTATTCCGCCGGCTACAACCAATATCAATCATATGAATGCCAACCCAACCATAATAATAAACAGAAGTCAATCCACACTAAGCATTATGTCCAAAGTACAATAATAAAGAAGCTACACATGCTTCTATAATAATTAAAGTACGGTTATAAAATTGTCCCGAAGGCTAAAACCAAACTCTCATGACTCACAGTTGTAACCGACGGTAATGAAGGCACCGTCCCTTCAGTCTCAATCGTCCTAGCATGGCTGTCCATCGGCGTAACCTGCTGCTCTACCTGCGGGGTTTCCTCCTAAAATGGAAGACGTAGCAACCGTTAGTCATAAATACTAAGTGGCTTCACATCCGCTCCCCCGGCGACTCCTCGACACCGGGCAGAGAAAGGAAACAGGTACAATACATATATATATCAAGATAAACAAGCAAGTGACAATGAACAAGTAAGAGTATAATCTATGTTACACTACTAATAGTTCCGCAATAGTTATCAATTTAACTGCAGGTAAGCTACAACAGGAATAGTAACTTAACTTATAAGAGTGCTCATACAAACTTATAAGTTAAGGTTTGGCTTAACAATAAAGTAACTCATCGTATAAGAGTGCCTATACAAACTTTTACGATAAGGATCTTGTGTATGAAATGAATGTTATGATATTAATGCTGTGCAATGATCGAACCATGCTCACACACATGCAAGTGGTTATGTCGACACAGACTTGAAGTTCCAACTATTCGAGCAGGTAGCTAACCTCTCAGGCATCATCCGTCGTGGCCAGACGGCGACAGTGGAGCGGGCGTCTCCACTACTAGGTAGTATCCATACTATTTGTCCTAGGCCTCCGTATGCCTCAATGCTAAGAACACAACAGCGGAGCTCACGTGCGTACTATGGCTCAGAAGGGGTCTTGGGTAGATGTGCACCAAGAACACAGCCCAACCTGGCCTTTGATTCGAACCGAAAGGAACCTCGGAATTGCACGAGGCGCAAGCCCAACTGTTCTCATGGCACGGAGGAAACCTTGGTTTATGGACACCAAGACTCTAGCCCAACCGCCAAAGGTCTAAATATCGACTCCCATCGGTGTGATGATTAGCGAGCCCGTAGACCTGCTACTCATTGATTATCTCAGAATCGCGACACTTTGAGTCATCTCACACCACTTGCACCAACGCATCTCACTCGATGCTACCTGTAGGGAGACCATATCTCTAAGCATCGGCTATCAATATAACCCATTAGACTCGGATCACGGGTACAAAATACTCTCCCCAATAGAGTTCATCACATTCACAACTATCTATTCAATCGATCACCTCAATTCATCACATGATAGATATGTCTACAACCAAGCTCAACCTCCATTGATCCCTAGCCATCCTATCTCAATTCACATCACTATTAACCTAGATGGCTACCAATGCTAATCACAAAATTCATAAGGTTTACTATAGCATCATAATTAAGGGAGAAAAATGATATAAATTGCACATCATAACTATCACAAAGAGTACACTTAACAGTGAGTTAACATGAGCATCATTATTGTATAGCCTGCCACCAAAACTGGAATTCCTGGAGCTACAAGAATCCGCTATAAACGCTCAACCCCTCGTTGGAAAGGTATTCATGAGGGCTACGACTTTCATGTTGAGTCGAAAACCCAGATCTAGTCACATCACACCAGAAATTCGACTCGAAGTCTGCTGCGTACAGGATACAGATTTTCTGGACATAATTTCCCCCAATCGCAGCAGACTCGAACGGACTTTCCCGTGGATACAGGTATTTCCCAGAAACGTGCAACCACTCATTGAAAAGATAATTTCGAGGGCTACGACTTTCATGTTGATTGGAAAACACAGAGATGACCAGAACCTCTCCGAAACTGGCAACGAAGATCGCTGCGTGCAGAAATCAGATTTCTGCACGCATCTTAAAGTGAGATGAACGACATCCGTTCATCTTCCTCCTTGCACCGATCTCCCAAAAACTCCACCAAAAATTCGTCCACCCTTATTAAACCTCACAAAGTCGTACTTCTCCACGAATCACTCTCTCATCTCCACTTTGAAATATGAAGAGGTTGAAGAAGACTAAAGCCTAGAAAACAACCTAGACATGGCTTTCCCTAAGAAATCTTCTCCTCACCATCAAGACTCTATGGAGTCGATATCTCTCGTAGAATATAACTACAGATCTAGCACCAAGGGAGAGGGTAGGAAGCTCACCTCATTTCCAGTGGTACCGCCATTGCCGGCCATGGATCTCGTAGCCCTCCTCGGCGGCATCGTTTCTTCCTTGACGGCGGTGGTGTTTCTCTTCCTCCAAAGGCGGCTCCAGCAAGATCCCTTCCTTCTCCAGGAATTTCTCTCAGAATTTACGACTGAAGTGAAAAGTGAAAGGCTAGGGTTTCACTTTTTGTTTTTATACAGACCGGACACGGGTAGGCACACGGCCGTGTCCATACCCATGTTTAGGTGACACGGCCGTGTCACCTGCCCGTGTTGAGACCCGTGTTCTCCTCGGGGTAATTTCCACCGGCCTGGAGTCGCAGCACACATGTAGGGACACGGCCGTGTCTCTACCCGTGTCCTTCTCGGGACAGAAGCTGTCAACAGTACACGGGTAGGGACATAACCGTGTCTCTACCCATGTTCTCCTCGGGACAAATCAGTCCGCAATACACGGGAAGGGACACGGCCGTGTCCCTACCCGTGTCCTCCTCGGGACATTTCACTCAATGCCATCAGAAACCACTCAGCAGCTTAACACTCAGCGCCATTTAACACGGGTAGGGACACGGCCGTATCCTTACCCGTGTCAGCCTAAAATCCCATTTCAGCTTGTTTTCTCCATTTCCCGCACGTACACACCTGATCACCTACACCCCTTTTGAGCCTACACTAGCTCTTCTAACTCCAGAAACACATACAAGGGGCCTAGTGTGAATTGGGATGTTACAAATCTTATAAAAAAAATAAAAGATTTCGTCCCCGAAATCAGGCTAATGCTTTGGGGAGTGAAGCATACAGAAATGAAATAAGCTTTGAATAAAATTACCTGCGGTAAACAATTTCGGGTAGCGCCTTTGCATCAAATCCATCGGCTCCCATGTGAATTCCTCTTTTCCATGATTAAACCATAACACTTTCACCAAGGGAACACTTTTTCGGCGCAAGGTTCTTATCTCGTTGTCAACGATCCACACCGGCTCTAGTCTCACAGATCTATCAGACGCCACAACACCATCAGTTGTGGGAATATATTGTTCGGGCCGCAACATCGCCTTCCGAAGCGACGACACATGGAACACATCGTGGAGATTCTCCAGTTCCGGCGGTAACTCCAATCGAAGGCTAGATGGCCAATCCTTTCCAATATAACATAGGGCCCGACATACCTTGGGTTGAGCTTCTTGACTCCACGCACCCGCGACACTCCATGCATCGGCCGGATTTTCAAAAACACCTTATCACCCACTTGAAATTCCACCATACGGTGCCTTGCATTGTAATACTTTGCCTGCCGACTTTGAGCCTCTAGCATATGATCCCGTATCAACCTAACCACCGCATCCATGTCATCTATATTTTCAACACCCAAAGTCTTCGGATCCTCATCTTGCACCCAAGACAAAGGGGTTCTGCACCTTCGTCCATAAAGAGATTCATGGGGCGCCATGCCAATACTAGCTTGATGACTGTTATTGTAGGAGAATTCTACCAAGGGCAAGAGTCTTTCCCACGGCTCTCCCCTATCTATCACGCAAAACCTCAATAGGTCCTCCAAAGTCCGGATGGTTCGCTCAGACTGCCCGTCCATTTGAGGGTGAAAGGTGGTGCTGAAGGTGAGGCGCGAGCCCAAATACGCCTGTACTGCTTTCCACTCCTTGGAAGTAAAGTGACCATCACGATCAGAAACTATCGTCTTGGGCACGCCATGATATCGCACAAGCTGCTCTACAAAGAGGTGTACCAAGACATCCACATGAGTCTCCTTCTTCATAGGGATGAACCAGACAACTTTTGTCAGGCGATCAACGATCACCCATACTGAATCATTCCCTGAGCGGGAGCGAGGTAGCCCATGTACGAAATCCATGAAAATATCCTCGAACTTCCACTAGGGGATTGGCAACGACTGTAACAGGCCATCAGGACTCCTGCACTCCGCCTTCACTCTTTGGCAGGCCTCACAATGCGTGACAAAGTACAGAACATCCTTCTTCATACCCGGCCAACAAATCATCTTCCGTAAGCCGGCGTACATCTTTGAAATTCCTGGGTGCACTGAATATTGAGAGCAATGTGCCTCTCTCAAGATATCCTCCTGAATTCTTCCGCCCTTGGGAATGTAGAGCCGGCCGCGAAAGTAAACGAGGCCATATTTTAGTGTGTACTCGTCGGTAGTCCCATCCTCGATCAACTTGATTGTCGGGGCCAGAGCCGCATCCAATCCTTGCTCCAACCGAATCTGGTCCCGGATATCACAAACTATGCTCATGCTGGTCAAGTACTCTGTATATTCTACCGAAGGAGCCTTAAAATCAATGTAATATCCATCTCCTCAATCATTCGAGCCAACTCCATTCTCATCAACCGAGACTCCGGGCTCGAGCCTGGTATTTTTCTACTCAACGCGTCGGCTATGGAGTTCGCCTTTCCGGGGTGGTAGTTCAAAGTGAACTCATAGTTGCATAAAAATTCTAACCACCGCCGTTGTCTAAAGTTCAGCTCCTTCTGAGTATGCACATACTTCAAATTCTTATGGTCGGAGAAGATCTCGCAGTGGACGCCGTATAAATAATGCCTCCAGACCTTCAGGGAGAACACCACTGCTCATAGCTCCAAGTCATGAACCGGGTAATTTATTTCATGCTTCTTCAACTATCTTGAAGCATAAGCAATCACATGCCCGTTCTGCATCAACACCGCTCCCAACCCCTGATATGAAGCGTCCGTGTAAACCTGAAATCCTTCCTTCCCAGACGGAAGGGCAAGGATGGGGGCGGAGGTAAGCCTGTCCTTCAGCTCTTGGAATGCCGCTTCACATTGAGGTGTCCACTCAAATGGCATTCCTTTCTTCGTCAAAGAGGTAAGCGGGAAGGCAAGTTTGGAGAATCCTTTTACGAACTTGCGGTAATAACCAGCAAGTCCAAGAAAGCTCCTCACATCGGCCGCCGACTTCAAGGGAGACCACTTCTTCACGGCACGCACCTTGGTCGGATCCACCGCTAACCCTGTTCCACTGATCACGTGCCCCAAGATGGAAACACTCTTAAGCCAGAATTTGCATTTGCTAAATTTGGCGTACAAGGAATGCTCCTTCAATTTCTTCAGCACCAATGCCAGATGCTCACCATGCTCCTCTTCTGCCCGTGAATAGACTAGGATGTCGTCAATGAACACTATGACAAAGATATCCAAATAGGGCTCGAATACCTTGTTCATCAGGCTCATGAAGGCCGAAGGGGCATTTGTGAGCCCAAACGGCATCATGGTGAACTCATACAACCCATATATCGAACTGAAGGCTGTTTTCTGGATGTCCTTCTCTAGTATTATAAACTGGTAGTAACTTGAGCGCAAGTCTAACTTAGAAAACCAATGCGCTCCCACTAATTGGTCAAACAATTCATCGATTCGAGGTAGCGGGTAAGTGTTCCGCACCGTCAACCGATTAAGTTCCCGATAGTCTATACACAGCCGTAGGGTCCCATCCTTCTTCTTTACAAACAAAACATGGGCTCCCCAGGGTGACGAACTGGGGCGAACAAATCCGGACTCCACAAGTTCTTGCAGTTAAACCCTAAATTCCACGAGTTATTTTGGGGCCATTCGGTAAGGGGACTTGGATACGGGCTTGGCACCCGGTATCAAATTTATTTGAAAGTCGACTTCTCTATGAGGGGGTAATCCTGGCAGTTTATCGGGAAATACCTCGGGGAAGTCTCGCACCACCCGTATGTCTTTTATATCCAATGCTACCTCCTTATACTCGAACCAGATCATAAAGACCTCGTCCCCCCTTCATGTGAGCTTTTACAACTTGAACGGAGGATAACGTCAGACGAGGTGCGAAGTTAATACCTTGGAAGACGATGTCAAAGTCTCCATGCCTCAAGTGAATCTGCTTCTCCGCGCAGTCGATCCTTGCGAAGTGCCAATCCAACCACGCCATACCCAAAATGATGTTGAATTCCGGCATCTTCAAGACCGTGGCCGGCGTATCGAAAGCCCTTCCCTCGATACATACTTCAAGCTCACACTTAGCATTTTTAACCATATCTGAGCTATCCGTAAGGCGCACCAATCGGGCTATTCCAGTAAAATACTGCACACCCTCCATGTCCTTAATGAAGTCCTCGGACACAAAGGAGTGTGAGACACCGGTATCGAACAGTGCATAGGCCGTTTTTCCGCAAATTATCACGGTGCCTAAGTACCAATAGTTAAGCTTATTGCTAGGTGTCTAATATGTCATAAGCAACTTAAATTAAACAACATAATAGCTTATTGCACATACCTGCAATGATGTTCTGAGGGTTCCGCTCTTGCGCCATGTCTAGCACGTACACTTGATCCCGGGCAGGGCCGGGGTTACCTCCTCGCGGTCCTCGTCCTCGACCATGCATGTAACCCTGCCCTCGAGGGGCCACCGGAGGGAGAGCTGGAGGGGGGTTCTCAAACAATTGAGGGCAAAAGCGTCGAATGTGACCTGGTTGGTTACATCCAAAACATACAGGCCCACGACGCCTCTCTTATTGCTGGAATGGCTGAGGTTGTGGTGGTGGAGGCAATGCAGGCGATTGCGGAACCGGATTCTCCACCCTATAATTTCGGTAAGTACGCCCTCCACCTCTTTGGTAACCTCCTCCTCTTCTGAAGTCTTGTCTTCTTTTATTACTCGGGCCAGCTTCCATCACGCCCTCCGCAAGTCTCTTTCCACTACTCAAGTGATCTGCTTCCAATCTCGGAGGGCGTGATGGAAGCTGGCCCGAGTAATAAAAGAAGACAAGACTTCAGAAGAGGAGGAGGTTACCAAAGAGGTGGAGGGCGTACTTACCGAAATTATATGGTGAAGCATCCAGTTCCGCAACCGCCGGCGTTGCCTCCACCACCACAACCTCAGCCATTCCAGCAACAAGAGAGGCGTCGTGGGCCTGTATGTTTCGGATGTAACCAACCGGGTAACATTCGACGCTTTTGCCCTCAATTGTTTGAGAACGCCCCTCCAGCTCTTCCTCCGGTGGCCCCTCGAGGGCAGGGTTACATGTGTGGTCGAGGACGAGGACCGCAAGGAGGTAACCCCGACCCTGCCCGGGATCAAGTGTACGTGCTAGACATGGCGCAAAAGCGGAACCCTCAGAACATCATTGCAGGTATGTGCAGTAAGCTCTTATGTTGTTTAATTTAAGTTGCTTACAACATATTAGCCACCTAGCAATAAGCTTAACTATTGGTACTTAAGCATCATGATAACTGGCTGAAAAAAAGACTATGCGTTGTTCGATACCGGTGTCTCACACTCCTTTGTGTCCGAGGACTTCATTAAGGATATGGAGGGTGTGCAGTATTTTACTGGAATAGCCCGATTGGTGCACCTTCCGGACGGATCGGATATGGTTACAAATGCTAAGTGGGAGCTTGAAGTATGTATCGAGGGAAGGGCTTTTGATACGCCGGCCACGGATCTCGTAGCCCTTCGCGGTGGCATCATTTCTTCCTTGACAGTGGTGGCGTTTCTCTTCCTCCAAAGGCGGCTCCAGCAAGATCCCTTCCTTCTCCAGGAATTTCTCTCAGAATTTACGGCTGAAGTGAAGAGTGAAAGGCTAGGGTTTCACTTTTCGTTTTTATACAAACCGGACACTGGTAGGAATATGGCCGTGTCCATACACGTGTTCAGGTGACACGACCGTGTCACCTGCCCGTGTTGAGACCCGTGTTCTCCTCGGGGTAATTTCCACCAACCTGGAGTTGCAGCACACGGGTAGGGACACGTCCGTGTCTCTACCCGTGTCCTTCTCGGGACAGAAGCTATCAACAGTACACGAGTAGGGACACGGCCGTGTCTCTACCCGTGTTCTCCTCGGGACAAATTAGTCAGCAGTACACGGGTAGGGACATGGCCGTGTCCCTACCCGTGTCCTCCTCGGGACATTTCACTCAACGCAATTAGAAACCACTCAGCAGCTTAGCACTCAGTGCCATTGAACATGGGTAGGGACACGGTCGTGTCCTTACCCGTGTCAGCCTAAAATCCCATTTCAGCTTGTTTTCTCCATTTCCCGCACATACACACCAGATCACATGTACCCCTTTTGAGCCTACACCAGCTCTTCTAACTCAAGAATCACATACAAGGGGCCTAGTGCGAATTGATAAGTTACACACCGACTGCTGCACCATTTGTATAATGCTGTACTTGATCTCAAAGTTATTATTTGCCACCATGGGGAGGACAATACTTGATTGTGTACCCTCCAGATTTGGCCGCGCATAGTAGGATATAGTCCTTTGTTGGGCCTCATCTGGGTTGGGCGGATTAAGATCCATAATTTCTGTGGTATAGTCCTCGATTGACTCTTCGATGCCTAAATACAATTCCTTATCATTATAACGGAGGCGATGCAAAGCGGTGCGCTCTATCTCAGGATCAAAAGGAATATTTGAAGAGCTTCCTCGGGTCATACACAAAAAAAGAAAGAGAAGTGGGAGAGAGAAGAGAAAAACTGCAAAAAGAAACGATAAAATTAATAGCTATCCTCATTTCAGAATATCAAAACAATACTCCCCGGCAACGGTGCCAAAAACTTGATATAAATTTCACGTGGAAAAGGGGTTATGCGTGGAGAAGAAAATGTTAAGGGAAGAGAAGGTGAAAGTGTGGCTGTGAGATGTTCTCCGATTTTATATTTGATGAAGGCAAGTGTACCTTATCGCATATAGTATAGGATATTAAGTTCAATATCAAGGTCGTATTACCCGGGGCAATTTGATTACTTTTACTTCAAAGAGTTACTATTATCGTATCAAATAAAAGTTCTTTTGGGCTTGCTTACTAAATTAGAGAAGAGAGAAAATTACTTGCAAATAAAAGAAAGGCTAAACGATGATTAAGCGGAAGTACTCGATCTTGAATTTCTTTGGAATAAATTAATCAAGAATGCAATAACAAACTTTAACTTAATAGAATAAAGATAACTTGACCGTGGGGGTTCCCGAAGCTCGAACACGCTTCTCTCGAAGAAGTGCCCAACTGAGGTTAGGGAGATCCGACCAAACTCTCGTCTTGTATCCGAATACCTAACACTCGCTTTAAGTAGTGAGCCCCGCTATTGGGTTCCAATCCAATTCAGGAGATTTATGTCATTCTCTCTCAAGAGGTGCGTGCAAATCTCCTTACTCTTGAGCGCTCACTTCAAACTATCGCCCTCTCGGCTAGCCAAGAATGAAAGCATGAATGAAGACTATATATCGATAATATAGTTTCATTCGAAATAAATCAAGAGTAAATCGAAGGTCTAAATTCTAATAAGAGAAAGAGAGCTAGAGCATCATAACTGATCAACCCATCCTCGGATCTTCAAGATCGAGTACTATGAGGATTTAATTACTCATGGTGTAGAAAATGAAAATCATATTAAGAATATGAAAACCAATACCGAGCAAAAGAGAAAGAGAATAACGAATTATTTTATTTCTTAATGAAAAGGAGTCACAACAAGGGCATACAGATACCATAAGGGAAGCTTGCACGAAGATTACAAATGCAGAAAAAAAAAGAAGTACAAGAATTCTTTGAGGACTTGCATGAAAACTAGGAATATAAAGACTTGAAATGAGAAGGATAGAGAAAAAAACTTAAGACATGAAAACTCTAAGAAATAAAATGGCAACACCTCCCCTCTCAAAATCTGCATGCTCAACCCTTGGAGATGCTCTTAATTTATTGAAATTTTTCTAGCTGGGTCACGCCCCCCCCCCCCACCCCTTACACGCCTGGATAAGGCGTTTACTTAGGGTGTGTAATATATGTTTGACTTTTGGCTGGCTGAAATTTAAGGCCAGAAGTGACTGGCACGGTAGATGGGCTACACGCCCCTCTGACACTCCCATGTACAAGGGGCGTGTCTGATTTGGCGTGACTTTGGAGCATATAAAAATCACGCAGCAGTGATTTCTTGGGACTTGGCGGGACACGGCTCGGGTACATGCCCGTGTCGATTAAACATGGGCGTGTCCGAGGGCATGTAGGCTGAACCTTGCTGGAACCGACTTCGGACCGGTAACTTCATTCAATCTTTTTTACATGCCCTAAGTACACGCCTTGGGAGGGCGCGACCTTGGGGCGTGTAATAGAAAAAAAACCAAACACCTGAAAAAAAACATAAAATAAACTAAGTTAGAACAATAATAGAGAAAAGAAACTAAAAAGAACCTAAAAATACAAAAGCAAAAGATTTAAACTAGAATATAAGTATTTTTGCCCTAATAAACTAAGATAAATTATGCTTCATCACATCTCCTAGTTTGGCTTCGCGATCCCCTAAAATGATTTGGTCAACGATCGTTAGTCTAAAAGACTAAGTCCTATCATCCCCCACCCCTACCCCATGGCTCCAAGGCACCGAGCGGGGAGAAGGAAAGGAAAGGTAATGAAGGTGGAGAATAACAAAGGTAGCAGGTGGTGTCGTAACTAATCTAGCGGTTCCATAAAAACAGGTAGCAGTAACAAAAGTATTTAAGACAAATTATGAAATATGTAACCTTAACTTATATGAATGTCTATATAAACACATAAGCTAAGGGGTCTTCTGCAAGGCTCCTATCGTATAAAAATTCCCATACCAATTAATACGATGGCGCGTCGGTTTTCAAACAAGCAATATATATATATATCCATAGAATAATAACCTTAGCTTATAAGCACGCTCACGCAAGCTTATAAACCAAGGGGTCGTTTTGCAGGGCCTATTGTATAAAGAGTCCCATACCAATTTATACAATAGGTGTCAAGTGTTATATGCAATGGTTATGCTATGTATTGAAAGTATGCCATGGTATGATCATGCAAGTGCAACACACCCACCCAACTCTGTGCACACGGACCTTTAGTTCGCCCTTTTTGGAGCCAAACCTCCCAGGATACCTCCATAGTGGCAAACGGAAGCGATGGGTTGGGCCTCGCCCACCTCTAAACCAGTCATTGCACTACTAGTCAAACCTATCGTACGCATCGACACTAGTGCACTAAGTTGAGCTCGTGCGTACTCTTTGCTGGCTGGTCCACTGAACTTAATTTTGCGAAGTGCGAAACCACACTTGCCAAGTCAACGTATTGGCGTCGGTACATCGACCCTCCAACACCGAAGACCCACCACCTTATAATTTATGCACATTCAATCTTGATGTATCAACCACTGAGCCAAAGCTCCCCAGACTCACCCATCCGTCACAACCAACAACCGAGCCAAAGCTCCCTAGACTATCCCGTCAGTCATAATTATCTACCGAGCCTTCGGCTCACCGGGCTATCCTGCCCATTTTCATAACCACCGAGTCTACCGCCCGAACATCCTAGTCAACCTAACTTCACGAGACACCGGGGTGTGTGAAAGTGAGCCCCTAGTTATACTAGTTTCTCTTGAAGTTTATTATTCCTACAGTTTAGGTTAGCCCATGACTGCCCCCGGTATACCCAGTGAAGGGCTCTCAAAGGGCACTAGGAACTATGATGGTAGCTGAAGCCCATCGTTCCATTTCACAAGGCACTTATTGTTGTTGTTTATTACTCAAATCCCGATCCATTTTAATATTATACTATAACTAACCCTAATGTATTTTGACTTTTCCTCCTTACAGGAAAGATGATCTTTCGTCGATCCCGTGCACCACCTAACGCCAGCCAACCCAATATTCTACTCATTCCAACTTCCAATGATGAAGTCAATTTCATTTTGCCCAAAACCAGCAAACTATTAACCCCAACCCATATGCTCAATTCAAATGCTATCTCATTTTCTGCAGTTTTACTATATGCAGACCAACCTATACTATATGTTGTACATGATAGGATGTACTCTAAATTTTCATCCTCAAGCCTTAAGATATTTAATGGGGGTCTATCATAACATAATTAGCCTAACTCCAGAAACTTATAATTTTCCTAATTAATTTGGTATTTAATTAATTTTCCCAAAGTTAGGCCATGGGTAATTTGAACATGGCGTATAATATTTTCTCAAGTAATGGCCACCCAAAAATTATGAATACTAGATAATAGTGGAATAACAGTAAATACCAAATTTCATGATTTTACATAAATGATTTGGACTCTAATTTATTAATCCAATAATAAGTCATTAATTATGGGTAAAGAAGAAAGTGCTAAAGTTAATCATCAGAAAATTGTAGAAAAATTACTGAATCTCAAGGATGACCAGAAAGGGCCTCTGACTAGAAAACAGCACCTTGTGAAACAACCCCTATAGATAGACTTCCAAAAATTCCATAAAAATTCACAAAGCTTTAAAATGTCATTGAAGTTCCTCTTATTAAATTTCATAAGTTTCCATTTAGTGGTTTGTTCATAAGAAATTTCTAAGTAGAAGGTGCAACTTGATGGGTTGTGAATGAAGTACCCAATTTAATGATCTAAAATTTCATATTAAAAATTTCTAGGGCTTGTTATAGTCTTAAAACACTGCTTGATTAAATATCATCCAAACCCAAGGTTAGGAAGTCAGATAATAAAATTCTTCAAAACAACTCATGATAGTGCACTTTTCAAAGGAACCCACTTGTAAACTCATTGTGAAAGTAGCGAACAGACTAGAACAAACACGCCAGAAATTTGAATAATTGAAAGTTTTATTATCCAAAAAGATATCACTTATAAAGATATGACCTCCATTTTATAGAATGGAGGAGAGAGGAGAGTGTACAACTAAATAATGTGGGACTAAAAAAATTACAGAGCTGTGCGGCTAGAAATAAAGAGACCGATCAAGCCACGCGGTTAAACAAATGGGCTAACCACTCGCCAACATCAGAAGGAAGAGAGCAAGTCGCTGAAGGAGACCGCTAGACCTCCCGGACTCCAAGCCGTCTGAGGTAAACCGCCAGACCACTCGGACTCATACTTCAACACTCCCCCTCAAGCTGGAGCATAGATATCAATCATGCCCAGCTTGTCACAAATATGGAAGAAGGAAGTAGAAACCGACTTGGTGAAGATATCCGCAAAGTCTTTGTCGGAGGTGATGTATGGAGTACAAACCTGTTTCTTCAAGACCTCTTCCCGAATGAAATGGCAGTCGACTTCTATATGTTTCGTTCTCTCATGGAAGACTGAATTTTTGGATATGTATATAGCGGCCTTATTGTCACAGAACATAGGAAAAGGATAGTTGTAGACCTCTCCTAAGTCAAGCATGAGAGCACGTAACAATTTTAATTCACAGGTGGTTGACGCCATACTCCGATATTCGGCTTATGCACTGGATCTGGAGACAACAGACTATTTCTTGCTCTTCCAGCTCACAAGATTTCCTCCAATAAATGTGCAAAAGCCTGATGTAGATTTTCGGTCGCCTTTGTCATCCACATAGCTTGAATCTGAGTATGCTTCAACCCTCAGATGACCATTCTTCTGAAAGAGTAGCCTTTTTCCTGGTGCTGCTTTGACATACTCTAATATCCTCAAGACAGACTGAAGATGGCATTCTCTAGGAGCTTGCATGAATTGACTAACCTTACCTACAGTATAGGAGATGTCTGGCCTGGTCACCGTGAGATAAATGAGTTTGCCCACCAGACTTCTGTACCTCGTGACATCCGATAGAAGAGGCGAGTCATCTGTCAATGTTTTGTCTTCTCCAATAGCCATGGGACACTGGGCCGGTTTGGCATCAGTCAATCCTGCCTTTTGAAGAAGATCAAGAGCATACTTCTGTTGGGAGAGAACCAACGAGTCGGGCTTCCAAGAGATTTCTATCCCAAAGAAGTATTTTGGGAAGCCCATATCTTTCGTGAGCAGGTGTTGACGGAGGTGTTTCTTTGTCAAGTCCACTCCAGCCTAGTCATCACCAGTAAGAAGAATATCATCCACATACACAGCCAAAACCACCAGTCTTGAGGCAGTTTTGTGAATAAACAAGGAGCGATCGACCGAACTCCTTGCAAAGCCCATGGCAACAACAATGCCACTGAACTTGTTGAACCATGCCCGGGGGCTCTGTTTTAGGCCATAGATGGCCTTCTTCAACCGGCATACTTGTGTCTCCCCCTGAGAAACATACCCTTGAGGTTGCTCCATGTAGATTCCCTCCTGAAGATCTCCATAGAGAAAGTCATTCTTGACATCAAGCTGGGAAATACCCCAATCCCTATTGATGGCCACAGAGAGAAAAACCCGGATGGTTCTGAGGCGAGCAACCAGAGAGAAGGTATCAAAGTAATCAACCCCATAAGTATGAGTAAAGCCTTTGGCCACCAGCCAGGCCTTGTAGTGATCCACAGTGCCATCTGGGCGAAACTTCACAACAAACACCTAGCGATAACCAACCATATCAGTACCCACTAGTGGAGGAACAAGGGTCCAGGTACCCCTTTCAGTAAGAGTCGCAATATCCTCATCCTTGGCAGATTTCCAATGAGGAATAGTAAGTGCCTCCTGGTAGGTGCAGGGAGTGGCAGTAGCTGAGATAGCCAAAGAAAAAAACTTGCGAGAAGGAGTAAGCCGTTCATAGGAAACAACCAGGACAAGAGGGTGTTGGGTACATGCCCGCACCCCTTTGCGAAGAGCAATCGGAAGATCCAGGTCGACGCGTTCCTAAATGACCGTAGAGTCCGTGGCGGAGAAGGCTGGCTTGGGACTAGAGAGAGACAACCGCAGAGAAGAGGGAGAAGGGGGAGAGGATAGATGGGAGAGAGGAGAATACAGAGGAGATGATGCAGGAGGAGAGACATCAATTGGCATGGAAGGAATGGAGGGAGACGGTGGAGAATCAGGGACATTAGGGGAAGAGGGGATTCAGGAGAGAAGTAGGACGAATTATCGAAGGTCACGTCCACGGAGACAAACTGCTTGCGCAGAACGAGGTTAAAGCAACAATAGCCTTTTTGAGTGGTAGAGTAACCCAAAAAGACACACTTGGTAGAACGGGGGGAAAGCTTGTCACGGGTAGCGGACGAAGCGTGTACAAAAGACATGCACCCAAAGATACAGAGGGAGAGGAAATGGTTCCTTGCTCGAGTAGAGAATGGAGAAGTGGGTCTTGCCATGGAGAACCGTAGAGGGAATGCGATTGATGAGATAACAGGCGAGGAGAACAACATAGCCCCAGTAGGAGCGAGGCACATACATCTTCGTCATGAGAGTGTGAGCGACATCGAGGAGGTGATGGGTTTTACGCTCCGCCACCCATTTTGCTGGGAGGTGTAAACACAACTGGTCTGATGAACAAGACCATGTTGCATACAAAAGAGGAAAACTCATGACTAAGATATTCCATAGCATTATCAGAGCGAAAGACTTTAATAGAAATATCAAACTGAGTTTTAATCATATAATAAAAGGATTGTCATACAGAAAAGAGTTCAGAGCGATCTTTTAATAGATACACCCAAGTACATCTAGAGAAATCATCAATAAATGTTACAAAGTAAGAACTACCCCGATCAACAGTGAGGGTAGGAGTAGGACCCCAGACATCAGTGTTGCTGTATAGACCTTGGCGGACAGGCGGCTAAGACTGGCGGTTTGGTAGCCGGGCGGTCTGCCGGCTAATCTCTGGGATCTCGGTGGTCGGCTGCGTGTTCTCTGATGGTGACCGGGCGGTTAGTGCCTACTAACCGCACGGTTAGGCAGTCTCCTGGGCGGATTGGCGGTTAGCTTTGTAGATGATGTTTTTGTGTATTTAGTCCCACATTGGGTATTTGTATTCTCTCCCATCTCCTCCATTCTATATAAAGGAGGCTATACCTTTGTAATACTCAGTTTTTTGGATAATAAAAATTGCATTACTCCACTTTCCGGTTTTGGATACTACGAGGTATCGGCGTCTTGTTGGCAAACTCATCTACCTTACGGTGACCAGATCAGACATCTCCTATGCAGTGGGAAAGGTCAGCCAGTTTATGCAGTCGCCTAGGGAATGTCATCTTCAATCCGCTCTAAGGATATTGGAGTATGTGAAGTCCGCACCTGGGAAAGGTCTTCTCTTTCAGAAAAACGGTCACCTAAGAGTCGAAGCGTACTCCGACGCTAGCTATGCGGACGACAAAGGGGTTCGCAAGTCGACTTCCGGATTTTGCACGTTTGTTGGAGGAAACTTGGTTAGCTGGAAGAGCAAGAAGCAGTCAGTCGTCTCCAGGTCTAGTGCGGAAGCAGAATATCGTAGCATGGCATCAACCACGTGTGAGTTAAAATGGTTGCGGGCTCTCATGCTGGATCTAGGAGAGGTCTACAACTATCCACTTCCCATCTTCTGCGACAACAAAGCTGCGATCTACATTTCTAAAAAACCGGTCTTCCATGAGCGAACAAAGCACATAGAGGTTGATTGTCACTTCATTCGAGAAGAAGTGTTGAAGAACCAGATTTGCACTCCGTTTGTTACCTCGGAGAAAGAGCTGGCAGATATATTCACAAAACCTGTGTCCGCCTCTTTCTTCCACATTTGCAGCAAGCTAGGCATGATTGACATCTATGCTCCAGCTTGAGGGGGAGTGTTGCTGTATAGACCTTGGTGGACAGGCGGCTAAGACTGGAGGTTTGGTAGTCGGGCGGTCTGCCGGCTAATCTCTGGGATCTCGGTGGTCGGCTGCGTGTTCTCTGATGGTGACCGGGCGGTTAGTGCCTACTAACCGCACGGTTAGGCGGTCTCCTGGGCGGATTGGCGGTTAGCTTTGTAGATGATGTTTTTGTGTATTTAGTCCCACATTGGGTATTTGTATTCTCTCCCATCTCCTTCATTCTATATAAGGGAGGCTATACCTTTGTAATACTCAGTTTTTTGGATAATAAAAATTGCATTACTCCACTTTCCGGTTTCTATATTTCTATTCGCACAAACAGAATGAATGAGATTAAATGGGCGAGAAGGGTCATTCCCTTGCTTCTGCGAAAAGGAGGAGCGGTGATGTTTGCCAAGCTGACACGCATCACAGTTGAGCGGAGGACTGGTCTGAGGTAAGTGGGGCAAAAGCTGACAAAGAATCCGAGGAGGAGGATGTCTAAGGTGAAGATGCCATTGAAGAAGATCTGTAGAAGATGAGGAGAAGGCGAACAGAGCGAAAATGTTGTCGAGGAAGTAGAGGCCGCTGTTCTCAATCCCAGTAGCAATCGTCCGTCGGGTTCTCGGATCCTGGAAATAATAAGAAGTTGGAGTAAATAAGACAGAGCACTGAAGTTACTTGCATAAAGTAGTAACGGATAATAAATTGCAAGGGAACTTTGATACAAAGAGGGTTTCCACCAAGCAAAGCGATGGAGTGACTTGAACCACGCCCATCCCATGAACAAGGGAAGGTGAGCCATCCGCAATAAGAATTGGGGGTAACCGATCATGCGTTTCTAGGAGAGAGAAGCATTGAGGATTGTCGGTCATGTGATTTGTAGCACTAGAGTCAATCAGCCATTTACCTTGGGTGATTATGTGAGCACTACCTGAAGTCGTGGCCACAGAGGCAAACGACCGATAGGAGACTGAGGTTGTCACAACCCGCATTTTCTCCGAATTAAGAATTATCAGAGTAAGAGAAAACACGCGTCATGATGCCACGTCAAGCAGGGGATAACTGCTGACGCTCAGGCAAATCCAACTACAATCTTTATGCAAGAAAATCATGTGCTTAATGAATAAAAAATCAGTTATGTTTAGAGTCCGTATCCCTCGGCTCAGTGGATCATCTAGTCCACAAAAGAAAACTATATTTAAACGCTGCGGAAAAATACTTTGATTAGGTTTTACACCCTAAAGAGCGCATAAGGGTCCCAAGAGAACCACTCATACTATGCAAGACACTACACTTACTTTATATAATATATATGAGAAAACGATTTTTCATACGTGATTTGGAAAGTAGTGTTTTAAGTTTATAAAAAAAACATGCTGATCATGAGCTTCATTTATAATAGTAATTATAGTTTAAAAATAACTAGCAACCTAGCATAAAACCTTCTCAAAGCAAGTAGACTATCTCCAGAAAATAAATGGTAGCAGCAATAGTATATATCTAGTACAAAGTAAAAACTACTAGTGGGCGCCAACAACCTGACACGAACCCACCAGCACACATATATGTCTGTAAGAAAGTACTGAAAACAACCTCACAAACAAGGTAAACAAAACTCCAAAGTCCGGGAGTCCACCAACAACACCACCTCCAACTAGCCACCAGACTGGCTACAGCTCAGAACCTGGGGTATTCCAAAAGAAAACAGAATACCTCAGCAAGCAAAAATCAAGGTAAAAACAACTGCATGTAAGAGTCAACCAAAAGGACAAAGTAACTGAAAAACATGCAGAAGATAGAGTCACAACTGTCCAAAACAGGACCACAAGAAATGCACAACGTGCACAGAAACAGCAACGACCCAGCCCAGGAACCACATCCTGCAGGGCCTACTAGACTACCAAGAGCCAGAATGCTGCAACACTACCAAAGAAGAAACTTCTAACACCCTAAACTGCGGGAAGTGATAGTAGCAAAAACAACAACGAGGAACCGGATCGAAGATAAACGCAGTCCCCCAATCCACCATGTCCAAGTCAAAAGCTCGAGGGTCAACACGTGAAAACACAAGGGACCTTCCACCCGACATGCCCAGCCCGTACCTGGAGCAAGAAATCCATGGGTGGCCTTGGCTATATCACACAACTCCACCCCCATAAAGAGCTACAACCACCACTACTATCCACGACCCACGATTCGGCCTTTAGGAAGATAAAGAAAACGGCCGACAAGAAAAACCCAGAAATACAACTGGAAAACCACTCGGAAACGAAATACAAGGTAAAGGAAGAGTGTTGAAATAAACCAACACGACTAGGCGTTGAGTGAAACCCACTCAGTGCCTACCTAAACTTTGGCCTTGAGTGAGCTAGCCTCACTCGCCGCCAAAATTAAGTTACTACCCACAAACCCGCTAAAGAAAACGGAGCTCGACGACAGTCGAACGACCAAGGCAGAAGGTCCAGAACTCAAGTAATTGCCTGCCACTTGAGTATCTAAACTCCCGCACTCGAAACCATCTAAATTCGCCTGGCAAGAGGAATTATACAAAGCGCACGATCAGTGACGCACGATCAGTGGTCGTGCGCACTCATCGGCTGATGATCGTGCGGAACGAACCTGGAAACCTGACAGAAAACCTAGCAACTGCGCACGATCAGTGTCGCACGATCAGTGGTCGTGCGCACTGATGTCAGCGCTCGTGCGATTGCCCGAGACAGAACTTTGGAAACTGAAATTTATACGCGCACGAACAGAGGCACACGACCAGTGGTTGTGCGCCCTAAAGGTTAATGACCGTGCGCGGCAAACCTGTACCGTTTGGAATTTTTCGAATGACACCGGAACGCGCACATGACTCACGCCACTGCAGAAGCAGTAGACAACTATCACGTCTCACGCTACTACCATATAAACTATGCCTAACCATTCGAATAATACCATAACGAAGGAAATTGGCAACCACACCCCCCTCCTAACTCTCCCTCTCGGCTACGCCCGAACCAGAGCATCAATCAAAATTAAAGGAAAACAACGGCTTCGCGCCGACAATTTGGATTCCAACCATCACAACCTAGGGGGGGTTTCAGTAGGAAGAACTAAGCCCTATAGTTAGCAAGAAAATGAGAACAACAAGGCCTCTAACCTGGGCTAACCGGGATTTCAATTTCATCAAATAAAATAAAAGAAAACACTTGGCAAGGGCAAGAATACCACTTGCCTCAAATCTCAGCGAAGCTTTGGACTGCTTTCCTCCTCTTCGCACGGATCAAGACGGCCGCAACACCTAGAACAAAACTCGGCCATTAATGGCGGAAAACTTCCAAAACTGAAAATTCCAATCCTTCCAAAACTCCACGAAAATCGAATTTCTTACCGCAGGAATGAAGGTCTCGACGAGAGCAATCCGTATCCACTCTTGGAATCGAATTCCGTCCACAAACGCTCCGGGAATCGGCGTCCGAAGGGAAGGCTCGGCGGTTATTTCTCTCGTACAAGGGGCGGCGGTTTCTATCGTGAGGAAGAAGATGATGAACGGCCTATTCTATTCATCCTATTGTATATATATATATATAATTATATAATTATATAATTAATTACAAAATTACATAAAGCACCAAATCGACGCGAAAACCGATTCACCTCGGAATTCGACGAAATTCGCACCGTAGCTAAATACCCACGCTACGAACACAACGGCGAAGTCGAAATTAACTTTCGACGAACAGAACTCGAGTTATGCCCAAACAAAGCCAAACACAAACATCCCCCCGAGAGGCCACACCGGGTCACCAAAACGACTCGGTTTGCTAGGGAGATCTTGCCAACAGGCTACCAACCAGGGCACTCAGTTCTAAGGAGATAAACCATACTCCACACATGGCACAAGCCACGGAATCACGTCATCGTAACGCCAAACGAGAATAAAAATAATCGCTGAAAAGACGGGGCGTTACAGTCACTCCCCCTAAAAGAAAGTTTCGTCCCGAAACTTTACGCACAACCCTCCTACAAAAGAAGGAAAAAGTAACAAACAGACGATACAAAGGGAAACATACCGATCAAATCAGCGAAACAGGTGAGGGTACGCCCTCCTCATGGCCGACTCTAGCTCCCAAGTCGCGCTCTCCAAATCCTGATTTTTCCATAGAATTTTCACCATCGGTATGGACTTCTTTCGCAGCACACGCTCCTGAGTATCCAAAATACGAACTGGCACCTCAACAAAAGAGAGGCTGGGCTCTAACTGGGGCACAACATCCAAGAGTTGCCCACTGCTGCGCACACACTTCCGCAATTGGCTAACATGAAACACATTATGAACACCAGGGAAGTTCGATGGCAAATCCAATCTATATGCAGACACGCCAATCCGCTCCAAGACCTCAAACGGGCCCACATACCTTGGGTCCAATTTCCGATTTTTACCAAATCTCTTCACACCAACCATTGGAGAAACCTTGAGGTATACAAGATCCCCTACTGAAAATTCCAAAGCAGACCTACGCCGATTGGCGTTCTTTTCATACCTCTCCTGGGCTAAACGAAGCTTCTCCCGAATAAGCTTCACGGCGACTTCCATCTCTTCTAGAGCATCAGGACCCAACAAAGGCTTCTCACCAGCCTCAGCCCAAAACAACGGAGTCCTACAGCGCCTCCCATACAAGGCTTCGAACGGCGCCATCTGCAAGCTTTCCTGATAACTGTTATTGTAAGCAAATTCCATGAGTCGCAGACGCTCATCCCACGCTCCACCGTGGTCTAAAATATAGCACCGGATCATATCCTCAACAATCTGATTGACCCGCTCCGTCTGCCCATTGGTCTGAGGGTGGTACGCAGTAGAATACCTCAGATCCGTACCCAAACCCTCCTGCAGACTCTGCCAAAAACGAGAAGTAAACCGGGAGTCTCGATCAGAAATGATGCTAACCGGCACACCGTGGAGTCGGATGACTTCAGACAAGTACAACTCCGCTATCTTCTTCATCGGGTAATCAATCTTATAAGGCACGAAGTGAGCACACTTCGTCAATCTATCCACTATAACCCAAACAGAATCAAACCCTCTCGGGGATTTTGGCAAACCCGTAATGAAGTCCATAGATATACTCTCCCACTTCCAAGTCGGGATATCTAGCGGAGTCAACTTACCACCAGGCCTTCCATGATCGGCCTTCACACGCTTGCAAGTGTGACACTCAGCAACATATCGGGCTATATCTCCTTTCATACCATACCACCAAGCAATTTGCTTTAAGTCACGGTACATCTTCGTAGATCCTGGATGGTAGGCAATGCTGGAACCATGAGCCTTACTGCAAATCATACTCTTAATGTCCCCAACAGCGGGAACGCAAAACCTGCCGCGGTACTTCAAAGTACCTGCATCATCAATAGAAAAATCTGGCAACTCTCCCTTCTCTGTCCTGGTAAAAAGGTGCAACAGATCCGGATCGTCCTTCTGATGCAATCTAGTCAAAGAAATCCAGGACGGCTCTTCCACTGATAAGCTACTCTGTAAACTATAGCATCCCACTGAAATATCCATAAGGAGGAACTCCTCGACTAATCGATCGGCGGAGAGGTTAAAGATCTTTCCCGTCTTTCGGCTCAGGGCGTCGGCCACCACATTGGCCTTGCCCGGATGATACTGGATTTCCACATCATAATCCGCCACATACTCAAGCCACCGCCGCTGACGCAGATTCAACTCCTTCTGCGTGAACACGTACTTCAGGCTCTTATGGTCAGTATAAATCTTGCACTGAGCCCCATAAAGTAAGTGCCTCCACAACTTCAACGCATAGATAACCGCTGCAAACTCAAGGTCATGCGTAGGATAATTCCGCTCATGAGTTTTCAACTGCCTTGACCCATAAGCAATTACTTTTCCATCCTGCATTAATACGCATCCCAGACCTATATGCGAAGCATCCACATATACATCATAATCCACGCCCTCAGTAGGTAGGGTCAGAACGGGAGCAGTACACAATCTCCTCTTTAACTCCTGAAAAGCTTCTTCGCACTTCTCGCTCCAAACAAAAGCCACATTCTTCTGAGTCAGCTTGGTCAATGGTGCGGCTAGAGAAGAGAAACCCTCCACGAATCTCCTGTAATAGCCAGCCAACCCTAAGAAACTTCTGATCTCCTTAGGAGTATTCGGCCTACTCCAATCCGTCACTGCTGCAATCTTTTCTGGGTCAACCGAGATCCCATCCTTGTTCACCACGTGGCCTAGAAAAGAAACCTGAGGCAACCAAAATTCGCACTTGCTCAACTTGGCGAATAACTTGTGGTTCCTCAACTCTGATAGGACCAAATGCAAATGCTGCTCGTGCTCCTCAGTACTGCGAGAATAAACCAACACGTCATCAATGAAGACCACAACGAACTTGTCTAGGAAATCCTTGAACACCCGGTTCATCATATCCATGAAGGCTGATGGTGCGTTGGTCAGACCAAACGACATCACCAAAAACTCAAAGTGCCCATGCCTCGACCTAAACGCAGTCCGTGGAATATCTGCCTCACGGATCCTGAGCTGATGATAGCCCGAACGAAGATCGATCTTGGAGAACACCGTGCTACCACGCAACTGGTCAAATAAATCATCGATCCTCGGCAGAGGGTACCTGTTCTTGATAGTGACCTTGTTCAACTCTCTATAGTCGATGCAAAGCCGCATCGACCCATCTTTCTTCTTTACGAACAAAACAGGAGCACCCCAAGGCGACGAACTCTGCCTGATAAAACCTTTAGCCAACAACTCATCTAACTGAATTCGCAACTCCTCTAACTCACGAGGGGCCATCCGGTACGGCGCCTTAGCAATAGGACGCGTACCCGGCTCCAAATCAATAACAAACTCCACATCCCGCTCAGGAGGGATACCAGGAAGATCATCAGGAAAAACATCGGCGAAACCACGAACAATAGGAATCTCCTCCAAGCGTGGCACGCTAACAACGGTTCCAACCACCGAGACTAAACAAACACAACAATCAGAAAGAAACAATCTCTGAACACATACCGCAGAGAGAACAGGAGAATCCTGACACGGATCAGCATACACGCTGCCGGGCTGACCGTCGTCCCTGATGAAGTCCAAGCGCTTTCCCTTGCACTGAATGACCGCATCATACCGAGAGAGCCAGTCCATGCCCAAAATGATATCGAAGTCCTCTAGATCAATCATCTTCAGATCCGCCTTCGCAAGAAAATTCCCCAACAAAACCGGGCAATCCAAAATACCCAAATCTGACAACACAGATTCACCAGAGGGAAACTTGACACGGAAGGAATCCCGAACACGATCTAGAGACAACCGATGACGCTCCACAAAGGCTCTAGCCACGAACGAGTGGGTAGCGCCGGAGTCAAACAGAACACGCGCCCAGCGGTTCTTCACCTTAAATTTCCCTATAGGAACGCACAAAGCTAAGGAACTAGCACAACAGTACCACAAATAATCTAGCAACTAAACTACCAGGCTAGAAAGAAAAACAACCAACTACTAACCTGAGATCACCTGGGTCGAAGTCTGAGCCTCCTCGGAAGAAATCACGTTCAGCTTCCCTTTTCCCTTGTCCACATGCTGAGGTGGAGGTAATGCCTGCAATGGAACTGCAGGAAGAGCTGACTGGACCTGAGGACACCTCGACTTAACGTGACCCTTCTGCCCACACTGATAGCAGACTCTAACCCTGGACCAACACTGGGCTGCATCATGCCCGGATCGCTTGCAAACTGAACAGGAGACATCTCTCCCAGGAGCACCCTGAATAGCATGAACCTGCTCCTTCTTCTGAGCTGCCGCCTTCTTGAAACACCTCTCAACAGGATGGCCTGACCGGCCACAAAAACTGCACACCACCCTGCTCCTCTTTCCCGGAACAGCATCGGGTACCAGGGGTTTCTTCTCCTCTACCAACTTCCTCTTATCCTTCCTCAGCTGCTAGCCTCTGCACTTCGCCGTCTCAATGGCCTCAACCTTAAGAGCAGCCTCTACAACTCCAGCATAAGTCACTGACCCATAAGCACTGGCCAACTGCTGCACCTCACTCCTCAAACCACCGAGGAATCGCTTAACTCGATCAGCCTCCACGCTGACCAATCCAGGGGCAAAACGGCTCAACTTACTAAACTCTATCTCATACTCACCCACCGTGAGCTGCCTTTGCTTCAGATAGAGGAAATCATTCATGAGGCGGTCACGCTCGACCGAGGGTAAGAACTTCCTCAACAGCATCTCCTTGAACACTTCCCACGAGCATCCAGCCACTAAGCTCTCCTTCTCTCTCAGCCACCAACTCTTAGCCAATCCTTTAAGCTGATAGGCGGCTATCATCACCCTCTGATCATCTGCAATCCCTGAGTACGAGAACATCTCCTCCATGGAGATCAGCCAGTCGTCAATCACCATAAAATCTGCCTTCCCATCATAAGTGGGAGGGCTCAGCCTCTGAAACTGCGAGATGAAGGCCATCTCTGCTGGCACCACCACTGGAGGTCTCAAGGGTGCAGGAGGAGGAGGAACAGCTAACCCCCCTGCAGGAACTTGCGTACCCTGAGCCTGCCCTGCCACAACTGCCACCAAAGTCTGAATCTGGGCTTGCACTTCCTCCAACTGCCTCCCCATAGCTACGCTACTCTGGCGCAGACCCTCGATCACCGCATCGTTCTGAGCTCCAGAAGATTCACCCTCAGACAGGGGAGTCGATCGGGTCGCAGGACGCCTAGCCATCCTAAAAAAAAAATCAATACAACGCAAATCAGAACCAAATCCCACGACTAGAACCGACTACCAGTACAGACAATACATATGTAGATATAGACTTAAAGCTGCTAAACTTGCTCTGAGAGTTTATCTTCTTCACAATAATTAGATGATATGCCCTATCCTAGGATGGTTAACCACCACCTCACTAACTCTTGTGCCTAGATCGGATGCATGAACTTATGTTAGTTTGAAAACTTATGTGTGTACATATGTCATCCTGCAAATCTTTAGCTCGGCGCGTTGTGCTTATGCAATGATATGATATGCATGATTGTGCTATGCATTCTAAAAAAAAGGCCCTAATGCATGATATGAGCGGCGTACACATGAAAATGTTATGCATCCCATACTACATAACATTTCCATGCAACGAAAAAGAAACGTGCTAGTCGCAGTCATGTGGTGAGGTTATGCATCCCATACTACATAACCCTCACATGTAGCCCCTATGGTGGATCCATATACGAACACATATTATGCATCCCATACTACATAATATGCCCCGTATACTTCATGTTATGCTATGAGTGTAGTGTTCGTGCCTTTGCCAAGACGTGCTGATGACATATCGGTGTGTGAATGACATGATGCTGAACTACTAACAGCATCTAAGGAAGGTTGCCCAACTAACTTGTCAAGCAACCTCCCTCTGATACCAACTATCACAACCCGCATTTTCTCCGAATTAAGAATTATCAGAGTAAGAGAAAACACGCGTCATGATGCCACGTCAAGCAGGGGATAACTGCTGACGCTCAGGCAAATCCAACTACAATCTTTATGCAAGAAAATCATGTGCTTAATGAATAAAAAATCAGTTATGTTTAGAGTCCGTATCCCTCGGCTCAGTGGATCATCTAGTCCACAAAAGAAAACTATATTTAAACGCTGCGGAAAAATACTTTGATTAGGTTTTACACCCTAAAGAGCGCATAAGGGTCCCAAGAGAACCACTCATACTATGCAAGACACTACACTTACTTTATATAATATATATGAGAAAACGATTTTTCATACGTGATTTGGAAAGTAGTGTTTTAAGTTTATAAAAAAACATGCTGATCATGAGCTTCATTTATAATAGTAATTATAGTTTAAAAATAACTAGCAACCTAGCATAAAACCTTCTCAAAGCAAGTAGACTATCTCCAGAAAATAAATGGTAGCAGCAATAGTATATATCTAGTACAAAGTAAAAACTACTAGTGGGCGCCAACAACCTGACACGAACCCACCAGCACACATATATGTCTGTAAGAAAGTACTGAAAACAACCTCACAAACAAGGTAAACAAAACTCCAAAGTCCGGGAGTCCACCAACAACACCACCTCCAACTAGCCACCAGACTGACTACAGCTCAGAACCTGGGGTATTCCAAAAGAAAATAGAATACCTCAGCAAGCAAAAATCAAGGTAAAAACAACTGCATGTAAGAGTCAACCAAAAGGACAAAGTAACTGAAAAACATGCAGAAGATAGAGTCACAACTGTCCAAAACAGGACCACAAGAAATGCACAACGTGCACAGAAACAGCAACAACCCAGCCCAGGAACCACATCCTGCAGGGCCTACTAGACTACCAAGAGCCAGAATGCTGCAACACTACCAAAGAAGAAACTTCTAACACCCTAAACTGCGGGAAGTGATAGTAGCAAAAACAACAACGAGGAACCGGATCGAAGACAAACGCAGTCCCCCAATCCACCATGTCCAAGTCAAAAGCTCGAGGGTCAACACGTGAAAACACAAGGGACCTTCCACCCGACATGCCCAGCCCGTACCTGGAGCAAGAAATCCATGGGTGGCCTTGGCTATATAACACAACTCCACCCCCATAAAGAGCTACAACCACCACTACTATCCACGACCCACGATTCGGCCTTTAGGAAGATAAAGAAAACGGCCGACAAGAAAAACCCAGAAATACAACTGGAAAACCACTCGGAAACGAAATACAAGGTAAAGGAAGAGTGTTGAAATAAACCAACACGACTAGGCATTGAGTGAAACCCACTCAGTGCCTACCTAAACTTTGGCCTTGAGTGAGCTAGCCTCACTCGCCGCCAAAATTAAGTTACTACCCACAAACCTGCTAAAGAAAACGGAGCTCGACGACAGTCGAACGACCAAGGCAGAAGGTCCAGAACTCAAGTAATTGCCTGCCACTTGAGTATCTAAACTCCCGCACTCGAAACCATCTAAATTCGCCTGGCAAGAGGAATTATACAAAGCGCACGATCAGTGACGCACGATCAGTGGTCGTGCGCACTCATCGGCTGATGATCGTGCGGAACGAACCTGGAAACCTGACAGAAAACCTAGAAACTGCGCACGATCAGTGTCGCACGATCAGTGGTCGTGCGCACTGATGTCAGCGCTCGTGCGATTGCCCGAGACAGAACTTTGGAAACTGAAATTTATACGCGCACGAACAGAGGCACACGACCAGTGGTCGTGCGCCCTAAAGGTTAATGACCGTGCGCGGCAAACCTGTACCGTTTGGAATTTTCCGAATGACACCGGAACGCGCACATGACTCACGCCACTGCAGAAGCAGTAGACAACTATCACGTCTCACGCTACTACCATATAAACTATGCCTAACCATTCGAATAATACCATAACGAAGGAAATTGGCAACCACACCCCCCTCCTAACTCTCCCTCTCGGCTACGCCCGAACCAGAGCATCAATCAAAATTAAAGGAAAACAACGGCTTCGCGCCGACAATTTGGATTCCAACCATCACAACCTAGGGGGGGTTTCAGTAGGAAGAACTAAGCCCTATAGTTAGCAAGAAAATGAGAACAACAAGGCCTCTAACCTGGGCTAACCGGGATTTCAATTTCATCAAATAAAATAAAAGAAAACACTTGGCAAGGGCAAGAATACCACTTGCCTCAAATCTCAGCGAAGCTTTGGACTGCTTTCCTCCTCTTCGCACGGATCAAGACGGCCGCAACACCTAGAACAAAACTCGGCCATTAATGGCGGAAAACTTCCAAAACTGAAAATTCCAATCCTTCCAAAACTCCACGAAAATCGAATTTCTTACCGCAGGAATGAAGGTCTCGACGAGAGCAATCCGTATCCACTCTCGGAATCGAATTCCGTCCACAAACGCTCCGGGAATCGGCGTCCGAAGGGAAGGCTCGGCGGTTATTTCTCTCGTACAAGGGGCGGCGGTTTCTATCGTGAGGAAGAAGATGATGAACGGCCTATTCTATTCATCCTATTGTATATATATATATATAATTATATAATTATATAATTAATTACAAAATTACATAAAGCACCAAATCGACGCGAAAACCGATTCACCTCGGAATTCAACGAAATTCGCACCGTAGCTAAATACCCACGCTACGAACACAACGGCGAAGTCGAAATTAACTTTCGACGAACAGAACTCGAGTTATGCCCAAACAAAGCCAAACACAAACATCCCCCCGAGAGGCCACACCGGGTCACCAAAACGACTCGGTTTGCTAGGGAGATCTTGCCAACAGGCTACCAACCAGGGCACTCAGTTCTAAGGAGCTAAACCATACTCCACACATGGCACAAGCCACGGAATCGCGTCATCGTAACGCCAAACGAGAATAAAAATAATCGCTGAAAAGACGGGGCGTTACAGAGGTGGAGGAAGATGCATCACAAGAGGGGCTAAGATGAGGATGTTTCTGCTAGCAGCGGTCAACAGAATGGTCGGTACGACCACAGTGAGAGCAGAGGAACCTGGATGAACCACGCCCTCCTGACTGGCTGCGGCCACTAGTGCCACCCCGGTGAGCCTGGTGAGCATAGGAGTCCTGTGGAGGGGGGAGGACAACAGAGGATGCTAGAGCAACGAAGTAATAGTGGCGATGTGGGCTGCGGTGGCATCCAAAGTTGGAGATTCCCCCTCGCCCAAGATCTGATGGCGGATCATATCAAAGGACTAGGGAAGCCGTAGAAGATAGCAAACAACCAGGATCTCCTGGAAGTGCTTGTGCTACTCGGCCAAGTTCACGGAGAAGGGGCGATTCTGGAGGATCTCGGCGCAAAGAGCCTGAACTTGTTAATAAGCCGCAGTAGGAGACATGGAAGGGCAGGCAAAGAGGTTCGCATAGAGAGTCTAAATGCGGGATGTCTGGGCCCCCTTTGAGTAGAGAGAAGCGAGGTGAAGCCATGCGGCCTTGACCGTCTCATCATGGCGGATGACAGGAAGGCATTCAGTAGAGAGGTTGTTGGCCAGCCAAGTACAGACAACCGCATCACTCGCATCCCAGTCATCAAATTGAGCAGACTCAGGAGGAGGAGGGTCATCGATGAGGTGATGACGTTTGCAGTGAGAACGGAGAAGAAAGGTGAAAGAAACTCTCCAATCTGGATTTTTGGAACCAACTAGTTTAGAAACTGTGCCAAGGTTTCCGGAAGGAGTAGGAGGAGGTGGAGGATGGGCCACAGGAGTGGTGGAGGTAGAGATGATTGGGGAGGAGATATCGGAATTGGCTATAGGGAAGAAGGAAACACAGGAAGTCGCGCAAGTTAAAGAGAAGTCGCACGGATAGAAAAAAGGATAAGCCGCACGAACAAGAATGAGTCTGCGATAAGAGGAAGAGACCGCAGCGGAAAAGAAGGAAACCTCAATGGGCTAAAGAGAATAAGCTATAATGGTCACGGTGTCTGCACACCAGCAACAAGAAGGCGCACAACAAGGAAACAAAACATAGTAGAGGGACAGAGGTCGCGCGAACTAGGAAGTTCGCGAGAAAAGGGGAGATCGCGCGAATAGGAAAGAGTCTGGGCGAATATAGAAGAAGTCGCACGAACATACAAGGTTCGAGCGAATGAGAAGAGAGAGCAGAAGGAAAGTAGAGAGTCCGAGAAAACAGGTCGCAGAGAAGAGGGAAAGAAGTCACGCAAACAGGGAAGCGACAAGGTAAAGAAGCCGCGTGGATAGACAGGTATCCGGACGAACAAAGAACAAAGCTGTTCGGATAGAAGAGCCAAAGGAATCAGGTCGAATCGATCGTTGCCTTTAATACCATGTGAAAGTAGCAAACAGACTAGAACAAACACGCCAGAAATTTGAATAATTGAAAGTTTTATTATCCAAAAAGATATCATTTACAAAGGTATGGCCTCCCTTTTATAGAATGGAGGAGAGAGGAGAGTGTACAAATAAATAATGTGGGACTAAAAAAATTACAAAGCTGTGCGGCTAGAAATAAAGAGACCGATCAAGCCACGCGGTTAGACAAATTGGCTAACCGCTCGGCAACACCAGAAGGAAGAGAGCAAGTCGCTGAAGGAGACCGCTAGACTGCCCGGTCTCTAAGCCGTCTGAGGTAAACTATCAGACCGCTCGGACTCATACTTCAACACTCATCCAAACAATATGTGGTATATTTCAGTGGTTAATATGATAATGAAAACGACCTCTACCAAAATGTCATGCAGTTCCAAAGTCATATGAGCCACTAGACATTCCCTAAGGTGTATAGACCTAAAACTTACCCAGTAGTTTAAGTGGGGTGCATGTGTCCAAATCCCACCATATCTCTTCCTAGGGCATTTCACCACCCTAGAATCACATGGACTAAACACCATGTCCATACAAGGGCATATCACCCCATGCCCTTCACAAATCCCCAAAGTTTAACCCTTAGGGTTTGAACTTTGGTCCTAGGGAAAATCTCCCCTAATCCACCCCATATTCCATGTGAGGGTGTCTAATGTCATAATTAGTCAGTGGCCCATGTTTCAGCCTCTGTTGAAGTGATTTGGTAACTTAAACCCACAAGGGACACTTTGACCTAAATACCCCTCTTGGGGCAAGGCTAGGGTTTGCTAAAATCCAAACCATATCATCACCAAATGGGACGAAATTTTATACAGGACCTATAATGAACCCAAGGACTTCTCACCAAAATTTGGGAGCATTTGGAGGTAATTAGGTCCCATAATTAATTTAATTATGCTTTATTAAATAATTATAAACACTATTTAAAAATTATATCCAAAAATTGCCATTTTTTGATATGTTGTTGGTTTAGAGGAGAGTGACCCCCAGTCCAAATTTCAGGTCATTTGGATGGCTGGATTGATGGGGGCACTCAAATCAACCTTTGTTCAACCCTATGTATAGACCTCACCAAAATGAGTGCTGTGATCAAATCACTTATCCAAATGGGTTGAAATTAATTTCAAATTAAAGTAGACTTCAAGGGCTACAATTTTCATGTTAGCCACTATTTAAGGTTTAGCACCAAATCAAAATACACAATTTAATAATTTATCAATATCACAAGATCCAATGGCCTGGAGATCATCTTCAACCTCTAGCCTACACTCGCGATTTGCCCGACCTGGAAGTACTTAAAACCTCAATTCTCGGCCACCCAGCCACCTCTCTAGCCGGACACCATCACCACCTCCGTTGAGATGGGGGCTATCGCCGGGCGGCGGCACGGCCGCCGGAGGGGAGATTTTCGGCGAACCCGCAAGGCATAAAAAGCCATGAAAATCTAGAATTTTCCTCACCCGATCGGGCTCAATTGAGCCCGATTTCTCTCCTAATTGATCCAGGATTCTAGCCCATGAAGAGAGGAGTAGAGGAAGACTTGTGTGTGGGGTTGTTTCCTTATCGGCCACCACGTCGCCATTTCTGGCGATAGAGCTTTTCGTGCTCTGCAATAGTATAACCAACTACCTTGGCTCCTTTACTGGGATGGTGGAAACGATTGCTCTTGGCCTATGGAAGATTGTAAAAGAGCCAAATGGGGGATAGGGAGGGTCATATCTTTAATTCCCATTTCCACCATGAATGGGGAATTTTGGGAAACAGAATTCTCAATGAATTTAGCCCCTTGGTGACCTGAATAATGCTAGAAACTCCTCCCCTACTCATGAGGAGTTGAATCCAGCAATCAATGGGGAGGGGAGTGGCCATGGCATCAATGCCATTAATGGCCTTGAAAGCTTGAATTCGGCCATGGGAAAAACTCTGAATCCAGCCACCTAGAGGCTGGAGAAAACCTTTGGTCTCCTCCTAATTAATTCAAGAGGCTGAATCTAGCCTTTGGAGATGAAGAGAGGAGGCCCCTTGGCCTTCCAGGCCATGAATGACCCTCTTTCTCTCTCCTCCATTAAGGGTAAATGGAGATTTCTCTCTCCTAGTCACCAAGGCTGAATTTGATGACTAATCTAGCCTAATGGCAGCCCACTAGCTCGTAATATCAATTAAAATAAAGTTAGCCCAAGTGGGTTGGGCTTGAGCATGGGTTAGCCCATTTGAGCTAAGTTTGACCTAACACTTGAATAGGGTTGACCTTGGTCAATTTGGCCTTTTTGGTTACCCTCAATGGGTCCTTTGTGACCAATTAGACTCCTCTAAGGTCTAGGTAGGGTTGACTTGGCACCTTGGAGGTCACTTGACCCTTAGTAAGGGCACTTTGACCACTTTGGGGCTAGAGTTGACTTTGGTCAACTTAGCCTCTTGGGTTGACCCCAAAGAGTCCTTGACGACCCATTGAACTCACTTTAGGGTTAGGAGGGCATGTGTGGGGTGAACTTGGCTAAGGATTGATCAACTGACCCTAAGTAGGCCAGTTTGACCCATTTAGGGTTAGGGTGGGCTTAGGCCAACTTAGCCACTTTGACTACCACCAATGGGTCCTTAGTGACCCTATGGACCACCCAAGGGGTTAGGGGTGTTGTGGTGGGGTCATGGAGTCAAGTTGAAGCCCTAAGGTCATCCTAAACTAGTGTTTAGAATTCTACTATTTGTAGACCATGGTGGCCTTCACCTTCCTACCTTAGTTCACCTAGTCTACTTGGACTTCCTAGGGTTTTGTCCTGACCTAGTCATGACAAAACAACTCTTAGAGGTCTATCTATAAATGGGATGTTACAAATCTCAATAAATAAAGATAAAAATTTCGTCCCCGAAATTCAGGTTAGGTCTGCAGAGTTTCTACTGAGAGTAACTTAGCGTAACATCCCATAGGAAGTTAAATGTATAACTTACCCGAAGAGATCCGGGTACTTTTTCTGCATTAGATCCGGTGGCTCCCAGGTATGCTCCTCCTGCCCATGGTTCCTGTACAGGAATTTGACCGGCGGGACCTTCTTGCAAGACCCATACCACTGTATCATCTATCCTGACCGGCTCATAGCGGACCGATTGATCAAAAGCTGTCGTGCCATCTATACCAAGAACCTGCTGTTCCGGCCTTAGTAGAGCCTTCCTAAGAGAGGATACGTGGAAGACGTCGTGCAAACCCACTAACTCTGGAGGTAGCTCCAGTTTGTAAGCTAATGGGACAATCCGCTCTAGAATCCTGTAGCTCCCCATATTCCTTGGACTGAGCTTCTTACGCCCGCGTACCCGCGAGACTCCATGCACCAGACGTATCTTCATGAATACATAGTCTCCATCCTGAAACTCTACTTGGCAATGTCGCGCATCGTAATATTTGGTCAGTCTGCCCTTGTCGTCCAACATCCTTTCTCAAATCAGTCACACCTGGGTATCTAGTTTCTCCACAAATTTCGAGTTGAGTGCCTTTGGATCATCATCCTAGATCCATGAAAGTGGAATCCTACACCTCCGTACCAGGATGGAGAGTTATGTTGAAAGTCGGTCGAGAGTCAAGATAATCCTGGACTGATCTTCTCTCCTTGGACGTACACTATCTATCTTGATTCGATACAATAATCTTGAGCACACTATGATAACGGACAACTACTCACAAAGTTCATGAAACACATAGGGAGTTTTCTTCTGGGTCGGGGTGACCCCAGCTACCTCAGTCAGTCTATCCTCGATGTTCCCTTTATAATTGTGCCTGGAGTGGGGACGAGGAATCCTGTGTATGAAAACCCCTAATTATACCCTCGAACTTCCACTCTAACTCGGGCAATGGCTGTAATAATTCCCCAAAAACTCTTTTACTTAGCCTTCATTAACTGACGGACCTCACCATGCATCACAAAATCCTTGACGTCTTTCTTATTCCGGGGAAAGACAAGTTCTGGTAAACGCAACTTTCTTTTGGTAAATTGAGTTCATGTTTGTAAGTGTACATGACGACTCTATAAACTTCCTCTATACGATCATGTTCTTATTCTTTCAAGTACGATTGAGTAACATCGAATACGGTTTACTTCAATTTCAATATGTTCCCGATGCAATATTTTCTAGATGAGGACTAAGGGAAACCCAAATCAGTAACTACTTGCCAAATAAACAAAAGGCAAGCCACCAATAAACAAAAGATAAGCCCCTACCTACCTTGGGCTAAGTATCTTTGATATTACCAGATTATATCTGTCCTAGTTGGGTGTACAATCCCTAGGGCATCAACACTAGATTTGGCATTCCATCCTGAAACTTCTTGATATACTCCACACTTTAAACCCTCTGAGTCACATTTACGACAACCTTATCACGGTCAAAATGTTCCTAATCCCAAATGGGTCTCTTTCGAACTTAAATTACTATCCTACCCTCGATGTTTGTCTTGGTGGTTGTCTCTAGGTAATCCTGTTACTGGTACAAGGGTTGAGACTAAGTGTCTTATACCATTCTGCTAATAGATTATTGGCCCAAATTCTCTTTAAGGCAGTCCTACCGGTTTGTGTAATCCTTGATAGGGAACGTAGGGACACCTTAGATTATGGCTTAGGTATCCATTCTCGTGTTAAACTCCTCCTTATTCTCTTTGGGTATCTCCTTACCTTAACCAAGCCCATAACTAAGGTCTATTTCGAACTAGGGCATACTATAAGTTGCCGTGGTTAGTCACGTATCCTAGTGGATTGAGTCTAACTCATTGACTAGAGAATTATAAGATGAGATCTTCGCAGCCGGATGTGCTCCCTACTGCGGGCAGGGTTTGCCGCAGGCTACAAAGAAGAATTCCAATTGTTTTTTGATATACACGTGGAACTAAAGAAAGGTGGACTTTACATGTGATGTCCATTATAGGCACACCATTGCTTTCGCTGCTTAGTTTCTCCCCAAACTAAACTCATGCGGGGGTGACCCAGGGTTAGTGGATTGCTACTTTTTCGATCGAGGTCTCCTCTGATACCACTTGTAAGACCCTTTTTTTTTCTTTTTTAAACCACGGGGTCTTAGGCCCAGAACCGCCGCTTTGTTATGACACCATCATGCCCGGGAAGGTCATCACTACAAAATGTTGATCCTGTCGGCCATATCGATCATATAATAGTAGCAAAAGTATGAGAGTATATGAAATTAAAACTCTAACACATGTACACAATAATCACATATATAGTGAAGTCTCCACAAAGGGAGTGTCCACAAAAAAGAATAAGCAAGGTACTAAAGAGGGCTCCTGCCCGATACATCAAGATCCTCACTAAAAGTCACTCAACGCCGAAGCAAATCTATAATAACTACTAATAATCGGGACTCATAGTCCCTGCTGGCTGGACTCCAGTGCTAGATTTCCCCGTCTCCATGTGCACCGACCTCTAGGGCTGCGTCTCCTGGTTCAGCTCCACGATCCCCCAAAAGGATTTGGTCAACAACCGTTAGTATTAAAAGACTAAGTCCTATTATCCCCCACCCCTCCCCCATGGCTCCAAGGCACTGAGTGGGGATAAGGAAAGGAAAGGAAATGAAGGTGGAGAATAACAAAGGTAGCATGTGGCCGCAGAACTAATCTTGCGGTTCCATGAAAACATGTAGCAGTAACAAAAGTATGTTAGACAAATTATGAAATATGTAACCTTAATTTATATGAATGCCCATACAAACACATAAGCTAAAGAGTCTTCTGCAAGGCTCCTATCGTATAAAAAGTCTCATACCAATTTATACGATGGGGTGTCAGTTTTAAATAAAACAATATATATATATCAATAGAATAATAACCTTAGCTTATAGGCACGCTCACGCAAGTTAATAAACTAAGGGATCATTTTGTAGGGCCTATTGTATAAAGAGTCCCATACCAATTTATACAATAGGTGTCAAGGGTTATATGCAGTGTTTATGCTATGTTTTGTAAGTATGTTATGGTATGATCATGCAAGTGTAACACACCCACCCGACTCTGTGCACACATACCTTTAGTTCCCCCTTTCTGGAGCCTAACCTCCCACGATAACTCCGTAGTGGCAAACGGATGCGGTGGGTTCAGCCTCGCACACCTCTAAACCATTAATTATACTACCGATCAGACCTATCGTATGCCACGATGCTGTTGCACTAAGCGGAGCTCCTGTGTACTCTTTGCCGGCTGGTCCACCGGACTTAATTTGGCGAAGTGCTAAACCACACTTGCCGAGTCAACGTATTGGCGTCGGTGCATTGACCCTCCAACACCGAAGACCCACCACCTTATAATTTATGCACAAGCAATCTTGATTTATCAACCACTGAGCCAAAGCTCCCCGAACTAACTCGTCCGTCAAAACCAACAACCGAGACAAAGCTCCCCAGACTATCCCGTCCGTCACAATTATCTACCGAGCCTTCGTCTCGCCTTACTATCCTGCCCATTTCCACAACCACCGAGCCTACCGCCCGAACATCCTAGTCAACCTAACTTCCCGAGACACCGAGGTGTGTGAAAGTGAACCCCTAGTTATACTAATTGATCTTGAAGTTTATTATTCCTACGGTTTAGGTTAGCCTAGGACTGCCCCTGGTATACCCCATAAAGGGCTCTCAAAGGGCACTAGGAACTATGATGGTAGCTGAAGCTCATCGTTCCCTTTCGCAAGGCACTTATTGTTGTTGGTTATTACCCAAATCTCGATCCCTTTTAATATTATACCGGAACTAACCCTAATGTATTTTTACTCTTCCTCTCCATAAGAAAGATGATCTTTCGTCGATCCCGTGTACCACCTAACGCCATCCAACCCAACATTCTACTCATCCCAACTTCCAATGATGAACTCAATTTAAATTTACCCCACACCATCAAACTATTAACCCCAGCCCATATTCCCAATTCAAATGCTATCTCATTTTCTGTTGTTTTACTATATGCAGACCAACCTATACTATATATTGTACATGATAGGAGGTATTCCAAATTTTCATCCTCAAGCCATAAGATATTTAATAGGGGTCTATCATGACATGATTAGCCTAACTACAGAAACTTATAATTTTCCTTATTAATTTGTTATTTAATTAATTTTCCCAAATTTAGGCATTGGGTAATTTGAACATGAAGTATAATATTTTCTCATGTAATTGCCACCCAAAAATTATGAACACTAGATAACATAGGAATAATAGTAAATACCAAATTTCATGATTTTCCATAAATGATTTGGCCTCTAATTAATTAATCCAATAATATGCCATTAATTATAGGTAAAGAAGAAAGTGTTAAAGCTAATCATCAGAAAATTGTAGAAAAATTACTGAATCTCAAGGATGACCAGAAAAGTCCTCTGACTAAAAATCATATTTTATCAAGCTTACTAAATACCAAAATAAATTCAATTACTTTTACTTAGAAAACAACACCTTGTGAAACAACTCCAATAGATAAGCTTCCAAAAATTCCATAAAAATTCACAAAGCTTTAAAATGTCATTAAAGGTCCTCTTACTAAATTTCATAAGTTTCCATTAAGTGGTTTGTTCATAAGAAATTTTTAAGTAGAAGGTGCAACTTGATGGGTTGTGAATAAAGTACCCCATTTAATGATCTAAGATTCAAATTAAAAATTTCTAGGGCTCGTTAAAGTCTTATAACATAGCTTGACTAAATATCATCCAAACCCAAGGTTAGGAAGTCACATAATAAAATTCTTCAAGACACCTCATGATAGTGCACTTTGTTGGAACACCCTATTACTAATTTGGGCAAGGATCACTATGTTTGTCTTAGGAAACCAGTTTGGCCTAGATGTATAGTTAAAAAGGTCAACATTAGAATGTGTTTAGGGCTTAGAATTTAGGTTTGAAGCTGCCCCCAGGACCATTCAAGGAATCAGACTTAAAGCTGAGGCAAAGGCAATTATCGTCGAGCTTAGGTCGACGAAACGTCGAACTCCGTTCGACGCTCTCTGAGCTCAACTTTGCTAAATCGTCGAGCTCTGGTCGACGATCTTCTAGCTCAGATTGACGATCTGTCTTCAACTTATTCTTCAGGTCGCTGAGCTCCGGTCGACGATCTTCGAGCTGAGGTCGTCGTTTTCTGTCTAATCTTCATTCCAATCTCTGAGCTCAGGTCGACGATCGTAGAGCTCAGATCGACGTTTTTCTTGAGAGATCGATGATTTTAAGGATTCAAATTCAGTCAGATTTTGGAATGTTTTTCAAATTATCTCAGCATTTATTTCAAGAGATCTGCCAGCCATTTTCCTTTATTCTGGAGCAAGTTTCAAGGAATTCTTTTTGAGAATGTTTATTGGACTTTCCTCTAGAAGACAAGACATTTATGAAGGACATTTAATGTCTATTAACAACTATCTTGGACAGAGGATCTTCAGAGAATAAATCTTTTTATTTAGTCTGACAGAGATACATAACCAGTGACTACAACAAGAAATTCACAGTACAGATTCACAAGATAGAGAGATCAATTCAAAAATTAAAGTGATCAATTCTGAAGAATCAGTTGAACATTTTGGCATACTGAAAAAAGTGATCATAGCTTCATCACAAGGACTCCAGACAATTCAATTTTCTCAGCCTCTGCTGAAACCATCTTCTGTTGGAGATCTGAAGCTTCTGAAGACCTATCACCCTGAAGCAAAGCTTCCACTCCCTGAACTAGTCTACATCTCAGGGGGAGCTTTGACAACACAATCAATCCACTTGTGCTTCTCTCTTTGATTTAGACAGAGAAGACAACTTCACTCTTTTTCTTCTTCTTTCCTGCTGTAAAAGGGTTACCAAAACTCCCTTCAAAAGTTTTGATTCTGGTTCCGAGAACCTTGTCAAAACTCAGTGGTGGCAAGACACCTGATCAAAAAATCTAGTTTGGTTTTTGAGCACCTTATCAAAAGCTCAATGGTGCCCAGGACACCTGATCAACCCTTCCTGTAGTGGATTCCTACTAAGGGTGGTAGAAGAGTGGATGTAGCCAGGTTTTTGGGGAACCACTATAGTTCCTTGTATCATCTGGTTTCTTGAGTATTTTCTTTGCTGTGTGCTGTGATTTTCTTTTTGCTGTCTTAGTTTTAAATTATATAGCAAGGCACCTTACACTTATACATATATTAAATCTTAATTGTTTTGATTGTGAAAATTGTACAGTTATTTTAAAAATACTCTATTCACCCCCCCCCCCCCCTCTAGAGTTGAGATAGATCTTTGTCTCACTTTCAATTGGTATCAGAGGAAGGTTGGTTGCTCATACAGGCTAACACCTGAACAAAAAGATCCTTGATAAGATCAATCTCTTAAGAGGGTTATTTTCACTATATCTATCTATTTATATAGACATGGCACAAAATAAAGATTATGCAAGCACCAGACCTCCAGTGTGCAACCTCTCCAAGTTTGCACTCTGGAAGGCAAGGATTAAACTTTATATGAATTCTATTGATGAGGATATATTTAATTCTGTTTTGACAGTGTGCCTAACACCTCCAGAGACCACAAGTACAAGTACTGTTCCACCTCCCTCAGGAACAGATGCAGACATAAAGAAATGGAAAACTGTAGATGCAAAGGCCATGAACATCTTAGCTCAGACAATGTCTGATGAGATATTTCAGAAGGTAGCTGACTGCAACTCAGCCAAAGGAATTTGGGACAAGCTCTCTGAAATTGTCTCCGGATCTGCTGATGAAAGGAAAGACAGGAGATCCCATCTGATAAGCCAATATGAGAACTTCAAAAAGGGAGAAGCTGAATCAGTGGCTGACATGTACAATAGACTAAGTCTGATTGTCAATGAGTTAAAAACTTTGGATAAAGAAATCTCATTGACTGAGCTGAATGACAAAATCTTAATGTGCTTCCCCAGCACTTGGGATTCAAGAATCTGGCCAATCAAAGATGCCAGAAGTCTAAATGAGATTACCACTGAAGCTCTCCTGGGCAAGCTCAAATCCTATGAGCTGCTCATCAAAAATAGAGAAGAAGAACAAAAGGCTACTTCTCCAGTCACAAGGAAAGAAAAGACCATAGCCTTCAAAGCTGCAGAAGAGGAGCCTGAAGATAAAGCTACAGGAAATGATGCGCTCCTAAGTCTACTGGCCAAAAGATTCTACAAGATGGCCAGAAAAGACTTCAGAAAGAGATCATACAAGGGTCATGATAAACCAAGGTATGATAAATCAAATAACAATAAAGAAATTATATGTTTTGGTTGCAGGAAACCAGGCCATATTGTGCCTGACTGTCCAGAAAACAAGAACAAGGACAAGAAAGATAGAAGAGAGAGAAGAAAGGAGAAAGACTTTAGAAAGAACAGCTCAGACAAACCCTCCTCCAGCAAGAACAAACATACAAGGAAGGGATTTGTTGCTGAGACATGGAGTGAAACTAAAGAGGACTCTGAAGCCTCATCCAGCTCCAGTGATGATGAGGATGATGCTGATGAAAAGGAATTTTGCATGATGGCTATCAATGCCTCTCAAACAGATTCAGAAGCAGAAGAGTCAGAATCAGATTCAGAAGCTCAACTAGAAGAAGATCAGGTAATCAATTCATTTGATTTCAGTTCTGAGGACTTTAAACTTGAGTTTAAAGTACTATGCCTAGATCTGTTGGAGTTTGAGAAGGAAATCACTTCCCTCAGAAAATAACTGTCTGAGTATAGCACTTTAAAATCAGAGAACCTCAAACTCTCTGAAGAGTTAGAATGCTATAGAGAGGAGATAGCTTCACTGAAGAGTGAACTATCTAAGGCCAAGCAATTTGAAGAATCCCTTAATGGGAGAAGTATCAAATTAATGGACATCACAAGCACAGTGAACTCAAGATTAAATAGTACACTGGGCTTGGGTGCTTCATCTAGCCAACCCATTGTATTAACAACCCCAATCAAATTTATTTCTGATAAAGGGAAGGGTGTTGTAGAGGTAGCTAGGAAGAATTCAGATCTACCTAAGAAAAGCAAAGCTCAACAGAAAACGTCGAGCAGAGGTCGACGATCGTCGAACAGAGATTGACGATCTCAGGCTGAAACGTCGAACTCAGCTCAACGTTTCCTGAACTCTGAACTCCCTCACAAGTCGATCTTCGAACGGAGCTCGCCTATTTTACCCAAGATCGTCGAACCCAGCTCGACGATCGTCGAACGAAGTTCAGAGCTTTGAACCTTCTTTCAGAGGCAAATATCAATTCAATCCTAGAAGTGCTTCATCCCAATGGTTTAATCCCTATACTGAATGGATAGTACCTCCTAGGAGATACCATCCTGAAGGTTATAAGGATCAACCTGGGATGTCTTCTATTTCTGAATTTAAGGGATATCAACCTAGGCCCAAGGTTAACTGGGTCAAAAACATATAAGCTGATTTTGTGCAGGTGAAGACCTATCCAACATCAAACCAGTTATGGTATCTTGATAGTGGGTGCTCAAAGCACATGACAGGGTATAAGTACAACTTCACATCCTTTAAAGCCAAGCTTGGACCCAAAGTAATTTTTGGTGATTCAAACTTTGGAACTACAAAAGGATATGGTGCAGTCCAAATTGGGACAGTCACCTTCAAGAAGGTAGCCTATGTTGAAGGACTCAAGCACAACCTGATAAGCATTAGTCAGCTGTGTGATGAAGGATATCAAGTGACTTTCAACAAAGAAATATGCAAGGTCAAGTCAGAAAACAACACAACTGTGTTGACAGGTAACAGGAAAGGTAATATTTACTTAGTAGACTTTCATTCATCTAAGGTAGATATTTGCCTGTTTAATTCCATATCTAGACCTAATATTCTATGGCATAAGAGACTAGGACATGTTAACCTTAGAACCATTGCTAGGCTATCCAAGGACAACCTTGTCCGAGGACTGCCTTCTGGCCCCTACAAGAAGGAAGGACTCTGCAAGGCTTGTCAATTAGGCAAGCAAACTAAAAGTAGTTTTAAATCAATTAATAAGAGTGATTCACCTAGGATCTTGTATCTGTTACACATGGATCTTTTTGGACCCATTACAGTACAAAGCTTAGGAGGGAAGTCCTATATTTTAGTAGTTGTAGATGACTTCTCAAGATTCACATGGGTATTCTTTCTGAGGAAGAAGTCTGATAACTTTAAGTGTTTGACAGATTTTCTCAAATGCATTCAGATTGAGTTCAACACTCACATTGCCCTGATCAGAAGTGATCATGGGACAGAGTTTGATTCTCTTCTCATGCAAGAGTTCTGTCAAAGTGAAGGGATCAGGCATACTTTCTCAGCTCCTAGAACTCCTCAACAAAATGGGGTAGCTGAAAGGAAAAATAGAACCCTCATTGAATCTGCAACTACATTATTGACAGATGCTCACCTACCTCTATCCTTTTGGGCTAAGGCAGTGAACACCTCCAATTATGTGTTGAATAGAAGTCTAATACATAAACTGAAGGGCAAGACTCCCTATGAATTGCTCAAAGGGAAGAAACCTAAAGTAGACTATTTTAAAGTTTTTGGTTGCACTTGTTACATTCACTAATGACAAGAAATATTTAGCAAAATTTCAAGCAAAAGTTGATGAAGGAGTGTTTTTGGGATACTCCATGATCAGTAAAGCTTATAGGGTTTATAATAAAACTACTCTAAAAATAGAAAAATTTGTCCACATTTCCTTTGATGAAACTAAAATGTCTTTCAAGGAGAAGAATACTTCTACTATAGAACATTTGCAGGTGCATTCTCTAGCTGAAGAATTGGACAGATTACAAGTTACTCAAAAGGATGAAAGTAGTGAAGATGAAGAAGCTGCTCCACATCTAGAAGAAAATCTTCTTGAAGAGCCAGTTGTTGTCCCACAAGAGGAAACAACAACACAGGTTGGTGAACAATCAACACCCCTTGTTGATCTAGTAACAACAAGAGATCATCCAATCTCCCAAGTGATTGGAGACATCTCAGCTGGTGTGCAAACCAGAAATCAGGTCAATCAAAACCTGATGCACACTTACTTTCTCTCTCAAATTGAACCTCAAACCATTCAAGATGCAGAGCAAGATCCACACTGGATCATTGCAATGCAAGAGGAGTTGCATCAATTTGAAAGAAATAAAGTTTGGGAACTAGTGCCTAAGCCAAAGGATCATTCCATTGTTGGAACAAAATGGGTGTTCAGAAATAAGCTGGATGATCAAGGAATTATTGTAAGGAACAAGGCAAGGCTAGTTGCTCAAGGATATTCTCAAGAAGAGGGGATAGACTATGACCAGACCTTTGCACCTGTTGCAAGGTTAGAGGCCATAAGAATCTTCCTGGCTTATGCTGCTCATAAGGGATTCAAAGTCTATCAAATGGATGTGAAGAGTGCTTTTCTCAATGGGGAGATCAAAGAAGAAGTCTATGTCAGACAACCTCCAGGTTTTATCTCTCTAACTCATCCAGATTATGTTTTTAAACTACACAAAGCATTATATGGTCTCAAGCAAGCTCCTAGAGCATGGTATGAGACTCTAGCATGCTTTCTGCTGAAGAATGATTTTGTTAGGGGGAGAGTAGACCAAACTCTTTTTATTAGAACCCATAAGTCCCATACCCTACTAGTACAAATTTATGTAGATGATATTATATTTGGGTCTACTGATTCAAATTTGTGCTAAAAGTTTTCCAAGCTTATGCACTCTAAATTTGAAATGAGTAGCATGGGTGAGCTATCCTTCTTCTTAGGATTGCAAGTCAAACAACATGCTGAAGGCATATTTATTTCTCAAACCAAATATGCAAACGAATTGGTTAAGAAATTTGGGATGTCTGATGCATCATGTATGAAAACACCCATGCCTACCAATGTTGTATTGGATGCTGATGAACATGGGAAACCAGTTGATCAGACAACATATAGAGCAATGATTGGCTCTCTATTGTATCTTACAGCCAGTAGGCCTGACATAATGTTTGCTACATGTATATGTGCTAGATTTCAAGTTAGCCCTAGAGAGTCACACTTAACTTTAGTAAAGAGGATTCTTAGGTATGTTAAAAGCTGTCCAAATCTAGGTCTCTGGTATCCAAAAGATTCAGCATTTGACTTAACTGGATTTTCAGATGCTGATTATGCTGGATGCAGAATAGACAGGAAAAGCACCAGTGGAACTTGTAAGTTTCTTGGTGATAGACTTGTCTCATTGTATTGTAAGAAACAAACATCTATGTCAACCTCAACTGCTGAAGCTGAATATATGGCTGCAGGCAGTTGTTGTTCACAAATATTGTGGATACAAAACCAACTCCTAGACTATGGTTACAACTTAAAGAAGTCTAAAATATTTTGTGATAACACCAGTGCTATTTCCATTGCACAAAATCCAGTCCTCCATAGTAGGACAAAACACATAGACATTAGGCATCATTTTCTAAGGGATAATGTTGAGAAAAATAAAATTGAACTTCAATATATCCCAACTGATTTGCAAAGGGGAGATATTTTCACCAAGCCCTTGGATGAAAAGAAACACAAATTCTTCCACAATCAGTTAAGCATGTTAGATGGAGGAAGCCTAAAGTAGTTTACAAGATTTTGAAAAGTTAAAAACAGACAAAGATTAGGCTAAAAACTCATCCCTTTTTGTGTCTATAGGATAGTTTCTGTCTCTGAACTGAGCTCGACGTTTTCCCCATAAAGCGTCGAACCGAGATCGACGTTTACCAGAAAAACATCGAACGGAGATCGACGTTTTCCCAAAACGTCGACCTGAGTTCAGAGCATGTCAGATAGTTGTATACTATCTCTTTTAGGCCTTCGATCGTCGAACTGAGCTCGACGTTCTCCCTAGATCGTCGAACTGAGATCTACGATATTGAAGACCTTTCAGCTTCCATCAGGAGTCCTGATCGTCGAACGGAGATCGACGATCCTTCCTTTTTCACGTCGAACCCTAATATAAAATCATTTTTCAACCGCCGCTCGTCGTTTACGCTTTCATACTCTCTGCAACTCTTTCCCTCCAAACTTTCTACACTTGGTCGTGTTTGCTCAATCTTTGCAGGTACAAATGGCTGCGTCAGTTGCTGCTCTTTCAAAAATGAAATTTGATACAGGCTTCGACATCGACATGAATTCTTTAGATGGAAGCGACCAGAGATTCAAAGACATCTTAAATCTTTTCCAAGAACAACGGTTAGTTCAGATTATGTCCACCAGAGTGAAGCTTGCTGCAGACGAAATAAAAGAATGGTGTTTTTCTGCCACAAATGAGAATGAGAATTCTATAATCGGCTCGATCAAAGGGACTCAGGTACCATTGTCCCCCGCTCTACTAACAGAAGTTTTCAACCTCAGTACTGGAAATGATTCTATTGATTTGTCTGGAGAAGAGTTTGATTCAATGCTAGATAGAATGGGTCACTCTGCTGTGAACCCTAATAAATTGCTGAAAAAGAATTTATCTATTGAATTTCAATTCTTGGCCAATATTGTTGGAAAAGTGCTCCTAGCAAAGCACTCCGCCCATGATACAATTCAAGATACCAGTTCTGTCTAATGGGAGCATTGGTTGATAAAAAAACATCTGGACTGGGGCTCCATCTTCTTTAATTTGATCAAGAAGAAACTTAGCAAAAGCTGTGTAAGCTTTGGGAGGATCTTAGGGGTTTACCTGCACTCCAGGTGCCCTGATCTGCTGACTTCACGTGGGATGTACATCAATGCATCCAAAAGACTTACCTGTGCCCTCTTCAGCAGGTGGAACAGGCAGATCATAAACCCCAACAGGGCTGCTACAGCAACACCTGCTTCAGGCACAAGGACTGCCTTAATCACTCCTCCTCAGGTCTCTGCCCCAGCAGAAGATTTGCCTGCTTCTTCTCCTCCTTCAGCTGTCTCTGCCCCAGTCATCTCAACCTCACCACCAATCTCCACCAAAACCATATCTTCCCCCATTACAATCTCTTCACTAATCTCACCTCCTCTAGCCACTACCTCTGAACAATTCCATCCTTTATTCTACTATCCACCTGTCACCACTCCATCATTTTCTCTCTTGGATGACTCCTTCATAGATGATTCTCCTCCTAAGCTTCCCTCTACATCCTCCTACCAACAACTTCTTCAAGACATACTCTCTCAACCATCCTTCACCCCATCCTTTTCCCCTACCATCTCATCCATCTCCAACCCAGTTACATCAATCTCAACACCTCCTACCCCTAGGCCATCCATCCCTACTCCTCCTACCTCCACATTCTCCATTCCATCAGCTCCAACCAACATCATTCCAGCCACTTCATCTCCTACCTCTACTCAAGCCCCTCTTGAGCATGTAGATCTTTCAGCTTTGGCAGACAGGCTGTATGAGCTGCTAGCCCCCAGGCTAACCTCATTGCTGGAGACCACCTTGGCTCCACTTCTGAAAAGTGTTCAGGAGCTATCTACCAGGCTTTCTCCCTTCCTCTCCTCTCAGGTAATCCCTTCTTCTGGGTGCCTTGATCAAGTTACCACTGAATCCAGGTAGGGGGAGATGCCTTATGAAGCTCTGGTTGTGCCTGAGGCTGCTGAAGGTTCAGTTCCTACTCCTGTCTTTACAGTGGATCTTCAGAGTCTGCTATCAGTATTTGATTCTGTGTATTTCAGTTCTCTGCCAGTGCAACAAGTTGAAGATCTTACTAAGGCCATTGTGCCTATCTCAGTATGTGATCCCAGCCTGATTGCCTCATATGTCAATTCTTTCAAGGCTGTGGATGTTATTGCTTCCATCTCTATTGCTGCTGCTACTGCTTCCATTGAATCTTCTGATATTGAAATGTTGCCTATTGTTGATGATACTGCTGCTAAAGAACTTGCTACATATCTGGAAGAATCTGCTCCTGCTGTTGCTCCAATTTCTGCTACTGCTGCTGTTCCTGCTCTAACTCCTGATCAACTGAAACAACAAGAGAAATATATAAAGAGCATTGATGAGTTGTATGATAGACCCCAAAGTTCAGAAAGTGATCAGTTTCACACTGAATCTGATGACTCTTCTGGTACTATTGCCAAGAAAAGGAAGGCCAGAAGCAAGGCCATGATGAAGGTTCCCCCTGCTCAAGCCAAAAATGCCAATGACATTCCATACTATATTCTGCATGACTGTCCAATCTCTGAGCCCTGGATGCAGTTCTCCAAAAATCAATCGAAAGCTATGAAGAAAAGAAGGAAATTGGATAGATATGAGAAAGGATGTTCTCGGTTTCAGCCTCCTCCTCCTCCTCCTCCAGATTCAGGATCAGGTGGAGGCTCAGCTTCTCAAACCTCAGCTTCAAAGCAAAGTTCCACCCATTCCTCACAAAGATATCATACCAGGGGACAATACCAAAGGGGTTATCAGTCCAGAAGGGGACAGTATAGAGGAAATCAAATAGAACATAGATTTCATGCAAGGGAAGGACAAAGGCACATGGACTCTACTCTAGGTCCTTTCCCTTATAAACTCAGAGAAAATGTTGATACTAGAACTCCTACTGCTTCAGAAACTGTCAATAGATATGAGCCTGCAGTTCCTTTTGAAGATCCAGAGAACAATCCATTATCATGGACTGCTAGGATAAAAGAAATTGCTGCTTTAGATCAGTTGAAGAAAGCCAGAGAATAAGGAAAAGACTTCTCCAATATTACTACTTTATCAGATCAGAGAAAAGCAGAACTGGAAAGGTATGCATCAAGAAAATTTTTTGGCCCAGTGGACTACATGAAATTGCATCCTTAGGTTGTGGTTCCCAGGGCTAGATCTCAAACCTCCTTAGGTGTAGAGGATGATAGAAGGTCAAAGAAGGAAGCTCTTAATCCCAACAGGGAAATTCTATTTAAGAAAGGAAGTGAAAAGAAGTAATATCTGTAAGCAGACAATACAATCATTCTGAACATTTGCTGATATTCTATATAACTGCTGCCTTGTTGCTTGCTCTGTTCTTTTTGTTTCGGTTAATTGCTCTTCAGTATGTTGTTGTTGTTTTTATTTCTGAGATTTGTAAATAGTAATCCTAACCCAAATAGGGGGAGATTGTTGGAACACCCTATTATTAATTTGGGCAAGGATCACTATGTTTGTCTTAGGAAACCAGTTTGACCTAGATGTATAGTTAAAAAGGTCAACATTAGAATGTGTTTAGGGCTTAGAATTTAGGTTTGAAGCTGCCCCCAGGACCTTTCGAGGAATCAGACTTAAAGCTGAGGCAAAGGCAATTATCGTCGAGCTTAGGTCGACGAAACGTCGAACTCCATTCGACGCTCTCTGAGCTCAACTTTGCTAAATCGTCGAGCTCCGGTCGACGATCTTCTAGCTCAGATCGACGATCTGTCTTCAGCTTATTCTTCAGGTCACTGAGCTCTGGTCGACGATCTTCGAGCTCAGGCCGACTTTTTCTGTCTAATCTTCATTCCAATCTCTGAGCTGAGGTCGACGATTGTAGAGCTCAGATCGACGTTTTTCCTGAGAGATCGATGATTTTAAGGATTCAAATTCAGTCAGACTTTGGAATGTTTTTCAAATTATCTCAGCATTTATTTCAAGAGATCTGTCAGCCGTTTTCCTTTATTCTGGAGCAAGTTTCAAGGAATTCTTTTTGAGAATGTTTATTGGACTTTCCTCTAGAACACAAGACTTTTATGGAGGACATTTAATGTCTGTTAACGGCTATCTTGGACAGAGGATCTTCAGAGAATAAATCTTTTTTTTAGTCTGATAGAGATACATAACCAGTGACTATAACAAGAAATTCACAGTACAGATTCACAAGATAGAGAGATCAATTCAAAAATTAAAGTGATCAATTCTGAAGAATCAGTTGAACATTTTTGCATACTGAAAAAGTGATCATAGCTTCATCACAAGGACTCCAGACAATTCAATTTTCTCAGCCTCTGCTGAAACCATCTTCTGCTGGAGATCTGAAGCTTCTGAAGACCTATCACCCTGAAGCAAAGCTTCCACTCCTGAACTAGTCTACATCTCAGGGGGAGCTTTGACAACACAATCAATCCACTTGTGCTTCTCTCTTTGATTTAGACAGAGAAGACAACTTCACTCTTTTTCTTCTTCTTTCCTGATGTAAAAGGGTTATAAAAACTCCCTTCAAAAGTTTTGATTCTGGTTCTGAGAACCTTGTCAAAACTCAGTGGTGGCAAGACACCTGATCAAAAAATCTAATTTGGTTTTTGAGCACCTTATCAAAAGCTCATTGGTGCCCAGGACACCTGATCAACCCTTCCTGCAGTGGATTCCTACCAAGGGTGGTAGAAGAGTGGATGTACCCAGGTTTTTGGGGAACCACTATAGTTCCTTGTGTCTTCTGGTTTCTTGAGTATTTTCTTTGCTGTGTGTTGTGATTTTCTTTTTGTTGTCTTAGTTTTAAATTATATAGCAAGGCACCTTACACTTATACATAAATTAAATCTTAATTGTTTTGATTGTGAAAATTGTAAAGTTATTTTAAAAATACTCTATTCACCCCCCCCCCCCCCCCACCCCCCACCCCCCACCCTCTAGAGTTAAGATAGATCTTTGTCTCACTTTCACACTTTTTAAAGGAACCCACTTGTAAACTCATCCAAACAATATGTGGTATATTTCAGTGGTTAATATGATTATGAAATGACATCTACCAAAATGGCATGCAGTTCCAAATTCATATGAGCCACTAGACATTCCAAAAGGTGTATATACCTAAAACTTACCCAGTGGTTTATGTGGGGTGCATGTGTCCAATGTAACACCCCAAATTCCAATTTGGAGTTCAGGCTGGGTGATATGGCCTGGGACACGGGTGTATCCCAGGGCGTGTCCATCTCTGGGTACTCCAGCGAGTCTCGAGTGTGTCTCGAGTGAGGCATACGGCCTGGGACACGGGCGTGTCCCAGGGCGTGTCAAGGTGATACAGCCAGGGGCACGGGAGTGTCTGAGGCCGTGTCCTGCTCGGGTAGGTAACCGGGATGTGTCGAGTGTGGCACACGGTCTGTGACATGGGCTTGTCACAGGGGAGTGTTTGGCACACGTCCAAGGACACGGGCGTGTGCCTTAGCCAAGTCCTTTTCGGGAGTGTTGATCCTGTACCGATTGAGGGACATGCCCCTCAACACGGGCGTGTACCTCGTGACACGGGCATGTCAGGAGTTGACACGGGCATTTCTAAGCCCGTGTCCTGGTCTGGATTGAGTCGGTTCCTTAGCCTCTTAGGGAACACGGCCTGTGACACGGGCGTGTCACAGGCCGTGTCAGCTGATGTGCTAGCGGTAAGACTACCGTTCACGACCAAGTAATAATAATGAGGTGTAGCATCCCCGAGTATTGATCTCTCGCGGAGTGCAAGTAGGGAGCATGGGTTTTGATTTGGATATCCTACGCTAAAATAATATAAAACTAGCGCGGGTTGCCTTCACCGCATCGCCCGGTTGAATCACTCCAAAGAGTAATAGCGGAAGTGAATGAACAACTGAGGGTCGAAAACACCTCTTCTCAGCACACACTTCTAGCAAAGGCTAGAATGACCCACATGCACTTTACACTAGCGCAAAGATAAAGCTTTCTAACACATATAATGCTCGGGAAATCACCAAACAAACACACAATGAAATCTTGAACAATACATGGTTATGAAACTACAATAGCGCTAGCAGGAGTTCAGCATAAAGTAAATCCAAGAAAATGGAGAAGAGATTACAACTAAAATGTAGAAGATTTCCAAGGTTCTCGGCCGGAAACTAGGGGTGTCAACCCTCGTCGGTGCTCGATCTTCGAATGGATTCCAAGATCCGGGAGGAGCTGTCACGTCCTCCTTCAAACATGTCTTCGTTGTGTTGAGGTTGTGGAGGTGGATTGAAGTTTGGCGGGTTGCAACAAGTAGCTTGAACAGGAGCTTGGAAGGTAGCAATGGCAATGGGGGTCGAAGGCAAAGCTTTTGCAAGCTCTATGGAGTGGAATGGGCGGCCGGATCTTCCCTCCAAGGAAGAGAGAGAAAAAGGGGGTTGGAGCTTCGTTTTCCCACTCAAGGGAGCAGAAAAGGCAGGCTGGATGAACTATTTCCGGCAATGTCAAAATCTGCATCTTATATAGAAAGTCATCAGAAAAATGGTCTCGCACGGTTCGGCGCACGACCGTGCGCGAACCGTGCGATATTAACTTTAAGCATACGCCTGCGAAGAAGAAGCGTTGACCCGTGCATTTCCTTCGCGCACGGGCGATCCTCCCTTGCGTGAAGCAATTCGCACGGGTAACCACAGTGAACTCAAATCACAGGAAAAACAAGAAGGCTAAAGGACAACTGTGTGTTTCCTTCGCGTACGGTTTTGATGAAACTGTGCGTGAAGCATTCACACGAGCTCGTCACTTCTCCAGAATGACCTGTAGAAAACGCACGACAGAATCTAACCGTGCGCCAAGAAAACGCACGATCGTGCATTTTCCTCAAATAAGAGTTCTAAAATGGGGAAAACTGACCACCTGTAAGCAATGAAAACTAAGCAATGGAGGACCCTCCAGCAAAACAGAAATACAGTAAAAGCTACTAGAACGAGCCCCGTGGAGCACCATGTGCATACCCCCAACAATCAAATGCGTAATTGCGCATCCAAGGGCTATAAAAGCACACAACTCATGAAACGCAAAAGGAAAGAAATAAAAGTGAATACAACATAATAGTGAAGTGCAAAGACATTAAAACCAGCCCAGATGAGCCTGCAAAATCCTATATAAACGGGACTCATCATCAGCCTAGGGAAGATGCTTTTCTGGGCGAATTCTGGCCATTCATTTCCTTCTATTTGGATCCTGTGGTCCAAGCTTCTTCCTATAGTGATAAGACCTTGGATTGAGAGTATTCTCTCATTCTATTTTCTCTTTCTAAGAAGAGAGAAGAGAGAGTTTGGATGAGGAAGAAGGAGAAGGATTCCGGCTGTCGGTGGAGCTTCGGCGGTCTGACTCGAGATCTGAGGCCAACGTTGTGGAGGTAAGGCCATCGCGGTGATTTACAACCGGCCAGTTTGTCATGGCTTCGAAGCGATCGTTAAGGGTAATGATCTTCTTCTTGGACAAGTGAAGTCCTACTTTATGCATGTGTATGGAATCCTCCACCAAGAGGTGGAAAACGTAAGCTATTCCAGTGGGTTGAGTCTGCATCTAAATCCGAAAGTGTGTAGTACGGAATAGGCATGTTGTGTGAAGCCCATCTGGATGGGTAGTCTAGATTGGTGATGCTAATATTGCGAACTGGAGAAGAATCCGTGTATATAACGAGTAGCTTGCGGAGATTGTGAGTACGCTTGTGAATTGTGGTTAGGAAGTTTTGTATAACTCCTTTGGTTGTATGCTCTGCACGAGCTGAGTGATGGATTGGAAGGAAAGCGGTACTGTGTGCTGGTGTTATGAGAGATCAATTGGTAGCAATGTAGAGGGGTGGTTTCCCTGGCTTGTTACACTACAACGGTAGGTTGATCTAGAGGATGTGAGCGGTAGATTGGTAGCACTGTAAATGGGGGGCTGCGGGCCTTCCCGGCGTGTTGCACTACGTGTGTAGGTTGATCTATAGTGCTCAATAGTTACCGTGAGGTGAACGCCTCTGAGTGGGATGGGTGCGTGAGGTCTCCAGCGTGTGTTTGGAGGCTTATACCCGACCAACAATCTAATAACCTCTTACCGGTGGTGGGACCTGGAGGATTTTGGTACACCGTAAGCATGCCCTGAGTGCACGGAGCGTCTGGCACGAAGGCCAGCATTTGTGATGTGGTTGTGCCTGAGTGCACTTGTTGTGATATATATATAATGTTATTGCAATGCATGCATGGAAGGAACCACTGCCCCGGGTAAGGGGTAGGGTCGTTATAATTGGTCAGCTGAATGATGACCGTTGCTTTGTTTATCACTCTTGGGGTGGATGTCCATATGCAGGTATTGCGGGCTGACTTGGATTGAACGGGTTGAAGCCCTTACTGCTGCTGCTTGTAGGCCCTTGAAGGCTGTGTGAAAAATTAGATTTCATGTGTTGTCGACCTGCGTGCCGATGTATGAAACCACCTTTTGTAAAGAGAAACTTGTAAGGCCTTAAGGCTGTGAGCAGTGTGTGCTTGTATACATTCTTGGTGTTTTATATAAATGTGATATTTATATAGTAGTGGACATTCATTGGTTGAGTTCTTGCAAGTAATAAGCTTCCGCTAGAATGCTCTTGGTTAGGGTGCAATGGTATTTTGGTATTAACTTGTGATCTCATCGTCTGTTTGTGGCATATAGTATGGGGCCCCGACCAGACCTTTTATTATATGTTATTTAACGGGTGGAGTCGTTACATCCAAATCCTACCATATCTCTTCCTAGGGTATTTCACCACCCTAGAATCACATGGAATAAAAACCATGTCAATACAAGGGCATATCACCCCATACCCTTCACAAATCCCCAAAGTTCAACCCTTAGGGTTTGAACTTGGGTCCTAGGGCAAATCTACCCTAATCTACCGCAAATTCCATGTGAGGGTGTCTAATGTCATAACAAGTCAGTGGCCCATGTTTCAGCCTCTATTGAGGTGCTTTGGCCACTTAAACCCACAAGGGACACTTTGACCTGAATACCCCTCATGGGGCAAGGCTATGGTTTGCTAAAATCCAAACCATATAATCACCAAATGGGATGAAATTTTATATAGAGACCTATAATGACCCCAAGGACCGCTCACCCAAAATTTTGGAGCATTTGGAGGTAATTAGGTCCCATAATTAATTTCATGGTTTATTAAATATTACAAAACAATAGGAAAATTATATCCAAAAATTCCCATTTTTGGATATGTTGTTGGTATAGATGAGAGTCACCCCCAGTCCAAATTTCAAATCATTTGGATTGCTGGATTGATGGGGGTACTCAAATCAACCTCTGTTCAACCCTAATGTATAGACCTCACAAACATAACTGCTGTGTTAAAACCACTTATCCAAATGGCTTGAAATTAATTTCAAATTAAGGTAGACTTCAAGGGCTACGATTTTCATGTTGGCCACTTTTTAAGGTTTAGCCCCTAAGGGCCTCATTATTCTGATTAAAAAAGAGTATAGTAAATGTGTAAAAATACACAATTTAATAATTTATCAAAATCACCAGATCCAACAACCTGGAGATCGTCTCCAACCTTTACCCTACGGTTGCGATTTGCCCGACCTGGAAGGACTTAAAACCTCATTTTCCGGCCACCCAGCCACCTCCCTAGCCGGCCACCACCACCACCTCCATTGAGGTGGGGGCTATCACCAAGCGGCGCCACGGCCGCCAGAGGGGCAGTTTCCGGCAACCCCGCAAGGCATAAAAAGCCATGAAAATCTGAAATTTTCCTCACCCAATCGGGCTCAATTGACCCCAATTTCTCTCCTAATTAATTTAGGATTCTAGCCCACGAAGAGAGGAGTAGAGGAAGACCTATGTGTGTGTGTGTGGGGGGGGGGGGTTGTTTCCTTACCGTCCACTACGTCGTCATTTCCGGCGGTGGAGCTTTTTGTGCTCTGCAACTGTACAACCAACTACCTTTGCTCCTTCAGTGGGATGGTGGAAATGATTGTTCTTGGTCTATGGAAGCTTTTAAAAGAGCCAAATGGGGGGATAGGGAGGGTCATAGCTTGAATTCCCATTTCCACCATTAATTGGGAATTTTGGGAAACTGAATTCTCAATGAATTCAGCCCCTTGGTGACCTGAAGAATGCTGGAAACTCCTCCCCTACTCCTGAGGAGTTGAATCCAGCCATCAATGGGGAGGGGAGTGGCCATGACATCAATGCCATTAATGGCCTTGAAAGCTTGAATTCGGCCATGGGAAAAACTCTGAATCCAGCCACCTAGAGGCTGGAGATAACCTTTGGTCTCCTCCTAATAAATTCAGGAGGCTAAATCTAGCCTTTGGAGATGAAGAGAGAAGGCCCCTTGGCCTTCCAAGCCATGAATGACCCTCTTTCTCTCTCCTCCATTAAGGGTAAATGGAGCTTTCTCTCTACTAGTGACCAAGTATAAATTTGATGAATAATCTAGCCTAATGGCAGCCCACAAGCTCATAATATCAATTAAAATAAAGTTAGCCCAAGTGGGTTGGGCTTAAGCTTGGATTAGCCCATTTGAGCTATGTTTGACCTAACACTTGAATAGGGTTTACCTTGGTCAATTTGGCCTTTTGTGTTACCCTCAATGGGTCCTTAGTGACCCATCGGCCTCCTCTAAGGTCTAGGTAGGGTTGGGTAGGGTTTACTTGGCACCTTGGAGGTCACTTGACCCTTAGTAAGGGCACTTTGACCACTTTGGGGCTAGAGTTGACTTGGGTACTCTTAGCCTCTTGGGTTGACCCCAATAAGTCCTTGGTGACCCATTGACCTCACTTTAGGGTTAGGAGGGCATGTATGGGGTCCACTTTGTGACGACCCTGGCCCATTTAGACTAGGCGTCGTCGGCCTACCAGCGGTCGAGTTTAGATCTCAGAGGCCCACCAATAGTGCGGCTTGTCTCGCCCCACGACCCACTGGTAGTAAGCCTAAACATCAAGGCCTGCAGGCCCATTGCACCCCAACCAAATCTTCGCGCCTGTTTATCAACAGCGGTAGGTTGTTGTCAGGGTCGTTACACACTTGGCTAAGGAAGGGTCAACTGACCCTAAGTAGGCTAGTTTGACACATTTTGGGTTAGGGTGGGCTTAGGCCAGTTTGGCCACTTTGACTGCCACCAATGGGTCCTTAGTGACCCTATGGACCACCGAAGGGGTTTGGGGTGTTGTGGTGGGGTCATGGAGTCATGTTGAAGCCCTAAGGTCATCCTAAACTAGTGTTTAGAATTCTACTATTTGCAGACCATGGTGGCTTTCGCCTTCCTACCTAAGTTCACCTAGTCTACTTGGACTTCTTAGGGTTTTGTCATGACCTAGTCATGACAAAACCACTCTTAAGGGTCTAGCTGGAAATGGGATGTTACACTTGTAGTTCCCACTTTTAGAGTAGGTTTCTAACCTCTGAGGCACCGTCCGTCGTGGCCAGATGGTGACAGTGAAATGGGCTTTCCACTATTAGGCAGCCACACTACCAAGCGTAGGCCTCCATACGCGTCAATGCTAAGAACACAACAGCGGAGCTCCATGCATACTACGGTTCAGAGGGGTCTTGGGTAGATATGCACCAAGAACATAACCCAAACATGCCTACCGGTGTGGCACGGAAAGGGCCTCGGGAATGAGCACTGAGGATACAGCCAAACCATCCACTTGGCATGGAAATGGCCTCGGGAATGAGAACCGAGGACACAACCAAACCATCCAAAGTCTATCTGTCTACTCCTGTCAGTGTGATGACTGGCAAGCTCGTAGACCTGCCACACTATCCTTAACCCATGATTACGCCGCATACAAATTTACATGGCCTTGCCATTAACCATCCAAGGGCTCCAACCGAGACCCTTTTCATCATTACCAATCAAGTGTGGTCAAATACTCACGCACTTATACCCTTTCACATTTCCGTGCTCCCAAGCACTCAAGGGTTCAACATCAACACTGGTGGCAAGCCACCACATATAACATACAATCCCACACTGCTACCCATAAGGAGACACACTATAAGTAGTGGACTATACAAATTATCCCATCCAATACCTTAGATCACAATTCAACATATTTCATTACCATGAGATTTACCTCATCTGATTCCTTCCTTTTTAATTAAGCATTCACAATATTTATGCTTTCAAATATTTATCACCACAACATAATAACTCTTCACATATTCAACAAGCATGATAACATAAGTATAGATTACACATTCAGTTATCGGATTACAATCACGCACATCCTTAATTGATTTCACAAATAGCCATTTGTACAACCAAACCTTATTAAACCATTTGTTCGCTAATTTCCCAAACCATTTGTTTATTAAATTCCTCCAAACTACTTGTTTATCTTGGCTACATATGACTAGGCTCGTCCAAACATCAACATCATCATGTTATGTTTCTTCTACCTAGTCAAACCCGATATACACTAACCCAAAAGCATCCTGCACATAAGTTGTTACAATGCACCAACTTCAACTAGACATTTTCGGAGCTATAAAGCTCCTATGAAAACGTGTAACCATCCATTGGAAAGGTCCTTCCGAGGAATACAACTTTCGCGTTTAGTCCAAGACCTAGATCCAGCTGCAACATGCTCTAAAATGGCCTTGAAGTTCGATTCACATAGAAAACAGATTTTGCACGCATCTTAAAGCGAAACGAATGACATTCGTTCGTCTTCTACCTCTAGCCATGTTCTCAAAACTACATCCAGATTTTCATCCTCCCTTATTCACCCTCATTAGATCATATTTCTTCATGAAACCAAGTCCACCATCTTCACAATGAAGAGAGGAGAGGTTGAAGACAACTAATCTCTGGGACAAAGTCCTAGCATGGTCTCTTCCTTGGAGATCTTCATCATGCACAAGCCAGAATCTTTTGAGTCGATATCTCTCCTATTTTATCTAAAGATCTAGCACTAAGGGAGAGAGTAGGAAGCTCACCTCATTTCCGGCCATGGATCTTCTTATCCTTCTTAGCGACATCTTCTTCCTCGTTGGTGTTGTTCTTCATGGAAAGGAAAGTATTTCTTCCAGAAATATGACTCCGGCAACTTCTCTTCCTCCGTCGGGTTCGACAAGTAATTGCTCGACAAGAAATGGAGGTGACAGCTAGAGTTTCTCATTTCTTCATTTTTATAGCAGTATATTAGGGTTTGAGTTATGCCGCCACGTGTCACCCTAACATTGGACTGCCCATCATTACTTCAAATAGGTCTTGTTTCAGAAGACTGGGTCCAAATGAGCCATCAACGCTTTTCCCGAGAACCCGGTTCAGCCTGTACATATGAACCAGCAAACACATTCGGGGACGAAAAATGCTCTAAGTCAAAATCGTCGAGTATACCTATACACACTCGACGAATCATCGAAATTTGTCGTGATCACTCAACGACGTGTTGAGTCCCGTAATTTTCTAAGTCAAAGTGTTGAGTTCGTCAAGTATCACTCGACGCTTCGTCGAGTGGCATCGAGTTCATTCAATGCCTTTAGAATACAGAATCATTCTCTAAGTTAAATTATCATTCGTCGAGTGTCACTCGACGCTTCGTCGAGTGGCATCGAGTTCCCTCACCGCACTCGACGCTTCCTGAATCCATACTTATTCTAAGTCAATTTCTTCTTATGCGTCGAGTGTCACTCAACTCCTCCTCGAATGGCGTTGAGACCACTCAACGCACTCGCGCCTACTGAAACCAGTATAATTCTAAGTCCATTTCTTCTTTTGTGTTGAGTATCACTTAACGCCTCGTTGAATAGCATTGAGACCACTCAACACACTCAACGCCTACTAAAAACAGAATAATTCTAAGTCCATTTCTTCTTATTCTTTGAGTATCACTCAATGCCTCGTTGAATGTCATTGAGACCACTCAATGCACTCGATGCCTACTGAAACCAGTATAATTCTAAGTCCATTTTTTCTAATGCGTTGAGTATCACTCAAAGCCTCATCAAATGGATTTGAGATCACTCAACGCACTCAACGCCTACTGAAACCAGTATAATTCTAAGTCCATTTCTTATTATGCACTGAGTATCACTCAACACCTCGTCGAATTGCGTTGAGACCACTCAACGCACTCGATGCCTCCTAAAACCAGTATAATTCTAAGTCCATTTCTTCTTATGCGTTGAGTATCACTCAACGCCTCGTCGAACGGCGTTGAGACCACTCAACACACTCGACGCCTTCTGAAACCAGTATAATTCTAAGTGAAATTTTCCTTATTAGTCGAGTATCATTCGATGCCTATTACCAGTGCACCCCGAGCCTGTGTCAACTTTGCTAACTCAAAACACGTGTGAGTGGTCTAGCACGAATCAGGACGTTAGAACCTAAGGGTGTGACCCACCAGTTATTAGCTTTTGGTGTTCTTTCTCTCACCGTTTATTGGGTTTTTTTTATGATGATGGTTGTAATGTCCCGTTTCACGCTAGGCCGCTCGCACGCGTTTTGAGTCAAGAGGAGTGACTCAAACTCGGGAAGCATCGAGTGAGTCGACTGGATTCAACAAATTTTAACTTAGGAATATTCTAGATGCTGAGGCATTGAGTGGACTTAGCACCACTCGACGAAATTGGACTTAGAATATTTTCTAGACTCGGGGGCATCGAGTGCGTTGAGTGCACTCGATGCCATTTGATGAATTATGCCGAGGCATTGAGTGAACTCATCACCACTCGACAAAATTGGACTTAGAATATTTTCTGGACTCTGGGCATCGAGTGCGTTGAGTGCACTTGACACCATCCGACGAATTATGCTGAGGCATTGAGTGGACTCAACACCACTCAACGAAATTGGACTTAGAATATTTTCTGGAATCGGGGCATCGAGTGCGTTGAGTGCAGTCGACGTAATCCGACGAATTATGCTGAGGCATTGAGTGGACTCTACACCACTCAACGTATTTTACTTAGAATTTTTTATGGAAGTTTAAGCAGTGAGTGAAGTCAATGCGGCGTTGAGTGGTCTCAACACCATCAATGCTTTTAACTTAGATCTATTCTGGCTGAGGATGGCATTGAGTGAAGTAAACACGGGGTTGAGTGGTCTCAATGGCACTCAACGCTTTTGACTTAGATTTATCCTGGATGCTGTTGGCAATGAGTGGAGTCAACGCGGCGTTGAGTGGTCTCAACGCCACTCCACGCTTTTAACTTGGAATTATTCTGGTGGCTGTTGGCGTTGAGTGGAGTCAATGATGCGTTGAGTGGCCTCAACGCCACTCAATGCTTTTTTACATAAAGTTATTCTGAGGTCTGTAGGCATCGAGTGCGTTGAGTGCACTCGACGATTCGTCGAGTGAAGGTTGCTTACTCAACGATTTTTTAATTAGAGTTATTCTGAGGCCTATAGGCGTCGAGTGTGTTGAGTGCACTTGACGCCACTCGATGATTCATCGAGTGAAGGTTGCTTACTTTACGATTTTTGACTTAGAGTTATTCTGAGGCTTGTAGGCATCGAGTGCGTTGAGTGCACTCGACGCCACTCGACGATTCATCGAGTAAAGGAGGCACAGTCAACGATTTTTACTTAGTGGATTTTTGGCTCAGTCTGCTTGCTGCCACATGCACTGTCTGAACAGAAATTTCAAGATTGGCGCCAAACGACTTAAATTGGATGCGTCTTTTCAAAATGACATAGTTAATGAAATAATAGACAGTCTAACATTAGTGTGACATGTGGTAAAGCGGTTCAACCCTAATTTCTCATTATAAAAGGAGACTTACAGAAAACCTAGCCATAACTTCACCATTTTTGACGAACAGTTACTTTTCCTGGACCCGACGGAGAAGCAGATCGCCAGAGTCGGATTCTCTGGAGGAAAGTCTTCCCATTCTCTTTCCTTATAAAGAACAAAACCAATAAGGAGGAAGATGCCGCCAAGGAGAGTGATGAGATCCATGGCCGGAAATGCTGGAAATGAGGTGAGCTTCCTACCCTCTCTCATGGTGCTAGATCTGTAGTTATTTTCTAGGAGAGATGTCGACTCAAGAGAGTTTTACTTATGATATGAAGATCTCCTAGGTAGAGACCATGCTAGGGCTCGTGTTCTAAAGATTTGATGTCTTCAACCTCTCCTCTCTTCTTTGTGAAGATGGTGGACTTAGTTTCATTAAGAGAAATAGCCTATTAAGGGTTAACAAGGGAGGTGGAAATTCTGCATATAGTTTTGAATAAATTTCTAAAGGAATAAGATGAACTGATGTCGTTCATCTTGCTTTAAGATGAGTGCAGAAATCTATTTTCTCTGCACAATGAACTTCAAGGCTGTTTTCGGGTATTTTACGACCAGATCTGGGATTTTGACTAAACACAAAAATCGTAGCCCTTGGAAATACCTTTCCAACAGATGGTTACACGTTTTCATATGAGTCTTGTAGACTCAGGAATGTCCAGTCGAAGTTGTTGTACAGTCTAGTCTTATGTAGCTGTTGCTCTCTGGTTAGTGTAGAGCCGAGTTTGAATTTAGCAGAGAGGTCATACTAAATTAATGTTGAGGTTTGCAAGAAGTTTGACGGACTTAATTTATTAGTGATCGTGATAAATAAATGATTGTTGGCATTTTGTTGTTAGACATTAATGTTGAGGTTTGCATGAAGTCTGCTGGACGTAATTTATCAGTTATTGTGATAATTAAATGATTGTTGACATTTAGTTGGTAGATCCTTAGGTAAAACAAATGGTTTTGGTGAAACGTGTTTGTACAATGATTTGGTGGGGTTTGATAATCAAATGAATTGAAAAGTTAGTGAACAATATATGTGCATGTGAAGTATCATGATTGTATGTGAACATCTTGTGGAAGCATAGTTGTTTGTGAATGCTTACTTTTAGAAAGATTTGGTTAAGGCTAAGGAATGGATATGTGAGATGTTGATTAATGGAATGTGTATCGTAGTCCACTGCTTAGATTTGAGTATCCCTACGGGTAGCAGTGTGGGATTGGTCTGTTGTGTAAGGTGGCTTGCCACCTGTATAAATGATGAACCCTTGTGTGGTATGGAAATATGGAAGGGTTGGAAGTGCATGGGTTTTTACTACACTAGAATGATGTGTTGATAAGGGACTCAGTGTGGATTCCTTGCGTACTGTTGAGCACGGGATGTGATTAATAAAAAGAGACTTGGTGTGGAGCCCTTGTGTGCTGTTGATAACGGGATGTGAATAATAAAAAGGGACTCAGTGTGGAGCCCTTATATGTGAGATGTATGCGGTGTGAGTTGATACACGGTGTCATAATCCTGGATTAAGGATAGTGTGGCAGTTCTACGGGCTCACCAGTTGTCACACCGACGGGAGTTGTCAGATAGACTTGGACATTTGGGCCTTTATCCTCAGTGATTTTTCCCGGGAAACCCTCCGTGCCATTGGACGGTTGGCCTTGGTCCTTTAGTGATGTGTTCACCGAGGCACCTTCTGTGTCACGATGATAGGCCAGTATAGGGACACATTCTTGGTGCACATCTACTCAAGATCCCTCTGAGCCATAGTACGCATGTGAGCTTTGCTGTTTTGTTCTTAGCATTGAGGCGTATAGAGGCCTAGGCTTGGTAGTGTGGATGCCCGCCTAGTAGTGGAAAATCCCATTCCACTGTCACTGTCTGGCCACAACAGATGGTGCCTGAGAGGTTAGCTACCTGCTCGAAAAGTGGGAACAATAAGTCTGTGTCGACATAGCAAATGCAGGTGTGTGAGCATGGGTGAGTCATCATAAGTCATTCATAACATATCATTGCACCGCATAAGATACTTATCATATAAGTTTGTTTGAGCACTCTTATATGATGAGTTACTTTACTGTTAAGCCAATCCTTAACTTATATGTCAGTATGGGCATTCATATAAGTTGAGTTTCTTCCTATTGTATATTCATATTTTTACACAGCTGTTGATAGTAGAACTGCTATTATATATTGTTGTAGTTGCTCTGATAAACTCTGATATAGTTTAGCACTTTGCGACTTGTTTGTACTACAACTATTATATATATATGGTACTCTCTTATTTCTTCCGCTCAGTGCCAAAGAGTCCCCGGGGTGAGAGAATGAGATAGCCACTTAGTCTTTTGACTAACGGTTGCAATGTCTTCCGTTTTAGGAGGAAACCCAGCAGCAAGTCTTGCAGGAGGGACCCCAGGCCAGGGTGACAGGGCCTGATGTGACGATACCATCGTTGCCATCGATGACTGATGTGAGTTTTTGAGAGACTCATTTTTTGTAGCCTTTTTGGCATGTTGTACTCCGATACTATAGAAGCCTTGGTTGCTTCTTTTTATTTGTTGTACGTACTTGTTATGGACTATATGATTATGTGAATTTTGACTTCTATGCTTTCTTATGTTGGGTTTGCATGAATGATATTGAATTAGCCGGTAGGATAGGCGTCTTGTGGTACAAGTCGACCCGTGTGTTGGTGCTACCGCAAGGCGGCTGTTCTGGGCATAAGACTCCCATCAGCCGTGTTTTGTATTCCGAGAGGGGGGTCTTACAAATGGTATCAACTTACAACAACCCTGAACTAATAAGTCATCGAACAATGGTGCCACCCCCGCTTGATTGGTCAGTTTGTGGACAAACTGACTTAGCGGAAGCAGTGGTGTGCCCATATGTAGTTCACACTAAGTATGTCCAGTCATGACCCTATGATTAGCCAACCTGACCTTAGGTTTATACATTTTTTGTAGGTCCCAGCCAATGTAAAGCCAGTAGGGGGACTCCCGCCCCTTTTGTACCAACTCAGTTTCAACAGTCGGAGCTAGGACAGACGCTCATGGCTATTTTGGAAACGTTTAGGGCTCAACAGGCTTCGGTGCAACAAGCCCCGAGCTCTAATTGGTTAAACATGTTCCAGGCTCTCTCCCCACCTGCCTATCATGGAACAGAGTTGGCCATGTGTATGAAGGAATGGCTCGACTCAGTGCAATAACTAATTGTGGGAATCTGATGTCTTCCCCAACATGGCTGTGACATTAGCCGTGTAAGTATTGGAATCTCACGCCCAGAGGGGGTGGAAGTCCCTCATGGGCTCCACCTTCCAAGCCGGGTGTACATGGAGATTAGTTGGAGTGAGTTTTTGGAAGCCTTCTTGGAACACTTCATCCCTTCTACCGCTCGGGATGAACTTGAAGAAAGATTCCTGCAGCTGAAACAGGGATCCAAGACAGTTACAGAATATCAGAGAGAGTTTCAGCATCTCACTAGGTTTGCTGACGCATATGAGTCTAATGATAGGGGGTATGCTAAGCAATTCTACAAAGGCTTGCGGGATCCCCTGAGGCAAGCCCTTTTATTTATAGTAGATTCAAGCTTAGTAGAGATAATTGATATGGCGAAAAGTCTAGAGGAAGATCACTTGGGAAGTAATAAGAGACCTGCTAAGGGTGTGATGGAGGCTGGCCCTAGCTATACAAGGAGGCAGGATAACAGAGGGAGATGAAACAACAGAGGCGGGGGTCACTTCCGTCAGAATTTTAGGATGGAGCATTTGGCCCCGCAGCCATCACTACCTCTATCGCCACAAATGTACATTTAGCCTAGGGAGAGGTATGAGCAAGTCTGTTTCCAGTGCAATCAACTGGGCCACATCCGATGTCACTGCCCGTAGCAAGGTGGAAATGCTCCCCCTACTCTCCCTCCGACAGCTCCACGAGGACAAGACTTATGCGTGGTCGAGGACGAGGACCACGAGGAAGGAACCCTAGACCTGCTCGGGATCAAGTATTTGCACTGGACATGGAGCAGGAGCGGAATCCTCAGGATGTGATTGCTGGTATGTTTTGATTTAATTACGATGTTATAAGAATTTCCCTTAAAATAGTCTAAGATATATAAAGAGTCTATCTTGAGTCTGTTTAATTGGTACTTAGGCACCGTGATGGTTGGTGGGAAACCAGCTTACACTCTATTCGATACCTGTGCCACACACTCGTTTGCGTCGGAAGATTTTGTTAAAGACCTAGAAGGAGTGCAATACTTAACCGGTATTACTCGGAGAGTACGCTTCCCGGATGGCTCTGAGATGACTACATCCACAAAGTGTAATTTGGAGGTACTTCTTGGAGGAAAGTTCTTTGAAACCCCTGAAACAGTATTGAGAATGCTAGAATTCGACCTCATTCTGGGCATGGCATGGTAAGATTGGCACCACGCCAGGATTGATTGTGTAGAGAAACAAATTTCCTTGAGACATGGGGACTCTGAGGTCATCTTTCAAGGTATTAGACATGCACCTAGTATGTTGTTATCTTCAATTCAGACCTTAAAAGCCCATATGAGAGGGGATGAAGTAGATATGTTCTGTTTTGAACTAAGAGAGATGGTAGTTGATTTGATAGATGTGCAAATAGTACGGGATTTCCCTGAGAAATTTGTAGGATTACCCCCGCATAGAGAAGTGGACTTTCAAATTAAGTGAGTACCGGGTGCCAAGCCCATCTCTAGGACCCCTTACCGAATGGCCCCAAAGGAACTCGACGAATTTAGAGCTCAATTGCAAGAATTAGTAGAGTCAAGGTTTGTTCGCCCCAGTTCATCACCCTGGGGAACCCCTGTTCTATTTATTAAGAAGAAAGATGGAATCTTGCATCTGTGCATAGACTATCAGGAGCTCAACCGACTGACGGTGCAAAACACCTATCCTTTACCCCAGATCAATGAGTTATTCGATCTGTTGGTGAGAGTGCATTGGTTCTCCAAACTAGATTTGTGCTCGGGGTACTATTAGTTAAGGATATGCGAGGAGGACATTCAGAAAACAGCTTTTAGCTCAAGGTATGGTTTGTACGATTTCACCGTGATGCCGTTCGGGCTCACAAATGCCCATTTTCGTTCATGAGTTTGATGAACTAGGTGTTTGAGCCATATATAGACATCTTCGTCATCATCTTCATCGATGACATTTTGGTGTATTCAAAGATAGAGTAAGAGCATGTTGAACACTTGACCTTGGTGCTGAAGAAGTTAAAGGAGCATACCTTGTTTGCTAAGTTCAGCAAGTGCGAATTTTGTCTTCGAGTGTAACATCCCATGTTACTTCTAGGCCCCTTAACTTAGATTGGGCTAGGCATAGGGTGGGTGTTAGGGAAATTAACTAGGTTGACCCTAGGTAGTGAGTTGTGGCCATGTGGGGCCCACTATAGGGCCAAATCAAGCTAGGTCAAACTAGCCTAAATAGGGACCCTAGCCACACCTTGACCCCACCACATTGCCCTAACCCTAAAAACAATCTAAGTGGACCCTAGGGCATGTCACTAGGTCAACCCTTTGACCCTAGTTGACCTAAGTCAAACTTGGGCCTAAAGTGGTCAAACCCACACTCATAGGCCCAATTAGCCTAAGTAGGGCACGCCCTTGATCCAACCCAAGTTGGGTGGTGCCACTAGGCTCATGACCATTAAGTGGGGTCAGCCCACTCATCATGTTGACCAAGTCAACTTGGTCAACATGAGGCCTAAAGGAGGGAGAAATGAACCCAAGCCTCATCCCTTGGGCTAAGCCCACCAAGCATGGCCCATTATCAGCCCAAGGAGCCAATGACGAGCTCCGCCGCTCTGGTTGTGGAGAGAGAGTGCATGCAAGGGGGCATTTTGGAGAATTCACCAAAAGAAGGAGAGAGAAAGTGGGTTTATGGGAAGGAGGCCACTTGGCCTTGGATCTTTCTGCCCATGGGCTTTCTTCCCAAAGACTTCCAAGGGATTTTTAAGAGCATGGTGGCCACTTGGCACCTTTGGTGACATAACCAAAGTTTCAAACCGAGCTCACCTTGGAGTTATCTCCATGTATAAGCCACCTCAGTCCAAACCAGCCCCACCATTAGCTTCAGAGCACTGAGAGGAGTGGAATTCGATATCTAGATCGAAGCTTTTGGTGGAGAAACGAGCAATCGGGCTCGTTCGCCGGAGTAAGCTTCGGCCATGGCGCACCACCACCCCACACGCCGCCAAGCCCGGCTACAGGTCCGTTTCGCCTCACCTCTACCCGTACTAGCTTTCTAGATCGATTAGGCGAGACATCGGGCTCAATTGAGCCCGATCTAATGTTAGATTTTCATGGATTTCTGGATTTTTAATGGAGTTCAAGTTCGCCGGAAACCGCTACCTCCGGCGGTCAAGTCGCCGCCAAACATTAGCCCTCACCTCAACGGAGGTGGTGGTGGTGGTGGCCGGCCAGGGAGGTGGCCGAGTGGCCGGGAAATGACCTTGGAAGGATCTCCAAGTCGGGCAAATCTCGGCCCTTGGCTGTTTGGAGAAGATGAACAGATGCCCTTTATCCAGCTTTGAGATTAGTGTTGTTATGATATATAGTTTTCTGTCCCTATTTATACAGTCACTTGCATGTTAAATTTAGGGTCTTAGGGACATTTTAAGGACTGATGATTAATATAAAACCTGTAGACCTCTTTCTTACCTTTAATATGCAACCCTAAACTTGTATTTTGGCCCAGTAGATTTTCCTATAGGGCTGTTTTGCTAGGACTGGTCCTAGGCTAGGACAGAAAGTAAAATGGATGCCCATGCCAAACCAGAAATCCACATGGGCTGAAATTTTGGGCATGTTCCTTATTTGGGCATGTCTAGCACATTCCCAAAAATGAGAATTTTTGGGGAATATTTTCCTATAGTTTTAGTCAAAATATGATAAATGAAATAAATGTGATTTTTGGAGTTTTTCAACTTCAATGAGCCCCGAATTTTGGTGGCATGTCGTTAGGGACATTATAAGTGTATGTTTAAAATTTCAGCCAATTTGGACTACTGCATGTTAGGTAAACCCACCTGCATGTGTTGGTTTGTTATAGGTATGGTGTGCATTTAGCATAAAATGAAATAATGTGTATTTAGCCTAATTGAGGCATCAAAAAATCACGGAATGGAATCCAGAGGTACATTAGGGTAATGTTCACCCCTCAAATTAATTATGGGATTTTTCAGATCAAAAATCCCATTATTTTGAATTTTTAAAAATATAGGTCTTTTTGGAAAATAAGTTAGAAAAATAGGTTTTGATCAAGGAAAATCCCCAAAGTCTATCAAGTCAACAATAAGGTTATATTTTACTTATGAAAAATTTTATCCTTCTATTTGAGAACTTTTGGAGTAAAATACTTTGAAATTACCATTTTACCCTTATTGCATTTAATCATGGATTGATGGAAATACATATCAGAAAGTTTTGGAATTATTTTTAGCATTGTATATTTGTATTATTAGTCTTGTATATTTATCTCAGAGTTTTTGGATGCACTAAAATTTTTTAAATTAGTATAATAGCATTTTGGTAAATATTTAAGAATGGAATTTGATAGGCCATTACACTATAGAGGTTAATGAAACTCTTCCATTACTCTTAAATTAATGATATATATGCTCTGTAATATTCTTGGAAATTTGGCTTATGTATTCCATATACTTCTTTTGGAAAATGGTAATGGTGTGGATTTTGTAGTAATTAAGGAATAAAAATAAATAAAAAAAGGAAAATAATGAAACTCTGTAGACAGTAATATTTTATCAATATACAATCCAGGGAAAATTCCTTAGGTCAGTGGATTATAAATTGTACTACTTCATGTGTAAAGTGACCAAGGGAATTAATTTAAATGATAAATTTAGAGGCCTTAATTACCTAGGAAAATTATGAAAATCAACATGCTCATCTCATTAGTTCATACCACCCTAGGATAAATACTTAGGGGCTGGTGGCCCAAGGTATTAGAAGCTTGATTTCGGGGTGGTGTTAGGTCATGGGCTGCGCATAGTAAAAATAGGTTATATCAACGGGCCCACCGGGGGATAGATCGACAATGCAGCTAGAGATCACGATTGGAAGTATAACTTTGGTGGGTAGTGTCGTATTAGTGATGAGGGTAAAAGTGCAAGTCATTGGGTAATAACTGGAGTGGAGGTCGACGGAAGACCGTCGCCCTCCCGATAATAACATCTTAAGTCATTAGGAATGCTCAAGAGAAACAATGAGAGCAAAGGGAATTGTTGGTAGATAACAACTAAAGTAAACATCCTTGAGAAAGGGAGCTTTGGGCTTCAGCCCATCGTAGTTCCTAGTGCCCCTGAGAGCCCTTCACCGGGCATGCCCTTGGCAGTCCTGAGATTAACCCTAAACTACTAAGTTTAATAATCGGTAGACAAGAGTAGTAAACTAGGCTAAGGGAAATGGTACACATGCTCACTCGTGCCGGGTTGGAGGGACTTGGAGTTTGTTGACTACTTGCTCACCCGTGCAGAGTTGGAAGAAGTGGTTGGTTTACTTGCTCACCCGGGAAGGGTTGGAGGAATCAGGACAGGTTGGTCTTACGAGCTGGAGGCTCGAGTTGAAATAATTGCATGTGCATAAAGAAAATGGTGGTGGGTCATGCGGTACTGGGCCAATCGTCACACCGATGGCAGTACGGTGACTCGGGTGAGGTGTACGGGTGGAAGGGCAAGTATGTTGTTTAATACTGTGATCAGGCAGACAATCCCTAAAGACGTATACCCAACCTAAAAGTCTAGAAGGCAGCTAGCAATTAGTACGCAAAGACTCTAGAGTACACCTAGGACGTGTACAGACGCGTACAAGAGAGGTCTAGGCCAGGTAGTGTGTATACCGCCTAGAAAGCGTAGAAGCCCGATCCGCTGCTGCCGTAGCCACAATGGTGGTACCTGAGAGTGATGCTAGCTCTCAAAATGTGGGAACTAAAGGTTTGGGATCTCAGAGTTGCGTGCGTGTGTTGCACTTGCATGTTGCATAACCATAGCATAAACATTCATACTCATTAGGTCATACGCTTGATAGATCCTTATCATATAAATTAGTATGGGCTCTTTTATATGATAAGTTACAATTCCTGGAAACCTTAACTTATAAATTTGTATGGACATTTTTATAAGTTAAGGTACGCTCTGTGATGATAGCGTAGTGGTAGGGTAGCTTTACCTTCTGCTTTACTTTCAGTTCGGTAGTGTAGCTTTACCTTCTGCTTTACTTTCAGTTCGGTAGTGTAGCTTTACCTTCTGCTTTACTTTCAGTTCTTTACTTACTGTACTGCACTTTACTTCTCTATACCTTGTGCTTAGAACTGATAGATGTAGAATTATATTATACACTTGCTAGTTAGCTTCTATCACCTGCTTCCTTTTGCTACCCCTTGTTGTCCTCCACTTCGTCCTCCCGCTCGGTGCCTAGGAGTTGCGGGGCGAGGTGCGGAGGAAACGACTTAGTCTTTTTCACTAATGGTCGGTGACCATATCATTTTAGGAGCTCGAGGAGATGGAGCACCAGCACGACGAGATGGCAGGACTTGAGGAGCAGATACCGTTACCATCGGCTACTACTACTACTACTGTGCGTCCTCAGGTGAGATGAGTTTAGATGATTAGATTCCGCTGCTTTTGGATTTGAGAGAGTGAGAGATTTGATTTGATGTACTGGGCATAAGCCCTTATTACTCTCTTTTATTTTGTACTCATTTGGGACTATTCATTTGTGTACTTTTCATTTACTATATATATGATTAGTACTCTGGGTGTGGACTATGTTATGTTTACTCTGTTTTATACTTCTGTTGCTCATATTGGCCGAACAGGTTTATTATCATGGTAGCCAGCAGAATCGGCGACTTGCAGTGTCGACTATCCCATGTGTTAGTGTCACCGTAAGGCGGCGGTTCTGGGCATAAGATCCGGGTTAACCCCTGGAGGGGGGGATCGGATCTTACAAACTGGTATCACTTGAACAACGATCATATGAGACAGAAGTCCACCACACTGGAACACCCCGCTCAAGCATTAGTTTGCGAACAAACTATGCAACGGAAGCAATGGTGTGCCCATGTGCAAAAGTCACATAAAACAATCCATTAAGCAATGAGTTAGGCCAATTTCTGACATTTACCTTACCTTTATGCAGCCTCCGCAGAATGTGGTTCCTCCCCCTCCGGCTGCCACTCCTTTCATGCATACAAAGATGGTACAAACTATAACGGCTATCCTAGATGCCTTCAGAGCCCAGCAAGCCCCGACACAGCTGCCAAACCCCGGGTCGAACTGGTTGAATGCCTTTAAGAGTCCGTCTCCGCCAGTGTACCGCGGGACAGAAGATGCGCTGAAGACGGAGGAGTGGCTGGATACTATTCAGGAGCTGTTAGCTGGCATCAACTGCCCAGTCGGACAGGCAGTCCCTCTTGCCACCTCGGCACTAGAGGCTCATGCGAAGAGGTGGTGGAAGTCTGTACGATACTCTACATATGCTGATAGGGAGCTGATGGATATTTCTTAGGAGGAATTCAGTGATGTGTTTTTGGAGCACTATGTATCCTCCACAGACAGAGATGCCTTGGAAGCGAGATTTTTGAACCTCCAGTAGGGGAGCAGATCCGTGATCGAATATTAAAGAGAGTTCTCCCACTTGGCTAGATTTGCGGGATTCCATGACTGGGATGACCAGAAGTATGCAAAAAGATTCTACCATGGGCTCTGAGACTCCTTAAGGAAGCCCTTATTATTCATATCTCATGGCACTACTACACAGATTATTGAGATGGCGAAGAAGCTAGAGGCTGACCAGTCAATGGTGCAAGGCAGAGGAAAGAGACCGCTAGAGGGGTCATCCTCCGGAGATGATAGCAGGGCATCCCAGAGGGGCAAGGTTATCAGCTACAGGAGGGGTGGGGGACGTCGCCGTCCCAACTACAGGAAGGAGCATGGGCCTCCTCCACCATTGGCTCCCCCACCTCTGCAGATGCAAGGACCAATTAGGCAAGACAATCGGTGTAAGAGGCAGATCATGTGCTTTGGATGCGGCCAGCCTGGGCACATCTGGTCACAGTGCCCACATCAGATCCACCCACTCCCTCCTCCTCCACCTCCAGTGGCCCCTCCAGCACACCAGGGTCGAGGTCGAGGACGAGGTCGAGGCCGAGGTTGTGGACATAATGGCCGAGGACGTGGCCAGGAACAAATGTATGCGCTGGACCTCACGTAGCAGAGGAACCCCGAAGAAGTGATTACAGATACTTTAATTATTACAATATTTAGAATTTTGAACTTAAATTAGTACCTTGAGAACCTTAGAAATAATCTTTATCTTTGAACTCAAACAAAACCCAGGGATAGTTATAATCAGCGGTAAGCCCGCCTATACTCTCTTCGACACGGGTGCCTCCCACTCATTCGTGTCAGACACGTTTATTGAAGGACTAGAGGGTGTGGAAAGGATCCCTGTCCTGGAAATGAGGGTGCGTCTTCCTGATGGCTCAGAGCTTCGGACCACGGATAGCTGCAACATGGATGTTGAGATCGGAGGCAAGGCATTCGAGGCTCCGGCAGCTGTCCTTAGATTGCTGGACTTTGATCTAATTTTGGGCATGAACTAGATCCATTGGAACCATGCCCAGATCGACTGCCCTTCGAAGAGGATCACACTCAGACATGGAGATTCCTACGTTACCATTGAAGGTATCCGTCCCATCCCCCACCTTTCTTTATCTTCTGTACAGGCTGTCAAGGCCTATGAGCAGGGGGAGGAGGTGTACCTCATTTTCTTCGAGATTGCAGCAGTAGAGATTTCCATAGCTGACATCCCGGTGGCTCGGGATTTCTCCGATGTGTTCCTGGAGAAATTGCCCGGACTACCACCAGCCCGGTATTTGGACTTCAGGATTCAATTAGTGCTGGGGGTGAGACCAGTGTCCCGGGCACCTTACAGGATGGCTCCCAGGGAGTTGGCAGAGTTCAGGACTCAGCTTCAGGAGCTAGTGGATTCGGGATTTGTGCGGCCGAGCTCATCGCCGTGGGGAGCACCCGTTCTATTTATGAAGAAGAAAGACGGATCGTTGCGGTTATGTATAGATTATAGAGAGCTGAAACGGTTGACGGTTCGGAATACCTATCCACTACCTCAGATAGACGAGTTGTTTGATCAGCTTCAGGGAGCTTTCTGGTTCTCTAAGCTAGATTTGCGGTCCGGATACTATCAGCTCCGCATCCGAGAAGAAGATATACCGAAGACGGCATTCAGTTCATGCTACGTGCTATATGAGTTCACGGTGATGCCTTTTGGGCTCACGAATTCCCCCTCGGCATTCATGACGCTCATGAACCGTGTATTCGAGCCTTATTTAGATCGCTTCGTCATAGTATTCATCGATTATATCCTGATCTACTCCCGGACTCAGGAGGAGCATGCAGAGCACCTGGCACAGGTTTTACAGAGGCTGAGGGAGTTTCAGATGTATGCAAAGTTTTCAAAATGCCAGTTATGGATGAAGGAGGTCGCTTTTCTTGGGCATACTATCAGCGGGGCTGGATTGGCAGTGGATCTAGCTAAGATAGAGGCAGTACGGGATTGTCCATTACCACAGACAGCGTCAGATATCCGCAGCTTCTTGGGTTTAGCAGGCTACTATCGCAAGTTCGTCGAGGGATTCTCGAGGATAGCCCTCCCCCTCACGTCCTTGACGAAGAAGGATGAAGTTTTTGTTTGGACAGAGCAGTGCGAGATAGCTTTTCAGGAGCTGAAGGACCGACTCACCTCATCCCCTATCCTTGCACTCCCGTTTTGGAGTGAAGGATTTCAGATTTATACAGATGCCTCTTATCAGGGGATGGGTGTTGTCCTGATGCAGCATGGACATGTTATTGCTTATGATTCGCGACAGTTGAAGAAGCATGAACACAACTATCCAGTACATGATCTCGAGCTCGGGGCTGTGGTATTCGCCCTCAAGACGTGGGGACATTACTTATACGGGATTCATTGTGATATCTACTCAGATCACAATAATCTCAAATACATTGATACGCAGAAGGTTCTGAACCTGCGCCAGAGGAGATGGCTAGATTTCCATTGCAATTATAATTATAAGATGCGCTATCACCCGGGGAAGGCAAATACTGTAGTAGATGCTTTAAACTGGAGAGCCGGCACTTCTGGACCGAAGCCTCGGGTGATGTCTATAGAGTTGCTACGCATGATGGAAGATATGAATACTACCATGGTTTCGGAGGCTGAGCCAGTGGTGTATCGAAAGTACCTGAGCTCTTTGATCAGTGAAGATGAAATTCGAGAGCGCATTATTACACATCAGAGACTGGATGCTGCACTAGAGCCTATTTTCAGCGCCCTGGAAGGGGGCAAGTATGAGGATTACACATTGCAAGATGGTCTCCTTCAATTCCGTGGTCAAGTATACATACCAGCAGGAGATGGTATCCGGGATGACATACTCAGAGAGGTACACTGCTCAAAATACTCAGTGCATCCTGGCATCACCAAGATGTGGGAAGACTTACGGAGGACCATGTACTGGCCTGGGATAAAGAGGGAGATTACCTATTTTGTGACACACTGCGAGACCTGCCAGCGCGTGAAGGTGGAGTGCAAGAGCCCGGGAGGTTTATTACAGCCACTGCCAGTCCCAGAGTGGAAGTTCAAGGACATTACTATGGATTTTGTACACGGATTGCCTCGTTCCCACTCTGGGAACGATTCCATCTGGGTCATTGTAGACAGACTGACAAAGGTAGCACGTTTCATACCGGTCAAGAAGGATGCTCCAGTTGTAGTTTTGGTGAGAGTGTTCGTGGAGTAATTCGTCAGATACCATGGCATCCCCAGGTCTATTGTCTCGGACCGAGACGGTCGCTTCACTTCCAGGGAGTGGAGGGCAGTGCATGCTTACTTGGGTTCCAGACTCACTTTTAGCACTGCCTTCCATCCGCAGATCGACGGCCATACGGAGCGGAAAAACAAGACTATGGAGGACCTGTTCAGACTATGCATTTTGGATACGGGGAAGCCTTGGGAGAGGCTTCTACTATTGATTGAGTTCTCGTACAATAACAACCACTAGGCTAGTATCGGGATGGCTCCATATGAGGCACTTTATGGGAGGAAGTGTCAGACACCTCTATCTTTGTAAGACCCCCCCTTTTTTTTCTTTTTAAACCACCGGGGTCTTAGCCCAGAATTGCCGCTTTGCGGTGGCACCGACTCACGGGAAGGCCGCCACTACAAAACGCCAATTCTACCGGCCCTTTTCGATCACAAGAGAGAGAAGTAATTTTACATAAAATGTAAACAAATCCACAGAAACATGTAAATAAAAGTGAAATCATATTCAGTCCATCAGTAGATAATAACAGGAAATAGATAAATGGGCTCGAGCCCGGTACATCAGAGTCCTCACTACAAATCACTCATCGCGGAAGCTATAAAAAAATACTAATCACTCACGGAGCTGGTCGCAGGTGCACCGGTGCTAGACTGACTCACCTCCATGCGCACCGTACTCCGCTGGTGCTGGTCCCTGGACTACTGGTCCCTGTCTCCCATCCGGAGCTCCTGTAATGTTGTGGTTCGAAAACCATTAGTCATAAAGACTAATCCCTATCATCCACTACCACTCCCCCCACGGCTCCTAAGCACCGGGCGGAGAGGAGGAAAGGGAAGCTACAAAGGTGGAATAATCTAGCAGGTGACAGGGGAGTTATTCTAACAACTATCTAGAACAAAGTACAACTAGCAATCCTATGGTAGTAAATGGTAAAGAAGAGAAGTAGTAAGTATCAAATGTATAAAAAGGGCAGCTAGAGAACAGTAAGTAAACAAGCAAGTAAATAAGTAAGTAAGTAACCTTAACTTATATGAATGCCCATACAAACTTATAAGTTAAGGGGTCTTCTGCAAGGCTCCCATCGTATAAAAAGTCCCATACCGATTTATATGTTGGGGTGTCGGTTGTATGCAAATATGAGTGTAGTGATATGTTATGTCATGATTCATGCAAGTGCAACTCACGCACACGACTCTATGCGCACAGACCTTTAGTTCCCCCTGTTCGGGCAGCTAGCTTCACTCCCAGGAACCTCCATAGTGGCAAATAGAGACAGTGGGTCGGGCCCCCCCCCCCCACTCCTAGGCGGGTATCCACACTACCGGGCCTAGCCCTTCCGTACGCCCCTAGAAGAACACAACCTAGAGTATCTGCGTACTAATGCTGGTTGTACCCACCAGACTTCTTTGGCTAAGTGTCCCACACCGCCGAGTCAACATACCGATGCCGGTGTGAATGACGATCAGATATCGAAGACCTACCACCTTTATTCTGTACTCCAACCCTCGAGCCTTCGGCCACCCGGACTGTCCCGTCCGTGCATCTACCTTCAAAGCTACCGTCTGAATGGCAACCAAAGCAACTTATTCTACCTTCCTAGCTACCGGGGTGAATATGTGTGCAACCCTAATTATACTAGTTGCTCTTTTAATTTATTATTCTTATGGTTTACATTAGCCCAGGACTGCCCCCAGCATACCCCGTGAAGGGCTCTCAAAGGGCACTAGGAACCAAGACGGCGGCATTACGGCCCAAAGTTCCCTTTCGCAAGGCACTTATTGTTATTGGTTGATCTCCATTAACCCGATCCCCTTTAAGTTACTTTAGATCTAGCCCTAGCGTATTAAGACTCTTCCACTGCTACTCGGGGCGGACGATCTTTTGTCGTTCCCGTACGCCACTTAACCTTAACCAGTCTCACACTCTACTTATCCTGACTTCCAATAATGAACTTGATTTAACTCACCCTATCCAAAACAGCAAACTACCAAAATTCCATCTTCCAAGTTCATTACCCACTCTAGTTCAGCTTCTGTAGTTTTTACTAAACACGGACCATCCTAAGCTTACGTGAGGAGTATAAGGGAGGTACTCTAAATTGTCTTCTGAATCTCCTATAATATTTACTGGAGGTCTATCATGACATATTATAGCTAAGACCAAGATTTCCAAATTTTCCTATTTATCGGGCATTTAATTTCTTTATTCTAAGATTTCAAATGCCCTAGTATGAACATGAAGTGCACAAATAAGTCAACAATAAATCATCATAAAATCAGTAAAAATCCTATGAGACATTTAAACAGCAATTCCAAGTTTTGAGAAACTTCAAAAGTGTTTAGGCCTACATTTCCTAATTTACCATTTTAAGCCACTTTTACTATATTATGAAGGAAGTACTGTAAATATGTATTCAAAAATCCCAAGAAAATTATAGAAGCTATATAGTGACCTAAAACCATCATCAACCAAGTACCATAATTTTTATCCAACATTTGAACTCTGAATTTATTTTAATTCAAGATACTAATTTTCCTAACTTAATGAAGGAGGTATTGTTTTTATCCATCTAAAATTCTAGAGAAAATTACAGGGTGACTATGATAATTTGAAACACCCACTGACCCAATTTCATAATTTTTTAGACAGTAATTAGACATTATTTGTATTTTTGACTCCATGTCACAACTAGTATGTTAAAGAAATATGTACCAGAAATAATCAGTTAAAATTTCCAAGAAAAATACAGGAGGTATAACATGCTATAAGATGCTCTAATCCAAGATTTCATATTATTCCAGTGAACAGAAATTCCATAATCATCAAAATAAATATCTAGGGCACAATTAGAGTTATAAATGAAGTACTGTATAAATTAACCCAAAAATCTCAACAAAATTAGATCATGGCTATTTTGACCAGAAAATCCCTTTGCCCAAATTTTACCTGATTTGAAGTTCATTAGATAGCTTAATAATTCAAATTAAAGTTGGTGACCTAAACTAGGGTTAGGATTTTAGGTGGCGTAGCTGTCTCCAAATACCCTAAACTTTTGTCCAGAGAACTATACTTGCCCTATGGTTCTCTCCACCAAATTTTAAGTCAGCCCAAGGTCATTTGACCCCATGACCTTCACAACCCCAAAAACCACCATTAAGGGATTTTCCCTATGGTTCTAGGGCTACCCTACACCAAACCACCCCAAACTCCCTTGGAGGGTGTGTCATGCCCTAAACAGCCTTTGGACAAAATATCAGCCTCTGTTGAGGTGATATGACCACCCATACCTAGGGGGTGTTTGATCCTAGATTATCCTATAAGGACCAACCTATGGTTGGATAAAAACTTAATCAAAACATCTCCAAATAAGATGAAATTTTTACTAGAACCTTATGATAAACCCAGGGACCACTCACCAAAATTTGGGAGGGTTTGGAAGTAATTTAGCCATCTAATTAAATTATGCTAAGATTAATAAATTTTTCTAAAAACTATAGAACAATATTTTTCAAAAATCCTAATTTTTAGATAGCACCTAGATATAGGTAAGATTAGGCCACACCCCAAATTTCAAGTCATTTTGATGACTGGATTGGAGTGAGGAGTTTTTCTAAGGTCAAGACATCCCTATGGATAGACCTCACCAAAAAGTGTGTTGTGGTCTAACCAGGACTCCAAATCAAGTGAAATCAATTTTGAACTAAACTAGACTTCAAGGGCTACATTTTCTATGTTAATCACTTTTTATGTTTCAGCCCCTACGGGCAGTAATTTGCAGTTTTAACCTAGTATATAGTAGAGGGAATTAATTCCTAATTATACAATATATAATATAATAAAATGCTACTGTTCACCTTCTTCTTTAGCCCGAACCAGTAACCTAAAAACAAAAGCTTGAAACCTGTAGCTTTTCTAAAGCCATTTCCTGGCCACCCAGCCATCTCCCTGGCCGGCCACCACCACCACTTCCTCTGTTGAGGTGAGGGCTACCGTCGGGTGGCCGCACGGTCGCAGGAGAGGCGGTTTCCGGCGAACCCGCCACCATGAAATTTTTTGAAAATCATGGAAACGCTCACCCGATCTGGCTCTTTTGAGCCCGATATCTCTCCTAACGATTTCTAAGATCTATCCGCAGAAGAAGATGGAGGGGAGGACCTTGTTCGCGGGCTGGAGGCGTACAGACCGTCGGGAAGCCATTTGCGCGGTGGCGGTGTCGCCGGAAATTCTTCAACAGCAAGGGGAGGAATCTGAATCCGTTTGATCGAGCGTGTAACCTTCTCCTCTTGATCATAGGAGTCTTTTATTGATCAGCAAGTGGGGAGGGGAAAGAGGTAAGCACTTATGGTCATGAAGGCTCCTCTTAATGGTGTTTCGGTTATGGTAGAGGCAGTTGAAACGCTGGAAACGAAGAAGTGTTTGCCAGGTGGCGATTTCCTATTGGACCAACATTTCCTTATTTTATTAAATAATTAGAGTAGGAAACGGCCCATAAATACTCCTGGTGTAACTTCCCATAATCATAATTGATTACAACGTCGGTTACTGAAATTTTCAGTATGGCTGACGTTTCGGCCTTGGTCACGGGCGTGACACATAGGTCACGGGCGTGACAGGCCCGGGTGGCCAATTCTGGGTTCGACGACCGTCGAACTGAGGTCGACGATCGTCGAAGGGTGGTCACGCCCTAGGTAACGGGCGTGACACATGGGTCACGGGCGTGACCTGGTCATGAGGCAAATTCCGCGCTCGGCGATCGTCTCGCTGAGATCGACGATGGCCGAAGGGGGTCACGCCCTTGGTCACGGGCGTGACACCTGGGTCACAGGCGTGACAGGGCCATGACGCAAATTCTGCGCTTCGACGATCGTCCCGCTGAGATCGACGATCGTCGAAATGGTCACGCCCTAGGTCACGGGCGTGACACATAGGTCACGGGCGTGACAGGCCTGGGTTGAAAATTCTGCGCCCGACGATCGTCTCCCTGAGATCGACGATCGTCGAAGGAGTCACGCCCTAGCTCACGGGCAGGACAGGTCTGTAGCGGGCGGGACCAACCCGTGACCCGAAATCTCGGTTGATGTATTTCAATTTTTGGGCTTCCTAGCATTCTGTCACGACCAACCGACTCCTAGGGGTCTAGCCGGAAATGGGATGTTACAAATCCCAATAAACAAAACAAAGATTTCATCCCCGAAATCAAGGTTAAGCCTACGGGACTCTAATCGGGAAAAAGAAGCTTGTAACATCCCATGAGAATTGAAAGATTACATCTCTACATTATGTTTGCTTTGTGCGGGTTCAAATCTAAGATTAATTCGCCCAATTAACTAGGTATATACACCCTAATAAACAAAAGATTAGCCCCTATTCTTGAAATTTCAGTCCTATTGGTTTAAAATAGGAAGGCAAATTGATTTTCCAGAGGGGTTGTGAGGTATACCTGACGAAAAAGTTCCGGGTATTTTTGCCGCATCAAGTCCTGTGGCTCCCATGTATGCTCCTCCTGCCCATTATTGTTCCACAGAACCTTGACTAACGGAACCTTTTTCCATCGCAAGACTCGCACTGCTGTATCGTCAATCCTGATAGGTTCCAAATTGAATTACCGATCCGAGGCCACCGGGCCATCTGCCATGGAGATCAGCTGCTCAGGGCGTAGCAGAGCCCTCCGAAGTGAGGAGACATGGAAGACGTTATGCAATCCCGCTAACTCCGGTGGTAGCTCTAGTCTATAGGCTAAGAGGCCGATCCGCTCCAGGATCCTATAAGGCCCCATATATCTCGGGCTGAGCTTCTTCCGCCCGCGAACCCGCGAGACTCCGTGCATCGGCCGTATCTTCAAGAAAACCCGGTCTCCCACCTGGAACTCCACTTGACGATGTCTCGCATCGTAATATTTGGCCTGTCTGCTCTGGGCTTCCAACATCCTGTCCCGGATCAATCTAATCTGAGCATCTGTATCTCCCACAAACTCCGAGCCTAGTGCCTGCGGATCCTCATCCTGAACCCATGATAGTGGGGTCCTGCACCTCCTTCCGTACAGCGCCTCGTATGGAGCCATGCCTATGCTGGACTGATGAGCGTTGTTGTACGAAAACTCGACCAGTGGCAGCAATCTCTCCCAAGGCTCGCCACGGTCCAAAATACACAGTCGCAACAGATCTTCCAGTGTACGGTTGGTGCGCTCTGTCTGTCCGTCGGTCTGAGGGAGAAAAGCTGTGCTGAATGTCAACCGAGAACCCAGATGGGCCTGTACTAACCTCCATTCCCTGGATGTAAACCGCCCATCCCGATCTGAAATGATAGTCTTGGGCACCCCATGATAACGCACAAACTGCTCAATGAACCTCCATACTAATACTCTGACCGGTGTGTCCTTTGCCACTGGAATGAATCTGGCCACCTTTGTTAGCCTGTCCACTATCACCCAGATCGAGTCATTCCCCGCACGGGATCGAGGTAGCCCATGTATGAAGTCCATGGTTATATCCTCAAACTTCCACTCCGGCAGCGGAAGCGGCTGCAGCAAGCCTGCTGGGTTCCTACACTTTGCCTTCACGAGCTGGCAGGCCTCGCAATGCGTCACAAAATACGTAATATCTTTCTTCATACCCGGCCAGTACATCGTCCTCTTCAAATCCTTTACCATCTTGGTGATCCCCGGGTGTACATAATATCGGCTGTAGTGAGCTTCCGTTAAAATGTCCTCCCGGATCCGTCCTCCTGCTGGTATGTAGACTCTGCCCCGGAAACACAGGAGCCCATCCCTCAAAGAGTAATCTCCTGTCGTGCCTTCCTCCAAGGCTCAGAATATCAGCTCAGCTCTCTCATCCAGCATCTGCCCATCTCTGATGCGGTCTCGAATATCATCAGTAGTAACCATCGACCCCAGGTACTCCATGTATAGCTCCGGGTCATCCTCAGACACTAGTGAAATCTGCAACTCCTCGAATGATCTAACCAACTCCAAGGCCATCAGCTGCGGGCCTACTCCTGTCGTACTCGCTCTCCGGCTCAGAGCATCCGCGACCACGTTCGCCTTCCCCGGATGGTAGTGCATGGTATACTGGTAGTCCGACAGAAATTCCACCCAGCGTCTCTGCCTGATGTTTAACTCCTTCTGGGTGTTGACGTACTTCAGATTCTTGTGGTTGGAGAAGATATCGCAATGTACTCCGTAGAGATAGTGTCGCCAGATCTTAAGAGCAAAAATGGCTGCCCCCATCTCCAAATCGTGCACGGGGTAGTTCTGCTTGTGCTGCTTCAACTAACGGGAGGCATAGGCTATTACGTGCCCGTTCTGCATCAGAACGGCACCCATCCCCTGATAGGAAGCATCTGTATACACCTGGAATCCCTCCTTCCCTGATGGAAGAGCAAGGATGGGAGCCGAGGTGAGACGATCCTTCAGCTCCTGGAAGGCAGATTCGCATCGTGGCATCCAAATAAAAGGGGACTCCTTCTTCGTCAGAGACGTAAGAGGGAGGGCAATCTGAGAGAACCCCTTTACGAACATTCGGTAGTAACCGGCAAGTCCCAAGAAACTTCGAACATCCGAGGCCGACTTTAGTGGTGGCCAATCCCGTACTTCCTGGACCTTCGCCGGATCCACTGCCAGACCTGCTCCACTGATGACATGGCCCAGAAAGGCCACCTCCTTTAGCCAGAACTGGCACTTACTGTACTTGGCATACATCTCATGCTCACGCAGCTTCTCCAAGGTCAAGGCCAGATGTCTCGCGTGCTCCTCCTCCGTCCTTAAATAGATAAGGATGTCGTCGATGAATACGATAACGAAGACGTCCAGATACTCTTCGAACACCCGATTCATCAGGGTCATGAATGCAGAGGGTGCATTCGTGAGCCCGAACGGCATCACTGTAAACTCGTACAAACCATATCTGCTGCTGATGGCCGTCTTCGGGATGTGCTCCTCCCGAATGCGAAGCCTGTAGTACCCTGACCTCAGATCCAGCTTTGAGAACCAATGGGCTCCCTCTAGCTGGTCAAATAGCTCGTCTATCCTTGGTAAGGGATAAGTATACCGGACTGTCAACCTGTTCAGAGCCCGGTAATCTATGCACAGTCGAAGGGTCCCGTCCTTCTTCTTAACGAACAACACCGGAGCTCTCCATGGTGAAGAGCTAGGCCGAACGAACCCGGCCTCCACTAACTCCTGAAGCTGGCTTTGAAATTCCACCAACTCCTTTGGGGCCATTCGATAGGGAGCTCTGGATACCGGCTTAGCCCCTGGTACGAGCTGAATCTGGAAGTCCTTCTCTCGGTGCGGGGGTAGCCCTGGTAGCTTCTCCGGAAACATGTCGACGAAGTCCCGCACTACTGGAATATCTGCAATGGAGTCCTTGGCCACGACCGCCTCAAAAAGGACCTGATAAACTTCTTCCCCCTGCAGGTGGTCCCTAACGGTCTGCACAGACGAGAGTAAGGTATGGGGTACTGGTATAATACCTTCGATGACAATGAAGGAGTCGCCGTGCCTCACGGTGATCCTCTTCGCCACGCAATCGATCTGGGCATGGTTCCAATACAGCCAAGTCATGCCCAGGATCAGATCGTAATCTGGCATCTTCAGAACTGTCACTGGTGCCTCAAATGCCTTCCCGCCGATCCTCGCTTCCATATTGCAATGAGCAGAGGTCATTATCTCTGATCCATCAGGTAGGCGCACCCTCATCATCTTCCCGGTGAATGGCTCCACACCTGCCAGTCCTTTCACGAAATCCTCCGACACGAACGATTGCGACGCACCAGTGTCGAAGAGGGTGTGAGCGGTCTTACCGCTAACGAAGACTATGTCTGGGGTAATTAAGTGTCTTAGTATTCTTATTGCAGTTGTCTTCTCTTAATTTCTAACCAGGTTATGTCTAGAATACTAGTTTATATGAAGAAAATTTAAAAGTACTGCCATACCTGTGATAACCTGCTCCGGGTTCCGGGGCTGTGTCAGGTCTAGAGCATACACCTGCTCCCTCTCTGGCCTGCGGCCTCGATCCTGAAATCCTCGTCCTCGGTCCTGTCCTCATCCGCCAAACTGTCGGGGACGTGGAGCGCCCTGATGTGCTGGTGGGGGTGCTCGCCTCACAGGGCAGTTCCTCTTGATATGCCCCGGCTGGTTGCACTGATAGCATACCGGTGGCTGCTCTGCCGTCCTTGGCATTTCCAGCATATGTATAGGCTGGGGAGCCAATACCCCCTGACTCCTCTGCTCCTGCCCAAACTCTTGACGAGGCTGATCCCCGTTCCTTCTCTCCCCAATAACCTGGCCCCGAGGACGGTCTCTACGACCTCCAATCACTGTATCATCAGCCGATCTCTTCCGGCTCTTCACTGTAAGCTGATCCGCCTCTCTCTTCTTAGCCATCTCCAGAATCCTAGCCAGACTCCCCTCTGAGACGAAAAGGAGGGCCTGTCTCATGTCGTCTTGCAGCCCCTTATAAAACCTCCGAGCATAGCCAGCATCGTCTAACTGGTAAGCGTCCGCATAACGGGCCAGGTGAGTAAACTCCTGATAGTACTCCACCACCGTACTATTCCCCTGCCTTAATCGCAGGAACCTATCCTCCAGGTCATTCCTTGCCGACTGAGGTACAAAATGTCCCAGGAGCGCTGCTCTGAACTCCTCCCAAGTAATATCAGCGCAATCTATCCCCGCAAAGGTGGTGTCAAGCTGAGACTTCCACCACCTCTTTCCGTGTGACTCTAGGCAGGAGACCACCAAAGCAACTGCCTCCTCAGTAGGGCATCGAATCCCTGCCAGCATCTCATAAATGGTGTCCAACCATTCCTCCGTACGTACTGCAGACTCCATCCCCTGGTAGGATGGAGGGGAAAGTCCCTGGAAGACAGTCATCCAATTGGCCCCGGGGTTTGGCTGTGGAGCCGGGGCTTGCTGAGCTCTGAAGGCCTCTAGAATGGCCGTCAGTGTTTACCCCATCTCCATCTGCTGGAACGAAGCTGGAGCTGGCGGAGGCGGGACCACATTCGGAGCCTGGGGTGTCCCCTGCTGCGATGTAGGGTTCGTCGCAGGCTACAAGTAAAAATTCCATTTGTTAGAGAGCGAATGAATGGAATTTAAGAAGAGTTAGGATGGACTTTCACATGTGATTTCCCCTATGGGCACACCACTGCTTCCGCTGCTAGTTTGTCCGCAAACTAAGCTCACACGGGGGTGGCCCAAGGTTTTGTGGACTACTTCTCTTTTGATCGAGGTCTGCTCTGATACCACTTGTAAGACCCCCCCCCCCCTTTTTTTCTTTTTAAACCACTGGGGTCTTAGCCCAGAATTGCCGCTTTGCGGTGGCACCGACTCACGGGAAGGCCGCCACTACAAAACGCCAATTCTGCCGGCCCTTTTCGATCACAAGAGAGAGAAGTAATTTTACATAAAATGTAAACAAGTCCACAGAAACATGTAAATAAAAGTGAAATCATATCCAGTCCATCAGTAGATAATAACAGGAAATAGATAAATGGGCTCGAGCCCGGTACATCAGAGTCCTCACTACAAATCACTCATCGCGGAAGCTATAAAAAAAATACTAATCACTCATGGAGCTGGTCGCAGGTACACCGGTGCTAGACTGACCCACCTCCATGCGCACCGTACTCCGCTTGTGCTGGTCCCTGGACTGCTGGTCCCTATCTCCCATCCGGACCTCCTATAATGTTGTGGTTCGAAAACCATTAGTCATAAAGACTAAGCCATATCATCCCCTACCACTCCCCCCACGGCTCCTAAGCACCGGGCGGAGAGGAGGAAAGGGAAGCTACAAAGGTGGAGAATAATCTAGCAGGTGACAGGAGAGTTATTCTAACAACTATCTAGAACAAAGTACAACTAGCAATCCTATGGTAGTAAATGGTAAAGAAGAGAAGTAGTAAGTATCAAATGTATAAAAAGGGCAGCTAGAGAACAGTAAGTAAACAAGCAAGTAAATAAGTAAGTAACCTTAACTTATATGAATGCTCATACAAACTTATAAGTTAAGGGGTCTTCTACAAGGCTCCCATCGTATAAAAAGTCTCATACCAATTTATACGTTGGGGTGTCGGTTGTATGCAAATATGAGTGTAGTGATATGCTATGCCATGATTCATGCAAGTGCAACTCACACACACGACTCTATGCGCACAGACCTTTAGTTCCCCCTGTTCGGGCAGCTAGCTTCACTCCCAAGAACCTCCGTAGTGGCAAACGGAGACAGTGTGTCGGGCCCCCCACTCCTAGGGGGTATCCACACTACCGGGCCTAGCCCTTCCGTACGCCCCTAGAAGAATACAACCTAGAGTATCCGCGTACTAATGCTGGCTGTACCCACCAGACTTTCTTTGGCTAAGTGTCCCACACCGCCGAGTCAACATACCAATGCTGGTGTGAACGACGATCAGATATCGAAGACCCACCACCTTTATTCTGTACTCCAACCCTCGAGCCCTCGCCCCCCCGGACTATCCCGTCCGTGCATCTACCTTCAGAGCTACCATCTGAATGGCAACCAAAGCAACTTATTCTACCTTCCTATCTACCGGGGTGAATGTGTGTGCAACCCTAATTATACTAGTTGCTCTTTTAATTTATTATTCCTATGGTTTACATTAGCCCAGGACTGCCCCCGGCATACCCCGTGAAGGGCTCTCAAAGGGTACTAGGAACCAAGACGGCGGCATTACGGCCCGAAGTTCCCTTTCGCAAGGCACTTATTGTTATTGGTTGATCTCCCTTAACCCGATCCCCTTTAAGTTACTTTAGATCTAGCCCTAGCGTATTAAGACTCTTCCACTGCTACTAGGGGCGGACGATCTTTCGTCGTTCCCGTACGCCACTTAACCTTAACCAGTCTCACACTCTACTTATCCTGACTTTCAATAATGAACTTGATTTAACTCACCCTATCCAAACCAGCAAACTACCAAAATTCCATCTTCCAAGTTCATTACCCACTCTAGTTCAGCTTCTGCAGTTTTTACTAAACGCAGACCATCCTAAGCTTACGTGAGGAGTATAAGGGGAGGTACTCTAAATTATCTTCCGAATCTCCTATAATATTTACTGGAGCTCTATCGTGATATATTATAGCTAAGACCAAGATTTCCAAATTTTCCTATTTATCGGGCATTTAATTTATTTATTCTAAGATTCTGAATGCCCTAGTATGAACATGAAGTGCACTAATGAGTCAACAATAAATCATCATAAAATCAGTAAAAATCCTATAAGACATTTAAACAGCAATTCCAAGTTTTGAGAAACTTCAGAGGTGTTTAGGCCTACATTTCCTAATTTACCATTTTAGGCCACTTTTACTATATTATGAAGGAAGTACTGTAAATATATATTTAAAAATCCCAAGAAAATTATAGAAGCTATGTAGTGACCTAAAACCATCATAAACCAAGTACCATAATTTTTCTCCAACATTTGAACTCTGAATTTATTTTAATTTAAGATATTAATTTTCCTAACTTAATGAAGGAGGTACTGTTATTATCCATCTAAAATTCCAGAGAAAATTACAGGGTGACTATCATAATTTGAAACACCCACTGACCCAATTTCATAATTTTTCAGACAGTAATTAGACATTATTTGTATTTTTGGCTCGATGTCGCAACTAGTACGTTAAAGAAATATGTACAAGAAATAATCAGTTAAAATTTCCAAGAACAATACAGGAGGTATAACATGCTATAAGATGCCCTAATCCAAGATTTCATATTATTCTAGTGAACAGAAATTCCATAATCATCAAAATAAATATCTAGGGCACAATTAGAGTTGTATATGAAGTACTGTCTAATTTAACCCAAAAATCTCAACAAAATTATATCATGGCTATTTTGACCAGAAAATCACTTTGCCAAAATTTTACCTGATTTGAAGTTCATTAGATAGCTTAATAATTCAAATTAAAGTTGGTGACCTAAACTAGGGTTAGGATTTTAGGTGGCCTAGCTGTCTCCAAATACCCTAAACTTTTGTCCAAAGAACTATACTTGCCCTATGGTTCTCTCCACCAAATTTTAAGTCAGCCCAAGGTCATTTGACCCCATGACCTTCACAACCCCAAAAACCATCATTAAGGGATTTTCCCTATGGTTCTAGGGCTACCCTACACCAAACCACCCCAAACTCCCTTGGAGGGTGTGTCATGCCCTAAACAGCCTTTGGACAAAATATCAGCCTCTGTTGAGGTGATATGACCACCCATACCTAGGGGGTGTTTGATCCTAGATTATCCTATAAGGACCAACCTATGGTTGGATAAAAACTTAATCAAAACATCTCCAAATAAGATGAAATTTTTACCAGAACCTTATGATAAACCCAGGGACCACTCACCAAAATTTGGGAGGGTTTGGAAGTAATTTAGCCATCTAATTAAATTATGCTAAGATTATTAAATTTTTCTAAAAACTATAGAAAAATATTTTTCAAAAATCCTAATTTTTAGATAGCACCTAGATATAGGTAAGATTAGGCCACACCCCAAATTTCAAGTCATTTTGATGACTGGATTGGAGTGGGGAGTTTTTCTAAGGTCAAGACATCCCTATGGATAGACCTCACCAAAAAGTGTGTTGTGGTCTAACCAGGACTCCAAATCAAGTGAAATCAATTTTGAACTAAACTAGACTTCAAGGGCTACATTTTCTATGTTAATCACTTTTTATGTTTCAGCCCCTACGGGCAGTAATTTGCAGTTTTAACCTAGTATATAGTAGAGGGAATTAATTCCTAATTATACAATATATAATATAATAAAATGCTACTGTTCACCTTCTTCTTTAGCCCGAACCAGTAACCTAAAAACAAAAGCTTGAAACCTGTAGCTTTTCTAAAGCCATTTCCTGGCCACCCAGCCATCTCCCTGGCCGGCCACCACCACCACTTCCTCTGTTGAGGTGAGGGCTACCGTCGGGTGGCCGAACGGCCGCAGGAGAGGCGGTTTCCGGCGAACCCGCCACCATGAAATTTTTGGAAAATCATGGAAACGCTCACCCGATCTGGCTCTTTTGAGCCCGATATCTCTCCTAACGATTTCTAAGATCTATCCGCAGAAGAAGAGGGAGGGGAGGACCTTATTCGCGGGCTGGAGGCGTACAGACCGTCGGGAAGCCATTTGCGCGGTGACGGTGTCGCCGGAAATTCTTCAACAGCAAGGGGAGGAATCTGAATCCGTTTGATCGAGCGTGTAACCTTCTCCTCTTGATCATAGGAGTCTTTTATTGATCAGCAAGTGGGGAGGGGAAAGAGGTAAGCACTTATGGTCATGAAGGCTCCTCTTAATGGTGTTTCGGTTATGGTAGAGGCAGTTGAAACGCTGGAAACGAAGAAGTGTTTGCCAGGTGGCGATTTCCTATTGGACCAACATTTCCTTATTTTATTAAATAATTAGAGTAGGAAACGGCCCATAAATACTCCTGGTGTAACTTCCCATAATCATAATTGATTACAACGTCGGTTACTGAAATTTTCAGTATGGCTGACATTTCGGCCTTGGTCACGGGCGTGACACATAGGTCACGGGCGTGACAGGCCCGGGTGGCCAATTCTGGGTTCGACGACCGTCGAACTGAGGTCGACGATCGTCGAAGGGTGGTCACGCCCTAGGTAACGGGCGTGACACATGGGTCACGGGCGTGACCTGGTCATGAGGCAAATTCCGCGCTCGGCGATCGTCTCGCTGAGATCGACGATGGCCGAAGGGGGTCACGCCCTTGGTCACGGGCGTGACACCTGGGTCACAGGCGTGACAGGGCCATGACGCAAATTCTGCGCTTCGACGATCGTCCCGCTGAGATCGACGATCGTCGAAATTGTCACGCCCTAGGTCACGGGCGTGACACATAGGTCACGGGCGTGACAGGCCCGGGTTGAAAATTCTGCGCCCGACGATCGTCTCCCTGAGATCGACGATCGTCGAAGGAGTCACGCCCTAGGTCACGGGCAGGACAGGTCTGTAGCGGGCGGGACCAACCCGTGACCCGAAATCTCGGTTGATGTATTTCAATTTTTGGGCTTCCTAGCATTCTGTCACGACCAACCGACTCCTAGGGGTCTAGCCGGAAATGGGATGTTACAAATCCCAATAAACAAAACAAAGATTTCGTCCCCGAAATCAAGGTTAAGCCTACGGGACTCTAATCGGGAAAAAGAAGCTTGTAACATCCCATGAGAATTGAAAGATTACATCTCTACATTATGTTTGCTTTGTGCGGGTTCAAATCTAAGATTAATTCGCCCAATTAACTAGGTATATACACCCTAATAAACAAAAGATTAGCCCCTATTCTTGAAATTTCAGTCCTATTGGTTTAAAATAGGAAGGCAAATTGATTTTCCAGAGGGGTTGTGAGGTATACCTGACGAAAAAGTTCCGGGTATTTTTGCCGCATCAAGTCCTGTGGCTCCCATGTATGCTCCTCCTGCCCATTATTGTTCCACAGAACCTTGACTAACGGAACCTTTATCCATCGCAAGACTCGCACTGCTGTATCGTCAATCCTGATAGGTTCCAAATTGAATTACCGATCCGAGGCCACCGGGCCATCTGCCGAGGAGATCAGCTGCTCAGGGCGTAGCAGAGCCCTCCGAAGTGAGGAGACATGGAAGACGTTATGCAATCCCGCTAACTCCGGTGGTAGCTCTAGTCTATAGGCTAAGAGGCCGATCCGCTCCAGGATCCTATAAGGCCCCATATATCTCGGGCTGAGCTTCTTCCGCCCGCGAACCCGCGAGACTCCGTGCATCGGCCGTATCTTCAAGAAAACCCGGTCTCCCACCTGGAACTCCACTTGACGATGTCTCGCATCGTAATATTTGGCCTGTCTGCTCTGGGCTTCCAACATCCTGTCCCGGATCAATCTAATCTGAGCATCTGTATCTCCCACAAACTCCGAGCCTAGTGCCTGCGGATCCTCATCCTGAACCCATGATAGTGGGGTCCTGCACCTCCTTCTGTACAGCGCCTCGTATGGAGCCATGCCTATGCTGGACTGATGAGCATTGTTGTACGAAAACTCGACCAGTGGCAACAATCTCTCCCAAGGCTCGCCACGGTCCAAAATACACAGTCGCAACTGATCTTCCAGTGTACGGTTGGTGCGCTCTGTCTGTCCGTCGGTCTGAGGGAGAAAAGCTGTGCTGAATGTCAACCGAGAACCCAGATGGGTCTGTACTAACCTCCATTCCCTGGATGTAAACCGCCCATCCCGATCCGAAATGATAGTCTTGGGCACCCCATAATAACGCACAAACTGCTCAATGAACCTCCGTACTAATACTCTGACCGGTGTGTCCTTTGCCACTGGAACGAATCTGGCCACCTTTGTTAGCCTGTCCACTATCACCCAGATCGAGTCATTCCCCGCACGGGATCGAGGTAGCCCATGTATGAAGTCCATGGTTATATCCTCAAACTTCCACTCCGGCACCGGAAGCGGCTGCAGCAAGCCTGCCGGGTTCCTACACTCTGCCTTCACGAGCTGGCAGGCCTCGCAATGCGTCACAAAATACGTAATATCTTTCTTCATACCCGGCCAGTACATCGTCCTCTTCAAATCCTTTACCATCTTGGTGATCCCCGGGTGTACATAATATCGGCTGCAGTGAGCTTCCGTCAAAATGTCCTCCCGGATCCGTCCTCCTGCTGGTATGTAGACTCTGCCCCGGAAACACAGGAGCCCATCCCTCAAAGAGTAATCTCCTGTCGTGCCTTCCTCCAAGGCTCAGAATATCAGCTCAGCTCTCTCATCCAGCATCTGCCCATCTCTGATGCGGTCTCGAATATCATCAGTAGTAACCATCGACCCCAGGTACTCCATGTATAGCTCCGGGTCATCCTCAGACACTAGTGAAATCTGCAACTCCTCGAATGATCTAACCAACTCCAAGGCCATCAGCTGCGGGCCTACTCCTGTCGTACTCGCTCTCCGGCTCAGAGCATCCGCGACCACGTTCGCCTTCCCCGGATGGTAGTGCATGGTATACTGGTAGTCCGACAGAAATTCTACCCAGCGTCTCTGCCTGATGTTTAACTCCTTCTGGGTGTTGACGTACTTCAGATTCTTGTGGTTGGAGAAGATATCGCAATGTACTCCGTAGAGATAGTGTCGCCAGATCTTAAGAGCAAAAATGGCTGCCCCCATCTCCAAATCGTGCACGGGGTAGTTCTGCTTGTGCTGCTTCAACTAACGGGAGGCATAGGCTATTACGTGCCCGTTCTGCATCAGAACGGCACCCATCCCCTGATAGGAAGCATCTGTATACACCTGGAATCCCTCCTTCCCTGATGGAAGAGCAAGGATGGGAGCCGAGGTGAGACGATCCTTCAGCTCCTGGAAGGCAGATTCGCATCGTGGCATCCAAATAAAAGGGGACTCCTTCTTCGTCAGAGACGTAAGAGGGAGGGCAATCTGAGAGAACCCCTTTACGAACATTCGGTAGTAACCGGCAAGTCCCAAGAAACTTCGAACATCCGAGGCCGACTTTAGTGGTGGCCAATCCCGTACTTCCTGGACCTTCGCCGGATCCACTGCCAGACCTGCTCCACTGATGACATGGCCCAGAAAGGCCACCTCCTTTAGCCAGAACTGGCACTTACTGTACTTGGCATACATCTCATGCTCACGCAGCTTCTCCAAGGTCAAGGCCAGATGTCTGGCGTGCTCCTCCTCCGTCCTTAAATAGATAAGGATGTCGTCGATGAATACGATAACGAAGACGTCCAGATACTCTTTGAACACCCGATTCATCAGGGTCATGAATGCGGAGGGTGCATTCGTGAGCCCGAACGGCATCACTATAAACTCGTACAAACCATATCTGCTGCTGAAGGCCGTCTTCGGGATGTGCTCCTCCCGAATGCGAAGCCTGTAGTACCCTGACCTCAGATCCAGCTTTGAGAACCAATGGGCTCCCTCTAGCTGGTCAAATAGCTCGTCTATCCTTGGTAAGGGATAAGTATACCGGACTGTCAACCTGTTCAGAGCCCGGTAATCTATGCACAGTCGAAGGGTCCCGTCCTTCTTCTTAACGAACAACACCGGAGCTCTCCATGGTGAAGAGCTAGGCCGAACGAACCCGGCCTCCACTAACTCCTGAAGCTGGCTTTGAAATTCCACCAACTCCTTTGGGGCCATTCGATAGGGAGCTCTGGATACCGGCTTAGCCCCTGGTACGAGCTGAATCTGGAAGTCCTTCTCTCGGTGCGGGGGTAGCCCTGGTAGCTTCTCCGGAAACATGTCGACAAAGTCCCGCACTACTGGAATATCTGCAATGGATTCCTTGGCCATGACCGCCTCAAAAAGGACCTGATAAACTTCTTCCCCCTGCAGGTGGTCCCTAACGGTCTGCTCAGACGAGAGTAAGGTACGGGGTACTGGTATAATACCTTCGATGACAATGAAGGAGTCGTCGTGCCTCACGGTGATCCTCTTCGCCACGCAATCGATCTGGGCATGGTTCCAATACAGCCAAGTCATGCCCAGGATCAGATCGTAATCTGGCATCTTCAGAACTGTCACTGGTGCCTCAAATGCCTTCCCGCCGATCCTCGCTTCCATATTGCAATGAGCAGAGGTCATTATCTCTGATCCATCAGGTAGGCGCACCCTCATCATCTTCCCGGTGAATGGCTCCACACCTGCCAGTCCTTTCACGAAATCCTCCGACACGAACGATTGCGACGCACCAGTGTCGAAGAGGGTGTGAGCGGTCTTACCGCTAACGAAGACTATGTCTGGGGTAATTAAGTGTCTTAGTATTCTTATTGCAGTTGTCTTCTCTTAATTTCTAACCAGGTTATGTCTAGAATACTAGTTTATATGAAGAAAATTTAAAAGTACTGCCAAACCTGTGATAACCTGCTCCGGGTTCCGGGGCTGTGTCAGGTCTAGAGCATACACCTGCTCCCTCTCTGGCCTGCGGCCTCGATCCTGAAATCCTCGTCCTCGGTCCTGTCCTCATCCGCCAAACTATCGGGGACGTGGAGCCCCCTGATGTGCTGGTGGGGGTGCTCGCCTCACAGGGCAGTTCCTCTTGATATGCCCCGGCTGGTTGCACTGATAGCATACCGGTGGCTGCTCTGCCGTCCTTGGCATTTCCAGCATATGTATAGGCTGGGGAGCCAATACCCCCTGACTCCTCTGCTCCTGCCCAAACTCTTGACGAGGCTGATCCCCGTTCCTTCTCTCCCCAATAACCTGGCCCCGAGGACGGTCTCTACGACCTCCAATCACTGTATCATCAGCCGATCTCTTCCGGCTCTTCACTGTAAGCTGATCCGCCTCTCTCTTCTTAGCCATCTCCAGAATCCTAGCCAGACTCCCCTCTGAGACGAAAAGGAGGGCCTGTCTCATGTCGTCTTGCAGCCCCTTATAAAACCTCCGAGCATAGCCAGCATCGTCTAACTGGTAAGCGTCCGCATAACGGGCCAGGTGAGTAAACTCCTGATAGTACTCCACCACCGTACTATTCCCCTGCCTTAATCGCAGGAACCTATCCTCCAGGTCATTCCTTGCCGACTGAGGTACAAAATGTCCCAGGAGCGCTGCTCTGAACTCCTCCCAAGTAATATCAGCGCAATCTATCCCCGCAAAGGTGGTGTCAAGCTGAGACTTCCACCACCTCTTTCCGTGTGACTCTAGGCAGGAGACCACCAAAGCAACTGCCTCCTCAGTAGGGCATCGAATCCCTGCCAGCATCTCATAAATGGTGTCCAACCATTCCTCCGTACGTACTGCAGACTCCGTCCCCTGGTAGGATGGAGGGGAAAGTCCCTGGAAGACAGTCATCCAATTGGCCCCGGGGTTTGGCTGTGGAGCCGGGGCTTGCTGAGCTCTGAAGGCCTCTAGAATGGCCGTCAGTGTTTACCCCATCTCCATCTGCTGGAACGAAGCTGGAGCTGGCGGAGGCGGGACCACATTCGGAGCCTGGGGTGTCCCCTGCTGCGATGTAGGGTTCGTCGCAGGCTACAAGTAAAAATTCCATTTGTTAGAGAGCGAATGAATGGAATTTAAGAAGAGTTAGGATGGACTTTCACATGTGATTTCCCCTATGGGCACACCACTGCTTCCGCTGCTAGTTTGTCCGCAAACTAAGCTCACACGGGGGTGGCCCAAGGTTTTGTGGACTACTTCTCTTTCGATCGAGGTCTGCTCTGATACCACTTGTAAGACCCCCCCCCCCTTTTTTTTCTTTTTAAACCACTGGGGTCTTAGCCCAGAATTGCCGCTTTGCGGTGGCACCGACTCACGGGAAGGCCGCCACTACAAAACGCCAATTCTGCCGGCCCTTTTCGATCACAAGAGAGAGAAGTAATTTTACATAAAATGTAAACAAGTCCACAGAAACATGTAAATAAAAGTGAAATCATATCCAGTCCATCAGTAGATAATAACAGGAAATAGATAAATGGGCTCGAGCCCGGTACATCAGAGTCCTCACTACAAATCACTCATCGCGGAAGCTATAAAAAAAATACTAATCACTCATGGAGCTGGTCGCAGGTACACCGGTGCTAGACTGACCCACCTCCATGCGCACCGTACTCCGCTTGTGCTGGTCCCTGGACTGCTGGTCCCTATCTCTCATCCGGACCTCCTATAATGTTGTGGTTCGAAAACCATTAGTCATAAAGACTAAGCCATATCATCCCCTACCACTCCCCCCACGGCTCCTAAGTACCGGGCGGAGAGGAGGAAAGGGAAGCTACAAAGGTGGAGAATAATCTAGCAGGTGACAGGAGAGTTATTCTAACAACTATCTAGAACAAAGTACAACTAGCAATCCTATGGTAGTAAATGGTAAAGAAGAGAAGTAGTAAGTATCAAATGTATAAAAAGGGCAGCTAGAGAACAGTAAGTAAACAAGCAAGTAAATAAGTAAGTAACCTTAACTTATATGAATGCTCATACAAACTTATAAGTTAAGGGGTCTTCTACAAGGCTCCCATCGTATAAAAAGTCTCATACCAATTTATACGTTGGGGTGTCGGTTGTATGCAAATATGAGTGTAGTGATATGCTATGCCATGATTCATGCAAGTGCAACTCACACACACGACTCTATGCGCACAGACCTTTAGTTCCCCCTGTTCGGGCAGCTAGCTTCACTCCCAAGAACCTCCGTAGTGGCAAACGGAGACAGTGTGTCGGGCCCCCCACTCCTAGGGGGTATCCACACTACCGGGCCTAGCCCTTCCGTACGCCCCTAGAAGAATACAACCTAGAGTATCCGCGTACTAATGCTGGCTGTACCCACCAGACTTTCTTTGGCTAAGTGTCCCACACCGCCGAGTCAACATACCAATGCTGGTGTGAACGACGATCAGATATCGAAGACCCACCACCTTTATTCTGTACTCCAACCCTCGAGCCCTCACCCCCCCGGACTATCCCGTCCGTGCATCTACCTTCAGAGCTACCATCTGAATGGCAACCAAAGCAACTTATTCTACCTTCCTATCTACCGGGGTGAATGTGTGTGCAACCCTAATTATACTAGTTGCTCTTTTAATTTATTATTCCTATGGTTTACATTAGCCCAGGACTGTCCCCGGCATACCCCGTGAAGGGCTCTCAAAGGGTACTAGGAACCAAGACGGCGGCATTACGGCCCGAAGTTCCCTTTCGCAAGGCACTTATTGTTATTGGTTGATCTCCCTTAACCCGATCCCCTTTAAGTTACTTTAGATCTAGCCCTAGCGTATTAAGACTCTTCCACTGCTACTAGGGGCGGACGATCTTTCGTCGTTCCCGTACGCCACTTAACCTTAACCAGTCTCACACTCTACTTATCCTGACTTTCAATAATGAACTTGATTTAACTCACCCTATCCAAACCAGCAAACTACCAAAATTCCATCTTCCAAGTTCATTACCCACTCTAGTTCAGCTTCTGCAGTTTTTACTAAACGCAGACCATCCTAAGCTTACGTGAGGAGTATAAGGGGAGGTACTCTAAATTATCTTCCGAATCTCCTATAATATTTACTGGAGCTCTATCGTGATATATTATAGCTAAGACCAAGATTTCCAAATTTTCCTATTTATCGGGCATTTAATTTATTTATTCTAAGATTCTTAATGCCCTAGTATGAACATGAAGTGCACTAATGAGTCAACAATAAATCATCATAAAATCAGTAAAAATCCTATAAGACATTTAAACAGCAATTCCAAGTTTTGAGAAACTTCAGAGGTGTTTAGGCCTACATTTCCTAATTTACCATTTTAGGCCACTTTTACTATATTATGAAGGAAGTACTGTAAATATATATTCAAAAATCCCAAGAAAATTATAGAAGCTATGTAGTGACCTAAAACCATCATAAACCAAGTACCATAATTTTTCTCCAACATTTGAACTCTGAATTTATTTTAATTTAAGATACTAATTTTCCTAACTTAATGAAGGAGGTACTGTTATTATCCATCTAAAATTCCAGAGAAAATTACAAGGTGACTATCATAATTTGAAACACCCACTAACCCAATTTCATAATTTTTCAGACAGTAATTAGACATTATTTGTATTTTTGGCTCGATGTCGCAACTAGTACATTAAAGAAATATGTACAAGAAATAATCAGTTAAAATTTCCAAGAACAATACAGGAGGTATAACATGCTATAAGATGCCCTAATCCAAGATTTCATATTATTCCAGTGAACAGAAATTCCATAATCATCAAAATAAATATCTAGGGCACAATTAGAGTTGTATATGAAGTACTGTCTAAGTTAACCCAAAAATCTCAACAAAATTATATCATGGCTATTTTGACCAGAAAATCCCTTTGCCAAAATTTTACCTGATTTGAAGTTCATTAGATAGCTTAATAATTCAAATTAAAGTTGGTGACCTAAGCTAGGGTTAGGATTTTAGGTGGCCTAGCTGTCTCCAAATACCCTAAACTTTTGTCCAAAGAACTATACTTGCCCTATGGTTCTCTCCACCAAATTTTAAGTCAGCCCAAGGTCATTTGACCCCATGACCTTCACAACCCCAAAAACCACCATTAAGGGATTTTCCCTAGGGTTCTAGGGCTACCCTACACCAAACCACCCCAAACTCCCTTGGAGGGTGTGTCATGCCCTAAACAGCCTTTGGACAAAATATCAGCCTCTGTTGAGGTGATATGACAACCCAAATACCTAGGGGGTGTTTGATCCTAGATTATCCTATAAGGACCAACCTAGGGTTGGATAAAAACTTAATCAAAACATCTCCAAATGAGATAAAATTTTTACCAAAACCTTATGATAAACCCAGGGACCACTCACCAAAATTTGGGAGGGTTTGGAAGTCATTTAGCCATCTAATTAAATTATGCTAGGATTATTAAAATTTTCTAAAAACTATAGAAAAATATTTTCCAAAAATCCTATTTTTTAGATAGCACCTAGATATATGTAATATTAGGCCACACCCCAAATTTCAAGTCATTTTGATGACTGGATTGGAGTGGGGAGTTTTTCTAAGGTCAAGACAGCCCTATGGATAGACCTCACCAAAAATTGTGTTGTGGTCTAACCAGGACTCCAAATCGAGTGAAATCAATTTTGAACTAAACTAGACTTCAAGGGCTACATTTTCTATGTTCACCACGTTTTATGTTTCAACCCCTACGGGCAATAATTTTCAGTTTAACCTAGTATACAGTAGAGGGAATTAATTCCTAATTATACAATATATAATATAATAAAATGCTACTGTTCACCTTCTTCTTTAGCCCGAACCAGTAACTTAAAAACAAAAGCTTGAAACCTGTAGCTTTTCTAAAGCCATTTCCTGGCCACCCAGCCATCTCCCTGGCCGGCCACCACCACCACTTCCTCTGTTGAGGTGAGGGCTACTATCGGGCGGCGGGACGGCCGCCGGAGAGGCAGTTTCCAGCGAACCCGCCACCATGAAATTTTTGGAAAATGATGGAAACGCTCACCCGATCTGGCTCTTTTGAGCCCGATATCTCTCCTAACGATTTCTAAGATCTATCCGCAGAAGAAGAGGGAGGAGAGGACCTTATTCGCGGGCTGGAGGCGTGTAGACCGTCGGGAAGCCATTTGCGCGGTGGCGGCGTCGCCGGAAATTCTTCAACAGCAAGGGGAGGAATCTGAATCTGTTTGATCGAGCGTGTAACCTTCTCTTCTTGCTCTTAGGAGTCTTTTATAGATCAGCAAGTGGGGAGGGGAAAGAGGTAAGCATTTATGGTCATGAAGGCTCCTCTTAATGGTGTTTCGGTTATGATAGAGGCAGTTGAAACGCTGGAAACGAAGAGGTGTTTGTCAGGTGGCGATTTCCTATTGGACCAACATTTCCTTATTTTATTAAATAATTAGAGTAGGAAATGGCCCATAAATACTCCTGGTGTAACTTCCCATAATCAGAATTGATTACAACATCGGTTACCGAAATTTCCAGTCTGGCTGACGTTTCGGCCTTGGTCACGGGCATGACACATAGGTCACGGGCGTGACAGGCCCGGGTGGAAAATTCTGGGTTCGACGACCGTCGAACTGAGGTCGACGATCATCGAAGGGTGGTCACGCCCTAGGTCACGGGCGTGATACATGGGTCACGGGCGTGACCTGGTCATGAGGCAAATTCCGCGCTCGGCGATCGTCTCGCTGAGATCGACGATGGCCGAAGGGGGTCACGCCCTTGGTCACGGGCGTGACACCTGGGTCACGGGCGCAACAGGGCCATGACGCAAATTCTGCACTTCTACGATCGTCCCGCTGAGATCGACGATCGTCAAAGGGGTCACGCCCTAGGTCACGGGCGTTACACATAGGTCACGGGCGTGACTGGCCCGGGTTGAAAATTCTGCGCCCGACGATCGTCTCCCTGAGATCGACGATCGTCGAAGGAGTCACGCCCTAGGTCACGGGCATGACGGGTCGACCACGGGCGTGACCAACCCGTGACCCGAAATCTCGGTTGATGTATTTCAATTTTTGGGCTTCCTAGCATTCTGTCATGACCAACCGACTCCTAGGCGTCTAGCCGGAAATGGGATGTTACAATCTTGGGTTCAGGACGTGGACACTCGAGCTCTTGGTTCAGACTTTGTGGAAGATACGGAGGCTCATATTCGTTTGATCACGGATCGGCTACTATAGGCCCAGAGAAGGCAGGCAAAGTATTATGATGCTCGGCACCGGAAGGTGGAGTTCCAGGTTGGAGACGGAGTTTTCCTGAAGATTCGTCCAGTATGCGGTATCTCTCGGGTGTAAAGGCACAAGAAGCTCAGTCCACGATACATGGGGCCATACTTGATCCTGGAGCGGATCGGCCCCTTGGCTTACCGACTGCAGCTGCCACCGGAGTTGAGTACCTTACACGACGTCTTCCATGTCTCTTCCTTGCGAAGAGCTCTCCTTCGGCCGGAACAACACATTACTACCACGGCTGGGCCAGTAGCGCCAGACAGATCAGTTAGACTGGAGCCGATCCGGATTGACGATACGACCTTCCGAGTGTTGCGGAATAAGAAGGTCCCTCTCGTGAAGGTGTTGTGGTCCAACCATGGACAGGAGGAGCACACCTGGGAGCCGAGGGATCTGATGTTGGAGCAACACCCAGAGTTATTTACATCTGGTACATTTTAATCTATGCTTAAAGTTTCTTATAATTATTGCAAGTAGAACCCCGTATACCCGAACTTAAATTTCGGGGACGAAATTATTTTTTTTGTTTATAGGATTTGTAACATCTCATGTTACTTCTAGGCCCCTTAACTAAGATTGGGTTAGGCATAGGGTGGGTGTTAGGGAAATTAACAAGGTTGACCCTAGGTTGTGGGTTGTGGCCATGTGGGGCCCACTATAGGGCCAAGTCAAGCTAGGTCAAACTAGCCTAAATAGGGACCCTAGCCACACCATGACCCCACCATATTGCCCTAACCCTAAGAACAATCTAAGTGGACCCTAGGGCATGTCACTAGGTCAACCCTTTGACCCTAGTTAACCCAAGTCAACCTTGGGCCTAAGGGTGTCAAACCCACAGTCTAGGCCCAATTAGCCTTAGTAGGGCACCCTCTTGATCCAACCCAAGTTCGGTGGTGCCACTAGACTCATGACCATTAAGTGGGGTAGCCCACTCATCATGTTGACCAAGTCAACAGAAAAGTCAACTTGGTCAACATGAGGCCTAAAGGAGGGAGAAATGAAACCAAGCCTCATCCCTTGGGCTAAGCCCACCAAGCATGGCCCATTATCAGCCCAAGGAGCCAAAGACCAGCTCCACCCCTCTTGTTGTGGAGAGGGAGTGCATGCAAGGGGGCATTTTGGAGAATTCACCAAAAGAAGGAGAGAGAAAGTGGGTTTATGGGAAGAAGGCCACTTGGCCTTGGCTCTTTCTGCCCATGGGCTTGCTGGCCAGCCTCCCAAAGACTTCCAAAGGATATTTTAGAGCATGGTGGCCACTTGGCACCTTTGGTGACACAACCAATGTTTCAAACCGAGCTCACTTCGGAGTTATCTCCATGTATAAGCCACCTCAGTCCAAACAAGCACCACCATTAGGTTCAGAGCACTGAGAGGAGTGGAATTCGATATCTAGATCGAATGCTTTTGGTGGATAAACGAGCAATCGGGCTAGTTCGCCGGAGCAAGCTTCGGCCATGGAGCACCACCACCGCACACGCCGCCAAGCCCGACTACAGGTCAGTTTCGCCTCACCTCTACCCGTACTAGCTTTCTAGATCGATTAGGCGAGACATCAGGCTCAATTGAGCCCAATCTAATGTTAGATTTTCATGGATTTTCGGATTTTAAATGGAGTTCAAGTTCGCCGGAAACCGCCACCTCCGGCGGCCAAGTCGCCGCCAAACGTTAGCCCTCACCTCAACGGAGGTGGTGGTGGTGGTGGCCGGCCAGGGAGGTGGCCGAGTGGCCGGGAAATGACCTTGGAATGAGCTCCAAGTCGGGCAAATCTCGTCCCTTGGCTGTTTGGAGAAGATTAACAGATGCCCTTTATCCAGCTTTGAGATTAGTGCTGCTATGATATATAGTTTTCTGTCCCTATTTATACAGTCACTTGCATGTAAAATATAGGGCCATTTTTAGGACTGATGATTAATATAAAACCTGTAGACCTCCTTCATACCTTTAATATGCTACCCTAAACTTGTATTTTTGCCCAGTAGATTTTCCTATAGGGTTGTTTTGCTAGGACTGGTCCTAGGCTAGGGCAGAAAGTAAAATGGATGCCCATGCCAAACCAGAAATCCACATGGGCTGAAATTTTGGGCATGTGCCTTATTTGGGCATGTATAGCATATTCTCAAAAATGAGAATTTTTGGGGAATATTTTCATATAGTTTTAATAAAAATATGATAAATGAAATAAATGTGATTTTTGGAGTATTTCAACTTCAATGAGCCCCGAATTTTGGTGGCATGTCCTTAGGGACATTATAAGTGTATGTTTAAAATTTCAGCCAATTTGGATCACTGCATGTTAGGTAAACCCACCTGCATGTGTTGGTTTGTTATAGGCTTGGTGTGCATTTAGCATAAAATGAAATAATGTGTATTCAGCCTAATTGAGGCATCAAAAAATCACGGAATGGAATCCAGAGGTACATTAGGGTAAAGTTCACCCCTCAAATTAATTATGGGATTTTTCAGATCAAAAATCCCATTATTTTGAATTTTTAAAAATATAGGTCTTTTTGGAAAATAAGTTAGAAAAATAGGTTTTGATCAAGGAAAATCCCCAAAGTCTATCAAGTCAACAATAAGGTTATATTTTACTTATGAAAAATTTTATCCTTCTGTTTGAGAACTTTTGGAGTAAAATACTTTGAAATTACAATTTTACCCTTATTACATTTAATCATGGATTGATGGAAATACATATCAGAAAGTTTTGGAATTATTTTTAGCATTGTATATTTGTATTATTAGTCTTGTATATTTATCTCAGAGTTTTTGGATGCACTAAAATTTTTTAAATTAGTATAATAGCATTTTGGTAAATATTTAAGAATGGAATTTGATAGGCCATTACACTATAGAGGTTAATGAAACTCTTCCATTACTCTTAAATTAATGATATATATGCTCTGTAATATTCTTGGAAATTTGGCTTATGTATTCCATATACTTCTTTTGGAAAATGGTAATGGTGTGGATTTTGTAGTAATTAAGGAATAAAAATAAATAATCAAAGGAAAATAATGAAACTCTGTAGACAGTAATATTTTATCAATATACAATCCAGGGAAAATTCCTTAGGCCAGTGGATTATAAATTGTACTACTTCATGTGTAAAGTGACCAAGGGAATTAATTTAAATGATAAATTTAGAGGCCTTAATTACCTAGGAAAATTATGAAAATCAACATGCTCATCTTATTAGTTCATACCACCCTAGGATAAATACTTAGGGGCTGGTGGCCCAAGGTATTAGAAGCTCGATTTTGGGGTGGTGTTAGGTCATGGGCTGCGCATAGTAAAAATAGGTTATATCAACGGGCCCACCGGGGGATAGATCGACAATGCAGCTAGAGGTCACGATTGGAAGTATAACTTTGGTGGGTAGTGTCGTATTAGTGATGAGGGTAAAAGTGCAAGTCATTGGGTAATAACTGGAGTGGAGGTCGACGGAAGACCGTCGCCCTCCCGATAATAACATCTTAAGTCATTAGGAATGCTCAAGAGAAACAATGAGAGCAAAGGGAATTGTTGGTAGATAACAACTAAAGTAAACATCCTTGAGAAAGGGAGCTTTGGGCTTCAGCCCATCGTAGTTCCTAGTGCCCCTGAGAGCCCTTCACCGGGCATTCCCTTGGCAGTCCTGAGATTAACCCTAAACTACTAAGTTTAATAATCGGTAGACAAGAGTAGTAAACTAGGCTAAGGGAAATGGTACACATGCTCACTCGTGCCGGGTTGGAGGGACTTGGAGTCTGTTGACTACTTGCTCACCTGTGCAGAGTTGGAAGAAGTGGTTGGTTTACTTGCTCACCCGGGCAGGGTTGGAGGAATCAGGACAGGTTGGTCCTATGAGCTGGAGGCTCGAGTTGAAATAATTGTATGTGCATAAAGAAAATGGTGGTGGGTCATGCGGTACTGGGCCAATCGTCACACCGATGGCAGTACGGTGACTCGAGTGAGGTGTACGGGTGGAAGGGCAAGTATGTTGTTTAATACTGCGGTAAGGCAGACAATCCCTAAAGACGTATACCCGACCTAAAAGTCTAGCAGGCAGCTAGCAATTAGTACGCAGAGACTCTAGAGTGCACCTAGGGCGTGTACAAAGGCGTACAAGAGAGGTCTAGGCCTGGTAGTGTGTCTAGCCGCCTAGAAAGCGTAGAAGCCCGATCCGCTGCTGCCGTAGCCACAATGGTGGTACCTGAGAGTGATGCTAGCTCTCGAAATGTGGGAAATAATGGTCTGGGATCTCAGAGTCGTGTGCGTGTGTTGCACTTGCATGTTGCATAACCATAGCACAAACATTCATACTCATTAGGTCATACACTTGATAGATCCTTATCATATAAATTAGTATGGGCTCTTTTATATGATAAGTTACAATTCCTAGAAACCTAAACTTATTAATTTGTATGGGCATTTTTATAAGTTAAGGTACGCTCTGTGATGATAGAGTAGTGGTAGTGTAGCTTTATCTTCTACTTTACTTTCAGTTCGGTAGTGTAACTTTACCTTCTTCTTTACTTTCAGTTCGGTAGTGTTGCTTTACCTTCTGCTTTACTTTCAGTTCTTTACTTACTGTACTGAACTTTACTTCTCTATACCTTGTGCTTAGATCTGATAGATGTAGAATTATATTATACACTTGCTAGTTAGCTTCTGTCACCTGCTTCCTTTTACTACCCCTTGTTGTCCTCCACTTCGTCCTCCCGTTCGGTGCCTAGGAGTTGCGGGGCGAGGTGCGGAGGAAACGACTTAGTATTTCTGACTAATGGTCGGTGACCATATCATTTTAGGAGCTCGAGGAGATGGAGCACCAGCACGACGAGATGGCAGGACTTGAGGAGCAGATACCGTTACCATCGGCTACTACTAATACTGTACGTCCTCAGGTGAGATGAGTTTAGATGATTAGATTCTGCTACTTTTTGATTTGAGAGAGTGAGAGATTTGATTTGATGTACTGGGCATAAGCCCTTATTACTCTCTCTTATTTTGTACTCATTTGGGTATATTCATTTGTGTACTTTTCATTTACTATATATATGATTAGTACTGTGGCTGTGGACTATGCTATGTTTACTCTGTTTTATACTTCTGTTGCTCATATTGGCCGAACAGGTTTATGATCGTGCTACCCGGTAGAATCGGCGACTTTCGGTGTCGACTAACCCATGTGTTAGTGTCACCGTAAGGCGGAGGTTCTGGGCATAAGATCTTGGTTAACCCCCGGAGGGGGGGATCGAATGTAACACCGAGAAGTTGCCTTCATGGGCCATGTGATCAGTAGTGCTAGACTAGATGTGGATCCAGCCAAAGTGTGTGCCGTAAAGGAATGGTCGCCTTTGAAGTCAGCGGCCGATATGCGGAGTTTCCTTAGACTTGCTGGATATTATCATAAGTTTGTGAAAGAATTCTCAAAGTTAGCCCTTCCTCTCACTGCTCTTACAAAGAAAGGTGTGCCATACGAGTGGACACCCTAGTGTGAAGCTGCATTCTAAGAGCTAAAAGATAGACTTACCACCACACCCATCCTAGCTCTTCCATCTGGGGAGGAAGGATTTCATGTTTACACAGATGCGTCATATCAAGGGATGGGAGCGGTACTAATGCAACATGGTCATGTGATTGCTTATGCTTCGAGGTAATTGAAGAAACATGAAACCAATTATCCGGTTCATGATTCGGAGTTGGGGGAAATGGTGTTCGTCTTAAAGGTTTGGAGGAACTATCTATATGGAATCCACTACGAGATCTTCTCAGACCATAAGAATTTAAAGTATGTTCATACTCAAAAGGAGTTGAATCAGAGGCAGCGGTGGTGGTTGGAATTTTTGTGTGATTATGAGTTTACCTTGAACTACCACCTCGGGAAAGCAAACTCCATAGCAGATGCGTTGAGCAAAAAAGTACCTGAGTCGAACCCTGAGTCTCGAATGATGAGAATGGAATTACTATGGGTACTAGATGAGATGGGGACAACATTGATATGTAAGGACCATCCAGAGCAGTATACGGAGTATTTGGCTGCCATGAGTATAATATGCGATATTCAAGATCGAATTCGGGCAGAGCAAGGGAAGGATGCTGATCTAGCCCCTATGATTATGTCAATTCAAGATGGAACCACTGAGGAGTATACATTAAAGGATGACCTCATGAATTTCCGTGTCCGACTCTACATTCCCAAAGACTGGGAAATCTGGGAAGACATATTGAGAGAGGCATATTGTTCCAAGTATTCGGCACCTCGGGATTTCCAAGATGTATAGTGACTTGCGAAAGACCTTGTTCTGGCAAGGAATGAAGAGAGCGGTCAAGTATTTTGATATACACTGTGAGGCTTGTCAGAAGGTGAAGGTGGAGTGCAAGAGCCCGGGAGTATTATTTCAGTCATTTCCCATCCCTGAGTGGAAGTTCGAGGATATCTCCATGGACTTTGTTCATGGGTTGTGTAACACCTCCGTCCGTCACATGAAAAATAATAGAGGGTCCGGCCGGGGCCCCACGCCAAATTCTGCAGACTTTCGGTGACATTACTTATTAATATCAGAACCCAGTAAACGCATCCTAACTCAGAGCATTCTAGCGGAAGCTTTAGGGGTTATTAGTGAACTCAACAATCATGAATGTCCACTATATATAAACAACCACATTTATATATATCACAAGAATGTATACAGAAATACATAAAAGTGTTTGGCCTTAAGGCCTTATAGTTACACTTCATAGGTGTGGATTACATACATCGGCATGCAGGCCGGCCACACATGAAAATAGTAAAACTTTTCCACTTGGCCTTCGAGGGCCAGCATAGTAACAAGGGCTTTAACCCACTATTTCCCGCTCGGTCCAGCACCTACACAACATAGCCCACCAAAACATGGTAAACAATTCAAAGGTCAGCTTTTGCTGACCAATTTTATATCGACCTCATCCCTTACTCAGGGCGGTGATTCTCCTTCCCTGCAAGAAAAGCAATATCAATAGATATATCACAAGAAAGTGCACGACCACACATTTTAATATATCATAAATGTCGGCCACACAGCCCGATGCTTTGTGCACTCAGGGCACATTATCGGTGTACCGAAAAACTAGGGTCCCACCACCGTTCATAGGTCCTAGACATAACGATAAGTTTGAGTATTCTATTCTTAATGGTACGCATGCCTAAGACTCTCATTATGCGCTCCAACGAGACCAATTACCTCGGTCTACCAGTCGATCAGACATAACGTAGGTACGGTTCAGCTTTGCCTATTTCTCAAATCTTCAATCGATGCGGGTCAGCTTTCCCCTTTCTCGTTCGGCTCACTGGACTTTAAGAGCTCGCAGCTCACAATAGCCATACTGTCCTCCAAGGACTGGCTTCACAATAGGATTTCTGGGAGATATCGCCAGCGACAACCATTGTCGTCGAGCGTTAGCGACAGATTTCAACTTCTGTCCACAACCTCAATCATAACTGGACCAACGATCCAGAAAACCCTGCAGCAACCTACCATGCTAGAAAACTGGTCTTTCACACCATAAATAGCTCTCTAGGAGTTATCGCGATCGGCAACACCCACTGTCGCCCGGTGACATCAACAGTTTCTCCAAAACTGTGATTTAACCTGGGTATTTTCCTGGAGCTCTTCTCCAGTACTTTCTGTTACTCCAATTCACAGGCATAACCCACAGACTCCGTAAATTACTCATTTATACACGGAGTCTTCTCCGCTTTACAAAATAAAGCATCAATAATCCAGACCAACCCGTCCGGATGGGCTTCACACAGTATGCATATTCAATACTTTACATTTTCGGATCTAATACAATATTAAATAGGGATCATACTGATTGACCCAAAGGAATCCACCCTTTTTCCACCTTTTTGGTGAGGGGTTCCATGCAGGTATGCGTATTTAGGACTTCACTTGTCCAGTAGAAAATCTTTACCCTTATAGTTCGTTTTGGAGCCATGACATTAGCATTTTATCCGGTTGGAAAAGAGCACGTCGCTTTCTTCTTCACGGATATAGTATCGGATCTTGATTTCACCCACAAGATATTCTTCTCCAAGCTATTCAAGCTTCAGCCCAACCCTTAGCTCCAACACAAACTCAGCCTTCTTCCTTAACTTTCCTTTCTCACACAGAGGATGAAATGAAGAGAGAGAGTAAGAAGGAAATAATGATCTCCTCAATCCATACTCGTCTACTTAAGTGACCTCGGGTTTAACCCTAACCACACGATTAATCTATCAAAATGAAGCAAAGGCCAAGATTTGGGTTGACTGGTCAACTTTGGCGTTATCGCCTAGAAACATCGGCTGTCGCTACCTGGCGACATCGACTTAACCGCTTTTCCTCTTTGACCTAGGTCAACCACCGCTTATCGGTCGCTCTTCGGCCAAACCGACATATGTCTCACGCCACGTAGCACTATCGCCCGGTGACATCCACTATTGCCACTTAGTGATATCATTCGATGATTCGTCGAGTGTGTCAAGTGCGTCGAGTGCCGACTCAATGCTTTATCGCTATCGCCACCAAGCGATACTCACTGTCACTCAGCGAAATTGACAAAAGTTCTGCTGTCAATTTTGCGGTGTTACAACCGTCCCCTCCTTACAGAAATTTCGTCCCAAAATTTACACTTAGCTATAAGAAAGACATCAACTTAAATGTCACCACAACTTTTTATTCATAAAAACATTGTTCAAACAACGTTACACAAACAACTCAGGATATTCAATATGCATGGTTTGCTCTCGCTCCCATGTCAGCTCCTAACGGCCACAGTTGTCCCACTGGACCTTGACCATCCCGATTGTCTTGTTTCGTAGCTGCTTGATCGTCGTATCCTCGATCCGAATGGGCCTAACTTTCGTTGTTAGCCCACTATCGACCAGTGCTCAATCATCCTCAACTATTTGAGTTAGATCTTTCATAGCTTTTCGAAGTACCGATATGTGGAACACATCGTGTAAGCCACTAATTTCTGCTGAAAGGGCTAGCCAATAGGCAGCTTATCCAACTCGATCCACCACCTCGAATGGACCAAGATACCTCGAACTTAACTTTTTCAAGCGTCGAATCCTGAACAAGCCTTTGAATGGTTTGCTCTTCAAGTATACCCAACGCCCACCACAAACTCCACGTTTAGGTGTTTGGCATTGTAGTACTTCACCTGTCTATCATGTGCTATCAGTAGCCTCTCTCGGATAGTTCATATTATTGAATTAGCTTCTTCAACTTCCTTCCGCTTATATAACTTAGTTTCCCTTAATTCTTCCCATGCTAATGGTGCACAACACTTCCTACCATACAAAGCTTCAAAAGGCGCCATTTGTATACTAGCTTGATAGCTATTATTGTAAGCGAATTCAACCATATAGAGGTGATCTTCCCACCTCTTCCCGAAATCCAGGGTGCACATACGGAGCATATCCTCTATTGTTCTGTTGGTCCTCTCAGTCTGACCATCCATTTGCGGATGAAAGGTCGTACTGAAGTTTAGTTTACCCCAACAACTGATGGATTAGCCTCCAATCATTTGAAGTAAAGCACCCATCTAGATCACTTACGATGTTATGGGGTACGTTGTGCAATCGTACGATATTATCCACAAGTTTGACATTTTGCCACGTAATGGGCTATGTCTTTCTTCAAACCTAGCCACCAGAATATCTTCTTCATGTCCTTGTACATTTTTGTGCTCCCTGAGTTAATTGAGTTTTTTGTAAAATGTGCTTCGTACATCAATTCCTCACAAAGTTTACCCACAAACGGGATGCACAAACGACCATCTTTTCTCAAAAGACCGTCATCCAAGGAGAATTAGGCATTTGACCCTTCTTGAAATAAAGCTAGGTTCACTACCAGAAACTGGACTTTTAGCCACGGCAATTTGCCGTGGCTAAAGGTCAAAAACCGTGGCTAAAGACTTTTAGCCACGGCCTACTCACGGAAAATGAGCGTGGGCAATACTCGCGTGGCAAAAAGTATTTGCCACGCCAATTCCGTGGGGAGAGCTTTTTTGCCTTGAACATTAGCCACGGCTCCAAACCGTGGGCAAAGATCTTGGATGCAGGACTTATCTCCACGAGTTCTTTGTCGTGGTTAAAAGTCCCTTATTTACCATGAATTCTTTGTCGTGGCTATTTTTTTTTATTTGCCACGGAAATTTCCGTGGTAAATAGTCATGCAAATTTTTTTAAAAAACTTATTACCACGGTTTGGAACCGTGGTAAATATGTCCCTCATTTTTTTAAAAAAACTTTAACCACGGAATTGTGCAGTGGCTAATAGTTAACTAGTATTTTGTTCTTTTTTGCCACGAACAAATGCTCTTGACGGCGCGATGGTGGCGGTCATGAACCACGGTTTTTGAATGGAGTGGTCATTAACCAACTTTTGTGAATGGAGTTTTGTTTGGATGATTTATGTTTTTGAGGTCATGAATCGGTTTGTGAACTGAATTTTATTTGGAAGTTTTTAATTTTATGGCATCATAAATGAAGAAATATTTTTTATCAATTTGGAAAATGAAAATAAAAATTTGATAAATGCACACCAAAACAAAAATTGGGTAAATTAAAATGCACACTTTATAAATGTACATCAAAAAGGCTCCTGCTCAAAATTTATCCTGCTCCCATTTTCCCTCCACCTTATATCAATACAAGGTTCCTGCTCAAAATTTGAGCTCAAGTGTGAAAATCATTACTTCATGAAGCCTCTCTCTCTCTCTGTCTTGCTCCCCTTAATCTTGGGACTGAATAGCTTCTGCTACCATCCTTAAATCTTTGTCTCTCCCCAAGAGATCAAACCATTGACCTCCAGCCAACCTGCAGTTGTGGGCCTCACTGTTCGAGTCGGCTCGTATGCTGATGAGCTTGTTAAAACTATTGTAAGTTCCCATGAACTGTTGGCTGACAAAAAAAATCAAGCAGTAGAGATATAAAATCATCACTAGTAGAAGAAAATTACTTTCTATATAAAGGCCGGCCTATAGAGTAAAAAGTCAAAAAATGACATGGAGGCGGAATCTGATGGCGGGAAAGACTCTTCGATTTTGATGTACATTTCGCTTTTTAATTATGGTAGTAAAAATTCAAAAAATGACATGGAGGCGGAATCTGATGGCGGGAAAGACTCTTCGATTTTGATGTACATTTCGCTTTTTAATTATGGTAGTGGCATTGTTGCGAAGACCGTGGTGTCTATAATGCATGGATAATGTTAGTGCAATATGCACGAAACATATGTCGACGTGGATGTCTGTAGTGTCATTAAAAAAATATGACATTATCAGGAGTTAGGGCTCAGTTGGCAATATTATTAGCTCATGTGAATTAAGTGGCTATGAGCCCACTTAGATTTTTGGTTGCATTGATACAACATCAAATAGTTCTTTAATGCACTCCTTAAATTCTGAATCTTTGCACTATATATAGTAGTTCAACCACAACTAATAATGCCTATCAAATTATAATGAAATCAACATTCGAATTCCTAAACTGAGGCAGTGTGTCATATTGGCTGACCGACCCTAAAGCATTTGGCTACACTTGGAGGAGGAGAGGCGATATGATCTCACTAGAAGAACCTGCCCAACAATCTCCCAAATCCTACTCCAGCTTGAGCTCTCCAACTTTCTAACAGGAAATATGTATCATAATACGCAAACATTAAACATACATGACCTGATCACACATACAACAGGTTCCCCAAATGAGCCAAACTGACCGGCTTGGAACCGAGACGGCCCCATCCCTAACTGTGGAAAGCTCCGATGCAATCTATGTAAAACACAGGCTTCTTAGGGGAACCCTAAACTCCACATGCCACCACCCAATTTTTCAGACAGTGATGCATGATTCATTAATTGAAGAAAAGTCAGCTATTTTGATCAAAATAAATGAGTCTGACATCGCTGTTCATGCTCTCAGAGCTCAAATAGAGGAGGTTGAAAGTGAAAAATCTCAGCTGCAGTTGGAAATGAGTAATCTTGACCATGAAATCCAATCTGCCAATCTCCAATTCACTGATGTGAAACATCCATTTGTGCAAACGGAACTTGAAAAGAATTTACTAGTCGAAGAAAAATTTTACCTTTTGAGAAAGATAAATGAGTAATCTGGACCATGAAATCCAATCTTTCAATCTCCAATTAAATGATGTGAAAAAATGTAGTTGCGCGGACAGAATCTGAACAGAATTCATTAATCGAAGAAAATTTGGCTCTTTTGATCAAAATAAATGAGGGTGATGTGGTCGTTCAGGCTCTCAAAGCTCAAATAGAAGGGGTAGAAAATGAAAAATTACAGTTGCAGTCGAAAATGAGTAATCTGGACCATGAAATCCAATTTTCCAATCTCCAACTCACTGATGTGAGAAATGCACTTCTGCAAACAGAATTTGAAAGGAATTCACTATTTCAAGGAAAATCAGGTTTTTTGAGGAAGATGAATGAAGATGGAGTGGTCATTGACGGTTTCAAAGCTCAAGTAAAAGAGTTAGAAATTGAAAAATCTCATTTTCTACAAAAAATAAGTAATCTGGATCTTGAAATCCAATCTGCCAAGCTCCAACTCATCAATATAAAAACTGCACTTCTGACTGCCGAAGATGAGAAGAAGGCTTTAATCTCAGGAAATTCAGTTGTTGAGAGCAAGTTACTGGAAGCAGAGTTTATGAAAGAGAAGTTGCAGGATGAGATGAGAGAATTGAATCATACAAACTCCACCCTCCTAAGCAAGATCGATGAAACTGAGAAGGCTACAATTGATTTTCAGATTGAAAGGGATGGGCTAATAGCTGATAATTTACATCTCAATAATAAGGTAAAGGAGTTATTGACACAATTTCAAAGCAAGATGGTTGATTTTGACAGAAAGTTGGAAGCTACGTCAAGTGAAATGCAAGATTTGAGGAGTAAATTAAAACTAGCCCAGAAGGAGGTTTCTCATGAAATCCAAACTTCGATTAATTCAAATAGAGGTGACTTCCAAGCTATAAACACTGAGACAGGTGATTTAGATCAAGAGATACAAAAACTGGCATCCATCTCTTTGACGAGTTGCTCACTGAACATAAGCAATTGGAAAATAACTAGTCCGAGTCCTATGCAAAGCTTGAAAGTGTGGAGAAGAAGGTTGAACAATCGGAAATGAAAGAAGAGAGCATCCAAAGATTGGAAAGAATCTGTGCAGAGCAGAACATAGCATGGATGATGGGGACTCCTGCTGCTGATTCAGACATCCACCATCAACTTTTTTCTTATGCACATTCTATAAAATTAACATTTTTTATGTTTGAAGTTCTTATAATTTCGGTTGCTTAACCTCCCAGGTTTTTGAATTCCTATAAATACGCATCAGCCAGTCTAATTTGGAGAAGAACACAGCTAATTGAGCAATCTCATCCACTTCAGATAGCAGAAGCCGTGGCGGCGAGGGAGGAAAAGGAGGAGACGATGTAAGTAGGAAGGATGAAGCAAAGTTCGGGGCCGGTAATAGACATCAAAAATGTTTAAAAATAGAAGCCTGGTGCAATCTTTTACCATTTGGTATGGGGACTGAATCTGAGACTTTACCACAACTGATATAAAGTATGGAGTTCCCAAAAGCGGGGTCGTGCTGCGATCCGACAAAGAACTCAGAGCACAGATTGGACCTGCACGCAACTCGCATTCATCCGATCAGTTTATATTTCAACGAGCTAAAATGAATAAAACCAGTAAACCAATTAAGTGACACAAGTTCAGGAATCATGCACTCACCAGCATTATCTGGTTCTTGGGTTGAGAGGCTGCTGCGCTCTTCATGAGCTTTTTGGCAACAATTTGGAGGAATTTTGGATTCATTTTCGACACGAGGTGGCTGTGATTACAGAGATTCAGCAGTGAGAATAATAATAACTTCAAACATAAAAAATGTTAATTTTATAGAATGTGCATAAACAAAGCATAGCCTCAAGTTGTACGTGCGAGCAGGGAAGAACGTTCTGCCTGAGCTCCGTTGTACGTGCGAGCAGAGAACCCTAAACAAACCCTAAGCAACTGAAATTGGGATTATAGGGGCTGCTATTGGGATTATAGTGGCTGGTGCAAGTGCTGGAATGGAATTCAGAGGCTGAAATTACATTCCTGGATAGATATTAAACGCTGCACGAAAGTACATTTCATCTTCAAAAATGTATCCTTCTGCAAATATTGGCAAGAGACACCATGCTTCCAACATTATGTTCATGCAATTCATCAACTTGTTAGTCATCAATATGTAGGGCTTGAAAAAAACAGCATACCTTCTTTTGTAACGCAAAAAAGTAATTTCAAATTTTGAAGTGTTACAATCATGGGTGCCATGGTATCTTTTTAAGCAGGAACAATAGCTAATACAAGCTACAATAAGAACAGTTACCCATCTAAAATGAAAGAGAAACACTGAAAAGAGATATTTGCATATCTAGCATAAATGAGTGTCAAATAGTGAGATATTTGCATATCTAGCATAAATGAGTGTCTAGCAACAGGAAGCAGTTCATAATAACAAATTAAAAACTGTCTATGAAAGGTGTTCTCATGCATTTGTCAAAAGTACAACATAAATTCATATAAATCATTCCCACACCACAAAATAAAACCAACAAAAAACTATAGCATATTAATTATTTCGTTGAAGGATGCATCATGCCCTCCGTCTTATAAAGCATCATGTTCATCTCCGACCTATAAATTTTCAAATATTAGAAGTTTTTTTAAAAAATTAGTAATTGAAAAGTACATTAAAAACAAACCTGTCCAGTGCTAGATGGAATGGAATGATCATCAGTTTTATTCATTGTTGATGTTAATGGAATGCCAGCATGCTCTAAAAGCACTTGCATATTTTGTTGAACACGTGACATTTCATCCATTTGTGCTTTCATTTGAGCAATTTGAGAATCAAATTGAGATTGCACCTCCTCTCGAATTTGCGTACGAATTGATTTTGAGGCTTCCTTACTCAATGGCTTGCTTACTCCGGAACCCCATGTACGCACACGACCATGGCCATCCTCTCCCATGACCTTAACAAAGCAAGCTTCTTTATATTCTGCAGTGCGCTCCTCCTCAGGTAACTTTTCATACAAGCTATTCACTTCATCCTGCATTATGAAAATACAGGATATTTTTTATTTCTTGTAATGAAAATCTATAACAATAAAAGGGAACTTACAATAATATCTTGAGATTCAAACTCAATCATGCCACGTTTGTCAGTTCGTGTTCTTTTAAAAACACTAAGTCTATCCATTTCAACTCCCTCCATCTCCATCTAAAATATCAATATAATTTATAACATTAATCTCAAATGCATGTGTAATTATAAATACTTTTAGTTAATTAATTACCTTTTGTCGAATGGAGCGAAATGATGATCTGCCCATCCTATGATATCCTCCCTGACACTCACAGTTGCATGAATTTGTTGCCGATATAGACTTTATAGTATCTTGCCCCCAATACTGAACAAGTGTCCTCCACTGATCAGCAACAACCCGATCTGGGACGATAGATAAACGCTCCTCATCTGTCTTATATATATTATAGTTATGACGTTTAATGTAATGTTTCCATTCTCTCCATCTCTCTCCAATTATATGCAAACATTTAGTTCGAAACTGTGGAGGTGCATCTGTATTATCCTACACTTACACAATAAGATAATTAGAATAAAACAATAATATCTATGTTTTTAACTTGTTAAAAAAAGCATACTTGTACCTCCCGCCACAACCCATCAAGAACATCATCAGGTAAATCACTCCATCGTGGATATGTTAGCGGTACTCTAAATCCATTCCTCGCTAGCAAACCAAGTTGTCCTATTAAAGTTTGCTCACACTTACCAATAGGCAACCCATGCTTATCAAAATCAATATGAAACCGCTCTCCTGTGCCCCATATTGAAATGTCATTAGCTCCACCACGTCCTCTCTTGATACTTTTAAAGTTTGAGTCATCTTCATAAAAAAGAAAATATTATATACCATACTTCTCATATAATTAAACAACACAATATTCAAGTACCTGCCGATGCAGTGGATATTGAATTAGATCCCGAATTTGGTGGTGCGGAGAGTGCTGGCATGGGTACGATCACCGATTGCGAGAGGGATGGTACATGTATAGTAGTTGACTGGGATCCTGACGACATATTTGTGGTGGGCGTAGAGAGCGATGATATTGGATGTTTAGTGGCTCGAAACAGTGACTTAATATTTGGGGCAGGAATAGAGGATGGGGGATGTGTAATGGGATGGGAAATTGAAGGTGTAGCGGTACGGTCACCGGTTGCAAGTTGCATTTTTGCGTTCATAGTTTGTCCTGCAGGCTTTTTCCTCCCCATTCCTACAAATGTCACTAGTATATCTCAATTATGACATTATCAACATCCAATAAATAAAAATGTGTGAGAAACCTTTAATAAATTAAATAAAAAAGTGTGTAGCGGTACATTCATACCTTTAATTAAATAAAAAAAGAAACATTTAATCTTCAATTATGTCATTATCAACATCCACTTGCACATCATCAACTAACACTACACAATCAACTCCATCTCTAACCCAATGAACATCATCATCACATACATATATTCTTTCATCTAATTCTTGTTGACTTAGTGGTTCAACTTGAGGCACAAGCCGAGAAACATGGGATGAATCCTTGGAGTACATATCAAATGAATCTCTAATTGTCAGATGCATAACAACTTCCCAATCGAGTTCTAAAGGATCTCTAACATAACATACTTGTTCTGCTTGAGTGGCTAATATAAAAGGCTCATCTGTCACCTTGTTATGCTTATATAATAAATGATTGAAGTTCACAAGGGTGAAATTAAACTCATCAATTTTTTGACCTACTAGAGGATCAATCCAATCATATTTAAATAAGATAAACTTAAATTCACTAGTATAATGAATCTCAATAATATCAGTTAACTTCCCATAGTAAGTGACACCTCCGATACGAGGGTTCTTATCCTTTGAACTAGCGTAGCTAATAGTGTTTACTTTGAGCATCACGCCACTATTTTGTGTATTTCTCCTACTATCCATGTACTTTGTACGGAAACGGAATCCATTAATAAAATATTCATTGTATCTCCATGCCCAATCACTTGGTCCTTCACTAAGCTGCTTAATTTCATCTGATATATTTATATCACTGGATTTGACCTACAAAAGTATGGAGTTCAATTATTTCATAGATAATCATAATGCTTTAATAAAAATTTTGTTGAGTATACTGACATGTTGTTTGAACCACAAATGAAATGATTCATTATGAACCTTGTCAATTTGATTTTTGGTTGCTCGAGGGAACTCCTTTCTTAGTTCTTCGATGTGTTTCCTATAATAAAATTCAGCATCATAGACAAGTAATACAAAAGATACTAAACTTGAATAAGTTCCTGAAACTCACTCTAAAAATATGGTAATTGCATCTGTGTTGAAAAGAACATGGCGATGCATTTGTGTCAACGTAACTTCATCAAGAAGCATTTTTTTGCCTCTCTTGAAAGGACGGCCAGAAACCTCACCTCCATCATAATTTCTACTTGGGCGGTTAGACTTTGTTTCCACTCCATCTGGGTATCTCTCACAGAAATTCATGCATTCTTCCATAAGATAACCTTTAGCAATATAACCTTCGAGATGAGCATGATTACGTACATATCTCTTAAGAGTCAGTATATACCTAAATTAAAATATACATTATGTTAACAAAAAGGTAGAATATTGTCAAGTACAAGCAAACAGCATTACCTTTCAATGGGATACATCCATCGAAATTGAACCGGGCCAGCAATGGCAGCTTCTTCAGCTAAATGGATAGTTAGATGCTCCATAATATCAAAAAATGCGGGTGGAAAAATCTTTTCAAGATGACATAGTGTGAGAACAATGCGTTCTTGCAAGGACTTTAAGTCAATAACTCTGTTACTTTTGGAGCACAATTGTCTATAGAAATTGCATAACTCAATAAAGACCTTGACAACATCTACCGGTAATGCTTTTCTAATGGCTACTGGAAGGAATTGTTGCATAATTATATGCATGTCATGACTTTAAGACCCCAAATATTTCTTTCTTTCAAATGAACACATCGAGAAATATTTGATGCATAACCATCAGGCACTTGGATGCTTTTTAAAACTCTTAAGAAAATATCTTGATGTGTTTTATCCATTGTAAATCGAGCTGGATACAATAAAGTCTTGCCAGATGCAAGTAGTTGTGGGTGCAACATAGTGCGAATACCCATAACCTTTAAATCTTGTCTTGCCTTTAATCCATCCTTTGATTTCCCTGTAATGCCTAATATGGTATATAGCAAATTTTCTCCAACATTTTTCTCTTGGTGCATCACATCAATGGAATGACGCACTTGAAGAGACCCCCAATATGATAATTCAAAAAAGATACTCTTTTTTTCCAACCAGGCCTTTGTCCAATATTACTTACTCGGTTACGCTCTTCCCTCTTCCTTTTTTTAAGGTCGTCTTTCTTGTACTTAGTAAGTACGCCATCCAACTGTGCTAAAATGTCACTTTCCTTTAATTTAGGAGGCTTATCTTCAAACTCTCGATGTCCATCAAAAGATACCTTATCTCTTCGAAACTTATGCCCGCAAGGTAACCAACGACGATGACCCAAGTAACAAAATTTTCTACCATTTGCCAACCAATGAGATCTAGTTTGGTGATTATAATTTGCACAAGCACATTTACCTTTTGTACTCCATCCTGATAAATTGGAATATGCTGGATAATCATTAATTATCCAGAGTAGTGCAGCACGAAGTGTAAACATCTGATTCTTTGATGCATCATATGTTATCATACCATAACCCCACAGTTCATTCAACTCTTCAATCAACGGTTGAAGATAAACATCTATCTTATTACCTGGTCCCTTTGGTCCATCAATTAACACAACTAGGAAAAGAAAAGCTTGTGTCATACACAACCATGGTGGTAAATTATAAGGCATTAAAACTACTGGCCAAGTGCTATGAGTAATAGACATGGTTCTAAAAGGATTAAATCCATCAGATGCCAAACTGTTGGGTATTGTATCCACAATCACCGGGATTTGAGGAAGCCTCCTATCAAGCTAAGATGAATTTACTATGTATTTGATGAATTTCTTTAAGTTGTGCTTGCAGTTATTCCACGCTAAGTACACACCAATGTCAGGGTGCAGTGGGTCAATATATACGGGTCTGTGCAACGTAATCCCTCGTTGAGCAAATCAGTGTGTTGGCCTACGTGTACTCTCTCTATTGGGGTGTACTTAAGTTCAAGTACAGGACTATGATAAAGCAAGAGCAGACAAGAAGCAAGGATGGGCCAAAGACCAGCTCATGGGTGGAAAGACGAGAAATCGTCTAAGTATAATTCGTCGAGAATCACTAAGTGATTCTCGCCGATTCGTCGAGAATCACTAGTTGATTCTTGCCGGGTTGGGCCGGCTGTCTCGACGCAGTCAGAAAAATCATCTAAGGCAGAATCGTCGAGAATCACCAAGTGATTCTCGCCGATTCGTCGAGAATGACTTTGCATTCTCGACGAGTCGGCGAGAATCCAAGGTGATTCCCACCGATTCTCCTCGGCCTCTATAACCTGTGCAGACTGAATTCTCTAAGTAGAATTCGGCGAGAATCGTAAGTGATTCTCACCGATTCGTCGAGAATCACTCACGATTCTCGCCGAATTTGACTTGGGCATTTTTCCAACTCTGTCTGGACCGGTCCACGTTATCTACGGGATTTTGAACCGGACTTTGGTCTTACTGCTGGTGGGGCCCACAACGGTCATCTCTTGACCTAATGTATAAATACTCTGTATTTGTGAACAGTAAAAACACGGATTACAGATCAAAGAAAAAGAAGCCGCCGTCAAGCCCTAGATCGGAAGCGAGCTCGGCCGACCTACTCCGCCTCTCGCTAATTGCTCGCCACCGTTGATCGAGGTGTTCGTTACCTCTCCCGGCGACAGAAGCCTAGTCGGGCACAGCGTCTCACGCGTCTATCCAGAGATCTTTTGTCTCTTGATTTGTGATCGGGAAACCTTCCCCATCCGAATCGATCGAGACGATCGATCCTAGTGTGACCGTTGGAAGACCTTGCCGACTGTGCTAAGAAGATTGGATCTACATAGCATCACCGCCTCTCTTGTTGAAGCCGTCGATCTAAAGAAGATTCTCTCCAAGTGAGATCTAGAGTTGTGGACTCTTCGTAGACTTCAAGAACACGTCGTCGAACGAAGAGGGACACCTTAGTCTCCATACGTTGTTTGTATTTCGTACAAGCTAGTTTCAATTTCTTTGTAAAGGACCGTTTGGTCTCAAGTTGTAGGGTTGGGTGCAACCCGAGTTGTGGGAGTGTTGACTCCTACGTGTGGAAGGGATCCTTCCGTTAGTGCGAGGATTGGATTTCAATCCTGTTGGTGAAGTGACCGAGTCGTCCCTAGTTGGGAGATAGGTCGAAGGGGGAAAGTGGACGTACCCAAATCGGGGAACCACTATAAATTGCTTGTGTATTTTTGTGTTGTGTTGTTTTGTTTTCTTGTGCAGGTAAAACTTTAATTCCGCAAATACGCTGCAAAGACACCTATTCCCCCCCCCCTAGGTGTAAGTAGTTGACACTAAGTGGACTTTCAAGTGGTATCAGATGGAGGTTGCTCAGCTATAAGGTTAACACCTTGAGTAAGATCCTGCCTCCTGTGTCAACTAGAAGACGAGACTCAAGCATGGAGCTGGAATTTGTTGTCCCTCCTCTGAGACTCCCTGCGTGCACAACAGAGTATTACCCTATCTATAAGATGAGAGTTATGTTTCATCTGTAGGCCATCGACCCTCGGGTGTCAATCATCTTGGAAGAGGGTCCCTTCATTCCCATGAAGGCTTCTGATTCTAGAGAGGATATCCAAATCCCCAAGAGTCCCGAAGAGATGTCTGAGACCGAGCTCTCACTGTACAACTTGGACAAGTTAATACGTCAGATCATCACTGACGTCTGGTCTGGAGTATCTCGTTCAAGAGTGGACAAGTGTAGGACGGCCAAGTCCATGTGGCAAACTATCTCTGACCTCATGGAGGGATCAGAGAAAGCTGGGACCGGTTGTCAGTAAGAGGATGAAGCCTATGTAGGGGTCCTTATTTCTGAAGATGAAGGGCATGATCAATATGTCAATATCAGGGCTCCTGTGTCCTTGTCAAAGACTGAAGAAGAAGCTGAGGAAAGCAGTTCTGATGAAGCTAACTCAACAATCTCTGCCGATCTGGATGGTAACCATGAACAACAAAGCCTGAAGCAGGTAACTTCTTCCTCATGCCCCTCTCCTCTTGAAGTTCCTGAAGACAGGAATAGTTTTGAGAGTACTCCTTCCAATGATGCAAGGGATACACATAGCCTCAATCAAAAGATTGATAATGTTGATTCCCTTGAGAGTGCCCTTCAGACGAGCAAATTACTTGTTGAGGAACAAGCTAAGGAGATTGCTCAGCTGAAGATCTTGATGAATCTCCAATTGGAATCCATCAAAGTAAAGGACTCACAGATCTCGGATCTAGAAAGTCGTCTAGAGACCAAGAAGAGGATAGTTTCTAATTTTTCCAAGATTGATGCTATCAAGAGAAAAGCAGAAAATGGGTGGATCTCCCAAATTATTAAGTCATGGAGAAATGGGAAAACTGTGTTCAGACCCCCCACCTCGAGTAGGAAGGACACTCATCATGCTTTCAGGGATGACCATAGGAATAACCATGGTCACTGCAAGAATGATCAGTCCTCTTGTGGAAGCACCCAGAATACCAGGGCTATCATGGCTACCCAGAAGAGGATACCTCAGGCTTCCACCGAGCCTTTTGTATTCTCGGCCACTACCCCTACTAATCATGAGTCTGTCAGCATCAGCACCCAATGCGCCTCTCACCTCCCTAGGACTCAGGAAAGGGGGGTTAGAAATCATGTTGTTGGCACACATGGGGACCTTGGAAGGGGGCTGACTGAAAGGAAGGCACCTCCTCCCAGGCCTCATGACGCCCACCATATGCACTCTTTCCACCCATCCATGAGTCAAGGTGGAAGAGACAAGTCTGTTAGCAGATTCGGCCCCATCCCGTATAGACCTAGGACTTTGACTACCTCAGTCACCAGGTCAGGTCACAAACGGCGGTACAACATTCATGAATGTTGGTGTTGTGGCAAAGTGGGTCATTTTGCCATAGATTGTTGGCACAACCCTTCTGTGTCAAAGGCAAGGGGACTTCCACATCCTCGAGGCAATGTTACTCCTCTCTCCAGGATCCCTGAGGGGAGGCATCCCAATTATTATGCTGACAGGAACCTAGGACCCAATACTTATTGGGTTCCTAAGGCAAGATAACTCTTTTGCAGGGTAGTCTAGGTTCCCGTAAACCTAATGGGAACCAGACAGGAGATGTTCCAAAAATGACGTGGAACAAGTATCTGGAAAAGGAGCAGTGCCATCAACACGGGCACGTGCAAATTGACCACCTGGTGTTCCTTGAGCAGAAGTTCTAAATGATACATCCTTTAATCTCAGTTAATTGCAATCAGCTTCAATATATGAGCTATAGCGCATCGATTTTTACATATATGTATATAAGTATGTCTGCATATCCACATTAAGTCATGACTTCCCTCTCTCGAAAGTAAATGGTCATGTTTAGACTTACACTTATATTCTTGTTCACCTAAAGAAAGATTAAGATTGCAAAAATAACCTTTAGATACATTGTTAAAGATTTATCTGTAAATACACTAGTAGATTCGAGAATAAACCTCAACAGGCCTAAGTCAGCTCACTGAAAATTAATGAAGATACGTCATTGGAAGGCACTAAAACTTACAACTAACATAAAGAAGATTATGCATATCTCGATCGAGAAATAACCCATTGAAATTGATTGCCACGGTTATTGTCTTGGGTATATTTAGAAGATTTCTAAATCCGGTATGTACTCCCGCCGACTCGTCGATTTAGAAAGTTGCCGACTCTTCATCTCCCGCCTTTCGCAGAGAATCCAGCCGACCCTTTCTCAGAAACCCGTCGATATTCCTTCCCTCCTCCCGGCGACTTCCTGCATCTTGGCTCCCTATCTCGTCGACCTCGTTCCGGATTCCGTAGACTCCTCTCCTCGCGTCCAGGGCGCTCGTCCTAGTTTCCATTCTCCGCGATTTCGATCTAACAAGGGCACGAGCTCCTCCAGGCTTTCCGTCGTCTCCGTCAACTCTCGCTCCCTCCGTATTTGGGTTTGCTATGGCTCCAAGGACCACCGCCGGGCTGGTCACTGGTTGTGAGTTGGTTCGAACCGGGTTCTCACATGCCTCGGATGAGTTCAGAAACATCATCATGCTGGAGGAGGCTGGACTCACGTTTGTACTGGAGCACCCCTGCAAAATTCTGGATAAAGAAGTGATGGAGTTCTTCGCAACCGCCAAACTTCGGAATGAAGACTCTATCATCAAGAGTAAGGTTGCAGGTGCAAGGATCAAGATGTCTGCCAGGAAACTGACTCAATGCTTGCAGCTCTCCAGTTCTGAGCACGAGGATTATCTGGAGGAACATGATAGATCCAGGACCCTATTATTCTGTGGGCTAGCTAGGGGCACCAGATCGATAAAGAGAAAAGAAATGAATGAGGAGGGGAAACTCTTGTCTGACATCATTGGGAAAGTACTGATATGCAAACCAGGCTCACACGACCACATCTCAGCCGACATGTTCAAGATTCTTGTGGTGATAGTCTGCCGAAAGAGATTCAACTGGGGGGCCATGCTTTTTGAGAAGATTAAGGACACCCTCAGATCTCCAAGTTTTGGACGAATCATCAGCCTATTTCTCAATCAGTTGAACGGAGATAGGTTCGACATGAGCAAAGGAGTTCCTTTGCATTATTTGAAGAAAATGGACTCCAGCGTCTTTGACAGATGGGAGCGACTCATAGGGCAAGCTGCAGTGGTAGTTGAACCAGAAGAATCTCCTGCCAAGGACAACAGAACTTCAGCAGATTTCGTGGCAACACCCAGTGAAGTTCCTGACGCCCTGATTGCAGGAACTGAGGGGGAGCCTGTAACCGGTTCTGCAAACATCTTATCTGATATTTCTCTGATAGCTAAAGAAGCTATGGAGATGGTGGCAGATGAAGTAGCAAATGATGAGGAGGTTGAGAACGATGAGGAAGCTCTTATCGACGATGATCTGGGAGATAAGGGGGCTGATGAGGAGCAGGAGGAAGAAGTAGAAGAAGATGTGCACAGCTCTGCCGATAAGCATGATCACTTGGAGACTGAGATAGAAGAAGAAGTACCAGAGAATGAGAAAGCAGTAGAGTCTCAGGAGGATGCTGAGGTTCCATCTGTGGAACAAGCTCCTAAGCAGTTAGATGCAAGGATGGAGGGGGAGAAATCCTTTGTTCCCCCTGTGGACTCCATACTACTATCCAGCTCTCCCAGTACCTCTGCGGGGGAGCCTGACCAGGGTCTGCCTGCAGCTCCTCCACTACAAGAAAGCATAGCAAATCTCACTGTCAATTTTGTCCAAGGTATGCTTGATGAGCTCAAGGATACATTTGAGAAATCGCACAACAAAGTGCTAAAGAGACTGCGGGAGTCTGAGGATCTCATGCTTAAGAATGTGGTTCAGATCAATCACAAACTGGATTTGATGGAAAAGAAATTTGATGAAAAATACACAGAGGCAGGCAAAGCAGTATCTCTTCTCATACAGGGACTGAAGAAGAATACTAACGATCTGGCTGTCGTCAATAAAAATGCACATATTGTGGCAGACAGCATACAAAAATTCGATGCCAACATGGTAATGCTAAACACAAATCAGAAATCTCTGTTGGACGAATTCAGTAAAACCGTGAAGCACATTGATGCCTCTTTACATTCCTATACAAACTCTGTAGCCGTCGAAGCCAAAAAGGGGGAGGAAGCGTATAATGCTAAGATGGTGGGGCTTCAAGAGTTGGTACTTCTAAATTTCGACCAGACCAATAGGTACGTGTTTGAAATGGCCCACTGGCTGGTAAAAGAAGCATCGGGAATACATGTCCCTGTTGCCCCACCTGAGGATGAGGGCTGTGCTGGTACTACTGAGGGTGATATAAGGGCTGAAGAAGTACAACTGAGCGAAGTCGAGTTGAAGAAAGCTGCGGAGAGGGCTGAAAGAAGAAGCTGGTTTGACCAAGATGCCTTAGCAAAAGCCAAAGGCAAAAGGCAAATCAAAGAAGGAACTTCGAAGGAAACACCAGCTGAAAAGAAGATTAGATTGAAGGAGGATGATGTGAGGAATGAAAAGTGGAGTCCCGTATCAAAGAATATCATCTTGGACACCTTTGCATTACTACAAGAAGGGCAAGTCAAAAGGAGTGACGTATATAGCCAATACGAGTGGGAGCAGCACAAGTTGTATGAAGCCAAAAGAAACTTGTTCTTCAGAAGCAACACTGGGGCAAACAAAGCTGCAAACATAGCTCCTCCTCCGAGATACTATCCTAAGCCCAAGGAGTATTTTGAGCGACAAAGCAAAAGATTCTTAGCTCAGCAACTCAAAGAAGACTGAGCTAAGGACAAAGATCTGTAGGATGTTAGCTCTTGTGATTATCTCATTTAAACTTTGTTATTAAGTAAACAATGAACATTTGTGTGTGGACATTAATATTTATATATACATGTGTGTGGTTTATTATTTGAATCTCACATTGATCTAATTACGCTTATTGCTCACTCTGTTGATTAATGTATATTTTATCTGAAATGTTGAAATTCATCTTAGCTTAGTAGGATTTTGGCTTCGTCAAATAGGGGGAAATTGTTGGGTATTGTATCCATAATCACCGGGATTTGAGGAAGCCTCCTATCAAGCTAAGATGAATTTACTATGTATTTGATGAATTTCTTTAAGTTGTGCTTGCAGTTATTCCACGCTAAGTACATACCAATGTCAGGGTGCAGTGGGTCAATATACATGGGTCTGTGCAACATAATCCCTCGTTGAGCAGATCAGTGTGTTGGCCTACGTGTACTCTCTCTATTCGGGTGTACTTAAGTTCAAGTACATGGCTATGATAAAGCAAGAGCAGACAAGAAGCAAGGATGGGCCAAAGACCAGCTCATGGGTGGAAAGACGAGAAATCGTCTAAGTATAATTCGTCGAGAATCACTAGTGATTCTCGACGAGTCGACGAGAATCACTAGTTGATTCTTGCCGGGTTGGGCCGGCTGTCTCGACGCAGTCAGAAAAATCATCTAAGGCAGAATCGTCGAGAATCACCAAGTGATTCTCGTCGATTCGTCGAGAATGACTTTGCATTCTCGACGAGTCGGCGAGAATCCAAGGTGATTCCCACCGATTCTCCCCGGCCTCTATAACCTGTGCAGCCTGAATTCTCTAAGTAGAATTCGGCGAGAATCGTAAGTGATTCTCGCCGATTCGTCGAGAATCACTCACGATTCTCGCCGAATTTGACTTGGGCATTTTTCCAACTCTGTCTGGACCAGTCCACGTTATCTACGGGATTTTGAACCGGACTTTGGTCTTACTGCTGGTGGGGTCCACAACGGTCATCTCTTGACCTAATGTATAAATACTCTGTATTTGTGAACAGTAAAAACACGGATTACAGATCAAAGAAAAAGAAGCCGCCGTCAAGCCCTAGATCGGAAGCGAGCTCGGCCGACCTACTCCGCCTCTCGCTAATTGCTCGCCACCGTTGATCGAGGTGTTCGTTACCTCTCCCGGCGACAGAAGCCTAGTCGGGCACAGCGTCTCACGCGTCTATCCAGAGATCTTTTGTCTCTTGATTTGTGATCGGGAAACCTTCCCCATCCGAATCGATCGAGACGATCGATCCTAGTGTGACCGTTGGAAGACCTTGCCGACTGTGCTAAGAAGATTGGATCTACATAGCATCACCGCCTCTCTTGTTGAAGCCGTCGATCTAAAGAAGATTCTCTCCAAGTGAGATCTAGAGTTGTGGACTCTTCGTAGACTTCAAGAACACGTCGTCGAATGAAGAGGGACACCTTAGTCTCCATACGTTGTTTGTATTTCGTACAAGCTAGTTTCAATTTCTTTGTAAAGGACCATTTGGTCTCTAGTTGTAGGGTTGGGTGCAACCCGAGTTGTGGGAGTGTTGACTCCTACGTGTGGAAGGGATCCTTCCGTTAGTGCGAGGATTGGATTTCAATCCTGTTGGTGAAGTGACCGAGTCGTCCCTGGTTGGGAGATAGGTCGAAGGGGGAAAGTGGACGTACCCAAATCGGGGAACCACTATAAATTGCTTGTGTATTTTTGTGCTGTGTTGTTTTGTTTTCTTGTGCAGGTAAAACTTTAATTCCGCAAATACGCTGCAAAGACACCTATTCCCCCCCCCCTTAGGTGTAAGTAGTTGACACTAAGTGGACTTTCACAAACCAAGTCTAACATTGCGATGCTCAGCTGCAAATTCAGGAAAATCATTATCAAATTTTTTCCACTGAGGAGTGTCTGCAGGGTGTCGCATGATCCCATCATCTATGCGTTCTTCTGTATGCCATCGCATGAAATGTGCAGTTTTTGATGACATGAATAACCTTTTAAGCCTTGGCTTAATAGGAAAGTACCTTACTTGTTTTGAAGCAATTTTTGTAGTTGTGCACTGTACAATACCCGAGCTTTCATTATATTTTTTATATCTTGATTCACCGCATATCTCACATTCATCAAGTGACAAATCATTTCCTCTGAATAACATACAATTGTTAGGGCATGCATCCCAAGTCTCGTAAGAAAACCCCAAGTCTTTAGTGATTTTTTGAGCTTCATAATAAGACTTTGGTAGGTTTACGTTAGGAAATGCATCAATTAGAGATTCTAACAACCAAGTGAATGATACATCTGTCCATCCATGCATTGTTTTCCCCTGTAGTAACCGAACCACGAAAGACAATGATGTATATTTAGCACAATCAGGGTACAATGGACGCTCTGCATCTTCAATAAGTTTTCTAAATTTTGAATCCCCTGCTGTAAAATCATCTATTGGATTATTTGATGTATGTGGATCTTCATGCAAGCTAACATCAATTGCAGGAATGCCAGCTGCCTCATGTATCATTCCAATCATATCATCACTCAAATTTACATGATGATTATTTGAGCAATCTCTACTATAATTTTGTGAATGACACGACTCCCCATGAAAACTCCATGTCTTGTCCTTTTTAAGAAACCCATGAATAATTATATGCTCACGTGCAATAGTTCTTTCTACAAGATAACGGTTGGTACATTTCTTGCAAGGACAGTAAATCCTACTCTCATAACTACTTGAATTGTTTTCATATGCATAATCCAAAAATTTGTCAACGCCTTCAATATATTCATCTGAAACTCTTTTTTGCAAATCAATCCAACTCTTGTCCATGTTATATGGTAGAGTTACCTACATAAAAGCTCATAATAAGTGATTTACAATGAGAGAAGACTATAAAATTGGAATCAGCAAAACATGAGTAGTGAGAGTTTCACTTCAAAGAATAAATCAATTAAGCCAAAACAAAATTTTAAATATGGATTTTCTTTTAATCGGTCATAAAAGGTTAAAAATATAAATATCTCCTAAAACTCATATACACAACCATTACAAAGAATCTTGCGTAGCTTCACAACAATCTATAAAATTGAGCAGCTCATTTTTAAGTTGGTATAAAATTGGAACCGGCAAGCTCACTTATTTGTGGACATGCAGCGGTATCATACGCAGCCATTTCACAGCATTATCCAAAACCTATCATGAAAAGCTAATGGAGGGGGCACTACAACAAATATGGACATCGGCCACGTTTTTAAGAGTCTTTGGCGACAATTTTCAAACGTCGCTAATGTTTTCGCAACGCTTTTATAAACGTCGCAAATACAAACGTCGGCAAAAGTATTCGCGACGTTTTCACTATCCGCGTCCCGCATTATGACTAAATTTTGATACAAAACAATGTTTGAAACTTGATATTTCACAAAACAATTAACACCTGCTATAAACTCCGAGGAGAGTAAAAAATCAAAACTGATAAATAAAGCAACAATTCATTTATTTAGCTGGTAAAATATTTAATTAAAAAACCATTTGACACCTTCCGCATATAATTTTCATTGCATTGTTTGATCCACCACACAATGAGTTTATTCTAGGCATTGGTGATTCTCAGGAAATGGAGCCACTCAAGCAATAATAGAGGTGCCTTCTTCTTATACTACTTAATCTTGTTTTCAATACTTTTTTGTAACTTTAGAATGATTAAGAACCATTTAAATTGCTGAGCAAAATTATGCAAGATGTTCTTATACAGACTTGAAACTTAAATTTAAAATTTATGAAGTTTGGAATTTCGACTGTCATATATGCATTTCAAGTGTTCAGATAATAAATGGAAATGTTTAGATGAATGAATGAAAATATCAAGAGCATATAAAATTCCCTGGCGAGTTAAGATGCTTTTAGGACTTGTGATTTATGCATCATCTCATGGTGTTTCTGTGAATAAAAGAAAATGTGCATTTGATCTCCTATCTCATGCATATATGATGTAGTGTAAACCTTTGCGACAACTATGCTTCCATATGCCACTCTTACTGCGAGGATAGAGAATTTCTGAATGATATTCTTATGAACCCCATAGGACTTACTATCTGGCAATATAATTTCTTCTAAGAGGAAATATCAAACATCTTAAATATAGAAAAAACAATGTTAAGTCATCATCAAAATGGGTGGAAACTTTTTTAAAAAAAAAATGGAAGCCAAACTGGAGCCATTCCAGATCCATGTGTATATTTTCTTCTTGTCACTAAGAAAAAGAGGTCAATTTACTTACAAATGGATCGGGGCCTTTCGAGGAAGGGAGAGGCGAGAAACTTGCACGTCGTTGAAGGGAGAAAAATCTTCAAAACACTAGTCACATGAGTAGCCGGGATGGTGAGGAACTTGCAGGCCGAGTAATTTGCACGCCTACAACTTTCACGCCGACGTCGAGCTATCGTGAGGGAGAGGGATGGTGGTCGGAATAAATAGCGAGGTTGTAAGGGGCCGTCGCCCGGCAGAAAAGCAGAGTTGCGGTGACGTTGGTCACCGGTCGTCGGTCGACAGAACAGGCGAGTGTTGCGCGCTAGGGTTCGAAGAAAATAAACGCAACCGAACTAGCAACCCGATGAGGCAAGTATACCTATCGAATTGTAGCAAGGGGACACAAGTTTCGTATTAAAATCCAGGAATTGTTGGCTAAGCTTACTCACACGAACGTTATTATCTTATCGACGGAAAAACTAGGGTTTTAGAAAATCTAAGTGCAAGAGAGAAAGTAAAGCTATACTAGAAAGAGAAACACCGCAATTAAGTAAAGCTATTCAGCAAAGAACTATGCTAGAAAGGAAACTACTGCAGTAAATTAAAGAGCACAAGATAGGCGATTACTACGAAAGGTAGAAAATATGAAATAGAAATGCACTCAATCAAGATTCACCTCGGCTAAAGACGATTAAGAAAATGCGATAAAAATCTGAACTTAATAGGATAAAGGTCCTTGACCGTGGAGGTTCCTAAAGCTTGAACACGCTTCTCTCGAAGTCGTGCCCAACTGAGTTTAGGAAGGTCCGACCGACTCTCGTTTAAATCGAAGGCCTAAAACTCGCTTTACGCGGTGAACCCCGCTATTGGATTTTACTCCAATCCGGGAGATTTGGACGTCTGCCTCTCTCGAGGGGTGCGTACAACTCCCTTTACTCTTGAATGCTCACTTCATTCTTTCGGCCTCTCGGCTAGCCCAGAATGAAAGCAAAGGCGAAGAGTATATATCGAAAATATACCTCCAACCCGTGATTAATCAAGAGTAATTCAAGGCCCTATCCTAAAAAGAAAAGATTAATTAAAACATCATAACATAATCGCTCTAACCTCGGATCATCAAGATCGAGTACAAGGAGGATTAGTTAATCATAATGGAGTGGAGGAGGGGAGATGAGTAGAAAAGCATATAAAGGAACACAAGTAAAGGAAGAACACTTTTATTAATGAAAAAAGGTAAGTTACACTATTGAAATTGAAATTACAAGTGCATGAAAATTAAATCCTATTCTAGCCCTACAATTAGCACTAAGCAAGAGCAAAGATTACAAAGAAAGCTAAAGCAACTAACTATTAAACCATGATTAAGCAAAAATTACAAAGGAAGAGAGAGAGAGAGAGAAAGCATAAAAAACTCAAGAACCAAAGGGGCAGCACCTCCCCCTCTCAACCAAAGCTTTTTTGAAATGGAGAGGGGGGGCTCAATTTATAGAAAATTTTCTCGGGTTGGTCACGCCCTCCGACATGCCCTAAGGGGGGCGTGTCAGGGGGCATGACAGTACTATGTTAACCTCGGGCTCTGGATTCTGGCGGGAGGGATGATTGCTTTGGTACGTCGGTGGTCACGCCCTAGGTCACGCCCGTGACAGGGGGGCGTGATAGGCACGTCATGTCCAAATCATTGGTCGGAAATCCGTCAGTCACTGAAAAAGGAGGGTGTCACGCCCATGTCACGGGCGTGACATGGGGCGTGACAGTACTGTTTGCGTGCTGAGGCGGAACGGCATTTAATGTGGCGGCAGGCTTTGCGGCAGAGGGCGACACGCCCCTGGTGACGCCTGGTGACACGCCTAGGGAGGGCGTGTCAGGGGGCGTGACAGTGGTTTTTGACCGTTTTCTGTCCCTTCCAGTAGGATTCCTCGGGATCGGATGACACGCCCTAGGTCACGCCCAGGGAGGGCGTGAAAGGGGGGCGTGACAGGTCATTTTGGCCAATTTTCTGGAAACCTGCAAAAAGACAAGAAAAAGTCATTGGCAATAATATTTACATAAAAATGATAAAAATAAACTAATAATAGACATAATTTGTACAATATAAAATAGAAAATACGATAATAGTTTAGGCTACAAAACGTATTATCAAATTCCCCCAAGCTTAAGCTTTGCTTGTCCCCAAGCAAAAAAATAAAAACTAGATATTTATAAAAGGACTAATCAAAAAGTTCTAATTATGCCAATACAAGTACTATGCGAAATTCTTAGTAGGGAAAAGGTGAAATGTAAGTCTAAAACAATTATTTAGGTATGGTAAAACTTTTATAAACTTTACTTAATAAAAACAAATCATCCAAAATTTTAACGAGATTTTTTTAAATGGACTTAAGTAAAGCAACGAAAATGAAAAACACGCATTGAGTTGTTACTAGATCCATGCAACGCATTATAATTATATCAATTTAATTAACAAAAATCTAGGTTTAAATCCAAAACTAAAACTGATTTACTGTTTTTCTTTTCTTAGTTATTAAATAAAAAACAAAAAGCGTGAACCAAGAGGACTTAAATAGGACAGAAACGTTTGGTTTAGGAAAATGATTAGGAGTGGAATTCAAAGATAAACATGAAGGTTTTAAAATCACACTAAACCAAAGCAAAGAGTTTCAAAAACTTTATAAAAATATATACACACATTCTTTTTCTTCTTTTTCTTCTTTTTTCATTTTTTTTCTTTTTTTTTTCAAAACAAAGGCCATAAATATTTTTATTTTCCTTTTTGAGTTGGCCAAACAAAAATAAACATCACTTTCGAACATACTTTTTTTTTCGAAAACCTTTCTCCCACAAAAATCACAAAATACCCTATCAAAATCGTCAAAATAATTTATGAAACTCAAAAAGGCTAGTGTGATTCGATAGGTTGGAAATTTTGGCTTTGGTGAAACTGAAATGAAGGGAGGAGCTATCAAATGAAATCGGAAAAAGGCTCAAAAACGGCTAACTAGTGGTAAAAGTTTTTAGGTTGGCAAGAAAGCTCAAACGAAAACAAAAACGGCCTAAATCATTTTCACGCTTTTGAATTTATTTAAAACAAAGGTTTGAAAAAATTTCAAAAAGCGAGTCCTAGATAATAAAAGAAGATTGATGAAATTAACTTGAAAATAGAAATAATAGGTGACTTGGATCGTTCACATCTACTACGTTATTCAAAAGTTGACTTTACAAAAATTATTCAAAAATGAAAAAGAAAATAGTGGATGATGAATTTTTAAGAAAGTAAAGGAAATAAACAACAAAAAACCATAATAGAAATGCGAGTTTTAGAAAAATATTTCACCTTAACATGCTACCGTGAATTAGAAACACAGCATGGCCAACATTTTACTTGTGAAACATAATTAAAAAAAACGATTAGAAATATTATAATTAACTAAGTTGTTTATAGGAGATTTTGAGTAAAACAAAACTAAAAACTAGGGGTACTATTGAAATACCAAAATGTCTAAACTATTCAAAAAACATATATTTTTTTTTAATTTTGAGAAAATTCTCTTTTTTTTGGATTTTGGATTTTTTCTCTTTTTTTTTGGAATTTTAAGATATTCATTTTTTTTTGGAAATATTTACAATATATACAAAAAGAAGATTATTTACACTACGCAAAAATGAAGGAGGAAATCCTCCCCCAAGCTTAAAACAGACATTGTCCTCAATGGCTAAAGAAGGGGATTGGAGAAGGAGAGAAAAATAAAGTACATAATTGAAAGACAGAATTGAAATACAGGTACTTCCCCGGATTTATTTGCTGCGAAAGCTGAGTTATGCCGCTCCCCGAATGTCTTCTTTGGACTTTGTGATGGATTCAGCAATGTTGGAGCAGGCGATCGCAGAAGCTTCAGCTTGTCGGAGCCGTCCGAGGCAAAAATTGTAAAATAAAGAAAATAGAAAAAGATAACTTGGGTTGCCTCCCAAGAGCGCCCTTTGGTTAAAGCGTCGTTGAGCTCGACGCATCAAAAAAATAATTTTGTCCAATAATATTGTTGTCCCGAAATAAAATTGTTTTTAGCAAAAAATTAAAAGCTCAAGATTAAAGTTCGTGAAGCAGAAACTTAATAATGTTTGGACTGACATCATCATCACCAGAAAAGTAGAGTTTAAGACGCTGACCATTCACTTTGAAATTACCCTTATCAGGGTGAGAAATTAAAACAGTTTCATAAGGAAATACTTCTAAAACAGAAAACGGGCCAGACCAGTGAGATTTTAATTTGCCCAGAAATAAACGTAAACGAGAATTATATAAAAGGACTTGGTCGCCCGGCTTAAAGTTTTTAGGGTGCCTTAAGTGTTTATCGTGTAAACGCTTCGTCCGCTCTTTATAAAGTTTATTATTTTCATAAGCATAAGAGCGCCACTCGTCGAGTTCATTTAGTTGAAATTTTCGAAGGTCACCGACTGAGTGGGGATCGAAGTTTAAAAATTTTAAGGCCCAAAAGGCGCGGTGTTCTAACTCTACGGGCAGATGGCACGATTTTCCATAGACCAGCCGATACGGCGTACATCCGAGGGCAGTTTTGTACGCTGTTCGGTAGGCCCATAGAGCATCGTCAAGTTTGGTTGACCAGTCTTTTCTAGAAGTTGAAACAGTCTTTTCTAATATTCTTTTTATTTCTCTATTAACTACTTCGACTTGACCATTAGTTTGGGGGTGGTAGGCAGTGGACAATTTATGCGTAACGCCGTATTTAGTAAGGATTTTTGAAAACTGTGCGTTACAGAAATGGGAACCCCTATCGCTAACGATTGCGCGAAGCGTACCGAATCTAGAAAATAATTTTTTTAAAAACGTGACTACAACTCGGGAGTCGTTCGTAGGAAGAGCTTGGGCCTCAGCCCATCGTGAAACATAATCAACAGCAACTAAAATATATTTGTTTCCGAAGCTAGAAGGAAGGGGGCCAACAAAATCAATTCCCCAGAGGTCGAAAATTTCGCACTCTAAGAAATAATTTTGCGGCATTTCATTTTTATTAGAGATGTTGCCCGACCGTTGGCAACTATCACACCTGCTCACAAAGGCTTGCGCGTCCTTAAACAGGCTAGGCCAGTAAAAACCCGCGCAAAGCACCTTATGAGCGGTGCGAGCAGCTTGATAGTGCCCACCTGTCGGGCCTTCATGCAAATGTTTTAGAATATCAATTCCTTCATCAAAAGAAACACATCTCCTTATCACTTGATCCGCACAAATTTTGAAAAGATGCGGGTCTTCCCAAAAGTAGTTCTTCAGCTCAGAAAAGAATTTCTTCTTTTGCTGAGAGGAGAACTCTTTTGGGAGCACCCGGGCCACTAGATAGTTGGCGATGTGCGCGAACCAAGGAGAAGTAGATGTATTAACTAAAAGCAGCTTCTCATCAGGGAAATAGTCATTAAAAGATTTTTCATTTAATTTTTCTATAAAGGGTTTATCTAATCTGGATAGATGGTCGGCGGCCAAGTTCTCGGCTCCTCGCTTATCACGGATCTCTAAGTCAAACTCCTGGAGGAGTAAGACCCAGCGAATCAAGCGAGGCTTGGCATCCGTTTTGGCAAGAAGGTACTTGAGGGCCGAGTGGTCCGTAAAAACAATGATTTTTGAAAGAGTAATGTAAGGGCGGAATTTATCAAACGCAAATACTACAGCTAAGAGCTCCTTCTCGGTTGTGGTGTAATTTTCCTGTGCAGATGTGAGGGTTTTACTAGCGTAATAGATGGGGTGGAAGTTCTTAGATATGCGTTGACCTAATACGGACCCCACCGCAAAACTACTCGCATCGCACATAATCTCGAACGGAAGGTCCCACACCGGAGCTATCATAATCGGTGCGTTAATTAACTTTTCTTTAATTGATTCAAAGGCAGAAATACAAGAGTCATCAAAAATGAATGGAGCGTCTTTTTCTAAGAGATGGGTGAGGGGCTTTGTGATCTTGGAGAAGTCCTTTATAAAACGACGATAAAAACCAACGTGGCCTAGGAGACTTCTTATAGCTTTTATGTTTGTAGGCGGCGGCAACTTTTCAATAACTTCTATCTTGGCAACGTCTACCTCAATACCTTTAGCAGAAATTTTATGACCCAAAACTAACCCTTCCCTCACCATAAAATGGCATTTTTCCCAATTTAGGGCAAGGTTAGTTTCTTCGCATCGTTCTAAGACTTTTTCGAGGTTTTCTAAACATCTATCGAAGGAATCGCCAAACACGGAGAAATCGTCCATGAATACCTCCATAATGCTTTCTACGTACTTGTCAAATATTGCGAGCATACATCGCTGGAATGTAGCTGGCGCATTGCATAATCCAAACGGCATTCTTCGGTACGCGAAGGTGCCGAAGGGACAAGTAAATGTAGTTTTCTCTTGGTCCTCGGGAGAGATGGGTATTTGAAAGTACCCCGAGAGGCCATCGAGAAAACAATAAAAGCTATGGTCGGAGAGACGTTCTAAAATCTGGTCGATAAACGGTAAAGGAAAGTGGTCCTTGCGGGTGGCGTCATTTAACTTACGATAATCTATGCACATACGCCAACCCGTCACCATCCGCGTCGGGATTAATTCATTATTCTCATTACTAACTACGGTTATCCCTCCCTTATTTGGAACTACCTGAACGGGGCTAACCCACTTACTGTCCGAAATAGGGTAGATAATTCCTGCGTCTAATAGTTTCATAACCTCGCCCTTAACTACTTCTTTCATGTTTGGGTTTATACGGCGCTGAGGTTGGATAGAGTTACGCGAATTATCTTCCATTAAAATTTTATGGGTACAGAAAGATGGGCTTATGCCCTTGATATCAGAAATTTGCCAAGCAATAGCCCGGCGATGCTTACGTAGAACTAGAAGAAGTTTATCGTTCTACGTATCCGTGAGGTAGGCCGAAACGATAACTGGTAACTTGGAGTCTTTTTCTAAGAAAGCATACTTAAGGTGTTCGGGAAGTTCTTTAAGTTCTAGGGTAGGGGGTTCTTCATAAGAGGATTTTGAGATTCTTTCTTTTTCAAAAATAATATCTTCATAAACTTTTTTATAAGGAACGTAATAAGGGGTGGGGCTAGCAGCCAAGACGGCTTCTTGTAGAGATTCAATGGGAAGAAAAGAGGAGGAGCAAAAATCAGAAAATTCTTTTTCAAACTCAGAAAAACAATAAGACGATTCATCACTTCCTTGCAGTGATTTAGTTGTAAGAGAAGAGGAGCAAAAAGTAGAAAATTCTTTTTCAAAGTCGGAGAGGCAGTAGGAAGAATCATCACTCACGACGTCTACGAAAAAACATGAGTCATCGTTCGCTAAGGTGTTCTTCATCGAAGGGGTGATAGAAAATGTGACTTCGTCGTCGCCTACTCGAAGAAAGAGCTTACCATTGCTTACGTCAATGATGGCTCGGGAGGTGGCAAGGAAGGGTCGGCCAAGGATCAGGGGAACCTCGACGTCTTCTTCGATGTCCAAAATGACAAAGTCCACCGGGAAGATGAACTTGTCGACTTTCACTAGAACGTCCTCCACTATTCCTAACGGGTACTTGACGGATCTATCGGCTAGCTGGATACTCATACGCGTGGGGTTAAGGCTACCAATCCCTAACTTTTTGAACAATGAAAAGGGCATCAGGTTTATACTCGCGCCTAAGTCGGCTAACGCGTGTTTAACAAAAAGATCACCGAAGACACACGGGATAGAGAAACTACCTGGGTCACTGATTTTCTTCGGCAAACCGTTTGTTAAAACGGCGGAGCACTCGGCGTTTAGCGTGACGTGCGAAAGATTCTCTAACTTCTTCTTGTTTGTGAGGAGGTCTTTAAGATATTTGGCGTATTTTGGCATCTGCGAAATAGCCTCGTGGAAGGGAAGATTAATGTGGATTTGTTTGAAGATTTCTAAGAAGTGGGAGTACTGATCATCTTGACGTTGTCTATTAAGTTCAGAGGGGTATGGAGGAGTTGAATTATTTTTGAAAATGGGTGGTGGAGTGAGATTATTTTCTAAAATAGGGGTGATTACTTCTTCAGCAGAGGGTGGAAGCGGAGCGGAGCTTTGATTTTTAGAGGCGGGAGCGGAGCTTGCCTCGGGCTCTTCACTTACCATACCGGAGACTTGCTTCCCACTCCAAAGAGTTATAGCTTTCGCTTGCTCTCTCAGGTTGGGTTCGGTATTGGAAGGAAGAGACCCTGTGGGTCGCTCAGAAATTATTTTCACGAGCTGTCCTACCTGATTTTCTAAACTTTTTACGCTTCCGGTTAAAGTTCTTATGGTAGCGTCATTTGTGGTGATGTATTTAGAAAGTAATTCCTCCAAGCTTGGAGGTTTTGGGTAATTTTGAAGAAGTGGTGGTGCAGAAAAATCATTTTGCGGGGGTGGGCGCATCGCATTCGATGGATTACTCCATGAAAAGTTCAGGTGATTTCTTAAAGCAGGGTTATAACTATTCGGAAAATTAAAACCAGGCGGATGAAAATTCGCAGCAGAAAAATTATTAAAAGCAGTTCTAGGCATATTATTAACATAATCTAAATGTTCTGGAGTAGGGGTTGCAGATTCCCATACCTGAGGGGCGGAGGCAGCAGTCATCTCCGTGATTTTTTTGCTTAGGATTTCTACTTGCAGAGCGAGCTGGGAGACGTTGTCCACTTCATAGATACCTGCAGGCTTGTTCGGGCGGGACCTAGGCACATTCCACTGATAAGTTTTCATGGCCATGTCCTCAAAAAACTCAAGAGCGGCTTCCGGGGTCTTATGATTTAAAGTACCGCCAGAAGCTGCGTCTATCATTTGCTTCGTGCTTTGATTTAGCCCGTTATAAAACGTCTGCACTTGTAACCATACAGGCAGCGCGTGATGTGGGCATCGTCTTAATAATTCTTTAAATCTCTCCCAGGTTTCGTATAGGGTTTCAGAGTCTATTTGTCCGAAGGCAGAGATGTCGTTCCTAAGTTTTGCAGTTTTAGTTGGCGGAAAATACTTCGCCAAAAATTTTTCAGTTAATTCATTCCAAGTGGTTATGCTATTTTTCGGAAGTGTGTTCAGCCACTGCTTAGCTTTAGTTCTTAGAGAGAAGGGGAAGAGTCTCAGCCTGATCGCATCATTTGTGACACCATTTATCTTGAAGGTGTCGCAAATTTCAAGAAAGCTAGCTATATGTGCGTTCGGATCTTCATCATGAAGTCCGTCAAATTGTACATATTGCTGCACCATTTTAATTATGTTAGGCTTTAGTTCGAAGTTATTATTTGCTATAGCAGGGCGGACTATACTTGATTCTGTTCCCTCGAGGTTCGGTCGTGCATAATAGGACATAGTCCTTTGCATGGCCTCATCTACGTTGGGTTCTTCCATTCTTAAATTAGCAAATGACTCGGAGTCCTCAACCAGCACTTGGATAGTAGGACCTTGAAATCGCGATCTTCTCCGAAGATTACGCTCAATTTTGTGGTCCAAGTCCAAAATAACCGACGGACTCCCGCGGGTCATGCACTAAAAGAACAGAAGGCCTGACGCGAGAACGAAGGGGGTGGGTGACCGAGCTATAATACAACCAGATAGCCTAGGACGATCAATCGATCGGCTAATGACTGGGATGCCAGGTTCTTTTTAGCGAGGAGATGGAAATCGATCTGGAAAAAGAAGAAGAGGAAGAGAAAAAGGATAAACTAGAAAAAAGATTAGAAATTTTTTTCTTTTTGAAATAGATTTTTTTTATAGATTAACTCCCGAACTTCCCAAGGACTACCCCGTGAAGGGTTTGCAAGGTACTAAACAAGACAGTGGCGCTTAAAGCCCTTTGCCCTTTTCGAGAGAATTAGGCGGCGTAGAAAAATTGTGAGGTTGGTTTCTATTAAGAGCGGTGATAAATTTTTTTTTTATTTTTTAAAATTTTAAAGAAAGAGGATGAGAAAGAGAAGAGATAAAATTAATAGGTTCGTGTTTTCAAAATATCAACGGAAGTTGGCTCCCCGGCAACGGCGCCAAACACTTGTTGCGCGCTAGGGTTCGAAGAAAATAAACGCAACCGAACTAGCAACCCGATGAGGCAAGTATACCTATCGAATTGTAGCAAGGGGACACAAGTGTCGTATTGAAATCCGGGAACTGTTGGCTAAGCTTACTCACACGAACGCTATTATCTTATCGACGGAAAAACTAGGGTTTTAGAAAATCTAAGTGCAAGAGAGAAAGTAAAGCTATACTAGAAAGAGAAACACCGCAATTAAGTAAAGCTATTCAGCAAAGAACTATGCTAGAAAGGAAACTACTGTAGTAAATTAAATAACACAAGATAGGCGATTACTACGAAAGGTAGAAAATATGAAATGGAAATGCACTCAATCAAGATTCACCTCGGCTAAAGACGATTAAGAAAATGCGATAAAAATCTGAACTTAATAGGATAAAGGTCCTTGACCGTGGAGGTTCCTAAATCTTGAACACGCTTCTCTCGAAGTCGTGCCCAACTGAGTTTAGGAAGGTCCGACCGACTCTCGTCTAAATCGGAGGCCTAAAACCCGCTTTACGCGGTGAACCCCACTATTGGATTTTACTCCAATCCGGTGGATTTGGACGTCTGCCTCTCTCGAGGGGTGCGTACAACTCCCTTTACTCTTGAATGCTCACTTCATTCTTTCGGCCTCTCGGCTAGCCCAGAATGAAAGCAAAGGCGGAGAGTATATATCGAAAATATACCTCCAACCCGTGATTAATCAAGAGTAATTCAAGGCCCTATCCTAAAAAGAAAAGATTAATTAAAACATCATAACATAATCGCTCTAACCTCGGATCATCAAGATCGAGTACAAGGAGGATTAGTTAATCATAATGGAGTGGAGGAGGGGAGATGAGTAGAAAAGCATATAAAGGAACATAAGTAAAGGAAGAACACTTTTATTAATGAAAAAAGGCAAGTTACACTATTGAAATTGAAATTACAAGTGCATGAAAATTAAATCATATTCTAGCCCTACAATTAGCACTAAGCAAGAGCAAAGATTACAAAGAAAGCTAAAGCAACTAACTATTAAACCATGATTAAGCAAAAATTACAAAGGAAGAGAGAGAGAGAGAGAGAGAAAGCATAAAAAACTCAAGAACCAAAGGGGCAGCACCTCCCCCTCTCAACCAAAGCTTTTTTGAAATGGAGAGGGGGGGCTCAATTTATAGAAAATTTTCTCGGGTTGGTCACGCCCTCTGACACGCCCTAGGGGGGGCATGTCAGGGGGCGTGATAGTACTATGTTGACCTCGGGCTCTGGATTCTGGCGGGAGGGATGATTGCTTTGGTACGTCGGTGGTCACGCCCTAGGTCACGCCCGTGACAGGGGGGCGTGACAAGCATGTCATGTCCAAATCATTGGTCGGAAATCCGTCAGTCACCGAAAAAGGAGGGTGTCACGCCCATGTCACGGGCGTGACATGGGGCGTGACAGTACTGTTTGCGTGCTGAGGCGGAACGGCATTTAATGCGGCGGCAGGCTTTGCGGCAGAGGGCGGCACGCCCCTGGTCACGCCTGGTGACACGCCCAGGGAGGGCGTGTCAGGGGGCGTGACAGCGGTTTTTGACCGTTTTCTGTCCCTTCCAGCAGGAGTCCTCGGGATCGGATGACACGCCCAGGGAGGGCGTGACAGGGGGGCGTGACAGGTCATTTTGGCCAATTTTCTGGAAACCTGCAAAAAGACAAGAAAAAGTCAGTGGCAATAATATTTACATAAAAATGATAAAAATAAACTAATAATAGACATAATTTATACAATATAAAATAGAAAATACGATAATAGTTTAGGCTACAAAACGTATTATCAGCGAGTCGATCTCGCGGTCGGCAGAAATGGGGGAGATTAATGGCTGAGGTTTAGGGTTAGAAAAGATGTGAGTAGAGAGGAGAGGAAATAAGTAAGAAAATTTTGCAATAGGGGCTTGTCGAAGAACAGAGGGGGCTCGCCGGAGAACAGAGAAGGCTCGACTAGGGCTTGGCCACGAATAGGGAGGGGATCGACGGAGCTCCGTGCGGGAATGGCGAAAGAGAATGGCGGCTGAGGTCGGGCTTGATTTGCACATGCCCTAATATATATCAATATTTAACCACGAGTGATAGTGCACGGGGGGCCCCCCGTGACCCTATGCGACAGTACTTGGCCTATGGCGGCGGGCTCCGCCCGCCCCCCTATAGAGGTGAAATTTGTCATGGGAGGCGACAATTGTCGTGGGAGGCAACATTTGTCGTGGGAGGCGACATTTGTCGTGGGAGGCGACAAATGTCGTGGGAGGCATCATCTGTCGTGGGATGCATCATATGTCGTGTGAGGCGACATCGGTCGTGGGAGGCGACATCTGTCGTGGGAGGCGACATCTATCGTAACAGGTGACAGTTTTCATGGGAGGCGACAATTGTCGTCGGAGGCGACATTTGTCGTGGAAGGCGACATTTGTCGTGGGAGGAGACATTTGTCGTGTGTGGCGATCATTGTCATGGGAAGTGACATTTGTTTTTGGTACCATTATTGTTGGGGGGAGGATTTGTCTTGGTTGTTGACATTTGGCCTGGAGGCGGCATATGTCGTAGATTGTCATCATGTGCATTGTTTACCCATTATCTAAATATTGTGAATAATAGCAGCAGGAATAGAGTTTGTATTGTACATGTAGTGAAGTAATTGTACATGTAGAATTTGGCCTTGGAAGGACGGCTCAGATGAAGTTAGAACAAACAACACACACACAAAAGGGAAAAAAGATAACAGCCCAAATAAAGAACTTCAATATATATCATTGCTAGATGCCATAGAATCATATTTTTTTGTGAATGAAGAAAGAACACAAAAGAAATTTTGAGAAGGTGACGGAGTACAGTTAAAAAAATGAAGTTCCTGCAACACATTCTCCAAGCGGTTAAAAAATGAAGTTCCTCCAAGCAGTATAACACTCAACTATGTTACACAAACTTCAGTACATCGCAGATTTGATGGCGAAGCAGTTAAAAAAATTCTGATATACCAGATTTGATGGCGAAGCAGTTCATAAAAATGACAGAGCTCCTCCTAAAATCTGAAAACAAATTCTAATATGGCAATGAAGTTCATAAAAAGAGCTCCTCCTAAAATATGATAATAAAAAAATGAAGTTCTGATTATAAAGTTGTGATATAATCGACAGAGTTCCTCCTAAAATATGATAGTAAAAAATGAAGTTCTAATTAAATGTTGCACTGCGTATATAGAGCTTTAAGAGCAGCTCTGATTAAAAAATGAAGTACTGAATTGAGGAAAATAAAGTTCATAACAATAGCTCTTTTTAGAAAAATGAAGTTCTGATATAATCTGACTATTGAAGTTCATAACTATTTCTCATGCTCTGAATACAGTTATTGAATCCTGTTTTCATAGCTGCTTTGATTATAATTCTAAAATCAGAACTAAAATTTCTCTTTGAATGATTAAAAAATGAGAGTACTAAAAAATGAGAGTACTCAAATAAAGTAAAATTTGGGCCCAGCTATGCAGGTGAAAAAACAGTTGGCAAATATTTGTGCTGATTTTAAAGTTTAAACCTTGTTATGAAAGCAGAACTGTGAATCTGACCTGTTCACAAATGCCTATTTCAGCGGGGGAACTGCTTTAGAAGCAGGCAACTGCCTATTAACACCTCTATTTCAGAACACATTAAATCACCTTCAGAGATTAACACACGAAAAATAGAGGTCAAGCTCTGAAAATTGATAGAAAAAGAGATACAAAAAGGAACCAATTGCATGAAAACGGATTACTCAAAATCAGAACAAAAAAGTCCAGCATCTTTCATGGAAAAGGGATACATGAAAAGTGTTACAGTGAACCAGCAGTGAAAGAGAAAAATATTTCGCATCCTGTGAATTAACCGGCAGTAAAAATTACCGGTAGATGAGTAAATTTCCAGGTAGATGAGTAAATTTCCGGTAGATGAGTAATGTTGTAGCAGGAGCTCTGTTGAGGCACCGTGGAGAAGCTCTGTTGAGGCTCCGGGGAGGACCGCCGTGGAGAAGATGTGAGGTTTCCCGGTTGCTGTGGAGGACGAACAAAATGGCATTGTGGACAGGGGGTAGGGTTATAACTATGTGGAGAAGGAGCGACGGGATGCGAATGTGTGGCGCGTCTCCGGCGAGCCCTCCGGTGAGCCTGGCAAGGCGTGGGCGAGATCGCTCTGCGGAATGGGGAGAGAGTGACGGCACGGGATGGGGAGTAGGGTTTGCAGCGGGGAAATGAATGGATGGAGGGGCCTCAAGTGTTAATATTCTTTTGTATATATATAGTATAGATTATATAATTATATATAAGAGTTTTTATTATTATAATATAATATATACCTATAATAAATTTTTAGCCACGAATTCTTGATGGTCGTGGCTAATGTTTTATTTTTAGCCACGATTTGAGTAAGGTCGTGGCTAATAGTTGTTCATTAGCCACGGATAAAGCGTCGTGGCTAATACTTGTTATTAGCCACAAATTTGAATCCGTGGCAAAAAAATCGTGGCTAAAAGCCAATTTTCTAGTAGTGGTTGGTGGCACAAAGTTACTCACAAATAGAGGGTGTGGATTTTGAGGAATCATTTGCACCGGTTTCACGTCTTGAATCCATTCGTATGTTTTTGGAATTTGCAACTTACAAACAAATTAAATTATATCAAATGGATGTTAAGAGTGCATTCTTAAATGGATATATTAAGGAAGAGGTGTATGTAGAGTAACCACTAAGGTTCAAGAACGCATACTACCCAAATCACGTATACAAGTTAGTGAAAGCCTTATACAGACTGAATCAGACACCTCGTGCTTGGTATGATGGGCTCATGACTTTTCTCCTAAAACACAACTTTAGGAAGGGTAGTGCGGACACCACTCTGTTTGTGAAAAATGAGAATCTCGATCTAATTCTATTACAGATTTATGTGGATGATATCATTTTTAGGGCCACAAATGAAAAATTATGCAAAGAAATTGTCACTTTAATGCAATCCAAATTTGAAATGAGCCTAGTTTGAGAGCTAACACATTTCCTAGAATTTCAGATTTCTCAACGTAATGTTGGAATTTTTATAAGTCAATCAAAATACAAAAAATACATGCTTGTGCGATTCGGCTTTGAAAATCTGATACAAGTCAAAAATCCAATGTGTTTGTCTCTAAAATTAGGAAAGATGAAAGTGGCATTTCAGTGGACTAAACTGTATTTAGAGGAATGATTGGATCACTACTTTACTTGAGTGCTTCTAGGTCAGATATTATATTTGCGGTGTGTCTTTGTGCTAGGTATCAAGCCAATCCTAAAGAATCTCATTTCTAAGCTGTCAAACATATCTTTAGGTATCTTATAGGCACCCATCTTGGTCTTTAGTACCCCCACACCACTGACTTCACACTCCACAAGTACTTCGATCTTGATTATGCTTGATGCTCACTTGATCACAAGAGAAGGTGGTACCTATCACTTCCTAGGTTTGGCACTAGTCTCATGGTCAAGTAGAAAATTAAACTATGTTGCCCTCTCTACTGCGGAAGCCGAGTATATTGCCTTAGGAAGTTGTTGCGCACATGCCCTTTGGATGTTACAAACATTAGAGGACTTTGGCATAGTCTTTAGGAACGTTAACATTAGGTGCGATAGCAAAAGTGCCATAGACTTGACAAATAATCCTATACATCACTCTCGTTCCAAACATATTGATGTTAGTCATCATTTCATTCAGGTTCACATTAAGAAAGAGAATGTGAGAGTAAGATTCATTGGAACCGACAATCAACTAGTTAATATCTTCACAAAACTCCTCCCTGATGCTCGTTTCTTACTACTTCGACTCAAGCTGGGCGTTCTATATCTCACTACCTAGTCATGCTGCATCCCTAATTATCATTGGAGCATTTTTCTATTTTTCTTGATTTCTGTGTGTTACTGCTAAGCGGTAGTCTTAGTACAAGCGAAACATTTGTTTTTTTGTCATGCTGCATCCCAGATGCTCGTTTCTATTTTTTCATTTGTTGTCTTTAAAAGAAAAAAAAACTTGAGAAATCCCACAAAAAATCCAAAACATGTATTATTCTTTTTCGATTGTTTTGCATGTGTTGTTTACGTTATTTAGTTTTGTTAAATCATAAAATAAAAAAACAATTATAAAACCCAAAACACAACAAAAAATGTGGACTGTTAACTCTTGGGACACACATGGCTTGAACCTCGTGCATAATAATTATGTACAATGTTTGATTTAGGATTGTTAATCCTTATGAACATTGTCTACTTGTCATGATGTGTCAAATCTATAGGTGCTTAGCTACTAAGTGGAACTAGACATGTTAGTGTATGTTGAATATGCCTCTAGGTATGTGTGAGGATTTAGATAGTGGAATTACTTTACACTATTCACACATCCCTAGATAGAGCACTCATATAGAAATTATACGCTTACATACTATAACTCATGATATTGTGTCTAACACGTTAGAACTAACTTGAATACTCAATGCCACGATATATATGTGTCTATATAAAGGTTAGAACGTTGGGCAAAATCTCTAGCAGTCAAGTCTTGCATATACAAGTTAAAGTGTATCTATCTATGTGGGTAGATTTCGATTGATTCGAGGTCCTTGAAATCAAAACTATAAAATTGATAGTACAAAACTCATAAATGAAAAAAATTCTGTATGCTATCGAATCATGTTTCAAGCATACCCCTCGAGCACTACTCATTCCTCATGATAAGTCTTTATGAGCATTGTAAGAATGAGCATCTTGGTCAAAAGAATCATTTCGATCTTGTGCAAAGACTAAACCTAAAGCTTACAACCCCTAGTTCTAGTCTTGGTATGATGTAGATAGAAACATGACGTAATTTTTTACTTTATTTCTCTTGTGATAGTATAGTGAATTATTGAGATAAAATATGTAATGAAGGTTATTTCTATTTGATGTATTCTGTTTTGATGCTACACTTTCACACGCCATTGCTCTATCTGATGCTTCCATGCATAAGAATTGGACTAACACTGCAGTGTATGTCTATAGCACGTAGGTACTAGTATACAATTTCTACTCTTTTCTCTTATAATTCTATAGTTTGTTTGACTCTATAACTCTCTTAGTATTGTACTCTACATCGTTGTGTACTGTGTTTAACCTGTGCTGTCATAATTTTTTTCCTCTAAAAACTCTGTTCAATTATTTTTGTGTACTCCGCTCATCTGTTTGACCTGTATGCTTTATATTCTCTGATTTGTGTTTGATCACCCCTATTGTATTTCGCCTCTCGATTCACTTTTTATAACGTGCACTATTTGTTATCTTTATCACGCTCATCATATACTGCATTTTTTCCCATACATGTGTATGGTGTCTTTTGGTCTAGCCCACCCCCTTTCACTAATATTAAAGGGGAAATTAGAATGTTCATGAGTCAGATCTTAGGGAAGCTCACATATAGGGAGAGCTTAATACAGTGTATGTGCATAGATAGGGGGAGCGCGTAGAACACACGAGCATATAGGGGGAGCGCATGTGTAGCGGAAGTTATATGTAACATGAAACCTTATCTTTAAAAATTATCTCTTATATACAATGTATCTTGCATCTCATTTACTGTATCTCATGAACGAGATTTGATATTATCAAAAGGGGGAGATTGTTGGAGCCATCAGTTCACATATCCTCATTTTGACAATATCAAATCACAGGTTGTATTTGATCACATCTTATGTTTGGTAGAGTGTGAAGGTTTATAGGTTCCAAGAAAGCGAGAAAACTCTTATATGGCACCTACTACTGAGCGATAGCATTTACCGCCTGGAGATAGACTGAATTAAATTTACATGGCGCTCGGGTTGCTACCGCACCGCGCTAGATCTACCGCCCGCGCTAGACTGAGGATTTATTTCAGCCAGGTGCTCGGGATGCTACCGCGCAGTACTATCTTATAATCGCACCACGCTAGCCCACTCAACAAGTGTTGAGATCGTCAAGACAACAGGAGTACCTCCAAGAATTAACTTCTTACTACACCATGCTAGCCCACTCAATGAGCGTCGAGAGCATCGAGATGATAGGAGTATCGCCAGGCGGTAACCTATTATCGTACCACGCTAGTAAGAAAAAGAGGAAAATATTTTTTTGAATATTTTTCCAAATTTACAGGACAACAATTAGCATCAAGTGCATCGACCTACCGTCGAGCGCTAGTCTTACCGCGGGCGGTAGCCTATTTTTATAAAGACATTTAAAAGGCATCTCGTTTTCTGATTTCCTAAAGGTGAGATGAATAAAGACTCAAAACTTTCATTCTTAGGGTTCGGTAGCCGCCTCTGTGCTCTGTTCCGTCATCTCTGTCGAAGGAAGAGAAAACTGCATCCCTCCTGTTTGCACACGAAGAAATTCGGTGAGCTAAAAACAGCAACGACTATGAGGAGTTGATTGCTTACATCCACGCAAAGATCTCAAGTACTGGTCACAGATCGCTCAATGCAGAAATCATCTTGAGGGAGATTCAATCTAAATTCTTCTTTAATCTTTTATACTTGTTGTACTTATTCTCTTTTCTCTATTCTTGTGGTGAGGAAAATTTACCGGTGAAGGTAATCGAAATCCAGGGAGGATTTCATGAAAAATAGTCCCAGGGAAGTAACGTCTAGTTCGGGTGATCTAGCAAGGGCTCTAAGACACTTCCTTGCGTGAAGGTGAATAGATGGCTCAAAGACCTTTCTTGGAGGGAAAGGGAGAGAGCCAACCGGTCCGGGTAATGGGTCGGTATAGAAAACAAAAAAATTTTGATTTTCACCGCCTCCGATCTCTGGTGTCATGGAGATCAAGTTTTTGTAATTGTAAAAACACTTGTTGATTTAGTTTGAATAAAATTCATTTGTTGTTATCTTTACTTGCTTGTAACATTGTAGTTGTTAGCCGGTGATACTCTAATGGGTGCGTAGATCTACAAGGTGGATTTTGCAAAGGAAAACGAGGCCTGTGGTCTACCGCCGTGTGTTAGCAAGCTAACTCCCCGTGGTAGCCTCTAGAACAAGTTTTATCTAGACAAAAAAATTCGAATTTTTTAATTAACGCTCAAAACCTTATTCACCCCCCCCCCCAAAGGTTGGCCACTAGATCCAACACATCATGCATTTGAGTAGATACTAGAGAGTTAATCTCTTCATTTCTCTTCCTCATATCTCCCCCTATTTGAGAATAAACCACTTCATATTCAAAAGAGTGATCTCTTTGTTCATCAACTTAGATGGACTCCTCCTCATGATCCTCGGTAGTGGAAATTACATTAGCTCCTTTTTCCTCTTTTTCAAATTCTTTCACTCTAGCTTCGCTTCTTGAGTAGGAAGCTCAGAGTTACTCTCCCCCTTAACAGTAGCATTAACTATTTTGCTCTCCCTCTCAATAGGTTCAACCTATTCTAGAGTCTTCCTTTTAATATCAGTAATAATCCTGTCCATATCGGTTGGCATGTGATCTTCAACATGTTCCATAACTATGTCCCCTTCAAAGTAAGTAGGAGATACTTCCTAAGTAACATTTTTTATAGCAAGGTCAGATGAGATTGATACTTGTGCACTCACATCTCTTCTCTCAGAATCACCCGAACTAGACAACTGAGTGTCTGCAGACCCACTGCTAGAGCTTTCTATTACAACTGACTCAGCTTTGCTTTTCCATCTCTTTTCTAACTGTAGAGGGTGTTTGGTCAGCACCCTATCCCATATATCAAGAATATTTATGTCCATTTTTCTCATATGGTGAATCTTTGTAGCTAGCCTCATGTTAAAAGTCTCTAGTACAGAATTTAGGAGGAACGGAAACAAAATCCTTCTTATATTAGACACATGGATGCTCTCAATCAGCTTGTCAAACACTACCTTGCCCCAATTTGTCATCTTAGAAAGACTCACTCTAGCCATTAACCGAAACATCATTCTAGAGATTTTATTACGAGAACTAGTCTTGCATAACAGAGCTTTTCCAATGACATCTGCTAAAACTATCTTTTTAGATTCATGTATTTCCTTTTTAAGGTGCCACTGGTATCATAGAGAAGACCACACCATTTGAAAGCAGTCTTCACATCATCTCCATACATCTCATTTTCCTCTTCACTGTAAATGAACTTGGGAAGCTTTAATGCATTGCTTATTTTCCTTGCAGTGATCTTAGGATTTTCTCCATTTATGGAGGTCTTGATTTTGGTGGAGGAAGGGTCCACTTTGGCATTTGCAAACAACTCTAGTACCTCCCTTTTCAAGAGGGCCGAGGGTTCTGATAACAGAAATTCTAGTTCGACGGCCAATAGAAGATGTATAATAGTTTGAATCTCTTCAAGATCTTCTTTGAAACCATTGCAAACAAGTTCACATCCCTCAAACAAGAAGTCAATACCCTTGGGAGTAATTGATTTAGAGAAATTGAACGAGGAGTAGAGGATGGTGCAAAAAATCTAGGGTTTGGGACAAAGAATTTTTGAAAGGGCAATGAAAGAGTAGATATTATTCCAGATAGATTTTCTATTTATAGCCTACTCTATTCGAGAAGGTGAAGAGGCTTGTACCTTTGCGTGATTTATAGTTTTGCTAGATGGACTTGATTAAATCTAATTAATTTGAAGATTTTCGACCCGTCAGAACATTAACGTCGAAATCCATTCTACACCAATGATTTCCACTCAACGCCAAAGATTTCCACTCGACACCAAAACGTTATTTTCTTGATGCCAAGCATGTTCCTCTGGATGCCAAGTAACCTGACCATTTCTTCTCTAATTTCTCTTGCAAAATGGTTGGCCCCCCAAAAGTATATATAGAGATTTCTATTTTCAATTTCAAGAATGACTTATTATATTTAAAATTTCCTAATCAACTCATGTTTAACATTCCTAATTCGAACTTGACCAAATTATACTTGGCTTTATCAAGAGGCTTAGTGATGATGTCAGCCACTTATCTATCTTTGGGGACAAACTCAAGGTTGATGTCCTCTTCTTCAACATGCTCTCTTTTGAAGTGATACCTTATTTCAATATGCTTAGTCCTACTATGTGACACAAGATTCTTTACTATTGAAATAGCACTAGATGAGTCACAAAACATTGGGGTTTTACTTAGTAGAATGTTATAGTCTTGAAGTTGATGCTGGATCCACAGGAGCTTTGCACAACAACTCCCTGTAGAGATGTATTCAGATTTTGTAGTTGAGATTGCTACACCTGTTTGCTTTTTATTGCTCCAAGATACCAACCTTCTCCCTAGAAAATGGCAAGTACCAGATATGCTCTTTCTATCCTCTTTGCAACCTACAAGATCTACTTCTTAATAACATGCCAATTCAAAATCATCATTCTTAGTGTATCATAGGCCAAGATTTGGTGTGCCTTTAATGATGCATGCCCATGGTTTCGACGGATAAAACTACACGTTCTTAGGTTCGGTAATTAAATTAAAATACGTAGCGAGCAATATTTCTCTAAACTAATAATAACAATGATTCCTTCAATATAACAATGCACAATGCAAAGGATCGCTACCCCATATAAAGATTAAATAAGGGCTATATGCCAATGTTCGCTCAAGCGAATACGACCTACCCGATCTTGACAATTAGCAATTAAAAATAAAATTATTCGCAAACATTTACAATTCCAATAAGAGAAGATCCGGACTAAAATAGTGATTTAAAATTGAGTACAGATCAATCCCAAAATTAATTAATATGAGGGTATACCAAATCACTTGAACACAAGGGGAAATCAAGGGTGAAGAACCAGATTTCTTCTAGTGTTCATGTGATCTACCCGCTCTAATTATACAAGAATATTCGGAAGAAAAACACGCTTAAAATTTAGATTTTAATTAGCACGATTTCAATATAAATAAGGATAATTAACTAGCCTTCTAATTCCACCAAATCTCACAAATAATATTAGTAGAAATCACACAAGTGATGTTTAGAAATTTAATCCCAAGAAGTCTGTCCACAATATTGAGTGGAGGAAATGCTCACTATGGTAGTAGATTTTCTATTTCCACGCAAACACACGGATCCACGCCGAACGATGAAGTTGCAAGCCGTTCTTCCTTTGTAATAACCTTTGGAGTGAGAAATTTTGAGGGACTATATATATGGAAAGTGGAGAGAGAAAAGGTGGTGGAAAAAAGTTGAGGGTGGTCGAGTTTTGTTTTGGTGATGATGAGGGTGGTCGAGTTTAGGTGTTTGATGGGAAGAGAGGGCTCGGGTTGGTGGTGGTGGCGGTTTTCGAGTGGTGGAAGGGGAGGAAAGAGGGTGGTGGCTAAGGAGGTGGCCGGCCAGGGTTTTGGGAGGGAAGAAAGGCTCGGTTTTTGGGAGGAGATAAGAAGAGGGGCTATCAGTTGATAATTAGAGGAGGAGGAGGAGAGGTGGCCGAGAGATAGAGAGGGGAGTAGAGGTGGCTGGCAGCCAAGAGGAAGAGAGGGAGAAGGGGGCCAAATCTTGCCTTAGAGGAAAGGGGGAAAGAGGGGGAAAATTCAAAGCTAGAATTCTAGGTTTTTCTTTTTCTTCTTCTCTACTAAATTCTTCATAACCATGGCTATATATATATCCTACACCACTCCATCTCCTCCATTCAAAATTCAAAATGAAACAATGATGGTTATATGCACCCATTATTACATGAAATAAAAATAATACAGCATGATGGTTATATGCACCCATCATAATATATGAAATAAAAAAACATGAAATAAACTCTTAAAATAAAATTGCTAAAAATATATAATTATAATTATTTAATTTATAATTATATATTTTTATATAATGGCGGCGGCGGACGTCGTGCAAAACATATAGCAGCAATTGTGAAGGGTGTCATAGTAGAACCCCATCCTCGAGCTTGCGACAATGATGATCCCAATCCACGAACTCTCTATGACGGGGATCAACGGACACATCAGCATCATCGCCATCTCTTAAGGTATCTCAAAATCATCTTTGCAGTTAAGTAGTGAGATTATTTAGGGCATGGATGGTACCTAGCAAAAACGCATGTATCAAACATAATGTCTGGTCTACTAGTAGTCAAATACAGGAGGGAGCCAATTCTGCCCCTATATAAGGTTTCATCAACTGTCTTGCCATGCTCATCCTTGTGTAGTGACATACTTGACCCCATATGATTTTTCATGGTTGAGCAACTCTCCATCCTAAATTTCTTAATTAACTCCTTAGTGAACTTAGACTGATAGATGAATAGTCCATCCTCAGATTACTTAACTTGGAGGCCAAAGAAATACTTGAACACTACTCATCTAAAATTGCCCTTGAATAAGTTTAGCAAACTTTTTACATAGGCAATAATCAGTAGAACTAAAAATTATATCATCAACATAAATTTGGATTAGGATAATCTTACCCTTAACTTCCACTAGTAATAATGTCTTGTCTATCTCTCCTCATTAAAATTTATTCTCAATGCGAAAGCTAGACTAGGTTTCATACCAAGCCCTTGGAGCTTATTTTAACCAATATAAAGCTTTTCTTAAGTGAAATACATGATTAGTAAAAGTTGAATTGATAAAACCTGATGGCTTCTAAACATAGACCACTTTTTTTGTTCACCATTCAGGAAGGCTGACTTCACATCCATTTGGTAGACCTTAAATCCTTTATAGGCAGCATATGTAAGGAATAGTATTTTAGCTTCAAGTCTAGCTACTAGTGCAAAGGTTTGATCAAAGTTAATACCTTCTTCTTGCCTGTATCAACCATCCTAGCTTTATTATTAATTATAACACCATTTTCTTCGAGCTTGTTTCTGTATATCCATTCAGTACATATGATGTTATGTCCTTTAGGTATGGGAAACAACTTCTAGACATTACGTCTTTTGAACTGGTTCAGTTCTTCTTGCGTAGCCACTATCTAGAATGAGTGTATGTTAGCTTCTTCAAACTTATTAGGATCTATCTGAGTCAGGAAACTAAAGTACATAACTACATTAATATTTTTGGTACTGGTGGTCACACCTTAGCTTACATCCCAAGTTACTAAATCTCTAGGGTGGTCTCTTAAATGTCTAATAGCTACTGGTAATATATCACCAACTCCTTGAATTAAGTTTTAGTGGGTTTGGGTTCTCCCTCTATTTGCATTCTAGCCGGTCCTTCTTCTAGGATGAGCACATCATCTTTCGTTTCTTGGTCTGATGGAGGGGTGTCTTCTATGATTAGTTTTTCTATTCTTAATTCTGCACTTATAGCAGTAAAAGATCTTGGAAGCTCATTATGAATCATGGAAGTTTTATCAAATATTACATTTATAGATTCTTCTACAACCTAATTTTTTAAGTTTAAAAACCTATAGGCTTTACTATGGCTACTATACCCAACAAAAATGCCTTCATAAGATTTTTCAGCAAATTTAATTAAATAAGACTTCCCATTGTTAAGTACATAGCATTTACTTCCAAAAAATTCTGAAATAAGTTAAATTTGGTTTTTACCCTTCATTAGTTCATCGGGTGTCTTCTTATGATATTTATTGATATAGGACATATTTTGGACATGCCATGTTGTATTGACAGCCTCATCCCACAAATATTCAAAGAGTGAAGTGTCACTCAACATGGTTCTTCCAGCCTTAATAAGAGTTCTATTTTTCTTCTTTGCAATACCATTTTGCTGGGGTGTTCTTGGAGAGGAGAATTCTTGAAAGATACCTTGCTCTTTGCAGAAGTTTATTATGCATTCAAAATGAAATTTTGTGGTGTGGTGACTCCTAATTTTGACCACAGTGCATCCTTTTTCATTCTAAATTTTATTGACAAAGGCCACAAAGCTATCCAAGGTATCATACTTTCTCTTTAGAAAGAATACCCAAGCAAATCTGGAGTAATCATCAACTATCACAAATGTATAGACTTTCCCACTAAAACTATGAATTGGTATAAGACCAAATAAGCCTATATGAAGAAGGTAGAGACACCTTTCAGAATCCTTAGACCCAATGCTCTTGAAAGTGGCCTTTGTTTGCTTTCCCTTTTGGCATGAAGGACAAATGCCCTCTTTGAAGCATTTCAAGTTAGGACCATTTTTGACTAGCCTGTAACACCCCTGATTTTTTAATGTTTATTTTAATTCCTTTAGTGGCATATTTTTGACATTATGAAGTTACGTTGACACATAGTTGACGGGTACCATTACTGGAGCGAGACTTTTGCTCATTGGTATATGGGTTTTTGAATTAGAATATTAGCTTGGCTAGTTTGTAGTGTGTTTTTGAGATTTGCCTTGCGAGCCGGGTTTTTTTTGGAACTCGGTGGACCCTTTTCGGGATATTTTGTGTTTTGGACTTTGGGGAGTTTTTACCCGAGTTTGGGTTATCGGTTTTTTATTTCGACTTCACCGTTGGATTCGTAGCATCGGTATTTAGCTTTGGTGTGAATTTCGTGAAAATCTGATGCTAAGCATTGGGTTTCTTTTTGTTTATTTTAATTTATGGTTATTTGTAGCTAGGTTGGCAGTGGATAAAGGACCACTAACTTGTTGCCGGTTTGTGAATCATTACACTTGGTGGGTTTTCTTCTCTTCTCAGGGACTGTTGGGTTTTGTTGGATAATGAGGCCACCACAAAAGTGTCTTTTTGAGATATTTGGACTATTGGGTTGTGTTGGATAATGTGGCCACCACCACAGTGCCTTTTTGAGATGATTGGTCGGAAGGTTGGTGTTGGAACAAGTGTCCCCCAACTTAGTACCTTTTTTATCGGTGTTAATGATTCACTTGTTAATGATTTTATAGAAGGATGACTTCATTTTGCACATGGTGCACCCTTTCTTATTACTCTGTTTGAGAATTCTTCTCTGCCTATTAAAGTTTTACTTTTTTATGCGATTGGAAAGCTTTTCTTTTTATAAGGGTTGCTAACCCTTTTTTCTCGTTTGATTATTGCTACTAATGACCTTTGATTACCACTTGTACATTCTTGCTGAAGTATTCTTTTCTTTCGAATGACTCAGGCTCGGAGCAGTTTCCAGTTGAGCGGCTTGGGTTGGTAGTTGCTGGTGTTCTGCAGCTATTGCAGTTGTCTTATCCTCACTATCATGAGGTAGTTTTGTTGTTTTTCTATATTTAGTTCAGACATATATGCCTTTTTAGTGGGTTTGTGTCAGGTTGTTGAAACCCACTGGAGATTTTTTTTGTGGAATGATAAGTACTTGTTAGCTGCTAATCCAATTTCTGATTGAATTATTGGTTTACTTGCTCTCGCAGAAGGTTTTATGGTAGGATTGCATGTTAGTTATTTTAAAGTATAAAAATATTATTTTAGCTATCTCATGCATAACATCTTTTAACCTAAGCCATTATATTTTAACCAACGTAAAAGCTATTTCTATACTTATATTAAATCTAGAGATATGCATATCATGAGTTGTACTATTTGGATGTTTATGCTCATATAGGATGTCAATCAATATAAACAAAGTATTTTACGCAACGTATATTTATATTTTCATTCATGGACTAGTTAATCCACTGAGTCGAGGGATACAACCATCTTAACTTAACTTAAATTACAGCTTTCTTCATCATAAACTTGAGAATTTCTTATAAAGTGTTAGGTTTAAGTGTTTTCCTGAGAGCCTGTAGTTATCCCTTGTACGGCGTGGCATCACGATGCGTGTTTTATCTTACTCTGATGCATCATTTAAATGCGGAGAAAATACGGGTTGTGATAGTTGGTATCAGAGGGAGAGGTTGTTTGAAAATTGGTCGAATGGCTTTCAAGTGTTAGTTTTAGTGGTCTTATTCCATTTTATACACACACCGATGTGTCATCAATACATCTTGGCCGAAGCATGAACACTACACTCATAAGCATGATAAGAAGTATACAGGGCATATTATGTAGTATGAGATGCATAATATTTGTTTTTATATGGATCCTCATTGGAAGCAACATGTGACTGTTATGTAGTATGAGATGCATAAAAATCATAAAATTAATGCACATTAGATTTTGCTTTTTGTTACATGCGATATTATATAATATGGGATGTATAATATTTCATGTGTACGCAACTCATAACATACATTAAGGCCTTTACTAGATTGCATATCACAACATGCATGACATAGCACATCATTAGCATACGGGCCAAGCTAAGATCTACATGATGACATACGTGCACACATGTGTTTTAAGAAAAAAGAATAAGAATTCATGCATTCATAGTTTATGCACATTAGTCAATGAGATGATGATATATCATCCTAAGTTAAGCATGACATCATTACAAAAAATCCCAGAGAAAGTTAGCAGCATGAACAAGTGTCTAAACATGTATGGTCTGAACTAAGTTGTGTATTTCTAGCGGTTAAGCTAAGTTTTGATTTGTTGTTCGTTGAATTATTAGGATGCCGCCTAAGAGTGTGGTGATGTGGTCAAATCCCCTGTCTGAGGGTGATTCGCCTGGCACGCAGAGTGAGGATGTGATTGAGGGACTACGGTAGAGCAATGGGGCTATATCAAGATAGATGGTTGAGATGCATTCGCAGATCCAGGCGCTATTGGCTGCCATTTCAGCGCAGTAGTCGAGAGTGCAGGACCCTGCTGTGGGTCAAGCTATTCCCATTCCTCCTGCTCCTTTAGTGCCTCCAGTTCAGCTGCCATCAGAGATGAATTTTATCTCACATTTTTCAGTGATTAATACCTCATACCTATAATGGTAGAGTTGACTTTATGGCATTGGACGATTGGATCATCGCAATCGAGGATATGTTCTCGTATTCAAAGATTTTTGCAGTCCAGAGAGTGATGGTCACTGCTTACCAGCTTAAGGACCATGCAAAGAGCTGGTGGTTAACAGAGAAGGAGAACTTCATAGATGGATATTCGTGGGACATCTTCAAGGAATTGTTATTGAGGAAATTTCTGCCATCGATTGAGCAAGACATTTTGATGAAGAATTTTCTACATCTGAAGTAAAGGCAACTCATAGTCAGTGAGTATGAGGTAGAGTTAAGCAAGTTGAGCTGTTTTGTCCCAGAGTTGGTAGCCTCTGAATCAAGTAGAGTAAAGAGATTTTTGGGTGGTCTTGGAGTGACATACAATAGCTGGCTAGCACTTATGGATCCGATAATTATGATGAGGCAGTGGAAGCTTCTCTAAAAGTGGAAGCCATAAATAATGCCAAGAGTTGAGGCATGCAAATGAGGAAGGATAAGAGGAAGTCTGATGATGGTAAGAACTCTCAGGAATCTTGTCCTACTTCGAAAAAGAGAAGCAAGGAGGTGTGCAGTTTCTGTGGTCGGTCAGACCATCCCTTCAAAAAGTGTTTCAAAAGGTTGAAAGTTTAGAAGCAGCAGTAGGTGCATGCAATTTAGAGTGCTCCTAAGGGAGATTTAGTTTGTGATTCATGTAAGAAAAAGGGGCATGACTCTGTCCATTGTTGGAGTAAGGAAAAGGTCTGCTTCCAGAGTGCATAGAAAGGACATTTCAAGTCAACGTGCCCGCATTCTTAGCCCCTACTGCAGCCAGTTCCACTCAAAGCCTTGTCGCCGCCGTAGCATTTGGACAACGGGAATGGCAAGCTGAATGTGATGACTTTGGAAGAAGCGCAAACGTCCACCTAAGTGATCTCAGGTCAGATTCTAATCTAGTTTTTTTGCTCCTAGCTATTATTTAGACATTGTTTGGCTAGTTATGTATACGATTTTATAGGGAAGTTTAAGGTCAAGAATCGTTGGGCACACTTCTTATTTGATTCTCGTACTACCCACTCGTTCGTGGCTAATACTTTTGTCGAATGTCATCGTCTGACTCTTAATCAAGTTGGCGATTCGTTTCACTTCAAGTTTCCTTCTGGTGATTCGGTGGTGTCGGACCAGGGTATCCATAGTTGCTCGATCCTTTTCAGCGATTTCCTAGCTTTTGCTGATTTGAAGGTGTTAGACCTGGAGGACTTCGATGTGATCTTGCGCATGGACTGGTTTTCTAGATAGGATGCGGTTAACCAATGCAAGGTTAAGCATTTTGACTTCAAGATGGACAATGATAGCCCCAGGAGTGTGTATGGCTTCCCGCGCCAGGATTCCCCGATTATTTCTGTGGTATGTGATCGAAAGCAATTAAATTCCGGTTGTTGTGCTTATTTGGTTTCTGTTTTGGAAGCTGGTGGTGGTTTGCCGCGTGTCGAGGATATTCCTGTGGTGCGAGAGTTTCCTGATGTATTTCCAAATAGTCTTCCTAGTCTTCTGTCGGAGAGAGATGTGGAGTTTGTTATTGATCTTGAGCTGGGTACTCGCCCTAATGTTAAGTCACCGTATCGTATGGACCCGCATGAGCTGGAAGAGTTACGTACCCAGCTGGATGAGTTGTTGTAGTGTGGATTTATAAGGCCAAGTCCTTCGCCTTGGAATGCTCCCGTGTTGTTTTTAAAGAAGAAGGATGGATCTATGAGGTTGTGCACTGATTATAGGGAATTGAACAAGGAAACTATCAAGAACAAGTATCCCTTACCGTGGATAGATGATTTGTTTGATCAGTTGTGTGGTAGTATGGTGTTTCTGAAGATTGACCTTCGTTCAGTCTACCATCAATTAAGGATACGTGAGATGGATGTTCCACGGACCGCATTCCATTCTCGGCACGGGCATTTTGAGTTTTTGGTAATGTCCTTTGGAATGACGAATGCACCCTCTGCTTTTATGAACATGATGAGCAAGGTATCTAAAAATTTTCTGGACCGTTTTGTGGTTGTATTTATTGATGATGTCCTAGTTTATTCTCGGAGTGCTGAGGAGCATGCCCAACACTTGCATTTAGTTCTCTCTGCTCTAAGAGAACATAAGTTGTATGCAAAGTTGAGTAAGTGCGGGTTTTGGCTATCTCAGGTTTCCTTTTTGGGTTATGTTATGAACAAGAATGAAATTTCTGTTGACCCAGAGAAGATAGCTGTCGTAACGGATTGGAAAAGGCCTACCACACCTAAAGAGATAAAGAGCTTCTTAGGCCTGGCAGGCTATTACAGAATATTTGTGGAAGGATTCTTTACGTTGTCTGCTCCGCTGACTAAGCTTACACAGAAGAACACAACTTTTGTGTGGAGCGATAAATGCGATTAAGCTTTTCAGAAATTGAAAAAGAGATTGTATACGACTCTAGTGTTATCTTTGTCTACCGAAGTGGTGGAGTATGATGTTTATGTTGATGCATCGCACATCGGCCTTGGTTTTGTTTTGATGCAAGAAGGTAAAGTGATTGCGTATGGATCGAGATAGCTAAAGACTCATGAAAAGAACTACCCTACTCATGATTTGGAGTTTGCAGCAATAATTTATGCCTTGAAATTGTGGAGACATCTGCTGTATGGCGTGTTGTGAAAAATTTACACGGTTCACAAGAGTTTGAAGTATGTCTTCACCTAGAAGGATCTAAATTTGAGCCAGCATAGATGGTTAGAATACGTCATAGATTATGATGTCGAGATCCTATATCATCCGGGCAAAGCTAATGTGGTGGCTGATGCCCTGAGTAGGAAGATCACGCAGATCTTTGATATTTCTGTGTAACCTTGGTGGAAGAGTTTTTGTTAATGGGCATTTTGGTTGGAAGTAGCGATTCGTCAAGCATCTTGGAAGTGGCAGAGCCTTCATGGATTACGCTTACCAGGATACATCAAAAAGATGATCCTCATTTGTAGTATATTCGTGGTAGAACTGAGAAAAGGGAATTGCCAGACTTTTCTATTGATAATGCAGGTACTCTGAAGTACCGTGGTAGATATTATATCCCAACTGTTGAGGATATCCGAGCAAAGTTGTGCAGTGAGGCACATGGTTCTAGTGTTTCCTACCACCCTAGTTCTACAAAAATTTATAAAGATTTAAAGCAGATTGTTTGGTGTCATGAGAAGAAGAATGATATAGCCATGTTTGTGTCTGAGTGTTTCACTTGCAAGCGCATTAAGGAAGATCATGGATGGCCTGGTGGTAAGCTGAACCCTTTTGATATTCTAAGTTAGAAATGGGAGAGTATTTCTATGGACTTTATTACTGGTTTGCCGAGATCTCCCCGAGGACATGATTCTGTGTGGGTCATAGTTGATAGATTGACGAAGTGTGCTCACTTCGTGACGTTCAAGATTAATTACTCCATGAAGAAGATAACAGAGTTGTATTTGGAAGTGGTCAATAGATTGCATGGGGTGCCAGTTAGTATTGTGTCTGATCGAGATTCCAGGTTTATGTCTCGTTTTTGGAAAAGATTACAGGAAGGGTTGGGTACCGACCTCAGATATTCCACTCCTTATCATCCGCAGACCAATTGTCAGACAGAGAGAGTTAATCAAAATTTGGAAGATATGATCAGATGTTACATCTTAGTCCATGGAGGAGCATGGGATGAGCGACTTATATTGATGGAATTTGCCTACAACAATAGTTATCAGGAGAGTTTACAGATTACCCCCTTTAAGGCTTTGTAAGGGAGATATTGCAAAACTCCCTTGTTTTGGGCTGAAGTTTGTAGAAGACCGTTGTTGGTTCCAGAAGAGTTAGTAGAAATGAGTACTTCTGTGATTCATATTCAAGAAAAGCTTCGTATATCTCAAGAGCGTTATGAGAAGAATGCAAATCGGAGAAGGATTGATCTGGAATTCACAGTTGGAGACATGGTTTTTCTCAAAGTTTCTCGGATGTTAGGCATTAAGAGGTTTGGAAGGAACCATAAGTTGGATCCCAGGTTTGTGGGACCTTTCAAGATTGTTGAACACATCAGAGTGTAAGCTTATAGGCTAGATTGGCTCACAAATTTCCCTGGTGTGTACGATGTGTTTCATGTGAGCCAGTTGCGGAAATGTGTGCTTAGTGACCGACATGTTTTCAATTCAGTGCCCTAGTTGCAGGCAAACCTTTCTTATGTGGAGATGCCTATTCGCATTCTAGATACTCAAGATTAGGTGTTGCGAAGGAAGACAATACCCATGGTCAAAGTTTTGTGGCGAAACCAATACGTGGAGAGCGCGACTTGGGAGTTGGAGTCAGCTATATGAGAGGCTCATCCTCATCTATTCTCCTAGTTTCTTTTGGTAAGTGTTTCTATTCAATAACCCTTGGTTATTTTCCTTCTTTAGTGGATTCAGTTGTGTATCATGTTTTGGTACGAAACTTTCTTTTAGGGGGAGTGGCTGTAACATCCCCGATTTTTCGATATTTATTTTAATTCGTTTAGTGGCGTATTTTTGACATTAGGTCATTACGTTGATACGTAGTTGACGGGTACCGTTACTGGAGCGATACTTTTGCTCATTGGTATCCTGGGTTTTGACTTTGAATATTAGCTTGGCTAGTTTCTAGTGTGTTTTTGAGATTTCCTTTACGAGCCGGGTTTGTTTTGACACTTGGTGGAGCCTTTTCGGGATATTTAGTGTTTTGGACTTCGGGGAGTTTTTACCCTAGTTTGGGTTGTCAGATTTTTGATTTCGACTTTGCCATTGGATTCGTAACATCGATATTTAGCTTGAGCGCTAATTTCGTGAAAATCTGATGCTAATCCTTGGGTTTCTTTTTGTTTATTATAATTTATGGTTATTTGTGGCTAGGTTGGACATGGATAAAGGACCACCAACTTGATGTTGGTTTGTGAATCATTACACCTGGTGGGTTTTCTTCTCCTCTCATGTACTGTCGGGTTGTGTTGGATAATGAGGCCACCATAGTGCTTTTTTGAGATATTTGGACTGTTGAGTTGTGTTGGATAATGTGGACACCACCAAAGTGCCTTTTTGAGATGATTGGTCTTCATGTTGGTGTTGGACAATGTGGCTCCCAACTTAGTACAGTTTTTTACCGGTGTTAATGATTCACTTGTTTTGAGCTGATCTGTCTCTTTTATCTATAGATATATATATACACACACATATGTTTTTATGCATGCACTTGCAGATTTTATACGAGCATGACTTAATTTTGCACTTGGTGCACCCTTTCTTATTACTCTTTTTGAGAATTCTTCTCTGTCTATTAAAGTTTGACTTTTTTCTGCGATTGGACAGTTTTTCTTTTTATAAGGTTTGGTAACCCTTTTGTCTCTTTTGATTATTGCTACTAATGATCTTTGATTATAACTTATATAATCTTGCTGAGGTATTCTTTTATTTTGAATGTCTCAGGCTCGTAACAGTAACCGGTTGAGCGGCTTGGGTTGGTAGTTGCTGGTGTTCTGTAGCTGTTGTGGTTGTCCTGTCCTAACCGTCGTGAGGTAGTTTTATTGTTTTTCTATTTTTAGTTCAGACATGCATGCCTTTTAGTGGGTTCATGTCAGGATGTTGATACCTACTGGAGATTTTTATGTGGAATGATAAGTACTTGCTAGCTGCTAAGTCAATTTCTGATTGAATTATTGGTTTACTTGCTCACTGGGAAGGTTTTATGCTAGGATTGCATGTTAGTTATTTTAAAGTATAAAACTATTATTTTTGTTATCTCATGCATAACATCTTTTAACCCAAGCCATTATATTTTAACGAACGTAAAAGCTATTTCTATACTGATATTAAATCTAGAGGTATGTATATCATGAGTTATCCTATTAGATGTTTATGCTCATATAGGATGTCAATCAATATAAACAAAGTATTTTCCGTAGCATATATTCATATTTTCATTCGTGGACTAGTTGTTCCACTGAGTCGAGGGATACGGCCATCTTAGCTTAACTTAAATTACAGCTTTATTCATAATAAACTTGAGAATTTCTTATAAAGTGTAAGGTTTAAGTGTTTACCTGAGAGCCTACTATTATCCCCTGTACGACGTTGCATCATGACGCGTGTTTTCTCTTACTCTAATATATAGTTTAAATGCGGAGAAAATGCAGGTTGTGACACAACCCTTCACTAAAGAGTTTGTTGATAGACCTGTAGTTCATGTGAGCAAGCCTCTTATACTATTGTATATAATAAGAGTCTTTCTCATTTGCTACAAGGCAAATTGAAGACTTAGAATTTTAAATAAAAAAAGTTAAGACAATAAAATATCCACTCTTTGTGCCAGTTAAAATGATTTTTTGATCAATTGAATTTTTAATGAGGCACTTATCCTTGTGGAAAATAATGACATAGCCTAGATCGCAGAGTTTGCTTATGCTAATCAGATTGTGTTACAATCCTTTCATATAATCTACTTTTGAGATGGTGACTATGTCATTAGTGATCTTACCATAGGATTTAGTGACTCCTCTATCTGAATCACCAAATATAACTTTAAGTCCATTTTTTACTGGAGTGAATTCTTTTAGATGGCTCCTTATTCCAGTAATGTTCCTGGAACACCCACTATCCACGTACCAGATAGGCATCTGATTGGTGCTTATACATACCTGCAATAAATATTTAATTTACCTTAGGCATCCAATGAGCTTTGGGCCCTTAGTGCTTGTTAGCATTAGGTGCACTCAATTCAATAGGAATATATTTTTCTGATTTTTTTTAAAGCATGGGGTGTTATAGAGTTAAACCAAAAATCTATGGCAAAGTACCCAACTTTCCCACAACACTAGCAATTATACATATTATACCTCTTATTTGGAGACACAGCTTGAGTGGGTTGCATATGTCTCAAAGGGTAGGCTTTAACTATACTTGGTGGATTCAAGTGGTTGTGTGTATGATGTACATTAGGTTACTTGGTCACAGGAGTTCTCTTAGGAGCAGGTCTTTTAGGAAGAACCTTTCCCTTTATCTTTGATGTTGGTGTAACCAATTCAAACATAAAGGGTCCATGACTCTTTACTTGAATCTCATCATATGGATCTTTTAAGGCACTTAATAAAATATCTTCTCTACCTCTTCAGTGATATGCATTTTTGACTCCACTAGAGGATCACCCAAACAATATGTGTCCATGCACACTGTCCTAGTCATAGATGTTAGAAGTTAGCATGACCTTTTTAAATTTTAATGGAGTCATATGGTCTTTTCCCTTAGAATCAATTTTCCTATATTTAGCTTTCCTAGTGTATCCTACACCACTTTTAAATAGTGTAGAAAAGCTGTCTATTATGGGCAGCACAATATTGGGCTTGGAGAAATTCTCCACTAGCTTCCTCTCATTTAGGAGCTTTGATTCCAAATCCTTAATGGTGTTTGTATTTTGTGCTAGCAAATCAGCTTGCCCATCAATCATTTTGTTAAGCTCAAAAAGTTTTAATATCTAGAGGGCAAGCTTCTTAGTTGCCATTTCAAAATTAGATTCTAGAGCTTTGAGGGTTTCAATTTACCTATCCTACTTCTTAACAAGATTCTTACTATTTAAGAGAGCCTCTAGGATCACCCCATATTTTTTAATGATTTTATTAACTTATTTTTAGATTTAGATTCATACATATCAACATTAGATGACCATGAGCCTAAGTTTTTGCTAGTTTCATAATCAGACTCTGATGGTGAATTGGAAGGTCTAGTATGTACCTAATTAGGATGATTATCATCCTGAGCCTCTTTATCAGATATGTTCATGAGGTTGCAGACTTCTTCATCTTCATAGTCACTGTCACTTGAAGGCAGTGGTACCCTTATGCCCACCTTGCCTGCTACGTAATCTGTACTATCTTCCATAGAGAATAACCCAATATATGCATTCTCTTCTTCAAATTCCGAGGTCTCAGAGTCACTGTCAGATAGGCTTAAGTGCTTCTTAGCCAAGAAGCTCTTATCAGTATTTTTCTCCTTATGAAGCATCTTGTCATCTGACCTCTTGCTCTCTTTTTTTAATAGGATAGTTAGTTATAACATGCTCTGAACTATTATAATAGTAACAAACCACATCAGTTTTAAAAAGTTTTTTCTGTTTAGAAACATACCTTTCCTCAGTAAGGTCCTTTCTTAATTTGTCATAGTTAGCTTGGGGCTTCCTTGAGCTGGAGCCTATAGGAGCCTTGTTCTTCTACTGCCTCCTTCTTCTCAGCACCTTCTTGAACTGCTTGGAGAATAATGTTAGCACTCCATTAGATAATCCTGCTTCTAATGAGCTGGGTGAAGAGCTTTCTGACCCAGTAGTCCATCTTGGTGGAGCGGTCTACTCTCTGCTCCTCCTGGAGGTTTTAGCTTTGAAGGCCACTGTCTTCTCTCTACTGAAATACCTAGCATATTCTTCTTCAGCCTTCTAGAGTTTAGCTGTAGCTTATGTGACAACAACTTCCCAAACAGGTTTTGTTGCAGAATATTGGCTAAGTTTTCCATCTCACTTATGACACAAATCTTGATGTACAATTATTTGTTGAGTGACCTCAAGAATTTGTCATTCAGTTCATAGTTGAAAAATTGCATGCTATAAGTTTTCAGTCCATTCACAATATTGAATAATTTCTCACAACACACATCTATGGAGTCCTTCTTTCCTTGCCTGAAGGCTTCATATTGCTGATTCAGAAGGGATTTTTTTTCATTCCTTACCTCCTTAGTCCCCACTATATAGACCACCAAAGAGTCCCACATTTCTTTTGATGTCTTGCAATGAACAAGGCTCTTATAGGTTGAGTCATCAATAACACTTACTATAATATTCTGGGTCCTCTTGTCTATAGTGGCCAGAACTACCTCATCATTTGTCATTTTTGAGTACTTCTTTGGGGCTTTATTGTTAGCATCTTGTTAGAACCAACAAAGTCGGCTCCACCTAAAGCTCGGAACTACAGGGGCAGCTCGTGCTTACTCCCTTGGGATCACGCTCAAGGCGAAGAACTAGACCGGGAGCTTCAGTGAGGAAGTCCCACCTCTTACCCGGAAGAGACTAAAACTAAACCTCTTCCCCTCCCTAGCCAATACTGAGCTAGGTGCCTTAGAAGAGAGAGAAGGAGTCAAGAATGCTTCCTTTTCTAAGGCACCTTACCGGTCTATTTATAGGCCTTTGAACTGGGACTGCAAATAACTAAACTAATCCATCCTGAAATTACCGGAATGCCCCTGACTAGGTCTGCCAACAGCCGAACTCCGCTATCCTAAAAGGCTAATTGCAGACCACCCAGTGTAAAAAAGTAAAAATACCCCTGGGACCCAAAAGGTGGGCCTGGTCCTTACCTGAAATGGCCCTGAACCAAGATGGCCCCTTTCTCCGGGTACCTCTCGCTAGGGTCCTCTCGCCAGGGCCCTCTCGCTCGCCCGGAGCCTCTCGCCTGGGCCCACTCGCTCGCCCGGAGCCTCTCGATTGGGCCCTCTTGCCAGGGCCCTTTCTCTCGCCTGGGGCCTCTCGCCAGGCTGCGAGCCCGAGGTTGTACACAATCCCCGCTCTTTTCGAGTTTGGCACAAGCTCGGAAAGATTGTTCAACCGAGGCTCGCGATGGTACAGTTAATTTATTGAGGGAATCTTTTGGTGGGCCCCTTGCCTAGTCTATAAATATGGAAAATTCCTCCCCATAAGGGGGCGTTTCCTCTCTTTCCTCCCTTCTTAGCATCTGCCTACATGTCTCTCAGCCAAAGTGTTCGGGACCGCATCGCGGCCGTGCGCCAGCGAAACAAGGCGATGGCGGCGGGTCTGAACAAGATCCCCGCATGCGCTTCTCCTTTGCCACCGCCATCCACGTCTCCTAAAAAAGATGAAAACTCCCGAGCCTCACCTCCTAGCCGTGGAACCTTCTCGCACTTCTCTAAGGGAACTGACGTCCCCTGCCCCCGTTAGTCTCAAAGGGAAAGAGGTACGCCCTTCCAACCCGCTGTGATTTTCTGTCCCCACCTACTCTTTATTTGTTGTTTCTTCCCAGAAAGCTTCGGAGGCTCCTCAGCGCCCGGAGACCATTCGCATCAACATTTCGGAGCTTCCTTCCCGGCGCCTCTCGCCCCAGGACTCCACTCCCCTCTTTACCCCGGTAACGAGGAGGGATGATCCTTCTACCGCCTCGGACCACACTCGCCGATTCGGTAAGAGGTTCTACCTCTGACCTGCTCCATGCTTCTTGCCGCTTCTCCCCGTCGCTCTTAGCCTTTTTTGGCCTTCCCTTAGGTGCGGGTGGAGAACCTGTCGAGGACGTCCTGGCCGTAGACTCGCCGGCCGAGGGTTATTCTGGGCGACTAGCCTCCTCACCTCCCCCGCCGATAGATGAGATTGACGATTATCTAGGCGACCCCATGGACCCCATAGAGATGAAGCGAAAGGTGGTCGAGATGCTGCGAAAACACGCGCGGCTCATCCAGGCACTAGAAAAAGGGAAACAAGCCGCGGACCACCGGATTGACTGGCTGGAGATGGAGTGTGCTCGTTTGTCCTCTGAGGTTGATGTCGACATGGAGGTGGACCAGACTGACCCTTTCTCGATTCTGAACGACGTCGACCAACAGCTTCGTCTCGCCCGGCGTGGTGTTGAGGCTGCTCGCGCCTTCCACCTCCCCCGTCGCCCCCCCCCCCCCCTGCGTGAGAGGCCGCGGAGGACGATGGAGGTGGGACAAGAACTGATGGGAGCTCGAACCTTCTCGCTTCTCGCCTTTCGCTTCTTAGCCCTTTATCTGTAATAAAATATTAACCTGTATAGCGCCAGCTGTGCGCTCTTCGAACTCGCCACCCGCTTTGTGCGGGATTATTTTGTTAATTTCATAATTTGCCTGCATAATTGACGTGACTGCTTCTTATTTTATGTTAACTTTTATTTGCCCTCATTAATCCTAATCATTAGTTTGATCCGTCTGCCTCACCGTCTTTTCGCTGTTTTCTCGAGATGACTGCCCACTTGGGGTTCCGTCGCCCGAGGTATAGAAGAGCGAAGAGTCGGCCGACTTTTAGATTCACCTGACACACCTTCTCTTGTCCGTACCTCCCTACTTAGGAAGGCTATAAATACCCCCCCCCCTGCCAGGGCAGGAAGTGTGCTTCCTTAGACCTCTGCCCGCGACTCCCCCTCTTACTGCAGCTCGTCTCGCGCTCCGGCTCCTCGCGCTATCTCGTTGATCCCTCACTCGCCCACCTCCCCCACCCCCTCTTTGACTCGCGCATACCATGGTGAAAAAGAGGTCAGAGGAGAGTGAGGGGAGCAGCCGTTGCGGGAAGAGGTTTACCGACCACGACTTCCCCCCCCCCCCCCGGTTGTCTATCCGCCGATGACTACGAGGCCTTCCGGAGCGACTATCTGCTAGAAGGTTATGAGTCACGCCCTCCCCGGGTTGGCGAGAGCGTGAATACTTTTTACCCAGGAGAGCTCGCATCCCTATCTCTCATTTCGAGGCGGGGCTCCGACTTCCCTTCTGGCCGTAGGTGAACCAGGTTCTGAAATACTTCGGTGTCGTGCCCGCCCAGCTGAATTCGAACGCTGTCTCGGTCATTATCGCGTTTGCGTGCTAGATGCGGAGGGAGAGGATAGAGTTCAGTCTCACCGTATTCCGCAAGATGTTCGTGTACCACGCCAACCAGGATGGGGTGTCCTTCTTCACTGGGCTAAACCTGAAGGTGTGCGAGACACCCAATAAAAATCACCACTGGCTGACTCGCTTTGTATTCGTCCGTGGAAATCTGGGTGGCGTCCCTCTCGCGCCTGTATCGCCCGCGGAAACCTTTTACACTTCCCCGCAGGTTGGCAGTACGGACAAGCTCCTTTGTGAATACCTCGTAGGGAAGAACTTCGAGGTCCGATATTTGAGAAGAGGGCTCGCCTCTTTGCCCCCTGTGCTCCCTGGAGAAGGTATGTTTGACCTCTCGTCTTTTCCCTACCTCTAACCCTTTCCTCTCGCGGGGGCTCTTCTGACACACGCTTTTTCCAGGAGAGAGGAATGTGCCGGTGCACCCTCCTTATCGAAGCAATATCAAGCCCTCCCCGGACGTGGCTTTCGCCAGCATGGCGGCCGAGGCGGCCAGGGATTCGCTGGCCCCTCCTCCCCAAAAGAGGAGGGCCGAGGACCCAGCTCCCTCTTGCCTCAGCCCTTCGAAGAAAATGAAAATGAAGCTGAAGAAGTCTGTCTCCTTTCCCTCCGGGAAGGGCAAGGCTCCTGCGGATACTGCGGCGATGTCGGGATTGTTGAGTCCCATATCTGTGGGATCTCAGTCTCCCCACTCGCCTCCCCTGACCTCTCCGCACAGGGCTGTCTCTCTCCCCGATGAGGCGGCCCCTTTTGCACCCCCAGCGAGCTCTTCTCACCCTGCTCCCCGATCCCCCTCTCGCGAGGGGGCTTCTCACTTTCCTTCGCTGTCTGCCCACCTCAACTTCAATATGGGGCCGTCCGTTCCCAACGGCTCCAATGACCCCTCTCTCATCTGGGACAAAGGGTCATATAGGGTCTCTGTCTCCACCCTCCTCCCATCTTGGAGAGAGCAAACCGAACCCACCGCTCACGCCTTCTCCCTAGGCTTTGGCCTCTATGGAGGTCTCACCCCCGATGCGCTCGATACGGCTACTACGCGAGACCTGGTCCTGAGGACGGCGCACTCGCAGCTGCGTACTTTGGAGATGTCACACCGCCTCTCGCGCCGCCTCATCCATAACACTCGGAGCTGGAAGGAGATAAACGCCAAATTGGAGGCCGAGTGCGAGAAGTCTGGGGATCTTGCCAAACGGCTAGAGGTGTCCGAGAGTCTTCTCGCAAAGGCCAGCGGCGGAGTGGTGAGTTGGTACCCAGCCCGCATTTTCAAGCATTTTCCCTGTCACTTTTTAACACCCTTTTCCTTTCTTTGCAGGATGCCGGGACGGCTGAGAGATTACGCTCGCGGGTGGAGGGGCTGGAAGCAGAAGTGAAGGAGCTGAAGGCGGAGAATGTCCGGCTCAAAGAAGCTCCCATTTCTCGTCCGCAGGTCCCTCCACCACCTCCCGCGCATTACACTCACGACGACGTTGAAGAGTTCTGCAAGGATGCCAACATAAGGACCGCCAAGCTCATCCTGAAGATGATGCGAGAACTGGGCGTTGTAAAGGATGATTGTGAGGACATCACCGCCCGAGACCTCATGCCCGAGATTTACGGCGAGGACGAGGATCCTTCGGCGAGCGAGAGGGGCTAGGACCCCCCCCCCTCCTTTTTTCTTTTTTCTTTTTGCTATGATTGTAATGTACTTTCTGCTTCGTAGATGTACTGTATTTAAACTGATGTGATCTATGTTTATATTTTTTGCTCGCGCCTAGCCTCTTTCCTCTTCTTTTCTTTTTCTTCTCATTTAGATTCCCTGAGAGGTCCTTAAGATCGTCGGCGGCGAGAGGGAGCTGCCTTTTCTCTCGCCCAACTATTATCGGTGGACCTGGCCCATGGGGTGAGCTGGTGAGCCTTCACCGCTTCTGCTAGTAGAGGGACTCCTTTCTCCCCTCTCGCCTCTCTGGACGGCCCCTCTCGGCGCGAGTGGGCCGGGAAGGTTGACCATCCCCCCTGCCCCCTTTTTTTCTTTTCTTTTTTTATGCAATGAATCTTCTTGAAACACCCCTTCTTTTCAAAAGGGAATAGGCTTTTCTGATTAATCGACCTCTACTGCCCCTATCCAATACTAAAACGAAAACAAAAACCCTTGTCTGCGAAGGGCCATAGAATGCCGAGTCCCCTTTCCTCTTTCTCCTTCAACCACTGAGTGAGCCTACAGCCCTGCCAGCTTAATGGGAGCCTGGTCAGCGGGTCTGCTCGGGGTCTCCTCTCCTCTTTCTCCTCCAACCACCAAGTGAGCCTACAGCCCTGCCAGCTTGATGGGAGCCTGGTCAGCGGGTCTGCTCAAGGTATCCTCTCCTCTTTCTCCTCCAACCACCGAGTGAGCCTACAGCCCTGCCAGCTTGATGGGAGCCTGGTCAGCGGGTCTGCTCGGGGTCCCCTTTCCTCTTTCTCCTTCAACCACCGAGTGAGCCTACAGCCCTGCCAGCTTGATGGGAGCCTGGTCAGCGGGTCTGCTCGGGGTCTCCTCTCCTCTTTCTCCTCCAACCACCGAGTGAGCCTACAGCCTTGCCAGCTTGATGGGAGCCTGGTCAGCGGGTCTGCTCGGGGTCTCCTCTCCTCTTTCTCCTCCAACCACCGAGTGAGCCTACAGCCCTGCCAGCTTGATGGGAGCCTGGTCAGCGGGTCTGCTCGGGGTCTCCTCTCCTCTTTCTCCTCCAACCACCGAGTGAGCCTACAACCCTGCCAGCTTGATGGGAGCCTGGTCAGCGGGTCTGCTCGGGGTCTCCTCTCCTTTTTCTCCTCCAACCAGCGAGTGAGCCTACAGCCCTGCCAGCTTGATGGGAGCCTGGTCAGCGGGTCTGCTCGGGGTCTCCTCTCCTCTTTCTCCTCCAACCACTGAGTGAGCCTACAGCCCTGCCAGCTTAATGGGAGCCTGGTCAGCGGGTCTGCTCGGGGTCTCCTCTCCTCTTTCTCCTCCAACCACCGAGTGAGCCTACAGCCCTGCTAGCTTGATGGGAGCCTTGTCAGCGGGTCTGCTCGGGGTCTCCTCTCCTCTTTCTCCTCCAACCACCGAGTGAGCCTACAGCCCTGCCAGCTTGATGGGAGCCTGGTCAGCGGTTCTGCTCGGGGTCTCCTCTCCTCTTTCTCCTCCAACCACTGAGTGAGCCTAAAGCACTGCCAGCTGGATGGGAGCCTGGTCAGCGGGTCTACTCGGGGTCTCCTCTCCTCTTTCTCCTCCAACCACCGAGTGAGCCTACAGCCCTATCAGCTGGATGGGAGCCTGGTCAGCGGGTCTACTCGGGGTCTCCTCTCCTCTTTCTCCTCCAACCACCGAGTGAGCCTACAGCCCTGCCAGCTTGATGGGAGCCTGGTCAGCGGGTCTGCTCGGGGTCTCCTCTCCTCTTTCTCCTCCAACCACCGAGTGAGCCTACAGCCCTACCAGCTTGATGGGAGCATGGTCAGCGGGTCTGCTCGGGGTCTCCTCTCCTCTTTCTCCTCCAACCACCAAGTGAGCCTACAGCCCTGCCAGCTTGATGGGAGCCTGGTCAGCGGGTCTACTCGGGGTCTCCTCTCCTCTTTCTCCTCCAACCACCGAGTGAGCCTACAGCCCTGCCAGCTTGATGGGAGCCTGGTCCGCAGGTCTGCTCGGGGTCTCCTCTCCTCTTTCTCCTCCAACCACCGAGTGAGCCTACAGCCCTGCTAGCTGGATGGGAGCCTGGTCAGCGGGTCTTCTCGGGGTCTCCTCTCCTCTTTCTCCTCCAACCACCGAGTGAGCCTTCAGCCCTGCCAGCTTGATGGGAGCCTGGTCAGTGGGTCTGCTGGGGGTCTCCTCTCCTCTTTCTCCTCCAACCACCGAGTGAGCCTACAGCCCTGCCAGCTAGATGGGAGCCTGGTCAGCGGTTCTGCTCGGGGTCTCCTCTCCTCTTTCTCCTCCAACCACCGAGTGAGCCTACAGCCCTGCCAGCTTGATGGGAGCCTGGTCAGTGGGTCTGCTCGGGGTCTCCTCTCCTCTTTCTCCTCCAACCACCGAGTGAGCCTATAGCCCTGCTAGCTTGATGGGAGCCTGGTCAGCGGGTCTTCTCGGGGTCTCCTCTCCTCTTTCTCCTCCAACCACCGAGTGAGCCTACAGCCCTGTCAGCTTGATTGGAGCCTGGTCAGCGGGTCTGCTCGGGGTCTCCTCTCCTCTTTCTCCTCCAAACACCGAGTGAGCCTACAGCCCTGCCAGCTTGATGGGAGCCTGGTCAGCGGGTCTGCTCGGGGTCTCCTCTCCTCTTTCTCCTCCAACCACCGAGTGAGCCTACAGCCCTGCCAGCTTGATGGGAGCCTGGTCAGTGGGTCTGCTTGAGGTCTCCTCTCCTCTTTCTCCTCTAACCACCGAGTGAGCCTACAACCCTGCCAGCTGGATGGGAGCCTGGTCAGCGGGTCTGCTCGGGGTCTCCTCTCCTCTTTCTCCTCCAACCACCGAGTGTGCCTACATCCCTGCCAGCTTGATGGGAGCCTGGTCAGCGGGTCTGCTCGGGGTCTCCTCTCCTCTTTCTCCTCCAACCACCGAGTGAGCCTACAGCCGTGCCAGCTGGATGGGAGCCTGGTCAGCGGGTCTGCTCGGGGTCTCCTCTCCTCTTTCTCCTCCAACCACCGAGTAAGCCTACAGCCCTGCCAGCTTGATGGGAGCCTAGTCAGCGGGTCTGCTCGGGGTCTCCTCTCCTCTTTCTCCTCCAACCACCGAGTGAGCCTACATCCCTGCCAGCTTGATGGGAGCCTGGTCAGCGGGTCTGCTCGGGGTCTCCTCTCCTTGCTTCTAAAGAAGAACGCCCTGAGGTGTAGTGTTAGGAAATCATGGCACATTCAAAAGGGAGGATCATTAACAATATGCTTAAGTAAATTCAGAAGAAATTTATCATTACGGATAGAAACGTTTCAAATCATCGCCACTGCGGGCGCGATCTAGAGGTATCCCGTCCACATCTTGGAGGTGATACCCCCCTGACTTCAAGACTTCTTTTATTATGAAAGGAGCCTCCCAATTGGGGTTGAGCTTCCCCACTGAGGCTCCCCTTCCAGCGGCATCTACCTTCTTGAGGACCAAATCTCCCTTTTGAAACTGCTTGATTCGGATGTGTTTATCAAATTACCGGGACATCCGGCGCTTGACCGCCTCCTGCCGGATCGCTGCTAGATCCCTGAGCTCTTCCATGAGGTCGAGAGAAAGCCTCTGCTCCTCTCCATTGTCGGTCTGCCACCTTTCATCCCCCTCTTTTGCTGCTGTGATCCTGGGAGATTCAACCTCAAATTCCACAGGTATGACGGCCTCAGAGCCATGAGAGAGCTTGAAAGGCGTCTCTCCTGTGGTCGTATTCGGTGTAGTTCGCAGAGCCCACAGGACGGAGGGGAGTTGTTCCACCCAGCTTTCCCTCAAGTTCTCCACTTTCTTCTTCAGGAGGTTCACTATGATTGTCACAACCCGCATTTTCCCCGAATTAAATAATTATCAGAGTATGAGAAAACGCGCGTCATGATGCCACGTCAAGCAGGGGATAACTGCTGACGCTCAGGCAAAACCAACTGCTACTCATTATGAAAGAAAATCATGAGCTTAATGATTAGAAAATCAGTTATATTTTAGAGTCCGTATCCCTCGGCTCGGTGGATCACCTAGTCCACAGTTAAAAACTATACTTATGCGCTGCAGAAAAATACTTTATTCAGGTTTAGCATCCTAAAGGGTGTATAAGAGTTCCAAGAGAACCACTCATACTATGCAAGACTCTACATTTAATTTATATTATATATAGGAAAACGATCTTTATACGCTGCTTGGAAAATAGTGATTTACTTTTATAAAACATGTTGATCATGCGATGTACCTATAATAATATTAGTTTTTAAAAATAACTAGCAACCTAGCATAAATCCTCCTCAGAGCAAGTAGACTATCTCCAGAAAATGGTAGCAGCATAAGTAATATATCCAGTACAAAAGTAAAAACTACCAGTGGGCGCCAACAACCTGATAAGAACCCACTGGCACATATGTATGTTTGTAAGAAAGTACTGAAAACTACCTCACCAACAAGGCAAACGGATCTCCAAAGTCCAAGAGACCACCAACACCACCACTGCAAACTAGCCACCCAACTGGCTACAGCTCAGATCCTGAGGCATTCCAAAAGGAAACAGAATACCTCAGCAAGCAAAACAAGGTAAAAAGTGCATGAAGGAGTCAACCAAAGGGGGAAAAGTAACTGAAAATCATGCAATAGAAAAAGTCACAACTGTCCAAAATAGGACAATAAGAAATGCACTACGTGCAAGGAAACAGCAACAACCCAGCCCAGGAACTACATCCTGCAGGGCCTACTAGGCTACCAAGAGCCCAAAGTGTTGCAACCTACCAAGGAAGAAACTTCTAACACCCTAAGCTATGGGAGTTGGTAGTAGCAAAACAACAGCATGGATCCGGGTTGGAGGCAAACTCAGTCCCCCAACCACCAATTTCCATGCCAACAAGCTCAGGGGTCTACATGATAAAGCACAAGGGACCTTCCACCCCCTTGCCCAGCCCGTACCTGGAGCAAGATAGAAGAATAAGGGTGGCCTTGGCTAGATTACATAACACCTCCCCCATGAAGAGCTTCAAACCACCACTACTATCCACATCCCACGATTCGGTCTTTAGGAAAGAAAACATGGCCGACAAAAAAAAATACAAATATAATCAAGGAAACTCACTCGGGAACATAAATCGAGGAAAGAGAAACAGTGTTGAAGCTACTCAACACGGCTCGGCGTTTGGTGGAATCCACTCAGTGCCTAACCAGACCTTGGCGTTAAGTGAGTTAGCCTCAATCAGCGCCAGAACAGCCATGGCGTTGAGTGAGGTCCACTCCCTCAACGCCTTCAGCAAAACCACAAAACCTAACAGCGGCGTGGAGTGAGTCTACCTCCCTCAATGCCAAAACAGCTTTGGCGTTGAGTGAGGTCAACTCACTCTACGCCAAAGTTCACTTCCGCAGGAGAACCCTAAGCCAACACCAACAAGAGAAGGTCGGCGGGAATGCCGACTGATTCTCGCCGAATCGGCGGGAATGCAGGACGATTCTCGCCGAATCGGAGAGAATGCAGGATGATTCTCGACGACTGGCGAGAATCCAGAATGATTCTCGCCGAATCGGCGGGAATCAAGGATGATTCTCGCCGAATCGGCGGGAATCAAGGTTGATTTTCGCCGATCGGTGGGAATCACTGACGATACACGTCGAAATCAGTGGGTGATTCCCGTCGATTTTGACTTAGACGGAGATTTTCACTCAATCACCCCACCACTCAGCCGCAAAGAACAAACCGAACTATGGCTTTGAGTATGTCCACCACACTCAACGCCAAGTCCAGGCGGCTTTTGGCTTTGAGTGTGTGCACCACACTCAACACCAAAACTCGAGAGTCTGCCAAGACTAGTTCTAACCAGAGCCCTACCACAACAACCTCCCTCACTCTCTCTCTCGGCTCCACTCGCAAAAGCACCCAACTAGAACTACAAATATGGAGTCTAAATGGTGAACACAACTAGCACGAGGAGCAAACAGCCCAAGGAGGGGGCTCATAGGAGAATCTAAGCCCTAAAACATAGCAAGATAATAAGAGAATAAGCATGGTTTCTACCCTAGGGCTAACCGGGAAACATTCCAAAATTCAAAAGAACAACAATGGAAAGGGAAAGAATACCACTTGCCTCGATTTCCGGCGAAGCTTGGTCGGCTTTCCCTCCTCTTCGTTCTGCACTAGAAGGAGAAGCACCTAACAAGCAAACCGTACCTTAATGGCGGAAAACCACAAGAACCGGAAATCCAAGTCTCCTAAAACTCCACGAAAATCAAATATCTTATCGTAGAAATGAAGATCTGAGCGAGAGCAAGACAACGCCGCTTTCGGAATCGAAATCCGTCCATGAACAAGCCCGGAATCATCGTCCGATGGGGAAGCAGGTCGGCGGTTTTCCTCCGTTTTCCGCGAACAAGAGGGGCGATGGTTTCAGTCTGGTCTCGAGAAGGAGGAAGGAGAAGTGGGTCCGCCACTTCTTAACAAGGCTTTTATAATAAAAGGAAACGCCTATTCGGCCCTAACCGCTGCCTAAACTACCGGTTCACTTAATTTAAAAAGGGTTTCTAATTTGATTTTACTAATAACACACCCAAAATGACTCGAAAACCGAACCACCTCGGAATTCGACGAAATTCGCACCGTAGCTAAATATCCACGCTACGAACACAACGGTGAAGTCGAAATTAACTTCCGACGAACAAAACACGAGTTATACCCAAATAAAGCCAAACACAAACATTCCCCCGAGAGGCCACACCGGGTCACCCAAAACGACTCGGCTTGCTAGGGAGATATTGTCAACAGGCTACAGAATAGGGCACTCAGTTCTAAGGAGTTAAATCACACTCCACAAATGGCACAAGCCACGAAAACGCATAATCGTAACGCCAAACGAGAATTTAAATAATCGCAGAAAAATCGGGGGCGTTACAGTCACTCCCCCTAAAAGAAAGTTTCATCCCGAAACTTTACGCACAACACTTCTACTAAAGAAGGAAAGTAATAATCCAAACATTACAAGAAGAAAAACAAACCAAACATTACAAGAAGGAAACACCTGAGGGTAAGCCTCCCTCATAGCCGACTCTAACTCCCAAGTCGCGCTCTCCAGATCCTGATTCCTCTAAAGAACTTTCACCATCGAAATAGACTTCTTTCGCAGCACCCGTTCCTGAGTATCCAAAATACGGACCAGCACTTCAACAAAAGAGAGGTTGGGCTCCAACTGGGGCAGAACGTCCAAGACTTGCCCACTGCTGCGCACGCACTTCCGCAATTGGCTAACATGGAAAACATTATGAACACCTGGGAAGTTTGCTGGCAAATCCAACCTGTAAGCTGACACGCCAATTCGTTCCAAAATCTTAAACGGGCCCACATACCTCGGGTCCAATTTCCGATTCTTACCAAACCTCTTTACACCCACCATCGGGGAAACCTTAAGAAATACAAGGTCCCCCAGAGAAAACTCCAAGGCAGACCTACGCCGATTGGCGTTCTTCTCGTACCTCTCCTGAGCTATACGAAGCTTTTCCCGAACAAGCTTCACTGCGAGTTCCATTTCTTCGAGCGCATCAGGACCTAACAATGGCCTCTCACCAGCCTTAGCCCAAAACAACGGAGTTCTACATCGCCTCCCATACAAGGCTTCGAACGGAGCCATCTGCAAGCTCTCCTGATAACTATTGTTGTAAGCAAATTCCATAAGTCGCAACCGCTCATCCCACGCTCCACCATGGTCTAAAGTGTAGCATCGGATCATATCCTCAACTATCTGATTTACCCGCTCCGTCTGCCCAATAGTCTGTGGGTGGTACGCAGTAGAATACCTCAGATCCGTACCCAAACCCTCCTGCAGACTCTGCCAAAAACGAGAAGTAAACCGGGAGTCTCGATCAGAAATGATGCTAACCGGCACACCGTGGAGTCGGATGACTTCATTCAAGTACAACTCTGCTATCTTCTTCATAGGGTAATCAATCTTATATGGCACGAAGTAAGCACACTTCGTCAATCTATCCACTATAACCCAAACAGAATCAAATCCCCTCGGGGATCGCGGTAAACCCGTGATGAAATCCATAGATATACTCTCCCACTTCCAAGTCGGGATCTCTAGCGGAGTCAACTTACCATCAGGCCTTCCATGATCGGCCTTCACCCGCTTGCAAGTATGGCACTCCGCAACAAATCGGGCTATATCTCCCTTCATGCCATACCACCAGGCAATTTGCTTTAAGTCACGATACATCTTCGTAGATCCTGGATGATAGGCAACGCTGGATCCATGAGCCTCTCTGCAAACCATACCCCGAATGTCCCCAACCGCGGGGATGCAAAATCTGCCACGGTACTTCAAAGTTCCCGCATCATCGATGGAATAATCTGGCAACTCTCCTCTCTCAGTCCTGGAGTACAAGTGAAGAAGATCCGGGTCGTCCTTCTGGTGAAGTCTGGTTAAAGAAATCCAAGACGGCTCTGCCACTGACAAACTACTCTGCAGGCCACCGCATTCCACTAATATATCCATAAGGAGGAACTCTTCCACTAAACGGTCGGCGGAGAGATTAAAGATTTTACCCATCCTCCGACTCAGGGCGTCGGCCACCACATTGGCCTTGCCTGGATGATACTGGATCTCTACATCATAATCGGCCACATACTCTAGCCACTGACACTGGCGCAGATTTAACTCCTTCTGCGTGAACACGTACTTCAGGCTCTTATGGTCGGTGAAAATCTTGCACTGAGCCCCATAAAGTAGGTGTCTCCACGGCTTCAACGCATAAATAACTGCTGCGAACTCGAGGTCATGCGTAGGATAATTCTTCTCATGAGTATTCAGTTGCCTTGACCCATAGGCAATCACCTTACCCACCTGCATTAATACGCATCCCAGACCCACATGCGAAGCATCCACGTATACATCGTAATCCATGCTCTCGGTAGGTAGGGTCAGGACAGGAGCAGTGCACAATCTCCTCTTTAACTCCAGGAAGGCTTCTTCGCACTTCTCGCTCTAATCAAAAGCCACGTTCTTCTGAGTCAGCTTAGTCAGAGGTGCAGCTAGGGTAGAGAAACCCTCCACAAACCTCCTGTAGTAGTCGGCTAACCCTAGGAAGCTCCTGATCTCTTTGGGCGTGCCCGGCCTACTCCAATCCTTCACTGCTGCAATCTTTTCTGGGTCAACCGAGATCCCATCCTCATTCACCACGTGGCCCAGAAACGAGACCTGAGGCAACCAAAATTCGCACTTGCCTAACTTGGCGAATAACTTATGGTTCCTTAACTGTGATAGAACCAAGCGCAGATGCTGCTCATGCTCCTCAGCACTGCGAGAGTAAACCAACACATCATCGATGAAAACCACCACGAACTTATCTAGGAAATCCTTGAACACCCGGTTCATCATATCCATGAACGCTGATGGAGCGTTGGTCAATCCAAACGACATCACTAAGAACTCAAAATGTCCGTGCCTTGATCTAAACGCAGTCCGTGGAATATCTGCATCACGGATCCTAAGCTGATGATATCCTGAACGAAGGTCAATCTTGGAGAAGACTGTGCTACCGCGCAACTGGTCAAATAAGTCATCGATCCTCGGCAGAGGGTACCTGTTCTTGATTGTCACCTTTTTCAGCTCCCTATAGTCGATGCAAAGCCGCATTGACCCATCTTTCTTCTTCACAAATAGAACTGGAGCACCCCAAGGAGACGAACTCTGCCTGATAAACCCTTTCGCCAACAACTCATCTAACTGAACTCGCAACTCCTCTATCTCTCGAGGGGCGATCCGGTACGGCGCCTTATCAATAGGGCGCGTACCCGGCTCCAAATCGATCACAAACTCAACATCCCGCTCGGGAGGAAGACCAGGAAGGTCATCAGGAAAAACATCGGCGAAATCTCGCACAACTGGAATCTACTCTAAGCGCGGTACACTAACAGCGGTCCCAACCACCAAGACCAAACAAGCAAAACAGTCCGAAAGAAAAAACTTCTGAGCGCATACCGCAGAGATGACAGGAGAATCCTAGCTCAGATCCGCATACACGCTTCCTGACTGACCGTCGTCCCTGATGAAGTCCAAGCGCTTCCCTTTGCACTGAATGACTGCATCATACCTGGACAGCTAGTCCATGCCCAAAATAACATCGAAGTCCTCCAGATCAATCATCTTCAGGTCTGCCTTCGCAAGGAAGTCCCCCAACAAAACAGGGCAATCCAACATGCCCACATCTGACAACACAGATTCACCAGAGGGGAACTTAACACGAAAGGTATCCCGAACTCGATCTAAAGTCAACCGATATCGCTCTACAAAGGCTCTAGCCACGAACGAGTGGGTAGCGCCGGAGTCAAACAGAACACGCGCCCAGCGGTTCTTCACCTTAAACTTCCTTATAGGAACATATATAACTAAGGAACTACCACAACAATACTACATTTTAGCAAGACAAGAACAAAACATTCAGGCTGGAAGACAACTAACCTGAGATGACCAGAGTCGAAGCTTCAGCCTCCTCGGAAGAGATCACGTTCAGCTTTCCCTTTCCCTTGCCCACACGCTGAGGCGGAGGTAATGCCTGAAGAGGCACTGCTTGAAGGGCGGGCTGGACCTGAGGACACCTAGACTTGATGTGTCCCTTCTGCCCACACTGGAAACAGACCTTATCCTTGGACCAGCACTGGGCAGCATCATGCCCGGGTCGCTTGCAAACAGAACAGGAGACATCTCTCCTCGGAGTACCCTGAATCGCATGAACCTGCTCCTTCCTCTGAGCTGCTGCTCTCTTGAAACATCTCTCGACCGGGTGGCCTGACCGGCCACAGAAACTGCACACCACTTTGCTCTTCTTCCCAGGAACCGCATCCAGTACCCGGGGTTTCTTTTCCTCCACAGACTTCCTCTTATCCTTTCTACTTTGCTGTCCTCTGCTCATCGCGGTCTCAATAGCCTCCACCTTCAGAGCAGCCTCCACTACTCTTGCGTAATTTTCTGACCCATAAGCACTAGTCAACTGCTGCACCTCACTCCTCAAACCATCGAGAAATCGCTTAACTCGATCAGCCTCAACGCTGACCAATCCAGGGGCAAAACGGCTCAACTTGCTAAATTCTATCTCATACTCACCTACCGTAAGCTGCCTTTGCTTCAGATGGAGGAAGTCGTTCATGAGGCGGTCACGCTCGACCGAGGGTAAGAACTTCCTCAATAGCATCTCCTTGAACACTTCCCAAGAGCATCCGGTTACCAAGCTCTCCTTCTCTCTCAGCCACCAACTCTTAGCCAAACCTTTAAGCTGATAGGCGGCTATCATCACCCTCTGATCGTCTGCAATCCCTGAATACGAGAACATCTCCTCCATGGAGATCAGCCAGTTGTCTATCACCATGAAGTCTGCCTTCCCATCATAAGTGGGAGGGCTCAGCCTCTGAAACTGCGAGATGAAGGCCATCTCCGCTGGCACCACCACTGGAGGTCTTAAGGGTGCAGGAGGGGGAGGAACAGCAATCCCCCCTGCAGGGCCTTGCACTCCCTGAGTCTGACCCGCCACAACCACTACCAAAGACTAGATCTGGGCTCGCACCTCCACCATCTGCCTGCTCAAGGAATCGCTACTCTGCCGCAAGCTTTCGATTACCGCATCATTCTGATCTCCAGAAGACTCACCCTCAGACAGGGGAGTTGATCTAGTCGAAGGACGTCTCGCCATCCTAAAGTCATAGCAACACTAGTTAGATCCTAGTACAACGGCTAGACTCAACTACTAGTACAGACCACATATATAGATATGAACTTAAAGCTGCTAAACTTGCTCTAGGAGTTTACCTTTTACAAAACTTTATGTTATGTCCTAACCTAGGATGGTTAACCACCACCATACTAATTTTTGTGCCTATATCGGGAATACATGACTTTATATTATTTTTGACTCGAAAACTTATGTGTGTACATATGTCATCCTGCCAGTCTATAGCTTGGCACGTTGTGCTTATGCTATGTTATGCTATGCATGTTTGTGTTATGCATTCTAAAAAGGCCCTAATGCATGTTATGAGCGGCGTACACATGAAAATGTTATGCATCCCATACTACATAACATTCGCATGCAACGAAAAAGAAAACATGCTAGTCACAGCCATGTGGTGAGGTTATGCATCCCATACTACATAACCCTCACAAGTTGCTCCTATGGTGGATCCATATATGAACACATATTATGCATCCCATACTACATAATATGCCCCGTATACTTCATGTTATGCTATGAGTGTAGTGTTCGTGCTTTTGCCAAGACGTGCTGATGATATATCGGTGTGTGAATGACATGATGCTGAACTACTAAAAGCAAACAAAGGAAGGTTGCCCGACTAACTTGTCAAGCAACCTCCCTCTGAAACCAACTATCACAACCCGCATTTTCCCCGAATTAAATAATTATCAGAGTATGAGAAAACGCGCGTCATGATGCCACGTCAAGCAGGGGATAACTGCTGACGCTCAGGCAAAACCAACTGCTACTCATTATGAAAGAAAATCATGAGCTTAATGATTAGAAAATCAGTTATATTTTAGAGGCTGTATCCCTTGGCTCGGTGGATCACCTAGTCCACAGTTAAAAACTATACTTATGCGCTGCGGAAAAATACTTTATTCAGGTTTAGCATCTTAAAGGGTGTATAAGAGTTCCAAGAGAACTACTCATACTATGCAAGACTCTACATTTAATTTATATTATATATAGGAAAACGATCTTTATACGCTGCTTGGAAAATAGTGATTTACTTTTATAAAACATGCTGATCATGCGATGTACCTATAATAATAGTAGTTTTTAAAAATAACTAGCAACCTAGCATAAATCCTCCTCAGAGCAAGTAGACTATCTCCAGAAAATGGTAGCAGCATAAGTAATATATCCAGTACAAAGGTAAAAACTACCAGTGGGCGCCAACAACCTAACACGAACCCACTGGCGCATATGTATGTCTGTAAGAAAGTACTGAAAACTACCTCACCAACAAGGCAAACGGATCTCCAAAGTCCAAGAGACCACCAACACCACCACTGCAAACTAGCCACCCTACTGGCTACAGCTCAGATCCTGAGGCATTCCAAAAGGAAACAGAATACCTCAGCAATCAAAACAAGGTAAAAATTGCATGAAGGAGTCAACCAAAGGGGGAAAAGTAACTGAAAATCATGCAGTAGAAAAATTCACAACTGTCCAAAACAGGACAACAAGAAATGCACTACGTGCAAGGAAACAGCAACAACCCAGCCCAGGAACTACATCCTGCAGAGCCTACTAGGCTACCAAGAGCCCAAAGTGCTGCAACCTACCAAGGAAGAAACTTCTAACACCCTAAGCTGTGGGAGATGGTAGTAGCAAAACAACAGCATGGATCCGGGTTGGAGGCAAACTCAGTCCCCCAACCACCAATTTCCATGCCAACAAGCTCAGGGGTCTACATGATAAAGCACAAGGGACCTTCCACCCCCTTGCCCAGCCCGTACCTGGAGCAAGATAGAAGAATAAGGGTGGCCTTGGCTAGATTACACAACACCTCCCCCATGAAGAGCTTCAAACCACCACTACTATCCACATCCCACGATTCGGCCTTTAGGAAAGAAAACATGGCCGACAAGGAAACTATAAATATAATCAAGGAAACTCACTCGGGAACATAAATCGAGGAAAGAGAAATAGTGTTGAAGCTACTCAACACGGCTCGGCGTTGGGTGGAATCCACTCAGTGCCTAACCAGACCTTGGCGTTAAGTGAGTTAGCCTCAATCAGCGCCAGAACAGCCATGGTGTTGAGTGAGGTCCACTCCCTCAACGCCTTCAGCAAAACCACAAAACCTAACAGCGGCGTGGAGTGAGTCTACCTCCCTCAATGCCAAAACAGCTTTGGCGTTGAGTGAGGTCAACTCACTCTACGCCAAAGTTCACTTCCGCGGGAGAACCCTAAGCCAACGCCAACAAGAGAAGGTCGGCGGGAATGCCGACTGATTCTCGCCGAATCGGCGGGAATGCAGGACGATTCTCGCCAAATCGACGAGAATGCAGGATGATTCTCGACGACCGGCGGGAATCCAGAATGATTCTCTCCGAATCAGCGGGAATCAAGGATGATTCTCGCCGAATCGGCGGGAATCAAGGTTGATTCTCGCCGATCGGTGGGAATCACTGACGATACACGTCGAAATCGGCGGGAATCACTTGGTGATTCCCGTCGATTTTGACTTAGACGAAGATTTTCACTCAATCACCCCACCACTCAGCCGCAAAGAACAAACCAAACTATGGCTTTGAGTGTGTCCACCACACTCAATGCCAAGTTCGGGCGGCTTTTGGCTTTGAGTGTGTGCACCACACTCAACACCAAAACTCGAGAGTCTACCAAGACTAGTTCTAACCAGAGCCCTACCACAACAACCTCCCTCACTCTCTCTCTCTCGGCTCCACCCGCAAAAGCACCCAACTAGAACTACAAATCTGGAGTCTAAATGGTGAACACAACTAGCACGAGGAGCAAACAGCCCAAGGAGGGGGCTCATAGGAGAATCTAAGCCCTAAAACTTAGCAAGATAATAAGAGAATAAGCATGGTTTCTACCCTAGGGCTAACCGGGAAACAATCCAAAATTCAAAAGAACAACAATGGCAAGGGCAAGAATACCACTTGCCTCGATTTCCGGCGAAGCTTGGTCGGCTTTCCCTCCACTTCGTTCTGCACTAGAAGGAGAAGCACCTAACAAGCAAACCGTACCTTAATGGCGGAAAACCACAAGAACCGGAAATCCAAGTCTCCTAAAACTCCACGAAAATCAAATATCTTACCGTCGAAATGAAGATCTGAGCGAGAGCAAGACAACGTCGCTTTCGGAATCGAAATCCGTCCACGAACAAGCCCGGAATCACCGTCCGATGGGGAAGCAGGCCAGCGGTTTTCCTCCGTTTTCCGCGAACAGGAGGGGCGACGGTTTCGGTCTGGTCTCGGGAAGGAGGAAGGAGAAGTGGGTCCGCCACTTCTTAACAAGGCTTTTATAATAAAAGGACACGCCTATTCGGCCCTAACCGCTGCCTAAATTGCTGGTTCACTTAATTTAAAAAGGGTTTCTAATTTGATTTTACTAATAACACACCCAAAACGACTCGAAAACCGAACCACCTAGGAATTCGATGAAATTCGCACCGTAGCTAAATATCCACGCTACGAACAGAACGGCGAAGTCGAAATTAACGTCCGACGAACAGAACTCGAGTTATACCCAAATAAAGCCAAACACAAACATTCCCCCGAGAGGCCACACCGGGTCACCCAAAACGACTCGGCTTGCTAGGGAGATATTGCCCACAGGCTACAGAATAGGGCACTCAGTTCTAAGGAGTTAAACCACACTCCACAAATGGCACAAGCCACGGAAACGCGTCATCGTAACGCCAAACGAGAATTTAAATAATCGCAGAAAAATCGGGGGCGTTACAATGATCTTGTTTGCTGCTTCTACCTGCCCGTTGCTTCGTGGGTGATGAACCGAGGCAAACCGAAGGTCTATGCCGAGCTATACACAAAAATCCACAAACTCCTGGCTAGCGAATTACGGCCCGTTGTCGGTGACTTTGGCTAAAGGGAGCCCGTGCCGGCAAATAATCTCTCCCCATACAAAATTCTTTACAACTCGTGAGGTCACCTTCGCCAAAGCCTTTACTTCCAGCCATTTTGAAAAGTAATCTACCATGACCAGTAGGAACCTCCTCTGACCACTGGCTTGAGGAAACGGTCCTACCAGATCCAGCCCCCATATGGCGAAGGGCTAAGGGTAGGTGATTGTTCGCAGCCTCTGCTCCGGAAGGAGCTGCAAGGAAGCAAACTCCTGGCACTTTCTACACCTTTTAGCGAGCTCCTCCGCATCTCTCCGTAGGGTAGGCCAAAAATAACCTTGCCTCAGTACCCTCCCTTCCAAGGTTCGGCTTCCCGAGTGGCTCCCGCACTCCCCCGAATGGACCTCTTCTAGTGATAGTTTTACTTTCAAGACAACCTAAACACCTAGAGGGGGGGTGAATAGGTTCTAATTTCTTGTTTATAAATCTAGGCAGAATTCAATTACAAATTAAATTATCTAGCACAGCATTCACAGACAACTAAACATCACAGATTGCACAATGTTTTATAGTGGTTCCCCAAGATCTGGGTACATCCACTTTCCCCCTTCACCTATCTAGCAATATGCTAGATTCGGCCAAACTTCCACTATTCTCAGATCCTCAGATCCTACAGCTCAGAACCAGGATAGGTTCCTACAACTCAGGCTCAACAGCCCTACCTCAGCCTTGCCTCAAGGCCTACCACTCAGAGAATAAATTTCTCCTACACTCAGGCAAATAGCCCTACCACTCAGAGATCACCTCTCCTACACTCAGCCTTTATAACACAGGCTTACAACTCAGATCTGTATAAACAGATCCTACAGAAATTTAGAAAAGATATTTTAATGTCTTGCCTTTGTTGAGAGAGAAGAGGACAAGACACTTCTTGATCAGCTGATGAAATCAACTGAATCTGAGCTTTCTTCAAAGCTTCTTGAATCTGAACTTAGCTGAGTTGATTTCCAAACAGCTTCTTGAGAAACCACTGATGGCTTCCTTCTTCTTCTTCAAGATGACTGGATCCCTCTCTATCCAACACCTTTTCTGATACTTCAAACTTCTTCTTAGATTTTCTGATGAAGATCTTCTTTAGAGCTTAGCACTTTCTTGAATTGAAACTTCAATAGGATCGTAATCCTTTTGTTTCTTCTTCTTAGATCTTCTTCAGTTATGTTTCTTAGCTTGGTTGTTTCCTTCTGAATATGTCTATTTATAGACTTTCTTCATGGTAACCAGCTGATCCGGTTTCTAACTGATTTCTGACAGGTCTGACAGCTTCAGTTAAACGGTGGCAACTCACAGCTGTCAAGTCTTCAAACAGTTCCTGTACCTTAGCCTTGGACAGCAAAATGTCGAGACAGTCTGTTAGAAAGTGTCGAGACCAATCTGTCTATCTGTGTCGACATAAGTGACTTTGGTGTCGACACAGTCTTTGATGATGTTGACTAAGTTGCCTTTAAGTCGACACAGCTTCTTCAGAAAATAACTTGGTCTAGACTCTGTAGTGTGTCGACACAAGTCCTGTGTGTCGACACAGTTGTTGTAGATTCAGAACTCAGTATGTGTCGACTCAGCCTTCAGGTGTCGACACATCAATCTTCAATTCTGCCAAAATGTGTCGACTCAGTCTTCTGGTGTCGACACAAGCATAGTCGACTTCTGCCAATATGTGTCGACTCAATCTCAAGGTGTCGACACATCCACCCAGTGTCGATACAGTAGAGGTCGACTATCTTCTTCTGTGAGTCGACTATCTTTCTCTGGTCGACTATCTTTCTCTGGTCGACTATCTTTCTCTGGTCGACTATCTTCTTCTGTGTCGACTATCTTTCACTAGTCGACTATCTTCTTCTGTGTCGACTATCTTTCACTAGTCGACTATCTTCTTCTGTGTCGACTATCTTTCACTAGTCGACTATCTTCTTCTGTGTCGACAATCTTCTTCTGTGTCGACTATCTTTCACTAGTCGACTATCTTCTTTATGTGTCGACACTGCTTCCCAGTGTCGAGATAGTTGAAGTCGACTATTTTCTTTATGTGTCGACACTGCCTCCCAGTGTCGACATAAATGTGGTCGACTATCTTTCTCTGTGTCGACACTGATATTCTGAAGTGTCGACACAAATATTCTGAAGTGTCGACACAATTTCTTCAGGTGTCGACATGTGGACTTAGAATATTTTTCTGCATTATTTAATACTTCTTCACCTGCACATATCAACTCAAAACAACATCAAATACACCTTGATGTATATTATTGAGCTAAGTTGGGCTTCTTCAAATCAGGTACACATTTTCCAATGTACCCAACAATCTCCCCCTATTTGGAGAAGTCATAACCCTATAGCCAATGATATACACCATTTATAAAAAGTATAAACTGATGATATATGACATAACAGGAATACTTAATATAAACAAAACATAAAAACAATCCATCACAGAATGAACATTATATGATGCCAAACAACATTTTGTTTATAACTTGATAATGTTTGAATACAGAGAATTACATTTAATGATTTAATCAAAACATTACAAAATACTTTGAAAGAACTAAAAATTAAGACTGATCAGGCTCTTTAATGTCAATCCCTTTGCCAGATAGAACTTGAGCCTTCACAGGAGCTTCCATGTCCATCCTTCTCATGTGATTGATTTTTGTTCCAGGTTGTTGTTGCATAACAGCAGGAATCTCCTTACTTAGGTATATACTCATTATCCTAGCCAGATTTGGCTTCTTGATTCCTTCCTTAATCTTTTCAAAGATTACAGATGACCAATCTGTTGGAATTGTAAACACAATCCTGGTCATTAGGCTGAACATATAGGCAGAAATCCTATCATGTCCACCTGGCTTGCACAGAATAACTTTTCCAACCACTTCTGACAGAAATTTGCCCTGTTGATTCATTCCTTTCCTATTGAAAGCAGCTCCAATTTTCATGGTGGAATCCAATCCACACCATTGAAGAGCCTCCCTTGATTTAGAAGCAGGGACATCCTCTTCATTCTCAATTATAGGTAATTGCAGAATTGTTCTTAACTTACTTGGTGTAATCTCTACTGGTGACCCATGAACTGTGGATTTTATCTCTTGACTTTCAGAGACTACAGATGCAGAAGTAAAGAACTCATGCACCTCCTTCTTCCATATCTTTGATGGTTCGGAAACCAGAAATTCTAAACCTGAGTCGGAGAGGAGAGAGATAACCCTGAGAACATCTGGAGGGGCAGCAGCAAAGGCCTGGCGCACCAACTCATATCCTTCATTCACATTGTCTTCAATCTTTGGCGCCATTGATCAGTCGAGAAAGCTTGAAAGATGAGAGAAAGAGAGAGAGAGAGGGAGAATGTCGACACAGGGTTTCGAAAACCTTGTAAGCGTGTCGACAGAATGAGTTTTTGACCTATTTATACCTTCTGTTTAAAGAAGATCAAAAGTCGCCAAAAACAGACTATAAGTGTCGACACAGATGGATTGTGTCGGCACAAGCTTCTATTGTCTCGACTACATGTTCGTCTACTATGTGTCGACACCAATTTGCGGTTATGTCGACACCAGAGATATATATTAGAGCATCAGAAATTCTGTGTCGACTCTTAGTATAAGTGTCGACACAAAATCTGTAAGTGTCGACACCACTTTCCTGTTGAAGTCGACACTACATTCCTGGATAAGTCGACAATAAGATTCTTAAGTGTCGACACATATTTTCTGTGTCGACACAATATCTCTGACTTGTCGACATTACTACCCTGAGTTGACACATTATTACTGAATGTGTCGACACCATCTTACTTAGCCAATTTCTGTTTGTTCAACACAATTTATAAGTACTACAAAGTACTTTATACTACTTCAATGTGTCTTAATATCACTTGAATGTCTTGTTACCACTTCAACTTCATTGTTGATGATTTTGTGATTACACTAATCAATGGTTAACATACCTAATTCAATTTTGAATTTATTGAATTTGGTCTCATCTAGGGGCTTAGTAAACACATCTGCTATTTGATAATCTGTTTTCACAAATTCCAATGAGATGTCTTCTTTTTCTACATGTTCTCTAAAAAAGTGGTATTTTATTTCTATATGCTTAGTTCTACTATGAGAAACAGGATTATTAGCAATAGAAATTGCACTCTTAGAATCACACAAAAGAGGTGTTCTACTTACTTGAATACCATAATCCTTTAGCTGATGCTGCATCCATAATAGCTGTGCACAGCAGCTTCCAGCAGCAACATACTCAGACTCAGCTGTGGAAATTGCCACACTGGTCTGCTTCTTACTACTCCATGATATTAGTCTTCCTCCCAGGAATTGACAAGTACCTGTAGTACTCTTCCTATCCTCTCTACATCCTACAAAATCTGCATCTGAATAGCCTGTTAGTTGAAAATCTCTATTCCTAGGGTACCAAAGACCTAGATTAGGTGTGCCCTTAAGATATCTCAGAATCCTTTTAACTGCAGTATAATGAGATTCTTTAGGGCAGGCTTGGTACCTAGCACAGACACATGTAGCGTACATAATATCTGGTCTACTAGCAGTGAGATATAGTAGTGAGCCAACTATCCCTCTATACAAAGTCTCATCAACAGGTTTACCTGCATCATCTTTGCATATAGGCATACTTGTTCCCATAGGAGTTCTCATGGTGGAGGATGACTTCATACCATATTTCTTAATCAATTCTTTGGTGAACTTAGACTGTGATATGGACAAGCCATCATCAGTCTGTCTTACTTGGAGTCCCAAGAAGAATTTCAGTTCCCCCATACTGCTCATCTCAAACTTCTCTTGCATAAGTTTGGCAAACTTTTTACAAAGGTTGTTTTCAGTAGATCCAAAGATTATGTCATCAACATAGATCTGTACTAAGATGATCTTGCCTTTGGATTCCCTAAGGAATAGAGTTTTGTCAATTTTTCCTCTTGAGAATTTATTCTCAATAAGGAAAGTAGACAGGGTTTCATACCAAGCCCTTGGGGCTTGCTTTAACCCATACAGAGCTTTCCTAAGCTATAAACAAAATCAGGTTTAAGAGGATCTACAAAACCTGATGGCTGCTCTACATATACTTCTTCTTTAAGATCACCATTCAGAAATGCTGACTTCACATCCATCTGGTATACTTTGAAGTCTTGATAGGCTGCATAGGCAAGGAATATTCTGATTGCCTCCAGCCTTGCTACTGGAGCAAAGGTTTGATCAAAGTCAATCCCTTTTTCCTGCCTGTATCCTTTTGCAACCAATCTTGCTTTATTCTTTACTATTATTTCACTTTCATCTAGCTTGTTCCTATAGATCCATTTTGTGCCAATTATGTTGTGGCCTCTTGGTTTAGGAACAAGCTCCCAGACATTGCACCTTCTGAATTGATTCAGCTCCTCTTGCATAGCATCAATCCAGTGCTGGTCTTGGATAGCTTCTTCAAACTTCTTAGGCTCCAATTGTGACAGGAAACTTGAATGTAGAACTGTGTTTTGATTTCTGCTTCTAGTTTGCAACCCCTGTCTTGGATCACCTATTATCTGATCAGCTGGATGATCTCTTAAATGTCTTGTAGCTGGAGGAAGATTCCCTTCTGGTTGAACATCTCCAGCTCCTTCATTTAGCTGAATCTCTTGGTTTTCTTCAGCTTCTATAGTGTCTTGTTCTCCCCCTTGACAGAAGTCTTCATTTTCCAATGCCCCATCTTCCTTTGATACTTCAGTAATGGTGAGCTTGTCCATACTTTTGCTTATATCTGTTGAGTCATTTGATCTACAAGACAACTCACAGTTGATTAATCTTGTTTCATCAAACACAACATGCACAGATTCTTCAACAACTTGAGTAGTCAAGTTGAAGACTCTATAGGCCTTACTATTTATGCTGTACCCAACAAATATCCCATCCTGGGATTTGGCAGCAAACTTAGTCAAATATGACTTGCCATTGTTAAGTATATAACACGTGCAACCAAAGATCCTAAAGTAAGATAGATTTGGTTTTCTTCCTTTCACAATCTCATAGGGAGTCATTTTGTGGCTTTTGGTGATAGTAGCCCTATTGATCACATGATAAGCAGTGTTAACTGCCTCAGCCCAAAAATATTCTGGGAGAGAGGTGTCACTCAATAGAGTTCTACCAGCTTCAATTAATGTTCTATTCTTTCTTTCAGCAATTCCATTTTGCTGAGGTGTTCTAGGTGAGGAGAACTCTTGGAAAATCCCAAAGTCTTTACACAATTTTGTTATGCTTTCAGATTGAAACTCAGTACCATGGTCACTTCTGATTTTGACCACTGTACTATTTAGTTCATTCTGAATTTGCTTTACAAAATTCAGTAATACACTTGGGGTTTCAGATTTTTGTCTCAGAAAGAACACCCATGTAAATCTTGAATAGTCATCTACAACCACAAAAGTGTATACTTTCCTACCTAGACTGTGAACTGGCATAGGACCAAAAAGATCCATATGCAAGAGGTATAAGCACCTCACAGAATCCTTGATTTCAAGGCTTTGAAAGGAGGATTTTGTCTGCTTGCCCTTTTGACAAGCTGAGCATATCCCTTCCTTCATACACTTAACTTGAGGTCCATTCCTCACTAACTCTTTGCTAAAGAGTTAGCCAATTGTCTTGTAGTTTAGATGAGCCAATCTCTTGTGCCACTTAACACAATAAGAAGCATTATCATCAGCTACAAGACAGATGGGTGAAGCCTTATTCTCACATTCAAAATTAAGACAATATACATTTCTCTTCCTATACCCTGTCAGAATGATCTTTTGATCACTTGACCTCTTGATATGACATCCATCTTTAACAAATGAAATGTCATATCCTAAATCACTTAGCTGGCTTATGCTTATTAGATTATGTTTCAAACCTTTTACATAAGCCACTTGAGTGATAGTAATTAGGTTAGAAGAAATGTTACCAAACCCTTTGATGACTCCTTTTTCTGATCCACCAAAGATCACTTTAGGTCCATCTTTGACAGATGAATACTCCTTCAGCAGCCCCTATGTTCCAGTCATGTGCCTGGAACAACCAATATCCAAGTACCATATAGGGGCATGGTTACTTGGATTCACCTGCAACACAGAATTACTTACCCTTAGAACCCAAGTAAGTCTTGGGTCCTTGGTTCAGGTTAGCATTAATAAAGCTACCATAACCTCTTCTAATAGGTAGACTATTGTTCTTTATAACACTTGGGTTATACCAGCAGTCTAGTGCAAAATGGCCTCTCTTGCCACAGCACCAACACTCAAACTTATTGTATCTAGATCTAGATACATCCTTGTCAGAAGAATTTCTGTTCATTGCTGGTGCTTCAGCAACTTCACCTACTAATTTCTCAAAACCATTGGGTTTATGACCATAGGTAGGCCTGCTTGCATTTACACCCTTATTCTTCAGAACATTAGTCTTAATATGACCTTGAATATCTTCATGATCATATTTGTTAGAAGTCACTTTCACCTTACTAAACTTTATTAGGACTGAAAGGTTTAGTGGCTGAGCAGGAGCTTTGCCTTTCCTCTTGAATCTGCCAGCCCTAAAGTTACCTTTGAATCCTAATCCAGCCTTACCCTTTTGAGTGACAAATTCATCTATCAAGGGTAAGACAGATTTTGGCTTAGAGTAACTAGCCACTAAATCCCTTTCAATTCTAAGTCTGGCCTCCAGACTCTTCACTTGATCATTAGTATAATTAATTGTGCCCATCTGAATAATAGTTATATTCTTCAGCTTGGCAATTTCATTTAATTTTTGATCAATAACTTTCTCTAACTCAGTTGTAGCAACCCTTAGTTCAGCAATTTCCTGAGCCTGAGATTTAACCAAGTTCTTACTTTTCTTAAGGGCCTGCCACAAGTCCCCATACTTGTCTATCAATTGATAGACATCTCCTTCAGATTCAGATGCATCTACATCACTTGATGCAGATGTAGCTGATTCTTCACTGGTACAACAATCAGATGTAATAGAAGGACATTGTACCTTATTAAGACCAGACTGATTCTGGCATATGTCCTTTTCTGATCCTGCCATCAGCCCCATACACTGATGATTCTTTTGTTCATTGAAGGAATCTAGCAACTGCAGAAACTCCTCTTCTTCAGATGCAGCATATAGTCCAATATATGCTTTAGCTTCAGATTCTGACTCTGAAGTTGACTGGTCTGTTAGACTCTTATCTTTCTTTGCAACAAAGGATTTCTCCTTCTTGCCTTTCTGATAAGTCTTCTTTTTGTCTGAAGATTCCTTTCTCTTATCAGGACAGTCAGCCACTACATGTCCAGGCCTATTGCAACAATAGCAGACAATCTTTGAAGTAGTGGCTTTGCTGGGCTTTGATCTGCTCTTCTTTTTCCTTGATGACCTTTTCTTCTGATAATAGTCATCAACTTGCTGTGATGTGGAAGGCCTAGACTTCCATTGCTTCTTTTTCAAGAACCTCTGGAATTGCCTTGTGAATGCAGCAAAGTCTGCATCTGAATCACAGCTTTCTGAACCCTTATCTGAATTTTCAGAACTATCTTCTGCAACTTCCTTAGGAGGAGATGGTGATTTCCTCCTATTCTTTCTAGTGGCTTCTGCATTGAATGCCACAGTCTTTTCTCTATGCTCTCCTCTTGAATTCTTTTCCTCCTCCTTCCTCACCATAAGTTGCATTTCATAGGATAGCAACTTTCCAAACAAGGTGGGAGGAGATATCTCTGCCAATTTAGCCACTTCTCTTATGGCACAGATCTTTGTGTCCCAATCCTTTGTTAAGGATCTCAAGAATTTGTCATTCAGTTCATAAGTACTGAAGACTCTTCCATAGGACATAAGCTCATTCACAATTCTATAGAATTTCTTGTAGCACTCAGTTATGCTATCAGATTTTCCTTGTCTAAAACTTTCATACTCCTGATTGAGCATAGATTTCCTATCCTGCCTTACTTCTTCAGATCCCTCCATGTAGACAATCAATGTGTCCCACATCTCTTTGGAGGTCTTGCAGTGAATCAGATTCTGAAATGTTGAATCATCTATGGCACTAACAATGATGTTCTGAGCTCTTTTGTCCATGGTTGCCAAGATGATTTCATCCTTGGTCATTTTTGAATAACTCTTTGGAGTTTGGATATTTGCATCAAGAGCTGATACCTTCATTGGAATGAAGGGGCCTTCCTGTACAGTGATGTAAATCCTTGGGTCAGATGCCTCCATAAACAGTCTGACTCTTTCTTTCCAAATTCCAAAAATTTCTTTCTTGCATATGGGAAATTTCATAGACCCTAGCTCCTTATGATTCTCACCAGAACCCATCTTTTTGAATCTTGATTCTGCCTTTTAGATCTACCTCAGACTGTTAAGTCCTTTTTGAGGAACCTCCCTCTGATACCACTTGATAGTTTTACTTTCAAGACAACCTAAACACCTAGAGGGGGGGTGAATAGGTTCTAATTTCTTGTTTATAAATCTAGGCAGAATTCAATTACAAATTAAATTATCTAGCACAGCATTCACAGACAACTAAGCATCACAGATTGCAAAATGTTTTATAGTGGTTCCCCAAGATCTGGGTACATCCACTTTCCCCCTTCACCTATCTAGCAATATGCTAGATTCGGCCAAACTTCCACTATTCTCAGATCCTCAGATCCTACAGCTCAGAACCAGGATAGGTTCCTACAACTCAGGCTCAACATCCCTACCTCAGCCTTGCCTAAAGGCCTACCACTCAAAGAATAAATTTCTCCTACACTCAGGCAAATAGCCCTACCACTCAGAGATCACCTCTCCTACACTCAGCCTTTATAACACAGGCTTACAACTCAGATCTGTATAAACAGATCCTACAGAAATTTAGAAAAGATATTTTAATGTCTTGCCTTTGTTGAGAGAGAAGAGGACAAGACACTTCTTGATCAGCTGATGAAATCAACTGAATCTGAGCTTTCTTCAAAGCTTCTTGAATCTGAACTTAGCTGAGTTGATTTCCAAACAGCTTCTTGAGAAACCACTGATGGCTTCCTTCTTCTTCAAGATGACTGGATCCCTCTCTATCCAACACCTTTTCTGATACTTCAGACTTCTTCTTAGATTTTCTGATGAAGATCTTCTTTAGAGCTTAGCACTTTCTTGAATTGAAACTTCAATAGAATCGTAATCCTTTTGTTTCTTCTTCTTAGATCTTCTTCAGTTATGTTTCTTAGCTTGGCTGTTTCCTTCTAAATATGTCTATTTATAGACTTTCTTCATGGTAACCAGCTGATCCGGTTTCTAACTGATTTCTGACAGGTCTGACAGCTTCAGTTAAACGGTGGTAACCCACAGTTTTCAAGTCTTCAAACAGTTCCTGTACCTTAGCCTTGGATAGCAAAATGTCGAGACAGTCTGTTAGAAAGTGTTGAGACCAATCTGTCTATCTATGTCGACATAAGTGACTTTGGTGTCGACACAGTCTTTGATGATGTCGACTAAGTTGCCTTTAAGTCGACACAGCTTCTTCAGAAAATAACTTGGTCTAGACTCTGTAGTGTGTCGACACAAGTCCTGTGTGTCGACACAGTTGTTGTAGATTCAGAACTCAGTATGTGTCGACTCAGCCTTCAGGTGTCGACACATCAATCTTCAATTCTGCCAAAATGTGTCGACTCAGTCTTCTGGTGTCGACACAAGCATAGTCGACTTCTGCCAATATGTGTCGACTCAATCTCAAGGTGTCGACACATCCACCCAGTGTCGACACAGTAGAGGTCGACTATCTTCTTCTGTGAGTCGACTATCTTTCTCTGGTCGACTATCTTTCTCTGGTCGACTATCTTCTTCTGTGTCGACTATCTTTCACTAGTCGACTATCTTCTTTTGTGTCGACTATCTTTCACTAGTCGACTATCTTCTTCTGTGTCGACTATCTTTCACTAGTCGACTATCTTCTTCTGTGTCGACAATCTTCTTCTGTGTCGACTATCTTTCACTAGTCGACTATCTTCTTTATGTGTCGACACTGCTTCCCAGTGTCGAGATAGTTGAAGTCGACTATTTTCTTTATGTGTCGACACTGCCTCCCAGTGTCGACATAAATGTGGTCGACTATCTTTCTCTGTGTCGACACTGATATTCTGAAGTGTCGACACAAATATTCTGAAGTGTCGACACAATTTCTTCAGGTGTCGACATGTGGACTTAGAATATTTTTCTGCATTATTTAATACTTCTTCAACTGCACATGTCAACTCAAAACAACATCAAATACACCTTGATGTATATCATTGAGCTAAGTTGGGCTTCTTCAAATCAGGTACACATTTTCCAATGTACCCAACAATCTCCCCGTATTTGGAGAAGTTATAACCCTATAGCCAATGATATACACCATTTATAAAAAGTATAAACTGATGATATATGACATAACAGGAATACTTAATATAAACAAAACATAAAAACAATCCATCACAGAATGAACATTATATGATGTCAAACAACATTTTGTTTATAACTTGATAATGTTTGAATACAGAGAATTACATTTAATGATTTAATCAAAACATTACAAAATACTTTGAAAGAACTAAAAATTAAGACTGATCAGGCTCTTTAATGACAATCCCTTTGCCAGATAGAACTTGAGCCTTCACAGGAGCTTCCATGTCCATCCTTCTCAGGTGATTGATTTTTGTTCCAGGTTGTTGTTGCATAACAGCAGGAATCTCCTTACTTAGGTATATACTCATTATCCTAGCCAGATTTGGCTTCTTGATTCCTTCCTTAATCTTTTCAAAGATTACAGATGACCAATCTGTTGGAATTGTAAACACAATCCTGGTCATTAGGCTGAACATATAGGCAGAAATCCTATCATGTCCACCTGGCTTGCACAGAATAACTTTTCCAACCACTTCTGACAGAAATTTGCCCTGTTGATTCATTCCTTTCCTATTGAAAGCAGCTCCAATTTTCATGGTGGAATCCAATCCACACCATTGAAGAGCCTCCCTTGATTTAGAAGCAGGGACATCCTCTTCATTCTCAATTATAGGTAATTGCAGAATTGTTCTTAACTTACTTGGTGTAATCTCCACTGGTGACCCATGAACTGTGGATTTTATCTCTTGACTGTCAGAGACTACAGATGCAGAAGTAAAGAACTCATGCACCTCCTTCTTCCATATCTTTGATGGTTCGGAAACCAGAAATTCTAAACCTGAGTCGGAGAGGAGAGAGATAACCCTGAGAACATCTGGAGGGGCAGCAGCAAAGGCCTGGCGCACCAACTCATATCCTTCATTCACATTGTCTTCAATCTTTGGCGCCATTGATCAGTCGAGAAAGCTTGAAAGATGAGAGAAAGAGAGAGAGAGGGAGAATGTCGACACAGGGTTTCGAAAACCTTGTAAGCGTGTCGACAGAATGAGTTTTTGACCTATTTATACCTTCTGTTTAAAGAAGATCAAAAGTCGCCAAAAACAGACTATAAGTGTCGACACAGATGGATTGTGTCGACACAAGCTTCTATTGTCTCGACTACATGTTCGTCTACTATGTGTCGACACCAATTTGCGGTTATGTCGACACCAGAGATATATATTAGAGCATCAGAAATTCTGTGTCGACTCTTAGTATAAGTGTCGACACAAAATCTGTAAGTGTCGACACCACTTTCCTGTTGAAGTCGACACTACATTCCTGGATAAGTCGACAATAAGATTCTTAAGTGTCGACACATATTTTCTGTGTCGACACAATATCTCTGACTTGTCAACATTACTACCCTGAGTCGACACATTATTACTGAATGTGTCGACACCATCTTACTTAGCCAATTTCTGTTTGTTCAACACAACTTATAAGTACTACAAAGTACTTTATACTACTTCAATGTGTCTTAATATCACTTGAATGTCTTGTTACCACTTCAACTTCATTGTTGATGATTTTGTGATTACACTAATCAATGGTTAACATACCTAATTCAATTTTGAATTTATTGAATTTGGTCTCATCAAGGGGCTTAGTAAACACATCTGCTATTTGATAATCTGTTTTCACAAATTCCAATGAGATGTCTTCTTTTTCTACATGTTCTCTAAGAAAGTGGTATTTTATTTCTATATGCTTAGTTCTACTATGAGAAACAGGATTATTAGCAATAGAAATTGCACTCTTAGAATCACACAAAAGAGGTGTTCTACTTACTTGAATACCATAATCCTTTAGCTGATGCTGCATCCATAATAGCTGTGCACAGCAGCTTCCAGCAGCAACATACTCAGACTCAGCTGTGGAAATTGCCACACTAGTCTGCTTCTTACTACTCCATGATATTAGTCTTCCTCCCAGGAATTGACAAGTACCTGTAGTACTCTTCCTATCCTCTCTATATCCTGCAAAATCTGCATCTGAATAGCCTGTTAGTTGAAAATCTCTATTCCTAGGGTACCAAAGACCTAGATTAGGTGTGCCCTTAAGATATCTCAGAATCCTTTTAACTGCAGTATAATGAGATTCTTTAGGGCAGGCTTGGTACCTAGCACAGACACATGTAGCAAACATAATATCTGGTCTACTAGCAGTGAGATATAGTAGTGAGCCAACTATCCCTCTATACAAAGTCTCATCAACAGGTTTACCTGCATCATCTTTGCATATAGGCATACTTGTTCCCATAGGAGTTCTCATGGTGGAGGATGACTCCATACCATATTTCTTAATCAATTCTTTGGTGAACTTAGACTGTGATATGGACAAGCCATCATCAGTCTGTCTTACTTGGAGTCCCAAGAAGAATTTCAGTTCCCCCATACTGCTCATCTCAAACTTCTCTTGCATAAGTTTGGCAAACTTTTTACAAAGGTTGTTTTCAGTAGATCCAAAGATTATGTCATCAACATAGATCTGTACTAAGATGATCTTGCCTTTGGATTCCCTAAGGAATAGAGTTTTGTCAATTTTTCCTCTTGAGAATTTATTCTCAATAAGGAAAGTAGACAGGGTTTCATACCAAGCCCTTGGGGCTTACTTTAACCCATACAGAGCTTTCCTAAGCTTATAAACAAAATCAGGTTTAAGAGGATCTACAAAACCTGATGGCTGCTCTACATATACTTCTTCTTTAAGATCATCATTCAGAAATGCTGACTTCACATCCATCTGGTATACTTTGAAGTCTTGATAGGCTGCATAGGCAAGGAATATTCTGATTGCCTCCAGCCTTGCTACTGGAGCAAAGGTTTGATCAAAGTCAATCCCTTCTTCCTGCCTGTATCCTTTTGCAACCAATCTTGCTTTATTCTTTACTATTATTCCACTTTCATCTAGTTTGTTCCTATAGATCCATTTTGTGCCAATTATGTTGTGGCCTCTTGGTTTAGGAACAAGCTCCCAGACATTGCACCTTCTGAATTGATTCAGCTCCTCTTGCATAGCATCAATCCAGTGCTGGTCTTGGATAGCTTCTTCAAACTTCTTAGGCTCCAATTATGACAGGAAACTTGAATGTAGAACTGTGTTTTGATTTCTGCTTCTAGTTTGCACCCCCTATCTTGGATCACCTATTATCTGATCAGCTGGATGATCTCTTAAATGTCTTGTAGCTGGAGGAAGATTCCCTTCTGGTTGAACATCTCCAGCTCCTTCATTTAGCTGAATCTCTTGGTTTTCTTCAGCTTCTATAGTGTCTTGTTCTCCCCCTTGACAGAAGTCTTCATTTTCCAATGCCCCATCTTCCTTTGATACTTCAGTAATGGTGAGCTTGTCCATACTTTTGCTTATATCTGTTGAGTCATTTGATCTACAAGACAACTCACAGTTGATTAATCTTGTTTCATCAAACACAACATGCACAGATTCTTCAACAACTTGAGTAGTCAAGTTGAAGACTCTATAGGCCTTACTATTTGTGTTGTACCCAACAAATATCCCATCCTGGGATTTGGCAGCAAACTTAGTCAAATATGACTTGTCATTATTAAGTATATAACACTTGCAACCAAAGATCCTAAAGTAAGATAGATTTGGTTTTCTTCCTTTCACAATCTCATAGGGAGTCATTTTGTGGCTTTTGGTGATAGTAGCCCTATTGATCACATGACAAGCAGTGTTAACTGCCTCAGCCCAAAAATATTCTGGGAGAGAGGTGTCACTCAATAGAGTTCTACCAGCTTCAATTAATGTTCTATTCTTTCTTTCAGCAATTCCATTTTGCTGAGGTGTTCTAGGTGAGGAGAATTCTTGGAAAATCCCAAAGTCTTCACACAATTTTGTTATGCTTTCAGATTGAAACTCAGTACCATGGTCACTTCTGATTTTGACCACTGTACTATTTAGTTCATTCTGAATTTGCTTTACAAAATTCAGTAATACACTTGGGGTTTCAGATTTTTGTCTCAGAAAGAACACCCATGTAAATCTTGAATAGTCATCTACAACCACAAAAGTGTAGACTTTCCTACCTAGACTGTGAACTGGCATAGGACCAAAAAGATTCATATGCAAGAGGTATAAGCACCTCACAGAATCCTTGATTTCAAGGCTTTGAAAGGAGGATTTTGTCTGCTTGCCCTTTTGACAAGCTGAGCATATCCCTTCCTTTATACACTTAACTTGAGGTCCATTCCTCACTAACTCTTTGCTAAAGAGTTGGCCAATTGTCTTGTAGTTTAGATGAGCCAATCTCTTGTGCCACTTAACACAATGAGAAGCATTGTCATCAGCTACAAGACAGATGGGTGAAGCCTTATTCTCACATTCAAAATTAAGACAATATACATTTCTCTTCCTATACCCTGTCAGAATGATCTTTTGATCACTTGACCTCTTGATATGATATCCATCTTTAACAAATGAAATGTCATATCCTAAATCACTTAGCTGGCTTATGCTTATTAGATTATGTTTCAAACCTTTTACATAAGCCACTTGAGTGATAGTAATTAGGTTAGAAGAAATGTTACCAAACCCTTTGATGACTCCTTTTCAGATCCACCAAAGATCACTTTAGGTCCATCTTTGACAGATGAATACTCCTTCAACAGCCCCTTTGTTCCAGTCATGTGCCTGGAATAACCACTATCCAAGTACCATATAGGGGCATGGTTACTTGGATTCACCTGCAACACAGAATTACTTACCCTTAGAACCCAAGTAAGTCTTGGGTCCTTGGTTCAGGTTAGCATTAATAAAGCTACCATAACCTCTTCTAACAGGTAGACTATTGTTCTTTATAACACTTGGGTTATACCAGCAGTCTAGTGCAAAATGGCCTCTCTTGCCACAGCACCAACACTCAAACTTATTGTATCTAGATCTAGATACATCCTTGTCAGAAGAATTTCTGTTCATTGCTGGTGCTTCAGCAACTTCACCTACTGATTTCTCAAAACCATTGGGTTTATGACCATAGGTAGGCCTGCTTGCATTTACACCCTTGTTCTTCAGAACATTAGTCTTAATATGACCTTGAATATCTTCATGATCATATTTGTTAGAAGGCATTTTCACCTTACTAAACTTTATGGGGACTGAAAGGTTTAGTGGCTGAGCAGGAGCTTTGCCTTTCCTCTTAAATCTGCCAGCCCTGAAGTTACCTTTGAATCCTAATCCAGCCTTACCCTTTTGAGTGACAAATTCATCTATCAAGGGTATGACCGATTTTGGCTTAGAGTAACTAGCCACTAAATCCCTTTCAATTCTAAGTCTGGCCTCCAGACTCTTCACTTGATCATTAGTATAATTAATTGTGCCCATCTGAATAATAGTTATATTCTTCAGCTTGGCAATTTCATTTAATTTTTGATCAATAACTTTCTCTAACTCAGTTGTAGCAACCCTTAGTTCAGCAATTTCCTGAGCCTGAGATTTAACCAAGTTCTTACTTTTCTTAAGGGCCTGCAACAAGTCCCCATACTTGTCTATCAATTGATAGACATCTCCTTCAGATTCAGATGCATCTACATCACTTGATGCAGATGTAGCTGATTCTTCACTGGTACAACAATCAGATGTAAAAGAAGGACATTGTACCTTATTAGGACCAGACTGATTCTGGCATATGTCCTTTTCTGATCCTGCCATCAGCCTCATACACTGATGATTCTTTTGTTCATTGATGGAATCTAGGAACTGCAGAAACTCCTCTTCTTCAGATGCAGCATATAGTCCAATATATGCTTCAGCTTCAGATTCTGACTCTGAAGTTGACTGGTCTGTTAGACTCTTATCTTTCTTTGCAACAAAGGATTTCTCCTTCTTGCCTTTCTGATAAGTCTTCTTTTTGTCTGAAGATTCCTTTCTCTTATCAGGACAGTCAGCCACTACATGTCCAGGCCTATTGCAACAATAGCAGACAATCTTTGAAGTAGTGGCTTTGCTGGGCTTTGATCTGCTCTTCTCTTTCCTTGATGACCTTTTCTTCTGATAATAGTCATCAACTTGCTGTGATGTGGAAGGCCTAGACTTCCATTGCTTCTTTTTCAAGAACCTCTGGAATTGCCTTGTGAATGCAGCAAAGTCTGCATCTGAATCACAGCTTTCTGAACCCTTATCTGAATTTTCAGAACTATCTTCTGCAACTTCCTTAGGAGGAGATGGTGATTTCCTCCTATTCTTTCTAGTGGCTTCTGCATTGAATGCCATAGTCTTTTCTCTATGCTCTCCTCTTGAATTCTTTTCCTCCTTCCTCACCATAAGTTGCATTTCATAGGATAGCAACTTTCCAAACAAGGTGGGAGGAGATATCTCTGCCAATTTAGCCACTTCTCTTATGGCACAGATCTTTGTGTCCCAATCCTTTGTTAAGGATCTCAAGAATTTGTCATTCAGTTCATAAGTACTGAAGACTCTTCCATAGGACATAAGCTCATTCACAATTCTATAGAATTTCTTGTTGCACTCAGTTATGCTATCAGATTTTCCTTGTCTAAAACTTTCATACTCCTGATTGAGCATAGATTTCCTGTCCTGCCTTACTTCTTCAGATCCCTCCATGTAGACAATCAATGTGTCCCACATCTCTTTGGAGGTCTTGCAGTGAATCAGATTCTGAATTGTTGAATCATCTATGGCACTAACAATAATGTTCTGAGCTCTTTTGTCCATGGTTGCCAAGATGATTTCATCCTTGGTCATTTCTGAATAACTCTTTGGAGTTTGGATATTTGCATCAAGAACTGATACCTTCATTGGAATGAAGGGGCCTTCCTGTACAGTGATGTAAATCCTTGGGTCAGATGCCTCCATAAACAGTCTGACTCTTTCTTTCCAAATTCCAAAAATTTCTTTCTTGCATATGGGTAATTTCATAGACCCTAGCTCCTTATGATTCTCACCAGAACCCATTTTTTTTAATCTTGATTCTGCCTTTCAGATCTACCTCAGACTGTTAAGTCCTTTTTGAGGAACCTCCCTCTAATACCACTTGATAGTTTTACTTTCAAAACAACCTAAACACCTAGAGGGGGGGTGAATAGGTTCTAATTTCTTGTTTATAAATCTAGGCAGAATTCAATTACAAATTAAATTATCTAGCACAGCATTCACAGACAACTAAGCATCACAGATTGCACAATGTTTTATAGTGGTTCCCCAAGATCTGCGTACATCCACTTTCCCCCTTCACCTATCTAGCAATATGCTAGATTCGGCCAAACTTCCACTATTCTCAGATCCTCAGATCCTACAGCTCAGAACCAGGATAGGTTCCTACAACTCAGGCTCAACATCCCTACCTCAGCCTTTCCTCAAGGCCTACCACTCAGAGAATAAATTTCTCCTACACTCAGGTAAATAGCCCTACCACTCAGAGATCACCTCTCCTACACTCAGCCTTTATAACACAGGCTTACAACTCAGATCTGTATAAACAGATCCTACAGAAATTTAGAAAAGATATTTTAATGTCTTGCCTTTGTTGAGAGAGAAGAGGACAAGACACTTCTTGATCAGCTGATGAAATCAACTGAATCTGAGCTTTCTTCAAAGCTTCTTGAATCTGAACTTAGCTGAGTTGATTTCCAAACAGCTTCTTGAGAAACCACTGATGGCTTCCTTCTTCTTCTTCAAGATGACTGGATCCCTCTCTATCCAACACCTTTTCTGATACTTCAGACTTCTTCTTAGATTTTCTGATGAAGATCTTCTTTAGAGCTTAGCACTTTCTTGAATTGAAACTTCAATAGGATCGTAATCCTTTTGTTTCTTCTTCTTAGATCTTCTTCAGTTTTGTTTCTTAGCTTGGCTGTTTCCTTCTGAATATGTCTATTTATAGACTTTCTTCATGGTAACAGGCTGATCCGGTTTCTAACTGATTTCTGACAGGTTTGATAGCTTCAGTTAAACGGTGGCAACCCACAGCTGTCAAGTCTTCAAACAGTTCTTGTACCTTAGCCTTGGACAGCAAAATGTCGAGACAGTCTGTAAGAAAGTGTCGAGACCAATCTGTCTATCTGTGTCGACATAAGTGACTTTGGTGTCGACACAGTCTTTGATGATGTCGACTAAGTTGCCTTTAAGTCGACACAGCTTCTTCAGAAAATAACTTGGTCTAGACTCTGTAGTGTGTCGACACAAGTCCTGTGTGTCGACACAGTTGTTGTAGATTCAGAACTCAGTATGTGTCGACTCAGCCTTCAGGTGTCGACACATCAATCTTCAATTCTGCCAAAATGTGTCGACTCAGTCTTCTGGTGTCGACACAAGCATAGTCGACTTCTGCCAATATGTGTCGACTCAATCTCAAGGTGTCGACACATCCACCCAGTGTCGACACAGTAGAGGTCGACTATCTTCTTCTGTGAGTCGACTATCTTTCTCTGGTCGACTATCTTTCTCTGGTCGACTATCTTCTTCTGTGTCGACTATCTTTCACTAGTCGACTATCTTCTTCTGTGTCGACTATCTTTCACTAGTCGACTATCTTCTTCTGTGTCGACTATCTTTCACTAGTCGACTATCTTCTTCTGTGTCGACAATCTTCTTCTGTGTCGACTATCTTTCACTAGTCGACTATCTTCTTTATGTGTCGACACTGCTTCCCAGTGTCGAGATAGTTGAAGTCGACTATTTTCTTTATGTGTCGACACTGCCTCCCAGTGTCGACATAAATGTGGTCGACTATCTTTCTCTGTGTCGACACTGATATTCTGAAGTGTCGACACAAATATTCTGAAGTGTCGACACAATTTCTTCAGGTGTCGACATGTGGACTTAGAATATTTTTCTGCATTATTTAATACTTCTTCACCTGCACATGTCAACTCAAAACAACATCAAATACACCTTGATGTATATCATTGAGCTAAGTTGGGCTTCTTCAAATCAGGTACACATTTTCCAATGTACCCAACATCTAGCACCCTCGGTGCTTCTTTCTCGGATACACATCGGGCTAACAATCCGGACAACGTTTTTCGGTAGAGTACTCCCTCTTTCAACAAATAGTAAGCCGACTTGTATCTAATCCGCTTTCTCTCGAGATCCCCCTCAGGTAGTCGCCCTGACGCTAAGAAGGTCACAAAAGGATCCATCCAAGACACCTCCTGGTCGATCTCCATTACCTCCCCCTCTTCTATGGAGGGCCTGAAGAGCTCGGTCATGGTCCCCCCGGCCTGAGGATCGTGCTTCGCGAGCAGATCTGCCCGGGCACTCTCTTCTCGAGGAACATGCTGGATGGAGAAGCTATGGAACTGTCCAACAATACTTTTTATCTTTACCAGGTATAACTGGAGTGTCGGCTCCCTCACCTCAAACTCCCCGCTGATGTGTCTTGCCACCACCAAGGAATCCGTGAAGACCCTGATATCCTGTATACCCAACTCTCTAGCCAGCCGAAGCCCGACGATGATTGCTTCGTACTCTGCTTGATTGTTTGTGAGGGCGAAGTGTATCTTCAAAGCTTGCTCAATCCTAGTCCCCTCGGGACTCGTCAAGATGACCCCTCCCTTGAAAGAATTCCTACCAGAAGCTCCATCTACAAGCATCTCCCAAGCTACTACGGGAGATCCCTCCATCTCTTCGGCCTCCAATGCATAGTCCGCCAGGAAATCTGCCACCACCTGCGCTTTAATAGCTTCTCGAGGAACGTAGGAGAGGTCGAATTCACTAAGCTCTATCGACCACTTGGCCAATCTCCCCGAGTGCTCGACCCCCTCGAGGATGCGGCGAAGGGGGTGATCCGTCACAACCTGAATGGCATGAGCTTGGAAATATGGTCTGAGCTTCCGGGCCGACACAATGAGAGCGAAAGCCAGCTTTTCTAGGATGGGATACTTCAACTCTGCCTTTTTGAGGACCCGGCTTACATAATAAACTGGGAACTGTTTCTTCCCCTCCTCGTGGACGAGGACCGAGCTAACCGCCCCCGTCCCTATCCCCAAATAGAGGAACAAGCTCTCTCCTTCCCTCGGCCCCTGAAGTAGCGGCGTCTGGGTAAGCTGCTGCTTTAGAGCCGCGAAGGCCTTCTCACACTCGAGGGTCCATTCGAACTCCTTCCCACCCCTTAGAGTTCGAAAGAAAGAAGAGCATCTCTCTCCCGCTCTAGAGAGGAACCTGCTCAATCCTGCCAGCTTGCCAGTAAGGCGCTGGACCTCTTTGACATTGCTAGGAGATCCTAGCTCTAGTATTGCCCTCACCTTGTCAGGATTGGGCTCCACCCCTTCAAGGGTGAGGAGATGTCCCAAAAACTTCCCCCGGCTGGCCCCGAACACACACTTCAGGGGGTTAAGCCTCATCTTATACTTCCTTACGGTTGCAAAAGTCTCCTGTAGGTCTAGGACATGAGACCCAAGATCCCGACTCTTCACCATCAAGTCATCCACATAGACCTTGAGGTTCCGCCCCTTCTGCTCTCGAAAAATCCGGTCCATCATCCTTTGATAGGTTGCTCCCGCATTCTTTAGCCCAAAGGGCATCATGTTATAGCTGAAGCACCCATCCTCCGTGACGAAGGTGACATCCTTGACGTCCGGAGGGTGCATGCGTATCTGATGGTACCCTGAAAAAGCATCTAAAAAACTCATTAGTGAGAAACCGACGGCTGAGTCAACCAGCGCGTCGATCCGAGGCAGGGGGTAACAATCCTTAGGGCAAGCTTTATTTAAGAGAGAGAAATCGATACACATCCTCCACTTCCCTTCCCCCTTTTTTACCATTACAACATTGCTCACCCATCCTGGATACCTATTGGCCGATATGAATCCCGCCCGGAGCAGCTTCTTTACCTCCTCTCTGATAGGTCCAGCCATCTTGGAGGCGATGGCTCTCTTCTTCTGCTGAATAGGGCGGACCTTGGGGTCGAGGTTGAGACGATGGCACGCCACGTCCGCGTCGATCCCTGGTATGTCCGCTGCGCTCCAGGCAAAGACATCAACGTTCTCTTGTACACACCTTCGGATCTTTTCCTGGTCCTGGGGAGTGAGTTCTCCGCTGATCTTTACCTTTTCTTTTCTTCCGTCTCTGGTGAGGATCTCGACCTCCAGAACTTCCATAGTCGCCCTCAACCTTGAGGGTTCTTCTTCCTCCTGCTCTCTCAGCTCTTCCTCCAGATCCTTTGACCCGTACCCAACTCCCGAGCCTTCCACAGCCGCCACCCTCACCTGGGCCCTTCCTCCCTCTCCTCTCTCCAACTCTTCTCCTTTAGCCATTTGCTCTCGCGCCATTGCTGGCTCCACCGCAATGCCTCTCTCCACTCCTCCTCCTCTCTCCAACTCCTCTCCTTCAGCCATCTCCTCCTCTGCTATAAGACTTCAATCCACTCCTGCTCCTGCTCTCCCCAACTCCTCTTCTCCAGCCACTTGCTCTCCCGCCATTGCTGGCTCCACTGTAATGCCTCTCTCCACTCCTCCTCCTCTCTCCAACTCCTCTCCTTCATCCATCTCCTCCTCCGCTACAAGACTTCCCTCCACTCCTGATCCTACTCTCCCCAACTCCTCTTCTCCAGCCACTTGCTCTCCCGCCATTGCTGGCTCCACTGCAATGCCTCTCTCCCCTCCTCCTCCTCTCTCCAACTCCTCTCCTTCAGCCATCTCCTCCTCCGCTACAAGACTTCCCTCCACTCCTGCTCCTACTCTCCCCAACTCCTCTCGCTCCATCCTTGCTCCCAGCACCTCTGCATCCCCCATCTAGGAGATGGTGTTGACCGCTGTTACATAGCACTCCCGAGCCGCCTTCGGATCCCCTCTCACCCTGATCTGGGTTCCCCATGAATTGAGCTTCAAGCACTGATGGAAAGAGGATGGAACACATCTAAAGGCGCTGATAAGAGGGCGCCCAAAGATCGCATTGTAACTGCTGGGGGCGTCCACTATCACGAAACGACAATTCCTGGACAGTCCTCCCAGGGTCACTTGAAGTCCTACTCCCCCTCAACCTCTTTTCTCTCTCTCTAGAAACCAAACAATGGCCCATCCGCCGCCAACACCCTTCGAGCCTCCACCCTCATCTCGTTGAAAGCCTTCTTGAAGATTACACTGATAGAACTCCCATTGTCCACCAAAATACGGGATACCGTGAAGTTCTCAATGGCAGTCCTGATCACCAACGCGTCGCAGAAAGGGTCCTCGTGATCAGGTAGGTCCCTTCTGGAAAACGTGATTTTCTCATCCGGGGGTGGGGTTTGCGACGTCGAGGGGACGCTCCGATGATACATAGTGTGAAGACTGGCCTTACGGGTGGCCTCGATCCCCACCCCCCACCCCCATGAATCACTCCAATCCCCCTCGATCTCCTGTATCTGATCGGTCCACACACCGATCTTCCTCCACCGCTCCCGGCACTTCCACTATCCGCATTGCCTGTTGTCAGTCTTCTCCTCCTCTCCCTCTCTTCAACTCCAAGAACTCGGGACATGTTACCGTCGTGTGACCCTCCTCCTCATGGAAGTCACAATAGGGCAAAACTCCCTCTACTCGCCTCTCTTCTGGGGGATTCCTCCTCCTCCCCACTCCTGCTCTCCCACGGTCTCTTCCTCTTCCTCTCCCTCTGCCTATGGCCATAGCTTGCTGAGGTGGGGGTGGGAGCGGCCTCAGACCATGCCCCAATCCTAGCGGATAAAACCTTCCTGGTCCTGGATAAAAGTTTCTTCCCCCCTGCGGAGGACCCCTTCCAGGCCCCTGAATCGGGCCTCCTGGCTGCCTCCATCCTGACTCCGAGTGCGCGGGCCCTCTTATTTCCTCCCTTCTCCTTCCTTCTGGCTGTCTTGCCCCTCCTGGCTCCCTCTGCTCTACTTCCGTCAACCTTGCCAGCTTCCTTGCGAATGCTGGGTTTGCCGCCTCCATGGCTATTTCTTTTGCGGCCTTCTCCATCAACCCCTCGAAGGACAACGGCGCCTTCCTGGTGAGGCTCATCTTGAATAAACCTTCCCTTAGCCCCACGGTGAAGGCCATCTGGAGGGCGAAACCAGGCACCTCCTGGATGCCTAGCATCTCCTCCTGGAAACGATCCACGTACTGAGCCAAGGACTCGTCCGCCTTCTGCTTGATCAGGAAGATGGACTCCCGGTTCTTCTTCCTCTTTTTAGAAGTCGAGAAACGCAGCTGGAAACTCCTGCTCAGGTCTTCGAAGCAATAAATAGAACCAGTAGGGAGTTGATGGAACCAGTCCCTAGCCTTGTCCTTCAAAGTGATAGCAAAAAGGCGGCACTTGAAGACGTCCGTCATAGGTCTGATGGACACTGCGTCTTCAAACCACTGCAAGTGTTGGAGGGGATCATCCTTCCCCACGTAGTAGTTCATCTCCGGCTAGCGGAACCCTTCTGGAACGGGTGCCGAGAGGACCAACTCGTAGAAAGGAGATCCTCTCGCTGGTGGTCTCGCCAGGTCCACTCGCGCCACTAGCTCCATAGGCGCGACGGCACTCGCCGGAATGGGGAAGAGCTCCCTTCCTTCCACCTCTCGCCGACTTCCTTCTGCCACTATTTCTTTTCCCGACTGCCTCCCAGGTGCATCTTCACCTACCCTTGCTGAGTCGATCCCTCACCTGGGCGCGAGGTCCGGCACCTGGGGTGGGGGGGTCTTACACTCACCTCTCTGTGCGAGTTGCTTCAACATGTCCATGATACCTCGGATGGATGACATGAACTCTGCCCTCCCTACATATCCCTCCAGCCTTGGGGACCCTTCGCCTTCTCCTCCCGTATCTCCCGCCATGAGGTAATCCTTCGCTCTTCCGCACAAGCTGCAGTTCCGCGCTCACCGCACCAAAAATGTTGGAACCAACAAAGTCGGCTCCACCTAAAGCTCGGAACTACAGGGGCAGCTCGTGCTTACTCCCTTGGGAACACGCTCAAGGCGAAGAATTAGAACGGGAGCTTCAGTGAGGAGGTCCCACCTCTTACCCGGAAGAGACTAAAACTAAAGCTCTTCCCCTCCCTAGCCAATACTAAGCTAGGTGCCTTAGAAGAGAGAGAAGGAGTCAAGAATGCTTCCTTTTCTAAGGCACCTTACCGGTCTATTTATAGGCCTTTGAACTGGGACTGCAAATAACTAAACTAATCCATCCTAAAATTATCGGAATGCCCCCGGATAGGTCTGCCAACAGCCGAACTCCGCTATCCTAAAAGGCTAATTGCAGACCACCCAGGGTAAAAAAGTAAAAATACCCCTGGGACCCAAAAGGTGGGCCTGGCCCTTACCTGAAATGGCCCTGAACCAAGATGGCCCCTTTCTCCGGGTACCTCTCGCTAGGGTCCTCTCGTCAGGGCCCTCTCGCTCGCCCGGAGCCTCTCGCCTGGGCCCACTCGCTCGCCTGGAGCCTCTCGATTGGGCCCTCTTGTTAGGGCCCTTTCTCTCGCCTAGGGCCTCTCGCCAGGCTGCGAGCCTGAGGTTGTACACATCTAATGCTGAGATGTTCATGGGGATGAAGGGTCCCTCTTGCACAGTTATATAGATCCTAGAGTCTAAGGCTTCCATAAAAAGACTCACCCTGTCCTTCCATATCCCAAAGTTCTCCTTCCTATAAATGGGAAGCTTCATAAAACTTAACTCTTTGTGGTTCTCACCAGAAGTCATGACTTTTGTCTTTTACTACCCATGGAGATCTTATTTAGACTATTGGTTCTTAATCAACAACCTCCCTCTGATACCACTTGAAAGACTTTTAAGGGTGGTTAAGCACCTAGAGGGGGGAGGGGGATAAATAAATTTGTATAAGACTTTTTACCTTTCTAGAATTTTACTTGGTGTGTTAGAGTTTAGGTATAGCTTTCATGAATATAGAAAGCACACAAGCAATTTATAGTGGTTCCCCTATCTAGTCTACATCCACTTTTCCCCTTCACCTATCTAGTAGAGAGCTAGATTAGGCCAACTTATCCAAAACTCAAATCAATGGATCATACAACTCAAATCCCTCCTTGTATCTTACGCCTCAGAGTGGCTTCCACTCTTACAACTCATACTTTTCTTAGTCTTACCTCAGAGATAGCAACAAGTCTCCTAACTTAGGCTAATAATCAAGCCCTACCTCAGCCATTTTAACTTAGGCATTCATCAGATTCTATACAAGAATCCTACCACAGACTTTTGTAAATGTCCTACACTCTGATCTCAAAGAGATCTTACAATAGAGATTAATAGAGTGTTTGTTATACAAAGACACAAAAACATATGCTTTGGAGCCCTTCTTCTTTAACTGTTTCACCAGATAGCTTCTTTTCACCCACAATAATAGAAAGTGTTCTTCTGATTTGGAATTTGCTGTGTTGTGATAAAAACTTGCAAAAATTTTCTTATTTTGTTTCAGAAAGCTTCTAGCCGGCGGTAGCAACATTTTCAAATTGAGATCTTTAAAAAAAGGTCTTCGAAAAAGTTTTCGGCCCTAGCTTTTATATCTGACCATAAGCAATGACTATAATATCTTTTTGGAAAGTGGCATGGCTAGTTTTAATAAATGTATCTTCCCAAGAATGTGTATCAAAATAATGCGGTGGTTTCTGTCTTTTAGTGAGCAATTGGCGTCAATTTGAATTATACACGACGTTAGTGGAATGTCTGATGCCTTTTGACTTAGAATAAACATATAAGCTCCTGTAGAGGCGTTGAGAGATTGAGATTGTTGTGAAGCCATTTAACTTTGTCAGATACTTGAATTTCTATAGAGGCGTCGAGTGAATGTAATTAACTCAGTGCATTCTACTTTTGCGTTGAGTGATATCTTATGTATAGATGCTTTTGCACTTAGAGAAATTTTCTACTTTTCTACTGAGGCGATGATTGAATGGCCTTCACTCGACATTTTGTACTTAGACAGATTTTATATTTCTCCATTGTGGCTTTAAGTGAGTAACATTTAGTCAGCACATTTAGACCTTTAGCGTCGAGTGGTGTGAGATGACTCGATGCTTTTCTACTTTATCAAACATTCTTCACTCTAGAGTGTGCTGATTTATTTCCAATTGAATTTCTAATAATTCCAAGCTGTTTTATCAATCAATTACTAATTACCTGCACATTTTAACTCAGAGAAATATCAAATACATATTTGTGTACATTATTGACTTATGAGCTTCTTCAAATCTAGGACATTATGGTCAATGTTCCCAACATATTTCCTTCAACATCTCTTTTACAAGGCATTGGTGGTCCTATCAAAATTGACACAAAAATACCCTCATCAATAGATTTCATATATAATAAATTCTAGTTTTCTAGAGTGTAAGGTTATCAAGATTATACATTGGAGGCCTTGTTGATGAAAATCCATTGAATATATTAGAAGACATTTTTCTATTAAGATAAAAGAAAAAAATATATATGTAAAACTGTTCAGATTTTTATAATAAGGAGTAAACCTTTTCTTGATCAATCTATTCTAAATTAAGCAATTTTTGATTAACCTAGCTCTAATACCAATTGAAAAGGAGGTGAACAATTATCTTATTCTTCAGAGTTTTCTCTAGAGGGGGGGTGAATAGAGAAAAAAATCTATTTTTAGAAATTATTTTTTACACTTCGTAGAATTGATACATTCATAAGTTAATCAATAGAATGATATGCAGATGATCAAGATCACAGAATATTAAATGAACAATCATAGAAAATGTAAAGCACGAGAGACACATAAAATTATAGTGGTTCCCTAATATCTGAGTACGTCCACTCTTCTACCCCCTTAGTAGTAATTCACTATCAACAGTTACTGAGTATTTTTATAAGGAGACTCTTAAAACCAATCACTAGATCTTTTGATATGGAGATCTTGAACTAATATAATATTTGAGTCTTTTGATAAAGAGACTCTTAGAACTAATCACTAGATCATTTGATAAAGAGATCTTGAACCATTACACTATCTGAGTATTTTGATAAGGATACTCTTAGAACCAATCACTGAATCCTTTGAAGAGTGATTTTAAAAACTCTTTTCTCAACGTGAATATGATTTCAAATGAGAAAATTAAAGAAAATTTGTTGTATATGTAATCTTCGTGTTGTGTACTCTCAGTAGATTTTTAAGGACTTATTATACGATCTCTAGAACTTCTGATTAATCCTTGTATATGAAGATCACAATGTTCATGAGCCCTGATTCCAGATGATCCTTTAATCTTCTCTGAATCTGTTGTATCAATCTCTTGAGAAGAAGAACTATTTCTCTTTTGCCGATTAAAAAATATGATATTGATTGACTTATTCAAGCAAGATCTTCAAATGCAGATGGTAATCTACTTATCTTTCTCTGTAAAATTCAATCTCTCAAAGCCACGATCTGATCTATCGGTTATGATCGTATATCTGTTGTTCCTGTGATTGATTTGTATGTATATGTATATGTTGTTATTATCCTCAAGTATCTCTCTATATATATAACTGAGAATCTAATGGCTCCAAGAAGATAGTTAATCAGTGATGACCTTTCTTGAATTAACCCTGATTAAATCGTCAAAACAATCTTTGTTCAAAAAATTACTCGTTGTAACGTCGAGTTCATATCAAAGTAACATTGACTTCTGGCTTCATCCAAACAGTCTGTCAAAGAAACTATATAATCAACAGTGCGTTGACTTTATATCGATGTATGCATCTATTTCATTCTCAAAGAGCGTCAAATTCATCATATATTGATGCTCAGATTTCTATTTGAAATAACGTCAATTTCTTGTCAGAGTTATGTCAACTTCTAGTCGACGCTTGTAGGCATTTCATGACCTTCCTCTTAAATCCAATGCCCCTTTCTCATGTCCTTTATAACATTGATAACCTAGGACTTCTAAGACTAAATTATCCTCTCTATACAACATGAGTAATAACTCTATGATATAAAATCACTAATAATAATTTTTTAAGGTAAATCATAAGGGTTTTTCCCAACATATACATTTTTTTCATATTTTGAAATTTTGTGCAACTAAATGAAATATTTTTGGAAGGTTTAGGGGTTTTATAATTTTATAATTTTTTTCATTTTCCAATTTTTTTGAATTTTTATACAGATTTACTAGAAAGGGAAAATGCACGCACTTAAAATACAACATTGTCCGCAATATTAAAATCTAAGTATGAAGATTAAAAGCAAGAAAAAATGTGATATAGATAAAAATAAATAAGATAAAGAAAGAAGACTTCTCTGGTTTGAGGTCGGGGAGGGTGTAATAAAAACATGCAATAAAATAAACAACGAAGAACAAAAATAAATAAAAGAGGAAGATTAGATAAATATGGGGTGCCTCACATAAGTGATTTGTTTATCGTTATATAACTTGACTAGTTTAGCAAAAAGATTATAAGTTGGGGAGGTTAAAAGACTCAATTTTGTCATTCGAAGGATCGCCCGCATGGTAAACTTTTAAGCATGTCTATTAACTTTGAAAGAGCATTTTTCTGGGTGGGAAATAAGATCTGAAAGATTAAGGGTAGTCTAATTACCTAGAGGGGGGTGAATATGTGTTTAAGAATTATTGGTCCTTTTTAAATCTGGTGGCTTCTTAGCACAACAAACAAACAAAAATCATAAAATAGAGAGCACACTAAGATTTATAGTTATTCCTCAATTATGGGAACTCCATGCCCCCTTCATCTATTTAGAAGTGTACTAGACTCGACCAACATCTCAAATTTCTCAAATAAATGATATTACAACTTAGATACCTTGATTCCTACATCTGAGGGACATAATAAGTCTGAAGGATGGTAAAAGCTTTACCACCCGAGGGGATAGATCTATTTAACTCTAGAGGGGGGTGAATAAAGTATTTTAAAAACTTAATTGGTTTTTATAGAGGAATTAAAATAGTGATATATATATATCTTTAGAAAATGCAGGAATAAAAAAAATCTAGCTAATACAGCACACATCATACAGCAATAAGAAAACACCAAACAACCAGATGACACAAGGAATTTATAGTGGTTCCCCAAAACTTGGGTACATCCACTCTTCTACCACCCTGGTAGGAATCCATTATAGGTTTTTGATCAAGTGCCCTATCACCAACAAGTTTTTGCTCAGGTGCCCTGTCACCACAAGATCTATTCGAAGGGAGATCTCATAACCCTTTAGGCTTTTGATCAAGTGCCCAAAAACCAACACAAGTCTTTTGTTAAGGAGACTTAAGAACCAGGTGGTTAAATTTTGAAGGGAGTTAAAACCCTGTGTATAGTGGGGTGAAAAATGTGATATTCTCTTCTCTTTCTCAAACGGCTGAGTAGACTTTAGTGGATTGCTTGATGTTGTCAAAGCTCCCCCTGAGATGATTATTATTCAGGAAATACTGGAAGCTTTGTAGGGTGTAGGTCTTCTTGATGATCTCTAGAATCTTTTAGACTGATTGTGTTTTGTTGTCTCTTGAAAGCTTGGAGAAGAGTTGCAGATGATGAAGACTGTATGAGTATGCAGACTGAATGTCTTTCTCTGTCTGCCTGTGTCCCTTAGTCGATTCTACAACTTCTTGTCTTCAATCTTCTTAAAGACTCTTTTTTATTTCCTACAGAAATTCTGTTTATGAATTTGATTTCTACTCCTTGATTGATTGCTAAAATCTTGGAACTTTGGCAAACGGCTAGAAGGGCAATAAATTGATTCCTTAACTATCCCAGTTATTTAAGCCGAATATTAACTCTGTGAAATCCAGTAATTAATGTTGCCAATGAATGGCTATATTCATAAGAATGTATGCATTTAATTACTCAGAGCAATATAGACAATAATATATAATATAAGCCTTGGTCAATCAAGAAATTAATTGTAGAGAATAGAAATACTGAACTAACAGATTTCATCGACCTCAGAACAGATTTCATCGACCTGAACTCAAAGTTAGTTCAGCTGAGAAATTTTCTTCTCCGACCTGAGCTCAGAGAGAAAATAATCTGGAAGAAAACTGTTAAAGCTGAGCTCCAAGTTTGTCGAGCTGAGATAGAATATTATCGACCAGGGAAACTGAGAGAAGAAGGAAGATCATCGACCTGAGCTATTATATCGTCGAGCTCAGCTCAGATTAGAAACTCTAAGTTCGTCGATCTGTGATCAACGATCGTCGAGCTGAGTTCGAAGAACTTTGAATTGATTTTCTGAACTCTCAAAAACTGCATTTCGGAAAAGTATGAGTCTCTGAAGTCTTCTGAAGGCTGGATCAAGGATGTTTAATTCTCGTCAGACTTACCTAACATTAGAACTAACAAATTGACCCTAGGCTATACATGATGGGTGAATAATCTAATAGTGAACCTAGCCCAAATCAAAACTAGGGATCCAACAATCTCCCCCTATTTGGGTGAGGTCACTAAAAAAAATAGAAAAATGTAAAAACACAAAGAAATATAAATATCTGACGGAATTTTAAACTAATCAGTAGATATGATATAGCTAAGTGTAATACACATATATATCTCAGAGAAATAAATGTTCAAGGATCGTCAGTGGGAGGAGCAGAAGATGATTTAGCAAATATAATTTTCCTATGAGGCTCTTCTGCTTCCTTCTTAGACATCTTTATGTCTTGCACTCCAAGGACTATAACAGTTGATGCTTTGGGAACCACAGCTTCTGGATGTGCCTGCATATATGCATTTGGATCAAATAAATGTTTATCTACCTGAAATTTTTCAAATTCTTTCTATCTATAGGTTAAAATTATAGTGAATTTTGATGCATCTGATCCTTCTGCTTTGGCCTTGTTCATCTAAGATAAGCCAATCAGTTCTTAAAATTTGGCCATCCTGAATTTTGGATCTAATTCAGGTTCATAAACTAGAGAGGGAGGTCTCTCTAGATCAGTTTTAGAAGCATCCTTAACAGTCTCTTGAGGTTTTCTGAAAATAATTAATTCCTGTAGAAAGTTTGTTGGAGGAAGAGATTTCTGAGATTAGCCTGAGTAGTAAGACCTTGGATCTCTATATTTACTATACCTTCCAGCAGGTCTAGAGGATGGATAGGAAGCTGGCATGGGAGATTGAGAACTGCTGGAATCTGGCTTCTGAGATTTTTCAACATTTCCTGAAGCACCTGCAATAGGAGGAGGAGGAGGTCCTCTCCTGGACTGCCTTGGTGGAGAACTGTATCTTCTTCTTTTCTTCCTTTCCTTTTGTTAATTTTTGGACAGTGACATCCATTGAGGCATACCTGGATATGGAGTGATATTATACAGAATGTAGTAAGGAGTGTCAACAGTGGGATTAGGCCTAAAAATAGCCTTGGCAGGAACTTTTCTCTTCTTAGATTTTGTCTTTTTAGGACCAGAGTCATCAGAATTCTCATCATCATCATCATCAGATGATCCAGGAGGATGGGCATATAAATCATCAATCTCTTTTAGAGTTTCTTTGGAGATCTACTTCTCATTCTTAAGCTTTACTAAAAATTCTGGTTCTACAAAACTTTCAGTAACACTCTGATTTCCTTTTTCTTCTTCTTCTATATCTGCAAGCATGATATCATCCAAGTTTGGTATAGTACTTTCATCCATCTTATAAGTTGGAGGAGAGAAAGCCTTGGGCTCAAAAATTAGTTCACAGATATCTTCAACAGCTAATATTTCAGTAACCACTGGAGCAACAAAGCTTGCCCTTATTTGGTCCATAACTGCTTGACTTATTGGGTCAGAATATCATACAATAGCCTTGGAAAAATCAACAACAGAACTTGGTAAAGCATATCTATAGACTGGATTTAAAAAATCAAGTAAAGATTTTAAATCAACTGAGGGATTTATAATAGGATCACTAATAGTGCTTATTTCTTCATCAATATCATAAGCCATAACAATATCTGAATCCATATTTGTAATGTCAATAATATCTACAGGGATGTCTATTTCAAGAGAATCTGCTGCTGCTAGAAGAAGAGGAGCTGGAACAACTGTTGTCGCTGCTACCGCTAGAGGAGAAACTGGAGCTTCTTCACAGGATATCTCCCCCTGCCTAGTTTCAGAGGGTCATAAAGCCAGGCCCCTAGAAGAAGGGACAGAATGGAGAGCAATAATTCTAGTAGAGGGAGAATTGATAGACACAGATAGAGGAGCAATAGCATTTGCTATTAATTGCTCTAGAGAGGGAGAAATGAATTTTAGAAGATCATTTGTAGTATTAAAGAAATTTAGATATAGAGGTTCTGGAGCAGAGGGAGTGAAGGGGGTTTGATGTCCACAATTTGAACATACAGAGAAAGTTTGGGGGAATTTAGGGAATGTGGAGGTAGGGAATGTGAGATAGAATGGTAGTATATGTGGTTGGATTTGATGTAGAGTGAATTGTTGTGGTAGGAACTGATGTAGTGGAAATTTCCTGGATGGGAGATTGAGCTGGGGATTGATTTGGAGATGGTGGAGGTGGAGATAACAGATTGAAGTTGGGTTGAAGGGATGTAGATGGAATGTCATCCAGATGATTTGGAGGAGGAGACTAAGGTGGAGAGAGAGGTGGAATGAAATCAGTCATAATTTCATCCTCATGAGTGATGATAGTTGACTGAGGAGGTGATGGTGGTGGAAGAGGTGAAGTTTGAGGGGTAGAAGTGAAAATAGCAAGTGAAGAGGAAGATTGTAATTATTGAGAAGGAGATGAAGGAATTCTGATGGAGGGATGAACATCTTCTGGAGGTGGAGGAGTGGCTATTACTACCCTCGTATCCTTAGAAGTCCTAGAAGAGGAGGAAGCCCTGGAAGGCTTTGTGATTGTCCTCCCCCATCTGCCAAATAAGGCACAAGTCAGCCTCTTGGATGCATTAATGAATATGGTCTGAGATAATAGTGATTCAGATGCCTTGGCCTGGAGGAAAATGCCTAAAATCCTCCCAAAATATACTTCCTTCTTAGTATTCTTCTTTTGATCAAATCAAATAGTAACTTTCCCAGTTTACTGCTTTCTTGTTCACCACAGCACACATCACTAAGAACTGGTGCCTGGTAATGTAATCATAGGCTGTGTGTTTGCCCAGCAATACTTTACCCACAAAATCAGTAAGAAATTTGTATTCAGCAGATAAATTCTTTTTAAGAAGTTTGTTATGGTTTCCATCGGAATGACCCATTTTGATCAATATATTATCATAATCAAAACTATCTGTCTCAATATCCTCTTCTCCATTAACCAAACCAAAAATCTATATTAAAATGGTAGGGGTTAGGGTAACCTGATTTTCTGAGATGGTGCCAGCCATCATATCTGCATCAGGAGTAGTTGAAGTATAAACCCATTCTCTTATCTCTGTTGCTGCTAACTTGATTCTGGTGTTCATGATAGTCTTCAGATGTTGATCCTCAAATAACTGTAGAATGTCCATTAAGATTTGATCGGAGTGACAGAAGGAATCAAAATCTATGTAGAACTCGGTATTAAACTTCATACCAGAAAGGGAGATCATCGGAATCGCCATTGGGTTTCCTGTAAAATGAAAGAGAGATCAAGTGCAAGAGAATAAAAAGCACGGGATGGAGCTCGAAGAAAACCTAGTTAAAAGGTTTTCAGAATATGAAACGCCAGACTCCGTCCTGCGAAAGAAAAAGAAATCTTCGATCTCAGGTGATGAAAAATTTCATGAAGAAATGATATCGTCGATCTCAGTCTGAAGAGGGGAAAACTTTTCATAATTCTCAGGTCGACGAAAAATTTTCTGAAGCAAGATCGTCGATCTCCGCTCGACGAAAATAACTTCACATAGAATGTTCATCGATCTCAGGTCGACGAATTTTCTCAAGAACTGTCCTCAGATCATCGATCTCCATTCGACGAACTGTGACAAATTCTTCGACCTCAGATAGAAAATTAAATTAATACTTCTTCATTAATCATACCTAGCTGATTCAAAAAGAACAGATGTTTCTTCTCATCCAATGGCTTGGTGAAGATGTCTTCTCTTTATAAATTAGTAGAGATAAAGACAAGATTAATTTTCTTTTTGTCTACATAATCTCTAATGAAATGATGTCTAATTTCTATATGCTTGGTCCTACTATGATGCACTGGATTTTATGCAATAGATATTGCAGTACTATCACAAAATATAGTTGAATTATTTAAGTTGAGACCATAATCCAGCAATTGATTTTGTATCCACAAAATCTGTGAACTGCAGCTGCCTGCAACTATGTATTCAGCTTTAATAGTTGATGTGGACATAGAGGTTTGCTTCTTACAAAACAAGGACACATGCCTATCACCAAGAAACTAGCAAGTTCCAGATATGCTTTTCCTGTCAACTCTACATCCAGCATAGTTAGCATTAGAAAATCAAGTTAAATCAAATTCTGACTCTGATGGATATAGGAGTACTAGATTTGGACAACCCTTTATATATCTCAAAAATTCTTTTTAATAAAATATAGTGAGATTCTTTAGGGTTCACTTGGAACCTAGCACAAATACATGTGGCAAACATTCTGTAAGGCCTACTTGCTGTGAGATATAATAGAGACCCAATAATAGCCCTATAAGTTTTCTGATCAACAGGCTTGCCATGTTCATCAGAATCAATCACAGCATTAGCAGCCATAGGTGTTTTCATTACTGAGGCATCACACATCCCAAACCTTTTAACAAGCTCCTTAGCATACTTGGATTGGGAGATGAAGATACCATTAGGTGATTGCTTCACTTGGAGACCAAGGAAGTATGAAAGTTCACCCATGCTACTCATCTCAAACTTTGAATGCATTAGATCAGAAAATCTTTTACATAGTTTGGGATTAGTAGAGCCAAAAATAATATCATCTACATATATTTGAACTAACAAAATTTTAATTGTTAAGATGCCTAATAAAAAGAGTACTATCTACTATGCCCCTAGAAAACTTATGCTCTATAAGAAAGTTAGCTAAGGTCTCATACCAAGCTCTTGGAGCTTGCTTTAAACCATAGAGAGCTTTATGAAATCTAAAGACATAAGAAGGATGAGTTGGAGAGATAAAACCTGGTGGTTGCTCCACATACACTTCCTCTTTTAATTCTCCAATTAGGAAAGCACTTTTTACATCAATCTGGTAGATTTTGAATCTTTTATAGGCTGCATAGGCTAAGAAAATCCTTATAACCTCAAGCCTTGCCACTAGAGCAAAGGTCTGATCATAATCTATTCCTTCCTCCTGTAAATAGCCTTAAGCTACTAGCCTTGCTTTGTTCCTTATAATATTTCCATCAGCATCCAATTTGTTTCTAAAGACCATTTTGGTTCCAATGACTGGATAGTCTTTGGGTCTAGGAACTATATCTCAAACTCTGCACCTCTCAAACTGATTGAGCTCCTCTTGCATTGCAATGATCCAGTGGGGAACTTGCTCTGCATCTTTGATGGAGTGGGGCTCAAGTTGAGAAATGAAACAAGCATGCATCACTTCATTATTGAGTTTATGCCTTGTTTGCACATTAACTAAAATGTCTCCAATCACTTGAGATATAGGGTGATCTCTAAGTGTGACAAGATCAGTTGGAGGAGTTGGTTGAGCAATAGCTTGTGGAATTAATTCCTCTTGTGGAATTATATTAGCTATTGGAGGAAGTTTAACCACTTCCAAACTTTCTTCTTCACTTTCTTCTTCAACTTGTGGAGAAGGATGCGATGAAACCTCTTGGGTGAGATTTAGATCATCCAATTTCGCACACAAGTTAGGTACCTGCAAAATGTTATTGGTAGAAAATTCTTTCTCCTTATAAAACTTGTTAGCCTCATCAAATGTAACATGAACTGATTCTTCAATTTTTAAGGTGGATTTGTTAAACACCCTATAATCTTTGTTGACTTGGGATTATCCAAGAAAAATTCCCTCTACAGCCTTTGCTTCAAACTTTCTAGTGTATTTCTTGTCATTATTATGAATATAACATAGGCATCCAAATACTTTAAAATAGGTGATTATAGGTATCTTCCCTTTAAGTAACTCATAAGGAGTCTTATTCTTAAGCTTGTGTTTCATACTTTAGTTCAGTACATAATTTGCTATGCTCACAACCTCAGACCAAAAAGATAGGGCATGTAAGCATCTGCAAGTAATGTGCCTACAGATTCAATTAGGGTTCTATTTTTTCCTTTCAACAACCACATTTTGTTGAGGAGTTCTAGGAGTTGAGAAGTAGTGTCTGATACTTCCTTCTCACAGAACTCTTGCATAAGAAGAGACTCAAACTCAGTACCATGATCACTTCTTATCAATGCAACTAGAGTAGAGTACTCAGTCTGTATGTTCTTGAGAAAATCTGTAAGAACCTTGAAGTTATCTGAATTAGATCTCAGAAAGAATACCCAAGTTAATCTTGAGAAGTCATCTACAATCACGAAAGTATAAGATTTCCCTCCTAGGCTTTGTACAGCAATAGGGCCAAAAAGGTCCATATGTAGCGAGTACAATATCCTAGGTGAGTCACTTTTATTTACAGATTTAAAGCTATTTTTAGTTTGCTTGCCTAACTGACAAGCCCTACAGAGACCTTCCTTCTTGTAGGGGCCAAAAGGCAATCCTATAACAAGGTTGTCCCTAGATAACTTAACAATGTTTTTAAGATTTAAATGTCCTAATCTCTTATGCCAAAGTTCATTTTGATTGTTAAACTGATTAAATAAACAAAGTTCTGAACTAGCTGATTGAAAATTTACTACATATATCTTGCCTTGTCTAAGTCCATGTAAAATAGGTTTGTTTTCTTTACAAGAAATAATACAGGAAGATGAGTTAAATGATACCTGATTACCTTCATCACATAATTGAATTATGGATATTAGGTTATGCTTTAAGCCAATCACATAGGAAATTTTCCTGAAGGTGACTGCTCCAATTTTAACATCTCCATAACCTTTAGTTTGGCCACAGTTGGAGTCACCAAAGATCACCTTTGGACCTAGATTGGACTTGTAGTTTGTTAGATTGTCCTTACAGCCAGTCATATGCTTTGAGAATCCACTGTCCAAATACCATTGTTGATTAAAGACTGGACAGTCCTTCACCAACATAGAAAGGAATTTGGTGTTCTTGACCCAGGTTACCTTGGGTTCTTGTTTCTTTTGATAAGAGAAGCTGGAAATAACAGAAAATTCTGGTTGATTTTTATATCCTAAGGGATGATATCTTCTAGGTGGTATTTCCCATTGAGTAAAAGGATTAGTAGATTCTTTGAGTTGATTGAAGTTTCTAACAGATTCATAGTTTTCATTAAACATGACTAGGTTTGATGAATTATTATAAATTCATCGATCTGCATTCGACGAATAAGGATGAGTTCGTCGAACTCTGCTCAGAGAATAAACATAATAATTTTTTATGCCCCAAGTTCATCGATCGTTGCTCGAAGAACTATATACATTCATCGATCACAGTAAGACGAATAATTAGAGTTAAAATTGACATTCATAGATCGTCGATCTGCGTTAGACGAACTATACACATTTCGTCGATCTGAGTTCGACGAAATATGTTGAACATAGTTTTTATTCATATTCTTTTTCCTTTTCTTATTATTTATAGATTTCTGAGAGACATTTGGTTGTGAAGTTTCTCTTATTTTCTCTTTGCCTTTTTTAGAGATAAATTTAATTGGTATTGAAAGAATATTTTTCTTTAATATGGGGGGTAAGCTTGATGAAGCACCTAAGCCTCATTTGCCATTTAATCTAGCATTGACTGTTCTTGTGATGTCCATCAGCTTAAGGCTTCTCCCATTGAGAGATTCCTCAAGTTGCTTTGCCTCACATAATTAAGTTTTTAGTGAAATGATTTGTTATTAGCTAAGTCTAAATCATTTTTTAGTTTGATATTTTCAGCAAATAGGTTATCAAATTCAAGCTGTCTATCTCTAAGAATTTTGATTTCCTTCTCTGACTTTATTAAATCATTACACAAGGATTTAAATTCACTTTTGAATTAAAATAAAATGAAGAGATTACCTGATCTTCTTCAGATTCAAATTCCTCTTCTGATTCTTCAACTTGTTCCTCAGCATCAGATTTGCTGCTGGAGGCATTAATAGCCATAAGGAAAACTTCCCTTCCCTTTGCCTCCACTTCATCTTCCCTAGAACTGGAAGAAGAGGATTCTTCATCTGTGTCACTCCAGGTCTCTGCAATGAAGCCTTTCTCCTTTCTCTTGTGTTTGCTAGAGGAGTGCTTGCTAGAGTACTTGCTTGATTGTCTCGTATTCTCCTTCACAGTCAGACTGTGTCAAAAAAAGGGTCAACACAAGGTTTAGGGTATAGAAAGGCATAGCTTAGAAGTCAGTGAAAAATCAAAATTGCCGACAGAACATGAATGCAAAGAGCAAACTTCTTGCAGATATTCTGGGAAAAGTCCTTCTCTACCGCACCAGTTCTATAAGCTACATCACCAGTGATTTCTTTGACATGATGACAACAATGATCTGTATAAAGAAATTCCAACGGGGGATGATGATTTTTGACAAAATCAAAGAAAGTATAAAAGCCCCAACTTTGGGAGAATTCTGTCTCTATATCTAAATCAGATGAAACCAGATGTTTTTACCTTAGCTAAGGGCAGGACCATTCATCACATGAAGAAGGTTTCTATCACCTCCATCCAAAGATGGGAAATCAAGCTTCAAAGGTCAGGCCAAGCCCCTCCAGCTCCAAGGGCAGTTGTAGATGAAGTCAGGACCCCATCTCCCCTCTCTCATCAAATAACTGACTCATCTGAACCATTTATTGAGGGGGAGCCTGCTCCATCTGCACAAGTGACAGTGCAAACCACTTAAGTTCCAAATCCAGCTCCAGTTCTATCTGATATTCAGGCTCAAGTCTCTACTCCACCAGATGCTGAACAGTCAGTCATAGAAGAAGTTATAGCTCCATCTGTTGCTGCAAAGGACACTTCTGTCCAAGAAGATGACTCAGTTCTTATTGATGTTGACCTTCCTGATCAAGAAATTCTCACGGATGCCCAAGTACAAGAACAAGTTATATCTACAGAAGCTGATATCAACAGGATGATAGAGTAACTCACCTCTAAAGAATCTCCCTTCCCTCTGCCTGAAGAAAAATCTTCTCAACCAAAACATTCTTCTGAACCAGAATCTTCTCTGCCCCAGTCTCCTGTTGAGGATGTGCATAAAGAAGATATAGTTTTTATTTCTGAAGATAAAGAATTATCTCCTAAAGCAGCTAAACCTCCTCTCCAAAGTCTACATTTCAACATACCTACTTTCATAGGTGATGATGCTGAAGATGAAGTACCAACTACTAGAAGAAATCAATCCACATCTACTATGCTCATTGAAGAAGTAGCTCCCTGGACAGCTCCTATCCTACCTCCTCCACCTCCTCTAGCTGTAGCAACTACTGAAGATACCCTTCTGGGTAAGATTGAGTTTATGTTAGCCCAACAAAGAACATACTTTGATGACTCTCTTAAAGTTGTCACTAACAAAATAATTGCTCTAGAGAAAGAGATGAGCAGAGGCTTTGCTGTAATATAGCATAATACTGATTATCTCAAACACCTGTTCCAAATAGGTGGGAAAGCCTTAGATCATACAATTACTAACATTTGTCATGTTATGGACCAATCAATCACCTTGGAAAATAATCAGATTCAATTGGAAAAGAATGTTGAAGGGCACAACTTCAAGACATGTGAAGAAGTTGGAAAGTTCAAAGAGGAAGTTATATGCACCCTATCTATAGAAGTAAGAAAGTGGGAGAAATTAGTAAATGAATATCTAGAAAAGTCTGATGGTAACATGAAAACTCTTTGGGAAGCAAAGCTATAAGAGATAAATACTGACGTCCAATCCCAAATTGTTGGTGTTAAATTTCATACATATGGTACAGCAATTTGGATGCACAACCAAATTTTCCCTAAATTTCAAGTAGATCCAAATGCTCCTCCTCCTCCTCATCTCAATCCTATTGTCCAACAACCTAAAGCCACAATGCCATCATTCTCTCCTAGACCTGAAAAACTTTGAAGCCCCTCCCGCAGAGTATTCCCAGGTGTGGTCAGAACAAGAGATGCCTCAAATTCCTCCTCTAGAAATTTCAGCTCATAAGAAAAGAAAATACGGTGACGGTACTTCTTCTAGCCGGTCCACTCCAAATCCAAAAGCTGAAAGGAGAAGAGCTCAAGAATTTACTGAAGTATGGAGTCCAACCTCCAAGTCACTAATTCTTGACACTCTAAAACTAGTTGTTGATTTTAATGAAAATAGAAATGATCATTACAGCTCCCATGAATGGGACTTGTATGAGAAATCTATTACCAAGAGGAGATTATATGATAGAAAATATGGCAAGAACAATCCCAAGACTCCTCCCAAACCTATCAAGTACTATCCTAAACCATACAGCTATCAGAAGAGGCAGTAATAGAAGAAAGAGAGGCAGCAACAACAGCAGATCAAGTAGAAATTGAAGATGATCAGAAATTTCATATATGAGATTTTGTGGAATAGGATTTCCTTTCCTGGACTTTGTCTATATATATATAAATCTTTAAATTTTGATGATCCAAATTTTTTTATTGCATAACATTTCTTCCATGATTCTGTTTATCAATTATTTTATTTGTTTATCTTGATGTAATTCACCTTAGTATAGAGGGTTCTGACTTCTACAAATAGGGGGAGATTGTTGGGTATTGCATCCACAATAACCCAAATTTGTATGAAGTCACCCTTGAACTAAGATGAATTAAGTTTGTATTTGATTCATTATTCAAGTTAAGTGTTTGCATGTTATAATTGCCAAGTGTAGACCAATGTCAGTTTACAATGGGTCACCAAACACATGATCATACAATGTAATCCCTCATTGTGTGATCTATGGTGTTGACTCATATGTAATCTCTCTATTGGGACACACTTCATTTTCAAAGTACTAAAACTATGGGAGAAAGACTAGTTGCTGAATTCCTTGAAGAAAATAATTTTTCAAAAAGTCAAATTTTTCTAAGTGTTTTTCTCGAGAAAGGCTAATAGGTACTCGAGTAGAATTGAAGTTATTTCTCGAGTTAGCTAAGTCAGGTATTCGAGTAGCAGAAGATGTTCTCGAGAAGGCATAGTCTAGTTCTCGAGAAAGTCATGCAGTACTCGAGTAAGACTTGTCTCCTTCTCGAGTTAACTCAAATTCAGTTCAGAATATTTCTAAGTCCTTTTCTCGAGAAGGCCAAAGTTATTTCTCGAGAAGGCCAAAGTTATTTCTCGAGTAGGCCAAAGTAGTTCTTGAGAACCAAATGTTCTTGCTCGGGAGACAGAAACATTCTTCTCGAGTTGGCTTCTTGTTCTCAATTAACAAAAAAATTTTCTCGAGAAGCTAGAATTCATTTTCTCCATTTTCCTTAAGTAACTCTTCTTGAGAAACAGAAACCTCTTCTCGAGTAATTCTTATCTCTCTCGAGAAATGGAGTCCAGAATTTTGAAATTTCGCTAAGTGCCAGACGGATTCGATTTCAATTGTAATTAATTCTTGATTGGTCCACGTAGATGGTAATTAATGAATTCAGACCATTAGGTTAAGCCTATAAAAGGTCTTGTCAGAATCGACAAACCCTAAGAAGAATTTTACAGTTTTCTGAATCATTTTCAACTTTCAAATCGGGAAACGCCGCCGCCGACTAAGACGTGTTCTTCATCTCCGATTTTCTCGATCTCTCAAAGATTCAGACAAGAAGGATTAAATCAATAAAGATTTTCGTCTTCTGCAAATCTTCTCCTTAATTGTTGTGATCCTACGTTCTCAGATCCAAGTAATCTCTGAATTCTTCCTCGACTTTTCTAACAGAGCTTCACGATTTCTCAAGAAGGAAGAAGCCGAGATTTTGCCAGATCTGTGAAGAAAGTTTATGTATTTTCACTGTAAATTCATTTTATTCTTGTAGGAGATATTCTCTGAGATTGTAGGAGTTATTCTCCGAGTTTTGTAGGAGTTGTTCTCTGAGTTGTTGTAGGAGTGGTTTACTAGGAACATTGTTCTGAGTTGTAGGATTGTTTTCCAATCCGAGATAATAGTGAAGTAGTCGAGTCTAGCGTGGTGCTAGATCAGTGAGGTGAAGAGTGGATGTACCCAAGATTGGGGAACCACTATAATTTTTTGGTGTCGTCTGTGGTTTGCTTGTTTATTTTTTGTGCATCTCTCATACAATTTTTTATTCCGCAAAAAGACGCAGAACTCACCTATTCACCCCCCTCTAGGTTATTTAGGTAGACAACTAGATATTATCAGTACTGGATAGACCCACAGTGAGAATACTTTGTGGATTGTTATATGAACGTGTCACAAGTAATGCTCAAGTGGCAATAGTGTTTGTGGTTCTTTGACCTGAAGTCACAGCACTCACTGAGTGAGGAAGAGCGTGCTTTGATGCTATCAAAAGTCCAGTCTTGAGAAAGCTGGATGATAAAGATGGTTATTGGGTACGTTACAAATCATTTAGGTGTTTGTGTGTGAGCAAAGATGGGATTTGTCCTCCTATATGACAGGAGTTGCATCCATGGGCCCCTTGATGGAATGGGACTGAGAAATGCATGGTCATGCTTGGTTGAGTCAATATATGATATTGGACTCACCAATTTCTAGAATTCCATTCTAGATCAAGAAAAAAACTAGGATTGAACAATTATGAGGGTGACACGATCTGTACCTCTAGTTCTATCCGGATGTAAGGGACGAAGGAACATGATAACACTGATACATTGGTCACAATGGCTTTCGAGTATTAAACTCTTATTGCTTGGGGAGAAATGATGCATTGCTAGATGTCGATCATTGTTTATGAAGCTTTTGTTTGATACTTTCAAGATCAAGTGGGAAACTATTGGTGCTACCATGGTGATCTAGAAGTGATCAAGAATGTAGCCTCAATACCAACACAGTATGAGCCTATGGGGTCGCATGTAAGAGTTTTAGAGAAGTTGGATAGGTTTGTGTTGGCCTTGCTCATATGTGATATGAGTGAAGGACCAAGCGTATGATATTCTAGACATGGTGAAATTTCATTTCGGGACCTGTACTGTGAATATGAGTCGATCGGTATGTATTCGGCAGAAGCTAAGGGAAATTCGTCGAGTATGGGTAAGGGGTTTCGACGAATGGGCTGGATTCGTCGAGTATCATCATGACCATTCTCCGATTCGTCGAGTATTGAAGTAATACTCGACGATTCATCGTGTATCATCGTGACTACTCTTCGATTCGTCATGTTTCATCGAGACCATTCGCCGATTCGTTGTGTATCGACCTGATACTCACTGGATTCTGTCTCGATGGTTTATTTCTTCTAAGTGCGGTTCGGTCGTTCTTTGCTGGCTTTAGCCGGTTCAGTTCAAGGTATATATAGGATTTTACTGTTGAATCGAGCAGCAAAATCGACTGTTCATTCTTAACCTAAATTGCGAAACCGATAGCTTCTTGCTCGCGACAAAAGTGTTCCGCATCCGCAACCGTCGCCGTTGTTGTCGCCGACTGCCACTGTTGCCGCCGACCGCCGCTTGTCGCCGCCGACTGTTCGTCGTCCCTAGCCACCGCAGGAAAGTGTTTCCAAGGCATCACCATCGTCGTTGCCGCCTCTCCTTGAACGGATCTAGTACTCCATAGAGATGTTGAGGGCAAGCCTCTTTCCGACCTAGATCTTGTGCGACAAGAGTCTAGGGTTCTCCGTGCTCGTGTGGATACCTGCAGAGGCGTGGACATTATTCTACGCTCGGAACTCCGACCGTTGTCGTTCGTTTGAATCAATTGGAGCACCTAGGTTGAGTATTGACTCAATCCCGGAAAGGTATAAATTTATTTATTGCCACGTTACTTCTTGATTAATGGTCGTCGCAAGATCTACAACTTACTTTTGGGTTTTCCTTGTTTCCTTATTCTGCTGCGCATAACTGTTATGTCGTATAGCAAAACCCAACAGCTCTGTCGACGTCTTCTTCTTTAGGCATTGAGTGAGCTATCCTCACTCAACGCTTCTGGACTTGGTCAGAATTCTTGACAGAACTTCAAAATCTTGAGCTTGAATCAACGCTTCTTTCTTCAGACGTCGAGTGAGTTGTCTTCACTCAACGATTCTGGACTTAGTCGAATTTCTCCCTTGCCAATACTGAAGCTTTGACAGACTCAGCTATACTCGCCGCCTCTTGTTATATGGCATTGAGTGAATTGCCTTCACTCAATGCATGTGGACTTAGCTACAATTCTGCCTTGCAAACTGCTGGGCTTTGACTATCCATCCTTTACTCAGCATTTTTTGGAATCTAGGGTTGAGTGAACTGGCTTCACTCAATGCTTGTGGACTTAGACGATTCTCAGTCTTTCTAACATCCTTCCTTGGTTTTTGGCGTTGAGTGAACTGCCTTCAATCAATGCCTGTGGACTTAGACAGATTTCTATCTCTCCACTTTTCTACCTTGTGACCACCTGTCCCAAACACTTAGACAACGTATCTAAACTTGTTCCATGGAACATCCTGCATATGATGAACTTAAACGACATCAAATACAAATATGCTCTTAGTGTTGATGGTGATGCCTATTCAAATCTAGGAAACATTGAGGGCAATATTCCCAACACCTGTGTTGGTTATCGACGGCTACTGGGCTGTAGAATCCGGCAATACCTAACACATTAGAATTCGACAATACCTGATACAGTAGAATCCGACGATACCTGGTGTTGCTGGGATCGGGATCGGCGGTGTAACATCCCATTTCCAACTAGACCCCTAAGAGTGGTTCTGTCATGACAAAACCCTAGGAAGCCCAAGAAATAGTCAAGTGGACCTGGTAGTGTGGATAGGGCCACTATGGTCTACACTTAGCAGATCTCTAAACCTTGGTTAAAAGTGATCATGGGGCTTCACCAAGACTCCAAGACCCCACCCATACCCTTATAACCCTAGAAAGAGATCAATGGGTCACTAAGGACCCATGAAGAGCAATCAAAGGACCTAAGTTGACCAAAGTCAACTATAACCCTAATTGGGTCAAATTGACCTACACAAGGGACAATTGCAGTCCCTTGGCCCAGTAGACCCCACCCATACCCTCCTAGACCTAGTGAGAGGTCAATGGGTCACTAAGGACCCATGGAGAGTAGTCAATGGGGCTAAGTTGACCAAAGTCAACTATAACCCTAATTGGGTCAAATTGACCTACACAAGGGTCAACTGCAGTCCCTTAGCCCAGTAGACCCCACCCATACCCTCCTAGACCTAGTGAGAGGTCAATGGGTCACTAAGGACCCATGGAGAGTAGTCAATAGGGCTAAGTTGACCAAAGTCAACTATATTCCTATTTGGGTCAAATTGACCTACATAAGGGTCAATTGCAGTCTATTGGCCAAATGGACCCCACCTCTACCCTCATAAGCCTAGTAAGAGGCCAATAGGTCACCAAGGACCCATTGGGACCAATCAAAAGGGCTAGTTTGACCAAAGTCAACCCTTGACCTAAAATGGTCAAAATGCCCTAGTTAAGGGCCAAGTGACCTCCAAGGTCCAATCCAACCCTACCTTGACCCTAGGGGAGGCTAATGGGTTACCAAGGACCCATTAAAGGAATCTCAAGGACCAAATTGACCTAGGTGGGCCCTAGTCCAACTTTGGGTCAAGTTAGCCCAAATGGGCTAACTCAAGCCCAAGCCCATTTCAATTGGGCTAACCATGACTTAAGTGACCAAATGGACTTGTGGGCTGCCATAGGACATGTAGGAGCTAAAAATTTAGGCTTGGTGACTAGGAGAGAGAAAGTCACCCATGGAAGAGAGAGAAAGAGAAGGAAGAAAAGGGAGGAGGACTTTTGGGCTCATCCTCCCCCTCCCCAACCCCTCCATTCACTCCTCTAGGACAAGGGAAGCAGCCCCAATTCAACCAGCTAGCTTTGACTGGTGTGATCCATGCTTCATCCCCTACCTACCATGGCCGAAATCTTTGACCAAGGAAGCCAATAATGGCAATGGAGCTTGCAGCCAACTACCACCCCTATTCTCCTCTTTAAAAGGTTCACTGGAATCCAGGGATGAATTCCCACCAGTTTCCTGAAGAAGCCAAGCCCTGTTCTGCATTTTTGATCAAACCGACCACCGCCGGCCACCACCATGCCAATCCGGCGATCAGCCCGGCTACAGCCGCCACCACAGGTCCTCCTCCATCCCTTCTTGCATGGGTAGATCGTAGACATCATTAGGGCCAAGGTTGGGGCTCAATCGAGCCCAATCCGATTTTGAATTTCATGGTTTTCGGCCGAAATTTCCGATTGGTAGAACCGCCGGAACAGTGCTTCCCGGCGGCCCAGCCGCCGCCTGGAGATAGCCCCGACCACCACGAAGGTGTCGGCGGCGGTGGCAGGCCGGGGAGGTGGCCGGAGCGACGGCGGCAGCCGCTGGAAGTTGGTCCAGGCGGGAGTAATCTGGGCCGTTGGCTGGAGGAAGGAGATGACAAGATCCCGTCCATCACGCGTCAAGATTCGTGCAGGATGATAATTTTAAACTATATGATATGATTTGATTAATATCATTTTCTGTCACAGTTTTTATGTTTAATGTTATTAATTATTAAAAATAGTTAGAGTACTTTTCATAGAAAATGATCAACACCAAAAATTTAGCCCTATGGGTCTACTTTCAAACAAAATTGGTTTGAACCAATTTGGGTGACTGGTTTGACCAGGGCACTCATTTTGGTGGGGTCTATACAAATGATTAGGCAGTCATTAAACTAGTTGCCCACACTTCATCCTTGGTCCAAATGGTCTGAAATTTTGGCAGGAAGTCAGCCTGCCCTATGTCTAGACTCTGCCCAAAAATGGGAATTTTTGGGAATAATTTTCCTATAGTTTTGTAAATAATTTAATTATGTTAGGGTAAATTAAATTATGGGTCAAATGAAGTCTAAATTCATCCAAATTTTGGTGGGATGTATATGAGGTCAATATAGACCTCTGGTTAAAATTTTATTAAGTTTGGAGTTGATTTGAATGGGATTCAAGCAAACCCTAGCCTTGCCCTAAGAAGGGTATTTTGGTCCAAAATGTAATTTTGGCTTTTAGTGTCCAATTCACCTAAACAGAGGTTCAAATTTGGTATACTGGTTTGACATGACAATATACACCTCCCAATGAAAACTTGGGGGCATTGGAGTTGATTTGGCCCAAGATCCTAGGTCAAACCCTAAGGAAGGGCTTTTGTACCTTGTGAAGGACATATGGTCAAAACACCTTGTATGGCTATGAAATTTTGTAGGGATGGTATTATGGTAACTATACCCCTCTGGTAAAAATATTAGGGTATTTTGGAAAGTTTAGGACCCTCAAAACCCCAACCCTAGTTTAGGGCATAAATATGGTGGGATAGGAATGGGTTAGCTAAACCCCTTAAAATGATATGAAATTTTTGTAGGATGGTCATAATGATATTAAGAAGCTTTCGTTATTTATTTAGAAATTTTGGAGTATTATTTATAACACTTCATTTGTAACACAAGAAATGGCTCACTTTAGTAAATAAATTATTATGCTACCTTTGACCCTTGGGAGGTCATGAGATTTTGGCAGAGGAGGTTTTGAATCATTATGAGCTGATATAAATTTTATAAAAAATACTTGGACACTTATTTGAAGTAGTTACTTCACAAGCTTGCTATATGATGGGATTATTCAATAAATTATTTAAGTCCATTTACTAATAAATAAATTATGAAATTTGGCGCAAACCATTTACGTGCCATTAGATTCATACTTGAAATTTCTCTGAATTTTTGGAAGCAATATAGTATTTTATAATTATTAAATGAACTTTCAAGGATTTAAATGTAATATTGATTTAAGGATGAAACCTTACTGAAAAGAATTAGATATTTTGGAAGATAAGTTATAACATTATTTTGAGTAAAATATAAAATTTGTAGAATGATGTCTTGACTGAAAATAGTACTTCATGTTCATTATTGGAAATTTTAGACATTAAAATAATTAAATAAATTATTAAATAAATAGGGAAAATTTTGGAACTCTGGATGTAGGACTTAAAGGTCATAATGGACCTCCATTAATTATTATAGGGGTGTTGGATGATTATTTGATATACTTCCCATTTTACATGAAGTTTGACTTGGTGGTCTGCGTCTAGTAATTTTGGAAAATTGTTTATATAGTTTGTTTGAAGTTTATCACTCCTTAATTCACTTATGATATTTATCCCAGAGCATTTATATGCCTTTGTTATCATGTTGGAAGTTTACTTGAAATTTTAGGAGTAATATTACCCTATTTATTTATTTTAATGAAATATTGTGGGATAATTTAAAAATAGAAGCAGTGGCCAAAACCTTGCTGAAAAAGCAAGAGATCTTGGATATTAAGTTAATTGATTATATTGAGTATAGCATAAATCGGGGGAGATTCTATCTTGTCAAAATTTGGTACCTTCAGTTCAATCTTGGAGACTTTGGCCACTATAAATATTTAATAAATTCCTAGATAAATAGGAAAATTGTAAAACTCTGGATTTGGGCAATAAAGGTCATAATGGACCTCCATAAATTATTATAGGAGTATCGGATGATTATTTGACATACTTCTCATTTTACATAACATTAAACCTTGGTGGTCTGCATATAGTAAATCTACAGAAATAATCTGGAGTACAAGTTAGGCACATAAGTCAAAAATTAGTGGTTATAGGAATGAGTTCATCACTCAGGGTTGGATGAGCTAGGGATGGGTTTGACTAAAAGTTAGGTGGCGTTTGGGATCGACGAAAGATCGTCTTCCCCGTAGAGTAGAAGGTCAAAATCACCTTAGGTATAGTTTACTATAATATGAAAATGAAATGGGTAAAACCTGAGTTGTAGGCATAAAGTAAATTGAGGAGTAGGTAGTAAACTTAGGATTTCACACTCTCACACCCCTGTGTCCCGAGAGATAGTTTGGGTTACTCGGGCAATAAGCCCAGTGGTTAAGGTAATTGGCATGGTAGCCCGGGGAGCTTCGGCTCGGTTGTAGATTATGACGGACGGGTTAGTCCGGTGAGCTTTGGCTCGGTTGTTGGTTATGACGGACGGGATAGTCCGGGGAGCTTCGGCTCGATTGTAGGTTATGACGGACGGGTTAGTCCGGGGAGTTTCGGCTCGGTGGTTGATTATGACGGACGGGATAGTCCGGGAAGATTCGGCTCGGTTATTTGTTGGACTCATAACTATTGCATGTGCATAAAAGGTATAAGGTGGTGGGTCTTCGATATTGGGGAGTTCGTTGCACCGACACCAATATCGTTGACTCGGCAAGTGTGGTTTTACACTTCGCCAACAGAAGTCCGGTGCGCCAGCCGGCAAGAGTACGCAGGCGCCCGCTTAGTGCACCAAGCGTTGAGGCGTTCGATAGGTCAGACCGGTAGTGCAAATACTGGTTTTGAGGTGGGCGAGGCCCAACCCACCGCTTCCGTCTGCCACTACGGAGGTATCCTGGGAGGTAACGGCTCCGAAAGGGGGAACTAAAGGTCTGTGTACACAGAGTCGAGTGGGTGAGTTGCACTTGCATGTTCACATCATAGCATAATTGTATTTCATAGCATAACCATTGCATAAAACCCGACACCTAATGTATAAGCGGTATGGGACGCTCTATATATTAGGCCTTGCAAAACGACCCCTTGGCCTATAAGTTCGTGTGAGCGTGCTTATAAGTCAAGGTTCTCATTCAATACTATAAGCCTGCTAATAGAAACGACACCCTATCGTATAAATCGGTATGGGACTTTTTATACGATAGGAGCCCTGCAAAAGATCCCTTAGCTTATGTGTACCCACATAAGTTAAGGTTACTTACTTAAATTTTGTATAATTATTATCACACTTAACATTGTTAGTTTAATTCCGCTGCCATCTGCAATTTGACTATTCTCCACCTTCAAGTCCTTCCCTTTCCTTCTCCCCGCTCGGTACTTAGGAGCCATGGGGGAAGGGGTGGGGGACGATAGGACTTAGTCTTTTAGACTAACAGTTTTCGAACCACATCATTTAGGGGACCACGAAGCCCAGCATGGAGGAGCAGCCCCGGAGGTCGGCACGCTTGGAGATCGGACAGTCTAGCACTGGAGTCCAGACAGCAGGGACAGTGAGTCCCGAACTATAGTAGTTGTATTAGTTTGCTTCCGCGACGAGAGAATTGTAGTGAGGACTTGATGTACCGGGCATAAGCCCGAGATTTTATTATATGTACTATCTGTGGACACTCCCTTCGTGGAGTTTATTTCTATATATGTGATTTCTGTGGACTTGCATCTCTTCTTATGCTACAGTTATGATCGAGATTGGCCGGCAGAGTCGGCATCTTGTAGTGACAACCTTCCCGAGTGCGAAGGTATCACCGCAAGGCGGCGACTCTGGGCCTAAGACCCCAGTGTCGAAAAAGAAAAAAAAATGGGGGTCTTACAGGCGGAATCCCGCGAGTGGTGAAAGATAAACTGGTGGAGCGGTAAAGGGAAGGATATTGGAGGAATGGTCGCTGGATGGGAGGAAAGCGGTGAAAGGTACGACAACATGAGGCAACACTAGGAAGAGAAACACACAGACCTGTCCCTATGACTGATTAGGGCTTCGGGAGAGATACGGGAAGGGACTGGAAATAAAGGGGTACAAATATAATATTTTAGGGGTAAAAAGAGGAGTTTTATTTTGAAGAATGGTGTATTAATAGTCACTTAAGGTGTACAAATATAAGCACCCAAAAAATATCTCAGACGGGAGGGATCGATTCCCGGATACACTTTTGTCCGGACAGGATTCTCCAAGGTTTTGAAAACCGGACCAGACCAACCGGTCAGACCGGTGACCGGGCACCTACCCAATCCGGTCCAAATACAAGAACCTCTTATTTTGCGGACCGCCCAAAAACCGGGTAACCAGGTGGGTTGATCGAAAACCCGGGAACCGGGCACGATTCCCAATAACCGGTCGGGTATAATAAGTCTTGTTGAGCTTAAGAAATCCATGTTAAAATGTTGTAGGTTTCGAACCCACTCATGTAGGGAATAGTAAGGCCCCACTCCACTAGGCGAGATGGTCTTACTTGAAAACTCTTCAAATTTATTATATATATAATAGTACACACACACACATATATATATATATATTTATTTATTTATTTCACGTATAAATATAATTATTATTATATGTTAAAACCTGCAATTATTTCATGAATTAATTATTATATTTGTTGCAGGTCGTCCGACATTTTTCTCGGTCCGGAGAATCAGACCGCCTTAGCTCAGAGTCGAGTTAGGAGCGCAAACAGTTAAAGAAAACCGCAGCAAATGACAAGAATGCCTTTTGACGTGGAAAACCCGAGAAGGGTGAAAAGCTAAGTGGCTGGATCTGTGCCGAGCCAAATTCCACTAGATCTCGTGTGTTTACAAAGGTTGGAGTTTGATCTCAGCGGGCGACAGGCTGCTACTCCATTACAAGTATAGAGAATGAAATGTGACGAGGAAGAAACAACTAAGTCCTCGGAGCCTCGATGGAAGCGCTCCGGCCTTGAGATGACGTTGAACTCACTGAGCCTCGGTGGAAGCGTTCCGGCTGGAAAATCTTTTAAGACCACAGAGCTTCTGAAGTGAGCGCTCTCATTGATGTAGAGCCTTGGTGGGAGCGCTCTCGCAAAGGCGTTTGACGTCACTTGAGATGTTAGGAGACTGTAGGGCAAGGAGGTGTGCAGAGTGGATTCCTGAGCGGAGAATCAATGTAAGTTCACAATCTCGCTAGAAAATCTCAGAGCTCTCTCTTGCCTCTGGAATTGCTTGTCTTGAAATGAAGGCGTGATGACATATTTATAGTTTTTTGGAGGATCATGATGATAATTGCACCGGGATCGATTTGTGCTAACGAATGACGTTACTTCGTTTTGATCACCTAGATCGCCAATTTTATAAAAATGGTGAGAATGCCCCCTTCCCCCAGGTCGGTTTGGGCGGCCCGATCAAGGTGCCCGGAGGTGGCGACGACCGAAGGCGGCCGATGGCGAAAAAGACGGCCAAGGACGACGAGGGCCTCCGGCGGCGGCGGCCACTGGAGCCCCCGCGCGGGCGCGCTGCGTGCGCCGCGCGATACCAGGTCGCGCGAGGGTGCGGGGGCGTGGGGGCGCGGGGCGCAGGCTCGCGGCCGCGCGGGGGCACGATATCGCAGCTGTGCGGGGGCTCGATAATGCGGCTGCATGGGGGTGCGATACCGCGGTTGCACGGGGGCGCGATACCACGGCCATGCCGGGGGCGCCGCTCTGCGGCCGCGGGTTAGCCGCGTGCGACCGCGCGCAGGCTGGGGGTGCTCGCGGGGGCTTGATTCTTCCTGTGGGGCTCCCGGGGCTTGCGGTTTTGCTGTACATAATTGGTCTGGTCGAGCTTGCACGTACTCGGTTCGAGTCTTGCCGGTTTGACTTTTAAAATTCAGGAAAAAACCATTAAAATTATTAATAATATAATTGTTATTATAATATATATATAATCTTACTTATGAAAACTTAATATGTATAATTAAAAGTTTAAAATTTAATTTATATAACACATTTGATAACTTATTATATAATAAAATAATAATATTGAGATTTTAGATGATAATAAAACATATTATTATTTATGAAAATATTTTATATAATTTTGATTGTGTTTATTTTTGTCGTATTTATTAAAAAGTAAAAACAATGTTAAATTATAATATATAATTTTTATATTTACTGTATTATCTAACACAGTTTAATCTCGGCCCGATTGATCCAACCGATGGTGTACAACCCCACAATTGCTGGGTGAGACCTAAATGCCCATTGGGCTAGCCTTAGGCTAGCATTAAGCAAATTGGATCAAATTGGGTCAGGCGAGAAGAATAGGCGGAAGGGGTTCTCGCCCAAGGTGGGCGCGAAGGGCCGCGCCTGGTGAAGCGGTAAGCCCGGGGAGCTGACGTTGAGTGAGGTCTTTTCACTCAACGCCCTCGGCGCCTTCCAGGCCTTGGCGCTTAGTGAGGTCTTTCCACTCAGCGCACTTTTGGTCTTTTTAGCTCCCGCCTGCAGTAGGCGGGAAGGCTCTCGCTCGCGTAATTCGTCGAGCTGAGTCCTGCTTTCGTCGAGCTGAGCTCTGCTTTCGTCGAGCTGAGCCTTGCTTTCGTCGAGCTGAGCTTCGCTTTCGTCGAACGGAGCTCGGAGTTAACCCATTGGCTCTCGCCCAGGGTAGGCGGGAAGAATCTCGTATGTGATAAGCGGGAAGCCCGCAGGATCAACGGAAAGGCTTCCGCCAGGAGTACCCTATGGGTGAAGTTACCTGGGTACCCTTGGGTGAAATTACCTGGATGCCCTTAGGTATGTATTTAGTTCCTCAGAACAGCGGAGTTTAGTTGTTGGCAGACCAGACAGGGGTATTTCAGTAATTTCAAGGTAACAGAAATACGCTTTTGGCAGACCAGATACTGAAAACCTATAAATAGACCCATGGAGTTCCTCAGAAGGCAACTTTTCATCATTCCTGAAATTCTCTAGTGCTTTTTGAGGTTCTCCTAGCCCAACAATTGGCTTTGGAGGGGAAGCGCTCAGAGATCTTCCGGGTTAGTGGAGGAACCTCCCAGTTGAGGCTTAGGGTTAGTTCCGGGCTCTTCGTTACTAGTCAGAGATCAGAGTTTGGGAGAAGTAGGTTCTAACTACACCCCAAGGTCCGAACTCTCGTTGAGGCCAGTCTTTGGCTTTAACATTTTTGGTGCGGTGAGCATGGACTGTATCTGGTACAAGAAAATCTCATGTCAAATCCCATGGCTGGCGATGAAGGAAAAGGAGCTAATTCAGGAGGTACTCCCTCTCCGAGAGGAGGGGTGACATTGGGGATGTTGGAGGACTTCAGGCGGGAAGTCCTGCAGACCATCCACTTGGCCTTCTCGGCAAGGAGCGGGTGGGCCACCCCTCAGGTCCCGGTGGTTGTCGTTCCGTCTCTGGGCGAGAACGCTCCAGGGCAGCGTCCTGGGAAGGAAGTTCCGGCGGAGGGCGCTAAGAGGGATCTCGTAGGGCGGGAGCTGTTCCCCGGGCAGACCAGCACTGATAGGGCCAGCAAGTCGAGGCAGTGGGAGGAGCCCTCGCGGTAGGCTGGGGGCAGGAGCCCCTTTAGCGAGCTTATCATCTCGGCTCCGGTTCTAGAGGGGTTCTGAGAGCCAGACATGACTTACTACACGGGAAGGTATGATCCCGTGCAACATGTGCAATGGTTCGAAGATGCTGTCTTCATAAGGCAAATGTCGGATGCCTTCAAGTGTAGGCTCTTTGCCATCACGTTAAAGGAGAAGGCGAGGGACTGGTTCCACCAGTTGCCGGTAAATTCTATCTATAGTTTTGAGGATCTGCGGTGCAGGTTTCTGCTGAGGTTCTCGACGTCGAAGAAGAGGAAGAAGGGGGCGGAGTGCCTGTTTGCGATCAAGCAGAAGCCGGAGGAAGAGCTTGGACGCTATGTCGATAGGTTCCCGGAGGAGATTCTGTAAGTTCAGGAGATCCCAGGGTACACGGTGATGCTTGCCTTCACCTTGGGTTTGAGGCCCAGTTTCTTTAGCATGGAGTTGAAGAGAGTCCCCCCCCCCTCTCCTTTGAGGAGTTGATGGAGAGAGCGGAAAAGGAGATTGAGATTGAGGCGGCCAATCCGGCGTTCGCCAAGAAGCTGGCCATGTTGGCGGAGGAGGATGTGAAGGAGCCAGGAGCCGGGAGGTAGAAAGCACAGAGGGATGAGAGGAGAAGGAAAGAGCCAAAAGGCCAAGGGCATCAAGGGCAGCCCCAAGGCTGGGGGCATAGGGAGCCAAATAATCAGTTTGGTTGGAGGTCCCAAGAAGGTCACCACCAGGGCCAGGGGGAGGATGACAAGGTAGAGACAACTTCTACGAGCAAGGGAAGTTAACCAGCTGGCCTGGAGGCAGGGGCAGAGGGCCCCCTTCCCGCCACAGCAGGTGGCCATGGAGATCAAGATAGGAAGAGGAGGAAGGAGAGGAGCTTGGGGAGGAGCCAGGAGGAGAGAAGGCAGGGTGGAGTTTCCCTTTTGTGACTTCCACCAGAAAGTGGGTCATGCGACGGCCACCTGCCCAGAGTTCCTGGAGATGAGAGGGCTAGGGCAAGTCCAGCAGCCGCCGCCCGTGAGGATTGAAGAAGTTCGGCTGGGAGGAGGAGAGGATAGATGTGAAGACCGGGCAGATGTGAGGGCCCAAGGAGGGATCAAGGTGATCCATAGGGGAGTGGGAATCGAAGCCACCCGTAAGGAGAGCTTCCAGACAATGTATCGGAGGAGTGTTGCCTCGACCTCCCAGAACCCCCCCCCCACCAGGAGGAGGAGAGGATCACTTTCTCATCAAAGGATATCCAAGACTATGAAGACCCGTTCTGCGACGCCATGGAGATCCAGATGGCGATAGAAAATTTCACGGTCTCCAGTATTCTGGTAGACAACGGGAGCTCCGTGAATGTAATCTTCAAGAAAGCCTTTGATGAGATGAAGGTGGAGGCTCGGAGGGTGATAGCCTCGGATGGACCGTTGTTTGGGTTCTCGGGGGAGCGGAAGGAAGTTGAAGGAGGGGTAGGGCTGCATGTTACGTTGGGGGGAGGGGGTATCGAGGAACTGTCAGTTCATCATTGTTGATGCTCCGAGCAGCTATAACACAATATTTGGGTGGCCACTTATCAGCTCCTTTCATTGTGTCCCCTCCTCGTTTCATTAATGCCTAAAGTTCAGCAGCGGTGGAGTACAGGTCAGGATCATGGGGGATCCCAAGGGAGCGAGGCAGTGCTACGTGACCGCCGTCAATACCGTTTCCTGGATGGCGGAGGCAGAGGAGTTGGAGAAGGAGATGGTGAGGGAGGAGGAAGCTACGTAGGAGGGAGAGATGAGCCTATGTGAGTCTGAAAGGAAGACTGAAGATGAGGTTGTGGAGAGAGGAGTGATGAGCCTAGGTGAGGCTGGAGAACGGGCTGCGGGGGAGTAAGGGGTAGAGGGAGATGCTGGGAGTGAGACCCAGAGGGGTGAAGAAGTGGAGTTGTCTGGGGAGGGCCTGTTGGAGGCGAGGTAGGTTGAGAGGGTAGAAGGTGAGGAGGAGTGGGGAGAACAGGAGGAAAGAGCCGGCTGGAGCCGGCAAAAGAAGTTGTGGAGATGGAGGTCCTCAGCAAGGCAGGGAAGGCAGAGAGGATAAGGGTCAGCAGAGGCTTGCGCCCAGAAGACTAGGCAAGGATGCGGGAGTGCATCCAAAAGAACGTTGACATATTTTCCTGGAGCTCGGGGGACATGCCAGGCATCGACGCGGATGTGGCTTGCCACCATTCTAACCTTGACCCCAAGGCGCATCTCATTCGCCAGAAGATGAGGACCATCACCACTAAGCTGGAGGAGCCCATCCGCAAGGAGGTCAAGAAGCTTCTCGATGCAGGTTTCATCTCGGAGATCCAGTACCCAGGCTGGGTTTCCAATGTGGTAATTGTAAAGAAGGTGATGGGAAGTGGCGTGTGTGTGAGGAATTTTCTTTATTAAATAAATCGTTCCATAAGGATTGCTACCCCCTGCCTCGGATCGACGCGCTGGTTGATTAAGCCGTTGGTTTTTCTATTATGAGCTTTTTGGATGCTTTTTCAGGTTATCACCAGATTCAGATGCATCCCCTCGATGTCAAGTATGTTTCCTTCATCACCAGGGAAGGGTGCTTCAGCTACAAAATGATGCCCTTTGGGCTTAAGAACGCAGGAGAAACCTACCAGCGCATGATGGATCGGGTATTCCAAGACCAAAGAGGTAATAACCTCGAGGTTTACGTTGAAGATCTCATGGTAAAGAGTAGGGATGTGGGTTCTCACCTACTTGACTTGGAGGAGACATTCTCAACCCTACGAAAGTTCAAGATGAGGCTGAACCCCAAGAAGTGTGTCTTCAGGGCAAGCCGAGGCAAGTTTCTTGGACACCTTCTAACCCCGGCGGGGGTCGAGCCTAACCCGGATAAGGTGAAGGACATCGTGGAATTGGAATCGCATCACAACACCAAGGAGGTTCAGCGCTTGATAGGTAAGCTGGCCGGGTTGAGTCGTTTTCTCTCCCGTACCGGGGAGAAGTGCTCACCCTTCTTCAAGATGCTTCGGGGGAGCAAAAAGTTTGAGTGGGCGGAGGAATGTGAGGAGGCTTTCTGGGCCTTGAAGGCTCAACTATCCCAAGCACCGCTCCTATAGAGCCCAGAGGAGGGAGAGGACCTGGCCTTGTACCTTAGGGTAGGAGCGGAGGTTGTGAGTTCTATTTTGGTAAGGGAGGAAGGGAAGAAACAACTTCTCATCTACTATGTCAGTAGAATCTTGAAGAAGGCAAAGCTTCGTTACCCCATCCTAGAGAAGTTGGCTTTCTCTTTGATCGTCTCAGCCAGGAAGCTCATGCCATATTTCCAAGCTCACTCAATCAAGGTGGTGACCGATCATCCATTGCGTAAGATATTCGAGGGGGTGGAACACTCAGGGCGGTTGGCCAAGTGGTCCATTGAACTCAGCGAGTTCGATGTATCCTTCGTGCCAAGGCTCTCCATCAAGGCGCAGGCAGTGGCTGACTTCTTGGCTGACTACATCGTGGAACTGGAGGGGGAGGAAGCACTACCAAGGGAAGCGTGGAAGATGTTCATTGATGGAGCCTCGGGAAAGCACTCCATAAGGGGAGGGGTAGTATTGGTAAGCCCTCAGGGGGTCACCATAGAGCAAGCAGTGGCACTGCACTTCCCGGTCACAAACAATCAGGCAGAGTATGAGGCTGTCATAGCCGAGTTGTGGTTAGCTAAGGAGCTCAGGGCTCACAACGTAGAAGTGCTCACAGATTCACTGGTGGTGGCGTCACAGATCAGGGGAGAATATGAAGCTCGGGAGCCCACCCTCAAGAAGTACTTGTCTAAGGCGAGGGTGGTCATCGGTGGGTTCTGAGCGTTCTCAATTCGACACGTCCCTAGGGAAGAGAATGAAGCAGCGGACCGACTGGCCAAGTTTGGACCCGGGGTGGGGGGACCTTAACCGAGCTATTTCATCCAGCGGTCGAGGAAGGGGAGCTGATGGAAGTGGATCGACGACCCTCATGGGTGGATCCCTTCGTGGCGTTCTTTACTACAGGCAGCCTCCCCGAAGGGGTCAAGGAAGCAAAGGGATTTCGGCACAAAGCGGCTCATTATCTTATGCATGAAGGGGGATTACATTGGAAGATACTATCAAGCCTCTTAGTGCAATGTGTGGCGGAGGAAGAGATCCCAAGGATTCTGAAAGAAGTACACTCTGGTGAGTGTGGTAGCCATTCGGGGGGGGGGGAGGACGTTGGAGGCAAGGGTGGTCAGGCAAGGATACTTCTGGCCCTCCCTGAGGAAGGATGTGGCGGAGTTTGCAAAGAGGTGTCAAAAGTTTTAGCTTTACGCCCCCCTCCAACTCTTGCCCGCTCAAAGGCTCCCAAGCATCACAACGCCATGACCCTTCGCAATTTGGGGAATGGACTTGATCAGGCTGTTTCCTCTAGCCAGGGGGCAAAGAAGGTTCCTTTTGGTCATGATCGACTACTTTTCAAAGTGGCTAGAAGTCAAGGCATTGACCAAGGTAACCTCCCAGGTCATCAGAAACTTCGTTTGAGAAGAGATCATCTGTAGGCATGGGTTGCCTTAGGCCATTGTCACGGACAATGAGCCGCAATTCGCAACTGAGGAGTTCATCGGCTTCTGTACTCAGGTGGGGATTGACCCCAGGTTTGCCTCCGTCCACTACCCAAGGAGCAATGTTCAGGTAGAGGCGGCAAACAAAATATTAGTGAACCTGCTCAAAAAGAAGGTAGAGAACTTGAGGGGTAACTGGGTGGAGCAACTCCCCTCAGTGTTATGGCTCTGTGGACGACCCCAAACACGGCCACTAGAGAGACCCCCTTCAAGCTCTCGCATGGTTGTGAGGCGGTCCTACCTGTGGAGTTTGAGGTTCTATCCCCGCGAGTTGCGGCTGCCAGCAAAGGAGACGAGCCATGGAGGGAAGAGAATGAAGGGGAGATGCTGTTCTCGCTAGACATGATCGAGGAACTCCACGACGTAACTTCCATTAGGCAAGAAGGGATTAAACGAAGGATGGCCAAGTACTTCAACAAGCATATCAGGATAAAGCAGTTCAAGGAGGGGAACCTGGTCTTGAAGAAGGTCGACGTTTCCGGAAGGTCGGCAGCCGTGGGTAAGCTCAACCCCAATTGGGAAGGACCCTACATTATAGAAAGGGTCCCGGGGTCAGGGGAATACCACCTCCAGAATGTTGAAGGGGTATCTATGAGTCACGAATGGAGTGGCGACGACTTGAAACGTTTTTACCCTTAGGATGGGTAAGATTGTATGTTTTATTGCGATCGTTATTCTAAAGTTTGTTTCTTCACAGGTTATGAAGTATTTGTGGTTTCGGATGGCACCGAGTAGACCGCTGTCCAGGCTCCCATCAAGCTAGCTGGGCCATAGGCTTGCTCGGTGGCCGAAGAAGAGGTTGAGATAGAAATTTGTATGACCCCGAGAGGATCCCGCTGCTCAGGCTCTCATTAGATGGCAGGGCTGGAAGGCGCACTCGGTCCCGGGTAGACCCGCTGTCCAGGCTCTCACTAGCTTGCAGGTCTGTAGGCTCGCTTGGGGGGTAAGAGAAGACACTGAGAGGATCCCGCTACTCAGACTCTCATTAGCTGGCAGGGCTGGAAGGCGCACTCGGCCCCGGGTAGACCCACTGTCCATGCTTTCACTAGCTGGCAGGTCCGTAGGCTCGCTTGGGGGGGGGGGTTAAGGGAAGACCCCAAGAGGATCCTACTGCTTAGGCTCTCATCAGCTGGCAAGGCTAGAAGGCATACTCGGCCCCGAGTAGACCCGCTGCCAGGCTCTCACTAGCTGGCAGGGCCGTAGGCTCGCTTGGGTAGAAAGGAAAGGTAGATAGAAATTTGTAAGACCCCGAGAGGATCCTGCTGCTCAGGCTCTCATTAGCTGGTAGGGCTGGAAGGCGCACTCGGCCCTGGGTAGACCCGCTGTCCAGGCTTTCATGAGCTGGCAGGTCCATAAGCTCACCTGGGGGGTAAGAGAAGACCCCGAGAGGATCCCGCTGCTCAGGCTCTCATCAGCTGGAAGGGCTGGAAGGCGCACTCAACCCCGAGTAGATCCGCTGTCAGGCTCTCACTAGCTAGCAGGGTCGTATGCTCGCTTGGGGGGAAAGGAAAGGGAGATAGAAATTTGCAAGACCCGAGAGGATCCCGCTGCTCAGGCTCTCATCAGCTGGCAGGGCTGGAAGGCGTGCTCGACCCCGGGTAGACCTGCTGTCCAGGCTCTCACTAGCTAACAGGTCCATAGGCTCGCCTGGGGGGGGGGGGTAAGGGTAAACCCCAAGAGGATCCCGCTGCTCAGGCTCTCATCAGCTGACATTGCTGGAAGGCGCACTCGACCCCAAGTAGACCTGCTGTCAGGGTCGTAGGCTCACTTGGGGGGAAAGGAAAGGGAGATAGAAATTTGCAAGACCCCGAGAGGATCCCGCTGCTTAGGCTCTCATTAGCTAGCAGGGCTGAAAGGCGCACTCGACCCTGGGTAGACCCGCTGTCCAGGCTCTCACTAGCTGGCAGGTCTATAGGATCGCCTCTGGGGTAATGGAAGACCCCGAAAGGATCCCGCTGCTCAGACTCTCATTAGCTGGCAGGGCTGGAAGGCGCACTCGGCCCCGGATAGACCCGCTGTCTAGGCTTTCACTAGTTGGCAGGTATGTAGGCTCGTCTGTGGGGGAGTGGGGGGGGGGAGTAAGGGAAGACCCCGAGAGGATCCCGCTGCTCAGGCTCTCATCAGCTGGCAGGGCTGGAAGGCGCACTCGGCCCCGAGTTGACCCGCTTCTAGGCTCTCACTAGCTGGCAGGGCCGTATGCATTCTTGGGTGGAAAGGAAAGGGAGATAGAAATTTTCAAGACCCCGAAAGGATCCTGCTGCTCAGGCTCTCATCAACTAACAGGGCTAGAAGGCGCGCTCGGCCCCGAGTAGACCCGCTGCCAGGCTCTCACTACTAGCAGGGTCGTAGGCTTGCTTGGGGGGAAAGGAAAGGGAAAGAGGATTGAGGTATCTTGCAAGACCCCCAAGTAAACCCGTTGTCAGGCTTTCACTAGCTGATAGGGCCGTAGGCCCACTTGGGGGGAGAAGGGGAAAGAGATTTTTTGTTTAAGTGGTCCCAGGTGGACCCGAGGACTAGGCTCACATCAAGCAGATAGGGCTGTTGAAATTGTGATGGTGTCACTAAGCTCCTGATAACAAGTTCCCAAACAGCTAGCACCAGTCCTAAGTAAGGATGGGATAACCAAAACCCCTCTCAGCAGGGCTCTCAGCATAACGCTCCCGGTAGGGGACTCGACGGGGCTCTCGCCATAACCCTCTCACTAGGGGTCCCGGAAATCACCTCTTGGTAGGGTTCCCGGCACGCCACTTTTGGCAAGATTCTCGGCAGGGTTCCCGATACGCCCCTTTTGGCAAGACTCTCGGCAGGTTCCTTCCGACAGGTTTTACTTAACCAACTCTTCAAATGAACGGCGCTCATCATCTAAGACCCTAGGGTTCACTCAAAGGAAATAAACATTCCAACAAAAAGACAGATCTTTCAATACAAATATAAAAGTTGGGGAATATCGCCCTTTACAAAAGTTTACAAAAATAAGTTTACAAAAATATGAAGAAGATTACAATGAAAAGGCAAAAATAAGAGGCTATAGGGCAGGGCTGCTGGAGGTTCCACCGGAGGTCCCGCTGGAGGCTTCGCTGGGGTTCCTGCCGGAGGTCTCGCTGGAAGAGCTACCACCGGACTCGTTATTTAGGTCAAGCCTCACCGAGTCGTTGGCCGCATCTCTGATCGGGGAATTGTCCTCTCCCACGGGCTTGAGGATGGGATCAAATAGCCAGGGCAAGATCCCTCGCGTCGTGAGGGTTTCGCCACCTTCATTTAAAAGCGCTGATTCTCGCAGTACCTCGATGACCATATTTGTGGTGGCTTGTGCGTTCTCCTGAATTATCACGTCCATCTCGTACGCCGAGTAATGACGACACTCAAGTCTCTCCTCTAGCGATGGCCGGGCCAGGGCCAGGGCCAAGGCCCCCTCCAGGCGCTTTACCTCAGCTTTCAACAGCTGGTTCTCACACTCGATGTCGGCCACCTTGGCGCGAAGCAGCTGGGCTTGCGCGGAGTCCTGCGAGAAGATCCTGTTAAGCAAAGAATTTATTCATGCACTAAGAGGGCGAGAGATATTGAAGGGTCCATCTTACCTTGGCGGTTGGGCGAAGGGAGAGAAGTTTTTGGGAAGTCGCCAAGTCGACCTTCAGGGTGGCCGCTTCAGCTACAGCGACGTCCCTGGCCTTGTGCATATCGGCGAGGTTGCACTCGAGGGTAATGGTGTGACGCCCAGCCATATGCGAGAGCTGGACCGCGCGAAGCTGGGCTTGGGCGGCGTCGTAGACGAGGGCCCGGGTAGCCATCCGATCAAACGTGTCAGCGTCCTCCCGACCATAGAGCCTATAACCCAACGCGAAGGCATCACCAGTGATTGTGTCCCGCTCCCTCAAAGAGGGGAGAAATGTGGAGACGGCGATGCGGTTGGAGGTATGGTCCCACTAGATCAAGGGCTTACCCTCCACATCTAGGAACTTCTCGCCAAAGCCAAAATTTCGGTGCCCTTTCGGCATCGGCTTGGATGGGATCTCGACAGGGGTCTCGGCAACCGGCTCAATGACTCCCATCTTGCCTGCGATTAATGTGGGCGGGGGTCTCGATGGAAGCAGGTACAATGGACTTGCCCTTGTCTGCTGCTGACGGATTTGGTTTTTTGAGAGGGGGAGCAGGGAGGGAGCTGTGCTTCCGCTTCTGGGCACTCGCTTGGGAAGAAGGTCTCGGCTCCTCCCGACAGGCGGCGGCGGCAGACTTGGCAAGAGCCAAGGGGTCGGCGAGCTCCCGTGTCTCGTCAAAAGGTTGGCGGAGGGGAATTTCCCGCTCACCCGCGAGACCAATAGCTAATTAGCCCTATACCACGAAACGAAAGGTTGCCGGGTTAGATCGAAATAATACCTTCGGCGGGAGGTACCGGAAGGAGGGAATCCAGGTCTCGCCGGAGGAAGGGGACGTCAAAAGCCTTTGATCCAAAGAACTCCACAAGCGTGCCCTCTTGTTCCCCTAGAGCGGGAGGCTTGTAGGTCGTGTTGTCATACTGAATGGGCATAAGAGGGATGTTACTGAAGGACCCAGAAACGAAGACGAATCTCTCCGCCCAGTGATGATGTTTGTTGGCGAGACCCACCATCTTTACTGACTGCCCAGAAAGTAAGTCTGACCCTCCCTTGTCCTAGAAGTTGAACAGATTCCGAAAAATGGGAAGGCTGAACTCGATCCTTTCCGCCCGCATATAGCAGGCGAAAGCCACTAGGAGGGCGATGGAGTTGGGGTTGAGCTAGGCTGGCACCACCCCATAATAGCGCAGGGCCTGGCGCACTTTCGGCCAGAGGGGGAGGCGGAAGCCCACCTCGAAGTGATCTAAGGGGATGGTGAGCTCCCCTTCTGGCGCGATGTTAACCCTGTCGTTGTTCCCAGGGTTTCGCGCGACGAACCCCGACGGGATGAAATTTTTGGTGATCGTGAGGAATTCCTCCTGCGTGAGCAACCAAGGAGTGAAATTGTGGTCTAGGAAGGTTTGCACACATTTGGAGCTGCCTTCATTCTCGCCATGCATCTTAAAAAGAAGGAGAGAGAAGAGAAAAGGGCAGGAAGGCGAGAGCCTTGACGCTGTAGTGATCGGCGAGAGCGATCGGGAGGAGGACGAAGGTTTATAATCAAAGAAGTAAATGCAGAGGAATAAATGTGGTAGGCGGATCGACCTATTTATAGAGAATTCAATAGTCTTGAGTTTTTTCCTAAAAAGCAGCGATGGTAAGGTTAATAAGGCCCGACGTTCTGACTCATCGTTTTCCACCATGTCTTGTCGGCTCTTCCCAAACCTGCAGAAAAGCGAGAAACTCCGGGAACAACCCGGGGTAAAAGCAAACTGCGGCGGCGGGCGAGAAGTGGCAGGCATGGAGCAAGGATCAAGCATTCGCAAAGCGTCAAATACAAGAGCATGAAGCGCAAATGGGAAATGAAAAATAAACATAAAAGGGCTCTCGTTGAGCGGGGGCCACAAAATAGTGGCAGTAACAAATATAAATAATTATTCGTCATCGCTCGGTGCGAGGAGTACAAAGCGAGAAGAGTAGGCTACGGGGTAGGGTAAAGAAGAGGAGAGACCCACGAGGCTCAATACTGTTCCCACCACCAACGACCCAGACCTCGTCTCCCCGTCCTTGGGGACACTCGCGGATTGAAGAAGACCGTCAGGGCGGTCAGCCCTAGGTTAGCCAGGCGAAGCTGATCGCGAATCCGCGAGATGTATCTTACTGGGGAGGTCTCGATGGTAAGCGTATCCTGGCACTCTGTCTCGCCAAGGACGTGGGTGTAGTCACGCTCGACAATCGCCAGCCGCCTTTCCATCGTCCCATGGATTCGTTTCACCGCCGTGAAGTTGGCTCATTGCCGCCGCGCAAGCTTTGACAGGACTGCCGCAATCCTCTGCCTCCGCGTCTTACTAATCTCGGAGGCCTCAAGAAAGTCCTCCATCTCGCCAGAGGAGGGGAGGGGCGAGTCTTCCCCGTTTTCTTCTTCTTCATCATCATCATCTTCTTTGTCAGCCTCTGCCTCCTGCACCTTAGGACCTGGAGGATAGTTTGTCAGATTCCAGGGGAAGCGGAAGAGAAAATGGTAGGTTCTCGCATACCTGACGTACGACGGGGGCTTTGCACCGACGATTGGCGAGAAGGGCCGGGCCGCCCCTCGGGACTCTTCCCAAAGAGCAAGTGAAGCGGCTTGCCCCGCCCTGGACGGAACGTCCTATGCTCCAAGGTCTCGACCTCCGTTAGTGGGGGGACAGAGGCACCCTCTCCTGCCGGAGGCTGGGATTCCGGCATGGGTGCTAATGATTCAGTGGCAATCCCTTCGGCTGCATGAGCAGGGTTGGCCACTAGGTTGACGGGATCTTCGGGGGCGGAAGCCCTAGGCCTCGGGTCAATGAGGCTCAAGTTCCCAAGAACAGGCGCTGCGAGAAGTATGGTTAGCGGAAGGTAAAAGCATATCGTTGAAAGCGGGAACCACATCAGCAAAAGGATAAAATACCAGGAGTGCTTGTGAGATCGGCCGGGGTAGTCGGAGGGGCAGTCCTCGAGACCGACGACGGATCCTCGTGGAGAAGGCGGGTCGTCTCGATATCCGCCAGAAGAGGGTCGGCAACATCCTTCGGGACTGCCCCCTGTGGGAAGGGTGATGCATCAGTACACAACCCAGTTCATTAAAAAAGTTCGCGCCAATAGGCAAGGTGAGAAGAGTACCTCCGGTTGGGAAGAGGGTTTCTCGTCGTGGTTATGCGTCTGGGTAGGCGAGGCTCGGTTCTCTTTGGAGTGATCTCGCCTAACAAACTTGGCTTTCTTCTTCTTCTTTAGACGGGGGATATCGTCGGCTGGCCTCTTAGAAGACTCGTCGGCCGACCTCCTGCCCATCAGCTAAGGAGCTACCTTGGCGCAATTGGCGCGAGCCCGCGCTTGGGCCGCGACAAGGCGAGCCTGAAGTTCTTGCGAGAACGGTTTTTTGGCACGTTTGGAGCGCATCTTCAAAGCCTTGCGGGAGCTCAAGCAAATAGCAATAACGACAGGGATGGCCAGAGAACAGATTCGGTGGTGTATATATAGAACCGTGGTGGGGATCGCAAAAGATTCTCTGCCAGGTCGGCAAGTGACCAACGAATATTTGGGGTTGGACGTGTCTTTCCGAGCGCATGGCTAGCTCGCAAAGAGCGGAGATTGTGTACAACCCCACAATCGCGTGGTGGGACTTAAATGCCCATTGGGCTAGCCTTAGGCTAACATTCAGCAAATTGGGTCAAATTGGGTCAGGCGAGAAGAATAGGCAGAAGGGGTTCTCGTCCAAGGCGGGCGCGAAGGGCCGCGCCTGATGAAGCGGGAAGCCCGGGGAGCTGACGTTGAGCGAGGTCTTTTCCCTCAATGCCCTCGGCGCCTTCCAGGCCTTAGCGCTGAGTGAGGCCTTTCCACTCAGCGCCCTTTTGGTCTTTTTAGCTCCCGCCCGCGGTAGGCGGGAAGGATCTCGCTCGCGTAATTCGTCGAGTTGAGCCCCGCTTTCGTCAAGTTGAGCCCTGCTTTCGTCGAGCTGAGCTTCACGTTCGTCGAACGGAGCTCGGAGTTAACCCATTGGCTCTCGCCCAGGGTAGGCGGGAAGGCTCTCGCATATGATAAGCGGGAAGCCCGCAAGATCAACGGAAAGGCTTCCTCCAGGGGTACCCTATGGGTGAAGTTACCTGGGTACCCTTGGGGTGAAATTACCTGGATGCCCCTGGGTCTGTATTTAGCTCCTCAGAACAGCGGAGTTTGGCTGTTGGCAGACCAGCCAGGGGTATTTCAGTAATTTCAAGGTAACAGAATTACGCTTTTGACAGACAAGATACTGAAAACCTATAAATAGACCTATGGAGTTCCTTAGAAAGCAAGCTTTCATCATTCCTGAAATTTTCTTGTGCTTTCTGAGGTTCTTCTAGACCAACAATTGACTTTGGAGGGGAAGCGCTCAGAGATCTTCCGGGTTAGTGGAGGGACCTCCCAGGTGAGGCTTAGGGTCAGTTCCAGACTCTTCGTTACTAGTCAGAGATCAGGGTTTGGGAGAAATAGGTGCTAGCAACACCCCAAAGTCCAAACTCTCGTTGAGGCCGATCTTTGACTTCAACAGATGAGACTTTGAACCTTTGATCCTTCTCCCATTCAGTTCTCAAAAACTTGGCATTCTCCTCTCTATTGCAGCAATTATATATATATTATATATATATATGTTTACTAATGAGTAATGTACCTTTCATTTTAGCCGCTATTAATAGTTCTATTCGCTACTTTACACCATTGGACTCTATAATAATCTTCCGATCATTTGGCTCTATAATAATCTTCCGATCATTTGGCTCTATAATAATCTTCCGACCATTGGTCTCGGTGCGCGCTTATCTCGCCGTCCATCTCTTGAAGTGCATCATTGTTGCCGTTGTCGGCGCCGTCATCTACACCGTCTTCTTCCGAGCCTGGCGGCAGGCGAGTACGCGGTTGCAGATATGAAGCCTCGATGGCCGCCTCGAGGCATCGCGGGATGGATTTTTTCAGTCTGTCGTGGTTGAAGACGTCTAGTTTATTGGGTAGGTCTCGTGGAAAAAGAAAGAAGAATACACATATGGATCCTTTTAGATGAATAATTTCTACCGTAGTTTTATACGAGCTCTTGAAATTGAACCCTGTTTTACCGATAACTCCGTCCTTGTTAGCGATTTGGATGCATTCCTGTTGTTTTAGTTATGATGGCGTAGGATTTGTTGATTATATGATGGCGCCGAGGCCATTAATTGACATTGTTCGGCCGAATTCTGTTGTCAGATGATTAGAGTCTGTTAACGGAGGGTTGATGGATTCTTTTGAGATTGAAGAGAAGTTTCCTGTGATTGGTGATGCCAAGGTATTGTGGCAATTGATTCTTTTGTCTTTGCAATCATTTAAGCATGCATGTTTTCTTAGAATCCTTTTGTAATTTGACCTTTTTATTCAAATCACTGAATTTTGTTTTTCCCTATTTGACCGATGGCTAGTGCACTATTCATGTGCAGTCCCATATTATAAGTAGGATAACAGGGAGGAGACAACCTCCTTTAATCATCAGAACCCAACCTCTTCTATTTCTGATAGTCTATGCATCTTATATGGGACTGTTTTGTAGTTCTAATTTCAAATTCTCAATTTGTAGATATATCTTTTATTAAGCTTTACTATTTAAGATGTGTTGGTGACGTGGAGATTGATGAATGCACGCTATGCTCAAGTTTATTTAACGGTGTTTAGCTTTTTCTTCTTCGATATAAAATGCAATCTCTTGTAATATGTATAATCGTGAACCACGAAGTCATCGTGGCTATATTGTTTGCAATATTTTGTTCTTCCGAACAATCACCAGAGTGTTGGATTCCGTAATTAAAGAGCATCATTATGTAAGAATTTCTTTCTTAGATGAATGTTTTGTTATTAACAAATTTGTGGTTTTATCGTGTAGTTACATGGAGGAATGTGCAAAATACTCTCTTTAATAGTAGGCAAAGTATTGGAGATCTTTCCTTTTATTGAGGCATCAAGACCACGAAGCAAGTCTGGAATACAGTCTCTTTGTGCACTACATGTTACTCTTGACAAAGCGAAAAGCCTTCTTCAGCATTGCTCTGAATGTAGCAAGCTTTATTTAGTGAGTATAGCTTTATTAACACATGGTTTACTTGTGTTGTGGTTCATCGCTACAATATGATATTCTTTTACTCTGATTTTATTTATGATGGTTCTCAAAAGAAATGTACAAATCGCAACTATACATTTGTTTTTCTATCTTTTTGATTACTTGGACACACTTGTGCATTCAATCTTTTTTTAAAACTCTAACTTAGGCCTTAAAAATGATCTTTGATATTTAATAATGATGAGTACTGGTTTTCCCAAATCACAGAAGGCCTGCTTTCTTATCATGCCATGATTTTGAAGTTTTGTGCTAGGCCCTCTGTCAATTCAAACCTTCTTTCCTTCTCAAATATTTTGATAGTTGCAAAATAGTATGCTTCTAAAATTGTTTATATCTATCACATTATGAGTTAACTTAGAAAGCATCAACTATGCTAGTTTTATGTTTTTTGTATGGCCCAACATATTTTGTCGTTCTGTTAAACTTTACCTCACTCGTCACTATAGGGTTAGCTTCTCACTTACTGTAATTCTATCTTGTGTTGCCTTTAACAGGCCATCACTGGAGACTCCATTCTCATGAAATTTGAGAAAACAAGATGCTCACTCATTGATTGTCTTACACGTGTTGAGAATATAGTTCCACAAAATATTGGCATTCAGGTCAGTTATGTGTTAGTGATTCTTAATACTTGGAAAATTCTTTTGTTGTTTTATACTATAAAGTTGGGTGAGTTGGTTGATTGGTTGAAGTAAGTTAGTAAATAGTATTTTTGAAAGTTTTTCAAGATTGTGAACAAATGATCTGACTTTAATTGGGTTATTAATTATAGATTTGCCAAGAAAATTTACTTCAGGTCTCATGTCTTTGCGAATTATTTGATGTCCGATAATTTTTTTTATGCATTACCCTTTTTGTCCGTTCGTTCATTTGAACGGAATTAGGACTTTGGAGTTGGAATTGAATGCCCAATTTTAATTCCGTTGTTCCTTTGCGCATTTGAATGGCGGAGTTGGAATTCAATATGAATTATGGAATTCATTTTAAACTGAAGTCAATTCTTTCTGATCTCGAGTAGAATTCGATAATTCTGGTCATAGTTTGGATGCGAGAAGATATGCAAGACGTTCCTCACATAAATAAATGATGTTTTCTCTGTTTAAATGTTTAATATGTTTCTTGTGGCTCCGTTAATATTATTACGAGTAGTTGAGTTTGATTTAGTTTGCCAATAATATTGTTTAGAGTCCTTACAGTGGCGGAGGCTGCCTTGCCCAAAAAATGAGCATCTTTAGATCATCCTAAAAATTTCTGGGAAGCTCTTCTCATCGTTCAAAGATCGTTGGTATTGACAATTCATCGATCTGATCTCTAGATCTTAGGAAAATGCTCTTGAATCGAAGATGTTAGAAAATATGAATGTTGATGGACCATAATAACAAAATTATGGAAACATATTCTTGAAATTTCAAGACTGTTGGTGGTGACTGTTCGTCATGGGCAGATCCCTGAGAATCTGTCCAACCAGTATTGTCAAAAAAATAAGATAAAAGTCTCTGGATCATCACCAAATTTCTTGGGAAGTTCTTCTCATCATTTTGAGACCGTTGGTGTTGACGTTCTCCAGTTAATGCATGTATAATTTCTAATATTCCGGCTTGATGTAGGGTTTAAATCTATTGTTTGACTTCCAGATTGATGTAAGGTTTCTTGAAACTGCACGTCATTTTTTAAATGTTGCCAATTGACACATTGTTCCTATTGTTATTTAAGGCTTTGTTGATCGTTAATTGCATCACGAAATGGTTGAGAATTGCCCTGTTGGGCTTTGCATCCCTTTTGTTTTAATTTGTCTGGCCTGAACATTTGTTTAAAACTTCTGATACTCTTGTTATCATTGTTTATGTTACTCTCATTGCATTTTTATATCAATGTTAAAATGGTTGGATGATCCTATATATATATAGGGCCCTTTACGGGGACCTCCCCTCTATTTTTGAAAAATTATAGATTGCGCCCCCTTTATTATTGAAATTACAAAAACCACCCTGAATGTTACCAAACACATTTACCTCCCCTAAAGTTCCCATTTCATAACATCCAGGCACAAAAATACTCCCTCTGAGTACATTTTCAGGGGGGGGGGGTGTGGGGGTTTGTGCATGGATGTTATGAAATGCGAACTTCAAGTGAGGTAAATGATATAGCCACAACAAAGTAGCGATCTACCAATCCAACAAACAAGCGAGTTACCCGGCCGAGGAGATCGAGATCGGGGGGGGGGGGGGGCTGCGGCGAGCTGAATCTCGCGGGCCTGACGACGAGCCTCCTAGACGCTCGGCGGCTTGCCCCTGGCTGCGACCACCGGAATCTCGCCCTCCTGTCCTCAGCGGGAAGTAGTGCGAGTGTCTTCCTCTCCGACCTTGCGACGAGCTCGCAGGAGCGCTCGTGGAGGCAAGAGTCTTTTGAGGGCTAACGTCAGGAGCAGACGAAGTCGTCAGTGACGACATGTTTTGTTTTATAACATTCTGGGGAGGTTTTTGTAATTTCAAAAATAAGAGGGGTGCAATCTATAATTATTCTAACTTCTGGGGTAAGTTTTGGTAATTATATATGTATGTATATAGAAGATTCTGTCTAGGGATGAACGAACATGATGCATCCAATGTCTCATTTAGCTAGTCAAAGTCAATATGCAAACATCCATATTTATTTTTAATATAGTATAAATATGTATATATATTTATACATATGCATATATATCTATACATATGCATATATATGTATATATATGTGTACATGTATATATATGTTTTATCACATTCTAAGATCAATATAACAGGGTATGCATTCAAATGGGAAATCAAAATCGGGATGAAAATGGGACATGTGACTCGAAATCGAAATGGGTGCTAACTGATTTTGAGTTTGAACCACACAGAGAGAGCACAACCATTTACCATGCAAAAAGTTGTTGACGTAACATCCAGGGAAGTAGGCGCGTGTGATCTACAAAATGGGGATGACATTCCTTTGGGCTGAGAGATGAGATCCGAGCAAATGAAAATGTCGCGGGGGTGAGGGTTTAACAGAGGGAAGAGGGTCCCCATTCCTTCAGGCTTTGACTACTCACCCGCAAGGAATGCAACACACGGGAGGAAGAGATCGAAGATGCTGTAGGAGGGAGGAGGAGGATCACCGATTGGGATGAGTGTTGCCGACGTCGGATCACGGTCAAGCATTGTGAGTTACATGAAGGAGAGAGGAAGGGCTTCGGGCGAGCGGGTGACAACGATGCGGGAAGAAATCGCTATTTGCAGGCGATGCCCTAGGCACCGAAGGGATCAAGAGGAAATGAGTGGGGCATGCGATGAGATCGGGAGTTTGCAGGTTGGTTTTTGACGAAGAAAGAAGTGGGGGGAGGGATTTAAGTTGCGATCAAGAAGTGTGTAAATGGAGGGTCACGGTTCTAGTTTGATTTTGATCCTGAGACTAGATTTATAACTATAGTACGAACAGGGAGATTGTTATATTATTTCATATAACACACACACACACGAGCGATAGGCACAAGACTTCGCCCCTGAAGGCCAACCGCGACAGTACCTCAATTGCAATAGTCCACGGAGGGGGGTGGGGGGTGGGGGGTGGGGGGCGTGCCCCTTACAACATTATCCCGGCCATGACATTGTTTTGATGCGACGACGCTCCCGCCGCTTGCAAACCCCTGAGTATTATACTCCGCCCATCACTCATTTTTGCGGTGTGCATGGGTGGGGGTGCAAGCGGCGAGGAGAACACATTTTTTATTGTAGGCAGATGACTTTGCCTATATAAGAGCATGTTTTTTAAAATAAAAAGAAAAACACAGATTTAAAAAACAAGAATTTTTTTAATAAAGAAGGGTAAAATCGGAAAGTGAATGTTTAACCAAAGGGTGTTTTTCTCTTTTTATATAGTGCATATATATATATATATCTACATGCACACACACACATATATATATTATATACATTTACATATATATATATGTATATACGTGTGTGTGTGTATATATGTATATATATATATACAAACCTTATATCCGCGATATTGGGTTGCGCTTGACAGCGGGGCGGTCGGCGGCTGCGGGCCCGCCAGACACCGGCCGCCCTGTGCTCGTCGGCGTTCACGCCGACGAGCCCAGGGCGGACGGTGGCCGGGGGGCCTGCTGTCGCCGGGCGCCCTGGGCTCGATGGCGTCCACGCCGACAAACTCGCGACGGCCGGTGGCCGGCGAGCCCGCATTCGCTGGCCCCACTGTAAAATTGCCGCCGTGTAAATCCACTGTAAAATTGCCGCCGTGTAAATTCCTTATATCCGTGACACGCAGATATACAGGAACCCCTATATATATAGTCTTGCACAGGGGATCCCGTGCTTGGGCAGTGTCAGCGGCATTCAACGAGAAGAGGGGGGTGGAGACATTCTGCGGGGGCGGCGGCATTCGGCGGGGGCGGCGGCATTCGGCGGGGGCGGCGGCAATCGGCTGGGGCGGCGGCAATCGGCTGGGGCGGCGGCAATCGGCGGGGGCGGGGGCAATCGGCGGGGGCGGCGGCAATCGGTGGGGTCGACGGTAATTAGTGGGGGTGGCGACATTCGGCGCCGTCAATTAATACAATTTTTTTTCTGAACTAACTAACTAAGAATCAATTATTTTGCAAAATACAAATCAGGGAATTATGAATAGCAATTAAACAGAAGTCAATTGATATTTCTTCCTTAATTTGTAACGCCAACTTCTCATGAATCAGTACATATAACTCTAGATTTTGTATTCAATTGGTTTACACAAAGAGTTCAGCACTCTCGAACTAGTGAAGTAAAACCAAAATCAACAGAAACATTTGAAGCTTGAGCTTTTAGAAAAAACATGCAATGCTTGTAGAGACGCATTGGGAGAAGGAACTTAATCCAGCAAAAATGCTTTGAAATGCATTATCTAAGAAGAAAGACATAATCATTGGCGACATCTTGAACAAAATTGTAAATTGCAACATATTGCCTATAATCTGTTGTTGGTATTTAAAAAAGAGCATTATAATGAAATCTTTCTGATCCCTATGATGATAATGTTGAAATAGAGGTCATGCGACAGGCATGCAGACATGAAGAAAATATAAATTTTTTTTATTCATTTCAACGAATTAAAGAAGGTAAAGAAAGCAATTGTAGAAGTGCAAAATCATTCAATAATGTTGTCTGAATGAGTTCAATACAATAATCATATAGTTATTAAAACAAATTGAATTGAATACACAATCTATTTTTTCTTGTGATAGGGAAGTGCCCTCACATATTGAAATTTCTCTTTAATTTCTTCCAAAAAAATGTTGGCCGGTTAACTCATTTCATCCAATTATGGTGCAGATAATGATGACCCTTGATCACTCATTCCTTGGTCATACGGGCTACACCCGTGCTTGGCTGCTCCCCTTCAACGGGCTACGCCCGGCAGCGAGCGAGATACGCCTACAAGCGACGGGGCTACACATGAATCACGATGGAAAAAATACACTCACTACATGCATTAAATGCAATCAAGATTACTCCGTTCAACATATTTTTAAACTAGTAAAGTAGACTAAGAAAATGATTCCAAATCAACGAGGCTGTGGCTAATTTTGTTAAATCTGTGCGCACAAATAAGATGTTGCACAAAAATTTTTATAGATAAAAGACATAATCTGCAAAAATACTCTTCCTAATCTTTTAATCAATAGGATAGAAACCCAAGCATAACTCCATGTGCATTTTCAGGTAAAAATTTGTGTGCAGGTTCTCTGTATAGTAATCAAGAACTGTCAGATATTTAAGCAAAGATATCTGAAATTCATAGACAAACTTAGGCTGCGTTTGGTGTGGCTTATCGTAACTTATTTGCACCGGTGAGGTTGGACAAAATCGTCATTGTATGTTTGGTATGACAAATGTTACTACAGTTATCAAAAAAAAGAAACTAGTTTGGGGCATAGGATTTTGGTATGACAAGGACATTTTTGTCCAACCTCACCGGAGCAAATAAGCTGCGATAAGCCGCGCCAAACGCAGCCTTAGTCATATATACTTAAATTAAAACATGATTTGATTCAATATCAAAGCACATTTATGTCTTTCCAACGAAGAAGACATAAAAAAGGCATTCCAGGATAAATAAATAGAAAAATATTTTCAATCCTTTCCTGATGCTGCAAAGGAATATGCCACCTTTTATCCAATACAAAGCATATTCTTACACTTTATAAAACCAGTAATAAACAAATTAATGATTTTTCCCGAAAAATAGAAGGTAGTCACCTGTCTCCATACTCCATATAAACAAATAAAACAGATTAATTTTTCGGATCCATTGCCAAGACCAAGGCTCTGTTTGGGATAGCTATTGCGGATTGAAAATCTGCTCATCAAATAGAGCTGATTTAAGAGAGCTTTTTGAGAAGCTGTTTTGAGAAGCTGTAGGCTGTTTGGATCTCAACTTAAGTTAATTGGATTCCCTCTCTCTCCTCACCTGTCATGACCAGAGCTTGGATCAAAGCTGAGGCAACGCCTTCATCGTTTTCTTTGACCAGAGTTTGGTAATGCCCTAGATCCGAGATCGATGATGGAAGCGTGAGGAAGCCCAAAGAGCAAGCTTGGTAATGACCTAGATCTGAGATCGATAGGTCGTTGCCTTGCCCTAACGACTAGAGGAGTTATATCGCTGGCGAAGAAGACCTGCTGGATGGAGGACTCGGTCGCCGACGAAAGGGTGTCCAATGGGTTCTTTCTTTGTCGCGATAGCAACGCTGTGGGAGGCTTGCCGATCGGGCTTGGGAAGACGGCGACCTATCGCAAAGAAGACCCGTCAGATGGAGGAGCTCGGTTGTCGGCGAAAGGGAGTCCATGGTTTCTTCCTCTGTCGCGATAACAACACCGCAAGAGGCTCCGATTGGGATAGGGAAGATGGCGATGCGAAATCGAAAAATACTTGACTGGATGCGAAATAAAAAAACAAACGACACTTTTACGGGAGCTAGACGCAGTCACGCAGGGGGTGGGTAGCGCTCCAAAAATCTCTTAAATCCACTTTTTTACATCCGTGATTTTCATAAAGTTGCACAAACAAACGGATAAAAAATAGCTCTAGCGTTTGGAATAGAACTTTCTGAACTGCAGGAGCTCTCCCAAACAAAGCCCAAATACTGCATATTCCAACTTCTGATTATCCACCCACCCTCCCATTCTACTATAACAAGTCACTGAAATACGATGTAAAGCTCCTCCTAGATCAGATCATAAAGCTTGAGATCGCTGGTTGGGTTTTTGTTTTGGAGAAGTTGGGGTTAGGGTAAATGAGGGAAGAAACAGAGCGTGGGCTGGACTCCTAATATTGGACGGGTCTTAGGCTACAAAGCACAAATACTTTAAAATGCTCTGCTTATTAGCTCGAACGCGTATCAGATGCAGAAAACACATGGAAACACGCAGAAAAGCACAAAAACGTGATTTTTAAATAAAAAAGAAATTAGTTTTGGAACCGGGTTTCCTGCAAGGGTATACACGATTCCCATGCGATTCTCGTGCAAACCCCTCCTGTGACTTATTCATTTCATTTCTCATGGCCTATTCATTTCACGCAGCATTTCGGTTTACGAAAGGAATTTTCGCGCGTCCTGAAGGTCTTCCGCATCACGCTGCCGAAGCTCTTTGCGTCGATGTTCTCTGGCATCTTTGCGTTGAAGTTCTCCGACATCTCCCCGTCGAAAGCCTTTGGCATCTCCCGCGTCAGTCCGCCCCGAAGTTCTCCTCTTTCTACGTCGAAAGCCTCTTGCTTCTCCTGCATACCGTTGCAACCCTCTGTTATGATCTCCCAATCTAGATCTCGTGATAGGACCGAAGAAGGATGATTCTTACCAGGGACCGGTAGAATTCCTCTTGGAACCTGGCAGTGCAATGGAGGCAATGGAGAAGGGCTGGCGATACAGAGGAAAGCGAGAGAGAGAGAGAGATCGAAAGTGAGAGGGAGTGAGAACGAGAGAGGAGGGAGTGGCGGAATATGAGCGGCGGGTGTCCAGACGGGAGTCGCGGCTAGGGCGTGTGGACGATCGTGAGAGAGAGAGGGAGGGTTTAGAGAGAGGGAGGTTTGGGGAGAATAATACTTAATTGAAAACCAAGAGTTCGTCCGATTGATAATCGGTTCCGATTGAGAACGAGAGAGGGAGTGGCGGAATCCGAGTGTCGGGTGCCTAGACGGGAGTCGCAGCTAGGGCGTGGGGACGATTGTGAGAGAGATAGAGGGAGAGAGAGAGAGGGTTTAGAGAGAGGGAGGGTTGGAGAGAATAATACTTAATTGAAAACCAAGGGTTCATCCGATTGATAATCTGTTTACACAACTTGCCCCTCACTTGGGCTTAGACACGCGGGAAAATTAAAAGTCTCGTATAAACAAAACAACATTGCAGGAAAGAAACATGCGCATGAAAATAATAAAACATCTAGACACACTCACGCGGTCGTGGCTGGTGGTCGGCGCTGATACGTGCATCCCCAGTGTGGATCCGACTCGCCACACGTCATAACTTCGCCACCCTCGTCGGAAGACAACTTGTCCTTAAGTTGGATTGGAATGTCGACTAGGGGTGAAGACGGTGGGGAGTCCACAAACAACTTTATTTGAGAAACGTGAAAAACATCATGGATTCAAGCCTCCGAGGTAGGCTGAGGCGGTAAGCTACATCGCCAATGCGTTCTGTAATGGAAAAGGGGACAAAGAACTTGGGTCCCAATTTGTTGGAGGCGGGTCGTGTAGCTGACACATGGCCGAAAGGGCGGCCCTGCACCCAAACCCAGTCGCTTATGGCGAGAGTAAGTTCACGATGCCCACGGTTGTATGCGACTTCCATACATTACTGAGCCTGTACAAGGAGGTTCCGAGCTGCATGCAAGAACTCATCTCTATCTTCCAATTCCCGGTCAACGGACTCCAAACGTGCCGAGCCGCCCGTATACGACAGGAGGCATGGGGGTTCCTGACCATAGATGAGGCGAAATGGGGTAGTCTTCAACGCTGTGTGGTATGCTGTGTTGTAACAATATTCTATTCAAGGGAGCCAGCGCTGTTAATCCCGGGGTCGATCACCGGAGACACCACAAATACATCTCAACGGTGCGGTTGACCACCTCGGTCTGACCATTGCACTGAGAGCGGTATGTCGAAGAGAAAGCAAGCTTGGTACCGCTGAGGGAGAATAGCTCCTTGTAGAAGTGGCTAGTGAACACCTTATCGCGACTCGAGTCCAAAGTCTCTGGCATGCCATGTAAGAGAAAGATATCTTGGAAAAAAATCCGGGCAACGTTTTTGGCGAGGAGTGGCCGAGCCAACGCAATAAAATGGGTCCCTTTCGAGAATTGGTCTACCACCACCATCAAGATCGAATCCCCGCAGACAGAAGACAACCCTTCGACAAAGACCATGGAAAGATCCGCCCAAATCTGTGTGGGCACTGGTAGGGGTTGGAGCAGACCCGCTGGAAGAAGATGATCTGACTTGTTTCGTTGACAAAACTGCGCATCCCGCAATGAAGGCATGCACGTGCCCTCACATTCCTTTCCAAAAGAATTCCAGGCGTAGGCGCTGGAGAGTATGGTGGACGCCTTCGTGGCTACGAGAGTGGACATCCTCCAGAATGGTGGGAGTGAGAGGATATGCCGTGTCCACAATACCCTTTCACGGTAGAGGATGAGACCGTGACGGGCGGTCCAATGTTGATCAGTGAGACCGGTTTCCGCCCGATGGAGAAGTTCCGATAGACCGGGAGATTGTTGGATCTCTTGGCAGACCAAGGATAGTAGATCCACCGTTGGGAAGGAAATGGCGAGGAGTAAGGCCGTAGGTGGAGTGTCCCGTCGAGAGAGGGCATTGGTGGCGCGGTTGAGCACACCAGCTCTATATTCCATCTGGAAGTCAAAGCCGAGAAGTTTGCTCACCCACCGTTGTTGCGACACTGTTCAGAGTCGTTGTTCAAGCAAGTATTTTAAGCTATAATGGCCTGTCTAGATGACGAAGGAGCGGCTCCATAAGTACGGACGACAATGCTGAGCGGCTTTGGCGAGCCCAATGATTTCTTGTTCATAGGCCGGTCGTTTGCGGTGGTGGAGGGCGGTTTGTCGATTAAAATAGGCTATGAGATGCCCCTCTTGTTGTAGCACGAATCCATAGCCCGATTCCTAGGCGTCACATTTCACTAGAAATTGCAAGGCGAAGTCCGGCAGGCGGAGAACGGGAGCGGACAACATTGCCTCTTGGAGGGAGTGGAAATCCTGAGTCGCGGAGTCTGTCCACATGAAGGCTTTCTTCCGAAGTAAGCTGATCAAGGGGGAGGCAATGGCGCCATAATCGCGGACGAAGCGACGGTAGTATCCCGTGAGACCGAGAAACCCGCGTAAGGTGGTGAGTGTTTGCGGCATTGGCCACGACGCCACTCCTTGGAGCTTTGCCGAGTCGGTCGAAACACCCAATCTGTGGATCACATGTCCAAAATAGGTGACGAAGCTCTGCCCGAAGGAACATTTGGGTGCCTTAAGAACCAATTGGTGAGTGTGCACCAAGCTGAGAACGATATGGAGGTGTTCCATTCATGACTTGCTATAGACAAGAATATTGTCAAAAAAACAAGAACGGACTTTCAAAGGCGCGAGTGGAATACCTCATTCATGAGAGATTGAAAGGTGGAAGACGCGTTCGTTAGACCGAATGACATGACCAAAAACTCAAAGTGGTCATGGTGTGTCCAGAATGCTGTCTTCTCCACGTCGTCAGCCTCCATGCGGACTTGATTGATGGTAACCAGAGAACAAGTCTAATTTTGAGGAGAAGAACGCTCGATGTAACTCGTTGAGGTGCTTTTCCATTACCGGAAAAGGGAATTTGACTTTGACCGTGAGGGCGTTCAGTGCCCGGTAGTCCACACAGAGCTGCCAAGAACTGTTTTTCTTTTGCACTAGCAAGACCGAGGATGAAAAAGGGGACAAACTGCGCCGAATGAGACCTTGTTGGAGGAGAAGGTCGCATTGCCGCTCAATCTCGTCCTTCTGGTGAAAAGGGTAGCGGTACAGTCGCACCACGATCGGGGCCGTGCTCGGACGGAGGCAAATGCGATGGTCCTGTCGGCGATGCGGTGGGAGGCCCAAGCGTGGGTTGAATATCTCGGAAAATTACTGTAGAAGGTTCGCACGATTCGGGTGGTGGTTGTCCGACTTCTCCACCGGAGTGGCTAGAGGCTTGGTGTGCACCAAAAACAAGGAGGGAGACTGCCTCGGTGCTTGGCCGTGCCACTGTATCACACGAGAGCCCACGTGCCATGAGATGGTAAGACGATCAAAATCCCATGTGAGGGGTCCTAAGGTGTGCAACCAATGAGCGCCCAAGACGATCTCAAAACCCCGAAGGTCCACCAAAAAGAGGTCGGTCTCTGATTGGTAGCCGTCCACTGCAAAGGCCGCGCGCCGACAAACTCCGGGGCACGACATCTGCTGCCCGTTTGCGATAGCTACCTTGACGTGGCTGCGGTAAACAAAAGGAAGGCGTAGACTGAGGACCCTGTCATGTGAATGAAGCTGCGGGTGCTGCCTATATCCATGAGGGCTAAGAATGACACCCCCCTCTCCACATCCACATACATCTGAATAGTGCACCCTTCCCGCGGTCCGGAGAGATCATGAAGAGAGAGCTGTGGTGTGCGGGAGTCGTCAGGCCCGTCATCCTTATCCTCGGAGGGGTCATCGACTTAGCCAGAATAACCAGTTGCACGTGTGGCTGAGGGTGAACGGTTCGTCACAATTGAAACATAACTCTTTCTCGCATCGTGCACCCATCTCGGGTTGGGACAAGCGGCGTCGGAAGGTGGGACGCTGTGGCTCTTCCCCACTCGGGGGCTTGGGATCAGAAAACCCAAAGGACGGTCGAGGGCCCATGTAATCGCGGCTGGTCGGAGGCATCCGGTCAAGCTGTAGGCGGCGCTCGCAAGCTCTGGCAATGCTCATGGCAGTTGTGAGGTCTTGTGGTTTTTGAAACCCCACGTTTCAACGCAATCGTTCGGGTAGCCCAGCCGTGAAAAGTGGAACCTACTGCGAGGGCAACACGGAAGTGGCGCGGGACAATAACAGTTGAAATTGCTCCAGGTAGGACTCGGTCGAGCCCAATTGTTTCCGGGCGACGAGGTCACCGAGGGGATTGCCCGACATTGCCGGTCCAAACCTGAGTGTGCAGGCCGTCCGGAAGTCCTTTCAAGAGGAGTGGGTTTTCCCGCAGGAGTTGAGTAACCCATAACTGGGTCGGTGCAAGAAGGTGGAATGAGGCGATTTTGCGTTCCTTGTCAGGGGTATGTTGATTTGTGAAAAAAATTCGCATCGTGTGAGCCAAGGGAGTGGATCTTCACGACCTTCGTAGATCGGAAAATCCATACAAACAGAATGCAAAACAGTGAAATTGTCTCCTCAAGGCAGAGGCGACTTGGCCCAACTGGTTGTGGTTGAGGCCGTGTGGCCTGTCGGTGGTGGAGCAGGTCGCCATGTATGACATCTAAGCGCGCATTGAGGGCTTCCATCTTGTCGTTTTGGGTGGCAAACATATACTGGAAGAGCTCCTGATTTGGGTGAGCCCTCCACCTTCAGCCATAGATGATGGCTGCAAAGGGGGCACGACCGATGAGGGAAGTAATCCGGCAGTTGAGCTGGGCGGCGACAAAATAAGCGGACGGGCGGCACAGTGCGGTTAGGGCGACATGATAAGTGCCAGAGAGTGGAGAATAATACTTGCTTAATTGAAAGCCAAGGGTTCACTCGGTTGATAACCGATTCACACAACTTGCCCCCCACTTGGGCTTAGACACATGGGAAAATTAAAACAGTCTCGCATAAACAAAACATCATTGCAGAAAAGAAACATACACACGACAATAATAAAACATCCGGATACACTCATGCGGTTGTGGCCGGTGGTCGGCGCTGGTACGAGCGACCCCAGTGTGGATTCGACTCGCCACGCATCATAATGCCCTCCTCTATAATGTTATTTTCCTATTATTGTTTGGGCTATGTATTGATGTTGACCTCATCGTTTTTGCTTGAGAAGTTCTTGTGTTTTTCTTGGATCTTCCATTAACGGTTTCTTGGTTTGAATATTTGTGAGGTTTAACCGCGAGTAAATTTTTCCTCTATTTAAATCTATGCATGAATTAAGATTATTTGGAGTCTGAGGTTTTTTTATGGTATTATTCCTTTGTGGTCCTGTTTACTTGCATCCTTTTTATTAAAATAATTAAAAAAATTAAAAACGTTTCCTGTATTCTTATTTTTCTTAAAAATCACGTTTCTCATTTTTGTTTTGTATTATATCCCGTATCCCGTTTTCATCACCGTGCTACATAGGAATTAGGAAATGAAAAAATAATGACAGATTTTAAAATAAAATGGAGGTTTATGGAGGGTATTTTTGGTAAATCAAATGTTACACATCCCTCTTTTGGGATCTCTTATAACAGGACACACACACAAATACGTGCTTTAATGTCAACTGATGTACAGTTTTAGCATAAATTGTTTATAATGGAATTTTCATAATTTTGAAAATATTAGGCATTAGTTCTATACAGGATATGCTATTTAGTCTTTACCTTTCTGTGATCCATATGACCTTTGCATTCCCAAATCAATAACTTTTGGTAACTAGTGACCTGAAATATTCTTAAGACATCAGATTGAGTCCCATTTGTTCACCTTTTTATACTCTTTAATGAAAGTACACCTTTGCATAACCTCAAAGGGACGCATTTTGATTGATTGTTTCTTTATATATGTTAAAAAGCAGATGGTTCTAATTTCTGTTATTGCTATCAGATTCTGGAGGTCGTCAACGAACTAGAGCTTATTGTGTTCGAGCTGGATCAGTCAGAGAAACAGATTGGGAATGATGTGATTTCATTACTTCAGAAACAAAGGAGTGGAAACTGTAGTCCAAGTTTTAATGGTGAGCTGGAAATCTTCCACAATGCTGCATCAATGCTCGGCATCACGTCTTCTCGTGCAGCTCTTGTGGAGAGACGAGCTCTCCGTAAGCTCATTGAAAGAGCTCGTGTTGAGGATGACAAACGGAAGGAGTCCATCGTCTCGTATCTGTTGCATCTTCTGAGAAAATACTCAAAAGTTTTCAGAGGTGAGATGGGAGACGATACCGATTCCCAAGGATCAGCTCCTTGTTCACCTACTGTGTTAGGATCTTTAGAGGATATCTCTGGATCAGGTGGGATTGGTAGGATATTTGAGAAACAGATTAATAGTCTCAGTTCCTTCAACTACAAGCAGAGTGGTGCTATTGGTAACTTGGCTGCACCCCCCGAGGAGTTGAGGTGCGCTATCTCTTTACAACTAATGTATGACCCAGTCATTATTTCATCGGGGCAAACATATGAGCGTGCTTGTATTGAGAAGTGGTTCAATGATGGCCATCATACTTGCCCTAAAACCCAGCAACAGTTGTCTCACCTGTGCTTGACTCCAAATTATTGTGTGAAAGGCTTGATTGCTAGTTGGTGTGAGCAAAATGATGTCCCCATTCCTGAGGGTCCCCCGGATTCTCTTTATGCCAATCATTGGAGACTTGAATTATCAGAATCTGACGCCAAAGATGCAATATCTTCCGGGAACTCATTCTTGCTAAAAGAGACGGTGATAGTTCCACTCGATGCAAGTGGATCTGGACCGGAGACCTTAGAGGGTGAGATGTGTAGTTTCAACGACAGTTTTTGTCAGGCTTTTGAAGAGGATGAGCTCCAGCAATATGACAGCTTGCTTGCTGTACTCTATGGAGGTAAGTGCATGCGGCGACAATGCAAAGCGGTGGAACAAATTAGGTTACTACTAAAGGATGACGAGGAGGCGAGGATATATATGGGTGCAAATGGTTTTGTTGAGGCACTTATCCAGTTTTTAAAATTAGCTATTGATGAAGGAGATGAGAAATCTCAGATACTCGGTGCCATGGCTCTTTTCAACCTTGCTGTCAACAATAACAGGTAATATTGTCTCTTGTGGTTCTTTTAAATGGAACAGTGCTCTCTCAATTTTGTATGCTTTAAGGAAGTACTTCGTAATTGTTATTATTATGAATTATATCTTGGTGACATTATTCTCTTTTCTTTAAAATTACATGATGAGATATCTGCCCCACACATGTCTCTCAACTACCTATATCCGTAGATTACTGTTACGGATCCTCCAGCAGTTACCTTGTATTATTATTATTATTTATATGTTGAGTCGAGTCACTGTATTGAGTCGTGTTGTATTGAGTCATAGTCGTTATAACGTTTAAGTGTTTTCAATATTTGTTTATGTTTGTATTAATTACGGCTATGCCATCGGCGTTTATATATATATAGGGCCCTTGGGGTCATGTAAGGATTATACAAGAAATTATAACAAGTTTTCTCTTCTCTCCCTCAAGCTCTTCTCTTCTCACCCCTCTCAACCTCTCTCACCTCCTCCATTTCTAGGGCTAACAACCCTTGTATCCCCATCTCCTCTGCACCTCCGGCTGACATCCGACAAACCACCATCCAGGCACGTAATAGATTTGGTATCAAAGCCCTCCTACCTCGACTCTTCCGCTGCTACCCACACCTCCACTATTTCGGCCGTTTTCTCATCCAATTGTTGCGCCATCAATGCCGGCTCCACACTTACGCCATTCATCACTTCCGCTCAGCTGCGCCCCTTCGTCCAGAACCACAACAACATCAACGTCCTCAACCAGGGATCTGCGCTACTCCAAGCGTTCGACCCTGATTCACGCCTCTGCTGCCCCTACGCCCTAATTCCCCTCCCCCCGGGCGATTCCTCTCCCAGCCTTCATCTTCCCCACTCGGTTACAGCTGCTCCCCCATTCGTCGCACGTCCCCATCACATCGAGCCATCTGCTTCGTCCCCACGCAGCCCATCTCCGCTCTGTCTGGTCCCGCACTCCCCTTCCACTGCGATATCGCGCCGCACGATATTCATCGAGCCCCGCGCGGTTCCCTTTCAGCATGCCTTCATCCTATCTTTTTTTTAATTATATTTTCTTCTAAATGTCAATCCAAATTTCTCCCTCCTGCACACTACCTCTCCCATCTCCTGGAGCAATCCATCTTTTCCCCCTTTTTTTTTTTGTTAAGCCCACCGCCACTCTCTCCCACCCTACTGCCAGCCCCAAGCCACACACGCCTCTCACCTCTTTTGTTTTATTTTATTTTTATTTTCCTCCCAACTTCCCCCTCTCTTTCCTACTTTCATTATTCACTTTTGATTAATTTACATGTTTCTTATTATATTTATTATTCTAATTAATTCTTACCTAGAATTAATTAGTGATTAATTAATTAAGATGTCTACCCCATTCACCACTACCGACAAAGATCTCATCGCTCAAATACTCGCTCGACTTGATAGTTTTGAATCGCGAATCGACCACGTGCTCCAAACTGCTCTTGCTGAGCGCTGCGGCTCGCCACACCCCGTGGATGGCTATTCCTTCACTCCGCCTCCCTCGTCTGCCCCGCCACCGACTTGCCTCGTGCAGTCGCCGCCGCCAATTCCACCGGCGCCGTCGCCGCCGCCGCCGCCATTGGCCGATGATGCACCACCTCTCCCTACGGTAGTCGTCCTTCCCTCGCTTTCACCTCCTTTCCGGTCACTCGCTCCACCGCCTCCGGTCATCTCACCACCTCCTATACCGACTCTTACATCGCCGGCCCCTGCATTGCAGCCTCCTCCGGCCACATCACCGCCTCTTCTGTTGGCCCGTGCTCCGCTGACCTTGATGGATTCGTTCCTGCGTTCGGCCGTCGCTTCTCCGACCTTCTTGCTGCTGTTGCTGCTGCTCTCCATCGCTCCACCGACCTTGCGGAAGCCATTACTTCCACCGCGCGTCTTTCCCATGGCGCCGACGCTACTCGCCAACACCGCCGCCGCCGCTCCGCGCTATCAGGTCTTGTTCTGGCAGGAGATCAAGATGCCAAATGATCCGACCATCCAGGTGGAGTTCGAACTTGCGGGCAAGCTTGATGTCAAGGACGGATGGAGTATTACAGATCCTCCGTCAGTTATCTTGTATTATTATTATTTATATGTTGAGTCGAGTCACTGTATCGAGTCGTGTTGTATTGAGTCATAGTCGTCTTAGCTTTTAGGTGTTTTCAATATTTGTTGTATGTTTGTGTTATTTACGGTTATGCCATCGATGCCTACATATATAGGACCCTTGGGGTCATGTAAGGATTATGCAAGAAATTATAACAAGTTTTCTCTTCTCTCCCTCAAGCTCTTCTCTTCTCACCCCTCCCTTCTAGGGTTTCAACCTCCCTCTCACCTCCTCCACCATTTCTAGGGTTAACAACCCTTGTATCCCACCTCCGCACCTTCGACTGACATCCGACGAATCACCATCCAAACATGTAACAATTACTTCTGCAGATTTGTAAATTCCCGATAGTTAGAAGATTACCACTCTTCTTGCATGCATATTTGACATCTCAAATAACAATTTTGAAAATAATAACCATTATTTTCTTCAATTCTTAATTTCTTAGTATTAATTAAACTTAAAAGTTGCAAATAAAGAGAGATATCACCGAAGACCCAAAATGTTATGTGGTTGGAAGATTAATCATCTTACACACTGAGTTATATAATCTTTGTTAGGATCAAAATCCCTAACTTGCGATCGTAAGCAATATGTTCAATTTTATCACCACGACGAGTATTGGAATTTTTTTAATGCAACAACACGAAATGCAAGCATGCATAAATCAACCACAAATACGATGCCATTTCTTGGATAAATTGAGATACAAGGAAAAAGCTCTCCGCTAATTTTTTCCTCCGATCTCGACTCGAGTCCGCAATGGAATTTTTAGGGCTATAGCCTACCACTTTTGATGCCCTTGATCTATGAGGCAAACAATCGCTTAGACATGCTTCACTGCCTCAATGTGGTCATCTATGGCTCACCCTGGCGTCCAACACCTATAGTCACTCCATCTTTAACTTACGCAAGCACATGTTTACTCTCAATTACTTTCTTGGCTCCTCTTTCTCTTTCTCTCCTGCTATGCTTGCTCTGCCTTTAAGTTAGCTCTCATAAGAAATACACTATCTATCAAATCATCTGGTGTCCTTATCCGTTTACTGACAACAAAACTAAAGCTTCTTCCTAGGGACCACAATTTTCAATTTATCCTGAGCATTTTCTAGCTATAGAAATTTTCCAGCTACATTATTGGTTTTTGATACATTTTGTTGACATTGATATCTCACATAGATTTTTTTGGCCCGAACAATGTTATCTAACATTAATGTGCTTAGTCCGAGAATGATATAGTACATTTTTCTCCTCAAATCCTTAGCACTCCAACTGTTACATAGCATGTATTTGGAGAATCTGGTTAACCAGATCATCTTTTTTGCGTGTCTCCATAGTGGTTATATACCCAGTATCTATAGTAACACATCACAATTTTGCAACGCAAAATTCACGACATTTATCTCCCTGCAAATTTAAACAAATGCTTTGAGGTTCATATGGTTATGATCATATGTTTTCCTGGCATCTTATGTAATCTTCCAAAGCTACTCTATGCTCACAAAACTCAAACATAACTTGAACTTGATGGGGATCGGGCCACATGGCTCATTTGGGTCCAGTGACGATCAGAGCCGTTCATCACTAGTGGATCGCCGATCATAGGATTTTTCGTTCTTGTTTTTTTCTCCTTATTTTATGTATTTTATGTTTTTTTAAAGGCTACAACGATCATATGATCTTGACCATCCATTTCCCCTCATAGTCTATATAAAGGGGAAGAGGGCTCATATTTGAGGGATTGAAAGTTGAGTGAAAGAGAAGCTTCTCCTTTTGATCACCCGGTGCCGAAGCCGGAACTCAAATGTCGAAGCTTGAATATATCCCCTCCCCACTTCTTGGCCGGCCACTTTTTCCCTCCACCATTTGCCGGCAGCCCACCCTCCTCTCCCTTTCCATGGAACCACCCCTATCCACCTCCCCCACATAGCTAACCACCCCTTGCACATTCTGATGCGGAGCATAGTCGAGCACTTGCAGTGGAAGACAAGTTTTGGGCATATTTGGGGCTTATTTGGCGACTTTTCATATATGGCGTGCCCGGATCGACGATCGGACTTCACAGATGTGTTCTGTTTTGCGTTGCGAATCGATTTGATATATTATTTCACTATTTTGCATTTTATTTTGATGTATTTAGGTGGCCCCACCTTCGACCAATCATAGCCATCGATGGTGGGATGCCATAATCCTCCTTTTATTATAAATAGATGGTTTGTGGACTGGTTGAAAGGATGATAGAATTTGGAGAACTCTAATCCCGGATTCCATCGATCCCTCCCCGGTGCCGACGCCGTGGAACCCTAGGTGATGACTCCTAGGCTTCCAAACTCCTCCCCAAGGTACTTCCTATCCATAGCCTCCTTTTCCCCACCTCGAATCCTCCATCCACCACCCGGAATCACCCCCTACAGCCCACTGAACCCCAATTTCCTGCAAACAGTTCAGTTACTGTTCAATAATAATTATCACTATTCATTTCCAAAGTTTATTTTGATGTTCCTGTAGCCGGTTCCTCACCTCCACCGCCAGCCCGTGCCTTCCACCTCCCCTCATTGCTACAGGTCAGCCGCCCACTCCCCTTCAACCTCCCATCCAGCCGACCGCCCTCCTCCCCTACACACCACCCGGAAACCTCCTCAAGCCCTAGCCGGCCACTCCGTAAATCTCCTCTCCGTGGATCCACTACCAAATAGCCTCTATTCTCTAGATCATGCTAGATCTGAGAATTTCTGCCCTCGATCCGTCATTTGGCTCCATCCTTATTACCAATTTTGTCCGGATCCTCTCTTACACATCGGATCTACCCTCCCTCGACCCAGATCTACTTATACGTGATCGGATCCACCGTTTTACCGTTTATCGCCGAGGACAACCACCGCCGCCGTCGCCTCGCCATCGGTTCCATCTCTGATCGCCGATCTACACATCCGGACCTCAAATTCTTCAGTGCCTCGGTTCAGCCCTCTATTTGTGAGCTTTTGTAGTACTGTATTATTTGATTCGACATTTGCCATCTAGTGATTTGCTATATTTTGCTGCGATTCTTGTTTGTGGAAATTTGTTTTGGTGCACTAATAATTTGCAGGAGGAAACATTCGCCGTGCGCTTCGCTTTGACCCTCCGAGCGGAGGAATACATTATTATTTGCCCAAAATTAAATATTTATTTTCTATTTAAATATCTGCGTGGTGCTAAAATTACATTGCTTTAATTTATTCGTCAAAATATCGATCATTACATTGCATGTATGTTTGGATTAGCGTGTCACCCTTGCACTACCACCTAGAGTCGTAGGTTTTATGCACCCGTAGCCTACCCCTACATCATTTTGGTATCAGAGGAAAGGTTAGGCCATTTGCATGCTCCGTAGTGGTAGGATCTTTAGAGGAAACATGGTAGAGTCGCAAGTCACCGACGACCGAACGACGAGCTCGAATTCGGGCGCCGCTTTTGCTGAGTTTCAACGCCTTATCCTAGACCTCTTGGACGCTTTAGGTGCCCAGTTCAACGATGTGCGTCATGATCTTTCCGAGGTGAGTCTTCGCTTAGACCACTTAGAGAATGCCAGGGACACTCCAACACAGCGTGACAAGTCACTTGAGGACGACCCTGATGCTCCCCCACGTCATGACCAGCGCCCGAGAGACGGTCAGCCTCCCGCAGGCCGCCATCGTCGTGACATTCCTCATCGAGCCCCAATTTCGCCGGTAAGGCGAAATCCCGACTTTGTGATGGAGCATAGGCAAGCTCCGATGCGGGATATGCTTCCCCATAAGCATGATGAGTACCGTATGCCACGTCAGCCTCAGACTGACCCCAGAGATCGTGTGCCGTCACACGGTCACCGTGATCATCACCACGATGAATATTATCCCCCGGGTCGGAGAGAGCGTGGTCCCCCACCCGCTCGATACGACTACGCTCATGAAGAGTGCGCCAAGGATTATCCTGACTCACGGAGGGGAGGCCACCACCACGACATCACTCGTCGTATTCGACTCGACGCCCCTTCGTTCGATGGTCGCCTAGATCCGAAAGCCTTCAATGATTGGCTCTTGGACATGGACCACTATTTCGAGTGGTATGAGATGTGTGACGAGCGTTGCGTTCGGTTCACAAAAATGAAGCTGGTTGGGCAAGCTAAGGTATTCTGGATTAGCGTAGAGAGAGTCTTGGAGCGAGATGGTTTTTACCTCATCACCAGATGGGATGAGATGAAGCAAAGGTTGAGCGAGAAGTACCTCTCCACTTCCTACCAAGACCAGTTATTTGAGTAGTTATAGAACTTACGACAGGGATCACTCACTGTCGCTGAGTATATGACTCGATTCGATTAGCTAGTCGTTAGGGGTGACATCTCGGAGGAGCCTATTGCCACTGCCTCCTGTTTCAAGGCGGGCCTTCGTTCTGAGATTCGGAGAGAGTTGATCCCACATCGTTTAGAGACAGTCGATCAGATATTCCAGCTCGCTCTCGAGTACGAGCAGTACCTCCGATCTTCTAGCACGAGGCAGTTCACTTCTCGGACTGAGTTCTCGACTTTTAGGAAACCCGCTCCGCTGTAGACCACCCCGGCTGCACCCTCACGTATTCCCGCGGATGTGAAGGGCAAAGCCATAACCACTGATGGCCAGTGATCTGGGGGTATTGTGTGCTATCGATGTTCTGGCAGGGGACACGTGGCGGCGCAGTGCCCCACGTGGAACCTGCTAGTTGAGGGTGAGGAGCAAGATTTGGAGGAAGAAGAGGACGGTACGGAAGAAGTCAAGGCCACTGTCGAGGAAGGCTGGGAGAGTGACGCCGAGAGATCTTTAAAGGTTGGAGTGATTAGATACCTCCTACACACCCCTCGTGTAGATGAGGATTGGCGGCGCACCGCCATCTTTTACACATACTTTCTTAGTGCAGGCAGTCCCTGCAAGTTGGCTATTGACAGTGGGAGTTGTGCGAACATCGTGGCTCAGAAGGGGCTTGACCGTATGCAGGTGAAGGCAGAGCCTCACCCCCACCCATATCGTTTCATTTGGGTAGATAAGACGGCGATTCAGGTCCCCCAGCGCTGCCTTGTCCCGATCACCATTTCCTCATTTCAGGACAAGGTCTGGTGCGGTGTCATTCCCATGGACGTCGCTTATGTGCTTCTTGGCCGCCCCTGGATGTTTGATCGTAACGTCATGTGTTTCTGCCGCTCGAACATGCGTGTCTTTTACGACAAGGGGCGGAAGATCACATTGACGCCCACCTGCCTGCGGCTCAGTTGGTGATGAGAGTGCTGGTGAATGTCTCCTATCTAGGAGGTCTGGGGATCGAGCCCCGACCTCAACAACCTGCCGCATAGTGGTGACTCCATGACGAAGAGCTGGTTGGGGTGTACGGGTCACGGACCTGATGAAAGCCGCCTGGTGCTGACTCCAGGTGGGACCCCTGGTGGGACTCCAGGGTGGCGGGCAGGTGGACTCCTGTCCCGCATCACTTTTTATGATGCGGGACAGAAGTCCACCTGCCCGCCACCTCAGAGTCCCACCAGGGGGACCACCTGGAGTCAGCACCAGACGGCTTTCATCAGGGCCGCGACCCGTACACCCCAACCAGCTCTCTGTCTAGGAGGTCTGTGGATCGAGCCCTGACCTCAACAACCTGCCGCATGGTGGTGACTCCATGACAGAGAGCTGGTTGGGGTGTACGGGTCGCGACCCTGATGAAAACCGTCTGGTGCTGACTCCAGGTGGTCCCCCTGGTGGGACTCCAGGATGGCGGGCAGATGGACTCCTGTCCCGCATCACATTCCCTCCAAGTATCCCTTCTAAACTCCCCAAAACATAAGAAGCATAAGAAGAGGAATGTATAGGCTATATTGTGAAGCGTATATAGAAGAAGCGTATATTGAAGAATAACCTTTATATTCTTAAAGTTGCCTATAGGCTAGTAGCCAATAGACTATATGACCAATATATGGATGGAGGCTATAATCTATGCTATATACTCGGCTTCTTCTTGTGGCCAATATATAGCCTATACAGTCTATAGCTATATATAACGGGTTTATAAGCCTACATAGTCTATAACCTATATAGCCTATATTCTATATATTCTATATAATCTATATTAGCCTATATATAGAAGAAGAAACTAAAATAATCTGTTGGAACACCCTATTACCATTTGGACCAGGATGACTATACTTCTATAGGGATTTTGTGTTGTGACCTCCTTGTTGTTATAAAGGTCACATAGGCTAGTTAGAGTAATCTTCAGCTCGACGTAGAGTCGACCTCTGCTCGACGCAGAGTCAATCTCAGCTCGACGCAGAGTCGATCTCAGCTCGACGCAGAGTCGATCTCAGCTCGACGCAGAGTCGACCTCAGCTCGACGTGGAGTCGACCTCAGCTCGACGTTCCGTCGAACCCAGTTCTGCTCTCAGAAAACACTCTCTGGCCGATGTGTGTCGTGCTCAGATCGACGTTTTATTGTGAGCTCGACGCTTTCCAGACTCCCGTCAGTTTTGAATAGGAATTCAAATTCCTTCTGTCAGACAATTAATGCTGAAGATTTATTGGCCGTTACAGCATATCTGGTGCATGGCTCAAGGAATTTTCTAAGGAATGTCTGTCTGTCATTTCCTTTGAGGCATGGACATTTAAGGAAAGCAATTAATGCTGACTTCCAACGGCTATCAAAGAAAAGGAAGAATAAGACTCAGATATATTATTCATTCATTCTTTTTTTCAGATATGCAGAGAATATACAAAATATAGAAAATATACAGGACTTCAGCTGCTCTCTCTCTGTTTTGAAAGCTCACTCACAGGAATTCTGATTGCTTCAGACACAACCATCCAACCTTCTTGGATCATTCCTTGCTGGAGCAAATCAGATCTTTGAAGACCTGTCACCCTTGTGCAGAGCTCTCCTTCCTGAACTTCTTCTTGATCTCAGGGGGAGCTTTGACAACAACTACAGATCCACTTTTGCTTCTCTCTGCTTGTTGATAGAGAAGACAACATCATTCTTTTTCTTTTTCTTTCTGTACAGGGTTTTAACTCCCTTCAAAAGTTACTTTTGGTTTTGCTGAAACCTGGTCAAAATCAGCTCCTTTGGTTTGTGAGAACCTGGTCAAAAACTCTCTGGTGCTCAAGACACCTGATCAACTCATCTTGAAGTGGATTCCTATCAAGGGTGATAGAAGAGTGGATGTACCCAGATTTGGGGAACCACTATAGCTCCTTGTGTCGTCTGGATTGCTTGCTTCTTTGTGTTTTGCTTTGTGCTGTGAATTTCTTTTTACTCTGATTATTTGCTATAGCACCTTACACTAAGTAAAGTCAAACTTTCTCTGCACTCAAGTTTTTATTTGCAAAACTATTTTAAATAACTCTATTCACCCCCCTCTAGAGTTAGGATTGATCTTATCCTGCACTTTCAATTGGTATCAGAGGCAGGTTGATCATTCATACAGGCTAACAGCTGGATCAAAAGATCTCTGATAAGATCATTTCTCTCAAAAAGGGTTATTTCTTTTAGTTTTACTTATCTTTAAAACTCATGGCACAAAACAAGGACTTTGCTAGCACCAGACCTCCTATGTGCAATCTCTCTAAGTTTGCACTATGGAAGGCAAGGATTAGACTTTACATGAACTCTTTTGATGAAGACATTTTTAATTCTGTGTTGACAGATTGTCCAAGACCTCCCACAGGAACAAGTGCATCAGCTGTTCCTCCTCCTTCAGGAACTGATGCTGACATAAAGAAGTGGAAGGCAGCAGATGCTAAAGCCATGAACATTTTGGCTCAAACCATGTCAGATGACATTTTCCAGAAAGTAGCTGATTGCAATACTGCTAAAGAGATCTGGGAAAAACTTTCAGAAATTGTATCAGGTTCTGCAGATGAAAGGAAGGATAGGAGATCCTACCTCATCACCCAGTATGAGAACTTCAAAAAGGCAGAGTCTGAGTCAGTTGCTGACATGTACAATAGACTGAGCCTAATCATCAGTGAGCTTAGATCACTAGAGAAGGACATATCTCTCACTGAGATAAATGACAAGATACTGACTTATTTCCCTAGCTCTTGGGACTCAAGAATCTGGTCAATTAAAGATGGAAGAAATGTCTGTGAGTTATCCACAGAAGCTCTTCTAGGAAAGCTCAAGAGTTATGAGCAATTCATTAAGAAGAGAGAAGAAGAGCAGAAGACATCCACACCAACAGAAAAGGTTGAGAAAACCATTGCCTTCAAAGCACAGGAAGAAGAACCTAAAGAAAAGGTGTTGGGAAATGAAGAGCTTATGAGCCTACTGGTCAAAAGATTCAATAAGCTGAATAAAAGGAACTTCAGAAGATGGTCATCCAATGACAAAGACAAGCCAAGGTATGACAGATCTACTAATAAAGATATTATCTGCTTTGGCTGCAGGAAACCAGGACACATTTTCCCCAACTGTCCAGAAAATCAAGATAAAGACAGAAGGGACAAGAAGGAAAGAAAAGATAAAAGGAAGGATAAGGAGTCAAGGAAATACAATGACAAGCCTTCCTCCAGCAACAGCAAGCACACCAGAAAAGGATTTGTGGCTGAATCCTGGAGTGACTCTGATGAGTCTGATTCATCATCCAGCTCTAGTGATGATGAGGATGATGCAGAAGAAAAAGGATTCTGCATGATGGCCATCAGTGCATCTCAAAAGAACACTGATTCAGAGCCTGATGCTGACTACCTATCTGATCAGGAACTTACTGAGGATCAGGTAATAGATTCATTTGATTTTACCTCTGATGAATTTAAATCTGAGTTCAAATCTATGTGCATTGACTTGATTGAATCTCAAAAGTTGATTAAAACTCTCAGAGAACAATTAATTGAATGCAAATCCATTAACTCAGATAATCTTAGACTCTTAGAAGAGTTGAAGCAGTGTGGGGAGGAGATAGCTTCACTGAAAGGTGAGCTATCTAAGGTCAAACAATTTGAAGAAACCCTTAATGGGAGAAGTATCAAATTAATGGACATCACAAGTACAGTGAACTCAAGATTGAATGGTACACTGGGCTTGGGTGCTTCATCCAGCCAACCCTTAGTGCTGACAACTCCAATCAAGTTTACCAGTGACAAAGGTAAAGGAGTCTTGATAGTGGCTAGGAAGAATGCTGACTTAACCCAGGAAACTGGACAAGAAGCGTCGAACGAAGCTCGACGGACGTCGACCAGAGCTCGACGTAATCGCAAGAAAACGTCGAACTCAGGTCGACGCCTTCTACCCTCTGAACAAAGCAAGCCTTCGCCGTCGAATGGAGCTCGACGCACTCACCAGAGTCCGTTGACCGAAGCTCGACGTGCGTTGAGCCAAGCTCAGAGCAAAAATCAGTTCTCAGGGGTTAACTCAAGATTTAATTCCAGCTCCACATCTCATCACTTTAACCCTTATGCTGAATGGATAATACCTCCTAGGAGATATCATCCTGCAGGCTATAAGAGTCAACCTGAGATGTCTTTTATTTCAGAATTTAAAGGATATCAAGAAAGGCCCAAGGTAAACTGGGTCAAAAACAATTGATTTGTTGTATGTGCAGATAAAGACCTATCCAATTGAGAACCATCAGTGGTACTTGGATAGTGGGTGCTCAAAGCACATGACTGGCAACAAGGAGAACCTTGTGTCCTTCAAAGCCAAACATGGACCCAAAGTAATCTTTGGAGATTCAAACTTTGGACAAACAAAAAGCTATGGCCAAGTCAAAATAGGGTCAATCACATTTAAGAAAGTGGCCTATGTGGAAGGACTAAAGCACAACTTAATCAGCATCAGCCAGCTATGTGATGCTGGTTATCAGGTTTGGTTTACCAACTCAGCATGCAATATTGCATTAAACAACAACATTGTTTTAATTGGTAATAGACAAGATAACATATATCTAGTTGATTTCAATTCATCTAAAGTAGATATTTGTTTATTTAACTCCCTTAGCAAACCTAATGAACTTTAGCATAAAAGACTAGGACATGTGAACCTTAGAACCATTGCTAAGTTATCCCAAGACAACCTTGTTAGAGGACTACCTTCTGGTCCCTACAAGAAGGAAGGACTTTGCAAGGCCTGTCAGTTAGGCAAGCAAACTAAAAACAGTTTCAAGTCACTAAATAAAAGTGACTCACCTAGAATTTTGTACTTATTGCACATGGACCTTTTTGGACCAATTAATGTACAAAGCCTAGGAGGGAAATCTTATGCTTTAGTAGTTGTAGATGACTTCTCAAGATTCACTTGGGTGTTCTTTCTGAGAAAGAAGTCTGATAACTTCAAGATTTTGACAGATTTTCTCAAAGGCATACAGATTGAGTTCAATACTCACATTGCCCTGATCAGAAGTGATCATGGGACAGAGTTTGATTCTCTTCTTATGCTAGAGTTCTGCCAGAAGGAAGGTATCAGACACACTTTCTCAGCTCCAAGAACTCCTCAACAAAATGGGGTAGTTGAAAGGAAAAACAGAACCCTTATTGAATCTGCCACAACATTGTTGACAGATGCTCACCTTCCTCTAACCTTTTGGGCAGAGGCTGTGAACACCTCCAACTATGTTTTGAATAGAAGCCTGATACATAAACTAAAGGGTAAGACTCCCTATGAGTTACTCAAAGGGAAGAAACCTAAAGTAAATTATTTCAAAATTTTTGGTTGCATTTGTTTCATTCACAATAATGACAAGAAATACCTAGCTAAATTTGAAGCCAAAGCTGATGAAGGAGTGTTTCTGGGATACTCCATGACTAGCAAGGCTTATAGGGTTTTTAACAAGTGCTCAAATAAAATTGAAGAATCCATGCATGTTACATTTGATGAAACTAACATGTCTTATAAGGAGAAGGAGACTTCTACCATAAGCAATTTGCAGGAACATTCAATTTCAGAAAATCTGAAGCAGCTTACCATCACAGACAAAGGGTCATTACCTTCACCAATTCAGCAAGACACTGAACTCAGTGACAATGAAGAGGAATTTCAGGTTTTGGAAAGTTCAAAAGGCCAACAAATTGAAGAACCAGTTGTTGTTCCACAAGAGGAAACAACAACACAGGTTGGTGCATCATCAACACCCCTTGTTGATCTTGCAACAACAAGAGATCACCCAATCTCATAAGTAATTGGAGATATCTCAGTGGGTATGCAAACAAGGAATCAAGTTAATCAAAATATTATGCACACCTGCTTTCTTTCTCAAATTGAGCCTCAAACCATACAAGATGCAGAGCAAGATCCAAATTGGATCATTGCAATGCAGGAATAGTTGAATCAATTTGAAAGGAATAAAGTTTGGGAATTAGTACCAAGACCAAGGAACCAGCAAATTGTTGGAACCAAATGGGTATTCAGAAACAAGTTGGATGATCAAGGAATAATTGTGAGAAACAAGGCAAGACTTGTTGCACAAGGATATTGCCAAGAAGAAGGAATTGATTATGACCAAACCTTTGCACCAGTTGCAAGGTTGGAGGCCATAAGAATCTTCCTTGCATATGCAGCTCACAAGAGATTCAAGGTATATCAGATGGATGTCAAGAGTGCATTTCTCAATGGAGACATCAAGGAAGAAGTTTATGTAAAGCAACCTCCAGGTTTTATCTCTCCAACCTTTCCTGATCATGTTTTTAAACTGCATAAAGCCTTATATGGTCTCAAGCAAGCTCCTAGAGCATGGTATGAGACCTTAGCTTGTTTTTTGTTGGAAAATGATTTTAAAAGGGGTAGAGTAGACCAAACTCTTTTTGTTAGAACCCATAGGTCCCATACCCTACTAGTACAAGTTTATGTAGACGATATCATATTTGGGTCTACAGATTCAAACTTATGCAAAAAGTTCTCACAACTTATGCACTCAAAGTTTGAAATGAGTAGCATGAGTGAGCTTGCTTTCTTTCTTGGATTGCAAGTTAAACAACATGTGGATGGCATTTTCATTTCTCAAACCAAGTATGCAAGAGAACTGGTTAAGAAATTTGGAATGTCTGAAGCATCCTCTATGAAAACACCTATGCCTACAAATGCTGTTTTAGATGCTGATGAATCTGGAAAACCAGTTGATCAGACAAGCTATAGAGCAATCATTGGCTCATTACTTTATCTAACAGCTACTAGACCAGATATAATGTTTGCTACATGCATTTGTGCTAGATTCCAAGTAAGCCCTAGAGAGTCCCACCTCACATTAGTTAAGAGGATTCTTAGGTATGTAAAAAGTTGTCCTAATCTAGGTCTCTGGTATCCACATGACTCAGGATTTGATCTAACTGGATTTTCAGATTCTGATTATGCTGGATGTAGAGTAGACAGGAAAAGCACCAGTGGAACTTGTCAATTCCTTGGTGATAGACTTGTCTCCTGGTTCTGTAAGAAACAAACCTCTGTGTCCACATCAACTGCTGAAGCTGAATACATGGCTGCAGGCAGTTGTTGCTCACAGATTTTGTGGATTCAAAACCAGCTCCTAGACTATGGCTACAACTTAGAGATGTCTAAAATCTTTTGTGATAATACCAGTGCAATATCAATTGCTCAAAATCCAGTTCTCCATAGTAGGACCAAGCACATAGAGATCATACATCACTTCTTAAGGGATAATGTAGAAAAGAAGAAAATTGCACTAGAATACATTTCCACTGAACTACAGAGAGGAGATATTTTCACCAAGCCCTTGGATGAAAAGAAACACTTCTTTTTCCTCAATCAGTTGGGAATGCTAGATGGAGACAGCATAAAATAAAACTCCAAGATTTTGAAACCCATAATTCACAGGAATAGGAAAAATTTCATTTTAAAATTTCCTGTCTGAGTGGTTTCCTTGAGCTCTGAACTAAGCTCGACGCTGCGTCGAACGGAGATCGACGGTCCGTCGCCCTCAAAAGCGTCGAACGTCGAACTCAGCTTCTAGCGTCGAACTAAGTTCACAGCTCCCTGGCTTCTTGAGTTTCTCTCTCCCCGGTCGACGTCTTCGTTCAACGTCGACCTGAGCTTGACGTATAGCATCAGCCCAAGCGTCGAACGTCGACCTAAGCTGGACGCTGTTGAGTCGTTTCAGTTCTCCTAGAGCCTTAGAGCGTCGAACTGAGCTCGACGTTCTTTCCTTTTCTGCGTCGAACCCTAAGTATAAAATCATTTTTTCATCGTCGTTCGCAGTTGCGCTTTCATATCTTTCTGCTCAAGCTTTCTCCCTCCAAATACTTTACTCTTGATCTTGGAAGATATTCTTTTTGCAGGAAAATGGCAATCACAGCAGGAGCTCTGGCGGCCATGAAGTTCGATTCTGGATTCGATATCGACTTCGACTCTTTTGATGGATCTCCACAATACTTTCTGGATATACTGGACCTCTTCAAGGAGCAGCAACTGGTTAACTTTATGTCAATCAGGATCCCTCTCCCAGAGTCAGAAATCAAAGAGTGGAGTCTTACAGCAGTTATCTCAGATAACAATACATTGACTGGGAAAGTTTCAGGAAATGAGGTAGCCATCTCACCTCAAATCATTTCAGAAGTGTTCAACTTTGCTGCTGGAGATGATGACATAGAACTATCTGTGGAAGAGTATGCCTTGATGCTGGACAGGATGGGGCATGCTGCTGGTAACCCCTCTAAACTCCTCAAAGTTAACCTAGCTATTGAATATAGGTTATTAGCAGACATTACAGGCAAAGTGATCTGTGCAAAGAGGACTGCACATGATGCAATTACTAGGCATCAGTTCTGCCTTATGGCTGCACTTATGGATAAGAAACATCCCAACTGGGGATTGATTGTGTTTGAAATGATTAAGAAAAAATTGGATAAAAACTCTGTCCACTTTGGAAGAGTTCTTGGGTTGATTCTCAACCATTGCTGCCCCCAACTGCTTGTGTCCTCCAAGAAGCACATCAATGCTTCCAAGAGGCTCACATGTGCCCTAATTGGCAAGTGGGACAGAAGAATTGTGAATCCCAGGGCAGCAGCAGCAATGAAGTCTTCAGCAGACACCAGGACTGTAGAGGTCACTCTCCCTCAGTCCACTGGTCCAGAAGCAGGGACTTTGCCATCTGACTCCCTCTCCCTCCCATCCACTTTCATCCCCTCAACCACAGTCATTCCATCCACTCAACCTCTACCTTCCTCCATCTCTACCATAGCCTCCTCCCTTCCACCTCACACCACTTTCCTTCCCATAAGCTTGGATTCCACCCCTCATGAGGATCCCTTTTCTTTTGACATGCATGAAGACTCCTTCATGGATGCCTCTACCTCCTCTCCTCATGAATTCCCCCATTCATCAACTTTTTCAGAGCTACTCTTTTCCTCCATCCATGAGCCAGTTACACCTCCACTGTCTACACCACCCTCAACATCTTCTACATTTACAGTTTCTGCTACTCCATCTACCTCTACTCAAGTTCCCCTTGAGCAAGTAGCTCTCCTGCCCTTGGCCAATCAAATTTTTGACCTTCTGTCCCCTAGGCTCTCCTCCCTCTTGGATGCCAAGCTGGCTCCTCTCCTCCTTTCCCTGAGAACTCTCTCTCACTCTGTCTCCTCCCTCTCCTCTCATCTGGCATGCCCTTCTTCTGGGGGCCTAGAGTCAGCTACCACTGATTCTAGGCAGGGGGAGATGTCTGCAGAAGAAGAGCTGCATCCTTCATCAGTTCAGGTTGTTCAGACATGTTCAGAGACAGTATCAGTTGCAGAAGTTCAGATAGTATCTGAGGCTCCTCCTCCAGCTTCAATTCAGCTCATCAGCAGTGCCTTAGACCTTCAGTGTTTGGCAGCTTCTGTCCAGAGCTTCTCCCCTCCAGCTCAGATTCAAGAAGACCTTTCCATGGCACCTGAGGCTCCTCCTCCTAATTCAGAACTGCTTCAAGAAGATCTGTCTAGGGCTATTGTCCCTTTTCAGAAGATCCCTGATGTAGCAGTGGTAGCAGTGGCTCCTGCTAATGATGAAATTGAAATGTTAGCAGCTGTTGAAACTTCAGGTGAAGCGATTGAGACACCTGATGCAGTTGAGACCCATGTCTCCCAAGCCCTTCAGGAACCAGCCTCTTTAGTCTCTATGGCTCCTGAGGCTGTGCCCTCTCCTGCAGTGGTAGACTCCTCCTCCCCACTGACAGCAGATCTTCCTTCAGTTTCCTCCTCAGCAGCTCCAGACTCCATCAGTTTTCCTATCTCTAAAAGGAAGTACATAGATCCATATGAAGAATCTCAAAGTTCAGAAGATGAGTTTGCTACAGATTCTGATGACTCCTCTGCAACTATTGCAAGGAAGAGGAAAGCAAGATCAAAAGCTTTGAAAAGAGTTCCAATGGCCAGAGCCACAGACCATGACATTCCCTACTATATCAAATACAATTGTGAAATCACAGAGCCATGGATGCAGTACTCCCAAAATCAGAGAAAAGCAATGAAGAAGAAAAGAAAATTCAATGAAGGACCATCCAAGCCTGTCCATCAGCCTCCACCTCCACCTCCTCCAGATGCAGGTGCAGGTGCTAGTCTATCTTCCAATCCAGCCCCTTCAGCTCTACATGGAAAGACATATCAAGCAAGAAGATATCAAGGAGACAGTCAGCAAAGGGGAGGTCAGCAAAGAGGAAACTATAGAGGCAGGCAGTCCAGAGGAAGATCAGGTTCTCAACCTTATCAAAGGGGAGGAGCCATTGATCCAACCTCTGGTCCCTATCCTTATAGACCTAGAGCTGACCTCACCCCAACTACCTCTCAAGAACTCTCCTCTAACAGATTTGAACCAGCAGTACCTTTTGAAGATCCCACCAAAACTCCTGCCTACTGGAAAGCTAGAATGACAGAAATGGCTGCTTTAAATGAGATTAATAAAGCTAGAGAAAAAGGTCTGGACACCTCTCATATCAGTACAATGTCAGACCAAAGAAAAGAGGAATTGGAGAAATATAAGTCTAAGAAATTCTTTGATTCAGACAGATATATGCAACTCCATCCTGCAGCTGTACCACCCAGTGCAAGAGATCAAAAGTCTTTAGGTGCAGCTGATGATTACAGATCTAAAAAGGAAGCTTCAAATCCAAACAGAGAAATCATCTTCAAGAAGAGTGATCAAGACAAAGCCCCAAAGGGAAAGTAAAGTAAGATGCTTTAATTCTTTCTATATGCTGGACTCAGGACATTTGAACAATTGTGCTGCTATATAATGTTATATATGCTGCTTTTTATTCTGTCATGTCTGGTTGTATTGTAGTGTATTGTATCTACTTTATCTTCCTTTGAATCCCTAAATTCATGTAAATAGTAATCCTAATCCAAATAGGGGGAGATTGTTGGAACACCCTATTACCATTTGGACCAGGATGACTATACTTCTATAGGGATTTTGTGTTGTGACCTCCTTGTTGTTATAAAGGTCACATAGGCTAGTTAGAGTAATCTTCAGCTCGACGTAGAGTCGACCTCTGCTCGACGCAGAGTCGATCTCAGCTCGACGCAGAGTCGATCTCAGCTCGACGCAGAGTCGATCTCAGCTCGACGCAGAGTCGACCTCAGCTCGACGTGGAGTTGACCTCAGCTCGACGTTCCGTCGAACCCAGTTCTGCTCTCAGAAAACACTCTCTGGCCGATGTGTGTCGTGCTCAGATCGACGTTTTATTGTGAGCTCGACGCTTTCCAGACTCCCGTCAGTTTTGAATAGGAATTCAAATTCCTTCAGTCAGACAATTAATGCTGAAGATTTATTGGCCGTTACAGCATATCTGGTGCATGACTCAAGGAATTTTCTAAGGAATGTCTGCCTGTCATTTCCTTTGAGGCATGAACATTTAAGGAAAGCAATTAATGCTGACTTCCAACGGCTATCAAAGAAAAGGAAGAAGAAGACTCAGATATATTATTCATTCATTCTTTTTTTCAGATATGCAGAGAATATACAGAATATAGAAAATATACAGGACTTCAGCTGCTCTCTCTCTCTGTTTTGAAAGCTCACTCACAGGAATTCTGATTGCTTCAGACACAACCATCCAACCTTCTTGGATCATTCCTTGCTGGAGCAAATCAGATCTTTGAAGACCTGTCACCCTTGTGCAGAGCTCTCCTTCCTGAACTTCTTCTTGATCTCAGGGGGAGCTTTGACAACAACTACAGATCCACTTTTGCTTCTCTCAGCTTGTTGATAGAGAAGACAACATCATTCTTTTTCTTTCTGTACAGGGTTTTAACTCCCTTCAAAAGTTACTTTGGTTTTGCTGAAACCTGGTCAAAATCAGCTCCTTTGGTTTGTGAGAACCTGGTCAAAAACTCTCTGGTGCTCAAGACACCTGATCAACTCATCTTGAAGTGGATTCCTATCAAGGGTGATAGAAGAGTGGATGTACCCAGATTTGGGGAACCACTATAGCTCCTTGTGTCGTCTGGATTGCTTGCTTCTTTGTGTTTTGCTTTGTGCTGTGAATTTCTTTTTACTCTGATTATTTGCTATAGCACCTTACATTAAGTAAAGTCAAACTTTCTCTGCACTCAAGTTTTTATTTGCAAAACTATTTTAAATAACTCTATTCACCCCCCTCTAGAGTTAGGATTGATCTTATCCTGCACTTTCATAATCTATAACATATAAGATAGGGTATATATAGAAGAATAAGGCTATAATCTATATCGCCTATAGTCTATATTAGCCAATACATGCTTCTTAGATTGGCGCCTTGTTCTTATCTATAGTTTTACTTCTTCTATAATGGTTTCTTGTTCTTATATATAGCTTTACTTCTTCTATAATGGTTTCTTGTTTTATAGTCTCTCTGCTAATATACAAAAACTACTCTTTGGTGAAACATTGCATGACACCCCTATATTGCCCTTATAGTTGTATTCATAATTACACAATTATACCAAACTTTATATTAGTATATTATAAAGACAATATCTTTTTAGGTAATTACATAACTTTACAATATTAAAATACAAAAAATAAAAACGCTAGATACCCTAAACCTATTGTTTCTAAATAGGAATGACAAGAGAAAAAATAATGTTTTAATGTTAAAATATAATTTGTTTTACAAAATAAAAATTATATTCTTGATTTATATTTTTTTACGGTCATTTTGAGTACTCATATGTATATGTTGCGGGTCGGGCGGAGCCCGCCGGGAGAGGGCGGGTACTGTCGCGCGAGGCCATAGGGGCGGGTACTGTCCACGACAAATGTCGCCGCTCACGACAAATGTCGCCGCCCACGACAAATGTCGCCGCCCACGACAAATGTCGCCCCCACGACAAATGTCGCACCATCGACGAATGTCGCATCCCGACGAATGTCGCACCCTGCCGAATATCGCACCCCGCCGATTGTCGCACCCCCGCCGAATGCCAAACCTGTCACTTGTAAGTATATATAGAAGAAGTTAGACATATTCCTCTTTTCTGTTAGAAGATGTAAATAATATATATCTCTACTAATATACAAAAACTACTCTTTGGTGAAACATTGCTTGATGTCCCTATATTGCCCTTATAGTTGTATTCATAATTACACAATTATACCAAACTTTATATTAGTATATTATAAAGACAATATCCTTTTAGGTAATTACACAACTTTACAATATTAAAATACAAAAAATAAAAACACTAGATACCCTAAACCTATTGTCACTAGCTAGGAATGACAAGAGAAAAATTAATGTTTTAACTTTAAAATATAATTTGTTTTACAAAATAAAAATTGTATTCTTGATTTATATTTTTTTACGGTCATTTTGAGTACTCATATGTATATGTTGCGTGAGCGGGCGGAACCCGCCGTCGTAGGTCGGGTACTGTCGCGCGAGGCCATAGGGGCGGGGGCGGAGCCCGCCGTAGTAGGTCGTGTACTGTCGCGCGAGGCCATTTTGGCGGGTACTGTCCACGACAAATGTCGCCGCCCACGACAAATGTCGCCGCCCACGACAAATGTCGCCGTCCACGACAAATGTCGCCGTCCACGACAAATGTCGCCGCCCACGACAATTGTCGCCGCCCACGACAAATGTCGCCGCCCACGACAAATGTCGCACCACCGGCGAATGTCGCACCACCGGCGAATGTCGCACCCCACCGAATGTCGCACCTCGCCGGGAGCGGGCGGAGCCCGCCGTCGTAGGTCGGGTACTGTCGCGCGGGGTCATAGGGGCGGGTACTGGCCACGACAAATGTCGCCGCCCACGACAAATGTCGCCGCCCACGACAAATGTCACACCACCGGTGAATGTCGCATCCCAGCGAATGTCGCATCCCAGCGAATGTCGCACCCCCGCCGAATGCCCTTAGGGCCGAAGGCCCGTGCCTGTCGCTTGTATATATATATATATATATATGTATATATATATATATATATTTATTTTACATCTTCTAACAAAAAAGAGGAATATGTCTAACTTCTTCTTGTATAATCTATAATATATATATATATATATATTATTTACATCTTCTAACAGAAAAGAGGAATATGTCTAACTTCCTCTTCTATATATACTTATAGACTGTAGAACAAGAAACCATTATATATATATATATATATGTCTTTCACTATTATAAGAAAAAAGTTGTCTTTGGTGAAAGATTCAAAAATATCAATTATGTCCTCATTTTTATATTTTAATGACTTGACATATATTATAACCTATTTCAAAGAAATTAAAATGCAATGTCCATTCAAGTAATTACACTATCAAAAAATTAGAAGTAATGACGAAAATCCATTTAAATTCAAAAATTTTTTAGTAGAACTCCTACACCTACTATGGTAGGTTGTCATTAGGCATGTCAGTGGTCTATTCAAGGAAGGTTATCATTAGACACATCAGTGATATTTTCGAGGTGATGACATTAAATCAATCAATTTTATTAAAGTCAAAATTGATATTTTTTATGTCAAAACGTATATTGTTTTACAAAATAAAAATTGTAATATATTTGTATATTTTTTACGGTCATTTTGAGTACTCATATGTATATGTTGCGGGCGAAACCCGCTTTGATGGGGCTGGCGAAGCCCATCGTCGCCGGTCGAGTACTGTCGCGAATCATAGGGGCGGAGCCCCGTGTCGGGCACTCGTATATATATATATATATATATATATATATATATATATATATATATATATATATATATATATATATATATATAAGCATCTTCGCATGGGCTACGCCCGTGCTCGATGCTCTCGGGCGGCCTTCGGCCGCATGCAGGCGGTCTTCGCCCGCCTTCGCACGGGCTTCATTCGTGCTCGATGCGTCACTGCGGGCTGCGCACGCACCCGAAATTTTTTTTTTTCAAAACATATACATATGAGTACTTAAAATGACCCAAAAAAAATATGAAGTACGATTCCTATTTTTAATTTATAAAATTTTGCAAATTTTTAATCTTTAAAAATTAATTTATCTCCCCCTCTCTCTCTTTATCACTCCCCCTCTCTCTCCTTCTCTCTCCCGCCACCTCTCTCTTTCCCGCTCTCTTTCTTCATTAAAATTACTCCCTCTCTCCCCCCTTCCCTCCCTCCTCCCCTCTCTCTCCCTACTCTCCCCTATGCTCTCTCTCTCTCATGATCCAATGACCAATATTCAATTTTTGGTGTGCCTCCAAATATCTATATTCCCTTATATATCTCTACTAATATACGAAAACTACTCTTTGGTGAAACATTGCCTGATGTCCCTATATTGCCCTTATAGTTGTATTCATAATTACACAATTATACCAAATTTTATATTAATATAATATAAAAACAATATACTTTTAGGTAATTACACAACTTTACAATATTAAAATACAAAAAGTAAAAACACTAGATACCCTAAACCTATTGTCTCTAGCTAGGAATGACAAGAGAAAAATTAATGTTTTAACGTTAAAATATAATTCGTTTTACAAAATAAAAATTATATTCTTAATTTATATATTTTTACGGTCATTTTGAGTACTCATATGTATATGTTGCGGGTTGGGCGGAGCCCGCCGTCGTCGGTCGGGTACTGTCGCGCGAGGTCATAGAGGCGGATACTGTCCACGACAAATGTCGCCGCCCACGACAAATGTCGCCGCCCACGACAAATGTCGCCGCCCACGACAAATGTCGCCGCCCACGACAAATGTCGCCGCCCACGACAAATGTCGCCGCCCACGACAAATATCGCCGCCCACGACAAATGTCGCCGCCCACGACAAATGTCGTCCCCATGACAAATGTCGCACCACCGGAGAAAGTCGCATCCCGGCGAATGTCGCATCCCGCCGAATGTCGCACCTCGGCGAATGTCGCCGCCCACGACAAATGTCGCCGCCCACGTTTAATGTTTTAACGTTAAAATATAATTTGTTTTACAAAATAAAAATTGTATTCTTGATTTATATTTTTTTACGGTCATTTTGAGTACTCATATGTATATGTTGCGGGTCGGGCGGAGCCCGCCATCATCGGTCGGGTACTGTCGCGCGAGGCCATAGGGGCGGGTATTGTCCACGACAAATGTTGCCGCCCACGACAAATGTCGCCGCTCACGACAAATGTCGCCGCCCACGACAAATGTCCTCCCCACGACAAATGTCGCACCACCGGGTAATGTCTCATCCCGTCGAATGTCGCACCCCGCCCAATGTTGCACCCCGCCGATTGTTGCACCCCCGCCGAATGTCCCCAGGGCCGAAGGCCCGTGCCTGTCACTTGTGTGTGTATATATATATATATATATATATATATATATATATATATATATATATATATATATATATATATATATATGGATATATCTCAAATGCGGACAACCTAATATGCGGGCGTACGGGCAAGCCGTTTTGAGGGTCAAGATGGTTTCAAATCGAAAAGTGATCAACATGAAAGTTGTAGATCTCGGCGAGACGAACAACTTTCATGTTGATCACTTTTTGATTTGGAGCCGTCTTGGACCTCGATTTGGGCCCCAAAATCTGGGGCGACGTACGCTTTACTTTAGCAGTTCCGCCGCCCCAGATTTCGGGGCCCAAATCGAGGTCCAAGACGGCTCCAAATCAAAAAGTGATCAACATGAAAGTTGTTCGTCTCGCCGAGATCTACAACTTTCATGTTGATCACTTTTCGATTTGAAGCCTCCTTGATCCTTGCCCGTACGCCCGCACTAGAGTAACCCCATATATATATGTATATATATACAAGCAGTCGTGTACGGGGGACCCCGTGCGGGGGTGGTAACATTGGTCAATGACGGTTACATTGGCCGTGAGCGGCGACATTTATCATTGGGGGCAATATTTGTCGTGGGGGAAATATTTATCGTGGGCAGCGACATTTGTCATGGGGGAAAACATTTAACGTGGGCGGGGATATTTATCGTGGGCGACGACATTTGTTATGGGCTTTGACATTTGTCGTGGGGGGCAACATTTGTCATGAGCGGCGACATTCGGCAGGGAAGACGACATTCGGCAGGGGCGACGATATTGCACGGGTGCAACAACATTCGGCGAGGGCAGCGACGTTCGGCGGGGGTGACGACATTCGACAACAGCGACGATGTTTGATGGGGACGACGACATTGGTCAGGGGCCGCGACATTGGTCAGGGGCCGCGACATTGGTCAGGGGCCGCGACATTGGTCAGGGGCCGCGACATTGGTCGTGGGGGATTATGTCATCAACCTCACTAACCATGCTGATTGCTAGTAGAGTGGTACATGATTTTGAAAAATATTAATATGATTGTTATTTAATTAATTTAGCAGAAGTTTAGATTGCTGAAAATAATGGTAAGGCCTGTTTACGATGAGAAGATTAGGTACTGTGTGAAAATCAATAAATTCAAGTGACTAACCATTGCTATGTTAATGCAGAAAAACAATGCACATGGCTCCTGAAGAGTAAAAAAAAATAACTACAACACAAATGAGAAACAATCTTAAAAAACAATGCAATCTCAAAATAGTTGGGAATATAATAGCTAATAAATCTAAGCTTCAGATTACTTAATCGAAATGGCAAAAAGAGATATGAATCAATGAGGTGTGCACATTTTTACAAATTTCAGAAAAACTAAAACCTGAATCACATATGACAGTGGTGAAAATCATCATATTTGCCAGATTTTCTCCGGCATTTATTCGAAAAATTTGACGCACCTTTTCTCCAACAATCTTTACATCCTTCCCTGTAATTAAAAGGTTTTTCTTTAGACAGAAGTTCAAGGTTTTTCAAGAGAATGTGCAAATATAAGTAAGAAATAAAAAAATGAATGCTTAGACAAACAAAAATAGCTCAAGTCCTGTAAATTTACTTATAGTCAGATAGATCGTGTATGATGTCCTGCTAAAAATTTCTACTCATCGTTCTTACTCCCAAGAGAGGGAGGGATGAAGACATGAAGAGAGCATGAAACAGGACAAATATCATGAAACCGGACCAATATCATGAAACAGGGCAGGAGCTTGCACTGCCTGGATAGGGCCAAAAGGCATCTCAAAACTTTTGAACTGGATTATTTTATGGCATGGGAGGAGAGACGTTTACCACAGTAAGCATGACGCCCGCCCCGACCAAATATCGTCAGTGTTTCTCCATCACCTATCTAAGAGCCTCGGTCATTCGCCATCTCAAAGTATCCCTCATGGATTAGAATATTTTAAAGAAAACAGAGTAAATATATATAAAGAAAATCTTAAGAGCAAACAGAACTTACAATCACTGGCAAAAAGTCGTAGAAAGAGGGCAAGAGAGGTAGAGAAATAGGTGGAGAAACTTCACCATGAATTGTCGTCAGTGGAGAATAGCTACTGCAGAAGGTTGAAGTCAAAGAATCGCCGCCGGAGAAGGTGAAAGTCGGAGAATCGCCGGAAAAAAACATAGGCAGATGCTCAAAAGAAGGGTTCTTTATCGTCCAGTTCTTAGTCAAGGAGGCCGAATCGTGGAGACCTGTAGGAGTGAAGGACAAGACATGTTTCTGGAATCAAGGTTGTAGATGTCGGATATCTGGGACATGTCGGTTTAGCTTTTTCATGTCAGTTTTAATATGTCGGGGGATATATCTGGGATATTTCATATATCGGGTTTTAATATTTAATTATTTATATGAGTAATCATTTATAAATTTAATCTATTTTAATAATATATATATATATATATATATATATTGATATATTGATTATTTGATATTTATTGAACTCCTAAATTTATGAAACTAATATAAACATTTTGTATTGCACTAGTAATAACGGTATAACCGTGAAATAAAATAAGAAGAAACAAAATATTGTGAAGTTGTCGATGATAATTAAAGATAAAGAACATTTAGTCCATAATTCAAAGATCATGCATAATTAAAGTCGATGACGAACTTGAGCAAGAAAGAACGTTAGCGGAAGAGAAAAACAACATAAACAATGAAATGATTTTGGTCTATTGTTTATTAGACCATAGACACTAATTAAAATAAATTGAAAAAATCAGTCGATAAAATATTGGGATATATCGGCCTATATATCATCGAATATATCGGTTAATAACAGGCGTGTCAGAGGATATATTCCAAAAGATATTTTGCAAAAAATAATCGGAAACATGCCATTTTATCCATGAAACCTTTACGTTGACCGATATATTGGCCATGTCGGAGGATATCCATAACGGTAGCTGGGATATTAGATAGTGTATGAGAAAATGAAATTTGAGCTGGAAATATAAGCGGGAGATAAGAAATTACCATTACATCATGCTTTTAAAATAAAAGGAGGAAAAGAGGGGTATTTTTGGTAGCCGAATGTTACACCATTCATGAAAAAGAGTTTCCTTATAGTATAAAGATATATATATATATATATATATATATATATATATATATATATATATATATGTATATAATATATATGTATACGAGGATATATCTAGTGCGGGCGTACGAGGGTACAGACAAGGCTCAAGGAGGCTTCAAATCGAAAAGTGATCAACATGAAAGTTGTAGATCTCAGCCAGAAGAACAAATTTCATGTTGATCATTTTTTGATTTGGAGCTGTTTTGACATTCGATTTGGGTCTCAAAAGCTGGGGCGGCGAGAGTGTTACTGTAGCATTCTCGCCGCCCCAGATTTCGAGGCACAAATCGAAGGTCAAAACAGCTCCAAATCAAAAAGTGATCAACATGAAAGTTGTTCGTCTCGCCGAGATCTATAACTTTCATGTTGATCACTTTTCGATTTGAAACAATCTTGACCTCCAAAGTTGCATGCCCGTACGCCCGCATATAAGCATGCCCACATATGATACTTCCCCGTATATATATATATATATATATATATATATATATATATATATATATATATATATATATATATATATATATATATATATATATATATATATATATGTACACATAGGTTTTTAAAGACATATTCCTCCTCTCGATTAGAAGATGTAAAGAATATATTTATTCCTCTTCTCTATTAGAAGGTTTATATTCTTTGTTTTAAAAAGTTTGAAGTGTTGTGTATTCCTATTTATCCAGTCATTTGTTTTCATGCATTTTTGCGTTTGTACTTTCACTCTTGTTTCTTATTTTAAATGCTTTTATATTTTGCTGCAAATCAAAATAATTATTGGTTTATAAAATTTATCTAATTTTAAGGAAGTATTTGTCAAATGTGTCCGCATATAAACCTTAGTCACCCTTATAGGACCATCTTGCATCAGATTTGTATCAGAGCTAGGTTCGAACTTAGTTTAAAACACGCGAGAGTAGAACCTATATGTTTCGCCCATGTCATATCATAATAACAATTGCTACTCTAATCCTCTATTTGAGGTATTGAAGTCCTTTCATGTTCAAGTTCATGAGTTCTGTTGGGAAAAATCCTATTGATTTAACTTAACAAATTATTCATAAGTGATTTTATACCCAAGGATAATTACCCATGTTGTATAGTGAAGATAATGTGGTCATAAAAGTCTTAGGATGTCAGTTAAGTCAAGGACATAGGAAAGACAAATTGAAAATAGGAAGAAAATTAGTCAAGGTAAATATGCGTTGACTTGAAGTCGACGTAACGACGAGTAGAAGTTGACGTGATTCTGATTAATTTTCGACGCATCCTCTGAAGTGAAGTCGATTGCTCCTCAAGAAAGGAGTTGACGTGACGTATATGTCAGACTAGATATCGACGTAGCGTCAAGTACTATGTTAAGTCGACAGATCTCATTCTGAAATAAATTTCGACACATCTTCTACTAGAACTCAAAATAGTGTCGTTACATATATCCAAAAAGAAACTTCAAAGACATCCAATCAATCTGATTAGAAGAGAATAATTATGAAAGTTATTTGAATGTTAGAGAGAAGATTAAAAAGAAGATTTCTAATAGAATTTTCAAAGAGAATATAAAGAACAATTTTGAAGAGGTACACAAAATTCTTGAAGACAAAAATAGAAGAATTTTATCTTATTCCTTTTGAATATAATTTCCTAGAAGAAATTCGAATTGATTTAAGGTTTGATATACCAAGAATTCAAAAAGAAGGATGCATTTTTTGGAATTCAGATAGACAAGATACAAAGAATACAAATATCATGGAAATAAAATACACATCAGTTCTTCTTCTTCTTCATTGCTGCTACAACAAAAGTATTCAAAGAATAATCTGAAAGATAGAGGATCTAAAAGCTTATAATCCTTGTACCTTCTTTTCAGCAAGAATTACCCATTAAGAAGATCCAGAACATTCAGTACCTGAACATTCCTCAGATATTTGTTGAAAGAAGACTCATTCCAGAAGACAATTCTTCTTCTTTTCTTCTAATCCTTTTCTTTCTATAACTGAATAAAAAGTTTTGAGAATCTCTCTTCAAAGGATTCAGACTAGTTCAAGATCTGCTTACCAAAAGATCTAGTTTTTTGGTTCAATATTTTCTTATCAAAAGATCTAGTTAGTTCTGAAAGTTTCCTTATCAAAAGACTCAGTTCTGGTTATGAGAGTCTCATTATCAAAAGAATTGGGCTCTGTGTTAGTGTATTCCTACCAAAGTGACAGAATAGTAGATGTACCCAGATTTTGGAAAACTGCTATATTTTTGGTGTCTTCTGTGATGTGTTTTGCTTTGCTGTGTTGTTTTTGTGTCTTTACTTTTTCTATGTTTATATTCTTTTGTTGTGATTCTGTGGATGCTAACAAAAAATTGTGTAAGTCTAGAAAATAGTTTAAAAATATATTTTTAAATCTCTATTCATCCTCTCTAAAGAATTCTCAGAGACTTAAGTCATAACTGTTCACCCTTTCAATTGATATCATAGCTAGGCTGATCAAATAAAGGTTAACACCTTGATCATAAATATCTGTGTAGTTTTTAAAATCCACAACTGTTTCACTATATAAATTTATTTTCGAAAATGAGTTCCAATAATTCTAAAGGGTTTGCATCCACTAGACCTCCAGTGTGTAACTTGGAAAAATTCATACTCTGGAAAGCCAGAATAAGACTGTATATGAATTCTATTGATGGAGTAATCTTCAATTCTTTGATTTCAGGTCCACCAATACCTTACAAGAAGAATGCCAGTGAAAATCAACACAAGAGCTAGTTCTCGAAGATGATTGGATAGAATGTGAAAAGAAGATAAAAGACTGGGATGCTAAGGTTATGAATATCTTTGTATCCATAATGTTTGATGACATTTTCCAGAAGGTTGCTGACTGCCAGTCAGCTAAGGAAATCGGGGAGTCTCTATCCAGAATTGTTAATGACAGCTCTGACGAGAGAAGATAAAAGATCACTTCTCGTATCTCAATATGAAAACTTTCAGAAGTAGGCTGAAGAAAGCGTTACCAAAATGTTTGAAAAGTTCAACATCATAGTCAATGAACTCAAGAGTTTAGATAAGGAGATCTCATTGATTGAGATAAATGAAAAATTACTCATGTACTTCCCAAACATACGAGATTCAAGGGTCTGGGCCATCAAAGAGTCCAGATGCCACAGAGAAGTCACTACTGATGCCCTGTTAGATAAGTTGAAGTCCTATACGCTTCTCCCGAAGAGCAGGGCTGAGATTGAGGCATCAAATACTGAAGATGATATGTTCAATCTCTAGCCAGAAGATTCAGGATGTGGATAAAGTATGAAGACTCCAGAAGAAGAGAAAGGAGTGCTAGCAAGCTATAGTTTGATAAGAATCCTAACAAGATGGTTATATGCTTTGCATGCAGAAAGCCATAACATATTGCTCCAGAATGTCTTGAAGAAAAAAGAATCAAGCTAGCATGAAGGATCACAATAAGCAGTCCTTCAGGAAGAATGATAAAAAAATAAGAAGTTTCGTTGCCGAAACCTGGAGTGACTCGGATACCGAGTCAAGCTCTTCCTCAGAAAGTGAAAAAGAGACTGCTGCTAAAGAAGCCTGTCTGATGGCTTTGGAAGCATTCTCTGAAGATGAAGATCAGGTATCATGTTTCAATGATTTTGATTTTTCTTCGGCTGATTGTAAATATGTTTTAAAAATTTCTACTAAGAGCACCTAGAGACAGAAAGACAAATAAAATCACTTAGAAAAGAAATAAAAAAATTAAGGAATGAGAAACCTGATGAAGAACAAGCTTATTAAGACCATCAACTTAGAATTTAAGTAGGAAAATTAAAACAACAAATAAATGAAATAATTATGGAGATAAGAAATTCTTGAAAGGAGCTTGCAAAGACAAAAGCCTTTGAAGACTTCCTTAATGGTAGGTGTCAAAAGCTTAAGGATATTTCTGAGAATCTCCCAGTGAGATTCAAGAATCTGAGATTGGGTGCTGAGCCAACAAGCCCAGGAAGAGCTTCCAGCACACCTGCTTGGAAGAATCTCGTGGCTTTTGTGAAAGCTAAAGGTAAACAACATATTATAATAATCGATCAAGACCTTGAGAAAATCAAAGTGTTCAATAGGTTTAGCTCATCTAACAATCATGGTTTTTTAGCAAAGAAGCCTATAGAAAACGAGGCTTCAAAAGTTAAAACTTCTGAAAATTGGGAACATGCGCCGACTTCAACTCGACTCATTTCTGCAGGTGCATCAATGTCTAGTCAACACAAGTATGAATCTGTTTTGACTTCTTCTCAAGGCAACCTCATACTTTGGTCGACTTCTTATCGACGCAACCAGGAAGTTGCATCGACTTTTAGTCAAAATTACTCCCTAGTGAGAAGAAATAGCAAGCCTAATTATAAATTGTTTAATGATTAATTCACTCACAAATCTAAATGTTATTTTATAACAAAAATGGATATGATGTTAGAAACAATTGGTTTAACAGACCAACATTCTTCCATCCCAAGAGATATCATGAAAGACCTTATACTTTCATAACCTCATATAATAATAGAAGCAATAAGACTAAGGTAACCTGAGTCTCAACTAATGTCTAATTGTATGCGCAGGTCAGGGGCTGTCCATCCACAAACCAGCTGTTGTATTTGAACAGTGGTTGCTCCAGACATATGACTGGACAAAAGAATCTGCTGGAACTTTACAAGGCTAATGATGACCCTAAGGTAATTTTTTATAACTACAACTGTGGTCAAACCAAATGTTACAGTATGATCAGAATTGGAAATATCTCATTTTCTAAAGTAGCTTAGGTTGAAAGTCTTCAACATAATCTCATTAATATTAATCAGTTTTGTGATGGTGAATACAAAATAATATTCACTTAAAATCTGTGCTAAATAGTCAACTCTAGGTGAGATGCAGTAATGTTATCTGGCTATAAAAAAACAATGTATATGTGGTTGAATTCAGCTCTAACTGAAAGGAACTATGTCTATTCAATTCAGATATACAAAAATGAGCTTTGGCATAGGAGGCATGGTCACCTAAATTAGAAGACCATAGCCAAACTAGTTAAAACAATCTAGTTAGGGGCTTACCAAAAGGTTAATAGAGAAAAATAAAATCATGCAGAGCTTGCTAAATGGGTAAACAAATTAAATCATTATTCAAGCAAATTGGTAAGAATGATTCATCTTGAAGCCTTTATCTATTGCATATGGATTTATTTGATCCAATCTTCAATTAGATCTTAAGAGAAAAGTCTTTTACCTTAGTCATAATGGATAATTTTTCTAGATTCAGTTGAGTGTTCTTTCTGATAGCTAAGTCTGAAACTTTTAAGATGCTCTTAAGATTCATTAGACAGGTTCAATCTGAATTAAACACTCAAGTTGCTATGATCAGAAGTGACCAAGACACAAAGCGTGAAAATCAGTTAATCTGTGAATTCTATGAGAATGAAGACACCTGAACACTTCGACAATTGATGCATTCCGAGTCTGCGATTAATTTTAAAACGAAAATTTGTGTTCAGATTTTAAATTATGCGGCGCAAGCAAGATCACGAGTACTTTCAAATGTAAACCGACCTAAGGTTGTATCCGCACAAAAAAATTGAGCTAACATTTGTACGCTATCCGCCTTGAAACTTTCGCTTCCACAAGTGCCCCGGGTGAGAGAAAAAATAACAACAATGAACAAATTAACGTCAAACAAGATTAATGACAATCTAGGCAAGTAAGCTCTGACTTAAAGGTCACAACATTTTAAGCATAAATATTTTACTAACAATCTTGAGCGGGATGAGAAGTAGTGGTATACCTCTAGCCGTTGTAAGAGTCAGCTCGAGGGATGATTAGCTTTAGGAAACTGACGGGAGTAAATAGGGGGCTGTCGGGATGAACGGGAAATTGTCGGGATGAACAGGAGGACTTGCAGGATGAATAGGAGGACTTGCGGGATGAAGAAGAGGACCTGCGGAAGTGTTGTAAGGTTGCTGGAGACCCGATACCGCTGAGAGTTGCTGGAGGAGGGCTCGCCGCAAGCAATCGTGCCCACAGGAGGCGTCGTCGAAGGCGGCGAGTTGAAACAGTCCGGACAGGGCACAAGTCGCCATTCCCAACAGGCGGAAATAAACCCGCTGTCAAGAACTCCGCCGACAGTGGCCCGTGAGGAGGTCGCCAACGCCTCGAACGGTCCCCGACGTTGGTGGCGCTGGTTGGCGACGTTAGGTAGGCTGCGGCGAGCGGATTGGGAGATGACGGGGGCGGAGGCAGGGAGTTACAAAAAGACAGAAATTATGTCTTCGTTTTTCCACTGCTCTTTGCTGACCGGCTGATTTTGGGGAATATATAAAGAGTGGCCTTTTTAATGTCAATTAATATGGGGGGTTTCAATTCAGCCAAGGCCGGCTGATAACTTCTTTATTATTTAATATGAGTAATAAGGGGAGATAAAAAGGGGGTTATTTGAGGCTCTTGATGACAAAACTAAATGATGAGATGACTTTAGATATTTCCCATCAAAATAGTTTTAAAAGTAAATTTAATTTCAGATTTATAGCTTAATTGTTACGACACCTCACTTGCCCTCCTAATTCACCACTACTCCTAATTTGACGGACCCTTTCATTTAAGGTCTTATTGGCCGGTCACACCAATAATCCAAACAAACGTGCGCGATACAAAATAGAGAGCTCGACCTCGTCGAGAATGAAAATGAAAATGCGCGAAGACGTGCGCTACATAAATGAAATTATTGTAAATAAAATAACGATGCAAACTCGGGTTGCATAAATTCCCCAGGGGTTGAGAGAGTTCGACACCATTGAGAATATGACAAAACCCGTCACTGAAACATCCAGGCGTCAAACTGCGAGAGAACGAAGTCGTTGCTATAATGTCGTAGAAGGTGACACAAATGAAAGTCCTGTCGTTGCTGCACATCAACTGAAGATATATCCTCTTTCCTGAAAGACATATGAAACCAATCTCCAATGGAACAAGACAACTCCCGGTGATGAAATCAGCCATGAAGTTGTAGTGTTTCAAAGTTGCTCGCAAATCGTTAGCCATAATATTATGCAAAAAATGTAAATGAACAGTAAAAATCAGAGCAACAAATAGGAGAGCAACAAAAGGCGGGGAAGATGGTGGTATGAACGGACGAGGTGAGAAACGAAACAGGAAGAAAGCAGGATCGACTTGTGGAATCATTAAATCACACGACATCATACGTACTCCTGCTAGACATCTTCGTACGACTACAAAACTCAGACCAATCATCGCAATGACAACACTCAAGAGAATCCAACTAGCGCGACAAATTTTAAAACCGTTCTCAAATTTCCCATGTAAAACCAACCACAAAAATCCTTTAAGCCGTGTGTCCCTAGTAGGGAGTAAAAGTCTAGGGATTGAATCAATCCTCCTACTACGAAGCTCAGAAAGTCCAAAATCAAGCTCTCTCATAACCATAGGGTAGTGCGGTGAAATAAATGTGTAGTCACTAAAAACAAAATCTATATAAGGTGAAACAAAAGTGGAATCACCAAAAGTGCGTGCATCATCTAGGTCGAATGTCTCACTAAAATCAAGCGCTTCTTCCTGGAGCGGGGGTCCAGACAGAAGAGTGGCACTAAATAGGAGTGGTGTGGTAACTAAAGAAGGTGAGTGCGATGGTGTGACGAGATCCTCCCAGGAGCCCTAGGAACAAGACTATTCTTTTGAGGAAGAAGAACAATCTTGTGCCCACGGTGATCGAATGAATGAGAGTTCCTTACACCATCATGCATGACGCGCCTATCATACTGCCATGCTCTTCCTAACAAGATATGATAGACATCGATGGGGGCGACATCACATAGAACAGAATCCTAATACACATCCCCGATAGAGAACTCTACGAGACAACGGTGAGTAATGGGCATAGTCATGTGACTATTAACCCCAGATAAGTGGTAGGGTTGCTCCAAGGGGTGCGTCTCGAGTCCTAGTTTCTCAACCATACGTTGGGAAACAAAATTTTTCATACTACCGCTGTCATTGATGATGGAACAAAAATGTCCCTGAATGTGCGCAGTAGTGCGAAAGATCTCGTGTCTCTTAAAATCACGCTCAGTGGTCTCACTAGGGGGAATCAAACTATATCGAAGGACGCAAACTAAGTGCTCTGCTTGTTCTCCCTCGACCTCAATAACACTATCAGGCTTGGAATCACTAAGGAAGACTCCACATTCTGTCTCACGCCCGTCAGAGGAATCAGTAATTGCGACGAAGTGGCGTCGCGGGCACTCAGAAGATTTGTGCCCGGGCTCCATACACTTTGAAGCATCAGAATACTCCAGTGTTGGGCTTGGATCCCATGGTCTCCTTACCTTGGGTGAGGACAGTGGGTGGAGCTGGGGTCCCAGTGGTGACAGGAGGAAGATGATCAATATTCTTAGAGGTGGGTGCAGTGGTGGTGGTGCTCGAGGAAGGCCTGTCAGTAGACCTATGCCCAGATATCCTTTTCTGAAGCGAGGTTTCCACTTTACATGCTCGACTAGAAACTTCACCCAATCTCTAAAGTCGTGCAACTTTAACTCATTCCTAATAGCATAGCTGAGCCCGTTCAGGTAACGGGACACCGTCATATCGTCCTCCTCGTGCAAGTCTAACCTAGACCGCAACACTAGAAACTCGTGGGTGTACTCATCCACGGAAAGCTTGTCCTGTCGAAGGTTGTGGAACCTTTGATACAGAGTTTGCAAATAGTCCGGAGGGACACATCGCTTCCGCAGTTGCAACTTAAACTCTACCCACGTGGTAATAGGTGCTAGGCCTAAAGTGTACCGGGTGCGCTCTAGTTGAACCCACCAGACTAGTGCGGGTCCTTTAAGCCTAAGTACAACATACTCGACCTGCCGATTCATTGGCATTTGTTTGCACGCCATGAACCTTTCCACACGCTCGCACCAATCGAGGCATTTCTCGGGCTCTACGTGACCCTCAAAATCACCTACATCAAGCTTAACTCCATCGTCCCAACGGGGTTGGCGACGGGGTCCAAAGTCAGGCTGTGCAGGAGTTGCGGGCCTAGGATTTTGTTCCTCTTGGCTAGGATTTTAGTGAGGAGACTGATTTAATCCTAGGTGTTGAGCGACTTTTAAGTTGTTGACGGAAGTCCGTAATCCGTGAACGACTTGGGTAACATCTCCCACTTGGAGGCTGAGTGTTTCCATCATTTGCATGAGGTTGCCCATGCGTTGATTCAAGTCATCGACGCTCGTTTCGAGTTTGTCCGCTCTACCCTCCATTTTTTTTAGAAAATAAAAAAGTGGACTCAAATATTTTTTTTTGAAATAAAGGACTCACAAAAAAAAATTTGACAGATATTTTTTTTAAAGTAAAAAAAAAGTTTTTTTTTTAAAAACAATTTTTTCTAAACAGGATCGTTCGATTCACGATAGGAGTGAATCGAACCGCCCTCTGATACCAAACTGATGCATTCCGAGTCTGCGATTAATTTTAAAACGAAAATTTGTGTTCAGATTTTTAAATTACGCTGCGCAAGCAAGATCACGAGTACTTTCAAATGTAGACCGACCTAAGATTGTATCCGCACAAAAAAATTGAGCTAACATTTGTACGCTATCCGCCTTGAAACTTTTGCTTCCACAAGTGCCCCGGGTGAGAGAAAAAAATAACAACAATGAAGAAATTAATGTCAAACAAGATTATGACAATCTAGGCAATCAAGCTCTGACTTAAAGGTCACAACATTGTAAGCATAAATATTTTACTAACAATCTTGAGCGGGATGAGAAGTAGTGGTATACCTCTAGCCGTTGTAAGAGTCAGCTCGAGGGATGATTAGCTCTAGGAAACTGACGGGAGTGAACAAGGGGCTGTCGGGATGAACGGGAAATTGTCGGGATGAACAAGAGGACTTGTAGGATGAACGGGAGGACTTGGGGGATGAACAGGAGGACTTGCGGGATGAACAAGAGGACTTGCGGAAGTGTCGCAAGGTTGCTAGAGACCCGATACCGCCGGGAGTTGCTGGAGGAGGGCTCGCTGGAAGCAATCGTGCCCACAGGAGGCGTCGTCGAAGGCGGCGAGTTGAAACAGTCCGAACAGGGCACAAGACGCCGTTCCCAACAGGCAGAAATAAACCCACTGTCAAGAACGCCGCCGACAGTGGCCCGTGAGGAGGTCACTGACGCCTCGGACGGTCTCCGACATTGGCGGCGCTGGCTGGCGACGTCAGGTAGGCGTCGGCGAGCGGATCGGGAGATGACAGGGGCAGAGGCAGGGAGTTACAAAAAGACAGAAATTATGTCTTTTCGTTTTTCCACTACTCTCTGCTGACCGACTGATTTTGGGGAATATATAAAGAGTGGCCTTTTTAATGTCAATTAATATGGGGGGGGGGTTTCAATTCAGCCAAGGCCGGCTGATAATTTCTATATTATCTAATATGGGTAATAATGGGAGATAAAAAGGGGGTTATTTGAGGCTCTTGATGACAAAACAAAATGATGAGATGATTTTAGATATTCCTCATTAAAATAGTTTTAAAAGTAAATTTAATTTCAGATTTATAGATTAATTGTTACGACACCTCACTTGCTTGCCTAATTCACCGTTACTCCTAATTTGACAGACCCTTTCATTTAAGGTCTTATTGGCCGGTCACACCAATAATCCAAACAAACGTGCACGATACAACATAGACGAAATGAAAATGCACGAAGACGTGCGCTACATAAATGAAATTATTGTAAATAAAATAACGATGCAAACTCGGGTTGCATCAACAACTAAACACCTAAGCTTACAATGTTGGTGTTATTTACCGTTATGCCCGTAACAGAATGTTGGTGTCATTTTCCTATATTCTGTAACTTTATGCAAGTATTAATCAAGTTCTATTTACTCTCTTTAACCTTTTTCTCTCTCTAGCTCCTCTCTTCTCCCCTCATTCTAGGGTTTATTCTTTGTATCCCCACCTCCTCCTAGCTCCGACGACGACGCCAAGGGATCCAATCGGCGACCCGTAATAACTTGGTTTCAGAGGCAACTTCCCCCCCCCCCTCCAGCCACTGAGTTCTTACCGTACACAACGCCCGCAGCCCAAAGTGTATCCCACTGCCTTCGTCTACAACAAGCATCGACATATAAAAAAAAGAACCGCAACTTCATGTGTCCTCTGCCGTGGACGGCGCTGCCTTCGCTGACGACGTCTCTTCTCGCAGCCTCTAGTCCAGGGACTCCCCAACGTCCACGACCTCCGTCGTGGCCGATCACGACCCCGCCGCCGACAGCAAGGGCCGCAGCCACTCCCGCCGACGCAGCAGCCAGTCGCTGCCTTCATTCGCCAAGCAGCAGCGCTACACCCTTCAGCAGTGCTTCTGTGATTTCCATCGCCTCCAACGACCTCCGACCAGAGCCACAACCATAACGCCTCTAGCAACTTCTGTCGACGACCTTCGACGTGAGCTCGCTCGTCGCAACAGAGCCTCCAGAACCCGCAACGTTTTTGTTTGTTTTTCCCCCTCGAGCCCCGCTAACCTTGAGCGGGGAGCCTTTTTGGAGATGATATTTCCACAATTATCCCGTGGGCCCCACCTTTGTTTTTTTTCTTGCCAACTGTTTTCATCATTTCCCACTGCATTGATTCTTCCACAACTTCGAGCCCCCCACCCCGTCTCTTTTTTTATCTTATTAATTTTCTTCTACAAGCCTGTCCGAATACGTACACATTACCTTTTTTTTTATTTCATCTTCCGCGAGTTGCTTACATCATCCCTTGCTTTGATACCTACAAACTTAGAATTTATTTTTAATTTATTAATCAAATTATTTTGATTAATTTATTATTATGAAATCATATTATTTTATCAATATGGATGTACCATTAAGCACTGCTGAGGCAGCCTCCGCTCGTGCTCGTCTTTCAAAGCTTGAGGCAACCCTGGCTTCCAACACCGCACGTTTTCTGGCGGATCTCGCCCGACTTTTCAGGGGCCCTCTTTCCCAAATATCGCCGCCATCCTCACTTCCGGGCTCCGCGGACCACCTTTCGACTCAACTTCCATCTCCACCCCCACCAATTCCACTTGAGCAGTCACCACAACCACCTTCTACTTTGGGGACCGCCACCCCGCGACCTTCCTTATCATTGTCGTTGGCCTGTGTTTCGCCATCCACCGCTCTGCACTTCTCACTGTCGTCGTCGGCCGTCGCCACACCACCGTCGTCGACTTTTGTGGCCACCATTCCGTAGCTGCTGGCCCCGACCACCTCGCCACCTCTTCTGTCGGTCATTACCCCATCATCCCTGGCTCCAATTCCACAGGTTGCCCTTCCATCTCCACTCCGGTCCTCAGCTTTGTCGCCTCTGGACGCATCATCACCTCCGAATGCATCGTCGCCTCCGGACGCATCGTCGCCTCTTCTGCTGGCTCTTGCTCCACCGACACTCGCTCTGCCGATCCCTCCAGCCACATCACAGCCCCTTCGGCCAGGCCGTGCTCCGCTGACCCCGACAGATCCGTTCATGTTGCCAGCCGTCGCTTCTCCGACCTCCATACCGTTGCTTCTTACCATTGCTCCACCGACCTTGCAAAAACCATTCCCGCTGCTGCATGTCTTTCCGACGGCGCCGCCGCAACTCACCGACACCGCCGTTGCTGCTAAGCGCCATTAGACATTATTCTGGCAGGAGATTAAGATGCTAGATGATCTGACCATCCAGGTGGAGTTTGAGCTTAGGGTCAAGTTCGATGTCAAGGGCGGATGGAGTGTTACGGATCCTTCGTCAGTTATCTCCTATTATGTTATGATTATTATTTATATGTCGAGTCGAGTCAAGTCATGTTGTATCGAGTCATAGTTGTTGAAGCGTTTGTGTTTTTATTATTTGATGAATGTTGGTGTTATTCGTTATGCCATCGACGCCTATATATGGGCCATTTGGGGTCACGTAACTCTTATGCAAGTATTAATCAAGTTCTATTTCCTCTCTCTAACTTTTCTCTCTCTAGCTCCTCTTCTTCTCCCCTCATTCTAGGGTTTATCCCTTGTATCCCCGCCCCCTCCTAGCTCCGACGAAGCCGCCAAGGGATCCATTCGGCGACCCGTAACAATGTACTATTATATCAAACGAATGACCAGTTAGGAAAATGAGATCCATATGCAACTTCTTGGTAAAAAGCCCAAAAAGTACCGTGTTCTTGTCATCTATAGATACTTTTGATTTCTCCAAAACTTCAGATAAGGTTTTTAAAATGTTAGACAAAGTTGTGGAGAAGATTGGAGACAAATGTTATGCAAGTGGTAACGAATAATGCCTCAAACAACAAGACGTCCAGATAAATGTTAATGAAGAAGAGAAAACATTTATATTGGACGTCATGTGTTGCACTGTTGGGATTCTATGAGAGGCCCATCACATATGCGCAGCGGAATAAGGAATCAAGAAAACCCAAAGAGAAATAGATCTTGCGATGAACATCGATCAAAAAGTAAAAATAACTTTGAATAAAGTATACCTTAGCGGAATTGAGTCGGCACTTAACCAAGATGCTCCAAAATATAGGTCTCCGACCGGTGAGTTTGTCCACGCAAAAATAAATGTGCGGCTCTACGGTGATCCACGCGAAAGAGAGAACGCCGACACTTCGTCAAACGAGATCCGGGAAGGAGAACGAAAAGCACTCTGCGTCTCCACAGACCGCTAGGTCTGCTCCAGAAGAGGCTGCTGCGACAGGCACCAAAATCGGGCTGAGCGACGACGACGATGACAGGATCGGGACTTTCGGAAACGTTTTTCGTCGGTCTCTTCCTCTCGGGCTTAGCACAGTAGCATTCAGAAAAAACCTAAGACATCTTTTATTTATACCCAAAGGAATAAACAGATGAAATAGTTGCTATCAGCAGATCCAAAACTGATGGAATTTTGCTCAAGACAAATTTGTCGAGATGACTCTAGATGTCTCGACGAATCGTCAAAATGACACGAGATAACTTGACGAATTCCTCGAGATGACTCGAGACACATTCGTCGAAATAACTCGGGACAATTCGATGAATTCGTCGAGATGACTTCGACACATTCGTCAAAATGACACGAGAGGATTCGGCGAATTCGTTGAGATGACACGAGATGACTCGGGATAACTCGACGAATTCGTTGAGATGTCTCGGGATAACTCGACGAACTGACTTGTCCTATCGAATTCCAATTCATTCAAGTGCTTGGTTTTTCACTCATCATATATGAGTAAGACCAAAACAAACCATTCCTCTAACTTCTCTAAACGCTCTTATGTGTGACCCTGTATGCTCATATTGCGTTGACAGTGAAACTACCTGTTTGATCACTTCTAAATCATCATAGTAACACCAACAGTCTCCCACTTGATCTTGAAAGTATGAAACAAAAGGTTCATATACAATGAACGATATTTAACAATATATCATTGCTCGTTAAGCAATAAGAGTTTAAAACTCAATAAGCCTTTATGACTAATGTATCAGTGTTGTCATATCCCTTTGTCCCTTATATCCGGATAGAACTAAAGGTATAGACCGTATCACCCTCATAATTGTTCAATCCAAGTTTCTTGATCTAGAATGGACTTCCAGAAATTGGTGAGCCCAATATCATATATTGACTCAACCAAGCATGACCATGCATTTCTCAGTCCCATTCCATCAAGGGGCCATTGATGCAACTCCTGTCATATAAGAGGATAAATCCCATTTCTGTCCATACACAAACATTCAAATGACTCGTAACGTACCCAATAAACACATTTATCATCAACCTTTCTCAAGGAAGAATTTGGATGACGTCAAGGCACGCTCTTCCTCACTTGATGAATGCTGTGACTTCAGGTCAAAGAACCACAAACACCATTGCCACTTGAGAGCTACTTGTGAAACGTTCATGTAATAATCCACAAAGTATTCTCATGGTGGGTCTGTCCAGCACAACTTGTTCACTAACAAGTACCTATGCGATGACTTGATATCACAATACATGACCTGTGAGAACCGGTCATCAGTCAACGCACATGCTGGTCTTGATGTATCATCACCGCTCTTAGCTTCTAAGATGATACGCCGACCAGGGACCATTAAAGAATGAAGTTTCTAAGAACATAGACCCTCACATTCGAGTCATCAACTTGAATCTTATGAAAACAAACATTCTAAGAGCATTTATCAAGTTAATTAATCTATCACATAGAAATAAATTGACAAAATAAAAGAACTTGTCATAAATATAAAATGAAATGTATAGTTCTCTATTCATCAAATGAATTATTACAACCGACAAACATACAATCCACAAGACTCCTAATAGAGTTGATCATTCAGGTATCTAATACCTATTGATCTAGTATGACTATCATGCTTTCTCTGCGCAAGAGGATTTGTCAATGGATCAACTATATTTTCTTTAGTCGGTACTTTGCATGTGCTTGGAGCGCTGATGAGATCTAGGTTCCGAAGCAAGTGCAATTGCATCGTTATTGTCACCGTAGAGAACTACATGATCAATAATGCTAGGAACTACACCAAGCTTACTGATGAATTTCCTAATCCATACAACCTCCTTCGCCGCACTTGCAAAAGCGATATACTTGGCCTCAGTTATAGAATCAGCAACTATCTACTGCTTGGAACTCTTCCAGCTGACAGCTCCTCCATTTAGGCAAAATACAAACCTTGACTGAGAATTTGAGTCATCCCTATCATTTTGGAAGCTAGCATATGTGTAACCCTTTACAACGAGCTCTTTCTCACCACCAAACACCAAGAACGTATCCTTAGTCCTTTTTAATTACTTTAGTATATTCTTGACGGCTATCCAGTGACTGTCACCGGAATCAGACTGATACCTGCTAGTCATGCTCAAAGCATAAGAGACATCAGGTCGAGTACATATTATTGCATACATGATTGATCCAATTGCCGAAACATATGAAATCAACTTCATGCGGTCCTCATTTTACAAAGATTTAAGACACTGGTACTTAGAGAGATTCACATCATAAGACATGTATAAGAATCCTTTCTTAGACTCAAACATGTTGAATCGTTTCAACACCTTCTCAATATATGTACTTTGGGTCAAACTCAGCAACTTTTTCGATTTATTTCTATAGATCTTAATACTAAGTATGTAAGTCGCTTCGCCCAACTCTTTCATACAAAAGCAGTCCCCTAGGTTGTTCTTAACAACTTGTAGGGTCGGAATGTCATTTCCGATCAACAGTATGTCATCTACATACAATATCAGGAAGACAACAATGCTCCCACTAACTCTCTTGTAAACACACGGTTCATTTTTCATTCTTTATAAAACCAAACTCTTTGATTTTCTCATCAAAATGAAATTGCAATTTTGAGAAGCTTGTTTTAATCCATAAATGGATCTCTGCAGCTTGCATATTTTAGTGACTTCACCTGGAGATACAAAACCCTCGGGTTGTATTATTTACACTTCCTCAAGGAGGTTTCCATTTAAGAAAACCGTTTTGACATCCATTTGTCAGATCTCATAGTCATAATACGCAGCAATAACAAGCAGAATTCTGATGGACTTTACCATAACAATATGGGAAAAAGTCTTATTATAGTCAATACCATGAATTTACTTGAAACCTCTAGCCACTAATCGCCCTTTGAATGTCTGTACATTCCCATCCATATCGATCTTCTTCTTGAAGATCCACTTGCACCCTATGGGTCGTACCCCATCAGGTGGTTCCACGAAGTTCCAGACTTGGTTTGCATACATGGAGTCCATTTCAGATTTCATGGCCTCAAGACACTTCTCGGAGTCCGGTCCACTCATGAACTCTTGGTAGGTTGCAGGCTCATCATCATGATCTATAAGCAACACATTACCTATTTGAGACATGAGAAATCCATATCTCTCAGGCTCAGATCTAGGTCTACCAGATTTACATAGGACTTGAGAGGCAGGTTCCGAAATTTTTCCAAATTTTGGGATCCGCCCTGCGTAGAATAGGAATCCGCATAGCATAAAAAAAAACAAACAAATTTAAAAAAAAAGGTTTTTTTTTTTTAGCATATTTTATACATTTGCATTTGTTATCTATTTGCATGCATTTGCGCAGTGGTCGGCTAGTGAGTATGAGTTCACAACACCACAATTCCCCACCTGAACACCTTCACGAGGCTAACCCGATGATGCATCAAGTTGAACATGGTCAACCAAGCCGTGGAAACGAAGGGAATGAACCACCCCCGTGGTTTGTACCTTTTGCCCACCAAATGGCGACGTTAACCGAGAGCATTTTCCAAGTGAGAGAAGGGCTAGTGAACCTGAGTGTTAGGGTTAATAGCTTAGAAGTACCCCCTCGAGCATCAATGCCACCTTTAGTTAGGGATGAGCATTCAGTGCGACCCCAATATGAGACTCCACCACCTTATGGAGAAAGGTCTGCACTTAGGAGAAACCCTCTTTTCGAGGAAGAGGTTAGAAATCCAGTAGATAGGTTAGACTTCGAGTACGATCAGGGTAGGAATTTCCCGAGGAATTTTCCTGAGCCCCAATGAGAGCATTTCCTAGGTACGCGAGATCATTATCAGGAGAGACCCTATAATGACGTAGCGAGAGAAGAGCGTCCGCGAGACCATCGTAGGCCTATACCGACCATGCATCGTGATGATCGGCCTAGAGATTGGTATCGACCCCCACCCCCACGGCGTCGAGACAATCGTGATCCTTACGACGATGATAATGACTATCCTTCCCGGGATAGACGACCGGATCTTACACGTGTTGTGAAATTAGATCCCCCACTTTATGATGGATTTATGGATCCCAAGGTCTTTTCAGACTGGGTTATAGACATAGAGACCTATTTTGATTGGTATCGTATGACGGAAGATCAAAAGGTTCAATTTGCCAAGATGAGGTTATCTGGGCGAGCGAAAATCTTTTGGATAGGTGAGGAACGTAGTATAGAGAGGAATGGACGCCCTCCCATTACACATTGGGCACACATGAAAGCCATATTGGAGGAGCAGTACATTCCCCAGCACTACCAGACCCGTCTACGAGACGAGCTGACGTCTCTACGTCAAGGGTCCAAATCCGTTTCTGATTATTTAGCTGAGATGAAGGACCTCATGATTAGGTGCAACATAGTCGAACATCCACGAGATACATTATCTAAGTTTAAGTGTGGACTGCGATCTGAGATTCGCGATGAGCTGATTCGATATGGTCATTATTCCTTTGCTGAGACTGTATCCATCGCCATCGATATAGAGGAACACCAAAAAAGAACCTCCCGGTTCAAACCTCAAAATAAAACAAACCCTCCTTATAAGAAAGATGAATCGAAGGGTAAGGAGAGTGCATCGAAGCCCGCCTCGACCTTTACGAGAGATCAGAAAGGAAAAGCCCCCATGGGAACTGTGACCCCTTCACAGATCCGATGTTATGAGTGCCAGCAGATGGGTCATATATCTAGGGATTGTCCAAAGAGGAGAGGCACATTAGTTATTCACGAGGTGACTGAGGAGGATGACTCTATAGATGAAATTGGAGTCGAGAGGGACTCACATATTTTGAATGACGAAGTGTACGGTACGCCAAGTGATGAGGAGATAGATTCGGGCGTTCTAGTGGTGAGATGCATGTTATCTACACCAAAAGAGTCTGCCGACTATTGGCGGACGAACATCTTCCAAGCTTACTTTAAGGCAGGGGAGAAAGTGTGTCGTTTAGTAGTAGACAGCGAGAGTTGTATGAATGTGAGAGCGAGCAAATTTTAGGTTTGTTTAGTTTGTGGCCTCCTTACTTTGAGTGATTCCGTGGAACCATCTCGTGTGAGGGAGCGACTTAATTCCTTGGTGCCCGTGTGCGATAGCGGCCGACCTCGGAGCGAAGACGAAGGTGACGAGGAGTTCCTCGCGTGATCGCTGTCGACTTCGGAATACGGAAGACGCCTCTTCCGTGGGTAATTGTTTCCTTCTCTTTTTCCTTTGTGTGTGTCTAAGTTTTCTCATTAGGATAAATAGACTCATTGCTGGGTTTTCGCCCGAACTTCGTCAGCAAACGCTACGTCGAAAACTCCAAACGGAAACGTATTTGGAGTTCACGATTTCCGTTTTGCTACGACAAAGGGAACGGAACGAAAGTTGCAAGCTTCTGTCCCCGGATTTAAAATCGAACCGTATTTAAGAAAATCCATTTTGAAAGGAGAAGTAAATTTGTGCTTTAAGAATCCACGTTGCAAAAAATTTTAAAAAGTGCTGCGCCCGCTCATAGATTTGCAAAAGTCATATTTCCTTGCATGCATTAGGGTTTCCTAGAAAAGACGACAGACGCGTACACCATACGCGTCGTCCTGCATCAACTTGTGTTTCCTGAGCAGGCTCTTCAGCTACAACAACTTGTAGTCCTTGCTCAGGTTCCAATTCCGGTTTATTCACTGTTTGTGGTTCTTGAACTTCTTCAAGTTCAAATTTTGTAGTCTTTCTGGATAAGAACTCTTTCTCCAAAAAGACACCAGTGCTCGCGACAAACACTTTGCCCTCAGACGATAGGTAAAAGTAGTACCCTTTAGTTTCCTTATGATAATCCACAAGATAACATTTATCTGACTTGAGTTCCAGTTTGTCAGGCATTTAACGTCTCACGTATGCCTCATAACCCCAGATCTTAATGAAAGACATACTAGGAGGTTTCCCAATCCATATTTCATATGATGTCTTTAGAACCGTTTTCGTTGGAGCACGATTTAGTGTAAAAACAACAGTCTCTAGAGCAAATCCCCAAAAGGAAACAGACAAATCTGCATGACTCATCATCGACTGACAAAGTACGATTCCTCCGCCCAGACACACTATTATGGTGTGGCGTTATGGGTGGAGTGAGTTGTGATATAATACCACACTCCTTCATATGATCACGAAACTCATGACTTAGGTATTCACCACCTCGATCCTGGTTGATAACGGGAGCTCAGTGAACGTGATCTTTAAGAAGGCGTTCGACGAGATCAAGGTGGAGGCCAGGCGGGTGTTGGCTTCGGATGGATCGCTGTTTGGGTTCTTGGGAGAGAGGAAAGAAGTAGAGGGAGTAGTTGGGCTCCATGCGACCTTGGGGGGAACGTTTAGGAACTGTCGGTTCGTCATCGTGGACGTTTCGACCAACTACAATGCCATTTTCGGTCGACCCCTCATTAGTGCATTTCGGTGTGTGCCTTCCTCTTTCCACCAGTGCTTGAAGTTCAACACTAGAGGAGTACAAGTCAGAGTCCAGGAAGATCTCAAGATGGCAAGACAGTGCTACGCCACGACTGTCAACACCATCTTCTGGAAAGAGGAGGCTGAGGAGATGGACATGATGATAGAGGATCAGGCCGGGTTGGAGGCAGCGAAGGAGGTAGTGGAGAAGGAGGTCCTCACCCAGGGTGGGAGGTTAGAGAAGAGGCGAGTCAGCGAAGGATTGAGCTCGGAGGACTAGGAGAGGATCTTGGCTTGCGTCTAGCAGAACGCAAACGTCTTTTCATGGAGTGCGACAGACATGTCGGGCATCAACGCAGATATAGCGTGTCATCGCCTTAATCTCGACCTAGGCTTCTGCCCCATCCGCCAGAAGAGAAGAACCGTGGCTGACAAGATGGTTAAGCCCATCCAAAAGGAGGTGGGTAAACTGCTCGAGACGGGGTTTGTATCGGAGATCCAGTATCCAGGCTGGGTCTTCAACGTGATAATAATAAAAAATGTGATGAGAGGTGGAGGATGTGTTGATTTCTCTTTATTAAATAAAGCCTGCCTTGATGATTATTATCCGCTGCCCTGAATCGACGCGTTGGTAGACTCAGTCGTCGGTTTTCCTGCAATGAGTTTTTTAGATGCTTTTTCAGGTTATCATCAGATTCACAAGCACCCACCCGACATCAAAGATGTCTCCTTCATCATAAGCGACATGTGTTAATTCTACAAGATGATGCCTTTCAGGTTAAGGAACATAGGGGCAACCTACTAGAGAATGATGAATCGGGTTTTCCAGGAGCAGAAGGGAAGGAACTTGGAGGTTTACGTGGATGACTTGATGGTGAAAAACAAAGATGTCAGGTCCCACCTCCAAGACCCGTCAAAGACCTTTACCACCTTGAGGAAGTTTAAGATGCGGCTCAACTCCTTAAAGTGTATCTTCAGCGCCAACAGGAGGAATTTCTTGGGACATCTCACCCCGGGAGGGGTAGAACCCAACTCGGACAAGGTAAAGGCGATCCTGGAGCTGGCGTCACCCAGAAATGCAAAGGAGGTTCAGCGCCTCATAGGGAAGCTAGCCGGACTAAGTAGGTTCTTCTCCCGTGTGGGGGATAAGTGCTCGCCTTTCTTCAAGATATTGCGTGGAAGCACAAGGTTTGTGTGGACGTCAAAATGCAAGGAGGCCTTCCAGGACTTTAAGAGACAACTTATGCTGGCTCCGCTACTCCAGGGATCGAGGGATGGGGAGGATCTTGCCTTATACCTCACAGTGGGGGTGGAGGCAGTAAGCTCTATTTTGGTCCGAGAGGAGGGGAGGAAACAACTGCTGATCTACTATGTCAGCATGGTCCTGAAGAAGACAGAGCTCAGGTACTTACCATATCTTGGAAAAGTTTGCGTTTGCCCTGATCATCTTGAGCAGGAAGCTCAGGCCGTATTTCCAAGCACACTCCATTCAAGTGGCGACTGATCATCCTCTTCGCAACATCTTGGAGGGAGTAGAACATTCAGGGAGGTTGGCAAAATGGTTAGTAGAGCTGAGTGAGTTCGATATCCTTTGTCCCAAGCCTGTCAATAAAGGCTTAGACAATAACAGATTTTCTGGCGGATTATGTGGTTGAGGTGGAATAGTCTGAGTCTCTCCAGCATGTTGCTTGGGAGGTGCTCGTGGATGGAGCGTCGGGGAAGCACTCTTTGGGAGGATGGGTGGTCTTAGTGAGCTCCCAAGGGACGAAGATTGAGCAGTTGATCAACATCCATTTGCCCATCACCAACAACCAAGCGGAGTACGAGGCCGTGATCGCGGGACTTCGTTTGGCTAGGTAGTTGGGAGTACAAGATGTAAAGGTATTGACTAACTCAATGGTGGTGGTCTCCCATATCAAGTGGGAGTTCGAGACAAGGGAGCCTACACTCCAACAATATCTGATAAAGGTTAAGGGTCTCATCGGGCTGTTCCGTACTTTCTCTATTCGGCATGTGCCAAGGGAGGATAACACCTAAGCGGATCGGCTAGCCATGTTTGGTCCTCGGGCAGGAGGAACTGTGATAGAGTTATTCTGACCATCCATTGAGGAGGGGGAATTGATGGAGGTTGATCAGCGCCCCTCGTGGATGGATCCTTTCGTGACCTTCTTGGCCAAAGGCGAGTTTCCAGAGAGAGTTCCAGATAAAAAGCGATTTAGGTACAAATTTGCATATTACCTGCTGCATGAGGGAGACCTCCGGAAGACCCTCTCAGGGCTCTTGACATGATGCGTGGCTAAAGAGGAAGTCCCAAGGATCTTGAATGAGATCCGCTCCTGGGAGTGTGACAGTCACTCCAGGAGCATGACCTTAGAGGGAAGGGTGTTAAGGCAGGGATACTTCTGGCCAACCATCAACAAAGATGTAGCAGAGTTCGCGAAGAAGTGTCAACTATTCGCGCCACTTTAACTTTTGCCAGATCAGAGGCTCATGATTATTGTAGTGCCATGGTCCTTCGTGATTTGGGGGATGGATATGGTAGGACCCTTTCCCCAAGTCAGTGGGCAAAGGAAGTTCATTCTGGTCATTATCGATTACTTTTCAAAGTGACTGGAGGTAAAGGCATTGGACAAGATGACCTCACTAGTAATCAAAAATTTCGTATGGGGGGAGATAATCTGTCGGCACGGGCTACTCATAGCAATAATCACAAATAATGGGCCATAGTTTGCTAGTGACGAATTCGTCAGTTTTTACAGTCAACTGAGCATAGATTTCGCTTCGCGTCAGTCCACCATCCCAGGAGCAACGAGCAGGTGGAAGCAGCAAACAAGATATTTGTGAATCTACTGAAAAAGGTGGAGAACCCGAATGGTAACTGGGTGGAGTAGCTCCCCTCGGTTCTTTGGGCTCAAAGATCTACGCCCAATATGGACACTGAAGAAACTCCTTTCACTCTCATGGCTCCGAGGCCGTGTTGCCGGTAGAGTTCGGGGAGAAATTCCCGCGGGTGGTTGCTGCAGGGGAAGGAGACTAGGGGTGAAGAGTAGAAAATGAAAATGAGCAACGACTCTCGCTGGATCTCGTGGAGGAACTCCACGACTTAGTAACCATCCGGCAGGAAGAAGTCAAGCGATGAATGACTAAGTATTTTGATAGACATATTAGAGTCAAACAATTTGTAAAGGGAGATGTAGTCCTTAAAAAGGTCGATGCGACAGGAAGGTCGACAGCGATTGGGAAGCTCAATCATAATTAGGAGGGCCCTTATCTAATTTCCGAAGCGCTGAAGTCGGGGGAATACCGCCTCCAAAATGTGGAGGGAGTTTCCCTTAATCACACATTGAGTGGAGATGACCTAACACGTTTTTATCCTTGATAATTAATAATGAAGATGTTTGCTTTAAAAACTCCCTTTTATGTGAAACTATCTTGAATGAAAGCCCCGGGCAGATCCTGCTGACCGGACTCCCACTAGCTGGCAGAGTATGCCAATCACTCAAGTGGCAGCTTGAAATGAGAACTATGTTGAAAGAAAACCTCGAGCAGATCTCGCTGACCAAGCTCCCACTAGCTGGAAGGGAAGGCCAATCACTCGAGTGGCAGGTTGAAATGAGAACTTCGTTGAAAGTAAGCCCCGAGCAGATCCCGCTGATCGAGCTTCCACTAGCCGGCAGGGCAGACCAATCGCTCCAGTGGCAGGTTAAAATGAGAACTATGTTGAATGAAAGCCCCGAGCAGGTCCCGCTGACCGGGCTCCCAGTATTCGCCAGGGCAGACCAATCACTCGAGTGACAGGTTGAAATGTGAACTATATTGAAAGAAAGCTCCAAGCTGATCTTGCTGATCGGGCTCCCACTAGCCGGAAGGGCAGACCAATCACTCGAGTGATAGGTTGAAATGAGAACTATGTTGAAAGCAAGATATTTTCTCTAGAAAAAAAAAAGATTGAAAGTGGGAGAAAAGATTTGCTTAAGAATTCATTATTTTCATTGATGATATATAATGGCAATGTGTTAATGTTCTATTATTTTTTAATCTTTTGTTAAGTTTTACATTTGAATATTTAATAAGTAATATTTAAACGTGGCTTAGTTTATTTGAATATTTGTTAATTGTTCATTTTTTTAAAATTTTTATCACATGTTTTAGGATTTTCATAATTATAAAAAATAAATATTTGATATACACATATCAGCCAAGGTTGTCAGGATTGAGATCCTATATGAGATCGTTTCGAGGTTGGATCAGATCGTATGATCGTATATAGGATCGCAAGATTCTACAACATTCATAAATTAAGACAAAATATAAATTGAATTTTGTATAATCCAACTACATGCTCAATTAACAAAAAAATCAATAAATTGAGCAGTACGTGAATAATTATTTTAAAATTTTATGAATAACTAAATCAAAAAATAATATCATACTAATCTCATTTTCAGTTTCAGGTAGGACATCCAATTTCTACCAACAATAAACACAAATCTTGACTGTTGGATTGGTGGAAGCCTAGAAGTAGAAAGATGAACCCAGATAGCTGGATTGCTCGTATGCTGGAAGCAGGAATCTTGAATTGCTCGTATACTGGATTTCTAACTGTTATATTGCTCGCACGCTAGCCATTGGATCCTAGAAAGGAAGAGAAGACGTAACAAATCCCAATGTGTATTTGATACTAGTATGCTGGTTTGATTTGAGTGTTCAAGTTTATTCTTTATTAAGGAGAGAAGCCACTAGTAGGGGGAGCCGTATTGTATTGATTAATTCAACCCGCTATATTTCATGTTTACTGATAGGATTACACTATACTTTGAAAGGATTGGTCCCTAAAGGATGATTCAAATAGGTGATTTTTCGTTTTTTTTTATTTAATTAAATTTTTATTTTGGAACATGCGCGGACATGCATCTATAACGGTTGTAAGAATAACAATATCAGCCAATGTGTATTTGTCACCGGCGGGGAGGATGGATGAGTTTAGGGGTGCTGACTTTGATAGTATGCCTGGGCTTTCGATTTGAGCTGTTCGATGAGTTTATTCTATATATTAAGGTTCATGAGCTCTCGCGAGCGTCGAGCTAGCTCGATAAGGGGAGCACACTAGAATAAATGAGCTCTTCGAGCTCGAGCTCGAGGAGCTTGGAAATTTTGTCGCTCGACTCGTTTGTATTGCGAGACCTTGTACATTCAACCCGCGGGGGAGGAGTAAATAATATTTGATATTATATATTTCCATTAGTTTAGTGATAGGGACCTATTTATCACTATACCCTTTGCTAATTACTATTTATATCTCATGAACGAGATTTGATATTATCAAAAGGGGAGATTGTTGGAACCTATGGTCCGCATCTATTAGGTTTGACAATATCAAAATCCCGAGTTATATTTGATCATATTTGTGTTGAGTATAGTGTGCAGGTTTCTAGGTACAAAAAGACAAGAAAATCAAATTCTGCCACCTACCGCCGCGCGCTAACACTATCGCACCGCGCTAGCGGGGGATTATTTCTAAACAAGCTCTCTGCCATCTACCGCGTAGCGCTAGGTCTACCGCCCGCGCTAGCGTGGATTTATTTTTTGACAAGCTCTCTGGCACCTACCGCGTTGCGCTAAACCGCTCCGCGCTAGCTCAAAACCGTTGTGAATACTCGACGAACCGCTGAGAAAAAGGTTACCGCCGGGCGCTAGCATCTTACCGCGCTGCGGTTTCATAAAAGCGGAAAAATATTTTATTTTGATATTTTTCCAAATATGTTGGATGGCTATCACCATCGCGCGAATCGGCCTACCGCCGGGCGCTAGTCCTACCGCCAATGGTAGCGTATTTTTCAAGACGTATAAAAGCGCACGTTTCTTTTCCTGGAGGAGACACGAAGGAGAATTTTTCATTCTAGGGTTCGGCCTCCATCTAAGGAGGAAGAACTCTCATCTCCGTCGAAGGAAACACACTATTTCTTACTACCGCTCGTGATCGATGAACTCCGGCGAACGAAATCTTCAACGGTCATTCGCGGCTGATCGACCGCAACAAGAATGATTTTCAAGAGCATCGATCGCGCACCGTTCCTCGGAGGAGTTCTATGTTTGAGGGAGAAATAACTCTTAAACTCTAAACTTTTCTTTTGTATTTTCTTTGTTTTTATCTGATCTTGGTGTAAGGGAAATTGACCTGGGAGGTCGTCGGATTTCTAGGAGTCTGAAGGAAATAGTCCCGGGAGGACGTTTAGATCTGAGAGATCTAGTGAGGCTCTAAGACCCTTCCAGGGAGGAAGGTGAAGAGTCGGCTCGCCGATCTTCTTGGGAAGAAGAGCGAGAGCCAACCAGTCCTGGGTGAGTCGGTATAGAAACCAAAAAAAATTTGTATTTATCGCCTCCGATCTCCGGCGTCACAGAGATCCAGTTTTGATTTTGTAAACATCTGTTCTTACTTTGAATAAAATTATAAATTGTTTATTACATCTTAAAATTGTGATTGTATGTTGCTAGAGGTTTTAGTGCTGTGTGGGAAATCAGAAAACGAAGTTTTACAAGAGAATCGGTCTTTATGACCTATCGTCACGCGGTAGTGGTCTACCGCTGCGCGGTAGCGTCCAGAACTTGTATTCTTGGAAAAATTCGTTTTAATTTTGAGCGATCTTTGAAAACCTTATTCACCCCCCTCTAAGGGTGGCCATCAGATCCAACAAAAGGAAGACATTGTCTGGAACGAAAGCCACCAAAGACGTCGCTCTTGACCTCTGTTTGTAGTCGGCAATCGACACTTGGGATACGGTAAAGCAGTATGATATGATTCTGTGATGGGGTATGCTGGCGAGATTGGGATAAGGTTAAATAATGGTTTATGGGCGTTGAACCGGTTGAATGAGGTTGGGATAGAGTTAGACATGTTTTTAGTTACCTTTGGTTGAATCAATAGAATCGAGTTGGGATCGCGATCCTAAGAATTCTAAGATCCAGTTCGCGATCTCAGTCGTAGATGTGTCGATTTAGATCTTAGGTAAGATCCAGATCGATTTACAAAATTTTGATCGCAAGATCGTAAGATTCTACGATCTGGATCGCGATCCTGATAACCATGGTATCAGCGTGACAGAATATGATATTTTTTGAGAATTGACGAGTCGCGTGTCACGTGTCGGTGTCCGTGCAACATAGGATGGACACCTCGTCTCCGCCACTGGACCGATCCAGCGAGACCCCTCCCAACTCGCCAGAAAGTCGAGAAAGCTGTGTCACCACGATAGTCGGGAAAGAGAACGAGCATAAAAAGATAGGCAGTGTCCTCGCGCAGGACTTGTCCTATCGTCTATAAGCGCGCGTGTCGCATAAAACCAAGGCAAATAACACTCGCGAGGCGAGTACACGTAATTACTGCACATTCGATTGTGTTCCAAACGTTAAATTAAATTAATACACAGTCCATGTTTTTTAAAAGAAAAGAAGGAAAAGCGAGAAAGAAAGAAGAGGGGAGAGGGGGTGGCGGGGGACGGTAGGCTCAAAAACTGGAGCCATTTTCACCTTCCCCGACCCAGAGTCGCCACCCCAGGAGAACAACGAGGATTTTTGTACTCGCGGATAACGTCAAGCTCCAACTGTCTACGGCGCATGTACTCTTCGACTCGCTGAATATGCGTCTCTTGAGATGTCGCCTCGCCACCTGCATCCCGACGCATCTCATCGGCCAACAATATGTAATCATTTCAAGTGTGCACAACCGTTGCTCCGTAGTAGCTTCACTGATAGCTCTTCCCTCAATCTCGCGCAATATGAGCCCATATTTCCGGAGAACATTAGTCATTCGCCTCTTCATCTCAGCAGGGTTGTTCGGGTCGCTCAGGAACTCCTCGATCATAACAGGGGAGGGTGGCACCGAGTAGGCTCCCGTGTCGAACTTCAGGGAGTTGTGAGAATTGAAACTAACGCAATAGGAAAGATGCAGGGGGCGGATGCTCTAACTAACCGAATGAGGCGTCGACTTCTTTCCACGGGCGATGGCGAGATGGGCTCGGCCTGCCTTGGAAAAGGCTGGAGAGGGGGAGTGTAAGAGACTTCCCTAGGCCAGGGAGAGAGGGGACCTTATCGAGAACTTGAACTGTAGATGGAACGGAGATGCCGGTGGTGTTCTCCGCTGGAGTGATCACAATAGAGGCGAGTTCGCGCATAGGATCGCGAGCTGGTTACTTCGATGGTAGAGGGGTCACGCCGATAACTCCGAAGGAACTGCAACGAACAATGCAAAATCTACTCAAATGCCAGAAGGAAGGATCAACGGGATGGCATTAAGCAACTCACCGGGCACTTGTGGATGGGGATCAGGATCAAATGAGGGACCGTGTCCCCCGGAGGGCGAGTACCCTGGGTCGCCAGACGACTCGCGTTGCTTTGAGAATGAGTGTCGTAATCCGTATGAGTACCACCGGCGCTTTGATTAGATTCAACTTGGTCTCCCACATCCTTCTCAAGGACATGATCATTCTGCGAGACCTGAAGTCAGTTAGGGGTGAGAGCTTCAAATAAATCATGAAGGGATAGGATTGCAAGAATTTGTACCCCATCAGAAGGGTGAGCCCAAAATCAAACTTCGGCGTCTGCGGGTCAAGAAGAATGGGCTCACCCTCTGTCAGGTCGCGCTTGACCTTCTTGGCCTTCATCTTTCGTTTCAATGGCGAGTGCGAGGATGTACCAGAAATGAAGGCCAGAAGCCCAACGGTGGAGGATTTTTGTTCTTCTTTCGCATAGCGGCTAGTCGGTCTTGAAACTCCTTAGAGAGAAACATCGTGTAATGAATGACGAAAAGCCGGTGGAGGGATAAAGAAAAAAGGGAGGATTGGTTTGCAAGGTTTCTCCCTACCCCTCCTGCTTCGATATATATATATATATATTACATATTAGGGCCCCCCCCCCCCCAAAGATTTCCTCTACCTTAGCCAACACTCGCCAAATACTTGGGGTTGTATTTTCTTTCCGATCTTGAGGCAAGCTTGGAAAGAGCGACGATTGTGTACAACCCCATATTTACCGAGTGATGCCAGATAGGAATGGTAAGTCTGGCCCAGGCGAGTTGGGCGGGCGAGTGGAAGGGTTCCTTCCTCACTTACCCCGAGAGGGTGACATGAGCGAGTGAGGCAGCTTGGCCTACACTCGCTCCAGGATCCCGTCAAGTGGTGGGCAAGAGGGCCGAATCAGCTTACACTCGCCCCAGGATCAGGACGAGCATCGAGTACTGGCTTCTCCAGACACTCGCTATCCCCATGCGAGCAGGTCAGCTCGCCTAATTGTCCATTTTTCCTGCTAACCTATTTTGGCCTGCCATTAGCCGCTTCAAACTATGAGATTTCGCTGTTGCAGACCAATTTGGGCAGCGTTTAGCAAAACCAAAAAGCGTGATTCTGCTATCCACAGACCATTCTTGAAAAACTATAAATAGACCCCCAAGGACAGCTTTTCTTTCCTCTGGTCAATCCTGGTTGGCTGGAGCTCCGAAACTGTTGGTCGTGGTTTCCGGGTGGACAGTTTGGTGCTCCTCAGTGCCCTCCATGGTGCCCAACTCAGCATTGGCTAGGGAGGGGAAGCTCTCTTTGATCTTCTAGGTGTGTGGAGGGACCTTCTCGCTGCAGCTCAAGGGTCTATTTTTGGTTGCCCACCCCTTGTGGGGAAGTTTCTTGGTTCTAAGTGACCGGTCAAGTGTTTTTACTCGGGAGAAGTGCAAGTTGCCCCATCGGTCCAAACTCGTTGAACCGTGGTTTCCGGGTTCAACACATTGAGTCGTTGAGAAGTCGGGAATCACCCTCACTCACCACTAGTGTTCATTTTAGGAGTCCACTACACACCCTACCCTACATCATTATTACTCGAGTCATTAAGAGTTATTATATTTGAAGTTTTTTGTGTTTTAGGTAGACCAAATGTTGAGGGTTGTTTTATGTCTTTGTAATGTATTTAAAAACCCTTAGGTTATGGAATGGGAATCAAACAAGAAGTAATCTTTTTTTCTCTCCTCTCTCCGGTTCTCATAGGTAGGTTTGGGTTAAGGGTTTGAAGCTCCTTCTCAAGCCCATCTCTAGTAGCCACCGTAAAGGCACTTCTTTTCTTCACTGCCATCTTCTTAGGGCTCGTTTGGCAGAACTTGTTTTCACCAGTCAAGTGGTGATAACCGCATAAGTTTCTCCTTATTTTCGTTTGGTAAATGCCGGTGACAATCGCATCCGCTTAAAAGAGCGGATATTGCGCTTATAATGACCGTGATTTGTAGCCGTGGTGGGAGGATCTATTCACAACGTTTGCCTATTCTCTCCTCCCCGACTCGAAACTCCTTCGTCATTCTCCCTAGGGCTCGTGTAGCTCCCGGACTCTTCTCCCTTTGTGATCGACGGTCACTGCTAGGGCTCCGCAGCTCCCCCTTTATCTTCTCTTCTCTAGAAGATTGACGTCCTCTATTCTCACGGTGCTCCCTTGATCCTTCTCTCCTCTGGATTTGTGGTTCTCTGCAGCTCCCCTCAACATTATTTCCTCGGGATTTCGAAACTCCCCCTAACCTTCTCTTCCAGGGCTTGCCATTAAAGTGGCGACAGAGCAACACTTGGATGGGAAGGTCAGCTTTCGTCCAGATCAAGTAAAGCAAAAAGCCTCAGTCAACGCGAAGAGATTATTTTAATACTTGAAATATCCTATTGTTTTGTTTTTTATGCCCCCATTAATTGATCTTGTTCTTTGTAGTTGTGCTTTGTGAAGTTGCTCCCTAGTTGCAAGTTTTTATTTCTCCAAACAAAACTCCATTCACAAAACACGGTTCATGACCACTCCATTCATGACCGCCACCACGGCGCCAATCTAGGCCTTAGTCTCCCACTGACCCTCCCTTCTGTGGTTTTGATCTCCAAATCCACCAGCTCCTACCGCAAACCCCAATAGGATTCATAACATTTGGTATTAGAGAATCTTCGCAATATTACCATATAGCAGCAGTTTCTATTATCATTTAGAAGCTGATGTTCGTTAACTGCTTAAAACCTTTCTATGGAAGATTTTAGTTGTCAGGATAATAATTTTTTCCCAAAATATGCCTCAGAATATACTCCTATATTTTCAGAAAATTTATAACTCCATAAACCTTCATGCCTCCTGCTAATCAACTTAAATTTAAATTATTCATCTACTTTTACATGATTTTTTTCAAAGAGATTATGATTCATAATGTCATTTTATTTCAGGAACAAGGAAAGCTTGCTTTCTTCTGATACTATTCCTCTCCTACAGAAGCTGATCTCCAATCCTTCAACTCGGGAGTCTGCGACAGCTCTTATCCTCAACCTCTCTTTCCTTGAGGAAGCAAAGGCTGTCATCGGTTGGAGTGATGCTGTTCCATTTCTCGTTCAGTCCCTGCAATCCGAAGGCTCCCCAAATATCAGCTCCTGCAAGCATGATGCCTTGTGCACTCTTTACAACCTCTCCACTCATCCATCCAACATCCAGCTGCTTCTCAATTCCGGCATCGTTGAGTCCCTCCTTTCTCTGCTTAGCTCAAATTCTCCGGACGACGAGGGTCAGGCATGGACTGAGAAGGCGCTTAATGTCTTCATAAACATAGCATCAACCCAAGCTGGAAAGAGAGAGATCATGTCGACACCAGGTCTGATTATGATTCTTTCAGTTATCCTAGACACCGGTGAGCCTGAGGAGCAGGAACAAGCCGTCTCATGCCTTCTAGTTCTATGCAACGGCGATGAGAGTTGCAGTCACATGGTTCTTCAAGAAGGCGTAATACCAGCGCTTGTGTCGATATCGGTGAGCGGAAGTCCCAAGGGGAGGGAGAAGGCTCAGAGGCTGCTGAAGCTGTTCAGGGAGCAGAGGCAACGCGAGCCCTCGGTATTTCAGCAGCAACAGCTGCAGCAAGAGGAGAGCGGAGTCGAGTGCGCAGACTTGAAGCTATTATGTAAACCGAGAGCTAAGAAGATCGGCCGTACGCTGAGCTCCATTTGGAAGAACAGACATTTTTCAGTGTATCAGTGTTAGAACGGTCAACAGATGTGTCAATCCTTGAACCCAATGGTAAAGCCTAATGTATCATTCTAGAACCCGAGAAGGATTAGCCATGTAAATGTCTCTTTTCCTCCATTGTGTATCTCTCTGCTGCCTCTTCTTGTTTCAGCAGTTAGCATGAATCTTTTCTCTTGACCTAGAGAAATTGAATGAACAGACGGGCAGGCTTCTTAATATATCAATCTAGCTTTTGTTTCTTTTCTTTTTTCTTGTTCCTTTTTCCACAGAGCTGCAGTCATTCCTGCAGGCAGAATGGTGGCAATATTGGTCCTCTTCCTGCTGAGCTGTAGTGTTTATTTCTTTGATTAGAAGGTACTTTTTTTGTCATTGTCATGTTGCTGTTTATTGTGGGCAGGGATGTTGGAGATTCATCAAGGATTAGGGCTTGCCGTGGTACCTAAAAAGATACTTGGTAATTGATAGTTTCAGAGTATACACATTAGGAGATTTTGTTGATCACTGTGCTGTAGATGAGCTTTTTGCATGGGGTTGTGTATGATGTTTTTTTTGAGACAGTTGTGACATTTGAGTGGTGGTCGTGTGAAGCTACAATAGCAAAAGCATTAGGGGCTTTTTACTTGGATTTAAAATTATCCTAATAAACTTTTTTTAACTAAAATTATACTTTTTAGAATGTTTGTGTTCATGACTGCTAAAGCTTGACCACACTTGCATTATTGTGACAAATTTTGGACTCAAACATCGTGTCAAGGAAATAGCTCCATTACCCAACCTATTCAACAGTGCATGCATATTTTTGTAACTATATTTTCGCCCACCGCTCTCTTAAATAGTTCTCTAATTTGACTTCAATTTTGATGCTGACTTATCACATTCCACGCACTTTGATTTTTCGACCTTGGTGGCGTTGGATGCTTGGTTTGAGTATAGGAGTGCACACCTATCAAGACCCTAATTGGGATATATTTCCCCCATGTTTGCTTGTATATTTTGGCGACCGTTGCGGGCATGATTATTTTGTTGGCATGTGGTTTTATCATATCTTATGAGGTTTCTCTGAAATTTCTAAGTAAAAGCCCGCAAGATTCGGATCAAGTGCATATGAACTCGACCGGACAAGTCACGTACGCGAAGCTGCGCTTCCCCCAAGTATCGGAAGCACCCATGAAGGAGATTGATCCGGCGCACGTGCCCGAGACAAAGCCCCCGCACGCACACGGCTAGGCCGTGCAGGTGCAACCGGCCCGCGCACGCGTGACCATGCGCGGCCAGCCCACGCGATTGCACCCCGTGCGGGCAGTGCGCGTGCGGCCGCACACGACAGGCCCGAGCGGCCGCACCATACACGACCTCGCAAGACAAGCTCGCGCGGCCACTACTACGCGCGGTCACGCCCCCATGCGGCCGCACCCTCGGGCGGTAGTGTCGTGCGGCCGAGCCTCGTGCACGAATGTTGAGTCTGATATTTGTAGTGTTTTTTGGACTCATTCGGGCTAGTTTTTATGCACGTGCACTACACTTTAGGGTCATTATTGCTCATATTTCATTTAATGTGTTTATACACAAAGTGCACATTTTTAGGGCCGTTGTGGTGTGCAATTGCACACTTCTTTGTTGGGGGGGTAAGCACTTGGTGCTCCCCATTATTTTCTTTTCTTTTATGGTTTTTTGTGAGTGCTGAAGGTCTGTACCCCAGCTGTGGTTTTCCTGTGCAGGTGGGCAACGCCCCATTCTAGTCCAGTTCTTTCCTGTAGGAATCACACGGTTGTGTGTTTTTCTTCACGCACGATCGGCGCGATCGTGCGATGCTTACAGTTTCGTTTTCTGGTGCTCTGCACCGGGCCGCGCGATTTGCTCGCGCACGGGCTGTCTTGCCCATGCGTTACCAAATCGCACGACCTCCTTTTTTGTCTAAAATTTTATGAAATTATTGCTCATGCATTTTCTTCAAACATGGTTGGATTTAACTGTGCGCGAAGGAAAACACACGATCTGCTTTGTTAACCCAGAAATCGGCGATCCCTCCCAAGTTAGCCAGCTCGCAAGTCGCGGCCTGCTCCAGGTTCCCCCTAAAGGTCGCGGCCTGTCATCCCCCTTTTTTTTAAGGATGGGCACACAGACTTCTCTGTCCGCTCAGGCCGCGCGGCTAGGGTGGTCTCCCTGGTCTGACCGCCCAGGTCGCGCAGCAGCCGCTCGTTCTGCAGGGGCTGCAGACTGCTTCCTCAGTCCGCCACTGCAGGCCGTGCGGTTCGATCGGTTAACCGCGCAATAGTTCATTCTTCTCCCAGGAAACGAACTTGCTCCACCAGAGAGGGCGACCTGCTGCTTCTATTCGGCATGAGGTGGCATACTCAGTCTTCAGTCCGCCTAAGGGGGGTGTACTTGCTCCTCCCTCCAGCTCTCCAGCCCGCACATCCAGAAGGCGACCAGCTCTCCAGTCCGCCATAAATAGGCGGACTCGGTCTCAGCCCGCCTGTAGAGGGCAACATGGACAGCCATTCTACGCCAGACCGCGCCATACCACGTGGACTCAACTCCAACCCGCAAGGAGGTTGTGAACATCCAGCAGCAGTGGCGACCTGCTTCCAGGCCGCCAGTCAGCATGCGCGACCTGGACGATTCAGTCCGCCAGGTCGCCAATCCTCGTCGCCAATCAAAGGATGCCTCGAGCAGGAGGCGGCCTATTCAACCCGTCCGCCGCGAGTTGGGCGGACTCGTTATGCAGTCCGCCAGGACTATCCTAGCTCAGCAGCCGATCTGCCTCATCCTCTCCGCAGCGAGCTAGGCGGACTCGTTCTGTAGTCTGCTAGCTAGCCCTCCAGATTCCCAGTGCCCTCTTCTTCCTAGCAGTAGGCGAACTGCCCCTCAGCTCGCACAGCTCGATGCGGGCTCGCTCAGTACAGCAGAGGCGGACTCGTCCCAGTCCGCCAGAAGAAAGTTCAGCTCAAGTGAACAAGTCCCAAACTGCTTAACAAGGCGTGGATTCGGCGGACTCCTTGTTCTACTCGCACAATTTACCGCTCTACCGGGGGTCACGTTACTAAGACCGTTACCACCTCGGACCTATAAATAGACCCCCATACCTCTTATTCGGGAGACAGGGTAGAGACGTAAAGGTCCAGGCATCAAGCTCTGCGGACTCGGCTTCTCAGTCCACGCGGCCTCCACCTATTCTCCTCTCGGCCTGATTGCGCTGTCCGCTCGGCTTACTCAAGCGAGCTACGGGATCAGCTAATCGCGCAGTATGCCGACCTCTTTGGTCTAACCGCACGGCCTCTGGCACCTTCTTTCCTTAGCCGCCAGCTTCCCCCTTTGTACCCTTTATTTGCTTTCTGTGTAAAGGTGCAATATCAAGCTGTAATATTGATTCTTAATCAAGGGAAAGCCCGTCGCAAGAGTGACATTCAGGCCGCGGAGGGTGAAGTCTGCTGTTGCTGCTGCAAGAGGCCCCCTCTTCTTTTTTCTCTCTATCTTCATGCGCGACTCAGAGTAACCAGCTGCTCGGCAGTCTCTCTTCCCTTCTCCTCATCCCCCCATGAGATTCGAACACCCGTTAACTAGGTGGTATCGTTTTCGCGCATCAACATGCTTCTTTGTCTTGGTTTTCATAGTTCTGTCCCCGCATGTGCATTTTGTTCTCGCACGGTTGGCTTTTCTTCTAGGCTGGGTGATTCTGCGTTGTAAATATCGCACGATGAATGCACGGTCATGCGTTCGACCATGCGTTCCTTATTTTTTGTTTGGGTACTATTTAAGCCGCAGGTTTCGCCCTATTTGGGATCCGATTTTCATTTTTCCATCATGGGAGCTCCTCTTTTGCGACAGTCAACCACTCCACCACCGCCCATCATCCCGAGGTGCTCCGACCACATTTTCCTTGCAAATCTCAAGATAGTGTCTCCTCTTGGCCCCTCCATCATCTGCAAGCATCCAAGCCTTGTTTCGTGGGATTTCTCACTACACTCGGAGAGTTCTCTAGTGAAGAACGTGACCAGAGACTATTGACGAAGAAGACAGGTAACGTGGAAGAAGGTGATAGCTCTTATGGACCCCAGATGACAGCCGAGGCCTGAGCTCAGAGGAGGATTGATACCCTCAACTCTGACTGTGAACCTTTGATGAGTCTTCGTGGATCGGTTGTATTCTTCCCTCCTCTTCTCTTGTAGTAAACTCCTCGTAGTCTATTTGGGTGTTTTGTCGATGTTTCTATAAACCATAACTTCGTTAATGCTATCTTACATGTCTATGTGTTTACTTTGTGATTTATGCATGTGAGGAGTGCCCCCATTTCATCTCGTCACCCCCACCATTATGTGAGTGCCACAGTAGCAATTGCTAGTAGCGTGCATTGCGATGAGGTGCTTGCGACCCTCATCCATTTCTCTCCATTAGCCTACTCTTCCATCCATCCTTGCGAAGCAGTGAAGGCGGCATGCACTAGTATTTTCTTTTTGTTCACTACCCCAAACCAAGCCCCGTATTTTCTTTCTACCTTTATAATTAATTTTCTAAACAATTGAATCACACACTCTCTGCGTTCCTCAAGAGATCGATACTTAGGAATATTCTCTCATTTTATATTACTTGAGCGACCGACGAACTTGTCAACCACGCATCAACGCACTGCCGCCTTCAGACTCCGCCGGCCGCCGCCGCCTCCAGACTCCGCCGACCGCCGCCGCCTCCGGGCACCCTGCCTGAACCGCCCGGGAGGCACTTCTGTCATTTTGCTAAAATTGGTGATCCAGGTGATCAAAATGGAGCGACGCTATTCGCCAACATAAATTTCGCCCCGGCACAATTACTGACGTATCCCTCCAGAAAACTATAAATAGGCCCCATGTCTTCATTTGAAGACAAGCATCTCAAGAGACAAGAGAGAACTCTGAGGTTTTTTTGGCGAGATCGTGTACTTATGCCAATCTTCCGATAGGAATTCACTCCACTTCTCTTCCTGCGCAAATGCTCCGTGGACTTTGAGATTTTCCTAGTCATAACGCTTCCACTAAGGTTCCATGGACTTAGCCGGAATGCTTCCTTCGAGGTGCCAAGGACTTAACTAAATTTCCAAGGCTGGAGCGCTTCCATCTAGGCTTTGAGGATTTAGTTTCATTCCTTTATTTTTGTACTTTTCAATTGTAGAGGAGAAGCGACCCTTCGCCTTTCAAGATCAAATCTCAATCTATGTAAACTCAAAGGAAATAGTGGATTTTGGCTCGACACAAATCCAGTTACGTGGGTTTTCATCCTTTTCGGGTTTTCCACGTCAAAAAAAGCCCATTATCATTTGTTGCTGTTTACTTTGACTATTTGCGCGCCCGATCCAATTATGAGCTAAGGCGGTCTGATTTATCCAGACCAGGGAAGGACCGGGTGACCCACAACATTTTGGCGCCGTTTGTGGAAAAGTGTTCCCAAAAGCTATGACAAGTTGTAACATCCCCCGACTAGCAGCGATGACAAGAAGAAATACACACACTGCGAATGACATAGCCCCGGAGGAGCGCCTTGAATTAGCCCCTGCTAATATGCCTACAAGCAATACATCACTGCCCAATAAAACTACAGCCGCTGCCATTCTCGCCAATCCAGTTGAGGAGTGTGTACGACTAATGGATGAACGCCAGGATGAAGTACTCACCCTCCTACGGGGTATGGTAGTGTCTAATCCTTCCTACGTAACTAATGCACGCAAAGTGCGACCGATAGCTGCATGGCGGCATATCCCGCTTCAGGATGCGATCCTCCTCAAGGATCTTGTACTAACGAACTTTCCAATGAAGCAAGCTCCATGCATGCCACTCAATGGCCAGAGCTGTTGGGAAAAACCCTTATGATTTACCTTAATAAATTACTTTAAGTGATTTTACCTCCTAGGTTTATTAATCATGATGCATAAAGAGGATAATATGGTCTTAGAAGTCCTAGGATGTCAGTAGATTTTAGGACATGAGAGAGGCACATTGAATTTTAGTGGAAAGTCAGTGAAAGTCTTTATAAGGGTAGATGAACACCTAGAGGGGGGGGGGGTGAATAAGTTTCTTTTTGGAAGTTTTAACTCTTTTTGAACTATGTACTTGTTGTGTGTTGATGTTAGTTTGTTAGCTTTCAAGATCACAAAAAACACACAAAGTTTATAGTGGTTCCCCTATCTAGGGTACATTTACTTTCCCCCTTCACTTATGTAGCAGTGTGCTAGATAAAAGTCTTTAGTTTCAAGGATAGCTAACTGAAAGTCCACCTTGTGTCAACTACCTTCACCTATGGGGGGGGGAATAGGTGTCTTTGCAGCGTGTTAGCGGAATTGAAATTATACCTGCACAAGAAAATAAAACAACAAAGCACAGAGAGGACACAGGCAATTTATAGTGGTTCCCCGATTTGGGTACGTCCACTTTCCCCCTTCGACCTATCTCCCAACCAGGGACGACTCGGTCACTTCACCAACAGGATTGAAATCCAATCCTTGCACTAACGGAAGGAACCCTTCCACACGTAGGAGTCACCACTCCCACAACACGAGTTGCACCCAACCCTTACAACTAGAGACCAATCGGTCCTTTACAAAAAAATTGAAAATAGCTTGTAAGAAATACAAACAACTTTTGGAGACAAAGGTGTCCCTCTTCGTTCGACGACGTGTTCTTGAAGTCAACGAAGAGTCCACAACCCTAGATCTCACTTGGATTGAACCTTCCCGAAATCGGCGGCGGCTTAGTGCGGCGGCTAGGTTCACGGAGTAAGCGGCGACGACGGAGAGCAGCTGCTGTGCTAGTGATTCAAACTTCGTAGCAAAGGAAGCAAGGTCTTCCAACGGTCACACTAGGATCGGTCGTCTCGATCGATTCGGAAGGGGAAGGTTTTTCCCGATCAACGAATCAAGAGACAAGGGATCTCTGGTTAGACGCGTGAGACGCTATGCTAGCCTAAGCTTCTATCGCCGGAAGATCCGGAAGAAGATCACGATCAACGACGGCGACAACGGTGCGATCGGCGGAGACGATCGGCGGAGCAAGATCGGGATCTAGGGCTCGACGGCGGCTCTGTCCTTTTTTAATTCGCGTATTTTTTTTTCTGTTCCTGTTCATACATACGGGGTATATATATATTAGGTCAAGTATATGACCGTTGTGGGTCCCACCAATAAGAAGACTTGAGCCCGGTTCGAAACAGTTCAGATAACTTGAACCAGTCCAGAGAACAACAGGAAATTGCCTAAGTCAAATTCGGCGAGAATCGTAGGTGATTCTCGACGAATCGGCGAGAATCACTTACGATTCTCGCCGACTTCTACTTAGCCGAATTCTGGCTGTACTGATACAGAAGCCGGGGAGAATCGGCGGGAATCACACTTGATTCTCACCGAATCGTCGAGAATGCAAAGTCATTCTCGACGAATCGGCGAGAATCACTTAGTAATTCTCGACGATTCTGCCTTAGAGAAATTTCAGGCGGTGTCGAGACTGCCGGCTCCAACCGGCGAGAATCAGCTAGTGATTCTCGACGACTCGGCGAGAATCATTAGTGATTTTCGCCGATTTGGCGAGAATCACTTAGTGATTCTCGTCGATTTTTACTTGGGCGATTTCTCCTCTTTCTTTCCTTGAGCTGGTCTTTGGCCCATCCTTGCTCCTTGTCTGCTCTTGCATTATCATAGCCCTGTACTTGAAATTAAGTACACCCCAATAGAGAGAGTACACGTAGGCCAACACACTGATCTGCTCAATGAGGGATTACGTTGCATAGACCCGTGTATATTGACCCACTGCACCCTGACATTGGTGTGTACTTAGCGTGGAATAACTGCAAGCACAACTAAAAAATATTTCATCAAATACATTGTATATTTACCTTGGCTTGCACATGGGCTTCTTCAAATCAGGTACATTGTGGATGCAATACCCAACAATCTCCCCCTATTTGAAGAAGCCTAAACCCTACAAGCTAAGGTGAATAGAGCATATAGGAATGAAAAACCGAAACTTAAAAGTGAGGTGATAGGGATATGCATTACCAGTTACTTGAGAGCAAACTAGAACATTGAGCTACCTTAGCCTTAGCCGAGAGGGTAATCTCCCCCTTTTCGGCTTCTGCAAATCTGGGTCTGGTGCACCTGACACCATGCTCCCCCTCAGTTCATGCACTTATGTTTTCACTTGAGTTTCTGGCAGATGCTCCCCCTAGATGCACGAGCCAGGAGCGTCTGGAGTCTTCATTCCTCATAGTTGAGCATCCCCAATTCAGTTTTGAAGAGACTGAACTTGGCCTCGTCTAGGGGCTTTGTGAAAATATCTGCAATCTGCTTGTCCGTGGGGACATAGCAGAGAGAGATGTCCTTGTTCTCCACGTGCTCCCGAATGAAGTGGTAGCGCACTTCAATATGCTTCGTTCTACTATGCGATACTGGATTGTTTGCGATAGCAATTGCACTTGAGGAGTCGCAGTACATTGGTACTTCCTTGAACTGGAGATCATAGTCTGCTAACTGGTTCCGTATCCATAGGAGTTGTGCGCAACAGCTTCCCGCCAAGATGTACTCAGACTCTGCTGTGGAGGTTGCGACACAATTTTGCTTCTTGCTGTTCCAGGAGATAAGCCTTCTTCCGAGGAATTGGCACGTCCCGGAGGTGCTTTTCCTGTCATCCATACTCCCTGCAAAATCAGCATATGAAAAACCTATTAGCTCGACATCATTGTTTCTCGGGTACCACAAGCCAAGATTGGGAGTACCTTTAAGGTATTTAAGAATTCGCTTTGTACCGACATAATGAGATTCCTTAGTGTTCACCTGATATCTGGCACAAACACATGTGGAGAACATGATATCTGGTCTACTAGCAGTAAGGTAGAGCAGGGATCCAATGATGCTTCTGTATTTGGTTTCATCGAAAGGTTTACCTTTCTCATCCTTATCCAGAGACATAGTGGATCCCATTGGAGTCCTCATAGAGGTTGCATTCTCCATTCCGAATTTCTTGAGGAGATCATTTGTGAACTTCGTCTGAGAGATGAAGATTCCTTCCTCAGTCTGTTTCACTTGAAGTCCCAAGAAATACTTCAGCTCCCCCATACTGCTCATTTCAAACTTTCCTTGCATAAGTTTGGAAAACTTTTTGCAAAGATTGTTGTCAGTTGAGCCGAATATAATGTCGTCAACATAGATTTGCACCAGCAAAATCTTGCCTTTGACTTCCCTGAGAAACAATGTCTTGTCTATTTTTCCTCTAGAGAACTTGTTCTCAAGAAGAAAACTAGACAATGTCTCATACCAAGCTCGAGGAGCTTGTTTTAAGCCATATAGCGCTTTATTAAGAAAATATACATGATTAGGATAAGTAGGATTGACAAAACCTGGAGGTTGAGCGACGTATACTTCCTCTTTCAAATCTCCATTCAAGAAAGCCGATTTTACGTCCATCTGATAAACTGTGAATCCTTTGTGGGAGGCATAGGCTAGGAATAGCCGTATTGCTTCGAGCCGTGCAACTGGTGCAAACGTCTGGTCAAAATCAATCCCCTCCTCCTGTCGGTAACCTCGAGCCACTAGTCTGGCCTTGTTCTTTATGATGACACCATGTTCATCCAGTTTGTTTCTGAAGATCCACTTGGTTCCAATCACATTCTGCTTTTGTGGTCTGGGCACAAGCGTCCAAACGTTGCATCTTTCGAACTGATGCAATTCATCTTGCATGGCCAAAATCCATGCAGCATCTTTGTTCGCCTCGTCGAACTTCTTTGGCTCAACCTGTGACAGGAAGCTAAGATGCAAAATCTCGTTAATAGTACCTCGGCGAGTTCTGACTCCGTCACGAGGATCTCCGATGATCTGATCTCTTGGATGATCCCTCACGTGTCTGAGCTGTAGAAGTCTGGCATCAGGAGCTTCGACTACTTCATGAGCATCTCCTTCTTCTAAAGGATTTGCTCCATTTTGAGTTTCAACTTCTCCGATCTGCGTAGAAGTGGACACCTTGACGTATGTTGGAGTTGCATCTTTCTCGGGCTCATCCAGTTGCAACCATTCGAGTCTGGCACCTGCATCTTCAGGAAGATGACTAGAAGTCTTGCAAGTAAGCAAACTTCCTTCATCAAATACAACATTTATTGACTCCTCTACCACTAGGGATTTCTTGTTGAAAACTCTATAAGCCCGGCTGCGGCTACTATAGCCCATGAATATGCCTTCGAAGCATTTTTCACCAAACTTAGTACGCGGGTACTTCCCGTTATTCAGTACATAACATTTGCAGCCAAAGATCCTCAGGTAGGACATGGTTGGTTTCTTGCCTTTCAGTAGCTCATAGGGAGTCTTACGATGGCTCTTGTTAATCAACGCCCGGTTTTGTACATGACAAGCCGTATTGACAGCCTCGACCCAGAAGTATTCCGGGAGAGAAGCGTCATTCAACATTGTCGTGCACGCCTCAATAAGCGTTCTATTTCTCCTCTCCGCCACTCCGTTCTGTTGAGGAGTGCGAGGGGAGGAGAACTCATGAAAGATACCAAGTTCTTCACAGAACTCTGTCATAGCCCCAGACTCAAACTCTGTTCCGTGGTCACTTCTGATTTTGACCACCGAGCAGTTGAGTTCGTTCTGTATCTGCTTGACAAAATTGGTGAAGATGTCAAACGTATCAGACTTGCATTTTAAAAAGAACACCCACGTAAACCGAGAGTGATCATCTACAATCACTAGCGTATACGACTTCCCTCCTAAGCTATGAACTTGCTTAGGACCAAACAAGTCCATGTGCAGAAGATAAAGACATCTGGAGGAATCTTTGTCTGGGATGCCCTTAAAGGTAGCCCGAGTTTGCTTGCCCATCTGACATGCAGGACATGGGCTATCTTTAATGCACTTAATAATGGGAGCATCCCTTACTAAGTCTTTGGAAAACAACATATTAATTGTCTTGTAATTAATGTGTTCCAATCTCTTGTGCCATTGTTCACAAAGAGATGCACTGCCTTTTGCTACTAGGCATATGGGGGTGGAAGAATCTAGACTGAGAAAATCTAAACAGAAAATATTTCGGCTCCTAATGCCAGTTAATACTGTCTCCGAAGAGGCATATGATATTATCAGGCATTTATCCTTGCAAAACTTAACGTCATACCCTTTATCACATAACTGGCTTACGCTGATCAGGTTATGATTTAACCCTTCAACATAAGCTACGTCAGAGATAGAGAGTATACCGTTGGAAATCATTCCGTAACCTCTGGTGACTCCCCGATCAGATCCCCCAAAGATGACTTTGGGTCCATTCTCGACTGGAGAGTACTCCCGCAGCAGGCTTCTTGTCCCAGTCATATGACGGGAGCATCCACTGTCCAAATACCAAATAGGAGTTTTGTTGGCCTTTGGACATTCCTGCAAAACAGAATTAATTCGCCTTAGGAACCCAGTCGAACTTGGGTCCTAGATTCCTTGTTAGCATACTCCCCCTCGATTGGTTAGCCCTACGAGTGGTCTGCCTCGCACTGCTAACATAAGGAGTCTCGTTATACCTTGGATTAACCCAACAATCCACGACAAAGTGACCAACTTTGCCACAACACCAACAGTCAAATCTGTTGTACCTCTTCCTAGGCTCCTGCTTCACCCTCGGAATGGTGGGTACAGCTGGGGCCTTGGATCTGGAGGTGGAGGCATCATAGTGATTGCAGTCACATGATTTCTTCACCTTCTGTTCTGTCAGTATAACAGGCTTGACTTTTGGTGCCTGCTTCCTATTATGGCCGCTAGAGAATTGACCATAATTTCCAAAGTGGATTTCCTCATAAGGTGCCTTGAAGACACTCTCACCGAAGTTGCGGGGAAAAGTCCAACCATCATATCGACTCTTAGGCTTTGCAACCGAGGGCCGGAAATGATGACCAAAGGTTGACTCAAAGTCATGTTGGTTGCAGGGAAAGCATGGCTTTCTGAACTCAATAGGACTGAGTGGGGCCTTTCCCTTTTCAGCAGCAGAGGCCTTCTTGGCGGCCTTATTCTTTCTCTGGTTCCTGTTTCTCCTGGATGAGGAACCGGATACCCCTACATGCCCCAAGCCAGCTCCTTTGGCCTGAGCAGAGAAGGTATCAACTAATGGAAGAACAGTTTTTGGCATAGAGAAGCTCTTGACGATCTTCCTTTCTGCCGCAAGTAGTTCTTCCAACTTGTCGACTTCCTCCTGCTTGAGATCAAGGAGCTTAAGAGACTCCGAATGCTTTGAAGTTAGTTCCAAGTGCTCCTGTCGGAGGGAGATCAAACTGGTGATCTCTTCCCTCAGGGATACACTTTCACCTTTAAGGAATTTTACTTCCTTCTTCGCAGCCTTCATTCTCTTTCGACATTCCAGGAAAGTATTGAGCAGCAGCTCATACTTATCGAGGAGCTCAGCTTCACGGGCAGAAGAGCTATCCTCAGGGTCATCATCCTTAGACTCAGGATCAGAGTCAGAGTCAGAGAGAGGGGTGTGAGCTTTTACCTTCCCCGTAAATGGGGGGCAGTCTCCTTCCGAGTCACAGTGACCCATTAGCCCAAAGTAGGATTCCTCGTCATCGCTGGTATCTGATGAGTCCGATTCACTCAGCGTCTTTGACTTCTTCGCGATGTAGCTCCTCTCCTTCTTCTTGTCTTTTGAGGACCTGTGCTCCTCTCCCTTTCCCTTTTCCCTCTTGCCTTGATGGCAGTCGGCCACGACGTGTCCTGGCTTGTTGTAGCCAAAGCAAATAATGTCAGATGAGCGGTGTTTGTTCGGTTTGGATATATACATGTCAGAAGAATAGTTCTTCTTCTGATCCCTCGAAGAGGAGCCGTTTCTCTTTCTCTGATTCCTCAGCTTGAGGAACTTCTTGAATTCCCTTGTGATTAGGGATAAGTCTTCCTCAGACAATTCTGAGTCGGAGGAGCTTGGCTCCGAGTCTTCCTCTTCATCTTTCTTCCACGCACGGGAAGAGACAACACCCTTGCCCTTTCTGGAATGAATGGCTTTCAGGGCCACCGTCTTTTCCTTGGCCGCGGCTTTCTCTGCTTCCTCTTCAGCCTTCCTTGTGTTCAACTAAAGCTCATAGGACATGAGCTTCCCGAACAGAATCTGAGGGTCGGTTTCCGCAAGTCTGCCAAACTCGCGGATGGCGCAGATCTTTGTGTCCCATTCCTTAGTGAGGGACCTAAGGAACTTATCATTGAGTTCACCGTCAGTGAACACTCTTCCATATCCTTTGAGTGCATTGACGATCTTGAGGAAGTTTTCGAAGGTGACTCCGATCTCCTCCTTTGGCCCTTGTCTGAAGGCCTCATATTTCTGATTGAGGAGGGATCTCCGATCGTCCCTCACTTCATCTGTGCCCTCCATTAGGACAATCAGACAGCTCCAGAGATCCTTGGCTGTCCTGCAGTTGCTGAAGTTCTGCATCATAGAGTCGTCAACTGCGCTCACCAGGATGTTCTGAGCTTTCTTGTCGAGTCCGAACAACACCATTTCGTCCTTGTCCATTTCCGAAAGTTTCTTGGGTACTTTCTTGGTAGGATCAATGGTGGAGGCCTTAGTGGGAATGTAAGGTCCCTCCTCCACTATCATGAAGAGCCGGGGGTCGACTGCTTCCATGTAGAATCTGATTCTTTCCTTCCAGATAGGAAAGTTCAGTCTGGTGCATACTGGGATTTTGTCGGAGTGCTTGAGTCCGTCCATGGAAGATATCTGTCTGCTTCTTGACACTGGTGGCAGGATTCTACTCAAGGTGTGAACCTTTTTGAGGAGTAACCTCCCTCTGATACCACTTGAAAGTCCACCTTGTGTCAACTACCTTCACCTATGGGGGGGGGGAATAGGTGTCTTTGCAGCGTGTTAGCGGAATTGAAATTATACCTGCACAAGAAAATAAAACAACAAAGCACAGAGAGGACACATGCAATTTATAGTGGTTCCCCGATTTGGGTACGTCCACTTTCCCCCTTCGACCTATCTCCCAACCAGGGATGACTCGGTCACTTCACCAACAGGATTGAAATCCAATCCTTGCACTAACGGAAGGAACCCTTCCACACGTAGGAGTCACCACTCCCACAACACGGGTTGCACCCAACCCTTACAACTAGAGACCAATCGGTCCTTTACAAAGAAATTGAAAATAGCTTGTAAGAAATACAAACAACTTTTGGAGACAAAGGTGTCCCTCTTCGTTCGACGACGTGTTCTTGAAGTCAACGAAGAGTCCACAACCCTAGATCTCACTTGGATTGAACCTTCCCGAAACCGGCGGCGGCTTAGTGCGGCGGCTAGGTTCACGGAGTAAGCGGCGGCGACGGAGAGCAGCTGGTGTGCTAGTGATTCAAACTTCGTAGCAAAGGAAGCAAGGTCTTCCAACGGTCACACTAGGATCGGTCGTCTCGATCGATTCGGAAGGGGAAGGTTTTTCCCGATCAACGAATCAAGAGACAAGGGATCTCTGGTTAGACGCGTGAGACGCTATGCTAGCCTAAGCTTCTGTCGCCGGAAGATCCGGAAGAAGATCACGATCAACGATGGCGACAACGGTGCGATCGGCGGAGACGATCGGCGGAGCAAGATCGGGATCTAGGGCTCGACGGCGGCTCTGTCCTTTTTTAATTCGCGTATTTTTTTTCTGTTCCTGTTCATACATACGGGGTATATATATATTAGGTCAAGTATATGACCGTTGTGGGTCCCACCAATAAGAAGACTTGAGCCCGGTTCGAAACAGTTCAGATAACTTGAACCGGTCCAGAGAACAACATGAAATTGCCTAAGTCAAATTCGGCGAGAATCGTAGGTGATTCTCGACGAATCGGCGAGAATCACTTACGATTCTCGCCGACTTCTACTTAGCCGAATTCTGGCTGTATTGATACAGAAGCCGGGGAGAATCGGCGGGAATCACACTTGATTCTCACCGAATCGTCGAGAATGCAAAGTCATTCTCGACGAATCGGCGAGAATCACTTAGTGATTCTCGACGATTCTGCCTTAGAGAAATTTCAGGCGGTGTCGAGACTGCCGGCTCCAACCGGCGAGAATCAGCTAGTGATTCTCGACGACTCGGCGAGAATCATTAGTGATTCTCGCCGATTCGGCGAGAATCACTTAGTGATTCTCGTCGATTTTTACTTGGGCGATTTCTCCTCTTTCTTTCCTTGAGCTGGTCTTTGGCCCATCCTTGCTCCTTGTCTGCTCTTGCATTATCATAGCCCTGTACTTGAAATTAAGTACACCCCAATAGAGAGAGTACACGTAGGCCAACACACTGATCTGCTCAACGAGGGATTACGTTGCACAGACCCGTGTATATTGACCCACTGCACCCTGACATTGGTGTGTACTTAGCGTGGAATAACTGCAAGCACAACTAAAAAATATTTCATCAAATACATTGTCTATTTACCTTGGCTTGCACAGGGGCTTCTTCAAATCAGGTACATTGTGGATGCAATACCCAACACTAACACCTAGAGGGGGGGAGGGGTGAATAGGTTTTTCAGTCTCTTTATATTTTTCTTTCTTTAAGTGTGTTGTGAGTTAGTTATTTTCTTCTTTCAAGACACACCTCAAAAAGCACAAACAAAATTTATAGTGGTTCCCCAGATTATGGGTGTATCACCCCCCAAACCTTTCCCGGGTCGGGCTGGAGGGTGTACTACTTACCCAAGATGTCCATCCAATTCTCCCTAGGGGTAACGATCCACCCTATCTAAGCACTAGTTGGCCGCCTTGCTCGGTTAGAATCACAACATTCACAACACATCAGAGATTTGTGGAAGCATTAACAGAAAAACACTATCAAATATATACAATATCATATATATTTACATGAGTACTAGGGCCATAGCCTATGTTCTTATATAAGCCTGCAGGTTGTACAAGTTCTACATATAACTCCTCACTCTCTCTCCCTATCCTGCTCGCTGGTACTCACGTCTCGAAACTCTGAAGACGCCAGTGGTGCTTCTACTCGAGTAGTCCTAACTGCTGGGCATTCTCTTGCGGCAGGGGGTCACTACGATGCTCCGTTTCCTGTGAATGGTTATTTAAATAACCGTCAGTCACATGGCTAAGTGGAAACAAATATCCTCCCCGGATCAATATCCTTGGGACGAGCACACACACACACACACCCAGTAATATAAGATAGCCGAAGCATGAGAGGGTTAGCACAACATTTCATATTTTAAAGCTAGGAGCAACGATAAAGAAAAAACAGCATAATATAACTGAAATGGCAGCAACAATAACATAAGTTATAATCAGGACTCCACTAGCACATCAGCACATCAGGTATTCACAACCTGTATCCTATCGCAGGAATTCACAGCCGCACACACATATCCTACGTTGACATAGTATGTACCGCTTCTGTTCCAGCAGGGTAGCGAGCCCCGTGGGCCTCACCGATGTGACCGTCGGTGACAGTGGCCAGTCCTGCCACTTCTGGGGGGTGGTTGTACTGCATAGCCCCAGGCCCCAACGTACAACATCGTGTACTATTGGATGTGAGCAACATCCGGCGATACAACATTTTGGCCGACCAGCGGAGGAAAATCCAAAGGGGACAACATAACGGCCGGTTACCAGTGATACCCATCTCCTTGTCGTCTTGAGTCGTCGACCTTCCCGCACCGGTACGAACAGTCTGCGAAAGGGACTGACCCGCCACAATTTATCACAAGAAATTCACAAGCAATCAATCAAATAATCATGCTAATGCACACCGGGTCTGTGGCGGTCTGCCCTACTATACGTTAACCTTTAGGTAGCGACGCTCAACTCAACTTTTGATAAGGAGCGTGGGAGCACTTTATTTGAGGCTAAACCTGGAGGAACACCTCAACTCCGATTATCCCCAACTAAGGCTCAACCTTAACAAACAACTGCTCGTCAAAGCAAGACTCATGCTTATAATAATAAATTGCAGTAACGAAAATGCAGTAATTAAAGCTGCTGGTAATAAATGTTGAATAATGAGATGTGACCAGTACGAAACTTGAGTAGTATTGAAACAGAAGTACTGAACTGAAATGAACTTGACCAGTACAAGACTGGAGTAGTACTAAATTGAAAGTACTGAAATGAAATCAACTTGACAAGTACAAGACTAGAGTAGTACTGAATTGAAAGTACTGAACTGAAATGAACTTGACCAGTACGAGACTGGAGTAGTACTTAATTAAAAGTACTGAACTGAAATGAACTTGACCAGTATGAGACTAGAGTAGTACTAAATTGAAAGTACTGAACTGAAATGAACTTGACCAGTACGAGACTAGAGTGGTACTAAATTGAAAGTAATGTACTAAAATGAACTTGACCAGTACGAGACTGGAGTAGTACTGAATTAAAAGTACTGAAATGAATAAAAAAACTGGACCAGTGCAAAACTGGAATAATCATACAGAATATGGTTAGTAGTCCATTCACTCCATCTAAGAGGCTTCAGTTCCATCTCCGTTCTCAGGAGGCACATTCAGTTCCATCTCCGTTCATAGGAGGCTTATCAGTTCTAATTCAGTTTTTAAAGGCTTCCTTGAGTTACACACATTATGAAGATCTGATAGTAATTTGGTTGCGCTTTATTAATCACGACTTAATCAGATCAAGGGCTTATTAGGAGTTACACCCTTATTATTCGTCGAGAATAATTTATAACTCACTACTCGCACTCTCACCTTCCGAGCGTGCCCAAATCACCAAAGAGTTGAGGCGCACGACGGTTTCACGAAATCTCGAAACACCCAGAGCTTTGTTACTTGCCTCGACCACTCTCATCGATAATACAATTTTGAATTTATTATTCAAATTAGGAAGGATGGCCGCGCACACTAATTTTCATTTACGGGAAAAATGAGCGAAATAAATTATGAGCGCGACCCTAAGCTTCCAAAATTTGGGAAAGATATCAAATCTTATCACCATGGTCCCATATTTTGTTACAATTTCTAAAAGAGCCTAGAAATTTTTTCATAATTTTCCCAAAAGTTTAGGGCCTTTAATTTGGCCAATCAAACTTTATTTAGGCTTTAAAAATACTAAAACACCTTCAAAAATTCTCAAAATTTTTGTGGAGGTAGCCCCTTATCAAAAGAAACAACTTTCATGTTCAACACTTTTTCCCTAGGAGCCTATATTTTTTTATAAAAATTAGGCAAAGTTCTGATTAGAAATAGGTCTGCATATAGCAAAAATGAACCCAAACCTGCGACTGAGATTGAGCCAGACCGCGTCAATCCTTCTTCTGTCCACACAGCAGATCGGGCACGGATCCGCTGTGGGGGGCGCTGATGCTAAGGCGGGGGAGGGGATTAAGACTATCACAGCCGTTCATCTCATCCCGTGAGATGAACAACGGTGATCTCTCCCGCCGGAGAAGAAGGCGGTGGCCCTCTGCCACCGCTGTACGCTGACGCCACCCCCGACCGGTTTTCCGTGGGCCAGCGAGTCTTTGGGTGATGGCCCGACAGCCTGCCGCCGTTGGCAACCGCCTGAAATCGTCAACCCGAGAGAAGGGTGACAGTGGCTCTGCTTCCAGCTCCACCGCGCCACCCCGCCTCTCCGGCGTTGAACCCAACCATGAAACCACCCCCGTCCGACGCGCCGGGGGAAGGGCTCCTCTCCGGTGGTGGCTCGACGACCAACCGCTGCCGGCCGCCACTAGAATTAAAACAGAGAAAAACTCTATTTCTCGGGTTCCGCCGGAGCGGCATTTTACGGCGGTTGTAACGCCCCGAAACTCAAAAGTGGAATGGGCGGCGTTTGAGCCAAGTTTGGGTCTTGGTAAGGTGAACACAACCTGTGACACGGGCATGTCACATGGCCGTATCGTGCCCGGGTCGCCGAGACGAGGTCGACGAGCGTTGAGTGCTGGGAACACGGCCTGGGACACGGGCGTGTCCTAGGGCATGTCAAGCACACAACATGTGACACGGGCGTGTCACATGGCCGTGTCCTCCTCTGGAAGTTTTGGTCCTGTGTCGACTGAGGGACATGAACTGGAACACGGGCGTGTACTATTTGACACGAGCATATCAAGTTTGACACGGGCATGTCAGAAGCCCGTGTCCTATTCAGGACGTGACGGTTTCAGCGCCGATTGAGGCATACAGCCCATGACACAGGCGTGTCCATGGGTGATACGGGCGTGTCACAAGCCGTGTCACATGCCGTATCCTATTCTGGATCTCTGGTTTTATGGCGAGTGGGGGAACACGGCCTTGGACACAGGCATGTCACAAGCCGTGTTCGGCCCAGTTATTTGACTTTAAGTGCAAATCGTGGCCGTCCATTTCTCTATTTTGGGATCCAACGGTTCAGGCTTTCCCCTGCTGGTTTAAGTCCGGGAGATGAGGGTTTTCTTCCTCATTTTACTTGGGCTATTCTATTTCTAAAAGAGTTTGAGAGAGGGGAGAGCAAGGAGGAAGAGGAAGAGGAAATCCGGCCGCCGGAGAAGCTTCGGAGCCCAGATTTTTGATTCGAGTCCAGATCTGCGAAGGCGAGGCCGATACGGTGCTTTCCGTTCGACTAGATCGTCATGGCACTGAAGAGAAATGCCAGGGTAATGATTCTCTTCTTTGACATGTGAATTCCTCTTTCCTTTTTGCATAGGAAGCCCGCTCCCGCGAGTATGCGGTGAGTTTGAGGTGTTCCTTTGGGTAGACATGAATAGTCCTCGTTGTTTGCATGTAGAGTCCAGAATCAAAGTACGGGCATATGCATGGTGTGTGAAGCCTACTCGGACATGTTGGTCTTGATCGGTGATGTTTCATTATGCATGAATAGCCAGAGAAGACTCCGTGCCGATGATTGTTTTTTGGGTTTTCTATGTGGTAGATTGCATCAGGGAGTCTTGGGGATTAACCCCAAGGTGCTCTCGAAAATCTGGGTAGAAGCAAAGTTCAACCATAATGGTGGCCTGGGAGCCAGTCGTGTGCATAACTGGGTTATGTACGATTGATTTATCGATATGTTGGGACTGGGGGAAACTTGACCCGCGCCAATGCTCAAATGGCCGCGACGAGGTGAGCAACGGGCGGGCGGAACCATACCCACTCCAAGTCGTTCCGTGAAAGTTGGCTTGGAGAACGAGTCTAGGCTTCGGCTGAAAGGACTTTAATGCTCACATTGTTTGTCGTCCTGGGGGCGGTGGTGGACCGCGGAATGGACCAGGTTCAGACTGGGCTCACCAAGTAAGTTCCCTGAGAGCACGAGGTGTGTGGTCGTCCGAGCCTGCACCTGTGATGTGTTGTACAATTGTTGTACTTTCACTTTGATTGTTGGATGTTACTAATGTAATGCAGGGAAGGAGCACCGCCGCCCCAATAAAGGGGCAGGGTCGTTATAATTTGGTCAGCTTTGCTGACCGTTGCTTTTGTTTGCCACCGTTGCGGTGATTTGTTGCTTGCAGGTGTTGCTGAAGCCCTGATTGCTGAGCCAGCCCTCGAAGGCCTTTGCAAATGTTTAATTGCTTTATTCATGTGTGTCCGGCCTGCGCGCCGATGTTTGTAAGACACTATTTATTTAAAGTACTCATGTAAGGCCATAAGGCCAAGTACTTTGTGTATTTTGTACGCTCATTCCAATCTGGGTTTATTTAGTGGTCATTCATGCTTTTGGCTGGGTTCTTTATTTGCAACTTTTAAATTACTTCCGCTAGAATGTACTTTATGTAGGACGTTGTGATTGGAAAGATGGTTTCAATGAGTAACCCACCAGTCTGTCTGTGGTATATGGCGTCGGGCCCCGGCCGGACCTACTGCTGCTATATGCTATGTGACGGATAGGGGTGTTACAATTTGATATCAGACTACCAGTTTTGGTCATGCTTATTGGAATTTGTGGTCGAATTCTTTTATGGGATGGTGAGCACATGTGTGTGCGTCTTCGTTATAACATAAATTGAACTAATGAATGTCCACTTAGGAATGAAAATACACATGTTTGAGGAACCTGCGTGTTCCTATTATTGCTTTTTGCAATTTTGGTTGGTCGCCTAATGGTGTTTTGCACGACTATAGGTGACAAGGGATGGCGTAGGGCAGTCAAAACAACCACTTTTCGAGGAAAGCAATGCACCCAGTGACGTGCTTTCAACCCCTCCTTCTGTCGAAACCATAAGAAGGATAGTTGAAGCGGTGTTCGCTGTGACCAATGCACAACATGGAAGGAATGTTCAACCCTCTATCCCCGAGGTGGCCTCAACATCGGGAGGTGTGATGGAATAAATGGCATTTAGAGGACCATTGGGTCAGCAGGTGAACATGCTTTTAGTGTAGGGAGCGCACTCAGCTGATGAATATTTGCAGGTGTTTCTTATGATAAGACGCTACCCAGGCTTTGAGTTAGAGAACGAGCAAACTATGGCCGAGAGATTCTATAGTGGTCTGTGTGGCGAGTTACGAGTTCTACTGCTATGACCGAAATTACTTGGATTCTTAGCCTTGGTAGAGTCGGCTAGATCTTTGGAAGTAGATTTGGCAAAAGTCAACCAGACGTCAGAGATCTGGGTACCAAACTCTCCAGGTTCTGCAAAGTCTGAATACCAGACGAGGAAAAAGAAGTCTAAAATATCTACTAGTCAGGCTCCAAATGATTGTTTTAAGTGTGGTAAATTCGGTCACCGTGCCCGAGTTTGTCGTGGTGATGACCAGAAGATAAAGAAAACCATGACAGGAGCAGTTGAGGACTCTAGTTCAAAAGAAATAGTGTTCAAAATGCCAAACTCCTCAAAATCTGGGTACCGTAAGTGGTATAAGAAGGCTAGGACTTCGGGTCTAGTCCCTTCTTCTGGTGCATCCAGGGTGATTACATGTCGAACCCCGGGCACATGCTATAACTGTGGAAAGTCGGGACACTATGCCCGAGATTGTTGGAACGGGCGACCAAAGTCTGAGAAGAAGCCTGAAGTAACTTATGAGGAAAAGGTCAAGGCATTGGAGTTAACTGCATCACCCTATGCTCTGGTCTGATCGAGAGTGTATAACTTTGGCCAGCAGGAGGCCATGTGGCCGACTGTCGAGGTGACATGTATGGTTTAATTGATAGCAATTTAGCTTTTTATACCTGTTGCATTATACTTGTAGCTTAGGACCGGAGGTACTAGGCTTTGTTTGGGTTTTTGATAGTCCGGCGAGAGCACTCTTCGATATAGGAGCTTCGCACTCCTTTTTGTTCGAAGGATTTATACCGTGCGTCGGAGTACCTTCTTCGATGGCAAAGGACAAATTGGATGTGTCGTTGTCTAATGGGTGTTCAATGCGCGCAGATAGAGTATGTGGCGTAAAGATATGGATTGGGAGTCAAGAGTTCGACTTGCATGCATCGTTACTACCGCTGGTAGAGTTCAACGTGATATTTTGTATGGACTGGCTCTCGGAGCAGCAAGTATACATCGATTGCAATCACAAGGAGGTCAAGTTGGGAACTAGTCGTGAGACGAATTTTGCAGGCTTGAAAGGGTCGAGCAAGACATTGATGTCTGCTCTTCAGGTGGTTAAGGCAGTTCGTGCCGACGCAGAGCTATTCTTCATACTAGTGGAGGCTTCAAAGCCTAAGCCTAGTTTGGATAATATCCCAGTGGTATCTAAGTACCCTGATGTGTTCCCCGATGATCTCTTTGGAGCCCCACCGCAGCGAGAGATTGACTTCACAATTGAGCTAGTGCTAGGTGCCAAAACTGTGTCACGCTCTCCGTATCGGTTAACACCTAAGGAGATGGCAGAGCTGAAGGTTCAACTTCAAGAGCTATTGGATCAGGGTTTTGTGCGTCCAATTTCGTCGCCTTGGAGCGTACCGGTTCTCTTTGTTAAGAAGAAGGACGAAAGTTTGTGACTCTGTATCGATTACAGAGAGCTAAAAAAGTTAACGGAGAAGAATAAGTATCTGGTCCCAAGGATTGACGATCTGTTTGATCAGTTAGTTGGGTCAACGGTATATTTGAAATTGGATCTGACATCCGGATATTACCATCTAAAGATTAGAGAAAGCGACATCCCCAAAACAGCTTTCAGTACGCGGTATGGGCATTATGAGTTCACAGTTATGTCGTTTGGGCTGATTAATGTGCCATCAGTGTTTATGGATCTGATGAACAGAACGTTCAGAGAGTACCTAGACCACTTCATGATAGTATTTATCGACGATATATTGGTGTACTCGCAGTGCGATGAAGATCATTTCAAGCATCTGCATATGGTGATGCAGACATTGAGGAAGAATCAGTTTTATGCCAAGTTCTTCAAATGCGAGTTTTGGCTGTCCTCGGTGGCATTCCTTGGTCACATAGTCAGTGGAGAGGGAATTGCAGTGGATCCGACGAAGATAGCTGCTATACGGGAGTGGCCTATGTTGTCTACGGTAGCGAAAGTTCGGAGTTTTCTAGGACTTGCCGGCTACTACAGGCGCTTCGTGAAGAACTTCTCGCGGATAACATTACCCCTCTCGACGTTGACAAGGAAAGATCAGAAGTTTGTGTGGTCGTCGGAGTGCGCACAAGCTTTCGAAGAGCTGAAGAGTCGGTTGACGTCGGCGCATATCCTATGTTTGCTGAGTGGGATTGAAGGTTTTGAAATTTACAGTAATGCTTCAGGCAGTGGATTGGGTTGTGTTCTACTACAGAAATGCTAGGGTAACGATTCTCTTCTTGGACATGTGAAGTCCTCTTTCCTTTTTGCATAGGAAGCCCACACTCACGAGTATGCGGTGAGTTTGAGGTGTTCCTTCGGGTAGACATAAATTGTCCCCGTTGTTTGCATGTAGAGTCCTGAATCGAAATATGGACATAGACATGGTGTGTGAAGCCTACCCGGACATGTTGGTCTGGATCGGTGATGTTTCATTATGCATGAATAGCCGGAGAAGACTCCGTGCCAATGATTGTTTTTCGGGTTTTCTACGTGGTAGATTACATCAGGGAGTCTTGGGGATTAACCCCAAGGTGCACCCAGAAATCTGGGCAGAAGTGAAGTTCTGCCATAATGGTGGCCTGGGAGCCATCCGTGTGCATAACTGGGTTATGTACGATTGATTGATCGATATGTTGGGACTAGGGGAATCTTGACCCGCGCCAATGGCCAAATGGCCGCGGCGAGGTGAGCAACGGGCGCGTGGAACCTTACCCACTCAAAGTCATTCCGTGAAAGTTGGCTTGGAGAGTGAGTCTAGGTTTTGGCTGAAAGGACTTTAATGCTCACGTTGTTTGCCATACTGGGGGCAGTGGTGGTCCACGGAACGGACAGGGTTCGGATCGGGCTCACCGACTAAGTGCCCTGAGAGCACGGGGTGTGTGGTCGTCTGGGCCTGCACCTGTGGTGTGTTGTACAATTGTTGTACTTTCACTTTGATTGTTGGATGTTACTAATGCAATGCGGGAAGGAGCACCTCCGCCCCAATAAAGGGGCAGGGTCGTTATAATTTGGTCAGCTTTAGCTAACCATTGCTTTTGTTTGCCACCGTTGCGGTGATTTGTTGCTTGAATGTGCTGTGGAGCCAAGTGGCAAATAGCGGGCTGAAGCCCTGATTGCTGAGCCAGCCCTCGAAGGCCTTTGCAAATGTTTAATTGCTTTATTTATGTGTGTCCGGCCTGCGCGCCGATGTTTGGAAGACACTATTTATTTAAAGTAAACTCATGTAAGGCCATAAGGCCAAGTACTTTGTGTATTTTGTACGCTCATTCCTATCTAGGTTTATTTAGTGGACATTCATGCTTTTGGCTGGGTTCTTTATTTGCAACTTTTAAATTACTTCCGCTAGAATGTACTCTATGTAGGACATTGTGATTGGAAGGATGGTTTCAATGAGTAACCCACCGGCCTGTCTATGGTATATGGCGTCGGGCCCCGGCCGGACCTACTACTATATGCTATGTGATGGATAGTGGTGTTACAACGACACCCTGTCCTTCCACCACCGGGAAATGTCATCCCCAGTGGTTTAAACTTCCCCAGCACCAATGCCGGCGCTGGGAGAGGCTAGACTCTCATGGCCACCACCTGACCTGGAGCTTGGCTCGGGTGGTGCCGGCGGAACTCCGGCCGCCGGGAGGTACATACAACACGTCGAAAAGATGACAGAGGAGGAGGGGAAGTGTTTCCACCTGTGCAGGAGGGACTCAGGAGGGTCCAACTTGATCGGTCGTGCAAGGTGGCGGGGTGGTGAAGCTCGGGTTGGCCTTTTTCCGGCGACCTGGGCTCCGGTAGGGGGGCAGAGGTGGGGGAGATGTTCACTTAGCTGTGAGGAGGATAACAGGGGAGGGGGCCTTTATATAGGCTAGAGGAGGGGGGCCTTTCTCCTCTACCCTATGCAGTATTAATCCCTCCTTAGGGAGGGATTAATCCCCCCTTAGGGAGGGATTAATCCCCCCTTAGGGAGGGATTAATCCCCCCTTAGGGAGGGATTAATCCCCCCTTAGGGAGGGATTAATCCCCCCTTAGGGAGGGATTTATCCCCCCTTAGGGAGGGATTAATCGCCCCATAGGGAGGGATTAATCCCCCCTTAGGGAGAGATTAATCTCGACCCTCCAACTATCCAAGGACAGCTTGAGGCTCAAGGAATTTCCCCCATGTGGGGAAATGAAATTCCCCCTCATGGTTGGGATTTCAAAGTGGAGGAAGAGAGGGAGAAGTGTGGGGGGGGGGGGGAGAGAATTGGTGGGCCTCCACTTGCCCTATGACCCATCTCCACTTTTCCCTTGCTGATTTGGAAAGCCCAAAGGGGTGGGGTTAATCTCACCATGAGAGGAGGTGGGATTCTCTTTGAAGAAAAATACAAAAAGGGGCTTTTTAGGGGGTTTGACCAAAGTCAACCCTTGGGTGGGTCCCCCATGCTGGTCAAAGTCAAAGTGGGTTGAAGACATCGGGAGTCGGGTCAAAGTTGGGGTGTCGTGTTATAATTTGTGCGTGCACGCTTTTTGGTGCACGATTATGCTTGATTTGATAATGGGTTGACCATCCATTATTGGAATTGACCGGGACAACTTCTGTTGACTTTGTATCGGTCATACGAGCCCAATGCCATTGACCAGGGTTGAATCGGTGTTCGTTTGGTAAAAGTCCAAAATCTGCGCGCCGCGACGCACTAAAATGGTCAAAATGTCTATATTCATCGTTAGACCTTGGATTGCGAGTCAACAAGTTTTGGCGTGCTTGTATTGACTATACGAGGCCATAGGAACTGACAGAACTCAAATCGGAGTTCTCTAGACCGATATTCAAAATCTTGTCTCTGCGACGTTTATGAGAAGCGGTCATATTTACCATATGATCTCAGGATCCAATAGAACGAGTTCTGACTCACTCGTATTGATTATATGAGGCCACATGAACTGATAGAACTCAAATCGGATTTCTCTAGCTCCATTTCCCGCCTAGGGTTACCTTCTACCGGGTCATGGGTAGGGGTTCAGGTCACTTTTATTGGGCCCACCTTGGCTCTGATGGCCCAATAAAATTCGGGATGTTACAATCCAATAAAAATAAAACGATTTTCGTCCCTGAAAATTTGTTTGAAGTAGGGGGAAAAGAGTGACATACCTAGGGAAAGAGCTCTTGGTGCTTTTCTCGGACGAGTGCCTCTTGTTCCCAAGTGTACTCATCTCGTCCGTGATTTGACCACAATATCTTGATAATTAGGATGACCTTGTTACACATATTCTTTACTTTATGATATATGACTCTGATTGGTTCAAGCTGGACGAATCTATTTGAATGCAGGTACACTGGTGGTGTAGGTAGATGTTGCTCTAGTTGCCAGAGGACTCATCTCAAGGAAGAGACATGAAATACATTATGAAGATTTCCCAATTATGGGGGTAGGGCTAATTGATAGGCAACATGGCCAACACACTCTATCACCTGATAGGGGCCCAAATAGAGGGGATCTAGCTTCTTCTGCTTTCTCAACTGGGAGACACCATGCATGGGTTTAACTTTTAGAAATACCATTTCTGCTACGCGGAACTCCACCGGTCAGTACCGCGCATCATAATACTTAGCCTGCCGGCTCTGCGCCTCCCGCATCCATTCCTAGATTAGCCGTATCGCTGCCGTGGTGTCATCAATGTAAGCCACTCCTAAGGATTCTGAGTCCTCTTCCTGAGCCCATGTCAACGGGGTTCAACAATGCCTCCCGTACATGCCTCGTACAGAGCCATATTAATGCTAGCCTGGTAGGTGTTATTATAAGAAAACTATACTAGAGGTATCAGCTGCTCCCATGGCTCATTATGTTCCACTATGCAAAGTCGAAGTAGATCCTCCATCGTCTGATTCATCTTTTCCGTTTGTCCATCTGTCTGAGGGTGGAAGGCAGTGCTAAAGGCCAACTTGGTCCCCAAGTATGCCTACACCCGTCTCCATTCCTTGGATGTGAATCGCCCGTCACGATCCGACACAATGGACTTTGGTACTCCGTGGAATCAGACTACTTACTCCAAGAACAACCTGGCCAAAAAATCAACTCCGACTCCCTATTGGTTTGGAATGAACCACGATACCTTGGTAAGTCAATCCACAACAACCCATATGAAGTCGTTTCCAGCACGGGATCGAGGTAGGCCGTGGACAAAGTCCATGGAAATGTCCTCAAATTTCCATTTAGGTATCGGCAGGGGCTATATCAGGCCTCCTAGGCTGCGACATTCAACTTTAACCCTTTGACAGGTCTGGCACTGAGTTACGAAGTTGGTGACATCTCTTTTCATTCCAGCCAGTAAATGGTCCTGCGCAGATCAACATCCATTTTAACCACACCAGTGTGGATGGAATAACTCGACTGGTGCGCTTCTTGCAGAATCTCTTCACGAATTCCCCCGATAGAGGGAATAAATATACGGTGCCTGAACTGTAAGATCCCATCGTGCAGATTATAATCCTACTGTGCCCCACCTTGTAGAGATCGGATGATCGGGACTAATTCTGGATCAATCTTCTAGGCCTCTTATATCCGATCCCGGATGTCGCATTAGATCTCCATCCAATACAACTGGGCATGGTATTCCTCCGGATCTCTTCGGGTAACCAAGGTAATTTCCAAGTCTATCAATGACTGAAACAGCCTTTTTGGGATTTGCTCCATCTAACTCACAGCTACCGAAGGTTGGCGGCTTAAAGCATCGACAACTCTATTAGCCTTCCCAGGGTGATATTAAAGAGCGAAGTCATAATCGCAAAAGAATTCTAACTATCGGCGCTATCAAAGGTTCAGCTCTTTCTGAGTGAAGATGTATTTAAGGCTCTTGTGGTCAGAGAAGATCTCGCACCTTACCCCGTACAAGTAATGCCTCCAAATTTTAAGGGCAAAGACGATAGTGCCTAATTATAGATCATGAGCCGTGTAGTTCAACTCGTGCGGCTTCAATTGGCATGATGTGTAGGCCACCACCTTGCCGTACTGCATTAGAATTGCTCCTAATCCCTTCAGGGAGGCATCAGTGTAAATCTAGAATCCATTGGTCCTTGCGGGGATCGTAAGGATTGGTGCAAAAGTCATCCGCTTCTTCAACTCGACGAACATAGTCTCGCATTCCAGTGTCCATCGGAAAGTAACATCCTTCCTGGTAAGGGCAGTGAGGGGTAATGCAATCTTGGAGAAACCTTCTACGAACTTCCTATAATACCCGGCAATACCAAGGAAGCTTCGGATATCTGCCGCTGTTCTGAGCGTTGGCCAGTTTTGTACTGCGTGGATCTTGGCCTGATTAACTGCCACCTCTTTCTTGTTTGTAGTGTGGCCCAGGAATCTGACTTCTTCTAACCAGAATTCACACTTACTGAATTTAGCGAAGAGGGAGTGCTCTCGAAGTTTCAGTAGCACCATCTGTAGGTGTCTAGTGTGGTCTGCCTTGGTTCTTGAGTAGATCAAAATATCGTCAATGAAGACGATCACGAAGTGATCTAAGAAAGGTTCAAAAACTTTATTCATTAGGGCCATGAAGGCGGAGGGTGCGTTTGTGAGCCCTAAAGGCATCACTAAGAACTTGTAAAGACCGTAATGGGAGCTGAAGGCAGTATTGGGGATGTCTCCTTCCCAGATCCGAAGCTAGTAGTAGCATGATCTCAGGTCCATTTTGGAAAACACAGATGCACCTTGCAGCTGATAGAAAAATTCGTCGATCCTCGGGAGGGGGTATGTATTTCGTATCGTAAGCTTATTTAGCTCCCTGTAGTATATGCATAGACATAGTGTTCCGTCTTTCTTCTTTACAAATAATATTGGCGCTCCCCAAGGTGAGGAACTGGGGTGGACTAATCTAGCTTCTATTAGCTCCTGCAGTTGAATCTTTAATTTCTCCAGTTCTCTTGGGGTCATTCGGTAGGATGCTCGGGACACTGTTTGTGCTTCGGTCACGAGCTCGATCTAAAAGTCGACTTCTCGCTGTGGGGGCAATCCTAGGAGGGACTCATGGAAAATGTCTGGGAAGTCGCATACTACTGGGACCTTGGTGAGCACTTGAGTTTTGTCCTCCATTTCTAAGTAAATAAGGTACACCTCATCCTTCTGTCGGATTGATCTCATAGTCTATGCAGAAGTCAAAATAATATGAGAGATAGAGGGTACACCTGTCAACGTAACATCCTAACCATTTGGGTTCTGCAGTCGGACCTCTCGCGTTGAAAAATTTATTTGCGCCTTGTGCTCCGCTAACCCGTCCATTCCCAGAATAATATCAAATCCGGTTATTAGCAAGATTGTCCCATAGACTTCAAATTCCACATCCCCTAGTACAATATGGAATGATCATTTCTCCATTGACATCATGTCTGATCAATCTAGTAGACGGATTTGTATAGACAGTCCGGACGAGCGAACAACATTCTCCTTAGTCACAATAAAACTGTGGGATATAAAGGAGTGTGTCTCTCCAGTGTTGAAGAGGGTCTTGGCAGGGTGTCCTCCTACCAACAGAATTCCTGACAATATAGGGTATATAGATATCATATATTGACACACAAGATGTAGGTATACATATATATCGGGTATAACATAAGTAAGAGCATATGATATATCTTTATCGTCTAACATATATACCTATCACTACATCGGGGGCTGTTCTGTGCTTCAGATCTAGTTTATAGGCCTCCAAGGGCGTTGCTCGACCCTGTTGGCCTCTCCTGCCAGCTCTACCTCTACGGCCTCTCTAGCCCTATCCCCGTGCTGGTTGCCCACCCTGCACTGCTCCTAGTCCTGGACTTCCTGCTGACCGTGGGCAGAAGGCCCTCATATGCCTTGGCTTATGACACAAGAAGCAGTTCCCTGTAAAGGGAATGACACGTCAGACTACTGGCGCGGGCTGTGGTGATGGAGCTGGTCTGACGTCCTGTTGTGGTGCCGGGGGTGCTGGTGGGCGCCAATAAGGCTGTCTGCGGTGTCTCTGCTTACGCCCTCTATCCTGTCGATGGGGAGCAGCTCCTCTGTCTTATCTCTGACCTCTAGGGACCTCAACCTGTCCTCTATGCTGCTAGGCTACCATCTGCTTGTCTAACTCTAATTCCGCTGCGTAAGTAGCTATGGTGTGGAAGGTAGACTGAGAGATCATAATCAGAGCCTGCCTCAGGTCATCTCGTAGGCCTCGGTAGAAACGGGAAGCTCTATCCCTATCGGAGGCAGCCAAGTTCCCGACAAAGCATGCTAGGTGTATGAACTCTCTCTCATACTAAGACACCGTCCGATCATCATGTCGGATGTGCAGGAACCTCTCCTACAAAATAGCTTGGTCAGCATCTATAATAAAGAACTCCAACAGAGCCTCCGAGAACTCTCCCCATAGGATATCGCTCAACGGCCGTCCTTTAAAAGTCGAGCTGCTGGCCGCTCTTTACCAGTCCCTAGCGTATCCTTCTAACAAGGTCACTACCAGTGAGACTACAGCTACTGCTGGGCACATCAATCCTACTAGCAGCTCCTCCACATGCTCCACCCACTCCTTTGCCTGGATGGAAGTCTCTGTTCCTCTAAAAGTGGGAGGCCTCAGTCCTCGAAAAACTGTCAGCAAATCGATAGGTGCCATCATCTCTCATGGTGGCGGTGCCATGGCTGTCCGGAAGGTGGCCAGGATGGCTGTCAATGTCTTCCCCAAGTTTGTCTCGGCAACCAGTACAACCGTGGGGGCGACTGGGTCTGGAGGTGGGGTGGCGGGAACATATCCTCTGGAAGTGGACCCCCCGTTACTGTACTACGGTATCTGGAGAAGTAACATGAAAGAGTGTTAGTACTTTGCAAAAGTAGGGTAAATTTGCAAAAACGACTGACGAAGCGGAAATAATGTTGTACGGTCATACTATCATACAGTCTAGAATCCCTAAGACTCTACACTAGGGTCCACCAGGCTTCTGCTGCAAGGTTCGTCCCGAACCAAGGAATAAAGCGAAGGATGAAGGGATCCTGAGACTGCTCCATAAGGACGAATTGTGATCGCTCTGATCCATTTGTAGCACCCCCTAAACCTTTGCCCGGGTCAGGTTGAAGGGTGTACTACTTTCCCAAGACGTCCACCCAGTGCTACCTATGGGTAACGATCCACCCTATCTAAGCACTAGTTGACCGCCTTGCTCGGCTAGAATCACAAAATTCATAATACATTAGAGATTTGCGGAAGCATTAACAGGAAAACACTATTAAATATATATAACATCATATATATTTATATGAGTACTAGGGCCATAACCTATGTTCTTATATAAGCCCGCAGGCTGTACAAGTTCTACATATAACTCCTCACTCTCTCCCTCTCCTGCCGCTGGTACTCACATCTCGAAACACTAAAGACACCAGTGGTGCTTCTACTCGAGTAGTCCTAACTGCTGGAGCATTCTCCTGTGGTAGGGGGTCACTACAGTGCTCCGTTTCCTGTGAATGGTAATTTAAATAACCGTTACTCACAGGACTAAGTGGAAATAAATCTCCTCCCAGGATCCATATCCTGGGGATGAGCACACATACACCCAGCAATATAAGATAGCCGACACATGAGAGAGTTAACACAACATTTCATATTATAAAGCTAGGAGCAATGATAAAGAAAAGGCAACATAATATAACTGAAATGGCAACAGCAATAACAACAGTTATAATCAGGACTCCACTAGCATATCAGCACATCAGGTATTCACAACCTGTATCCTATCGCAGGCATTCACAGTCGCACACACATATCCTATGTCGACATAGTATGGACCGCTTCTGTTCTAGTAGGGCAGCGAGCCCTGCAGACCGCACCGATGTGGCCGTCGATGACAGTGGCCAATCCTGCCACTTCTGGGGTGGTCGAACTGCACAGCCCCAGGCCCCAACGTACAACCCCATGTACTATTCGATGTGAGCGACATCTGGCGATACAATATTTTGGCCGACCAGCGGAGGAAAACCCAATGGGGACAACATAACGACCGGTCACCCGTGGTACCCATCTCCTTGTCGCCTTGAGTCATCGACCTTTCCGCACCGGTATGAACGGTCTGCAAAAGGGACTAACCTACCATAATTTACCGCAAGAAATTCACAAGCAATAAATCAAACAATCATGCTAATACGCACCGAGTCTGAGGCGGCCTGCCCTACTATACGTTAACCTTCAGGAAGCGACACACAACTCAACTTTTGAAAAGTAGCGTGAGAGCACTTTATTTGAGGCTAAACCCAGAGGAACACCTTAACTCCGGTTATCCCCAACTAAGGCTCAACCTTAACAAACAATTGCTCATCAAAGCAGGACCCATGCTTATAATAGTAAAATGCAGTAAAAAAATACAGTAATTAAAGCTACTGATAATAAACGCTGCATAATGAGATGTGACCAGTACGAAACTGGAGTAGTACTGAAACTGAAGTACTGAACTAAAATGAACTTGACCAGTACGAGACTATAGTAGTTCTGAATTGAAAGTACTGAACTAAAATGAACTTGACCAATACAAGACTAGAGTAGTATTGAATTGAAATTACTGAACTGAAATGAACTTGACCAGTACGAGACTGGAGTAGTATTGAATTGAAAGTACTGAACTGAAATGAACTTGACTAATATGAGTCTGGAGTAGTACTGAATTGATAGTACTGAACTGAAATGAACTTGACAAGTATGAGATTGGAGTGGTACTGAATTGAAAGTACTGTACTGAAATGAACTTGACCAGTACAAGACTGGAGTAGTACTGAATTAATAGTACCGAAATGAATAAAGAAACCGGACCAGTGCGAAACTGGAATAATCATAAAGAAAATGGTTAGTAGTCCAATTACTCCATTCAGGAGGCTTCAGTTCCATTTCCGTTCTCAGGAGGCACATTCAGTTCCATCTCCGTTCACAGGAGACTTATCAGTTCTTATTCAATATTTAAAGGCTTCCTTGGGTTACACCCATTATTAAGATCTGATAGTAATTTGGTTGCGCTTTGTTAATCACAAATTAATCAGATCAAAGGCTTATTAGGAGTTGCATCCTTATTATTCGCCGAGAATAATTTGTAACTCACTACTCGTACTCTCATCTTTCGAGCATGCCCAAATCACCCAAGAGTTGAGGCGCTCGACGGTTTCACGAAATCTCGGAACACCCGGAGCTTGGTTACTTGCCTCGACCACTCTCGTCGATAATACAATTTTGAATTTATTATTCAAATTAGGAAGGATAGTCGCGCACTCCAATTTTCATTTCCGTGGAAAATGAGCGAAATAAATTCTAAGCGCGACCCTAGGCTTCCATAATTTGGGAAAGATATCAAATCTTATCACCATGGTCTCAAATTTTTATAAAATTTCTAAAAGAGCCTAGAATGAGCCTAAAAATTTTTTCATAATTTTCCCAAAAGTTTTGGGCCTTTAATTTGGCCAATCAAACTTTATTTAGGCTTTTAAAAATACTAAAACACCTTCAAAAATTCTCAAACGTTTTGTAGAGGTAGCCCTTATTAAGGGAAACAACTTTCATGTTCAACACTTTTCCCTAGGAGCCTATATATTATTATAAAAATTAGGCAAAGTTTTGATTAGAAATAGGTCTGCATATAATAGAATTGAACCCCCGATCCTGCGACTGAGATTGAGCCAGACCGCGCCAATCCTTCTTCTATCCCTACAGCGGATCGGGCACGGATCCTCTATGGGGAACACTGATGCTGAGGCGGGGGAGGGAATTAAGGCTATCACAGCCGTTCATCTCATCCTGTGAGATGAACGGCGGTGATCTCTCTCGCTGGAGTAGAAGGTAGTGGCCATCTGCCACCGCCGACCAGCCAACGCTGGATGCCGGCGCCACAGCCGACCGGTTCACCGGGGGCCAGCGAGTCTTTGGGTGGTGGCCAGGCAGCCTGCCGCCGTCGGCCACCGCCTGAAATCGTCAACCCGAGAGCAGGGTGGCGGTGGCTCTGATTCCAGTGCCACCACGCCACCCTGCTTCTTCGACATTGAACCCATCCACGAAACCACCCCGGTCGGCGCACTGGGGGCAGCACTCCTCTCCGGTGGTGGCCCGACGACCAACCACCGCTGGCAGCTGCCAAAATTAAAACAGAGAAAAACTCTGTTTCTTGGGTGCCGCCGGAGCGGCATTTTCTGGCGGCACCCCGACACCGGGAAATGTCATCCCCGATAGTTTAACCTTTCTCCAGCGCCACTGCCGGTACTAGGAGAGGCTAGAATCTCACAGCCACCACCTGACCTGGAGCTTGGATCGGGTGGTGCCGGCTCCGCTCCGGCCACCGGGAGGTGTATGCAACACGTCAAAAAGATGAGGGAGGAGGAGGGGAAGGGTTTCCACCTGTGTAGGAGGGGCTCGGGAGGGTTCGACTTGATCGACCATGCAAGGTGGAAGGGTGGTGAAGCTCAGGTTATCCTTTTTCAGGCAGCTTGGGCTCCGACAGGGTAGGGGGCAGAGGTTGGGGAGATGCTCACTAAGCTGTGAGGAGGATAACAGGGGAGGGCCTTTATATAGGCTGGAGGAGGGGGGCCTTCCTCCTCTACCCGATGTGGGATTAATCCCTCTTTAGGGAGGGATTAATCTCCACCCTCCAGCTGTCCAAGGACAGCTGGAGGCTCAAGGAATTTCCCCATGTGGGGAAATGAAATTCCCCCTCAGGGTTGGGCTTTCAAAGTGGAGGAAGAGAGGGAGAAGTGGGGGGTGGGGGAATTGGTGGGCATCCACTTGTCCTATGGCCCATCTCCACTTTGCTCTTGCTGATTTGGAAAGCCCAAAGGGGTGGGGTTAATCTCACAATGAGAGGAGGTGGGCTCCTCTTTGAAGAAAAATAAAAAAAGGGATTTTTAGGGGGTTTGACCAAAGTCAACCCTAGGGTGGGTCCTCCATGCTGCTCAAAGTCAAAGTGGGTCAAAGACATCAGAAGTCGGGTCAAAGTTGGGGCATCACGTTATAATTTGTGCACGTACGCTTTTCAGTGCATGATTATGCTTGTTTTGACCATGGGTTGACCATCCGTCATTAGAATTGACCGGGACAACTTCTGTTGACTTTGTATCGATCATACGAGTCCAATGCCATTGACTGGGGTCGAATCAATGTTCGTTTGGTAAAAGTCCAAAATCTGCGCGTCGCAACGCACTAAAATGTTCAAAATGTCTATATTCGTCATAAGGCCTTGGATTGTGACTAAACGAGTTCCGACGTGCTTGTATTGACTATACGAGGCCACAAAAACTGACAGAACTAAAATCAGAGTTCTCTAGACAGATATTGAAAATCTTGTCTCTGTGATGTTTATGAGAAGCGGTCATATCCACCATTTGACCTCGGGGTCCAACAGAACGAGTTCCGACGCACTAGTATTGATTATACGAGGCCACAAGAACTGACAGAACTTAAAAACATCTAAGTTAGCTACCTAAATCACCTAGAGGGGGGGGGGTGTGAATAGGTGAGTTGTGCTGCTTTTTGTGGAATAAAAACTATAGAGATCTAAGCACAAGAGATAAATAAGCATTCACAGAGGACACCAAGAATTATAGTGGTTCCCCAATCTTGGGTACGTCCACTTTCCACTCACCGATCTAGCAAAGCACTAGACTCAGCTACTCCACTAATCTCGGATCAAAACGATCATACCACTCGGAACAACGTTCCTACAATCTCGATCCAAAACGGATCTACACTCGAAAGATAAAAACTTCCTACAACTCGGAGAATAATCTCCTACAAGATTAAAAAGAAATTGTAGAATACAAATAATACTCTTCTCAGATCTGAAATTCTTTCTAGGTCTTCTTTCTTGGACTTTGCGACTTTATCAAAAATTATAGAAAAAGACTCTTGGAACGATCTTGTTCTGAGAAACCTTGACTCACACGATCAAGGAGTAGATAGAGAAAGATGAATCCCTTGATTTGCAAATCTCTCTGGATCGAAAGTTGCCTTGGCGATCTTGAAGGTGTGAGGAGACTTTCTGTAGAAGATAAAAACTATCGGCCAATCCAGATCTTAGAATTACTCGCTTAGGGTTTGTCATTATGACAGGACCTTTTATAAGATCTCCCTAACGGTAATAAATGTCATTAATGATGGCCACGTGGACCAATCATATCACGATATTCAAAAATTAGATCTGACAGAACTTAAGAAAATTGTGTGAAAAACGGTTCAACAATTCTCGAGTGAGAGATATACTACTCGAGTGAATGAACTGGCTCTCGAGTGAAAGACTTTGACTACTCGAGAAGACCTGATTCTGGAAATTCTGGAGTAAAGAAGTAAATCACTCGAGTGGTTAATGGATCACTCGAGTGCTAGATATACATCTCAAGAGATAGACTTGAGCCTCTCGAAAGCTTGGACTTGGAGAAAATTCTGAATGGAAAAATCGATCACTCGAGAACTGAAACTGAAATACTCGAGTACTAGATGAACTACTCGAGTACAATGAAATCCCACTCGAGTGGTCTAAGAATTTTCTCGAGAACTGTATTCGTGCAGCATTTATTCAAAATACTTTCTTTATTCTAGCAACATTTGTTCAATCTTACCAAGAATATCAGAAGTAGCATGTGTATCAGAAACAGTAACAGTAGTTGGAGGAGGAGGAGTAGTCCAGGGAGGAATTTCTTCAACTGTTACTGAGCTCTGAGCTCTTGTAGTATTAACCAAAACATCTCCTTCCTCACTAGTGATGGTGGGAAGAGAAAAATCAAATCTCCTCAAAGGAGCTTCAGCAGGTTCTGGAGATGGTTCATTCTCATCTGACAGCAGAATTGTCTCTTGTTCTTTTTCAACAGCTGGGGAGTGATCAATGGGTGACTTTGGAGATGGTTCCTTGGATGGCTCTTCAACATTCTCTTGATGGAGGGGAGGCAGAGGCTCATCTGAGCTAAGTTCCTCAATCATTTTATTTATATCATCAGTGGTGGAGAGGATTGTTTCTTGGACCTGGTCATCTGTTTGGAGATCTTCTGAGGTGGTTGGCTGGATGGAAGTATCTGGAGGAGGAGTAGGAAATCTGTCTTGCTTCCTAGAGGAGGTAGGCTCCCCCTCAACTGCTGCACTAGATGTGCCAACAACATGATGGAGAGAGGGAGATTGGGTCCTTTCCTCTGAAGCAGGGTGCTCATGGGCTTTAGCTGCCTGGGCTGGGTTCTGCAATTTCAACTCCCATCTCTGAATGGAGGAAACAAAGACTTTCTTTATATGATGGATGGTTGTGCATTTGGAGAGATCAAATACTTTAGGAATAATTTCATGCAACATTAAAGAAATAATCCTTACATAGGTTGGAGCCTTAATGCTCTCCCTTATCTTATCTAAAATGAGCATACCAAACTAAAATTTCTTCCTTGAGACAATAGCTGTAATCATATAGAAAAGGTTTGTAGAAATTAAACTTATAGAAGAGGTTTTGCACAGTAAAACCTTTCACAAAATATCAACCAAGAGATTGCCTTCAGTATTTAGGTCTGGACGATGGATTTTCTTGATAACTTCAGATATACCACAGAAGCTGTAAGCTCTATCATAATCTTCATTTGTTATGTCATCTTCCTGATCTACTACAGGCATTTTCAGAAGCTTTGAAACAGAGGTTTTGAGTTTTACCTTGATTCCCTTAACTTTAGACTTCAGCACTTTTCCATTTCCCTTTACCTTAATGTTCTTGAAAAATTCTTCGACTTCTGGAAAAAGTATCTTGCACGGCTGTTGAAGAACGAAAGTCAGACCCGCTGTATCGAGTAGAATCAACAAATTCCTGAAATTATCTGATAACTCTACGATGCCGGCGATGACCAACTCACTGCCCACTCCAGTCTTCGACGGCGGCGCCATTTCCTTCAGTGAACTGCGGGTGGAAGACGGAGGCGACAGTGGCGTGCTCTGTTGGAACGATAGAAGGCGAAGAGTCTTTCGAGAGATAGTGGATTTGAATTCGAGTAGATTCTAGAAACCCGATATTTTCTATTTATATAACCTTAGTAAAGATGATTAGGAGTCTAATTAAGCTTAAACGTACCTTAGATAGCGGCGGAAAGGACGCGGATTTAGAAATTGAAGAAAAATTTGAGGGAAAACAAAATCTGATGTGTCATTTCTCGAGTGGAATTTCAGTACTCGAGTGATGGAATAGAGGTACTCGAGAGGCGGTATGGCAGTACTCAGGTGATCTAATTCTACTTCTTGGAAGAAGTTTAGTACTCGAGTGATAGCACTCAAGTGACTTACTTAGTTCTCGAGAATTCAGAGAAGTACTTGAGTAGACATATTCGAGTTCTCAAGTAGTCATTCTTTGTATCGAGAAATGAAGTCCACTAAGATAAATTTCTAACCTTTTTGACCAAACCTTGATTTCTGAGCTATGAAATTAGTCCATCCATTCTATCCTTCTTTGTTGAGCATACCAAGCTCAGTTTTGAAGAAATTGAATTTGGTCTCATCCAGCGGCTTTGTGAATATATCTGCAACTTGCCTATCTATTGGAACATACTGTAGATCTATGTCCCCATGCTCCACATGCTCCCGGATGAAGTGGTATCTCAACTCTATGTGCTTTGTTCAGCTGTGAGAGACTGGGTTGTTGGCTATTGCTATTGCACTAGAGGAGTCGCAAAATAATGGGATGTCTTTGACCTTCATATTGTAGTCTTCCAGCTAGTTCTTTAGCCAAATAAATTGTGCACAACAACTGCCAGCAAAAATGTATTTTGACTCGGCCGTTGAGATTGCGACACAGTTTTTCTTTTTGCTACTCCAGGAAAGGAGCCTTCTTCTTAGGAATTGGCAAGTCCCGGAAGTGCTCTTCCTATCATCTTTGCTCCCTGCAAAATCAGCATCTGAAAAACTAATTAGCTCACTATCATTACTTCTTGGGTACCATATGCCAAGATTCGGTGTACCTTTAAGGTATCTCAAAATCCGCTTTGGAGCAGCATAGTGAGATTCCTTATAGTTCACTTGAAATCTAGCATAGACACATGTAGAGAACATTATGTTTGATCTATTGGCAGTAAGGTAGAGCAAGGATCCAACTATGCTTCTGTACTTAGTTTCATCAAAAGGTTTCCCTTTCTCATCCTTGTCCAGAGATGTAGCTGAACCCATTGGAGTCCTCATAGAAGTTGCATTCTCCATTCCGAATTTTTTAATCAACTACTTGGTGAACTTAGTCTGCGAGATGAAAATTCCATCTTCAGATTATTTCACCTGAAATCCTAAGAAATACTTCAGCTCTCCCATACTGCTCATTTCAAACTGCCCTTGCATAAATTTAGAAAACTTCTTGCAGAGGTTATCGTCTGTATAGCCAAAAATAATGTCGTCGACATTGATTTGCACTAGCAAAATCTTGCCTTTTATTTCCCTAAGAAATAATGTCTTATCTATCTTTCGCCTTGTGAACTTGTTCTCAAGAAGAAAGCTAGACAACGTCTCATACCAAGCTCGAGCAGCTAGTTTCAAAACATATAAAGCTTTAGATAAAAGATAAACATAATTAGGAAAGTTAGAATCAATGAAACCTAGGGGTTGTTCCACATACACTTCTTCCTTTATGTCACCATTAAGGAAGGCAGACTTCACGTCCATCTGATAGACGGTAAAGCCCTTAAGTGTAGCATACGCTGGGAACAACCTGATTACCTCCAACCTTGCCACTGGAGCATATGTCTGGTCGAAGTCGATTCCTTCTTCTTGTCGATAGCCTTTTGCGATGAGTCTGGCCTTGTTCATTATGATAATCCCATTCTCGTCCATCTTATTCCTGTAGACCCACTTGGTTTCGATGAAGTTCTTACCTTTGGGTCTTGGAACAAGTTTCCAGACTTGACAGCGCTTGAACTGATTCAGCTCTTCTTCCATGGACATAATCCATGATGCGTCCGAGTTTGCTTCCTTAAACTTCTTTGGTTTAACCTATGAGAGAAAACTCAAATATAAATTTTCATTAGTAGTACCTCTACGAGTTCTGACACTATCCCGGGGATCTTTGATGATTTGATCAATTGGGTGATCCTTTAGATGTCTGAGCTCTAGGTTCCTTGCATCTGGAGCTTCTTCAACCACAAGAGTGACTTCATTAACTTGAATGATTCCTTCATCTTGATCATCAACCTCTCCAATTGGGGTTGGAGTGGTGATATTGATGAACTTTTCACCTTTTTCTTCAGTTGCCTCATCCAAGTGTAGTTTCTTTCATCTTTGAACCTGCATCTTCAATGAACACACTAGAAGAGTTGCTTTGCAGCAAGCTCGTCTCATCAAATACAACATGTATAGATTCTTCAACCACCAGGGTTTTCTTATTAAATACCCTATATGCCTTACTATGGCTACTATACCCTACAAAAATACCTTCAAAACTCTTTTCACTAAATCTAGCAGTATGATACTTACCATTGTTAAGGACGAAGTATTTGCAACCAAAGATTCTAAAATATGAAATGGTCGGCTTCCTGCCTTTTAGAAGTTCGTAAGGTGTCTTATTGTGGTTCTTGTTTATGAGTGCTCGATTTTGCACGTGGCATGCAGTGTTGACTGCTTCAGCCCAGAAGTACTCCGGCAGTGAAGCATTACTCAACATAATCCTACAGGCCTCTATGAGTGTTCTATTCCTTCTCTTAGCTACTCCATTTTGTTGCGGAGTATAGGGAGAGCAAAACTCATGAAAGATACCTAGGCTTTCACAAAATTCTGTCATGGCCCCAGAATTGAATTCAGTTCCATTGTCACGTATGATTTTGACTACGGAACAACTATATTCATTCTGGATCTGTCTAACAAAATTTGTAAAGACATCGAAGGTATCTGACTTGTGTTTCAGAAAGAACACCCATGCAAAACATGAGTAGTCATCAACAATAACCAACGTATAATCCTTACCTGCCAAACTTCTAACTTGTAGTGGACCGAACAAGTCCATATGAAGTAGGTGTAAACACCTATTAGAGTATTTGCCTATGATGCTTTTAAAAGTAGCCCTTGTTTGCTTGCCTTTCACACATGCATGACAAAGTCTATCCTTAGCGCACTTAACATTCGGGGCATCACGTACTAAATTTAGAGAAAATAATTTATTAATAGTTTTGAAATTAATATGTGCTAATCACTTGTGCCATTGGTCACCAAGAGATGCACTATCTTTTGCCAAAAGACACACTGGTGTAGAAGAGTCTATACAAATAAAATTTAAACAAAATGTATTCTTACTACGAGTACCTGATAAAATTGTTTCCAAATTATCCAGAGACTTTATCAAACACTTATCAACATGAAATTCAACTATGTATCCTTTATCGCATAGTTGGCTTATACTTATGAGATTGTGTTCCAATCCTTCAACATAAGCCACATCCGAAAAAGACACACTACCATTAGTAATCATACCATAGCCTTTCGTAATTCCTCAGTCAGAATCTCGAAAGATGACCTTTGGTCCGTTCATGACTGGTGAGTAATTCTTGAGAAGGCTTCTAGTCCCGGTCATATACCGAGAGCATCCGCTTTCCAAATACCAAATTGGATTTCTGGTGGCCTTTGGACATACTTGCAATCACAAGTCAGTTTTCCTTAGGAACCCAAACTTGCTTGGGTCATTGGTCTCTAGTTAGCTTGCTCCCCCTACATGTATTAGTATTATGAGTGGTCTTTCTCATATTTGTTAATCTTAGGAGTAACATAGTTTCTTGGATTAAACCATCAATCTATGGCAAAGTGACCAATTCTGCCACAACACCAACAGTCAAACATTTTGTATCTTTGCCTAACTCCCTCCTGCTTGACTTTTGGGGAGTCTGGTCTAGCACGAGCAGCATTCTTAGAGGTAGAAGCTTCATGGTGAAGACAATCACATGACTTCTTCTCCTTTATAGGCTTTTAAACAATAGGCTTTACTTTTGGAGCCTTCTTGATGTTATGACCATGATTAAAAGGGCCATAGCTCTGAAGAGTGATCTCTTTATAAGGTGCCTTAAAGACACTTTCACCAAAGTTTCGAGGGCGTGTCCATCCTTGGTACCTTGACTTGGGCTATACATAAGTAGGCCTAGTGATGTGACCGTAGGAGGAGTAAAGATCAAACTTGTTAGTAGGAAAAACAACCTTCTTAAATGTAGTCTGATCTTGTGGAGCTTTCCCCTTTTCATTGGCCAAAGCCTTCTTGGCTGCCTTATTCTTTTGCTGAGCCTTATTTCTCCTAGAGGATTTATAAGGAGCCTCAACATGGTCTAAGACAGCACCCTTAGTCTGAGCAGAGAACTCAGCAATAAGAGGAAGAACTATCTTGGGATTAGAGAAAACTTCAACAAGTTTCTTTTCGGCTTTAAGTTGCTATTCCAATCCCTTGATGATTTCTTCTTTCAGATCGAGGTGCTTGAAAGCCTTATTATACTCATCAACCGTAATATCTAAGTCTTCTCTGAGTGAGTCCATCTTAACGACTTCCTCTCTCAAAGAGCTCTCTACTGACTTTAGAGACTTAATCTCTTTAGCCTGAGTTTTCACGACCGTTCGACATTTGTCATAGGCCATGATCAAGTCCTTATACTGGGCCATGAGTTCAGACTCATCATCAGAGGAGCTGTCCTCATGATCATGATCAGATACATCAGTTTCAGAGAGGGTTGTATGATATTTTACCTCTCCAGTGAACTAGGGCTCTTCTTCTTTGTCAGTATGTGCCATGAGCCCAAAGTAGGCTTCCTCTACTTGACTCAGATGAGTCAGTGTTGCTGAGGGTTTTGCCCTTTTTGGCTACAAGTCTTCTTTTTGTCTTCTTCTTATGGTAAGAAGATTTCTTCTCCTCTCTTTGGCCACCCTCCTTCTTATGGGGGCAATCAGCAATTACATGACCTGGCTTATTACAACAGTACTAAATTATGTCAGTAGAAATATGTTTGTTCGGTTTAGACATATACCTATCGTGGCTACTTGAGCTCTTCTGCCATCGATCACCATCATGTCGTGATCTTCTGTATGAGGCATCCTTGCCTATCCATTACTTTTTCTTATTCAAGAATTTCTTGAACTGTCTTGAGAGCAGCGAGAACTCTCCTTCAGATATCTCTGAGCCTAAAGTACTTGGCTCAGATGATTCTTCTTGACTTTCTACTTGAGCAGGGGCATGTGAAGCAGCTTTACCCTTCCTTGAGCTGTCTGCCTCCAAAGCGATAGACTTCTCCTTGGAAGAGAATCGACTCTTCTCTTCTTCATCTTTTCTGGAATTAATTTGAAGTTCATAGGACATCAGCTTTTCGAAGAGGTTTTGAGGATCAGTCTCAGCTAACTTGCCAAATTATCTAATGGCACAGACTTTGTTGTCCCATTCCTTGGTTAGGGACCTCATAAACTTGTCGTTTAGCTCTCCATTTGTGAAGACTCGGCCATATACTCTTAGGCCGTTTAATATCTTGAAGAAGTTCTCAAAAGTGTCAGGAATGGTGTCCTTGGGTCCTTGTCGGAAGGCTTCATACTTCTGATTCAGAAGAGATCTTCTGTCATCCCTTACTTCTTCAGTACCTTCCATCAAGATGATCAGAGACTGCCACATCTCCTTAGCAGATTGGCAGTGAATCAAATTCTGTAGCATTGAATCATCGACTGCACTTGCTATAATGTTTTTGGCTTTCTTGTCTTAAGAGACAAGTGCAATCTCATCTTTGTCGAGATCCATCAGCTTCTTAGGAACTTGCTTTGTAACATCTATGGTGGAGGCAGTCATGAGAACATAAGGACCTTCTTCAACAATCATGAAGATCCATGGATCCACAGCTTCCATAAAGAATTTTATTCTTTCTTTCCACATTGCACAATTATTCTTTGTGCACAAAGGAAGCTTGGCAAAATCCTTGGCTCTGTCCATGCTTAAATAAATCAAAGACAACTTGGGGAAGATCTGATCAAGGTGTTAACCTTCTAATGATCAACCTCCCTCTGATACAAATTGAAAAACATCTAAGTTGACTACCTAAATCATCTAGAGGGGGGTGAATAGGTGAGTTGTGATGCTTTTTGCGGAATAAAAACTATAGCGATCTAAGCACAAGAGATAAACAAGCATTCATAGAGGACACCAAGAATTAAAGTGCTTCTCCAATCTTGGGTACGTCCACTTTCCACTCACAAATCTAGCAAAGCACTAGACTTGGCTACTCCACTAATCTCAGATCAAAATGATCCTACCACTCGGAACAACGTTCCTACAATCACGATCTAAAATAGATCTACACTCAGAAGATAAAAACTTCCTACAACTCGGAGAATAATCTCCTATAAGATTAAAAAAAATTGTAGAATATAAATAATACTCTTCTAAGATTTGAAAATCATTCTAGGTCTTCTTTCTTGGACTTTGCGACTTTATCAGAAATTGTATAAGAAGACTCTTGGAACAATCTTGTTCTGAGAAACTTTGACTCACACGATCAAGGAGTAGATGGAGAAAGAAGAATCCCTTGATCTGCAAATCTCTTTGGATCGAAAGTTGCCTTGGCGATCTTGAAGGTGTGCTGCGACTTTCTGTAGAAGATAAAAACTATCGGCCGATCCAGATATTAGAATTACTCACTTAGGGTTTTTCATTATGACATGACCTTTTATAATATCTCCTAACGGTAATAAATGTCATTAATGATGGCCACGTGGCCCAATCATATCATGGCATTCAAAAATTAGATCTGACAGAACTTAAGAAAATTGTCTGAAAAACGGTTCAGTAATTCTTGAGTGAGAGATATACTACTCGAGTGAATGAACTGGCTCTCGAGTGAAATACTTTGACTACTCGAGAAGAGCTGATTCTGGAAATTTTGGAGTAAAGAAGTAAATCACTCGAGTGGTTAATGGATCACTCGAGTGCTAGACATACATCTCGAGAGATAGACTTGAGCCTCTCAGGAGCTTGGACTTGAAGAAAATTCTGGATGGAAAAATTGATCACTCGAGAACTGAAATACTCGAGTACTAGACGAACTACTCGAGTACAAAGAAATCCCACTCGAGTGGTCTAAGAATTTTCTCGAGAACTATCTTCTATAACTCGACTTAAAATTCTAAACTACTCGAGTACTCAGCTCGACTACTCGAGTACTTGACATAGAAAAAATTTCTGAGAGATAAACATGTTCACTCGAGAATGAGAGCAGGTCTACTCGAGTGCTGGACTTGGCTTCTCGAGTGCTGGATATAAGCTACTCGAGAACTACTTCCACACTTGAATAACAGACCCGATCCACTCGAGTGCTTATAAGGCTTCTACCCGAGTACTAAGAGAGCTACTCGAGTATAACACTTAGAATTTTCTTAGCTTTATGAAACTTGAGTTCTTCATTCCAAACAGCATCCAGTCTTCATACATTAGTCCATATGCTTAAACATGAAGTGTATCCCAATAGAGAGGCTACACATGAGTTAACACCTTGTATCATACAATGAGGAATTACATTGTATGGTCCTGTGTTTGATGACCCACTGTATACTGACATTGGTCTACACTTGGAAATAAATCCTACAAATACACAAATAGAATAGGAAATCAAATATAACCTAATTCATCTTAATTTAAGGGTGACTTCATATAAATATAGGTTATTGTGGATACAATACCCAACAAGAACTCAAATAGGAGTTCTCTTGCTCCATTTCCTGCCTAGGGTTATCTTCTACCGGATCACGGGTAGGGGTTCAGGTCACTTTTATTGGGCCCACTAGGGCTCTGATGGCCCAATAAAAGACGGGATGTTACATTGGGTACGTCTACTTTCCCTTTCACCTTTCTAACTGTGTGTTAGACAAGACAATTCTCCAAATCTCGGCTCCTAAGTGATTATAACACAGATCCTGCAGGATCTCTCAGTCTCCTCCAAGACCTACAGCTTGGGCACAAATCCCTACCTCAGAGCAAGCTTGCTCTTATAACTCAGCGATCAAAGATCACCTACCTCAGACTAAATTAATAGTCCTACAGCTCAGGCTAGGAGGTTTACCCTACAACTCAGAGAGGATGACTCTCTCACAGCTTAAGCACAAAGGACCTACCTCAGATCCAAGATGTATCCTACAACTCAGACACAAAGGCCCTACCACTCAGAGAGAATGACTCTCCTACCTCAAGCACACTGCCCTACCTCAGATCCACATATGATCCCACCTCAGATCAACAAATGATCCTACACTCAGACTTTATAAAATAGGAATACAACTCAGATCCAAAGGATCCTACAAAAAATAAAGAGTTTGTTGATGATTTTACTCTAGAGAAATTTTCTATAAGCATATTCTACTTCCTGAGCTGAGATGAACTCAGCCCTAACTCTCTTCATAGCAATAAGAAAGATGCTCTTCAAGAAACTGCTGCTTGTGCTAGAAGTAACTTAGAAACACAAGTTTCTGATCTTGCTGATGAAGACAAATGATTTAACAGTTCTTTGTATTCTTCACTCAGCTAACAATGACTGCAGAAATTAGAATGCTCTGCTTCTTCTTCTTTCTCAAAAAACTCTTCTGAACTTATTATAGCTCATGAAAATTACTACATCTAACTTATTGAACTTTTAGATCAGCGGGTTGAACTTTAGCTTCAAGCTCTGCAATACTGGCAAGAGAGAGAAGACGCAGTTTTGCCTCTTTGCAAAAAGATAAACCCTAAAATTTCATTTGCTTATGTCAATCTTATTCCTTTTTTTGCCGTCCAACGACCCTTAGAGTAGTGGGACCCGCAATAGTTGACAACTGCAACTTAGCTTCATCATTAAAAGTCATACAGTAGACCTGCGGCACCGTTTGTCACGTATTGTAGACTTCCCGCGATATTTTTGAATTTTGTTGACTCATGATGACATCAGCATCTGTGGACTTAAGACAAATTCTCAGTTTCATCACATGCGTTGAGTGCGTTGAGTGAATAGCCTTCACTCAACGCAAAAACCCTTAGTCAGATAATTTGCACTTTCAGGCGTTGAGTGCGTTGAGTAAACCTTCATCACTCAACGCATTTGGACTTAGCCAATTACTTCTTCACTGCCAAGCGTTGAGTGCGTTGAGTGAACCTTCATCACTTAACGCTTCTGGATTTAGCTGCTTCTCTGAATGCCTGCCATCTTGCTGAGGCATTGAGTGTACTCCCTTCACTCAATGCTTCTGTACTTAGCCACTTCTCTCTTCATGAATGCATTGTTTGCACCTTCATCACTCAACGCTTCTGCCCATGCCTCTCTTTTTGAAGAGGCGCTGAGTGAACTGGCTTCACTCAACGCATCTATACTTAGCCAATCTTCTTGTTAGCTTGCGTTGAGTGAGCTGTCCTCACTCAACGCATCTGGACTTAGACATATTTTTTTGTCTATCTCTTCTTATGCTTTGACCGAACACTGTCCCATCGACGCTTTCTTCTTTGGGAATTTAGTGAGCTATCCTCACTCAATGCTTCTGGACTTAGCCAGAATTCTTGACAGATTCTTCAAAAAGTTTGACTGCTTGAGCTTGACCCAACGCTTCTTTCTTCAGGCATTGAGTGAGCTGTCCTCACTCAATGATTCTGGACTTAGTTGAATTTCTTCCTTGCCAATGCTAAAGCTTTGACAGACTGAGCTTTACTCGATGCCTCTTGTTATATGGCGTTGAGTGATCTGACTTCACTCAACGCTTGTGGACTTAGCCGCAAATCTGCTTTGCAAACTATTGGGCTTTGACTGCCCATGCTTTACTCATCACTTTTTGGCATCTGGCATTGAGTGAACTGTCTTCACTCAATGCCTGTGGACTTATATGGATTTCTATCTTTCCTGCATTCTTCCTTGACACCTGGCTTTGAGTAAACTGGCTTCACTCAACACCTGTGGACTTAGATAGATTTCTGTCTCTCCACCTTTCTTCCTTGTGACCACCTGTCACAATCACTTAGACAACCTGTTTAAAATTGTTCACTCAACACCTGTGGACTTAGATAGATTTCTGTCTCTCCACCTTTCTTCCTTGTGACCACCTGTCACATCACTTAGACAACCTATTTAAAATTGTTCTAAGGAACATCCTGCATATAATGAACTTGAACAACATCAAATACAATTATGCTCTTAGTATTGATTGTGATGCCTCTTTAAATCTTGGGAACATTGGGGGCAATATTCCCAATAATATCCCCCTATTTGAAGAAGGCAGAATAAACAACAATACTAAGGAGCTCACATAAAGCATATTAATTCAATGCAACTGTAAGTTAACAGATGTAGCTTGCTCATACCACTTGAATTTCCAGCATAATAATTCAATGTTGTCTATTTAAGTGCATTGACTCAACATATCAAGTCAATTCTTTCTCATACCACTTGAGCATTTGCTCAAGCAATATGAACTTTCCTCATACCACTTAATACTTAAATGGAGCACTTTCCTCATACCACTTGAAGCACCTTCCTCATACCACATGGAGGTGGGAAAGTAATATGCAATGGATCAACATTTAGTCATTGCACACCTCATACTACTTGAATGTTTCCAAGTAGTATGCACTGAATCATCAAGACCTAGTCATGTCAAGTATTGCCCACACCTCCCCCTTTCTGGGTTCTTCAAAAAAATATTTTTCTAAAGAGGGAGGTGAAAGGATCATGGGAGAATTTATCTCTTAATCCTAGCCAGATTCTACTACATTACTGATCAAACTACTTGACTAGAGATCATACCTCTTGTGTTGATACCAATGATATAACACTTCACTGCAACCACTTGACACTTGAGTGGTCTATTGATCCACTTGAGCTAGCTGCTAAAATTGATCCACTTGAGCCAATGCTACTCCTCCTCTTTTTATGACTTCTGTAGAAGTAGTTATAGTCAGGGAGGTGCTGGATTTTCCTCTTCTCATGCAGCAGCTTTGTCTTCTCAGCAGCAACAATCCACTAGTATTGATCTCCCCCTCAGGCTGTGCATTATCCCGAGGACATACTGATAGTAGTTTTGATCTTTGATCCATTATTATAGTTGTTAGATTTGCTCCCCCTCAACAGGAGAATCTTGACTTGCTCCCCTCAACTGGAGCATCTTCTGTCATCTTCTCTAATGGACACTTGAGTCCATTTAAGTCTTGATATCAATTGAAAGACTTGAGAGTCTTGATATCACTTGAGAGACTTATCAACCTGCAAGCAAAGTAAATCCTGCAACAAAGCAAAATTAGGAGCAACTGAAGCTATACTAAGTTCAACATACCTAACTTAAACTTGAATGTGTTGAACTTGAATTCATCTAGTGGCTTAGTAAAGATGTTATCCACTTGCTTGTCTGTTGGGACAAACTCAAGAAATATGTCTTCCTTCTCCACATGCTCCATAATAAAATGATACCTAATCTCTATATGCTTAGTCCTATTGTGTGAGACAGGATTCCTAGCAATAGAGATTATACTAGTTGAATCATAGAACATATACGTTTTACTTATCTGAATGTTGTAGTCCTAGAGCTAATGCTGGATCCATAGTAACTGTGCACATCAAATACCTGGTGAGATATATTCTTACTCAGCTTTTGATATTTCAACAGTGGTCTGCTTCTTACTGCTCTAAGAAACAAGTCTTCCTCCCAAGAATTGACGGGTGCCTGAAGTGCCTTTCCTGTCCTTTTTGGAGCCTGCAAAATCTGCATCTGAATAGCCTGCTAGTTCAAAATCCCAATTTCTAGGGTACCATAGGCCAAGATCTCGCATTCCATTAAGATATATCAAAATCCTCTTAGCAGCAGAGTAGTGAGACTCTTTAGGGCAGGCCTAATATCTAACATAAACACATGTAACATACACGATGTCTGGCCTACTTACATTAAGATATAAAAGGGAGCCAATTATCCCTCTATACAAAGTTTCATCAACAGGTTTCCCTACCTCATCTTTATCTATAAGCATACTAAAGATGGAGTTTTCATGGTGGAGGCATTCTCCATTCCAAACTTTTTAATCAACTCCCTAGTGAACTTAGATTGTGAAATGGACAATCCATCTTTAGTCTGCCTTACTTGGAGGCATAAGAAGTACTTAAGCTCACCCATACCGCTCTTCTCAAACTTCCCTTGCATAAGTTTGGCAAACTTCCTGCAAAGGTTGTCATCAGTAGACCCAAAAATTATGTCATCTACATAAATTTGGACTTGGATGATCTTGTCCTTAGATTCCCTTAGGAATAGGGTCTTGTCTATCTTCCCCCTTGAGAATTTGTTCTCAATGAGGAAGCTAGGCAATGTCTCATACCGTACTCTAGGGGCTTGCTTTAACCCATATAGAGCTTTCCTAAGTCTATAAATAAAATCAGGAGAGTTAGAATCAACAAAACCTGAAGTCTGTTCAACATAGACTTCTTCCTTTAAGTCACCCTTCAGGAAGGCTGACTTCACATCCATCTGGTAGACTTTAAATCCTTTGTATGCAACATATGCAAGGAAAAGTCTGATGGCTTCTAATCTTACTACAAGGTCAAAGGTTTGATCAAAGTCAATACCTTCTTCTTGTCTGTACCCCTTAACAACAAGCCTAGTCTCGTTCTTGATTATAATGCCATTTTCATCAAGCTTATTCCTGTAGATCCACTTGGTTCTAATGACATTATGCCCCTGTGGTCTGGGAACCAGCTTCCAGACCTTACACCTCTTAAACTAGTTCAGTTCCTCCTGTTTAGCTACAATCCAGAATTAATCTATATTGGCCTCTTCAAATCTCTTGGGCTCAACTTATGATAGGAAACTTGAATACAGGGCTGTATTAAGACTTCTGCTCATTATCACTACTCCTTGGTTGTCATCACCAATCATTTGGTGTCTTGGATGATCCCTTAGATGCCTGACAGCTGGAGGCAATCTTCCTTCAACATCAGCTTTAGTGGCTGTATCTTGCTGATCTCCATCCACTTCAAGTGTGCCTTATACTTCTTTTGGAATATCCACTCTATCTTGAACTACTGGAGTAGCTTACTTGATGGTTAGCTTATCCATCATCAACTCTGTACTTACAGGTCTAGAAGAGGAGCTTGGCAGCTCACTGTTAATCATAGTTGACTCATCAAATACAACATTAACAGGCTCTTCTATAACTTGACTTTCCAAGTTGTAGATCCTATAGGCCTTACTATGATTGCTGTACCCAACAAAAATTCTATCATAGGACTTGACAACAAACTTTGTCACATAGGACTTCTCATTATTCAGCACATAGCACTTGCTATCAAAGATCCTGAGATATGACAGGTTTGGTTTTCCGCCCTTCATAATCATATAGGGAGTCTTCTTGTGGCTCTTGGTGATAGAAGCTCTATTAAGGACAGGACATGCAATATTTACTGCCTCAGCCTAAAAATATTTTGAGAGAGATATGTCACTTAGCAAGGTCCTACTAGCCTCTATGAGAGTTCTATTCTTCCTCTCAGCAATCCCATTTTGCTGGGGTGTTCTTGGAGAAGAAAATTCTTGATGAATCCCTTGCTCTTCACAGAAACTTATCATGATTTCAGACAGAAATTTAGTCCCATGGTCACTTCTGATTTTGACCACAGTACTGTCTAGCTCATTCTGAATTTACTTGACAAAGGTCTTGAAGATATCAAGGGTTTCAGAATTTTTTAAGAAAGAAAACCCAAGCAAACCTAGAATAGTCATCAACCACCACAAGGGTGTAGACTTTCCTACCTAGACTATGAACTGGCATAGGACTAAATAAGTCCATATGCAGGAGGTATAAACGCCTCACAGAGTCTTTGGTCCCAACGCTCTTGAAGGAAGTATTGGTCTGCTTGGCCTTTTGGCATGCTGAGTAAATGCCTTCCTTGGTGCATTTCATCTTGGGACCATTCCTAACTAGCATTTCACTAAAGAGATTGACAATGGTCTTATAGTTCAAATGAGTTTGTCTCTTGTGCCATTGTACATAATATGAGACTTTCTCATTTGCAAATAGACATATAAGAGAGTCTTTATTAAGACATAGGAAGTTTAAACAATAAACATTTTCACTCATAATGCCTGTCAAGATAACCTCTTGATCACTTGACCTCTTAATTTAGCACTGATCTTTATGGAATGCAATGATATAGCCAAGATCACAGAGTTGGCTTATGCTTATCAGGTTGTGTTGCAAACCTTCAACATAAGCCACTTTTAAGATGGTGACTATGTCATTGGTAATCTTACCATAGTCTCTTGTCACTTCTCTATCTGAACCACCAAAGATTACTTTGGGTCCATGCTTCACTACAATGTACTCGTTTAGATTGCTCCTTGTTCCAGTCATGTTCCTAGAACAACCACTGTCATAGTACCATATAGGGGTATGAGCACTTGGACTAACCTACAAGACATAATTTATCTTACCTTAGGACCCCAATTATGGTTGGGTCCTAGGTTCTGATTAGCCTGAAAAGGAAAATGTCTTCTACATATTTTCTGATAGGAGGACTAACATTTGCTTTGGGCACACTTGGATTGTGCCAGTAATCTAGGGAAAAATGCCCACTTTCCCATAACACCAATACTCATGAATGTTATATCTTCTTTTTTGAGCAGGTCTGGCAGTTTGGTTAACTGCTGACTGAATAGAAGGAAGAGGAGCAACAGCCTCCTTCAAGTTCCTTTCAGCAAGTATCTGACTGAAGGTGAGTCTTTCATTAGACTTTCTTGGCTTGCTTTGAATTCAATTTATAACAATCTTCTTTGCAGAGGACATGCTATTTATAGCATCAGGGATAACCAGATCGGGCCTACTGATTACCCTTGGTTTGAGTCTTTTCTTGAAGGTCTTGAGTGAAGGCCACTGTCTTGTTTTTAAGAGTGGGGGCTGGGGTACCAAAGACAAATGTTCTATGATGGGCCATTTGAATTTCCTCATGGGGAGCCTGAAAGGCACTCATTCCCCTACTATATCTTCCACCATAGCTGTGAACATCTTTGTTCACACTAGTGGATCTACCATTCATCCAATGACCATAGATGCTCTCTTATTCATGTCTTTTTGAAGGTAACAGAACTTTCTTAAAGGGAATGGGAGGCTTGGATGCCAAAGGATGAACTGGACATTTTCCTTTTCCTTTGGAATAGGCAACTCTTATGCTTCCCTTGAATCTCAACCCCTTCTTACCCTTTTGAGAGGAGAAGGAGTCTATCAAGGGCAATACAGTACTTGGCTTAAAGTAACTAGCGACTATCCTTTTCTCTCTTTAGACTTTCTCTTCAAGATCCTTAATGAGACTATTCTTGAATCTGATTGTGCCAATCTGAATGAGGGAAATATTTTTCTGTTGGCTAATTTATCTAGCCTTCTAATCCAACAAGGATGTTGTCTCAGCCTGCTGGGAAGTAGCTAGTTAAAGGGAGGTAATCTCCTCAGTTTACTTCTTAGCCAACTTCTTGCTTCTTTTGAAAGCTTTCAGAAGGGCACCATACTTGTCAATCAATTGATTGACATCTTCTTCAGATTCTTACCCATCTTCATCACTGGATGATGATGCCTCAGAATTTGGACTAGTCTCATAATTTGAGTCAGAAGATGAGCTGGACAGAGAGAATACATTTTCTGTACCAGGCTGATCCTGGCTGGATTCTTCATCAGACCTGGCCATCTTCTTCATCTTCATCCACATCTGAGTCACTATCTGAACGTGATAGAGGGGCCCTGATACCTATCCTAGTAGTAAGATAGTCTTCAGCTTCTTCTTCAACAGCTTCTACAGCTTCTTCTTCAACAGTAAATAACCCTATGTAGGCTTCTTCTTCTTTAGATTCAGAAGATACTGAGTCAGACTTACTCCAGCTCTTCTCCTTATTTGCAATGAAGGACTTTTCCTTCTTGACCTTGTGCTGGTGGACCTTTTTCTCAACAAACTCTCTTCTCTTGACCAGACAGTCAACAATTACATGCCCAGGTTTGCTGCAATAATAACATCCAACTTTAGAGGAAACATGTTTACTAGGTTTAGTGTTATACCTTTCTCCCTTGGAGTGGTTCTTCCTGTGATGAGAGGAGGAAGGTCTGCTCCTCCACTGATTCCTCTTTATAAACTTCTAAAATTACCTTGAGAAGATAACAAAGTCTTCATCTGACAAGCTGCTGTTACATGAGCTTGGACCTATACAGTCTGAATCAGTAGGCCTCCTTGGAGGAGAGCAATCCTCTCCTTGTTCTTCTTGGTTCTCTCAGCTTTTAAGGCCAAAGACTTTTCCTTAGCCTAAGATTTACTGATGGTCTCCTCCTCCTTCCTGGTAGCCAACTGCATCTCATAGGAGAGCAACTTTCTAAATAGTGTGTGAGGGGGAGTATCAGCCAGCTTTGCCACCTTTCTAATGGAACAAATCTTTGTATCCTAGTCTCTAGTTAGAGACCTGAGAAACTTTTAATTCAGCTCATAGTGGCTGAATACCCTCCCATAGGTCCTCAACTCATTCATAATTCTGAAAAATCTTTCATAACATTCAGATATGTTATATTTCTTTGACTGCCTGAAGGACTCATACTCTTGGTTGAGTAGAGACTTCTTGTCATATCTGACCTCCTCCATGTCTTCCATGTAGACTACTAAAGTGTCCCACATCTCCTTGGAGGTTTTGTAGTGAACCAGGTTCTGGAAAGTAGAACCATCAATAGGACTAACTATGATGTTTTGAGCTCTCTTGTCCATAGTGGCTAGAATGACCTCATCCTTGGTCATCTCTGAATATTTCTTTGGTGTCTAAACTGTTGCATCAAGAACTGAGACTTTCATAGGGATGAAAGGTCCCTCTTTAACTGTAATAAAGATCCTTGGGTCAGATGATTTCATGAAGAGTCTGACCCTCTCCTTCCAGATCCCAAAGCTCTCCTTCCCACAGATTGGAAGCTTCATGGAACCCAGCTCCTTATGGTTCTCTCCTGAACCCATAAGTATAATACTTGTAGCTACCCTGGGAGATCAACTCAGGCTGTTAAGTCCTTCTAGAGTAACCTACCTCTGATACCACTTGAAAGTATTTAGTTTTAAGGATAGCTAACACCAAGAGGGGGGTGGGGGGGGGGGGGTGAATAGGGTTTTCAGTCTCTTTATATTTTCCTTCTTTAAGTGTGTTGTGAGTTAGTTATTTTCTACTTTCAAGACAACAAAAAAAACACTCACAAGATTTATTATGGTTCCCCAGATTATGGGTACGCCCACTTTCCCTCCCACCTTTCTAATAGTGTGTTAGACAAGATACTTCTCAAAATCTCGGCTCCTAAGAGCTTACAACACAGATCCTGTAGGATCTCTCAGTCTCCTCCAAGATCTATAACTCGGACACAAAGCCCTACCTCAGAGCAAGTCTTCTCCTATAACTCAGTGATCAAAGATCACCTATCTTAGACTAAATTAATAGTACTACAACTCAGGCTAGGAGGTTAGCCCTACAACTCAGAGAGGATGACTCTCCTACAGCTCAGGCACAAAGGCCCTACCTCAGATCCAAAGCTGGATCCTATAACTCAGGCACAAAGGCCCTACCACTCAGAGAGACTGACTCTGCTACCTCAAGCAAATTGCCCTACCTCAGATCTACACAGGATCCTACCTCAGATCAACAAATGATCCTACACTTAGCCTTTATAAAATAGGCCTACAACTCAGATCTAAAGGATCCTACAAAAAACAAAGAGTTTGCTGATGATTTGACTCCAGAGACATTTTCTCTAAGCCTTCTTCTACTTCCTGAGCTGAGATGAACTCTGCCCTAACTCTCTTCACAGCAACACGAAAGTTGATCTTCAGGAAACTATTGCTTGTGCTGGAAGTAACTCAGAAACACAAGTTTTTGATCTTGCTGATGAAGACAAATGATTTGACAGTTCTTTGTATTCTTCACTCAGCTAACCTTGACTGTAGAAATTATAATGCTCTGCTTCTTCTTATTTCTCAGAAAACTCTTCTAAACTTGCTGTAGCTCGTGAAAATCGCTACATCTAACTGATTGAACTTCTAGATTAGCGGGTTGAACTTTAGCTTCAAGATCTGCAACAATGGCGAGAGAGAGAAGATGAAGTTCAGCCTCTTTACGAAAAGATAAACCCTAAAAGTTCATTTGCTTCCGCCGATCTTATTCCTTTTATCTTCCGCCGTCCAACGTCCCTTAGAGCAGTGGGACCCACAATAGTTGAAAACTACAACTTAGCTTCATCAGTAAAAGTCATACAGTAGACCTGCGATGCCATTTGTCGCGTAATATAGACTTCCCGCAACAATTTTGAATTTTACTGACTCATGCTGACGTTAGCATCTGTGGACTTAGCCAAATTCTCAGTTTCATCCCAGGCATTGAGTGTGTTGAGTGAATAGCCTTCACTTAGCGCAAAAACCCTTAGTCAGATAATCTGCACTTCCAGGCGTTGAGTGAACCATCATCACTCAACACATTTAGACTTAGCCAATTACTTCTGCACTGTCATGCGCTGAGTGGGTTGAGTGAACCTTCATCACTCAATGCTTCTGGACTTAGCTGCTTCTCTGAATGCCTGCCATCTTGCTAAGGCGTTGCGTGAACTCCCTTCACTCAATGCTTCTATACTTAGCCGCTTCCCTCTTTACGAATACATTGAGTGAGCCTTCATCACTCAAGGATTCTGCCCTTGCCTGTCTTTTTGATGATGCGTTGAGTGAACTAGCTTCACTCAACGCTTCTGTACATAGCCAATCTTCTTGGTGAGCTTGCATTGGGTGAGCTGTCCTCACTCAATGCATTTGGACTTAGATAGATTTTTTTGTCTATCTCTTCTTAATCTTTGACTGAACTCTGTCCTGCCAACACTTTCTTATTTGGGCGTTGAGTGAGTTGTCCCCACTCAACACTTCTGGACTTAGCCAGAATTCTCGACAGATTCTTCAAATGCTTTGACTGCATGAGCTTGACTCAACACTTCTTTCTTTAGGCGTTGAGTGAGATGTCCTCACTCAACGATTCTGGACTTAGTCGAATTTCTTCCTTGCCAATGCTGAAGCTTTGACAGACCGAGCTTTACGCAATGCCTCTTATTATATGGCATTGAGTGAGCTGCCTTCACTCAACTCCTGTGGACTTGACTGCAAATCTGCTTTGCAAACTATTGGGCTTTGACTATCTATGCTTGACTCAGCACTCTTTGGCATCTGGCGTTGAGTAAACTAGCTTCACTCAACATATGTGGACTTAGAAAGATTTCTGTCTTTCTTGCATCCTTTCTTGACACCTAGAATTGAGTGAACTGGCTTCACTCAACGCCTGTGGACTTAGAGACAGATTTCTTTCTCTCAACCTTTCTTCCTTGTGACCACCTGTCACAATCACTTAGACAACCTGTCTAAACTTATACTATGGAACATCCTGCACATAATGAACTTGAACAACATCAAATATAATGATGCTCTTAGTATTAATTGTGATGCCTCTTTAAATCTAGGAAACATTAGAGGCAATATTCCCAACACTAGATTCGACCAACTCCTCCTTTACTCAGATCGAATTGATCTTATACCTCAGACCCCTCAAGATCTTACAACTCAGAGTGCTCACCACTTGTACTGCTCAGACTGCTCTCAGTCCTATCTCAAAGACCATCACCAGTCTCCTACCTCAAACAAAACAATCCTATAACTCAGAGTCTTCCAACTCCTACAACTCAGAGACCTAGTTGATCTCATATCTCAGATCTACACAGAGTCCTACAACTCAGAGTGCTGCACACTCCTACCACTCAGACTGCTTACAGTCCTACAACTCAACCTTTATAAAATAGGCTTATAACTCAGATCTCAATGAGATCCTATAAGAGAATGAATGTTTGAGTAATATGACTCCAGAAATAAATTTCTGAGTATTCTTCTTCCTTGACTGTATAGCAGACAGTCTTTCTTCTCCATAACAACTAGAATATGCTTCTTTAGTTTTGATTTAGCCCGTGCTGTGTTGAACTTTTGCAGAGCTCTTCTTCTTCTTCAAGCTTGAGAAAGATGATTGTTCTATATATTATCAGGCTTGAAGAAAATCAGAAATTTGTTCAGCTCTGCTAGCTGAATTTTGTGAAAGTTAGATTTGAGAAATTTGCTGAAGTTCTTCGCAAAAAGTTCTACCAAAGTCTCTATAAACGAATCACCGTCTTCACTTTTATATATCAGCAATAGAAACGTCTATATCCTCCTTTGGTAAGTGATATGGCCGGCTTTATTGGTTGATTTATTCCAGGTTATCACTGCTCGAACAATACGACAGTCTTTGTCTTTTAGTGTGAGATTTGCGTCGATTTAAATTTAAGGATGACGTCATCAGATTTGACACGGCACTAAAGGACTTAGAACAATTTCTGCTTTTGCAAAGGCGTTGAGTGATGCCTTGTATCTTAACGAATTTGAGCTTTGACGGTTAACTCCAGAAGCGTGGAGTGAATAACTTTCACTCAATGCATTTAAACTTAGCCAAATTTCTATTTGATGCAGAGGCGTTGAGTGAAGGCTCTTCACTCGACGCATTAGTACTTAGCCAAATTCTGTCTTATGCAGAGGCATTGAGTGAAGGCTCTTCACTCGACGCATTAGTACTTAGCCAAATTCTTTCTACCACTAATGCATTGAGTGAAGGTTCTTCACTCAACGTTCTTCACTCGACGCATTTTTCCTTTAACACATATACAGAGAAGGCGTTGAGTGAAAGTCCTTCACTCAACACATTTATACTTAGTCTATTTTCCTTTTGAGAAGGCGTCAAGTGAATGTCCTTCACTGAGGTTTTGAGTGATAGTTCAACTGTCGACGTTTTCTCGCCCCAGGAGTTGAGGCATGCGTAGTCACTCAACACATTTGGACTTCCATCTTTTTGACTTCTTTGATCATGCTGACTTCTCTCCAGCCATACTTCTGACATTCTTAACATGTCTAAACACATAATTATAGACATCCTGAACATATGAACTCAAACATATATCAAATACATGTTTGTGTATATTATTGACTTATGACATTCTTCAAATATGGGACATTCCAGTCAATGTACCCAACAGTCAGGAAATACCAACATGCATCGACTGGTAGTCGACAAAACTTTGACGCTACTTTGATTATAAGTCAGAGAAAAAAAACAAGTTTAGTCGACGTTACTTCATGATCTATTACGATGCATACTATAATATGTTATTGACATAACGTCGATTACAAAGTTAATTTGACAGACAGTCTGAATTAAGCCAGAATTTGATGCTACTTCTATATGAACTCGACAGTACGTTGAATAATATTCTGAATGGTAATTGTTCTAGGGATTAAATAAGAATTCATTCAAGAAAGTTTTAAACTGAATAGCCATTTCTTGAATATATTAGAAGATGATTATATATATATTGGGTCTTGTTCATATACGAACAAAACCTCGTACGATGAGTGTGAAGAGAACACCTCTACTATCTGCACTATTCGTCTCGCCTTCACATCTGATGGCCCTAGTAAATCCACTGCCACCACCACCGGCTGTGGGCTCGCCGACGACCGGTGCATGGGGTTCATCGACGGCCACGCTAACAAACCCTGAGCGGCCAGTGGCCTGCGAGCCCACAGCCGCCGGCGCCGCCGCTGTGAGGAAGAGTGATAAATTCATGGCGCCGGCAACTACGGGCTCGCCGACCACTGACTGTTTGGGGTTCGTCGGCATGGCCACCGACAAACCCAAAACGGTCGGTGACCGGGGAGCCCACTGCCACCAGGGCCGCCGCTACGAGTGCACCTCTTCGCATCTTCTCACCTTCGCACCTTTGCATAGGGTTCTGTTCGCATTGAACATGACCCATATATATATATATATATATAGAGGGAGAGAGAGAGAGGGAGAAAGAGATGATCATTGATAATGAATAACATAGACGAGGAATAAGCTACAATGATCATTACCCACAGATCAGATTGTGGTTTGGAAGATTGAATTCAACAAAGAAGATTAAGAAGATTATCATTTACAATTGAAGTTCTTGCTTGAATCAGTCAATCACCATCTTGTTCCTAAATCTAAATTGAGAATCAAATCTTCTTTTTCTCAATGGCTTATTAGATGCTGCATGAGATTCAGTGAAGATTAAAGCATAATCTTGAATAAATCGCTAATAATCCTTGAGATCTTCTCATTCAAGGATTCATTAGAGTTCTAGAAATCAATTCACTTAGTGCAAACAAGTTCTTAGAATTTGGATAAGAGTGTCTGATTTTGGGGCGCCCTTAGAGGGGGGGGGGGGGATAAGGGCAAATAGCAATTCATATCAAAATATTTAACTTTGCAAAATATTAATGAAACTTAAGCAGATTTTCTCACAGCTAGAAATATGAAATTTATGGTAAAATGAAATGAACTTTTTATTTCATAAATCATAAATAACATGAACAAAGATTTAAATTGAGCTTGAAATCGAGGCTACAGAATGAAAATCTTCTTTTTTTGATTTCATCGGTCCTTCTCTCAAGGTCCGCCCGGCTATAGCCTATCTCTCCCTAGATACAACCTCTAGCCTCCCCCTAGTTCACTCCGCGACCTAGTCACTCCAAGCAAGGAGATGATTTCCCCCTAAACCACACAATGGCCTAGTCGCCACTCATAAGGCTGTGAATTCTCTATCGATTATAAAGTATAAAAAAAGATTACAAAAAGTAGAATGAAAATAAAAACTCCCTCGGGTCTTGAGTGTCAAAGAAGACGATGAATCCTTGCAAAGATCGCCGGAGTTGAAGTACACAAATGGTCTCTTCTTTTCTCCTTAACTATCTTTGGAACTTATGAGTTTTTCTGGTTTTTGGAGTTATATGGCCGTGGATGCACGAGAATGAAGGCTCCTGGAGGTGTGTAACAGAAATTTCTCAAAATCTAGCCTATTTATTATATCCATGCTATCGCTCGGTGATAGGTATCTATCGCCTTTGATATCTCCTCCAGCTGCGACATGTCCCATTTTGCAATAACTATACTGGGAAGATGGAGAACGCATTCGATCATGTGGCTATCATGTTGCGATAGGTTGATATCGCATGGAGATGCCATTGAGTAATGCGAGTCATGGCTGATCATGCAGAACATGGCCCATGCTATGGCTGATGTCTTCATGCTATCGACAACTATATCTCTAGCTTTGACAAAATGCGGCTTGACTCCAAACGAAAATAATCAGAGTATTTTACCTGTGATACTTACAAATCATAAACACACTATGATCAAATACATTCGGAATTTGTTATTTTCAAACCAAGGAGTGCGGAATGCATGCTCCAACAATCTTCCCATTTTGATAATAACAAATCCTTTTAGAAAAAAATCAGCTGGACTTATAGTGATGTTTACAAAATATGATAAGCAAGATAAAAATGTGAATGCGCACAAACTCCCCCTATATGGATGCTCCCCCCTTCATTTTACTCCCTCCAAAGAACCTAAACAATAGATTTATTTTCTTACTGAATTCTCCCCCTTTTGGTATTATCAAAAGAAAGCGGGGTGAGTGAATTACAAGAATATTAAACAGATTAATGTATGGAGAGAATGTTTGTAATGCCCTTGATTTTTTTGATTTTTATTTTAATTCCTTTAGTGGCATATTTTTGATGTCATGGCGTAACGTTGATGCGTAGTTGATGGGTACCATTGCTGGAGCATGACTTTTCCTCATCGGTATCCGGGGTTTTGACTTAAAATATTCGCTTGGCTAGTTTCTAGTGTGTTTTTGAGATTTCCCTTGCGAGTCGAGTTTGTTTTGGAACTCGGTGGAGCCTTTTTGGGATGTTTAGTGTTTTGACTTCGGGGAGATTTTACCCGAGTTTGGGTTGTCGGATTTTGATTTCGAATTCACCGTTGGATTTGTATCATCGATATTGAGCTTCAGTGCGAATTTCGGGAAAATCTGAGTTGTTAGGATTTTTCGGTCATTTGGACGTTTATTATAATAATAATAGAATATTATAAGTATAAATAGTCTTACGATAAGACAAAAACCCTATCCATTGTCTTCTTCCCAAGCCGTCAGACTGTTTTGCGGAAGAGAGATAGCGACGAACATCACCTAGCTTTTGGCCGTCGATTGTAGGAGCTCCGGTGCACGAAATCGTCGTCGGAGGGTAGATTTGAATAGCTCTTGCCGAGATCTACGTTCGTGCAGTGAGTTTTCCGGTTTCTTGAATTTTGGGCATTAGGGAATTCGTTTTGACCCTTATTCTCTCCAAAAAGTTTTAGGAATCATTGCCTAAGTTTTCTTGCGGCTAGATCCTTGAGGAGGAGCGCTTGCGTGGCCCGATTTCGGGCGGTTAGAGGCAAGTGGTTATTTCTTCCCCTTGTCAAGTCTTTTTCCTTGTGTTTCCTGTTGCTCTTCTTCACTCCTTAGCATTTGGGAGTAGTGTAGGGTTCAGACAAGGCTGATTTGCTGTGTAGTGTTGGAATTCTGGTTAAGGGCCATCCACCACTTAGAAGGCAGGTAGCCTAAGTAAAACCCGTCAATTATTAGGCTGTTAGCCTTGGTTATTTTGCCGATTTATGGTGGTTAGTCTAAGTTTAATCTATCGAGTATGACTGTTAGTCTAAGTTGGAATTCATCAAATATGACAGTTAGTTTAAGTCTAAATTTGTAGAATATGGTGGGGTCAGCCTGAGTGAAATTTGTCAAGTATGGGTTTTGGACTAAGTAAAAATCGTCAAATAGTTTAGGCATTGAGTAAAGTCAGTTCGTCGAGTAATCTCGACGAATTCATCAAGTATCAGTCTCGGCATTGAGTGATCCTACATTAGTTGTGTTTAGGTATTGAGTTTGTCGAATATCAGTCTCAGTATTGAGTGATCCTGCATTAGTTGAGTTTAGGCATCGAGTTCATCAAGTATCAGTCTTGGCATTGAGTGAATTTGGTTTTGGCATCGAGAGCATCGAGTGACGGTGAGGCTAAGTCAAATTCGTCGAGTATTCTCGACGAATTCATTGATTATCGTCTTGGCGTTGAGAGTGTTGAGTGGTTTGTGAGACTAGGTTAAATGCATCGTGTAATCTCGATGAATTCGTCGAGTATCGTCAGTTTGCCATCGAGAGCGTCCAATGAACCAAATGGCGTTGAGTGCTTTGGGTATTACTGCCTTTTGCATCGAGTGTGCAGAGTGGACTCAGCTAGGGGTCGAGTGAAGGCGTTGAGTGAAGTTAAACTGTGGAGTTAAGTCCAGGCGTCGAGTGAGACTACTTTGGTCTCAAATGCGCAAAGTGAACTCGATTAGGCATCGAGTATACTCGATGAATTTCCTGTGGACTCTGGTTATTTTCTCTGATTCATCTTATATCAAGTTAACTAATTTTGCTTAGTATATTTCCTCAAGTTTCTACGGTATTCGTCGAGTATACTCAATGAATCAGTGTGGACTTAGAATTTTCTCGCCGAATTGAGCCAATTCGTCGAGTATGGGCCTTAGGGTGGATTTCAGGATTTTTCTTCCTTCTTATCATTAGAGAAGCCTAGTGTTTTGGTTGGAGTTTTATAGGTGTTTATGGATGTTTAGGTGTGACCCATGATTGGCAGTGGATAAAGGACCACCAACCTAGTGCCGACTCGTGACTCATTGCACTTGGTGGGTTTCTTGGTGTTTTCTCTTGGACTGTTGGGTTGTGTTGGACATTGTGGCCACCACGACAATGTAATTTTTTGAGATGTTGGACTGTTGGGTTGTGTTGGACATTGTGGCAACAACCACAGTGCCTTCTCGAGATGTTTTGGTCTGTTAGTTCATGTTGGATATTGTGGCCACCGGCTCAGAATCATTTTTACCGGTGTTAATGATTCACATGTTTAGAGCTGTTCAGTCTCTTTCTTCTCATTGTATAGACATATGTATTTATGCTTACTCTTGCAGATATTCTCGAAGCATGACTTCGTTTCGCACTTGGTGCAATTTCCTTACTCTTGGATTTTATAAGTTAATAATTTATTACTGTTTTATTTCTCATCTACTGTGGTTTGGCAGCCTTTCCTATTTCGGTTGGTAACCCTTAAACTCCTTTGCTTTCATCTACAGATGATCTTTTTATCACTTGTATTTTCTTGCTGAGGTATTCTTTTTTTTTGAATGCCTCAGGTTTGGAGCAGTAGCCGGTTGAGCGGCTAGGGTTGGTTGTGGCTAGTGGTCTGCAGCTGTTGCAGTCATCTTTTCCTCACTATCATGATGTAGTTTTGTTGTTTTTCCTTTAGTTCATACATATATGCTTTTAGTGGGTTCATGTTAGGTTTTTGACCCCCACTGGAGATTTTGGTTGAATGTTAAGTCACTTGTTAGCTGCTAATTCTATTTCTTGATGACTTGTTGGATTACTTGCTCTTTGGGAAGGTTTTATGCTAGGATTGCATGATAGTTATTTTAAAGTATAAAAGTATCATTTTGACTATCTCATTCATAACACTGTTTTAAAACCAAAGTCACTCTATTTTAATGAACATAAAAGCTATTTCTATACTTATATTAAATCTAGAGGTATGCATATCATGATTTGCCCTATTTGGATGTTTATGCTCATGTAGGATGTCAATCTATATGAACAAAGTATTTTCCGCAGTTTATATTCATGTTTCACTTGTTGGCTAGACGATCCACTCAGCCGAGGGATACAACCGCCAAAACTTAACTTAAATTGTAGTTTCTTCACAATAACATGAGGATTTTATAAAAAGTGTTTGATTCGAGTCCTTGCCTTAGCGTCTGCAGTTATCCCTTGCATGACATGACATCATGATGTGTGTTTTCTCTTACTCTGATATATTGTTTAAATACGAAGAAAGTGGTGGTTGTGATAGTTGGTATCAGAGAGATTGTTGTTTGACAATTGGTCAAACGACTATCTCTGGTTAGTGTTAGATTAGCTTGTTCCATTTCATACACACACCGATGTGTCATCAGTACGTCTTGGATGAAGTATGAACACTACACTCATAAGCATGACAAAAAGTATACATGGCATATTATGTAGTATCAGATGCATAATATATGTTTGTATATAGATTCTCATAGGAAGTAATATGTGAATGTTATGTATTATGGGATGCATAACAATCATCACATGAATGCACATTAGATTTTTCTTTTCATTACATGCAATATTATGTAGTATGTGATTCATAATATTTCATGTGTACGCTGCTCATATCATGCATTAAGGCCTTTATTAGATTGCATAGCACAACATGCATGACATAATATAGTATTAGCATACGTGCAAAGCTAAAGTTCTACATGATGGCATATGTACACACATGGATTTAAAACAAAAGGAATGATAATTCATGCATTCATGGTTTATGCACATAAGTCAATATGATGACGGTATATCATATTATGTTTAAGCATGGATTCATTAGTGAAAATCCCAGAGCAAGTTAGCAGCGTGAGCAAGTGTCTAAACATGTATGGTCTGAACTAAGTTGTCTAGTTCTAGCGATTAAGCTAGGTTTTGATGGGTTATACATTGTATTATTAGGATGTCACCTAAGCGTTTGGTGACTAGGTTGACTCCCCAGTCTGAGGGCAAGTCATCTGGTGTGTAGAGTGAGGCTGTGATTGAAGGACCGTGGAAGAGAAATGAGGCTCTGTTAATGAAGATGGTGGAGATGTAATCACATATCCAAGCATTGCTGACTGTCATTTCAGGGTAGCCGCCGAGAGTGCAGGACCCTACTGTGGGTCAAGATGTTCCTGTTCCTCCTGCTCCTTTGGTGCCTCCAGTTCTACTGCCACCAAAGATGAATTTTATTTCATATTTTTAGCGACTAAGACCTCCTACCTATGCTGGTAGAGCCGATTTCATTGCATTGGACGGTTGGATTATCACGATCGAGGAGATGTTCTCCTATTCAGGGATTTCTACGGACCAGAGAGTGATGGTCGCTGCTTACTAGCTTAAGGGTCTTTCAAAGAGCTAGTGGTTAAGAGAGAAGGAGAATCTCATAGATGGATGTTCGTGGGAATCCTTCAAGGAGTTATTGTTGAGGAAATTTCTGCCGTCGGTCGAGCAAGACCGTTTGAAGAATAACTTCCTGCATCTGAAATAGACACAACTCACAATAAGTGAGTATGTGGTAGAGTTCAGCAAGTTGAGCAAGTTTACCTAAAATTTGGTTGCTTTTGAAGCTAGCAGAGACAAGCAATTTCTAGGTGGTCTTAAGAGTGACATCCAGCCACTGGCTAGCACTTATGGATCTGAGAACTATGCTGAGGCAGTGGATGGTGATCTTAAAGTTTAAGCCATCGATAATGCTAAGGATCAAGGCATTCAAATGCGGAAGGACAAGAGGAAGTCTGAATATGGTAAAAACTCTCGAGAATCTGGTTCTGCTTCGAAGAAAATAAGTAAGGAGGTGTGCAGTTTCTGTGGTCAGTCGGGCCATCCAGTCGAAAAATATTTCAAGTGGTTGGGAGCTCAGAAGCAGCAACAAGTGCATGCTATTCAGAGCACTCCCAAAGGAGATCTGGTTTGTGCTTTGTGCAAGCGGAAGGGGCACAATGCTGCCCATTGTTGGGTTAAGGATAAGGTCTGCTTCTAGTGTGGACAAAAAGGACATTTCAAGTCAAAGTGACCGCAGACTCATCCCCCGCTGCAGCCAGTTCTACTTCAAGCATTGCCGCCGCCAAAGCTTTTGGACAAAGGGAAGGGCAAGTTGAATGTGGTGACTTTGGAAGAAGCATAGACGTCCACCCAAGTGATCTCAGGTTAAATTCTAATCTAGTTCTAGCTTTTAGCTCATAATTTTAGTTTCAATGTTTTTTCGTCTAGTTATGTATGCGATTTTATAAGGAAGTTTAAGGTAAAGAACCGTTGGGGCGCGCATTCTTTTTGATTTTGGTGCTACCTACTCGTTCGTGGCTAGGACTTTCATAGAGTGTCATCGCTTGACTCTCGATCTAGTTGGCAACTCATTTCGCGTTAAGTTTCCTTCTGGTGATTCGATGGTGTCATACCAAGGTATCCAGAATTGTCCAATCCTTTAAGGAGATTTCCTAGCTTTTGCTGATTTGAAGGTGTTAGACCTGGAGGACTTCGATGTGATCTTTGGCATGGACTGGTTGTCCAGTTATGCTGCGGTTATCCAATTCAAGGTTAAGAGTTTGGACTTAAAGATGGACAGCGACCATCCTAGGAGTGTTTATGATTTTCTGCGACAGGATTCTCCGATTATTTCCGTGGTATGTGCTCAGAAGCTTTTAGATTTTGGTTGTTTTGCTTGCTTGGTTTCTGTTTTGGAGACCCTTGGTAGTTTTTCACATGTTGAGGATATTCTTGTGGTGCGGGAGTTTTCGAATGTCTTTCCAGTTAGCCTTCCTGGTCTTGCACCTGAGAGAGATGTGGAGTTTATTATTAATTTTTAGCCGGGTACTTGCCCTATTACTAAGGCACCATACCGTATGGTCCCATGTAAGCTGGAAGAGTTGCTTAACCAGCTGGATGAGTTGTTATAGTGTGGATTCATTAGGACAAGTTCTTTGCCTTGGGGTGCTCACATGTTGTTTATAAAGAAGAAGGATGGATCTATGAGGTTGTGCATCGACTATAGGGAACTGAATAAGATAACTATCAAGAACAAGTATCCCTTGCCGCGAATAGATGATTTGTTTGATCAGTTGCGTGGTACTACTGTGTTTTCGAAGATTGACCTTCATTCAGGCTATCATCAGTTGAGAATCCGTGAGACGGATGTTCCACTGACCGCTTTTCATTCTTAACGTGGACATTTTGAGTTCTTGATGATGTCCTTTGGATTGACGAATGCACCCTCTGCCTTCATAGACTTGATGAATAGATTGTTCAAAGATTTTCTGGACCGTTTTGTGGTTGTATTTATAGATGATGTTCTGGTTTATTCCCAGAATGCTGAGGAGCATGCCCAACACTTGCGGTTAGTTCTATCTGCTTTGAGAGAGCATAAGTTGTATACAAAGTTGAGTAAGTGCAAGTTTTGGCTACCTCAAGTTTCCTTTTTGGGTCATGTTGTGAATAAGGATTAAATTTCTGTTGACTACAAAAAGATAGCTGCCGTAATGGATTAAAAAAGACCTACCACACCTAAAGAGATAAGAAGCTTCCTAGGGTTGGCATACTATTATAGAAGGTTTGTTGAGAGATTCTCAACATTGTCTGTACTGCTGACTAAGCTTATGCAAAAACACAGTGTTTGTTTGGAGCGATATGTGAAAAGAAGCTTTTTCAGGAATTGAAAAGGAGATTGTGCACTGCTCCAGTGTTGTCATTATCTACTGAGGGAGTAGAGTATGCTATTTACGTGGATGCATCGCACGTTGGACTTGGTTGCGTATTGATGTAAGAAGGAAGGGTGATTGCATATGGGTCAAGACAATTAAAGATTCATGAAAGAAACTACCCTACTCATTATTTGGAGTTTTTACCTGAGTTTGGTTTGTCTTATTTTGATTTTGACTTCGCCATTGGATTCGTAGCATCGATGTTGAGCTTCAGTGTGAATTTAATGAAAATCCGAGTTGTTAGGTTTTTTTGGTCATTTGGAAGTTTATAATAATAATAATAGAATATTATAAGTATAAATAGTCTTATGATAAGACAGAAACCTTATTCATCATCTTCTTCCCAATCCATCAAACCGTTTCGCGGAAGAGAGATAGCGGGGGACATCGCCGAGCTTTTGGCCGTCGATTATAGGAGCTCCGGTGCATGAAATCGTTGTCGAAGGGTTGATTCGGATAGGTCTCACCGAGATCTACGTTCGTGCGGTGAGTGTTTCCCGTTTCTTGAATTTTTGGGCGTTAAGGAATTCGTTTTGACCCTGATTCTCTCCGAAAAGTTTTAGGAATCGTTGCCTAGGTGTTCCTGTGGCCAGATCCAAGAGGAGGAGTGCTTGCGTGGAGGATTTCAGGCGGTTAGAGGCAAGTGGTGACTTCTTCCCCTTGCCAAGTCTTTTTCCTTGTGTTTCCTGTTGCTCTTCTTCCCTCCTTAGCATTTAGGAGTAGTGTAGGGTTTGGGCAAGGCTGATCTGCTGCGTAGTGTTGGAATTTCGATTAAGGACCATCTGCCTCTTAGAGGGCAGGTAGCCTAAGTAAAACCCATCGATTATTAGGCTGTTAGCCTAGGTTAATTAGCCGATTTATGGTGGTTAGTCTAAGTTTAATCCGTCGAGTATGACTGTTAGTCTACGTTGGAATTCGTGGAATATGGAAGTTAGCTTAAGTCTAAATTCATCGAATATGGTTGGGTCAGCCTGAGTGAAATTCGTCAAGTATGGGTTTGGACTAAGTCAAAATCGTCGAATAGTTTAGGTATTGAGTAAAGTCAGATTCGTCGAGTAATCTAGATGAATTCATTGAGTATCAGTCTCAGCATTGAGTGATCCTGCATTAATTGAGTTTAGCCGTCAAGTTCGTCAAGTATCAGTCTCGGTATTGAGTGATCCTGCATTAGTTGAGTTTAGGCTTCGAGTTCGTCGAGTATCAGTCTTGGCGTTGAGTGAATTTGGTTTTGGCATCGAGAGCATCGAGTGACGGTGAGGCTAAGTCAAATTCATCGAGTATTCTCGACGAATTCGTTGATTATCATCTTGGTATTGAGAGCGTCGAGTGGTCTGTGAGACTAAGTCAAATGTGTCGTGTAATCTCGACGAATTTGTCGAGTATCGTCAGTTTGGCATCGAGAGCATAGAGTGAACAAAATGGCATTGAGTGCTTTGGGTGTTACTGCCTTTTGCGTCGAGTGCACTGAGTGGACTCAGTTAGGCGCCGAGTGAAGGCGTTGTGTGAAGTTAAACCGTGGAGTTAAGTCCAGGCATCGCGTGAGACTACTTTGGAGTCAAATGCACTGAGTGAACTCGTCTAGGCATCGAGTATACTCGACGAATTTCCCGTGGACTTGGGTTATTTTCGCTGATTCGTCTTGTATCAAGTTAACTAATTTTGCTTAGTATATTTTGTCGAGTGTCTACTATATTTGTCGAGTATACTCGACAAATCAGTGTGGTCTTAGAATTTTCTCGCCGAATTTAGCTAATTCGTCGAGTATGGGCCTCAGGGTGGATTTCAGGATTTTTCTTCCTTCTTGTCATTGGAGAAGCCCGATGTTTTGGTTGGAGTTTTATAGGTGTTTATGGATGTTTTGGTGTGGCCCATGGTTGGCAGTTGAAAAAGGACCAACAAACTAGTACCGGCTCGTGAATCATTGCATTTGGTGGGTTTCTTGGTGTTTTCTCTTGGTCTAATGGGTTGTGTTGGACATTGTGGCCACCACCACAGTTCCTTTTTTGAGGAGTTGGGCTGTTGGGTTGTGTTGGAAATTATGGCCACCACCACAGTGCCTTCTCGAGATGTTTGGCCCTATTAGTTCGTGTTGGACATTGTTGCCACCGACTCAGAGCCTTTTTTACCGGTGTTAATGATTCACGTGTTTAGAGCTGTTCAGTCTCTTTCTTCTCATTGTATATACATATGTCTTTATGCTTATTCTTACAGATATTCTCGAAGCATGGCTTCGTTTCCACTTGGTGCAATTTCCTTACTCTTGGACTTTATAAGTTAATAATTTATTACTGTTTTATTCTCATCTGCTGTAGTTTGGCAGCCTTTCTTGTTTGGGTTGGTAACCCTTAAACTACTTTGCTTTCATCTACATATGATCTTTTTGCCACTTGGATTTTCTTGTTGAGGTATTCTTTTCTTTTGAATGCCACAGGTTTAGAGCAGTAGCCAGTTGAGCAGCTAGGGTTGGTTGTGGCTAGTGGTCTGTAGCTATTGCAGTCGTCTTTTCCTTGCCGTCGTGAGGTAGTTTTGTTGTTTTTTTCCTTTAGTTCAGACTTATATGATTTTAGTGGGTTTGTCTCAGGTTGTTGATGACCACTAGAGATTTTGGTTGAATGTTAAGTCACTTGTTAGCTGCTAAGTCTATTTCTTGATGACTTGTTGGATTTACTTACTCTCTGGGAAGGTTTTTTTGCTAGGATTGCATGTTAGTTATTTTAAAGTATAAAAGTATCATTTTGACTATCTCATTCATAGCACTATTTTAAAACCAAAGTCACTATATTTTAACGAATGTAAAAGCTATTTCTTTACTTATATTAAATTTAAAGGTTTGCATATCATGAGTTGCCCTATTTGGATGTTTATGCTCATGTAGGATGTCAATCTATATGCACAAAGTATTTTCCGCAACATATATTCATGTTTCACTTGTGAGCTAGTTGATCTACTGAGCCGAGGGATACGACCACCAAAACTTAACTTAAATTTTAGTTTCTTCACAATAACTTGGGGATTTCATAAAAAGTGTTAGTTTCGAGTTCTTGCCAGAGTGCCTGCAGTTATCCCCTACACGACGTGGCATCATGAAACGTGTTTTCTCTTACTCTGATATATTGTTTAAATGCAGAGAAAATGAGGGTTGTGATAATGTTTGTATGTGGTTAGAAGCGGAAGTACAAGAGATAAAAATATAGTGAGATGAATAATTTTATGAAGAATTTGAAAAGTAGAGATATAGTGCAAGTACGTTGTAGAAGTAATGTTCAAGATAAGGTGGAATTATAAAGTAAAGATAAGATAACAATGTGAAGAAATTAATTTCAAGTAGACAAAAACATTGTAACATTCATGTAAAGTTATCTAAGACATATACGAATGATGAGATAGAATTGATGAAATCATTTTCGGCCCAATTCTCATAAGAAGAAATATTATAATAGATAATGATGTGTACAAAGTGTGCTTTGGTAAAAAGAACAAGTGAATATATTAAAAATTACCTAACAATATAAAATGTACGCTCATAACAATGAAAGTACAAAAACAACTTAACATTCAAAAAAGAATTCATTGCACTTTATGCATGAAGAAAATGGCCACACAAGTTTGCACAAGATACTTTGCGATTCTTTCCAAGGTGTCAACCTCACAATGCTTATCAAGATTTATCAGGAGGGTGAGTAATGTTTGGTGGAGTATCCTTGTCAATTTATTTTATTTAGAAAATTTTTATATCATCAATTTTTTGTGTTGTCCTTTTTTTTGAACAAGTAATCCGAATCCAATTTTTTTTCAAACATAGATAACAATTTTAAAGGCCATGATATTTGAAGAAATATGTGCGTGATTGAGTGATGAAGCAAGCATTTTATGTAAATCAAGTTGCTAAGTCTTAACAAAACATATTCATGTAAATTTTTTTTTAAACATTTATAGTTTACCAAAAGTATGAGTGCAATTTCCTTATCTAATATAAAATATTACTCATACTTAGAGACATGTAAAAATAATTTCAAACATTTGCTACTCACTATTTCATTGTATAGATAAGATATACAAGGCATGATATAGTAAAAAACAATGTTATATGAAACTTTAAAAGTAAAAGGCACATTAAAAATTATCTGTAAATGATAAGTCAACTAAAACTTGACTTTAGGATGTGTTGCATATGTAAGCACACAGGAAATATCGAGATTGGAATTTTGAAGGAAAAAATCACTATCGCAAGCGATAACAATATCGCCATGCAATATCATTTTTATATATAAAATCGAATCTGATTCCAAATCTCATTTCTTACCCTAATTTCCTGAAATCCTATCGCGAGAAACGAAAGCTTTCGCCAACAGAACTCTAAATCCAAGGTATTTTCCTATGATTTGCTTTAAATTTTCTAGGGATCTTGGATTTTAAGTTACTTTGGAAGATCCTGTGTGATTTAAAGTAGATATCATGAGAAAATTTTTTGATTTTTAAAATTTCTTGAGAATACTGAAAAACTTAAGTTGTGAGGTTATATCTACATGGATCTTTAGATCTATAGAGTTTATTTGAGGTTTGATGATATTTAAAGTTAAAGAGTGTTATAGGGACCATAGGTCTGAAATATTGATTTAATAAATTTCATGTTTAGACTTTGGATTGTTTGGAAGAAAAATGAATAGGGTTTTTAAATGAGTGTGAGATCTCATTTCAAAGACCATGTTTTTACTTTGTTTAGATTTGTATTGAAATAATCATTGTAGAAATAGAGTGAGTTATATTGTTTGATTTTTGGTGAGAAGTTAAAATTTTTGATATCACCCGATGACACCACTATCGCCCGACAATAGTGAAATCTTACACGTATTTAATTTTTAAATTCAGGAAATGGTATCCAGTTACTGAGTACATAAAAGCACTTCCAGCAATCCCCATTCATCATATCAGTCCTATCCGGGAATAAAAAAAGTAGTGATAGGTATTCCAAAAATTGTAGAATTCCACGTGACACGTGATGCATACGTTTATGGCCTGCTTGCACAAGTAGGTATAGTGTCTATGATTATTCCTGATATGTTTAGTTAAGTATTGGTTATAGAATTTTATAATAATTTGGAAAATCCAACCTATACTGAATTGAATGGAGGAGTGAGGTCACATATTCAAGGATGGATATTATAGATAACTCATGATGATTAAAAAAATGAGTTTGGACTTATCTCTAGCACACATGTCATCGATATAGTTGAAAACTATAGAAAAGAAAAAAATTGGACGTGGCTAAATGAAGCACTTCATGGAATTTCTGATAACAAAACTCTAATTCAAACCACCGCCTCTCTCACTCCCGAAGCCTTTTTAATTTAAGATATTTTGAGAAATACAATTATGTAAAGGCGGGAGACACTAAGAAAAATACTGCATAGTTGAATTTCGTTACTTATATGATTGAAGAAGGAATGCGGTTTGATACATTTGAATTAGTCTTATCTATAATCTGATTTAGATTTTAAATTTTTTTTTTAAAATGGTTTAGTTTGAAATTTCTAAAATTCCTAACTCTAATCTTAAAATACAAAAACGTGAATCAAGAAGTGGGTTAGTGAAAATATCTGCAATTTGTGAACCAGTTTCTATAAAGTTTATTTTCACATTATCCATTTTAACTTTTAATATGGTCTCTAATGAAATAATGTCAGACATCTATGTGTTTAGAACGTGAATGATGTATTAGATTATAGGTTAGATCAATTGCGCTCTTATTGTCACACATAATTCTACAGTATGTTGAAGTACCACAAAATCTTCTAATGTTGGTTTCATCCACAGGACTTGTGCACAATAACTACCTAGTGCAATATACTCAGCCTCGATTGTGTAGAGGGCAAAAAAATTTTGTTTCCTACTCGACCATGAAATAAGCTAAGGGCCTAAAAAGTGACAAGTATCACTTGCGGTCGTACGATCTAAAGAACAACCAATATAGTCCGAATCAAATTAACCATGTAAAATAAAATCATCATTATGTGGATACCATAAACCTAATTTAGAAGTACTGATAAGATTTCTAAAAATTCGTTTAAGCACTTTCAAATGTGATTATTTGAGATTAGCCTGAATCAAGCACATAAATAAATGACAAACATAATATCAGGTCTAGAAGTTATTAAATATAATAAAGATCCTATCATCCCTCTATATAAAGTTTGATCAATTAAAATTCTACTTTCATCTTTTCCTAACTTTAATGAAACACTTATAGAAGTACTAGCTTGCTTAAGGTTTTAAAATCCAAATCATTTAATAACATCATGAATATACTTTGATTGGCAAATGAAAAATACCATCATGTTTTTTGATAATTTGAAATCTACGAAAAAATGTATGTTCTCCTACCATGCTCATTTCAACTTCATTTTATATAACCATAACAACTTCATTACATAACTCTTCATTAGTGGCTCCAAAAATAATGTCATCAACATAAATTTGTAAAACTACTAAATAATTATAAAATACTTAATGAAGTATGTACTATCTACATTACCCATTTTATAATCATTTTTAAATTAATGTAAAGTCAATCTTTCATACCAAGCACGCGACTCTTATTTTAAACCATAAAGTGCTTTTTCAAACTTATAAATAAGATCAAAAAATTTTCATTAACAAAGCTAGGGGGTTGTTCTACATAAACCTTTACCTTAATGTACCCGTTTAAAAATACAGTTTTTACATCCATTTGAAATAATTTAAATCTTTTAAAACTTGCAATGCATGTAAAATCCTAATTACTTCAAGACATGTTATATGAGTAAAAGTTTCATCAAAATCTACCCCCTCAATTTGTGCATATCCTTTTGCTACTAACCTAGCTTTATTCCTAGTGATTCTAGATTCATTATCTTAATTTTTTTTAAAAAAATCTATTTAATTCCGACAATAGGATGATCAGAAGGTCTCTCTATAAGTTTTCATACCTTATTATGCTCAAATTGGTTATGTTTATCATTCATAGCTAAAAAAAACAAAATCCATCATTTAAAGCGGTTGAAACATCTTTAGGTTCTATATCAAAACCAAAACATAGGTTTGAAAATAAACCATGTAAAGAAGAATGAGTACTAATCCCCCTTGATGGTTCTCCAATGAACAATTCTTTCGGATGACCTTTCAAAAATGCAAGTTCAATTGGCTGAGCTATCTCCTTTTAAAATTACCTAGGCCTATACCTTATTTTATAGTGCTTAGTAATTTGTTAGTTTAGCTTTCAAGACATCAACCAGAAGATACAGATATTTTATAGTGGTTCCCCAGTTTATGGGTATGTCCACTGTCCCTCCGTGTCTTTCTTATAGAGTGTTAGTCAAGCATCTTCCCCAATACTCGGATCCTTAAGTGATTACAACACAATCCCACTAGACCACTCAGTCTTCTTCAAGACCTACAACTCAGGCCCAAGGCCCTATAACTTAGTGATTCAACAATCACCTACCTCAGGCTCAAAAGCCCCACAACTCAGGCTGGAAGGATTGCCCTACACTCAGATCCACAAATGATCCTACCTCAGCATTTATAACACATGATTACAACTCTGATTATGCTAAGAATCCTACACTCAGATCCAAGACTGGATCCTACAAAAATGGAAATGATGATTAACAGTTTGACACACGAGAGTTTTCTCTGTGTCTGTCTTCCTGGGCTGAGCAAATTTCAGCCCTATCTTCTTCACAACAATAAGTTGAAAAAAATCTTTAGTACTATACTGCTTATGCTAGAAGTAACTCAGAATCAAGATTCTGATCTGCTATTGAAGACAATGAATCTGAAGGTTTGTATCTTCTTCAAACAGCTATTTGGACAAGCAGACTCTGAAGGCTATGCTTCTCTTCTCAATCAGAATTCGATTCTGAACTTGCTGTCACTGATGAGAATCACAACAACTATCTATTTTTGCTTTCAGTTCAACTGATAAAAACTTGTGCTTCAGGATCGATGTTAATTGCGAGGAAGAAGACGAAGTTTCGCTGCTATGCGTATTCAGAAAACCCTAATTGCTTGTTGTCGACTCAGTCAATCTTTCCCTTTTATTAATCATTGACCAATGTCTCTCTGCGCTGTGGTCCCCCACCTTATTACCGATTTACCACCTTCCATTTGCAGAATATGACAACAACTGACCGCTAGCGCCATCAATGATATGCTGCATCTTTCCCGCAAAGATTTTGAACTGCGTTGACTGTGTTGACTTTTGCTGACTCATGCTGACGTCAGCCATTCTGGACTTAGCCAAATTCATAGAATTACTCTAGGCTTTGAGGGCGTTGAGTGAATGGCCATCACTCAACGATTCTGGACTTAGTCATTTCTTCAGTTCATCCAAGTGTTGAGAGCATTGAGTGAATGAGCTTCAATCAACGCTTTTTTGCCATAGCTTAATCTTCAGCATTTTCTGAATGCTTGACATTGAGAGTGTTTAGTGAGTAAGATTCACTCAATGCCTTTATACTTAGCCAAATTTCCTTCTATCCAAAGGCATTGAGTGAGCTAGCCTCACTCAATGCTTTCTGTCTTCTGCCTCAACCTTTAACTAGGCGTTGAGTGAACCGTCTTCACTCAATACTTATTGACTTAGTCAAATTCGGCTTTCTTCATAGGCTCTGACTACAACATTATGACTCAAAGCTGTTTAATCTCGATATTAAGTGAACTGGCTTCACTCAATGCTTCTTGACTTGGTGAAATTTTGTCCTTCCTTCTGGCATTGAATGCTGGAGCTTGTCTCAACGCTATCTATCATTTGGCATTGAATGCTGGAGATTGTCTTAATGCTATCTATCATTTGGCATTGAATGCTGGAGCTTGTCTCAATGCTATCTGTCATTTGGTGTTGAGTGAACAGGCTTCACTCAACGCTTTTATACTTAGACAGATTTTCCTATCTATCTCCTTTGGCTTTGATAGAATCAGTATGGCATTGAGTGAACTGTCTTCACTCAATGCTTCTTGACTTATAAACTTTTCTGTTGACGTAATCTCTTTAGCTTTGATAGAATAGTCCTTACTCAATACGTATAGTTGTATGATGTTGAGTGAGTTGACATCACTCAATGCCCATGGACTTGGGCGATTTTCTGCTTGCTGATGCTTGGGATTTGACTGTCCACGCCTGTCTCAGTGCTATTGTGCATATGGCATTGAGTGAGCTTGCTCCACTCGATGCTTATGGACTTAGCCACTTTTCTGACTTTGTCAGCTGCTTTTCTTGATATCTGGCATTGAGTGAGCTTATTTCACTCAACACCAGTGGACTTAAAGTAATTTTTCTATCCAGCAATCCCCCTTAAGGTAGCTAGCATTGAGTGAGCTTGCTCCACTCAACGCCTATGGACTTAGTGTAATTTCTACCTAATCACTAGCTTGCTTGGTGTCCACCTGTCCAATAAGTGTAATAGGGACTGACCTGCATGCATAAACTCAAACACACATCAAATACAACTAGTGTGTGTGTCATTGAATTGTTTGACTTCTTACAAATCTGGGCCATTTGGTTCAATGGACCTAACAATCTCCCCCTATTTGTAATAATTCAAAACCCTTATTCAAATTGTTCAAATTTCTTAGTCAATGACACACACAACATATGCAGCAATAAAATATACTATTATAACAGAACAGATCAAGGAAGGTTACCACATTTCCTGTCTATTTGGTGAGCATCACCTACTCCCCCTATTTTGCTGTAAGGTGTGTGATACCACTTGAATGCTGCATGGGAGCATTTCTTTCTCCCCCTGAATTTGATACCACTCATCAACCTTTGATGCCACAATTGATCAATCTTTGTAGCCACTTGATATGCCTTGATTAATTTTGCCACTTGATCAATTCCTTCTTTCTCTCCCCCTTTTTGACTTTTAAAGAATTGTCAGGGAAGTGCTGGCTTGTCTTGATGTACATCTCCCCCTATCTGATTGTAGTTGATACCCTTGGTGCAGCTGCTGGCTACCTATTTATATGAGGCTGATTCTGCTCATATAGCTATTGGAGCCACTTTTACCATCATTTTGCTGATGGTCACTTTGGTCTTCTTACCACTTAAGGTCTTCATCTACTGCAAGAAGAATACATCCTACTCTAAAACTAACATTAGTTTTGTTGTTTTTTTCCTTTAGTTCAGACATATATTATTTTAGTGGGTTTGTCTCAAGTTGTTGATGACCACTGGAGATTTTGGTTGAATGTAAAGTCACTTGTTAGCTACTAAGTCTATTTCTTGATGACTTGTTGGATTTACTTGCTCTCTGGGAAGGTTTTATACTTGGATTGCATGTTAGTTAATTTAAAGTATAAAAGTATCATTTTTACTATATCATTCATAACACTATTTTAAAACCAAAGTCACTATACTTCAACGAACATAAAATCTATTTCTATACTTATATTAAATTTAGAGGTATGCATATCATGAGTTGCCCTATTTGGATGTTTTTGCTCATGTAGGATGTCAATCTATATGAACAAAGTATTTTCCGTAGTGTATATCCATGTGTCACTTGTGAGCTAGTTGATCTACTGAGCCGAGAGATACAACCACCAAAACTTAACTTAAATTATAGTTTCTTCACAATAACTTGAGGATTTTATAAAAAGTGTTCGGTTCGAGTTCTTGCCTGAGCGCCTACAATTATACCCTGCATGGCGTGGCATCATGACGCGTATTTTCTCTTACTCTGATATATTGTTTAAATGCACAAAAAATGCGGGTTGTGACAATGTTTGTATGTGGTTAGAAGTTGAAGCACAAGAGATAAAAAGATAGTGAGATGAATAATTTTATGAAGAATTTGAAAGTAGAGATATGGTGCAAGTATGTTGTAGAAGTAATGTGCAAGATAAGGCGGAATTATCAAGTTAAGATAAGATAACATTGTGAAGAAATTAATTTCAAGTAGACAAAAACATTGTGACATTCATGTAAAGTTATCTAAGACATGTACAAATGATGAGATAGAATTGATGAAATCATTTTTGGCCCAATTCTCATAAGAAGAAATTTTATAATAAATAATGATGTGTACGAAGTGTGCTTTGGTAAAGAAAACAAGTGAATATATTAAAAATTACCTGACAATATAAAATATACACTCATAATAATGAAAGTACATAAACAACTTAACATTCAAAAAAGAATTCATTACACTTTATGTATGAAGAAAATGGCCACACAAGTTTGCACAAGGTACTTTACGATTCTTTTCAAGGTGCTCAACCTCAAAATGCTTATCAAGATTTATCAGGAGGGTGAGTAATGTTTGGTGGAGTATCCTTGTCAATTTATTTTATTTAGCAAATTTTATATCATCAATTTATTTTGTGTTATGTCCTTTTTTTGAACAAGTAATCTGAATCCAATTGTTTTACAAACATAGATAACAATTTTTAAGGCCATGATATTTGAAGAAATATGTGTGTGATTGAGTGATGAAGAAAGCATTTTATGTAAATCAAGTTGCTAAGTCTTAACAAAACATATTTATGTAAAAAATTTAAACATTTGTAGTTTACCAAAAGTATGAGTGCAATTTCATTATCTAATATAAAATATTACTCATACTTAGAGGGATGCAAAAAATAATTTCAAACATTTGCTACTCACTATTTCAGTGTATAGATAAGATATACAAGGCATGATATAGTAAAAACAATGTTTTATGAAACTTGAAAAGTAAAAGGCACATTGAAAATTATCTGTAAAAGATAAGTCAACAAAAACTTTACTTTAGGATGTGTTGCATATGTAAGCACATAGGAAATATTGAGATTAGAATTTTGAAGGCAAAAATCACTATCGCAAGCAATAAAGATATTACCCCGCAATATCATTTATATATATAAAATCGAATCAGATTCCAAATCTCATTTCTTACCCAAATTTCCTGAAATCCTATCGCGAGAAACGAAAGCTTTCGTCGGAAGAACTCTAAATCCAAGGTATTTTCCTATGAATTGCTTTAAATTTTCTAGGGATCTTGGATTTTAAGTTACTTTGGAAGATCCTGTGTGATTTAAAGTAGATATCATGAGAAAAATTTAGGATTTTAAAAATTTCTTGAGAATACTTTGAAAAACTTAAGTTGTGAGGTTATATCTACATGGATCTTTAGATCTATAGAGTTTATTTGTGTTTTGATGATATTTAAAGTTAAAGAGTGTTATAGAAACCATATGTCTAAAATGTTGATTTGAAAAATTTCATGTTTAGACTTTGGATTGTTTGGAAGAAAAATGAATAGGGTTTTTAAATGAGTGTGAGATCTCATTTCAAAGACCATGTTTTTAATTTATTTAGATTTGTATGGAAATAATCATTGTTGAAATAGAGTGAGTTATATTTTTTGTTTTTTGGTGAGAAGTTAAAATTTTAGCTATCACCCGATGACACCACTGTTGCCCGATAATAGTGAAATCTTACTCGTATTTGATTTTTCATTTCAGGAAATGGTATCCAGTAACTAAGAACATAAAAGCACTTCGAACAATCCCTATTCATCATATCAGTCCTATCCAGGAATAGAAAAAGCAGTGATAGGTGTTCCAAAAATTATAGAATTCATGTGATATGTGATGTACACGTTTATGACTACTTGCACAGGTAGGTATAGTGTCTATGATTATTCTTGATATGTTTAGTTCAGTATTTGTTAGAGATATTTATAATCATTTGGAAAATCCAACCTACACTGAATTGAATGGAGGAGTGAGGTCACATATTCAAGGAGGGATATTAGAGATAGCTCATGATGATTTAAGAAATGAGTTTGGACTTATCTCTAACACACATATCCTCAATATAGTTGAAAACTATAGGAAAGACAAAAATTGGACGTGGCTAAATGAAGCACTTCATGGAATTTCTGATAACAAAACTCTAATTCAAACCACCACCTCTCTCACTCTCGAAGCCTTTTTAATTCAAGATATTTTGAGAAATACAATTATGTAAAGGCGGGAGACACTAAGAAAAATACTACATAGTTGACTTTTGTTACTTATATGATTGAAGAAGGAATGCAGTTTGATATTTCTGATTTAGTCTTATTTATAATCTGATTTAGTTTTTTTATTTTTTTTAAAAATGGTTCAATTTGAAATTTCTAAAATTCCTAACTCTAATCTTAAAATACAAAAACGTGAATCAGGAAGTGGGTTAGTGAAAATATCTGCAATTTGTGAATCAGTTTTTATAAAGCTTATTTTCACATTATCCTTTTTAATATGGTCTTTAATGAAATGATGTCAGACATCTATGTGTTTAGAACGTGAATGATGTACTGGATTGTAGGTTTGATTAATTGCACTCTTATTGCCGTACATAATTCTATAGTATGTTGAAGTACCACAAAATATTCTAATGTTTGTTTCATCCAAATGACTTATGCACAAAAACTACCTAGTGCAATATACTCAGCCTCGATTGTGTAGAGGGCAATAATTTTTTTTCCTACTCGACCATGAAATAAGCTAAGGGCCTAAAAATTGACAAGTATCACTTGTGATCGTACGATCTAAAGAACAACCAGCATAGTCTGAATCAAATTAACCAAGTAAAATAAAACCATCATTATGAGGATACCATAAACCTAATTTAAAAGTACTGATAAGATATCTAAAAATTTGTTTAACCACTTTCAAATGTGATTATTTGGGATTAGCCTGAAATCAAGCACATAAACAAATGATAAACATAATATCAGGTCTAGAAGTGATTAAATATGATAAAGATCCTATCATCCCTCAATATAAAGTTTGATCAATTAAAATTCCACTTTCATCTTTTCCTAACTTTAATGAAACACTCATAAGAGTACTAGCTTGCTTAAGGTTTTAAAATCCAAATCTTTTAAGAACATCTTGAATATACTTAGATTGGCAAATGTAAAATACCATCATGTTTTTGGATAATTTGAAATCTTCAAAAATATGTACATTCTCCTACCATGCACATTTCAAATTCATTTTTCATAACCATAACAACTTCATTACATAACTCTTCATTAGTGGCTCCAAAAATAATGTCATCAACATAAATTTATAAAACTACTAAATTAATATTAATAGGCTTAATGAAGAGTGTACTATCCACACTACCCATTTTATAATCATTTTTAAATAAATATAAAGTCAATCTTTCATACCAAGCACACGACGCTTATTTTAGACCATAAAGCGCTTTTTCTAACTTATAAACAAGTTCAAAAAAATTAACATTAACAAAGCTAGGGGGTTGTTGTACATAAACTTTTTCCTTAATGTACCCATTTAAAAATGCAGTTTTTACATCCATTTGAAATAATTTAAATCTTTTAAAACTTGCAATGCATGAAAAATCGTAACTACTTCAAGACGTGCTATATGAGTAAAAGTTTCAGAAAAATATACCCCCTCAATTTGTGCATATCCTTTTGCTACTAACCTAGCTTTGTTCATAGTGATTCTAGATTCATTATCTAATTTATTTTTGAAAATCTATTTAACTCTTACAATAGGATGATCAGAAGGTATCTCTATAAGTTTCCATAACTTATTACGCTCAAATTGGTTATGTTCATCATTCATAGCTAAAAACCAAAATCCATCATTTAAAGCGGTTGAAACATCTTTAGGTTCTATATCGAAAATAAAACATAGGTTTGAAAATAAATCATATAAAGAAGAATGATTACTAATCCCTCTTGATGGTTCTCCAATGACCAATTCTTTCGGACGATCTTTCAAAGATGCAAGTTTAATTGGCTGGGCTGTCTCCTTTTAAAATTACCTAGACCTATACCTTATTTTGCCGTGCTTAGTGATTTGTTAGTTTAGCTTTCAAGAAAATCGACCAGAAGGCACAAATATTTTATAGTGGTTCCCCAGTTTATGGGTGCGTCAACTGCCCCTCTGTGTCTTTCTAACAGAGTGTTATTCAAGTCTCTTCCCTAATACTCGGCTCCTTAAGAGCTTACAACACGATCCCGCAAGACAACTCAGTCTCCTTCAAGACCTATAACTCAGGCCCAATGTACTATAACTCAGTGATTCAACAATCACCTATCTTAGGATCAAAAGCCCTACAACTCAGGCTAGAAGGACAACCCTATACTAAGATCAATAAATGGTCTACCTCAGCCTTTATAATGCAGGCTTATAACTCAGAGTCTACTCTGAATCCTATACTAAGATCCAAGACTAGATCCTATAGAAAGTGGAAATGATGATTAATAGTTTGACACCAGCGAGTTTTCTCTGTGTCTGTCTTCCTGGGCTGAGCAAATTTCAGCCATATCTTCTTCACAACAACAAGTTGAAAAAAATCTTTAGTACTGTACTTCTTGTGCTGGAAGTAACTCAGAATCAAGATTCTGATTTGTTGTTGAAAACAATGAATCTGAAGGTTTGTATCTTCTTCAAACAACTATCTAGACAAGCAGACTCTGAAGGATCTGCTTCTCTTCTCAATCAGAAATTGATTCTGAACTTGTTGTCGCTGATGAGAATCACAAAAGCTATCTATTTTTGCTTTCAGGTCAACTGATCAAAACTTGTGCTTCAGGATTGATGTTAATGGGAGGAAGAAGACGAAGTTCCGCCGCTATGCGTATTCAGAAAACCCTAACAGCTTGTTGTCGACTCAGTCAATCTTTCCCTTTTATTGATCGTCGACCAACGACTCCTTATGTTATGGTCCCCCACCTTAATTGCTGATTTACCACCTTCCATTTGCAGAATATGAGAATAGCTGGACACCGGCGCCATCAATGGCATATTGTATTTTTCCCGCAAAGATTTTGAACTGCGTTGACTATGTTGACTTTTGCTGAGTCATACTAACGTCAATCATTCTGGACTTAGCCAAATTAATAGAATTACTCCAGGCATTGAGAGCATTGAGTGAATGGCCATCATTCAACGATTCTGGACTTAGTCATTTCTTCAGTTCATCCAAAAGTTGGGAGCGTTGAGTGAATGGGCTTCACTCAACGCTTTTTTACCTTAGCTTAATCTTCAGCCTTTTCTAAATGCTTGGCATTGTGAGCGTTTAGTGAGTAAGCTTCACTCAATGCCTTTATACTTAGCCAAATTTCCTTCTGCCTGAAGTCGTTGAGTGAGCTGGCCTCACTCAACGCTTTCTGCCTTCTACCTCAACCTTTGACTAGGCGTTGAGTGAACGGACTTCACTCAATGCTTATGAACTTTGTCAAATTCTGCTTTTTTCTTAGGATCTGACTGCAGCAGCAAGACTCAAAGCTTTTTGATCTCAGCATTGAGTGAACTGGCTTCACTCAATGCTTTTGGACTTGGTGAAATTCTGTCCTTCCTTATGGCGTTGAGTGTTGGAGCTTGTCTCAACTCTATCTGTCATTTGGCGTTGAATGCTGGAGCTTGTCTCAACACTATCTGTCATTTTACATTGAATGCTGGAGGTTGTCTCAATGCTATCTGTCATTTATCATTGAGTGAACAGGCTTCATTCAATGCTTTTGTACTTAGACAGATTTTCCTGTCTATCTCCTTTGGTTTTGACAGAATCAATCTGACATTGAGTGAACTGGCTTCACTCAATGCTTCTTGACTTAGAAACTTTTCTGTTTACATAATTTCTCTGGCTTTGATAGAGTAGTCCTTACTTAATGCTTATAGCTATATTGCATTAAGTGAGTTGACATCACTCAACACCTGTGGACTTGGGCAATTTTATGCTTACTGATGCTTGGGCTTCGACTGTCCACGCCTGTCTCAATGCTATTTGGCATATGGCGTTGAGTAAGCTTGCTCCAGTCAACGCTTGTAGACTTAATCACTTTTTTGACTTTGTCAGCTACTCTTCTTGACATATGGCATTGAGTGAGCTTGCTTCACTCAATTCCTGTGGACTTAGAGTAATTTTTCTGTCCAGCTTTCCTCCTTAAGTCAGATGGCATTGAGTGAGCTTGCTCCACTCAATGCCCGTGGACTTAGTTTAATTTCTACTTGATCACCAGCTTGCTTGGTGTCCACCTGCCCAATCAGTGTAATAAGGACGGACCTGCATGCATAAACTCAAACACACATCAAATATAACTAGTGTGTATCATTAACTTGTTTAACTTCTTACAAATCTGGGCCATTTGGATCAATGGACCCAACAATCTCCCCTATTTGTAAGAAGTTAAAACCCTTATTCAACTTGTTCAAATTTCTTAGTCAATGATACACACAACATATGCAACAATAAAATATACTATTATAACAGAACAGATCAAGAAAGGTTACCATATTTCCTGTCTATTTGGCGAGCATCACCTACTCCCCCTATTTTGCTGCAAGGTATGTGATACCACTTGAATGCTACATGGGATCATTTATTTCTCCCCCTAAATTTGATACCACTTGATCAACCTCTGATGCCACACTTGATCAATCTTTGAAGCCACTTGATATGCCTTGATTAATTTTGCCACTTGATCAATTCCTTCTTTCTCTCCCCCTTTTTGACTTTTGAAGAATAGTTAGGGAAGAGCTGGATTTTCTTGATGTACTTCTCCCCCTATCTGATTGCAGTTGAAACCCTTGGTGCAGCTTCTAGCTATCTCTTTATATGAGGTTGATTCTGCTCCTGTAGTTGCTGGACTTGCTCCCCATAATAGGATCCACTTTTAAAATCATTTTGCTGATGGTCACTTTGGTCTTCTTACCACTTAAGGTCTTCATCTCCTGCAAGAAGAATACATCCTGCACCAAATCTAACATTATAGGGAGTAACTGAAGCTAGACAAGGTTCAACATACGCAACTCAAACTTGAAGGTGTTGGACTTTGCTTCATCTAGTGGATTAGTAAAGATATCATCCACTTGCTTGTCTTTGGGGACAAACTCAAGACTGATATCTTCCTTTTCCACATGCTCCCTAATAAAGTGATATCTACTTTCTTTGTGCTTAGTCCTATTGTGTGAAACAGGATTCCTAGCAATAGAAATAACACTAGTAGAATCATAATATATTAGGGTTCTACTTACCTTGAGGTTATAATCCTGGAGCTGATGCTGAATCCAGAGCAACTAAGCACAACAGTTACCTGCTGAAATATACTCTGATTCTGCAGTTGATATTACAACACTTGTTTTCTTCTTTCTGCTCCAAGACACTAGTCTTCCTCCTAAGAACTTATAGGTTCCTGAAGTGCTTTTTCTGTCCTCTTTGCATCCTATAAAAACTGCATTTGAATAGTCTGTTAATTCAAAATCCCTATTTTTAGGGTACCATAGGCCAAGATATGGTGTGTCCTTAAGATATCTTAAGATCCTCTTTACAACAGAGTAGTGATATTCTTTAGGGCAGGCCTGATACCTAGCACAGACACACGTAACATACATGATGTTAGGCCTACTTGTAGTGAGGTATAGAGGGGAGCCAATTGTCCCTCTATACACAATTTCATCAACAGGTTTCCCTACTTCATATTTATTTAAAGTCACACTTGACCCCATGGGAGTTTTCATGGTAGAGGCATTCTCCATTCCATATTTCTTAATCAACTCCCTGGTGAACTTAGACTGGGATATGGACAAGCCATCATCAGTCTGTCTAACTTGGAGTCCCAACAAGAACTTGAGCTCACCCATACTACTCATCTTAAACTTCCCTTGTATAAGTTTGGCAAACTTTCTGCAAAGGTTATCATCAGTAGATCCAAAGATAATGTCATCAACATATATCTAGACTAGGATGATCTTGCCCTTAGATTCTCTTAGGAATAGGGTCTTCTCTATTTTCCCCCTTGAGAATTTGTTCTCAATGAGGAAACTAGACAAAGTCTCATACATTGCTCTAAGGGCTTACTTCAACCCATATAGAGCTTTCCTAAGTCTATAAGCAAAATAAGGAGAGTTGGAGTCAACAAAACCTGATGGCTATTCTACATAGAATTCCTTTTTTAAGTCCCCATTCAGGAAGGCTAACTTTACATCCATCTGGTAGACTTTGAATTCTTGGTAGGCAGCAAATGCAAGGAAGAGTCTTATAGCTTCCAATCTAGCTACTGGGGAAAATGGCTGATCAAAATCAATCCCTTCTTATTGTCTCTATTCTTTAGCCACCAGTCTAGCTGTGTTCTTATCAATAATGCCATTCTCATCTAACTTGTTCCTGTAGATCCATTTTGTTTCTATGAAATTATGTCCCTTATGTCTTAGAACTAGCTTCCAGACTTTACATCTCTTAAATTAGTTCAGATCTTCCTCCATTTCTCCAATCCAGAATTGGTCTTTGATTGCCTCTTAAAACTTCTTGGGCTCTACTTGTGACAGAAGGCTTGAGTATAATGTTATATTCAGACTTCTACTCCTTATCATCACTCCTTGGCTTGCATCACCAATGATCTCGTGTACTTGGTGATCCCTCAGACGCCTTACAGCTGGAGGCAGTCTTGCTCCCCCTTTTGAGCATCAGTTGCTCCATCTGACAGAACTTCATTCACAACTTCTGTGTCTTGTGCATCCTCAGGACAACACATATTCTCATCCTTATATTGGACTGCTGGATCATCTTCCTTGATGGTGAGCTTGTCCATCACCTTCTCTATGCCTGCAGAACTAGAAGAGGAGCTAGACAGCTCACTATTAATCATATTTGATTCATCAAAGACAACATGAACTGACTCTTCTACAACTTGACTTATCAAGTTGTAGATCCTATATGCCCTACTATGGTTGTTGTACCCAACAAATATCCCTTCATAGAACTTGACATAAAACTTAGTCATATAGGACTTTCCATTGTTCAGTACATAACACTTGCTACCAAAAATCCCTAAGTAGGATAAGTTTGGTTTTCTACCTTTCAAGATCTCATAGGAAGTCTTCTTGTTGCATTTGGTGATAGAAGCCCTATTAAGGACATGACATGCAGTGTTTACTGCCTTAGCCCAGAAATATTCTGGGAGAGTTGTGTCATTCAGTAAGGTCTTTTCAGCATCTATGAGAGTCCTATTTTTCCTCTCAGCTATTCCATTTTTCTGAGATGTTTTAGGTGAGGAGAATTTTTGGTGAATCCCTACTCTTAACAGAACCTTATCATGCTTGCAGACTAAAATTCAGTCCCATGGTCACTTTTGATTTTGACCACAGTACTGTTTAGTTCATTCTGTATCTGCTTTACAAAGGTCTTGAAGACTTCAAGGGTTGCATACTTTCTCTTAAGAAAGAACACCCAAGCAAACCCAGAGTAGTCATCAACCACCACAAGGGTATAGACTTTCCTACCTAGACTTTGAACTGGCATAGGACCAAACTAGTCCATATGCATGAGGTATAGAAACCTAATTGAGTCTTTGTCCCCAATGCTCTTGAAGGAGGTCTTGGTTTGTTTGCCCTTTTGGCATGCAGAGCAGATACCCTCCTTAGTGCATTTCAACTTGGGGCCATTTCTAACAAACTCTTCACTAAAAAGCTTGCCCAAGGTCTTGTAGTTTAGATGAGGCAGCCTCTTGTGCCATTTGACACAATATGAGACTTTCTCATTTGCAACTAGGCATATAGGAGAGTCCTTACTTTCACATACAAATTTAAGACAGTAGATATTTCCTCTCCTAGTGCTGATGCGCATAAAATACGACAAGCGTACCGGTCGCACAAGTAATAAAGTTGGGAATAAATCCCCGGATGTCGGTCTCTTGAGGAATGCAATTGGCGTCGAACGATTTAGACTCCAAAACTATTGTTATGAGAGTTAATTGAAATAAGCAAAAGAAGGGGGCTTTGGTTGGTGGTCTTACGACCAATTACACTAATGTAAACTATGCGGGTCGCAATCACCGCTTCTCAAGGCGAGATGGATGTAGCGGCCGCGATGCCGTACTTCGGTTGGCGAGTGGACGGAAGTCTAGCGAGTGAGGTGATTAGCGCGGAGTGGAATTGAGTGCAACGAATGTGTGGAGTGGAGTGAGATGGAGCGAGGCGCATCAAATGATAATTCTCACAAGCATGAAGAAGCACAAAAGATCCAATTTAACATCAGAAATTTATGTTCATTACATGCATATACAATCCATACAACAAGGAGAGAGAGAGAATGCAAAACCGCGAGATTGAAGATCCACCGCGTGTAACGACCCCATCCGTTAAATGACGTATAGTAGAAGGTCCGGCCGGGGCCCCACACTATATGCCACAAACAGACGGTGAGGTCACAGGAGAGTACCAAACCAAATACGAATCCTACTCAGAGCATTCTAGCGGAAGCTTATTAAGTGCAAGAACTCATACCATTGAATGTCCACTAATATATAAATATCACATTTATATAGATAACCAGGAATGTTTACAACCCACATCGCACACGGCCTTACGGCCTTACAAGTTACTCTTTACAACACATATAATTTCATACATCGGCACGCAGGCCGGCCACACATGAAATCCAACACTTCGCACGGCCTTCGAGGGCCTACCAGCAGCATGGGCTTTTGCCCGCTCAATCCATCAGCCCGCAACACCTGCATAAGGACGTCCACCCCATGGGTGATAAACAAAGCAACGGTCAGCATTCAGCTGACCAATTATAACGACCCCACCCCTTACCCGGGGCAGTGGTTTCTTCCCTGCATGTATAGCAATTTCAACATATAAAGCACATACACCCAACATCACAAACGCCGGCCTCAATGCCAGGCGCTCCGTGCACTCAGGGCACCTTTCATGGTTTGCACTTGGTAGGCGGGCATAAGCCTCCAAACCCTTGTTGAAGACCTCACGCACCCGTCTCACTCAGAGGTACGCACCACACCAAAACCCGTGAGCACTATCAGTCGACCTACCCCCGTAGTGTAACAAGCCTAGGGAATTCGCCCTGCTGCTTTGCTACCAATCGACCGCTCACCCGATCTTAACATTGCCACTTGTTGGAATGGGCATAAGCCTCCAAACCCCTGTTGAAGACCTCTCGCACCCACCCACTCAGAGGTGTTCTTCGCCACTTGGTAGAATGGGCATAAGCCTCCAAACCCCTGTTGAAGACCTCACGCACCCACCCACTCAGAGGTGTCCGCACTCCATCAACCAGCTCTTACAAGCATACAACCAAAGGAGCTATGCAAAGCATCCTATACACCAAACACATCGTCCTCACCATCTCCGCAGGCTAAACGATGCATACACGGAGTCTTCTCCGGATCGCAATATAAACATCACCAATCCCGACATACGTCTGGATGGGCTTCACACAGCATGCCTATGCCGTACTACAGACTTCCGGCTCTAGATGCAGACTCCACTGCTGGAATCACTTACGCGTTTCCATCTCTTGATGGAGGATCCCATGCACATGCAAAACAAAGGGCTTCACCTGCCCAAGGAAGAAAGATCGTTACCCTTGACGATCGCTTCGGCGCCATAGAAAACTAGCCAGATGGAAACCACCGCAGCGGCCTTGCCTCCGCAACGCTGCTCTCGGCTCTCTATTCGGCTCGACGAAGCTCCACCGGCCTCCTCCTCCTTCTCCTCCAAGCTCCTCTCTTTCTTAAGATGAAAGGCTAAGTGGAATGAGCTTTCCCCTCAATCCACGGCCTTAAGGAGGCTGGAAGTGCTATGGACCACATGATCCAAATAGAAGGAAACGAACGGCCGAGATCTGCCCAAGAAACCAAATTTTGCCTGACACGGCCTGTGACACGCCCGTGTCACAGGCCGTGTACCCTTAAGCGGCACACGCGGTTTGGAACCGACTGAACAACACGGGGCTCGACACGCCCGTGTCGAACCTGACACGCCCGTGTCAGTCTTGAGACACGCCCGTGTCCCCTGCTACACGGCACCCATCGACTTCCAAAACCAGTACACGGGTCGGAACACGGCAGCCGACACGCCCGTGTCCAGCCTGACACGCCCGTGTTCATGGCCGTGTTCACGGCCGTGTACAGCTCTGACCCGAATAGGCCAATTTTGAGATTTAAATCGAACACGCCCTGGGACACGCCCGTGTCCCAGGCCGTGTACCCCGACACGCCCTGGGACACGCCCGTGTCCCAGGCCGTGTCTACCAGCCTGCTACTCAAAATTCAAGTTGAGTCTTTTGGGGCCTTTTTGGGGTGTTACAACCCTCCTCTCCTTATAGAAATTTCGTCCCGAAATTTAGCGCAACGCACAAGTATCAACACAACCACGCTGTTGCGATACAACCCAAAACGATCCAGGTTTAGAGCTCAGAGGCCACAGCTTGGCTCGCCCCATGGAATCGTACCACCACACTGTTTGATCCAAACAGAAAAACATACATACATACAATAGACAACAAAATAAAGTGCACACTCCACTTTATTTCGGCTTCTCCGCATCTCGCAGAATCCGTCTAGCGGCCTCCATCAAGTCCAAAGCACGGATTTGCTGTTCTGCTTGATTTGAGCTTTGCGGCTCCTGCATCTCAAGAGTGTATATTCGCGGTTGCGCCCGCGATGCAGACGACTCTGCCACAGCTTTACCCTTCTCGTCATAAGACGCACCTGAATTTCTTTCACCCTTGGCCGCACCATTCCAGCAAAATCGCGCGATATGTCCTGGCCTCCCACAAATGAAACATGTCCGCGGCTCAACCCGTTCTTGCCCAAACATTGCTCCTGACGCAACATCTGCAGAAGTTTGTTCAGCAGGCCTGAACCGCTTCTTATCACGTTTCCTGAACTCGGACTGCTCGGATGGCGGAACTTTGAAGTCGGACTTTTCCACCGCTACGATCTTCTTCTCCCGCACCCGCTTCAAATCCTTCTCTAGCGCACTAGCGGTATGCACCAATGCTTGGAATCCTTGGTTCACTGAACTCGGGAGAGCCAACCTCAGCTCATCACGCAGCCCTTCATAGAACCTATTTGTCTTCCGCGCCTGGTCCGCAAACGTCGACCCCGCATAACGACCGAGTTTGGTAAACTCATGCAGGTAATCGTCCACGGTCTTATCACCCTGTACCAGACGTTGAAATTCATTTTCCATTGCAATTCTCTGCGCCATTGGCAAATATTTCGCCCAAAACAATCTAGAGAATTCGTCCATCGATATGTCGCCCAGATCTCTACCGCCCAACTGGTGCAACTCGATCTCATCCCACCAAAGCCTCGCCTCTCCTTCCAAGAGGAAAGTGGCTAACGGGACTTTCTGCTCCTCATTAATCCTGAGCGCAGCCAGGATTCTTTTCACTCTAGAGAGCCAATCCTCGGCCTCTGTTGGCGACGCTGCCCCGACAAACGTAGGCGGATTAAACTCCATAAAGTGCTTCAGTTGCTCGTCCGCTGCTTGCACAGCAACCGGAACCTCAACATGCTCTTGCCTCGCACCAACCTCAACATGCTCTTGCCTCGCACCAACGTGCACTGGCGCCACAGCGGGCCTCGCTTGTCCAAAAGGTTGTGCCTGAAGCATAGCAAAGATCATCTCCGCAACTAAGCGCACCGTTTCCGCAGAAGGGGGAGGTGTAGGCACCTCAGGTGGTGCCGCACTCTCATCCGAACGCTGGGGCTCCGACTGCCCAGCTCCACTCCTCGTCACCTATAGGTGAACAAGATAGCATTACTTTCCATGGTAATACGGCAAACGCACCGAAAAGACACACACACACACATTCCTAGTGGACATTCTTGAGTTCATTAGCATTACAGCAGGTCGCACGAACACGTGCTCGCCACCCCACAAAAGAATTCGACCACGAATTCGGAAGGGAAGACCGACAAAAGCGCTGATACCAAAATGTAACGACCCCATCCGTTAAATGACGTATAGTAGAAGGTCCGGCCGGGGCCCCACACTATATGCCACAAACAGACGGTGAGGTCACAGGAGAGTACCAAACCAAATACGAATCCTACTCAGAGCATTCTAGCGGAAGCTTATTAAGTGCAAGAACTCATACCATTGAATGTCCACTAATATATAAATATCACATTTATATAGATAACCAGGAATGTTTACAACCCACATCGCACACGGCCTTACGGCCTTACAAGTTACTCTTTACAACACATATAATTTCATACATCGGCACGCAGGCCGGCCACACATGAAATCCAACACTTCGCACGGCCTTCGAGGGCCTACCAGCAGCATGGGCTTTTGCCCGCTCAATCCATCAGCCCGCAACACCTGCATAAGGACGTCCACCCCATGGGTGATAAACAAAGCAACGGTCAGCATTCAGCTGACCAATTATAACGACCCCACCCCTTACCCGGGGCAGTGGTTTCTTCCCTGCATGTATAGCAATTTCAACATATAAAGCACATACACCCAACATCACAAACGCCGGCCTCAATGCCAGGCGCTCCGTGCACTCAGGGCACCTTTCATGGTTTGCACTTGGTAGGCGGGCATAAGCCTCCAAACCCTTGTTGAAGACCTCACGCACCCGTCTCACTCAGAGGTACGCACCACACCAAAACCCGTGAGCACTATCAGTCGACCTACCCCCGTAGTGTAACAAGCCTAGGGAATTCGCCCTGCTGCTTTGCTACCAATCGACCGCTCACCCGATCTTAACATTGCCACTTGTTGGAATGGGCATAAGCCTCCAAACCCCTGTTGAAGACCTCTCGCACCCACCCACTCAGAGGTGTTCATCGCCACTTGGTAGAATGGGCATAAGCCTCCAAACCCCTGTTGAAGACCTCACGCACCCACCCACTCAGAGGTGTCCGCACTCCATCAACCAGCTCTTACAAGCATACAACCAAAGGAGCTATGCAAAGCATCCTATACACCAAACACATCGTCCTCACCATCTCCGCAGGCTAAACGATGCATACACGGAGTCTTCTCCGGATCGCAATATAAACATCACCAATCCCGACATACGTCTGGATGGGCTTCACACAGCATGCCTATGCCGTACTACAGACTTCCGGCTCTAGATGCAGACTCCACTGCTGGAATCACTTACGCGTTTCCATCTCTTGATGGAGGATCCCATGCACATGCAAAACAAAGGGCTTCACCTGCCCAAGGAAGAAAGATCGTTACCCTTGACGATCGCTTCGGCGCCATAGAAAACTAGCCGGATGGAAACCACCGCAGCGGCCTTGCCTCCGCAACGCTGCTCTCGGCTCTCTATTCGGCTCGACGAAGCTCCACCGGCCTCCTCCTCCTTCTCCTCCAAGCTCCTCTCTTTCTTAAGATGAAAGGCTAAGTGGAATGAGCTTTCCCCTCAATCCACGGCCTTAAGGAGGCTGGAAGTGCTATGGACCACATGATCCAAATAGAAGGAAACGAACGGCCGAGATCTGCCCAAGAAACCAAATTTTGCCTGACACGGCCTGTGACACGCCCGTGTCACAGGCCGTGTACCCTTAAGCGGCACACGCGGTTTGGAACCGACTGAACAACACGGGGCTCGACACGCCCGTGTCGAACCTGACACGCCCGTGTCAGTCTTGAGACACGCCCGTGTCCCCTGCTACACGTCACCCATCGACTTCCAAAACCAGTACACGGGTCGGAACACGGCAGCCGACACGCCCGTGTCCAGCCTGACACGCCCGTGTTCATGGCCGTGTTCACGGCCGTGTACAGCTCTGACCCGAATAGGCCAATTTTGAGATTTAAATCGAACACGCCCTGGGACACGCCCGTGTCCCAGGCCGTGTACCCCGACACGCCCTGGGACACGCCCGTGTCCCAGGCCGTGTCTACCAGCCTGCTACTCAAAATTCAAGTTGAGTCTTTTGGGGCCTTTTTGGGGTGTTACACCGCGGTTGTTGGCCAGAGGTGCGGGTTGTCAATCTGCTTCCAAGCGCAGTCTGAGGTGGGCTTCCGGTACCACCGAGCTGTCACCTCGAGGGCCTGTAATTCTGTTCTCTAGGTATGCTTCGTCTTCTTCCTTGGTGGAGAGCTCGGAGAAGAATGCTTCGATGGCCGGGAGGGTCACCGGAGGAGGCGGAATGCTTTAAAATCGCCGGAGAAGGTCCTCCCGATGGTGGGGATGAAGGTGGAGGCGAAGGAAGATGCTGGAGGGCGAAACGGCGGACTGGCGTAGGCTCCGTAATAATCCGCTTGCCCTAATTCGCGGAACAGCGCTTTTTATAGCTTGCAGAATAAATAGGGCGCACGACCACGGGCGCATGACCAGTGGTCGTGCGCGACCAAGGTCAGCGCCCGTGCGCGAGCAACCTGAAGACCTGCATCAGAAAATAAATAGTCGCACACGATCAGCAGCGCACGATCAGTGATCGTGCGAGGCAATGCTGATGATCGTGCGGATGACCAGACAGAACTTTTGTAAAATGGGATATGCCTGCGCACGATCAACGCCGCACGAACAGTGGACGTGCGCGGTATGGCAAGTGATCGTGCGGAAGGTTCAAAACAGGAATTTCAGAAATGAGTCCGGGCTGCGCACGATCGGTGATCGTGCGCCAGGAGGTCGATGGTCGTGCGTGGGTAAAAACGCACGACCACTGGCTCCTTTGCCAAAAACAGTTAAATGCCTATCCCAGACGCCCACACGATCCCAGAACCTGCAGGAAAACTGCACGGGACATCGATCGCGATAGCCACAGCAAACAATAATAATCATGACAAGAATGAAAATGCACACAGCATAGAGATGGGCTAAAAAGGTGCAAATGGCGTGGAATGCCGCAGCTAACCAAAAAGAGTACTAATGGCGCTAAAAGATAGTGCAAAGCTGACGAAAAAGGCCTAGATGAGTCCAAAATAAGATATAAAATAGGGGCTCATCACACCCCCAGACTTAACCATTTGCACGTCCCGGGCAAATAATCACCTTGTGGACTCAAAAATGGCAAGCTGACGTAGTAATTTCAAAATACAGTAGGACGAGAAATCGAGAAACACAAGTGCATAGAAAATATAATAGAAGGAGTTTTTAATCATGCTAAGCAATTTATAATTTTCGATAAACGTAAATAAATACTGTCACTACTCAAAGATTGAATTTCCGGAGAATCGCGCGGTCATGTGTAGGAAGAAAATAGGCAAGTCGGATGGCGGAGCATTGCCAAAGAGCGGGGCTCTTGATCACCTCCAAAGGAATCCACTAATGTCGGGGACCATATGCTTGCCCGTTCACACTTTCTCCACGATGCTAGTTCAACTCGAGCATAAATCCGTAGGACTTTAGGTGAAGAGTTGGGGCTTGGGTGTATACGTAGGTATGGATGAAAAAGCTGAAAACGAAGGCTACGCACAACCCAATGGAGCTCGCACAAAAACAGATTTCCCACTAGCAGAATGAATGCGAGTGCACCACATCCCCAGACCTGGTTTTTACAACATGGGTGTGTGCACCGCCTACCCCAAAACAGATTTCTCAAAAACAGATTTTCATTTATACTTTTTATTTTCGCTTTTTCTTTTCTTTTTCACAATTTTTGCTTTTATAAATTTTGTTTTTTCTTTCTTTTTCAAATTCTTGAATTTCAGCAAATATGACAAGATGGCAAATCCACAATATTCACAAAACCACCTCCCACATCAACAACCCAATGAGAAAAATGCTTGGAACTAGAGCTCGACGCGGGTGTGCGACTAGGATTGGCTTGAGGCATTGGTGAATTGAGTGTGGAGCTGAAACAAAAGGAAGGTAGGCTCAACCGGGCTAGCGAGGGCTATGTTAGGACGGGTGCAAGGCACAACCGGGCCGAAGTGATGGACTACGTCACGCTCACGCTCGACTAGCCGTGCACCAATGCTTCGAAAGTAGCCCGGGGCAAGTTCTTAGTCACCGAGAAAAGTGATCTGTCCTCCCGACTCGAGCAATACAAAGCTAGCGACGCCTACACACATTCCTACACTACCGAGTGATTACTCCGGATTCATAGATTTGAGTAGGACAGACAGTATTTACGAGTGCAGAAAAAAATATAAATTGCAAGCATAAAGAAAAACTAAATCTATACAATTTCTACACAACGCGAGCACTCGATTAGGAGCACTGCACGAGTTTCGAACTACTCTAAATCAAAATCCTACGTCAGCACCACCATCTTAAAGTTTACACAAAATAATACATCAACTCGAGCTGCACGCGTGGTCAAGTGCGCGCTCATGTGGGTGCCAACGTGTGTGCAGCAGAAGAGAAAAAACTACTGGCATGCGAAATTAAATGTGCTCGTGGAGTGCACAGGCGGCTCTTCCCCCCAGACTTGAATGAAAACATAAGTAAGTAAAATAGACATTCAACCAAGGAATGAAATCTGAAGCGAGAGAGAGTACCTAAGCTCCAAAGAGGGGAGCATACCAGAAGATTGCGTGATGATTCGCGGGAGTTGCTACTTCGCACAAAAGAATAGCTGAACCTGCGAATTAGGCCGAACAATAGAAAGTACAAAAAAATAGAAAACATAAAATAAAAAGCATAAACGAGGGGACCAAAGGGTCCAAGCTTGGGTTGTCTCCCGGATAGCCCTTTTGTTTACCGTCCTTAAGGTGGACCAAATACCTGTATTAGCAGTTGTATATAATGTTTTTGCAACAAAATAAAAGCTACGAAATAAAGAGCGAAATAAGGTCCCAAAACACTAGGAGAAAAAGCAGGAAAAGCGAGGCAGAATGGCAAAGGAGCAATCAGCTATATGCCGATTTGTGGTAAGTCTTTTCGGTGGAGAGCGAAGGAGAAGCAGAATTTTTCATAGCAGCTTGAGAAGAGGATTTCCCCTTGCTCAGCTGGTGTGTGTCTTCGCGCCGAAAGGAAGAATAACGCTCATCGCGCAAGCGCTTGGCCTCCTTCAGCTTCTCAACCGATGGAGACTTCCAAGGAGTGGATTCCACGGTTTTCCCAGATTTGATGATCGATGGCGTCATTTCCGGCACCGCGACGGCGACCGGATCAGCCCAAGCAATAGAACGCTTAGCACAGTCATGAAGATTATTACAAAAATAAATGTCTAGGGATTTCTCCCGCACGGAACTAGGAATGTCATGCTCAACAACAGCATCGGTGAGAAACGGCACAGTCGCCGTGTCTTTGGTGCACTCGAACATCTTCGTGGTCAATAAATCATTCTTCTCATTAGTTGTCTTGGTCAATCCTCCCTTTGTTTTCTCATCCGTAATGGTTGCCTTCAAAGCTTGGAGACCGGAATCTTCCTTGAAATCTGCACTACTCAGAAAAATATTGTTTTGAACAAGAGAGGGGTGTACAGAAGTATCATCGAGGGCGAAATCATCGGCCGGCCAGGTGACACATCCTTTGGAAAAATCTAGGGATGCGCCACTGGCCGTCAGGAATGGGACACCTAGTATCGGAATGGAGTCATTTTCTTTTGGTCCCATGACCTGAAAATCAGTGATAAAATATTTTCGGTTAACCTCGATCACAACTTCCCTCACACCACCGTCAGTATCAACCACATTTCCATTAGCTAAAATAAGTGATTTCCGGTCTTCAGTGTTTATTTGCAATTGCATCTTCGCGACATCCTGCAGAGTGAGGATGTTGCTAGATGCTCCGGAATCACATAAAGCAGTGGTTTCAACCTTGTTGATCATACAGCTAATCACGAGCTCGTTGTTATTCCCCAGCCTTTCCTCCCCAAGGCTTTTCCCTTGTTCATGGGGATTTTTTCGGTGTTGCTTGGGAGAGTACCATGAGTGCGCTCGGAGACCATTTGAGCCAATTGGCCCAACTGTGCCTCAAGCTTACGCATTGAAGCGGCTTGGTTTGTCATGTTCGTCTGGGAAACTTCAACAAATCTTTCAAACATTTCAGCCAATGAATTGGTTTTTACGGCAGGGGGCCCTTGGGGGTAACTCGGGTAAGGCGGCCGCGGTTGGCTTCCGGAGGCGGAGGCATCATTTTGATGCTGCCCCGGTTGCCATCGTTGGCCTGGTGCGTTTTGATTCCACGAGAAGTTCGGGTGATTTCTCGCACCCGGATTATACATATTTCCATAAGGCGCGCCCCTGTTTTGATTCGCGATAAAATTAACAGTTTCATTGGAAAAGGCGGGGTCATACGTTACCTCCGCTCCAGGGCACTCAAAGCTATGATGATCGGTTCCTCCGCATCCTTGACACGAAATGGCCAACACTGGAGCAGCAGCAGCGGGCCTTGATGCTTCCACAGCAAAGACTCCACTTGTACCACGGGGAGTATTCCTTCCCGCGGTCCAGAAGGTGCTGTGCGTGGCGGTGTCCTGCAAAACTCTCAAAGCATCCTCAGGAGCAAGGTTCATAATTGTTCCACCCGAGGCGGCATCAATCATGGCGCGGTGTTGAGGTTCGATGGAGAAGTAGAAGCTTTCCACAAGATTCCATGTTTGGAATCCGTGGTTGGGGCATTTCCGCAGCAACTCATTGAAGCGCTCCCAAACTTCCGCTAAGCTCTCTTGGTCGTTTTGCCTGAAATTAGCGATGGCCCGTCTCAAGTTCACGATACGGTCGACCGGATGGAATTTGGCCAGAAACTTTGTGGTAAGGGCCTCCCAGGTTGTGGCAGTTCCAGGAGGAAGGGTATGAAGCCATGACTTGGCTTTGTCACATAGAGAGAAGGGGAAGAGACGGAGCTTGACCGTATCATCAGAAATCCCAGCATAGCGGAAAGTAGCGCAGATTTCCGAAAAGTCTGCCAAGTGAAGATGGGCATCCTCCGTGGCCATTCCGGAGAACTGTGCGTTGTTCCGGATGATGTTAAGAATTGCTGGTTTGATCTCGAACTGCTGGTTTGCGATCGCCGGTCCGAACCCGGGGTAAATGCTCCCTACAGTGGGGGAGGTGTAGTCTCTCATGGTTCGGGCGTGCGGCGGATTCACCTCATTCTCATCCCCGTTCCGGTTATCATGGAGATTCCCTCCAACACGAACTCCGTTGTCATTGTTCAACTGATCTCCCATTGTGATTGGATTGATAGCAGCGGCACGCCTTTGCGCACGAAGAGTTCGCTCGATCTCAGGATCGTAAGTAACGAGATCTCTTGCAGCACGTCCCTGCATCCACTGAAGCAACAAAACAAAGAAACAAAAATCAAAAAGCACTAACTCTTATACCAATACTTCCAGAAATCATGATCGTTCAACAGTTGCATTCCCCGGCAACGGCGCCAAAAACTTGATGCGCATAAAATACGGCAAGCGTACCGGTCGCACAAGTAATAAAGTTGGGAATAAATCCCCGGATGTCGGTCTCTTGAGGAATGCAATTGGCGTCGAACGATTTAGACTCCAAAACTATTGTTATGAGAGTTAATTGAAATAAGCAAAAGAAGGGGGCTTTGGTTGGTGGTCTTACGACCAATTACACTAATGTAAACTATGCGGGTCGCAATCACCGCTTCTCAAGGCGAGATGGATGTAGCGGCTGCGATGCCGTAATTCGGTTGGCGAGTGGACGGAAGTCTAGCGAGTGAGGTGATTAGCGCGGAGTGGAATTGAGTGCAACGAATGTGTGGAGTGGAGTGAGATGGAGCGAGGCGCATCAAATGATAATTCTCACAAGCATGAAGAAGCACAAAAGATCCAATTTAACATCAGAAATTTATGTTCATTACATGCATATATAATCCATACAACAAGGAGAGAGAGAGAATGCAAAACCGCGAGATTGAAGATCCACCGCGGTTGTTGGCCGGAGGTGCGGGTTGTCAATCCGCTTCCAAGCGCAGTCCGAGGAGGGCTTCCGGTACCACCGAGCTGTCACCTCGAGGGCCTATAATTCTGTTCTCTAGGTATGCTTCGTCTTCTTCCTTGGTGGAGAGCTCGGAGAAGAATGCTTCGATGGCCGGGAGGGTCACCGGAGGAGGCGGAATGCTTTAGAATCGCCGGAGAAGGTCCTCCCGATGGTGGGGATGAAGGTGGAGGCGAAGGAAGATGCTGGAGGGCGAAACGGCGGACTGGCGTAGGCTCCGTAATAATCCGCTTGCCCTAATTCGCGGAACAACACTTTTTATAGCTTGTAGAATAAATAGGGCGCACGACCACGGGCGCACGACCAGTGGTCATGCGCGACCAAGGTCAGCGCCCGTGCGCGAGCAACCTGAAGACCTGCATCAGAAAATAAATGGTCGCGCACGATCAGCAGCGCACGATCAGTGATCGTGCGAGGCAATGCTGATGATCGTGCGGATGGCCAGACAGAACTTTTGTAAAATGGGATATGCCTGTGCACGATCAACGCCGCACGAACAGTGGTCATGCGCGGTATGGCAAGTGATCGTGCGGAAGGTTCAAAACAGGAATTTCAGAAATGAGTCTGGGCTGCGCACGATCGGTGATCGTGTGCCAGGAGGTCGATGGTCGTGCGTGGGTAAAAACGCACGACCACTGGCTCCTTTGCCAAAAACAGTGAAATGCCTATCCCGGACGCCCACACGATCCCAGAACCTGCAGGAAAACTGCATGGGACATCGATCGCGACAGCCACAACAAATAATAATAATCATGACAAGAATGAAAATGCACACAGCACAGAGATGAGCTAAAAAGGTGCAAATGGCGTGGAATGCCGCAGCTAACCAAAAAGAGTACTAATGGCGCTAAAAGATAGTGCAAAGCTGACGAAAAAGGCCTAGATGAGTACAAAATAAGATATAAAATAGGGACTCATCAAGTGCCTGTCAAGATGACCCCTTGGTCACTTGACCTCCTAATTTGGCACTCATCCTTGAGGAATGAAATATCATAGCCAAGATCACATAGTTGGCTAATGTTTATGAGGTTGTGTTGCAAACCTTTCACATAAGCTACCTACGTGATAGTGATTTTGCCATTTATTATCTTACCATACCCTTTAGTCACTCCCTTATCTGAACCACCAAAGATGACTTTGGGTCCATTCTCCACTGGAGCATAGTCCTTCAGTATGCTCCTTGTTCCAGTCATGTGCCTGGAATATCCACTGTCCAAGCACCATATAGGGGTATGGCCACTTGGACTAACCTGCAAGACATAAATCAGTTAACCTTAGGGCCCCAATTCTTATTGGGTCCTAGGTGCATGTTAGTCTGATAATAACCATGCCGACTTGCAGCTTTTCTGACAGGTAAGCATTCTCTTGCTCTTGACACACTTGTATTGTGCCAACAATCAATAGCATAGTGGTCCACTTTGCCACAACACCAACACTCATAAATGTTGTACCTTCTTTTAAGAGATGGTCTTGTAGCAGTGCTGTCAGCAACTCTCAGTCCAGAAGGTACAACAACAACCTTTTTCTTGTATCTTATAGCCACAGTCTTACTTGCGATATGTCTGGCAGTAGAAGTACTTGGAATATCTTGAGCCCTACCAGCAGTAGTCTTCTGTTCAGAAAACATACTCTTGATGGCCTCAGATATCCCCAACTCTGGCTTAGTGACAGACTTGCCCCTAGTCTGATCTTGGGTTGGGAGATCCTGAGAATAGGCAGCTGCCTTGTTGTTGAGTATTGGGGCAGGTACACCAAACACAAATGGTCCATGATGGGCTATTTAAATCTCCTCATGGGCTGTTTTAAGGGCACTTGAACTGTTTCTATATATTCCACCATAATGGTAAACATCTTTGTTCCCTTTGGTGGATCTACCATTTATCTAGTGACCAAAGATACTTTCTTGGTCATACCTGTTTGAAGGTTTCAATATTCTCTTAAATGGAACAAGTGGCTTGGAGGCCAGTGGCTATGTTGGAGATTTTCCCTTTCCTTTGGGATTGGTAGCTCTTGTAGATCCTTTGAATCCCAACCCCTTCCTACCCTTCTGGGATGTGAAGGTGACTATCAGGGGAGGCACTGAACTTGGCTTTGAATAACTAGCCACTGTCCTCTTCTCTCTCTCCAGCAGTACTTCCAGGTCCCTTATTCTATTTTTCTGGTACTCTATGGTGCCTTTCTGAATGAAAGAAATTATTTTCAGCTCATTGATTTCTTTCATTTTCTGATCAAGCAGTGAAGATAAATCATCATGCTGGGAAGCAGTAAGCTGAAGGGAAGAAATCTTCTTAGCTTGCTTCTTAGACAGTAACTTGCTTTTCTTGAAGGAATTCAGCAAGACACCATACTTATCAATCATAGAATTGACATCTTCCTCAGATTTAGAGTCTCCATAATCTCTTGATGAATGAGCTTCAGAATCTGGGATAGTCTCATAGCCTGACTCAGAAGAAGACTTAGACAGAGAATGTACCTTTTGAAGACTAGGTTGGTCCTGGCTGGATTCTTCATTAGTCATAGCCATCAACACATAGTAGCAGCTTTCTTCTTCTTCTTCTTCTTCTACATCCACCTCTGAATCACTATTTGACTGTGATAGAGGGCCCTTGATTCCGATTCTGGCAGTAGGATACTTTTCCTCTTCTTCCAGCACAGTAGTAATTAGCCTAATGTAGGCTTCATCTTCTTTCTCTTCTTCTGATTCTGATGAAGAAGAGTCAGACCAGCTCTTCTTTTTTCTTAGCAATGAAGGATTTCTCCTTTTTGCCTTTATGTTAGTGATGACACTTCTTCTCTCCATCCTCTCTCCTCTTTACTATGCAGTCAGCTACAACATGCCCTGTCTTGCTACAATAATAACAGATAACATTAGTAGAAATCTGTTTACAAGGTTTAGAACCATACCTGTCCTCCTTCGAGGATTTCTTCTTTCTCCTGTAGTAGAAATCCTTGTGATGATATGATGAGGAGGGTCTGCTCTTCCTCTACTTCTTCTTCATGAACTTCTGGAATTGTCTAGATAAGGCAGCTAAGTCTTCATCAGACATGTGAAAGTCTGATGTGCTTGACTCTGAGTCATCTGAGTCAGATTCAACATCCCTCCTTTGTGGATTAGGGGTCTTCCTACTGCTCCTCCTTGATGCTTCAGCTTTGAAGTCCATAGACTTTTCTTTGGCCTGAGACTTGCTATTTTTCTCCTCCTCCTTCATGGAAGTCAGCTGCATTTCTTAGGACAGAAGCTTCCCAAACAGTGTTGCTGGTGGAGTGTCAGTAGGCTTTGCCACCTCTATGATGGCACAGATTTTAGTATCATAGTCTCTAGTTAGAGACCTGAGAAACTTGTCATTCAGCTCATAAGTGCTGAAGACTTTGCCATATGTCCTCAACTCATTGACTGTTCTGAAAAATCTCTCATAGCAATCAGCTATGCTGTCAATCTTGTTTTGCCTGAAAGCCTCATACTCTTGGTTGAGCATAGACTTTCTATCATCTATGACTTCTTCTGTGCCCTCCATGTAAACCACCAAGGTATCCCACATCTCCTTTGAGGTCTTGTAGTGTACCAAATTTTGAAAGGTGGGGTCATCTATGACACAAACTATAATATTTTGTGCCCTCTTGTCCATAGTGGCAAGGATGACTTCATCCTTTATCATTTCAGAGTAGTTCTTGGGTGTCTAGAAATTTGCATCCAGAGCTGACACTTTCATAGGTATGAAAGGCCCTTCCTTGTCTGTGATAAAGATCCTAGGGACAGATGCCTCTATGAATAACCTGACCCTCTCCTTTTAGATGCCAAACCCTTCCTTCCTACAAATTGGAAGCTTCATGGCACCTAGCTCCTTATAGTTAACTCCTGAACCCATAAGTGTTGGGTCCATTGTTCCCAACATCCCTAATTTGTGAGAAGTCAAATAGGTCAATGTCACACACATCAACTATATTTGATGTGTATTTGAGGCCTTGAGTGCAGGTTAGTCCATATCACATTGATTGGACAAGAGTACATAATAATTGGTTGCTGGACATAGCAAAAATCTACTAAGTCCACAGGCATTGAGTGGAGCAAGCTCACTCAATGCCATAGGTAAGGATTCAATATTGTCTAGCTAGAAATTTGCCTAAGTCCATAGGCGCTGAGTGAGGACAGCTCACTCAATGCCATATAACAAATATCGTTGAGTCTATCTCAGCCTAACCGATAGATAACCAAAAATATGGCCAAGTACACAAGCGTTGAGTGTAGTCTACTCACTCAACGCCATACAACAAAAAGTCGTGAGTCAGGCTGAGCCAGTCATAGCCTAGAGAAATAGGCTGAAAATATGGCTAAGTCCATAGGCGTTGAGTGTAGCCTACTCACTCAATGCCATACATCTTTTAGCATTGAGTGTTGCTGTGCCTGTCAACTCCACAGAAAAGTTGGGCAAAATTTTAACTAAGTCCACTGGCGTTGAGTGCAGCTTACTCACTCAACGCTAGATAACCGATAAGTTCTGTTAAGCAGTTTGGTGTTGAGTGGAGCTTACTGTCACAACGCCAAGGCTCAGAGAATCTGGCTAAGACAAATAGCATTGAGTGAGGAGAGCTCAATCAATGCTCTCAACGCCTTGACACAGAAATATTTGCTAAGGTAATTAGCGTTGAGTGAGGCGAGCTCACTAAACGCTCTCAATGCCTTGACGCAGAAAATTTGGCTAAGTCCAAATGCATGGATAGCTTGGGTTTTGTCAAACTAAATTTACGCTTTCGTCGAACTGAGCCTGGAGTTCGTCGAACTGAATTTACTCTTTCGTCGAATTGATCTTCGTCGAACTGAGCTTAGCTTTTGTCAAACTTAGTCTGGAGTTCGTCGAATTGAATTTACGCTTTTGTCAAACTGAGCCTGGTGTTCGTCGAACTGAATTTACTCTTTCGTCGAACTGAGCTTAGCTTTACTCGAACTGAGTCTGGAGTTCGTCAAACTTAATTTACTCTTTAATCGAACTGAGATTCGCGTTCATCGAACGGAGCTCAGCATTCTTGAATTTTGTCTAAGTCCAGAGAGATGCTGAGTCATGCTGACGTTAGCAAAGTAAAAAAGTCAACCAAATTTCAAATATTATGGGAATGCTACCAGAGGCACTGGCGGCCAGCTGTCATCATCCTCGGCACTTAGAAAAAAATATTTTCATCTTTATGTGCTGGGGCCCGCACACAGCAAAGAGCCATTGAATCAAGAGTAAATGGAAAGCATGTGCTGAATGGATAAATCTCAGCCATCAATCCTGATGGTGGGCCAACTGCTTGATTGGCCGTCAGAGAATAAAAAAAGCAAATTGGCCAGAGCAAAAGATCGAATCCTTGTCTAGGTTTTCTGAAAAATGAAAGTGCAACCGAACTTCAATCTTCTTCTTCGCCTTTCTTGTCGAGCCTAAAGAAGCTGTTCTGCAAAGAAAACTTAGCTGAGGAAAGAGATAGCGGAAGCAATCACCATCTGTAATAGCAGGTTCAGAAGCAATTCTGAGGAAGCAGATCAATAAGCTCTACAAAGAAACGATAGCTGTTTAAAGAAAGATTCAACCTGCCGACTTCATTATCTTCAACAACAAAAGCTTGGGCTGATATTTGCTCAGTCCAGGAAGAAGTAGACACATAGTTCTTGCTCTGGTGTCTAATCAAATCACCTTTTATTTCTTCTGTATAGATTCTTTGTGAGTTTGAAGTTGTAAGCCTGTGTTATAAAGGATAAGGTCTTTGTGACATGTGGTTTGGCTTAGTGTTGAGTGAAAAGTCTTTGTTACCTGTGGTTTGGCCTAGTGCCTAAGTGGTAGGTCTATGTGACCTGTGAGGTCTTGCGGGATATGTGCTGTAAGCTCTTAAGGAGCTGAGTTTTGGGGGAAGAGTCTAATCTAACACACTATTAGAAAGGCATAGAGGGACAGTAGATGTACCCAAGATTGGAGAACCACTGTAAAATTGCTGTGTTGTCTGTGATTGTTCTTGATAGATAAAACTAACCTAATCACTAAGCACAGAAATTGGCTAACAAGTAAGAAGATTCAGATAGATAAAAAAACCTATTCACCCCCCTCTAGATGTTTAGCTAGCCTTGAAAATAAGACTTTCAAGTCGTATCAGAGGGAGGTTACTCTTTAAAGGCATAACAGTCTGAGTAGATCTCCAAGGTTAGCTAGAAGTCTGTCTCTATGGGTTCAGGAATGAGCAATAAGGAGCTGAGTGCTATGAGGCTTCCAATTATTGGAAGGAAGACTTCAGCATTTGGAAAGCAAGTGTGAGGCAGTTCATGGAAGCTGCTGACCCTTGGATGTATACTATAGTTGAAGAGGGACCATTCATCCCAATGAAGGTCTCTGCACTGGATGCAAATGTCCAGACACCCAAGACATACGATGAGATGACTAAGGTTGAGTTGGCCCTGACCTCAATAGACAAGAGAGCAAAGAATATAATTATGAGTGCTATTGATGACTCTACACTTCAGAACCTGATCCATTACACAACAACAAAGGAAATGTGGGACACACTGGTGATCTACATGGAGGGGACATATGAAATTCGAGATGATAGGAATTCCATGCTCAACCAAGAGTATGAGGCTTTCAGGCAATCCAAGGGGGACAACATAAACACCTGTTATGAAAAGTTCTTTAGGATTGTGAATGAACTGAAGACTTATGGAAGGGTATTCAGTCACTATGAACTGAAAGACAAGTTCCTTAGATCTCTCACTAGAGAGTGGGAAACAAAGATCTGTGCCATCAGAGAAGTGGCAAAGCTGGGTGACACTGCTCCTCACACCCTCTTTGGGAAGCTGCTATCATATGAGAAGCAACTGGCTGCTAGGAAAGAAGAGGAGAACCACAACAAGTCTCTGGTAAGAGACAAGGGTGTAGCATTCAAAGCTGAAGGCTCCAACAAAAGCAGAAGAAAGTCTCCCTCTCCATCAAGGAGAGATGCTGAATCTGATTCTGGAAGATCAGAGAAAAACACATCAGACTGCCAATGGTCTGATGAATATTTTGCTGTCTTCTCCAGAAAGTTCAAGAAGTTCATGAAGAAGAAGCACTGGAGAGGCCGGCCTTCCTCCTCCTCTCATACAAAGGATTACTAGTACAAGGGCATGAGGAAATCCTCTAAGGAGGACATGTATGGTTCCAAAACTAGTAAACAGGTTTCATCTAACATGACTTGTTATCATTGCAGAAAGCCTGGGCATGCAATAGCTGACTGCCCAGTCAAAAGAAGGGAACATGGTGAGAAAAAGGACCACCAGCAAAAAGGCAAGAAGGAGAAATCCCTCATTGCTAAAAAGCAAAGAAGCTAGACTGACACCTCTTCATCAGAATCAGAAGAAGAAGAGCCTACATAGGGTTGTACTCTACTAAAGATGGAGCTGTAGAAGCAGACTGCATTAAAAGGCTGACTGCTATAAAAGAAGAAGCTGAGAAGGTTCTTCCTGCTACCAGGGTTGAAGACCTGGCCCCTCTATCATAGTCTAATGGTGATTTAGAGGTGGATTATGAAGAAGATAGCTGCTGCCTTGGGCTGATGGCTAGGTCTGATGAAGAAATCTGCTAGGATCAGCCTGGTCCAAGCAAGGTAATTTCTATCACTAGCACTTCTAGATCAGATTATAAATCAATTCTAGATTCTTATGCCTCTGCATCAAATGATGATGATGGATCAGAATATAAAGTAGACATCAATCAATTGATTGATAACTATGGTGCACTTTTGCAGGCTCTATAGAAAAGCAAGCTCTTGGCAAAACAACAGGCTCAGGAAACTGCTTCTCTACAGCTTGATGTTTCAGAATCAACAAAACTGCTGGATTTGAAGATAAAAGAAGTTAGCAAACTGAAGAATGTAACAATCATTCAGATGAGCATTATAACCTTCAAGAATAACCATATCAGGAATTTTGAAGGAAAGCTCCAAAAAGAGAGGGAACTAGTGGCTCGCTACTCCAAGCCTAGTACAGTGATGACCTTGATAGAATCCTTCTCCTCCCAAAAGGGAAAGAAAAGGTTGGGTTTCAAGGGAAGGACAGGAGCTGCCAGTCCCAAGGGAAAGGGCAAAGCTCAAGTGCAGTCACTAGCCTCTAAGCCTCCTATTAAATTTAATAAAGTGCAACTACCTTCTAATAGGCATGACCATGAGAGTATTTATGGTCACTGAAATAATGCTAGACCCTCTTGTGTGAACAAAGATGTTCCACAATATGGTGGTAGATACAGTAAGGGTGAAAGAGCTTTCAAGGCAGCCTTTGAGAAAATATAAATTGCCCATCATGGACCATTTGTATTTGGTGTAACAGCCCCTTCAATCAAGGGTAAAGCTGTTGACTGTTCTCCAGATCTCCCAACCCACTCTAAGACAAAGGGCAAGGATTTCGGTAGACCAGACCTAGGTATCTTTGAGGCCATCAAAAGTATGCTTTTTGAAAAGGAAGCAGCTGTTAGAAGGGCTCAAGATATCCAAACACTTCTACTGCCAGACCCACCACTTGTTAGACTAGGGCTAGGAAACTAAAGAACAGGACAACTGCTACCCCTTCTAGACCAAGAGCTGCTATTAATACAACAACTAGATCTGCTCTGAAAAGAAGGTATAACATCCATGAATGTTGGTGCTGTGGCAAGGTAGGCCACTTTTCTGTTGATTGCTGGCACAATCATAGTGTGCAGAGATCCAATGTTAGCTTGCCTATCAAAAAAGCTACAGGCAGACATAGTTATTTTCAGTCTAACCTGCACCAAGGACCCAATAAAAATTGGGGTCCTAAGGTTAAATGATTTGTGTCTTGCAGGTTAGTCCAAGTGCCCACACCCCTATATAGTACTTGGACAGTGGATGTTCTAGGCACATGACTGGAAGAAGGAGCATGCTGAAGGATTATGCTCCAGTAAGGAATGGACCAAAGGTTATCTTTGGTGGGTCAGAAAAAGGGGTGACTAGAGGTTATGGTAAGATCTCTAATAACATAGTCACTATCACTAGAAAGCCTATTTTGAAGGGTTGCAACACAATCTGATAAGAATTAGCTAACTCTGTGATCTTGGCTATAACATAGTATTCCACAAGGATGAGTGCCAAATTAGGAGGTTAAGTGACCAAGAGGTAATCTAAATAGGCATTATGAGTGGAAATGTTTACTGTTTAGATTTCCTATGCTTAAGCAAAGACTCAAATGTATGCCTAGTTGCAGATGAGAAAGCCTCTTCCCGTGTCCAGTGGCACAAGAGGCTAGCCCATCTAAATAATAGGACAGTTGGTAAGCTATTCAGTAATGAGCTTATTAGGAATAGCCCTAAGTCTATATGCACTAAGGAGGGTATCTGCTTTGCGTGTAAAAAGAGCAAACAGACTAAGAATTCCTTCAAGAACATTGACACCAAAGACTCAGTGAGGTGCTTATACCTCATGCATATGGATCTATTTGGTCCTATGCCAATTCAAAGTCTAGGTAGGAAAGTCTACACCCTTGTGGTTGTTGATGACTTTCCAGATTTGTCTGGGTGTTCTTTCTAAGGAAGAAATTTGAAACCCCTGATGTCTTCCAGACATTTATCAAGCAAATTCAGAATGAATTCAACAACACTGTCGTCAAAATCAGAAGTGACCATGGGTCTGAGTTTTAGTCTGAGTGCATGACAAGGTTCTGTGAAGAGCAAGGGATTCATCAAGAATTCTCCTCTCCTAGAACACCCCAACAAACTTGAATTACTGAGAGAAAAAATAGGACTCTCATAGAGGCTGGTAGAACCTTGTTAAGTGACTCATCCCTCCCAGAATACTTCTGGGCTGAGGCAGTTAACACTGTATGTTATGTCCTTAATAGGGCTTCTATCACCAAGAGCCACAAGAAGACTCCCTATGAGATCTTAAAGGGCAGAAAACCAAACCTGATCTATTTCATGATCTTTGGTTGCAAGTGCTATGTGCTCAACAATGGAAAAGTCCATTTAACTAAGTTTTCTGCCAAGTACCAAGAAGGGATCTTTGTTGGGTACAACATTCATAGTAAGTCATATATAATCTACAATTTAACTAGCCAAGTTGTAGAAGAGTCAATGCATGTTTTTTTTGATGAATCAAACATGGTTAACTGTGAGCTGCCTAGCTCCTCCTCTTATAGTATTACAGGTACAGAGCAGATGATAGACAAGCTGACCATCAAGGAAGCTACCCCCATAGTCCAAGATAATGATGATGGACTGTCCATTCCAAGAGAAGGGCAAGACATACCTAAAGAAATTGAAGAACAGCTAGCTGAAAACCCTGAAGATCAGCAAGCTGCAGTTAGATTGCCTATAGCTACCAGGCATCTAAGGGACCATCCAGCACACCAAATCATTGGTAATGCAAATCATGGAGTCCAGACCAGAAGCAGGACCATGAATACAGCTCTCTGCTCAAGCTTTCTATCTCAAGAAGAGCCCAAGAAGTTTAAAGAAGCAATCAAGGACCAGTTCTGGATTGAGCAATGCAAGAAGAACTGGACAAATTTAAGAGATGTATGGGCCTAGAAGTTGGTTCCCAGACCACAAGGACAAAATATCATAGGGACCAAGTGGATCTATAGGAACAAGTTGGATCAAGATGGCATTATTGTTAAGAATAAGGCTACATGCAAGAAGAAGGCATAGACTTTGACCAGACCTTTGCCCCAGTAGTCAGATTGGAAGCAATACGGATATTCCTTGCATTTACTGCCTATCAGGGATTCAGAGTCTACCAGATGGATGTTAAGTCAGCATTCTTGAATGGGGACCTAAAAGAGGAAGTATATTTGGATCATCCACCAGGTTTTGTAGATCCTAACTCTCCAAATTTTGTATATAAGCTTAGGAAAGCTCTATATGGGATAAAGAAAGCCCCTAGGGCTTGGTATGAAACCTTGTCTAGCTTCCTTATTGAGAACAAATTCTCAAGGGGGAAGATAGACAAGACCCTATTCCTAAGGGAATCAAATGGCAAGCTTATCCTAGTCCAGATATATGTCGATGACATTATCTTTTGATCTACTGATGACAACATTTGCAGGAAGTTTGCTAAACTTATGTAAGGGAAGTTTGAAATGAGCAGTATGGGTGAGCTCAAGTTCTTCTTGGGACTCCAAGTAAGACAGACTAATGATGGCTTGTCCATATCCCAGTCCAAGTTCACCAGGGAGCTAATCAAAAAATATGGTATGGAGAATGCCTCCACCATGATAACTCCCATGGGGTCAAGTATGCCTATAGGCAAAGATGAGGTCGGGAAACCTGTTGATGAGTCTTTGTATAGAGGGATAATTTGCTCCCTTATATACTTGACTGCTAGTAGGCCTGACATCATGTATGCTACATATGTCTGTGCTAGGTATCAGGCCTGCCCTAAAGAATCTCATTACTCTACTACAAAGAGAATCTTGAGCTATCTTAAGGGCACACTAGATCTTGGCCTATGGTACCCTAGAAATAGGGATTTTGATTTAACGGGATTTTCAGATGCAGATTTTGCAGGCTGCAAAGAAGACAGGAAAAACACTACTGGAACTTCTCAGTTCTTAGGAAGAAGGCTAATATCTTGGAGCAGCAAGAAGCAAACTAGTGTGGCTATATCCACTGCTGAGTCAGAGTACATATCAGTAGGCAGCTGCTGTGCTCAGCTGCTGTGGATCCAACACCAGCTCTAGGATTATGACCTTCAGGTAAGTAGAACTCCTCTATACCGTGATTCTATAAGTGATATTTCTATTGCTAGAAATCTTGTCTCACATAAAAGGACTAAGCACATAAAAATTAGATATCATTTTATTAGAGAGCATGTGGAGAAGGATGAAATCAGTCTTGAGTTTATCCCCATAGACCAGCATGTGGCTGATATCTTCACTAAGCCATTGGATGAAGCAAAGTTCAACACCCTCAAATTTGAGTTGGGTATATTAAACTTGGCCTAGCTTCAGGCACTCCCTTTTGCATTTTTGTGTGGTACAGGTATTGTTACTCTTGCTGGAGATAAAGACTCCCCAGTGGTATCAGTTCACTAATACTTCTATTGAGGGAGAGTAAGTTACTCTGGAAGGGCCAGCCCCTATCTGCCTATTCTGCAGAAGTTAAAAAGGGGGAGAGAAGAGAGAAGGTCTTAGCAAGGGGAGAGATAATAAGAGGGAAAGATGGCAAGGGGAGAGAGGACATATCCAGTAGATGATCACTATCATGCAACAAACCCAAGTGGGGAAAGAGCTATTCCCATATAGGGGAGAAAGTGATCAAGGCACTCAAGTAATAATAAACACCTTGTAGCAAAATATGGGGAGTAGGTGATGCTCACCATACAAGCAGGAAATGAGGTACACTTCCTTATAGTATGTCAGAATTCAATATTTATTTTATTGTATAGGTTGTGTGTGTCATAGACCAAGGAAAGAAAACAAATTGGATAAGCGTTTTGAATTTTTCAAATAGGGGAGATTGTTGGGTCCATTATTCCAAATGTCCCTTATTTTTGAGAAGTCAAACAGGTCAATATCACACACATCAACTATATTTGATGTGTATTTGAGGCCTTGAGTGCAGGTTAGTCCATATCACATTGATTGGACAAGAGAACATAACAATTGGTTGCTGGACATAACAAAAATCTACTAAGTCCACATACGTTGAGTGATGCAAGCTCACTCTACGCCAGAGGTAAGGATTCAATATTATCTAGCTAGAAATTTGCCTAAGTCCATAGGCTTTGAGTGAGGAAAGCTCACTCAACGCCATATAATAAATAGCGTTGAGTCTATCTCAGCCTAACCAATAGATAGCCAAAAATATGGCAAAGTACACAGGCGTTGAGTGTAGTCTACTCACTCAATGCCATAAAGCAAAAAGCCGTGAGTCAGGATGAGTCAGTCATAGCCTAGAGAAATAGGCTGAAAATGTGTCTCAGTTCATAGGAGTTGAGTGTAGCCTACTCACTTAATGCCATATAACTTTTAGCGTTGAGTGTTGCTGTGCCTGTCAAATCCACAGAAAAGTTGGGAAAATTTTTAACTAAGTCCACTAGCATTGAGTGCAGCTTACTCACTTAACGCCAAATAACAGAGAAGTTCTGTTAAGCTGTTCGGCGTTGAGTGGAGCTTACCCTCACAACGCCAAGGCTCAGAGAATCTGGCTAAGGCAAATAACATTGAGTGAGGCAAGCTCACTCAACGCTTTCAATGCCTTGACGCAGAAATATTTGCTAAGGCAAATAGCATTGAGTGAGGCAAGCTCACTCAACGCTCTCAACGCCTTGATGAAGAAAATTTGGCTAAGTCCAAATGCGTGGATAGCTTGGGTTTCGTCGAACTAAATTTACGCTTTCGTCGAACTGAGCCTGGAGTTTGTCGAACTGAATTTACTCTTTCGTCAAACTGAGATTTGCTTTCGTCGAACTGAATTTACGCTTTCGTCGAACTAAGCATGGAGTTTGTCGAACTGAATTTACTCTTTCGTCGAATTGAGCTTCGTCGAACTGAGCTTAGCTTTCGTCGAACTGAGTTTGGAGTTCGTTGAACTGAATTTACGCTTTCATCGAACTGAGCATGGAGTTTGTCGAACAGAATTTACTCTTTTGTCGAACTGAGCTTAGCTTTCGTCGAAATGAGTTTGGAGTTTGTCGAACTGAATTTACTCTTTCATTGAACTGAGCTTGGAGTTCGTCGAATGGAGCTCAGCATTCGTCGAGCTAATCACTCTCAACGCCTTGACAGATAGAATTTTGTTTAAGTGTTGTGGCGTTGAGTGATGCTTACTCACTCAAATCCTTTGCTTCTAATGCTTGAATTTTGTCTAAGTCTAGAGAGATGATGAGTCATGCTGGCATTAGCAAAGTAAAAAAGTCAACCAAAATTCAAATGTTACGGGAGTTCTTCAAGAGACGCTGGCGGCCAGCTATCATCATCCTCGGTACTTGGAAAGAAATATTTTCATATTTAAGTGCTGGGGCCCACACACAACAAATAGCCATTGAATCAAGAGTAAATGGAAAGCATGTGCTGAATGGCTAAATCTCAGGCATCAATTCTAGTGGTGGGCCCACTACTCGATTGGCCGTCAGAGAATAAAAAGAAGCAAATAAGCCAGAGCAAAAGATCGAATCCTTGTCTAGGTTTTCTGAAAAATGAATGTGCGACCAAACTTCAATCTTCTTCCTCGCCTTTCTTGTCGAGACTGAAGAAGCTATTCTGCACAAAAAACTTAGCTGAGGAAAGAGATAGGTGAAGAAATCACCATCTGTAATAGCAGGTTCATAAGCAATTCTGAGGAAGTAGATTAATAAGCTCTGCAAAGAAACAATAGCTGTTTGAAGAAAGATTCAACTGCCGAATTCATTGTCTTCAACAGAAAAAGCTTGGGCTGATATCTGCTTAGTCTTGGAAGTAGTAGACACAGAGTTCTTGCTCTGGTGTCTAATCAAATCACCTTTTATTTCTTCTGTATTGATTCTTTGTGAGTCTGAAGTTGTTAGCCTGTGTTATAAAGGCTAAGGTCTTTGTGACCTGTTGTTTGCCTTATTACCGAGTGAAAGGTCTTTGTGATATGTGGTTTGGCTTAATGCTTAAGTGGTAGGTTTGTGTGACCTATTAGGTCCTGCGGGATCTGTGCTATAAGCTCTTTAGGATCTGAGTTTTGGGGGAAGAACCTAGTCAAACACACTGTTAGAAAGGCGTTGAGGGACAGTGGATGCACCCAAGATTGGAGAACCACTAAAAAATTACTGTGTCGTGTGTGATTGTTCTTGATAGCTAAAACTAAGCTAATATAACACCCCAAAACCATAAGTTGAAGTTAGGCTGGGTGACACGGCCTGGTACACGGGCATGTCCCAGGGTGTGTCTGGTGTATACGGCCTGGGACACGGGCGTGTCCTTTTCTGTAAACTTCGACTCGATTTCTCGAGATAGCAACACGGCTTGGGACACGGGCGTGTCCCAGGGCGTGTCCTGCTCGGTAAATAGTGAGCGGCGTTGAGTGGCATTGAGTGAGATGGCGTTGAGTGGAGTTGAGTGTGGAACACGCCCAGTGACACGGGCGTGTCACTGGGGCGTGTTGGGTACACGGCCAAGGACACAGGCGTGTGCCTTAGCTGTGTCCTTCTCGGGTGTTTTGATACTGTATCAAAAGGGTGGTATGGCTAGTCACACAGCCGTGTCAAAGTTGACACAAGCGTGTCTGCCCCGTTATACGGGCGGGTTGGAGCCCGTGTTCTAGTTCAGTTTGAGTCAGTTCGTCTGCCTCTTGGGGGACACGGCATGGGACACGGGCGTGTCAAGTCAAATTTGGACTTTTGGGCAGATCTCGTCCATCCAATTATTTTTATTTGGATCCAATGGCCCAAGTGCCTTCCTGTAGTGATAAGACTGAGTGTTAGCCTCTTCTCTCATTCTTATCAAGAGAGAAAAAGAGAGAGCTTGAAGGAAGGAGAAGGAGGAGAAGAGCAAGGCTTTGGTGGTGCTCCCGTGGTCCGATTCGAGATCCGAGGCTAGTTATGTAGAGGCAAAGCTGCTGCGGTGCTTTCCAACCGACCAGATTTTTGATTGCTCCCAAGAGATCGTCAAGGGTAATGATCTTCCTTCTTGGACATGTGAAGTCCTTATTTATGCATGAGTAAGGAATCATCTCCACCAAACAGTGGGAAGAGTGAGTGATTCCAGTGGGTTGATAGTTACTATCCCCTGTTGAGTCTGCATCTAGACCCGGAAATGTGTAGTACGGGATAGGCATGCTGTGTGAAACCCATCTGGATAGGTTGGTCTGGATTGGTGATGTTGCATTGATGCACTGGATAATACTCTGCGTATACTCGTGTAGTTAGTGGGGTCGTTGGGTTGTGTATGTGAAGGGGAGTAACAGGAAGTACTGGAATGTGGAATTCCAGGAAAATACCCTTGTGTTGTTTATGCTGTGGCTACGATGTAGCCAGTACTTGATGGACGATGAAGCCAGTCCTATGTGGATAGTGTGGCTAATGTGATGCCATTTCTTGGCGGACGTGATGGCGATTGAGATCTGCGAGCTCTAAAAGGCCTTGTGCCGAATAGGAAAGGTGAAGCCGAGCCGCGTCTTTTATTATAGCCGTAAGCACGATGTGCTTGGTGATGGCAAGGCGATTTGAGCAACAGGGGGGGGGGGATGGCGGATCTGTACCTGTGTTATGTTGGCTGTACAAGGAAGTGCCAAGGCATTGGGCTTTCATCAGCAGTATAATGAGAGTCTTAGGCCTGCACGCCAGTAAGACTAAATGCTCAATGGTGTTGATCCCGGTTTGCTGGTGTACCCAAAAGTGTGCCTGAGAGCACAGATCGTCGGGCCAGGTGGCCGACGGTTGTGATAGATTGTTTGTGCGGGAGAGCACAATATGTATGATATCTGTCAATTGTTATAATGCTCTGTAGGGAAGGAATACCACTGCCCCGGGAAAGGGGTAGGATTGTTATAAATTGGTCAGCTGAATGTTGACCGTTGCCTGGTTTGCAACCGTTTGGGTGGTTTGTCCCTGTGCATGTGCTGGAGAGCCGAGCGGGAAGTGAAGGGATGATTTCCCTACTGTTGCTGTTGCCGCTCTTGTTGCTGTTGCTGCTAGCCCTTGAAGGCTAGCTAATGTCTTTTCTTTTGTTCATGTATGGCTGGCCTGCGCGCCGATGTCTGTAAACCATACTGAGTAAAGAGAAACTGTAAGGCCTTAAGGCAAAACTGTAGTATTTGCTATCCCCTTGTTTGAGTGGTTGTATATAACTTTGGTTTATATATATAGTGGATATTCCTGGTATGAGTTCAGCTACTTATGTTACTTTTCTGTTAGCATGCTCTGTGTTAGGATGCATTGATGGTATTATCCCGTGACCTCACCGTCTGTTTCGTGGCCTATAGTGTGGGGCCCCGAATGGACCTTCTATTATATGTTATTTAATGGGTGGAGTCGTTACACCTAATCACTAAGCACATAAATCGGCTAACAAGTAAGAAGATTCAGAAAGAGAAAAACACCTATTCACCCCCCTCTAGGTGTTTGGCTAGCCTTGAAAATAAGACTTTCAATAATGACAATCTTTCTGCTGACCTTGGAAATCTGCTCAGACTGTTAAGCCTTTCTTGAGCAACCTCCCTCTGATAGCAGAAAGACTTTGTTTTCAAGGTCAGCTAACACCTAGAGGGGGAGGGGGAGTGAATAAGTTTTTGGTTTCCTTTTAAAATTACCTAGAGATATACATTATTTTGCTGTGCTTAGTGATTTGCTAGTTTAGATTTAAAGAACATCAACCAGAAGCACATATATTTTATAGTGGTTCCCCAGTTTATGTGTACGTCCACTGTCCCTCCGCGCCTTTCTAACAGAGTGTTAGTCAAGGCTCTTCCCCAATACTCGGCTCCTTAAGATCTTACAACACAATCCCACAGGACCACTCAGTCTCCTTCAAGACCTATAACTCAGGCCCAAGGCCCTACAACTCAGTGATTCAATAATCACCTATCTCAGGCTCAAAAGCCCGACAACTTAGGCTGGAAGGACATCCCTACACTTAGATCAACAAATGATCCTACCTCAGATTTTATAACATAGGCTTACAACTCAGATTCTACTCAGAATTCTACACTCAGATCTAAGACTGGATCCTACTGAAAATGGAAATGATGATTAACAGTTTGACACCAGAGAGTTTTCTCTGTGTTTGTCTTCCTGGGATGAGCAGATTTCAACCCTATCTTCTTCACAATAACAAGTTGAAAAGATCTTCAGTACTGGGCTGCTTGTGCTGGAAGTAACTCAGAATCAAGATTCTGATCTACTGTTGAAGACAATGAATCTAAAGGTTTGTATCTTCTTCAAACTGCTATCTGGACTAGCAGACTCTGAAGGCACCACTTCTCTTCTTAATCAGAAATCGATTATGAACTTGCTGTCGCTGATGAGAATTGCAATAGCTATCTATTTTTGCTTTCAGGTCAACTAATCAGAACTTGTGCTTCAAACTCGATATTAATGGAGAGGAAGAAGATGAAGTTCCTCCGTTATGCTTATTCAGAAAACCCTAATTGCTTGTTGTCGACTCAGTCAATCTTTCCCTTTTATTGATCGTCGACCAACAGCTCTCTATGCTGTGGTCCCCAGCCTTAATTTCTGATTTACCACCTTCCATTTGTAGAATACGACAACAGCTGGCCGCTGACGCCATCAATGGCATACTGCATCTTTCCCGCAAAGTTTTTTAACTGCGTTGACTGTGTTGACTTTTGCTGAGTCATGCTAACGCCAACCATTCTGAACTTAGCCAAATTCACAGAATTACTCCAGGCATTGAGAGCATTGAGTGAATGGCCATGACTCAATGATTCTGGACTTAGTTATTTCTTCAGTTCATCCAGGCATTCAGAGCGTTGAGTGAATGAGCTTCACTCAACACATTTTGCCTTAGATTAATCTCCAGCCTTTTCTTAATGCTTGGCGTTGAGAGCGTTGAGTGAGTAAGCTTCACTCAACGCCTTTATACTTAGCCAAATTTCCTTTTGTATGAAGGCGTTAAGTGAGCTGGCCTCACTGAATGCTTTCTGCCTTCTTCCTCAACCTTTGACTAGGCGTTGAGTGAACTTGCTTCACTCAATACTTATGGACTTAGTCAAATTAAGCTTTCTTCTTAGGCTCTGACTACAGCAGCAAGACACAAAGCTTTTTGATCAAGGCATTGAGTGAACTGGCTTCACTCAATGCTTTTGGACTTGGTGAAATTCTGTCCTTCCATCTGGCATTGAATGCTGGAGCTTGTCTCAACACTATCTGTCATTTGGTGTTGAATGTTCGAGCTTGTCTCAACGCTATCTATCACTTGGTGTTGAATGCTGGAGGTTGTCTCAATGCTATCTGTCATTTGACATTGAGTGAACAGGCTTCGCTTAGTGATTTTGTACTTTGATAGATTTTCCTGTAAATCTCCTTTGGCTTTGACAGAATCAGTTTGACGTTAAGTGAACTTGCTTCACTCAATGCTTCTTGACTTAGAAACTTTTCTGTTGACATAATATCTCTGGCTTTAATAGAGTAGTCCTTACTCAACCCTTATAGCTGTATGGCGTTGAGTAAGTTGACATCACTCAATGCCTATGGACATGGGCGATATTCGGCTTGCCGATGCTTGGGCTTTGATTGTCAACACCTGTCTCATCGGTATTTGGCATATGGTATTGAGTGAGCTTGCTCCACTCAACGCTTGTGTACTTAGACATTTTTCTGACTTTGTCAGCTGCTCTTCTTGACATCTGCCTTTAAGTGAGCTTGCTTCACTCAACGCCCATGGACATAGAGTAATTTTTCTGTCCAGCTTTCCTCCTTAAGGTAGCTGGCGTTGAGTGAGCTTGCTCCACTCAACGCCTGCGGACTGTGTAATTTCTACCGGATCACCAGCTTTCTTGGTGTCCACCTATCCAATCAGTGAAATAGGGACTGACCTGCATGCGTAAACTCCCACACACATTAAATACAACTAGTGTGTGTGTCATTGACTTGTTTGACTTCTTATAAATCTGGGCCATTTGGATCAATGGACCCAACAACTCTTCTTGGGGTGGGGATGAGAGCTGATTGTACATGTTTATTTTTTTGTAATGATTCCCCCTCTTTTGTAACCTCGCCACGGGGCGAGCTGATTTTGCAACAATATATATTAATTAAAATTCTTACTTAGCCACTTTTTCTTCTCCTTTCTTTCAAATATTTGTTCTATAATGTCCCGAATCGTGCTAGGCCCCTTGTTCGCACTTTCTAGTCAGAATAGCTGACTTGGGCTCTGGGTGTGCTTGCAGATAGGCTTGCACCTGAGCTAGGGAGGAGGTCCCGATTCGACACCGAGTGTCTAGAAACTATCGCGCAGTGATAGTAGCTATCGCCCGACGTTAGTAGGCATTGAGTGTATATGCCGAGGCGTTGAGTGGACTCAACAGCATTGAGTGCTACCGCACGGTGGTAGCGAGATACCGCGCGACGGTATTTGCACAACTGAGGCATTAAGAGAATTGAAGGCGTTGAGTGATGTCGAGTGGAGTCAACAATAATCGAGTGTCGCTACCGTGCGACGGTAGCAGGATATCGCGCGGTGGTAGCGGGATACCGCGCGACAGTAGCCGAGTGATTTAATTGACATACGGCTCGGGAACCTAGTGCCTGGTGTTAGCGTTACCACGGGCAATAGCCCACTGAATTATTTTAACAAGGCGCTCGGGAAGATATCGCGTGTCGGTAGAAGGATACCGCCCAATGATAGCGGTACAGGTGGTGACACCAGAGTGGGCGGTTTGGGCGGTGGCTTGTAGAAGAAGTCATTCTTGGGGATACCGCCTGACAGTAGCATGCTACCGCACGATGATATCTTCCTGATCAGAAAACCCTAATTCTATTTATCCGCCCCCTATATATAATCATCCAAGTCTTAGCCGCCAGTTATTTTCTCCGTTTTTTTGAGATAACGACTACGACAGAGGCTTTCTTAGAGACAAGGAGAGAAAGAAGGATAACAAGAGCCAAGGTCCACGCCATCATGTCGCCAAGGAGAGTGACGAGATCCATAGCCAGAAATGAGGTGAGCTCCCTACCCTCTCTCTTTGTGCTAGATCTGTAGTTTTTTTCTAGGAGAGATATTGAATCAAAAGAGTTTTACTTGTGAGATGAAGATCTCCTAGGTAGAGACCATGCTAGGGCTTGTGCCCTAAATATTTGGTGTCTTCAAACTCTCCTCTCTTCTTTATGAAGATGGTGGACTTGGTTTCATGAAGAGAAATTGTCTGTTGAGGGTGAATAAGGGAGGATGAAATTCTGTTTATGTTTTGAATAAATGTCTAAAGGAAGAAGATGAATCGATGTCGTTCATCTTTCTTTAAGATGCATGCATAAATCTATTTTCTATGTGCAGCAAACTTCAAGGCCATTTTCGGGTATGTTATGACAAGATCTGAGCTTTTAAAATAACACAAAAGTCATAGTCCTTGGAAAGACCTTTCCAACGGATGGTTACACATTTTCCTACGAGTTCTGTAGGCAAGGTAATGTCCAGTCGAAGTTGCTATACAGTCAAGACTTAAGTACATGTTGTTCTCGGGTTAGTGTAGATACGATTTTGAATTTGGTAGAGAGGTCTTAATAAATTAACATTGAGATTTTCTGAACTAATTTTATGGATGTTTATGATAAACAAAGGACTTGTGGGACAGATCCTTAAGAAAGTATATAAGGTTGAGGTTTTGGTAAACTTAGTCTATACATAATCGTGATAAACAAATGGGTTGGTGGAACATGATTGCAAGAACGGTTTGAAGGAGGTTTACAAATATATGGTTTGGGTAAGCTATTGAACAAATAAATTGATACGTTTGATTGTACAAATGATATTCTTGTGGAAGAATAAATGATTGTGAATGCTTGACTTTAAGAAGGAATTGGATGAGGTTAATGCATGGCCATGTGATAGAATGATTAATGGAATGTGTATAATAGTCCACTGCCTAGAGTTGTGTCTCCCTACAGGTAGCAGTGTGGGATTGGTATGTTGCATAAGGTGGCTTGCCATATGTGTAAATGATGAACCCTTGTGTGGTAGAGAAATGTGGAAGGGTTAGAAGTTCGTGTGTGTTTGCCGTACTAGAATGATGTGTTGATAAGGGGCTCAGTGTGGAGCCCTTGCGTGCTATTGAGCACGAGATGTGAATAATAAAAAGGGAATCAGTGTGGAGCCCTTGGGTGCTGTTGAGCATTAGATTTTTGATGGCAAGGCCATGTGAAATTGCATGCGGTGTAAGTTGACACACGGTGTCATAATCATGGGTTAAGGATAGTGTGGCAGGTCTACCGGCTCGCTAGTCATCACACCGATGGGAGTTGGCAGATAGACTTGTACGGTTAGGCCTTGGTCCTTGGTGCTTACTTCCCGAGGCATCGTCTGTGCTAGTGGATAATTGGCCTTGGTCCTTTGGTGATGTGTTTACAGAGGCACCTTCCGTGCCATGATGATAGGCCAGCGTAGGAAATTGTTCTTGGTGCAAATCTAACCGAGACCCCTCAGAGCCGTAGTATGCAAGTGAGCTCCGTTGTTGTGTTCATAGCGTTAAGGCATACAGAGGCTTAGGATTAGTAGTGTGGATTCCTGCCTAGTAGTGGAAAAGCCCATTTCACTGTCACCGTCTGTCCACGACGGATAACGCCTGAGAGGTTTGCTACCTGCTCAAAAAGTGGGAACTACAAGTCTTTGTCGATATAGCAATTGCATGTGTGTGCAAGGGTTAGTCATCACATTACATTCATAACATTGCATTGCATTACATACATAAGATCCTCATCATATAAATTTGTATGGGCACTCTTATATGATGTGTTACTTTAATGTTAAGTTGATCCTTAACTTATATGTCTGTATAGGCATTCAAATAAGTTAAGTTACTTCATGTTGTATATTCATACTTGTACACTACTGATGATAGTAGAACTGATAGTATAAATTGTTGTAGTTGCTCTGATATACCCTGATATAGTTTAGCACTTTGCCACTTGTTTTATACCACTGCTTATATATATATATATATTGTACCCTTTTTCTTTTCTCCGCCCGATGCCTAAGAGTCGCCGGGAGAGCGGATGAGATAGCCACTTAGTCTTTATGACTAACGGTTGCTACGTCTTCCTTTTTAGGAGGAAACCCCGCAGTAGCAAGTTATGTAGGAGGGTAGCCAGGCAAGGGTGACAGGGTGACAGGGCCTGAAGTGATAATACCATTGCTGCCGCCAGTGACTGATTTGAGTTGTTGAGAGACTTATTTTGTAGCCTTCTTGGCATGATGTACTCTGATATTATAGAAGCCTTAGGTTCTTCTTTTTATTTGTTGTATTAATTAGTTTTGGACTTTATACTTATGTGGATTTTGATTTTTGCTTATATTCTTATGTTGGGTTGGCAATGATGATATTGGTTTTAGCCGGCTGGATAGTCGTCTTATGGTACAGGTCGACTCGTGTGTTGGCGCAACCGTAAGGTGGCTGTCCTGGGCATAAGACTCCCTTCGGCTGTGTCTTATGTTCCGGGAGGGGGATATTATAAATGGTATCAGCTTGCAACGATCCTCAACTAAAGAAGTCGTGGAACAATGGTGCCACCCCTTTTCGATTGGTCTGTTTGCTGACAAACTGACATAGCGTAAGCAGTGATGTGCCCATGTGTAATTCACACTAAGTTTGTCCAGTCGTTACCCTACGTTTTGCCAACTTGACCTTTGGTTTGTACCTTTATGTATAGATTACGACGCGTGTAGAGCCATCAGAGGGCACTAACGTCCCTTCCATCCCTACCTAGTTCCAATAGTCTGAGTTGGGACAGACAATTACGTCGATCTTTGATCCCTTCAGGTCTCAATAGGTCCCTATGCAGCAACAAGTTCCGGGCTCCAACTAGTTGAGCACATTTCGAACCTTCTCCCCACCTGCCTTTCATGGGACAGAGTCGGCTGTGCGTACGGAGGAATGGCTCAACTCAGTGCAAGAACTAATGGCGGGAATCCGATGTCCAACCAACTTGGCTGTGACATTAGCTGTGTCACTATTGGAATCCCACTCCAAGAGGTTATGGAAGTCCCTCATGGGCTCCACCTTTCAAGCCCGGGTGTACATAGAGATTAGTTGGAGTGAGTTTTTTGAAGCCTTCTTGGAACACTTCATCCCTTCTACCGCTCTGGATGAACTTGAAGAAAGATTCCTGTAGCTGAAACTGGGATCCAAGACAGTTACAGAATATCAGTGCGAGTTTCAGGATCTTGCTAGGTTTGTTGACGCATATGAGTTGAATGACAGGGGTATGCTAATCGATTCTACAAAGGCTTGCGGGATCCCCTGAGGCAAGCCCTTTTGTTTATAGCAGATTCAAGCTTAGCAGAGATAATTGATATGGAGAAATGGCTGGAGGCAGATCACTTGGTAAGTAATAAGAGACCCGCTAAGGGTGTGATGGAGCCCGGTTCTAGCTATAGGAGGAGGCGGGATAACAGAGGGAGAGGAAACAATAAAGGCGGGGGTCTCTTCCATCATAATTATAGAATGGAGCGTCCGGACCCGCCACCAGCACTACCTCCACCACAACAAATGTATCCGTAACCCAGGGAGAAATATGAGTGAGTCTGCTTCCATTGCAACCAGTCGGGCCACATCCGGTGCCACTGTCCACATCTAGGTGGAAATGCCCCCTGCTCTTCCTTTGGCATCTCCATGAGGATGGGGACATATGCGCGGTCGAGGACGAGGACCACAAGGAAAGAACTCCGGACCTGCTCCGTATCAGGCATTTGTGCTGGACATGGTGCAAGAGCGGAATCCTCAGGATGTGATTGCAGGTATGTTGTGATTTAATTACTATGTTATAAGGTTTTCTCTTCAAATAGTCTAAGATATGCTAAGAGTCTAGCTTAAGTCCTTATAATTGGTACATAGGAACCGTGATGGTTGGTGGGAAACCAGCTTACACTCTATTCGATACCAGTGCCACACACTCGTTTTTGTCGGCAGGTTTCGTTAAAGACCTAGAAGGAGTGCAATATTTCACCATTATTAATCGGAGAGTATGCCTCCTAGACGGCTCCGAGATGACGTCGTCCGCCAAGTGCAACATGGAAGTATACATTGAAGGAAAACTCTTTGTCACCCCTACGACGGTGTTAGGAATACTGGAGTTCGACCTTATTCTGGGGATGTCGTGGTTGGATTGGCACCACACTAGGATTGATTGTACGACGAAGCAGATCAAGTTGAGGAATGGGGACTCTGAGGTCATCTTTCAAGGTTTTAGACTTGCACCTCGTATGTTGTTATCTTCAATTCAGACCTTAAAAGCCCATATGAGAGGGGATGAAGTATATATGATCTGTTTTGAACTAAGAGAGATGGTAGTTTATTTGGAAGATGTGCGAATAGTGCGGGATTTCCCTGAGGTATTCCCTGATAAATTACCGGGATTACCCCCGTATAGAGAGGTGGATTTCCAAATCAAGTTAGTATCGGGTGCCAAGACCATCTCTAGGACCCATTACTGAATGGACCTGAAGGAACTCGCAGAGTTTATAGTTCAACTACAAGAATTAGTGGAGTCAAGATTTATTCGCCCCATTTCATCACCCTAGGGAGCCCCTGTTCTATTTGTTAAGAAGAAATACGGAACCTTGCGTCTGTGCACAGACTATTGGGAGCTTAATCGACTGTTGGTGCGAAACACCTACCCCATACCCCGGATCGATAAGTTATTTGATCAGCTGGTGGGAGCGCATTGGTTCTCCAAACTAGATCTACGCTCAGGGTACTATCAGTTGAGGATACGAGAGGAGGACATTCAGAAAATTGCTTTTAGCTCAAGGTACGGTTTGTACGAGTTCACAGTGATGCCGTTTGGGCTCACAAATGCCCCTTCTGCATTCATGAGTTTGATGAACAAGGTGTTTGAGCCATATCTAGATGTCTTCATCATAATCTTCATCGATGACATTCTGGTCTATTTGAAGACAAAGGAAGAGCATGTTGAACACTTGACCTTGGTGCTGAAGAAGTTAAAGGAGCAAGCCTTGTTTGCTAAGTTCAGTAAGTGCGAATTTTGTCTCCGAGAAGTTGCCTTCTTGGGCCATGTGATCAGTGGTGCTGGACTAGTTGTGGATCTAACCAAAGTGCATATCGTAAAGGAATGGTTGACTTTGAAGTCAGTGGCCGATGTACGGAGTTTCCTTGGACTTGCTGGGTATTATCGCAAGTTCGTGAAAGGATTCTCAAAGTTAGCCCTTCCTCTCACTACTCTGACAAAGAAAGGTGTGCCATACGAGTGGACACCCCAGTATGAAGCTGCATTCCGAGAACTGAAAGATAGACTTACCACCGCACCCATCCTAGACCTTCCATTTAGGAAGGAAGGATTTCAAGTTTACACAGATGCATCATATCAAGGGATGAGAGCAGTACTGATGCTGCATGGGCATGTGCTTTCTTATGCTTTGAGGCAACTAAAGAAGCATGAAGCTAATTATCCGGTACATGATTTAGAGCTGAGGGCAGTGGTGTTCTCCTTAAAGGTTTGGAGTCACTATTTATATGGCGTCCACTGCGAGATCTTTTCGGATCACAAAAATTTGAAGAATGTTCATACCCAAAAGGAGTTAAATCTGGGACAACGACAGTGGCTAGAGTTTTTGTGTGATTATGAGTTTACATTGTACTACCACCCCGGGAAAGCAAACTCTGTAGCGGATGCATTGAGAAGAAAGGTACCAGAGTCGAGCCCTGACTCCCGGTTGATGAGTATGGAATTATCTCAAATGCTCGAAGAGATGGAGATCACGTTGGTGTATAAAGATCATTCTGTTGGGTATTGTATTCACAATAACCTAGATTTGTATGAAGTCACCCTTAAACTAAGATGAATTAAGTTGTATTTGATGCCCTGTTTGAGTTATGTGTTTGTAGGATATAATTGCCAAGTATAGACCAATGTCAGTCTACAAGGAGTCACCAAACACAGGACCATACAATATAATCCCTCATTATGTGATCCATGGTGTTGACTCATGTGTAGCCTCTCTATTGGGACACACTTCTTTTTCAAGCACTAAAGTTATAGGAGAAAGACTAGTTGTTGAATTCCTTGAATAAAGAAAATTTTCAGAAAGCCAAAATTTTTCTAAGTGTTATACTCGAGAAGGACCAATAAGTACTCGAGTAGAATTGTAGCCATTACACGAGTTAGCTCAATCTAGTTTTCGAGTAACAGAAGTAGTTCTCGAGAAAGCTTAATTTAGTTCTCGAGAAGCAATGTAGTACTCGAGTAAGTCTTGCTTCATTATCGAGTCAACTGAAAAATCTAGCTCAGAATTTTTCTAAGTCTGGTACTCGAGAAGCTAAGGCCATTACTCGAGAAGGCCAAGACTTTGTCTGGAGAAATAGAAGTCTAGTACTCGAGAAGTATAACTTGTTCTCGAGAAGTCCAATTAGTTCTCGAGAAGTCAATTTCTATTTCTCGAGTAAGAGAAGTTACTTCTCGAGAAGCCAGAAATTATTTCCAATGTTTTCTCCAAGTCTTGTTCTCGAGAACCTTATACTCTTTTCTCGAGAAGCAAAAGTCTTTCCTCGAGTAGTCTATAATCCAACTGAGAAATGAAGATCAATTTCCGAAAATGTCTCTAAGTCCCTACAGAAGTATGATTAACATTTGATTGGTCCACGTGGCATGCATTTAATGTGATTATGACCATTAGGTAAGTCCTATAAAAGGTCTTATCAAAATCGATTAACCCTAACAAGAAGAATATCAAAGTTTCTGAATCGTTCTTATATTTCCAAATCGAGAAGCGCTGCTGCCGCTGCTCTGTCTTCTTCACCGACCGTCTCTCTCAATCCAGAGATTCAGAACAAGAAGTTTCACCAGATTAAGATTTTCGACATCTCCAGATCTATTCCTTGATCGTGCTGATTCTAAAGTTATCAGATCTAAGGTTTCTCAGATTTCTTCCTCATTTTTTCTGATAAGGGCTGTCTAATTTTTCAAGAAGGAACAAGTCGAGTTCAACCAGATCTATGAAGATAAGATAGTTTTTCTGATTGTAAATTCATTATATTCTTGTAGGAGTTTTACTACGAGTTGTAGGAGATATTCTCCGAGTTGTTGTAAGAGTGTTTTTTGTCCGACTTGTAGGAACTTTGTTCCGAGTTGTAGGATTGGTTTTCAATCCGAGATAATAATGAAGTAGCTGAGTCTAGCATGTTGCTAGATCGGTGAGGTGGAGAGTTGACGTACCCAAGATTGGGGAACCACTATAGATCTGGTGTTCTCTGTGATTTGTTTGCTTATTTTTTGTGCTTCATTCGTTCAATTTTTATTCCGTAAAAAGATACAGACCTCACCTATTCACCCCCCTCTAGGTGATTTAGGTAGAAAACTAAAAACATCAATTAGTATTAGAGGGAGGTTGTTCATCAAAAAGGTAACACCTTGAACAAATCTCCTCCTAGTTGTCTTTAGAGGATACAAGCATGGACAGAGCAAAGGATTTTGCTAAGCTTCCATTATGCACAAAGAATAATTTTGCTATGTGGAAAGAGAGAATAAAGTTCTTTATGGAAGCTGTAGATCCAAGGATCTTTATGATAGTGGAAGAAGGTCCCCATGTTCCAATGATAGCCTCCACCATTGATCCAACTAAGCAAGTTCCAATGAAACTTATGGATATTGATAAAGATGAGATTGAACAAGTCTCCTTAGACAAGAAAGCCAAGAATATCACCGCAAGTGCAGTCGATGATTCTATGCTGCAGAACCTGATTCACTGCCAATCTGCCAAGGAAATATGGCAGTCTATCATCGTCTTGATGGAAGGCACTGAAGAGGTTAGGGATGATAGAAGATCCCTCCTAAAACAGAAATATGAAGCATTCCGACAACTTCCCAAGGATTCATTTGGAGATACTTTTGAAAGTTTCTTCAAGATTGTCAATGGCCTAAGAGTCTATGGCTGGGTCTTCACTAATGGAGAGCTGAATGATAAGTTCCTGAGATACCTGACTAAGGAATGGGATAACTAAGTCTGTGCTATCCGACAGTTTGGCAAGCTAGCAGAGACTGACCCGTAAAATCTATTCGGAAAGCTTATGTCATATGAATTGCAAATAAACTCAAGAAAAGCTGAAGAAGAGAAAAGCCGGTCTTCATCCAAGGAGAAGTCTGTCGCTCTAAAGGTAGACATCTAAAGGAAGTCTAAAGCTGCATCTCCTGCCCCTGCACAGGAAGAAAGTGAAGAAAGAGCTTCCGAGTCAAGTACCTCAGGATCAAAGCTATCTGAAGGAGAGTTTTCTCTTCTTTCAAGGCAGTTCAAGAAGTTCTTGAACAAGAAGAAACAATGGAGAGGCAAAGATGCTTCGTTCAGAAGATCACGTCATGATGGTGATCGTCACAAGAAGGGCTTAAGTAGCCAAGATAGGTATCATTCTAAACAGAACAAACATATTTCTTCTGACATTGTTTGTTATTGTTTCAATAAGCCAGGACACGCCATAGCTGATTTCTCTCACAAGAAGGAGGGTGGAAGAAAAGAGGAAAAGAAATCTTCTTATAATAAGAAGAAGACTGAAAGAAGTCTGGTAGCCAAAAAGGGCAAGACCCTTAGTGACATAGACTCATCTGAGTCTAGTGATGAGGAGGAAGCCTACTTTGGGCTTATGGCACATACAGATGAAGAAGAAGAACCCCAGTTCACTAGGAAGGTAAATTCTTATACCCCTCTCTATGAATCAGATTCTTCTGACCATGATCATGAGGACTATTTGTCTGATGATGAATCTGAACTCATGATTCAGTACAAAGAGTTAATCAAAGCCTACGAAAAATGTCGTAGAGTCGCAAGAACTCAAGCTAAGGAGATAAAATCTCTTAAGGTTGAGGAGAGTAGTCCGAGGAAGGAAGTCATAATGATGGACTCACTCAGAAAAGACTTCCATAATGCGATGGAAGAATATAAAAAGGCTTTCGAGCACTTAAACCTGAAGGAAGAGATCATCCAAAAGTTGAAAGAACAACTTGCGGCTGAAAAGAAACTTGTTGAAAGTTTCTCCAAGCCCAAGATATTCCTTCCACTTATGGATGAATTCTCTGCTCAGAGTAAAGGTGTTGGCTTAAGCCATGTGGTTACTCCTAGTAAATCTTCTAGGGGAAATAAATCCCATAGAAGAAATAAGCCTGCCAAGATGGCTCTAGCCAAGGAGAAGGGAAAAGCTCCTCAAGAACAAACTTTGTTTAAGAAGGTTATCTTTCTAACAAAGGAGTTTGATCTTGACTCGTCCTATGGTCACTTTGCTAGGCCTACTCATGCAGAGCCCAAGTCTTGGTACCAAGAATGGACTCTTCCCCAGAACTTTGGCGAGAGTGTCTTCAAGGAACTTTATGAGGAGATCACTCTTCAGAGCTACGACCCTTATAATCTTGGTCACAACATCAAGAATGCTCCAAAAGCCAAACCCGTTGTGGAAAAGTCTATTATGGAGAAGAAGTCATGTGAGTGCCATCAACACAAAGCTTCTACCTCCAAGTCTACTGCCCCTACTAGACCACGCTCTCAAAAGGCCAAGCAGGAGAACCTTAGGCAAAGATACAACAGATTTGACTGTTGGTGTTGTGGCTAGGTTGGTCACTTTGCCATAGATTGCTGGTTTAATCCCAGATATTATGAAACTCCTCAAGTTAATAATATGAGAAAGATCACTCATAATGTTAACATACGTAGGGGGAGTATGTTAACTAGAGACCAAGGGCCCGAACAAGTTTGGGTTCCTAAGGCAACTTGATTCTACTTTTGTAGGAATGTTCAAAGGCCACCAAAAATCCCATCTGGTATTTGGACAGTGGATGCTCTCGGCATATGAATGAGACTAGAAGCCTTCTCCAGAATTATTCTCTAGTCATGAATGGGCCAAAGGACATCTTTGGAGGTTCTGATAGAGGGATTACTAAAGGCTATAGTATGATCACTAATGGTAGTGTATCCTTTTCCGATGTGGCTTATGTTGAAGGATTGGAACACAATCTTGTAAGCATAAGTCTGCTCTGCGATAAAGGATACATCGTAGAATTTCATACAGACAAGTGTTTGATAAAATCAGTTGATAATTTAGAAACGATTTTATCAGGCACTCGTAGTAGTAATATATTTTGTTTAAATTTTATTTGCATAGACTCTTCTACGCTAGTGTGCTTTTTGGCAAAAGATAGTGCGTCTCTTAGTGATCAATGACACAAGAGATTATCACATATAAATTACAAAACTATTAATAAATTATTTTCTCTTAATTTAGTATGTGATGCACCCAATGTTAAATGCGTTAAAGATAGACCTTGTCACACATGTGTAAAAGGCAAGCAAATAAGGTCTACCTTTAAAAGTATTACTGGTAAAGATTCTAATAGGTGTTTACACCTACTTCATATGGACTTGTTCGGTCCACTGCAAATTAGAAGTTTGGGCGGTAAGGATTATACATTGGTTATTATTGATGATTACTCTGGCTTTGCGTGGATGTTCTTTCTAAAACACAAGTCAGATACTTTTGATATCTTTACTAATTTTATCAGGCAAGTTCAGAATGAATACAACTGCTCCGTTATCAAAATTAGAAGTGATAATGGAACAAAGTTCAAGTCTGGGGCCATGAAAGAATTCTATGAAAGCCTAGGTATCTTTCATGAGTTTTCCTCTCCTCGCACCCCTCAACAGAATGGAGTTGTTGAGAGAAGGAATGGAACACTCATAGAGGCTTGTAGAACCATGTTGAGTGATGCCTCACTACCGAAATACTTCTGGGCTAAAGCCGTCAACACTGCATGCCACGTGCATAATAGAGCACTCATAAACAAGAACCATAATAAGACACCTTACGAACAACTAAAGGGCAGGAAACCGACTATTTTATATTTTAAAATCTTTGGTAGTAAATGCTTCGTACTTAACAATGGGAAGTATCACACGACAAAATTTAGTGAAAAGAGTTTTGAAGGTATTTTCGTAGGTTATAGTAGCCATAGTAAGACATATAGGATTTTCAATAAGAAAACCCTGGTTGTAGAAGAATCAATCAATGTTGTATTTGATGAGACGAGCTTACTGCAAGGTAGTTCTTCTAGTGTGTTCACTGGAGATGCAGGTTCACGACTAAAGGAATTGAGCTTGGATGAGCTAGTTAAAGAAAAAGATCAAGAGTTCATCACGATCACTACTCCAACCCCAATTGGAGAGGATGATCGCCATGATGAAGATGTCATCCAAGTTGATGAAGTCACTCCAGTGATAGAGGAAGCTCCAGATGCAAGAACCCTAGAACTCAGACACTTGAAGGATCACCCAATTGATCAAATCATCAAAGATCCCTGGGATGGTGTCAGAGCTCATAGAGGTACAATTAATGAAAATTTATATTTAAGTTTCCTCTCGCAGGTTGAACCAAAGAAGTTTGAAGAAGCAAACTCAGACACATCTTGGATAATGGCAATGGAAGAGGAACAAAATCAGTTTAAGTGTTGCCAAGTCTGGAAGCTTGTTCCAAGACCTAAAGGTAAGAATGTTATCGGAACAAAGTGGGTCTACAGGAATAAGATGGACGAAGATGGAACAATCATAAAGAATAAAGCCAGACTCATCGCAAAGGGATACAGACAAGAAGAAGGAATCGACTTCGATCAGACGTATGCTCCAGTGGCAAGAATGAAGGCAATCAGGTTGTTCCTAGCATATGCTGTATTTAAGGGCTTCACTGTCTATCAGATGGACGTGAAGTCGGTCTTCTTTAATGGTGACATAAAGGAAGAAGTGTATGTGGAATAACCTCCAGGTTTCGTTGATTCTAACCACCCTGATCATGCCTATCTTTTATTTAAAGCTTTGTATGGTTTGAAACAAGCTCCTCGAGCTTGGTATGAGATGCCGTCTAGCTTTCTTCTTGAGAACAAGTTCACAAGGGGAAAGATAGATAAGAAATTATTTCTTAGGGAAATAAAAGGCAAGATTTTGCTAGTGCAAATCTATGTCGATGACATCATATTTGGCTCTACTGATGACAATCTTTGCAAAAAGTTTTCCAAACTTATGCAAGGGAAGTTTGAAATAAGCAGTATGGGAGTGCTGAAGTATTTTTTAGAACTTAAGGTGAAACAATCTGAAGATGGAATTTTCATCCCTCAGACAAAATTCACCGAGTTAATTAAGAAATTCGAAATGGAGAACGCAACCTTTATGAGGACTCCATTTGGTTTAGCTATATCTCTAGACAAGGTTGAGAAATGGAAACCTTTTGTTGAAACTAAGTACAAAAGCATAATTGGATCCTTGCTCTATCTTACTGCTAGTAGACCGGACAAAATGTTTTCAACATGTGTACGTGCTAGATTTCAAGTGAACTCTAAGGAATCTCACTACACTGCTACAAAGCGAATCTTGAGATATCTTAAAGGTACACCAAATCTTGGCTTATGGTACCCAAGAAGTAATGATAGCGAATTAATTGGTTTTTCAGATGTAGATTTTGCAAGTATCAAAGATGACAGGAAGAGCACTTTCAGGACTTGTCAATTCCTAGGAAGAAGGCTCATCTCCTAGAGCAGCAAAAAGCAGAATTGTGTCTCAATTTCAACAGCCGAGTCAGAGTATATCTCTGTAGGAAGTTTTTGTGCACAACTATTATGGATAAAGAACCAGTTTGAAGACTACAACATGAAGTTCAACAACATTCCATTGTTTTGCGACTCCTCCAGTACAATTGCAATCGCCAACAACCCAGTCTCTCACAGTAGGACAAAGCACATAGAGCTGAGGTATCACTTTATCAGGGAGCATATGGAGCATGGAGACATCAACCTTCAGTATGTTCCAACTAACAAGCAGGTTGCAGACATTTTCACGAAACTGCTGGACGATGCAATGTTCTTGTTCTTCAAAATAGAACTTGTCATGCTTAACAAAGAAGAATGAAGAAGAAGGTCTCACAAGAAAGTTCAAGGATCGGGCTATACTTAAAAAATTCAGAAAACTCTAAGTTTAGATTTCATTTCTCGAGTACTACTCTTATTACTCGAGTACTGGATAGGACTACTCAAGAAACAAGAATGTCTCCCGAGGAATACTTATCGAGTTCCAGTCTGCCTCTCGAGAACTATCAGTCTATTAAAGTGAGGATAGATACAACTCTAGAGGGGTGGGGGGTGAATAGAGTATTATAAAATTATGACACCCTACTCAACTCCCTTAGAGTTAATTTGCGGAATGAGTTTATAGATATTTGAAACCCTAGAGCCTAACACAAAGTGTAGTGCACAGAAGAAAGCTAACTGTAATTACAGTTGAGCTTTGGTCCTATTACAACAACTAGCAGTCCTAGTTATATCTACTCATAGCCATAGTGCAATAATTAAATGAAGTAACACAGACGACAGAAGAAGTTTATAGTGGTTCCCTCTAAATAGGTACGTCCACTCTTCTACCACCCTGGTAGGAATCCACTACAGGTTTTTATTCAGGTGCCCTGCCACCAACTGATCTGCTTCAGGTAGATCAAGTAGACCCTTTGAGCTTTTGATCAGGAGCTCAAAATCAAACACAGGTTTTTGATCAGGTGCCCTTTTACCAAGGTTCACTTTTGAAGGGAGTAATAACCCTTTATACAAGAGGTTTAGAGAGGGTTAGAGGGTCTTCTCTATTGTTAAAACAATATTAGAGAAGCAAGTGGATTGCACAGAGCTAGAAAGCTCTAAATAATAAAGGCTCCCCCTGGCTTAGTGATATCCAGGAAGAAGTCTTGCTTCAAGGTGCAGGAACTCTTCTGAACTTATGACAGAGAGCTGTCTTGAAGTTCTTGAAGGAGCAGCTTGAAGAAGACTCTTGATTTGTAATGGATGTTCTTCTTCAACAGCTTTTCTTTCTTCTTCTTCTTCTTGAGACTCTGAGTGAATGTTCCTTGCAGCAGGATGAACTCAGGATTGAAGAAGAGAGAGATGAAGAAGGTTAATCTTCTCAGTTGGATGTAACAATATCTGAGAGCTGTATCTCTTCTTGTTTTGAATCTGTATATGAATATCTGTGTTGATCTCTCTTCTGTGTGTGTATATTGTATCTCTTTTCTTCTTTCAAAAGAAGATCTTTATATATGGGCCTTTGTAACGGCTCTAATCTTTATTTGAATTTTGTCTTCTTCTGAGATCTTCGATCTGGGCTGCAAGTAGCACAAAACAAAACATATCCTACAGACAGACATGCTATAAAGGGATAACGCTTTCTAAGAAGCTGCAAATCCAATCTAATAAAAGGAGTACTAAAGAAAGTCACATCAGACTAAACTCTTTATGGCCAGAGAAGACTTTTTGTGTCTAACGGCTATAAAGGACAGCATGGCAGAATAAAGCAAAAAGATATTTCAACTAATAAGACAAAAGACTTTGTCAGATAAAGCTTGACTTATGCACAAAGGATGGGGCAAAGATTGCCTTGAGATGTATGCACAAAATCAATGAAATAATCTTTAATAAAATATGCTAGATAAACAGGAAATAAATCAAAGAACAGAAGGAGTACAAAATTACTAAAGGCAGACAGAAGAACGTCGAATGACCCTCAGAGATCGTCGACCTAACCACAGAGATCGTCGACCTATCAGAACAGATAGTCGAACGACATAGATAGTCGAACTATCAAAGCAGATAGTCGAGCTATAAAAAAGATAGTCGAACTATCAGAGCAGATAGTCGAGCTATCAAAAAGATAGTCTAACTATCAGAGCAGATAGTCAAGCTATCAGATAGTTGAACTATCAAGGCAGATAGTCGAACTATCAAACAAAACAGATAGTCGAACTATCAAACAGATAGTCGAGCTATCAGATAGTTGAACTATCCAAGCAGATAGTCGAACTATCAAACAAAATAGATAGTTGAACTATCAAATAGATAGTTGAGCTATCAGATAGTTGAACTATCCAAGCAGATAGTCGAACTATCAAACAAAACAGATAGTCGAACTATCAAACAGATAGTCGAACTATCAGTTAGTTGAACTATCCAAGCAGATAGTTGAACTATAAAACAGAACAGATAGTCGACCTATCAGAGCAGATAATCGAGCTATCAGATAGTTGAACTATCAAGGCAGATAGTCGAACTATCAAACAAAACAGATAGTCGAACTATCAAATAGATAGTCGAGCTATCAGATAGTTGAACTATCCAAGCAGATAGTCGAACTATCAAACAAAACAGATAGTCGAACTATCAAACAGATAGTCGAGCTATCAGATAGTTGAACTATCCAAACAGATAGTCGAACTATCAAACAAAACAGATAGTCGAACTATCAAACAGATAGTCGAACTATCAGATAGTTAAACTATCCAAGCAGATAGTTGAACTATCAAACAGAATAGATAGTCGACCTATCAGAGCAGATAGTCGAGCTATCAGATAGTTGAACTATCAGGGCAGATAGTCGAACTATCAAGAAATCTGTCTGGTCATAAGAAGTCGAGCGGGGTTCGACGATCGATGAGGCAGATACCACAGATCGTCGAGCTAACAAGAGTTGGACTAACTCAGAGATAGACGATCTGCTGACTGACGATAGTCGACCAACTGATAGACGATCGTTGATCGTCGAACAGTTGATAGACGATAGTCGAGCGGCGTTCGACCATAGTCGAACCAAAAACAACTTAACCAAATTTTCATCTGGATAAGTGACAACTCTACAATTAAAGCAATCTAACCAAACAACTAACCTTTGACCATAGATAAATCTTGGGTCAAGAAACTAATTGAGAGGACTAAACTCAAATCAAAACTAGGGTACCAATAGACTGCTTCTCGAGACATTCCAGTCTACCTCTCGAGATAGTACTCTACTACTCGAGAAAAACATTTTCTTCATTCGAGTAATGCCTTTCCACTCGAGAAGTCGGATGTAGTTTTTCGTCTTCAAGTTCAAATTTCTGTTATTCGCACCCGGACTTTATACCGCCATATTTTCAGGTATGTCAATTTTATTATTTTCTAAATCATCATAAATTAAGACTTATATAAATAGAATAAGTCTGAAAATTCCAAATCACTCGATCTCTAAAACCCTTTCTCGAGAGAAAAGAAGAAAACTCTTTGTCTTCTTGCCGTCATCGCCATCTTGCCGCCGCTTCAGCTTTTTCTCTCAGAAAGAAGATTTCCGCTAATCTATCTCAATCGATGGTTCCTCCATCCAAGATTGGAATCGGGAGTGAACTTGTCTCGACAGGGATTGCTGATTTGTCAGACGATTTTCACAATCTTCTACTGCTCTAAGAAGCCGCCAGACTCTTTTTCATCTTGGAGCACCCGTGCAAGGTTCTATTTTTAGAGGTTGAAGAATTCTTACAGAATGCCAAGTTGAAGAGAAACGGGAAGATTCTTAAGTCCAAGGTCCGTGGAATCACAATCAAGTTAACTACACCGATCGTTTCCAAACTAGTTCGGCTGCCCATTATTGAGGAAGAAGATGACCTAACCATTGAAGAATACTATCGGGCTTGTGCTTTTTGTGGTGTCTCTGCTGATGTGAACACTATTCACCGTCCTGATCTAAATGCAGAGAGCAAGCTTCTTCTGGTTATTCTTGGAAAGATCCTGCTCTGCCGCACTAGTTCTATTAGCTTTAATATCTTCGATATGATGACGACTGCGATTTGTAGAAAGAAGTTCCAGTGGGGGATGATGATTTTCGACAAGATCAAGGAAAGCATACAAGTACCAAATTATGTCAGGATTATATCTCTTCTACTTCATGAATTCAACCTAGAAGTCTTTGATCTCTCCAAAGGTACAACCCTACACCATATGAAGAAAGTTTCCATATCCACAATTCAAAGATGGGAAATCAAGCTTAAGAACCCTGCCCAAGCTGCCAAAGCACTTGATCACCCAGAGGATGAGGATAAGACCCCATCTTCCCCTCTACATCAAGTAGCAGGCAGATCTGGTGCAGCTACTAAGGGGGAGCCTACTCCATCAGTCCTAGAGGCAAGCCATTCTACCCCTCCTCCAGATGTTGCTCCACCTGCTACTACTCATGTTGAAGATCTGCTAATAGATGCTTAAGTCCAAGAAAAAATATTATCTATAGAGGAAGATATCAGTAAAATGATAGAAGAACTCACTTCAAAAGAGCCTCCTTTCCCTATCCATATAGAGAAATCTCCTCCTCAAGAACCATCTCCAGCTAACCACCATTCTAAACAAGAATCCCCATACCATCAGTCTCCTACTGCAGATTTGCATGAAGAAGAAAAAATTTTGATTTCTGATGAAAGAGAAGGAACTCCTGAACCAGCTGAGACTCCTCTCAAGAGCCTGTACTTCTCCCTTCGTACCATTCTTGGTGAGGAAGGAGATATTTTGATTCATACCACCAGAGCTCAGAGCTCAGTTCTCATTGAAGAAATCCCTCCCTGGTCAGCTCCTATAGTAACTCCTCCTCCTCCACCTTCTCAAGCTAAAACACATGCTGATGATACCATTCTTGGTAAGATAGAGCTAATGCTAGCACAATAAAGAGCTCATTTTGATGAATCTCTTAAAGTTGTAACTGAAAAAGTAACTACTCTAGAGAAAGAGATGAGTAGAAGATTTGCAGAAATACAACACAATACTGATGAGCTTAAACACCTCTTATAAATAGGTAGGAAAGCTTTATAGCACACCATCACCAGTATTGGTCAGGTGATGGATCAGTCAGTAACCTTAGCAAACAATCAACTCCAATTGGAAAAGAAAGCTCAAGAGCATACCTTCAAAATATGTGAAGAAGTTGGAACCTTCAAAGAGGAAGCTATTACCACCCTATTCATAGAAGTCAGAAAGGGGGAGAAGTTAGTGAAAAAATACTTAGAAAAATCTGATGCTAACATGAAAACCCTTTGGAAAGAAAAGTTCACTAAAATTCATGCTGATGTCCAGAACCAGATAGATGGTGTCAAGTTTCATACATATGATATAACTGTTTGGATGCACAACCAGATCTTTCTTAATTTCCAAGCTGATCCTAATATTATTCCTCACCATCTGAATCCAACTACTCAGCATCCTCCAGTCCAGCAACAAAATCTCTCTCCAAGACTTGAAGGCTCAGATGCACCACCTCTAGAAACTTATGCTCAAGTTTGGGAATCTGAACAGACAGATATGCCTCCTCTAGTACCTCTTGAAGTACAAATTCCTAAGAGAAGAAAATATGGTACTGGTGCCTTTTGCCAGCAGGACCATTCCTAATCCAGAAGCAGAAAAAAGGAGAACCCAAGAATTTGCTGAAATATGGAGCCCAACTTCCAAATCTCTAATTCTTGATACTCTCAAACTTGTCATGGACTATAATGAAAGCAGGAATGATCATTACAGCTCTCATGAATGGGAACTGTATGAGAAATCTTTAACCAAGAGAAGGTTATATGATAGAATATGGAAAGAACAATCCCAAAGCTCCTCCTAAGCCTGCTAAATATTATCCCAAATCTTTCAGCTATCAGAAGAGGCAACAAGAAAAGAAGAAGAGACATCAACAACAACAAAGCAAGGAACAATAGATGATCAGAAAGTTTTTCTCTATGAGATTTTATTGAATTGGATTTCTTGGACAAATCTATAAATATAAATCTTTAATTTTGATGATTTGATTTTTCATTGCTTAACACTTTTTTCATTATTATTACTATGTTTACTATTTACTTTATTTGTCTATCTTGATGTAATTCACCTTAGTATAGAGGGTTATGACTTCTACAAATAGAGGAATATTGTTGGGCATTGTATCCAGATAACCTAGATTTGTATGAAGTCACCCTTAAACTAAGATGAATTAAGTTGTATTTGATGCCCTGTTTAAGTTATGTGTTTGCAGGAGATAATTTCTAAGTGTAGACCAATATCAGTCTACAATGAGTCACCAAACATCAAACCGTACAATGTAATCTCTTATTGTATGATCCATGGTGTTGAATCATTTGTAGCCTATCTATTGGGACACATTTCTTTTTAAAGCACTAAAGTTATAGGAGAAAGACTAGTTGCTGAATTTCTTGAAGAATTTTTTTTTTCAAAAAGCCAAAAATTTTTCTAAGTGTTATACTCGAGTAGAATTGTAGCCATTACTCGAGTTAGCACAGTCTAGTTTTCGAGTAACAGAAGTAGTTCTTGAGAAAGCTTAATTTAGTTCTCGAGAAGCTATGCAATACTCGAGTAAGTCTTGCTTTGTTCTCGAGTCAACAGAAAAATCTAGCTCAGAATTTTTCTAAGACTAGTACTCGAGAAGCTAAGACCATTACTCGAAAAGGCCAAGACTTTGTCTGGAGAAATAGAAGTCAAGTACTCGAGAAGTATAACTTGTTCTCGAGAAGTCCAGTTAGTTCTTGAGAAGTCAGTTTCTATTTCTTGAGTAACAGAAGTTACTTCTCGAGAAGCCAGGAATTATTTCTAATGTTTTCTCCAAGTCTTGTTCTCGAGAACCTTATACTCTTTTCTCGAGAAGCAAAAGTCATTACTCGAGTAGTCTATAATCCACTCGAGAAATGAAGTTCAATTTCCAAAACTTTCTCTAAGTCCCGACAGAAGTAATTTTAAATTTCATTAACATTTGATTGGTACACGTGGCATGCATTTAATGTGATTATGAGCGTTAGGCAAATCCTATAAAAGGTCTTATAAAAATCGATTAACCCTAATAAGAATAATATCAAAGTTTCTGAATCGTTCTTATATTTCCAAATCGAGAAGCGCCGCTGCTGCCACTCTGTCTTCTTTGCCAATCGTCTCACTTGATCCAGAGATTCAGAATAAGAAGTTTCAGCAGATCAAGATTTTCGACATCTCCAGATCTATTCCTTGATCGTGCTGATTCTAAAGTTCTCATATCAAAGGTTTCTCAGATTTCTTCCTCATCTTTTCTGGTAAGGGCTGTTTAATTTTTCAAGAAGGAAGAAGCCGAGTTCAACCAGATCTGTAAAGATAAGATAGTTTTTCTGATTGTAAATTCATTATATTCTTGTAGGAGTTTTAATCCGAGTTGTAGGAGATATTCTCCGAGTTGTTATAGGAGTGTTTTTTGTTCCAATTTGTAGGAACTTTCTTTCGAGTTGTAAGATTGGTTTTCAATCCAAGATAATAGTGAAGTAGTCGAGTCTAGCGTGTTGCTAGATCGGTGAGGTGGAGAGTGGACGTACCCAAGATTGGGGAATCACTATAGATCTAGTGTTCTCTGTGATTTGTTTGATTATTTTTTGCGCTTCGTTCGTTCAATTTTTATTCCGCAAAAAGACGCAGACCTCACCTATTCACCCCGCTCTAGGTGATTTAGGTAGACAACTAAAAACATCACATTTTGAGGAGTATATTGAGTACCTATCTGCTATGAGTATAGTATGTGACATTCCAGATTGTATTCCGGAAGAGCAAGGGAAGGAAGCTACTCTGGCCCTTGTAATTAAGTCAATTGAAGATGGAACAACAGAAGAGTATACTTTAAAGGACGACCTCATTCATATCCGTGGCTGGCTCTACCTTCCCAAGGGCCAGGAAATCTGGGAAGACATATTGAGAGAGGCAAATTGTTCCAAGTATTTAGTGCACCCCGGGATTTCCAAGATGTATAATAACTTACGGAAGACCATGTTCTGGCCGGGAATGAAGAGTGCGGTCAAGTATTTGTTACACACTATGAGGCTTGTCATAAGGTGAAGGTGGAGTGCAAAATCCCTAGAGGATTATTACAGTCATTACCCATCCATGAGTGGAAGTTCGAATATATCTCCATGGAAATTTTTCACGGGTTGCCTCGCTCGCGCTCTGGGAATGATTCAGTTTGGGTGATTGTAGATCGCTTGACGAAGGTAACCAGATTTATCCCTATGAAGAAGGAGGCATATGTGGTTGTTTTAGTGCGGCTCTTTGTGGAGAAATTTGTATAGTACCATGGCGTGCCTATGATGATAGTCTCCGATCGTGATGGACGCTTTACCTCCAAGGAGTGGAAGGTAGTGTTGGGATTTGTCTCCACAATACCTCAGATTTGTAGGAGGTCAGACCTTGAACTAAGATGAATTAAGGTGTATTTGATATTGTGTTTCAAGTTGTAGGTGTGCAGGTTCTCATTGCCAAGTGTAGACCAATGTCAGTCTGTAATGGGTCACCAAACACAGGACCATACAATGTAATCCCTCATTGTGTGATCCAAAGTGTTGGCCTATGTATAGCCTCTCTATTGGGATACACTTCCTTCATGCACTTGGATTGGTGGACTGAAGTGTTGAAGTTTATCTTTTCAGAAGAAATTTTTCTAAGTCCACATACTCGAGTAGCCTTCTTCATATACTCGAGTAAGTGACTTAGTACTCGAGTAGATCCTCAGACATACTCGTGTAGACTCTGTATACTCGTGTAGATAAGTTTACTCGAGTAGATAGTTAGTCACTCGAGTAAGTCATATATTATACTCGAGTAGATCCTTCTGTTCTTAGATCCGAAATTTTCTCTAAGTCCACATACTCGAGTACCTCCTTTTATACTCGAGTAAGTGAGTCTGCACTCGAGTAAGTTGGGTTACATACTCGAGTAGACTGTATTATACTCGAGTAGATGATAACTTGCACTCGAGTAGTTGGTTAGTTACTCGAGTAAAGGTTCTGTTCATACTCGAGTAGATCTGTGCTTCTCATCTCAAAATAAATTCTAGAGTCTACATACTCGAGTTGTTCCCTATATACTCGAGTAAGTGACTCTGTACTCGAGTAGTCGTTATTCATACTCGAGTAGTTCCTTTTTATCTTATCGGAGAAATTTTCTCTAAGTGTCTTTACTCGAGTATATACTCTCATACTCGAGTTGTTCGAAAATCACTCGAGTGTTGATCTCTGAATCACTCGAGTAGCTTCTCTTCTTATACTCAAGTATTCTCCTTCTATCCACTCGAGTATATACCATCTGATACTCGAGTATGTCTCTTCTATGACTCGAGTATATCTGTTTAAATTTTCCTGAAATTCTCTAAGTTAATTTCGCTGTGAATTTCAAATTAATCATTTCTGATTGGTCCACGTGTCATCCCTAATTAATTTTCTGACCGTTGGAGTCCACCTATAAATAGGTCCTCTCAGATTTGACTAATAACAAGTTTACAGAGATTTTATTTTAAGAAAGAGAAAAAGTTCCGTGAACCCTAATTTCTCACGCCGCCGCCATTGACGTTCACGGAAGAAGCTCTGGATCGACGATCTTCGATCGCTGTTTTCAACTCTGATTCTCCAGCGATCCAGACGAAAGTTAATCACTCGATCTCGCCAAGCCTCAAAGATTTCAGATCTATTTTTTCGATCGAGGTGATTCCGTTTTTCAGATTTGTGGATCTCTCTCAAGTCGTCTTCAACATACTCTGATTAAGCCAAAGTTCTTAAGGAAGAAGACTATCAAGATCCAGATCTGAGAATATTATTGGTTGTATTTTATTTTCAAACCAAATCTCTTTGTAGGAGTTTCTCTCCGAGTTTTGTAGGAAGGCTTTATCTTCCGAGTTTTGTAGATCCGATTTGGATCGAGTTTGTAGGAACGTGGTTCCGAGGTGTAGGATTGTTTTCAATCCGAGATAGTGGAGTAGCCAAGTCTAGTGATTTGCTAGATCGGTGAGCAAAGTGGACGTACCCAAGATTGGGGAACCACTGTAAATCTCTTGTCGTCTGTGATTGCTTGATGTGTGCTGTGTTATTTTTTTATTCCGCTTTTGACACGCACTTCACCTATTCACCCCCCCTCTAGGTGATTTAGGCTAACAACTTAGTACTCTCAATTGGTATCAGAGGGAGGTTGATCGTTAAAAGGTTAACACCTTGATCTTATCCTTCTAAGTTATTTCTTGAATAGTATCAAGCATGAGTAAGACCAAGGATTTTGCTAAACTCCCTATCTGCACCAAGAACAATTTTCCTATGTGGAAGGAAAGAGTAAAGTTCTTCATGGAAGCAGTAGATCCCCGGATCTTCATGATTATTGAAGAAGGTCCCCACATTCCTATGACCACCTCCACCATAGATTCATCTAAGCAAGTTCCAAAGAAATTGATGGATCTCGATAAGGACGAGATTGCACTTGTCTCGTTGGACAAGAAAGCCAAAAATATTATCGCAAGTGCAGTCGATGACTCAATGCTGCAGAATCTGATTCATTGCCAATCTGCCAAGGAGATGTGGCAATCCCTAGTGACTCTAATGGAAGGTACAGAAGAAGTAAGGGATGATCGAAGGTCCCTACTGAACCAAAAATATGAAGCCTTCAGGCAGGGTCATAAGGAAGCCATAGCTGATACTTTTGAGAACTTCTTCAAGATAGTAAATGGCCTCAGAGTTTATGGACGTGTCTTCACCAATGGGGAACTCAATGACAAATTCTTAAGATCCCTAACCAAGGAATGGGAAAATAAGGTATGTGCCATTCGGGAGTTTGGAAGGTTAGCTGAGACAGACCCGCAGAATCTGTTCGGAAAGCTTATGTCTTACGAGCTGCAAATCAACTCAAGAAAAGCTGAAGAAGAGATCAGCAGGTCTGCATCCAAGGAGAAGTCTGTCGCTCTAAAGGCAGATAGCTCAAGGAAGACAAAGGCTAGCTCTCCTGCCCCAGTTCCTGAAGCTGATGAAGAAGAATCATCTGATCCAAGCTCATCTGGCTCAGAACTATCTGAAGGAGAGTTCTCATTGTTCTCCCGACAATTCAAGAAATTCTTAAATAAGAAGAAGCAATGGAGAGGCAAAGATGCCTCATTCAGAAGATCACGACGTGATGGTGATCAGAGAAAGAAAGGGTCAAGTAGCCATGACAGGTATAAATCTAAACAGAACAAACAGATTTCGACTGACATCGTTTGTTATTGTTGCAATAAGCCAGGTCACGTCATCGCCGACTGCCCTCACAAAAAGAAAGGTGGAAGAAGAGAGGAAAAGAAATCCTCACACCATAAGAAGAGGACAGAGAAGAGTCTAGTAACCAAGAAGAGCAAAAATCTCAGCGACTCCGACTCATCTGAGTCGAGTGAAGAAGAGGAAGCTTACTTTGGGCTCATGGCTCACTCAGATGATGAACAAGTCCCCCAGTTCACTGGGGAGGTAAAATCTCACACTCCTCTCTCTGATTCTGATGATGATAATGAGCAAGAGGGCTATTCCTCTGAAGATGAATTTGAACTCATGCGTCAGTATAAGGAGTTACTCACAGCCTACGAAAAATGTCGTAGAGTAGTGAAAACTCAAGCCAAAGAGATAAAATCTCTACAGGCTAGTGAGAGCAGCTTGAGAGAAGAAGTCAATAAGACTAACTCTCTTCAAGAGATCTTAAACAGTGCTACGGATGAATACAATCAAGCTCTCAAGCACCTCGACCTTAAAGAGGAAATCATCAAAGAATTGGAACAACAACTCGAGGCTGAAAAGAAACTTGTTGAGAGTTTCTCTAAGCCTAAGACAGTTCTTCCAATCGTTGCTGAGTTCTCTGCTAAGGCCAAGGGTGCTGGTTTAGGCCACATTGGCTCTTCTAATAAATCCTCTAGGAGAAACAAGGCCAAGAGAAAGAATAAGGCTGCCCGGAAGGCTCTAGCTGAAGAAAAAGGTAAAGCTCCCTTGGAACCTATTCTGTTCAAGAAAGTTATCTTTCCTACGAACGAGCTCGACTATGAGTCTACCTATGGACACTTTTCTAGGCCGATCCCTGAGAAGCCTAAGTCAAGATACCAAGGTTGGACTCGTCCTCGTAACTTCAGCGAGAGTGCCTTCAAAGCACCTTATGAAGAGATTCAACTTCAAAGCTATGGACCTTATGCTCATGGTCACAATATCAAAAAGACACCAAAAGTAAAACCCATTGTAGAAAAGCCTATGAAGGAGAAGACTTTATGTAATTGCCATCATCACGAAGCCTCTTCCTCCAAGAGTAAAGCTCCTGCTAGACCTTCATTCCAGAAAGTCAAGCAGGACTACACAAGGCAAAGATACAACAGGTTCGACTGTTGGTGTTGTGGCAGAATTGGTCACTTTGCCATCGATTGTTGGTTCAATCCTAGTAATGCTGCAACCCCTCAAGTTAGCAACGTGAGAATGACCACTCATGAGGCTAATACTCGTAGGGGGAGTTTTCTAACTCGAGACCAAGGACCCAAACATGTTTGGGTTCCTAAGGCTAAGTGATTGTAATTGCAGGTATGTCCAAAGGCCACCAAAATGCCAATCTGGTATTTGGACAGCGGATGTTCTCGGCATATGACCGGGACAAGGAGCCTACTCCAGAATTACACCTCAGTCTGCAACGGACCAAAGGTCATCTTTGGAGGTTCAGATCGAGGAATAACTAAAGGCTATGGTATGATCTCTAACGGTAGCGTATCCTTTTCGGATGTAGCCTATGTTGAAGGATTGGAACACAATCTCATCAGCATAAGCCAATTATGCGACAAAGGATACGTAGTTGAATTTCATGCTGACAAGTGTTTGATAAAATCGGTTAACAACATGGAAACTATTTTATCAGGCACTCGAAGCAGAAATATTTTCTGTTTAAATTTCATTTGTATAGACTCTTCGATACCAGTGTGTCTTTTGGCAAAAAGTAGTGCATCTCTTGCTGATCAGTGGCACAAGAGACTAGCACATATTAATTTCAAAACTATTAATAAATTGTTCTCTCAAAACTTAGTACGTGATGCACCTAATGTCAAGTGCGTTACGGACAGTCCTTATCACACTTGTATCAAAGGCAAGCAAATAAGAAGTTCGTTTAAAAGAATAATAGGCAGGGATTCCAATAGAAGCTTACAGCTTCTCCATATGGACTTGTTTGGTCCACTGCAGGTTAGAAGTTTGGGAGGTAAGGAATATACATTGGTTATTATGGATGATTACTCGCGCTTTGCGTGGGTGTTCTTTCTGAAACACAAGTCAGATACTTTCGGTATTTTCACTAGCTTTGTAAGGCAGATCCAGAATGAATACAACTGTTCCGTAGTCAAAATCAGAAGTGACAATGGAACGGAATTCAAGTCTGGAGCCTTGACAGAATTCTTTGAAAGTCAAGGTATCTTTCATGAGTTTTCCTCTCCTCGTACCCCACAGCAAAATGGAGTAGCTGAGAGAAGGAACAGAACACTCATAGAGGTTTGCCGGACCATGTTGAGTGATGCCTCACTTCCAGAGTATTTCTGGGCTGAAGCCGTCAACACCGCTTGTCACGTGCAAAATCGAGCACTCATCAACAAGAATCATGATAAGACCCCCTACGAACTTCTAAAAGGCAGGCAACCAACCATTTCATACTTTAGAATCTTTGGCTGTAAGTGCTTCGTACTTAACAATGGCAAGTATCACACCACCAAGTTTAGCGAGAAAAGCTTTGAAGGTATTTTTGTAGGTTATAGTAGCCACAATAAGGCCTATAGAGTATTCAATAGAAAAACTCTGGTGGTAGAAGAGTCGATACATCTTGTATTTGATGAGACGAGTCTGCTACAAAGCAACTTGTCCAGTGTGCCTATTGTAGATGCAGGTAAAAAGTTGAAAGAACTTAGCTTGGATGAAACTACTAAAGATAAGGATGAGACGTTCATCAAGATAACCTCTACAACCCCCATTGAAGAGGTAGATGATCAAAATGAAGAACACATCCCAGCTGAAGATGCAACTCCAGTGGCTGAAGACATCTCAGATGCAAGGACTTTAGAGTTCAGACACTTGAAAGATCATCCTGTTGACCAAATTATAGGAGATCCTCGGGATGGCGTCAGAACTCGTCGAGGTACAACTAACGAGAATTTATACTTAAGTTTTCTGTCACAGGTTGAACCAAAGAAGTTTGAGGAAGCCAACTCCGACGCATCCTAGATTCTAGCCATGGAAGAAGAGCTGAATCAGTTCAAACGATGCAAGGTTTGGACACTTGTTCCTAGACCCAAGAGTAAGAACGTCATTGGGACAAAATGGGTCTACCAGAACAAGATGGACGAAGATGGAACAATTATAAAGAATAAAGCCAGACTTGTCGCCAAGGGCTATCGTCAAGAAGAAGGAATCGACTTCGACCAGACTTATGCTCCAGTAACAAGACTGGAGGCGATCAGGTTATTTCTTGCCTACGCTGCACTTAAGGGCTTTACCGTCTATCAGATGGACGTCAAGTCTGCCTTCCTAAATGGTGACATAAAGGAAGAAGTGTATATAGAGCAACCACCAGGTTTTGTTGATTCAACCTTTCCTAATTATGTTTATTTACTGCAAAAAGCACTATATGGTCTTAAACAAGCTCCTCGAGCTTGGTATGAGACGCTGTCCACCTTTCTTCTTGAGAACAAGTTCACAAGAGGAAAGATAGACAAGACATTATTTCTTAGGGAAATAAAAGGCAAGATTCTGCTAGTGCAAATCTATGTCGACGACATCATTTTTGGCTCTACAGATAACAACCTCTGCAAGAAGTTTTCTAAACTTATGCAAGGGAAGTTTGAAATAAGCAGTATGGGAGAGCTGAAGTATTTCTTAGGGCTTCAAGTGAAACAATCTGAGGATGGAATTTTCATCTCACAGACCAAGTTCACCAAAGAGCTACTTAAGAAATTCGGAATGGAGAATGCAACCTCTATGAGGACTCCAATGGCCTCAGCTATGTCTCTGGACAAGGATGAGAAGGGAAACCTTTTGATGAAACCAAGTATAGAAGCATAATTGGGTCCTTGCTCTACCTTACTGCAAGTAGACCAGATATAATGTTCTCAACATGTGTATGTGCTAGATTTCAGGTGAACTCTAAGGAATCTCACTACATCGCTGCAAAGTGAATCCTGAGATACCTTAAAGGTACACCAAATCTTGGCTTATGGTACCCAAGAAGTAATGATAGTGAACTAATTTGATTTTCAGATGCAGATTTTGCAGGTAGCAAAGACGACAGGAAAAGCACTTCCGGGACTTGCCAATTCCTCGGAAGAAGACTTATTTCCTGGAGCAGTAAGAAGCAGAACTGTGTAGCCATCTCAACGGCTGAATCAGAGTATATCTCTGCAGGCAGCTGTTGTGCACAGCTTTTATGGATCAAGAACCAGTTTGAAGACTACGACATGAAGTTCCAGAACATTCCTTTGTTTTGCGACTCATCTAGCGCTATAGCAATAGCCAATAACCTAGTATCCCACAGCCGGACCAAGCACATAGAGCTTCGTTATCATTTCATCCGGGAGCATGTGGAAAATGGAGACATAGATCTACAATATGTCTCCACAGACAGGCAAGTTGCAGATATATTCACTAAGCCGCTGGACGAGTCCAAGTTCTCGTTCTTCAAAACGGAACTCGGATTGCTCAACAAAGAAGACTAGTGATGGACTCACAAATCAAGAAGAAATCAGTGGTGTTGGCTGATCAGAGATAAAGTTTTCAGTGGCAATAGACATCTACAAAGGAAAATTGTCTTTCAAGTATTAGATACTCGAGTATATCAAGACTTACACGAGTAAACGGAAAATACTCGAGTAAGAAGTCTGACCTACTCGAGTATTTGACAAAATACTCGTGTATGAACACTACCTACTCGAGTATATTTTGTCTACTACTCGTGTATGGTGTTACCTACTCGAGTATGTTCCGTCTAATACCCGTGTATGATGCTATCTACTCGAGTATACGGACTTCTATTTTGGATTTCTAATTTTTCTATTCGCACCGAGCTATTTGCCGCGTCATTCAGGTATGAAATTATATTTACTTTTCCTAAAACCTAATTAGGATTATATATATATATATAGAAAAATCGAGAAACCCTTTCCACTTCTCATTCACTTGAGTAGCCGCCGACTCCTCATCTTCCGAAAATCACAGAGCATCGCCTTCTTCGCCTCTCTCATCCTCCAGAATCGCAGATGGCCCCCTCCTCTAAAATCGACATCGGCTCTGAACTCGCCCCCGCGGGTATAGCCGATCTTTCAGATGATTTCCGCAATCTTCTGATTCTGTTCGAAACCACCGGACTATCGTTCATTCTCATGTCGCCGTGCCGAGTCATTTTCCCAGCAGTTGAGGAATTCTATCAGAATATGAAGATAAAGCGTAATGGAAAGCTCCTGAAAACCAAGGTAAGAGGGATAAAAATTCGACTGGATAAAGTTTCTCTTGCAACTCTATTAAAGCTTCCAGTGGTCGATGAAGATGCCGAAATGACTACAGACGATTCAGTAAGGGCTAGCTTATTCTGTGGAGCTAACCCTCAATCCCACTCCTTTAGCAGGGCCGACTTCACCTCAGAAGGAAAATTCCTAGTGGATGTTATAGCAAAGGTACTGTTGTGCAAGACGTATTCCATTCGAGACATTTCTATGGAAATGTTTGACATAATGCAAGCTATCATCTGCCGCAAACAGTTCCAGTTTGGACTGTTGATCCTAGACAAAATCAGAGACAACATTAAGCATCCCAGCTTTGGCAGAATTATCTCCCTCCTGCTTCATGAGATTAACCCATCAGTCTTTGACCTATCCAAAGGGACTCCCCTCCATCACATGAAGAAAGTTTCCATATCCTCCATCCAGAGATATGATATTAAAATTCTGAATTCTGCCCAGGTATCCAAAGCTGCTGTTCCTTCAGGACTGTCCCAAGAACCCAGTATATCTGAAGACAGGATTCCATCTCCTCCTCTACATCAAACTGCTGCTACCTATGGTGCAATAGTTAAGGGGGAGCCTGCCTCTTCTCATCCTAAGTACCCAGCTTCCTCAGAACCTTCAGAACTAGCAGAAGTCAGAGTTTCTCCTCCTCCAGCAAATCCTGAATCAGAAATTCTAGATCCAGCAACCTTACTGTCTACAGCAGAAGATATAAATAAATTCATTGATGAGCTCAGCTTAGATGCTCCCCTGTTTGAGAATGAATCAGCTGTAAAGTCTCCTGCTCAGGATCCAGTTCAGACTCCTGTACAATCTCCTGCTCAGGATCCAGTTCAGACTCCTGTACAATCTCCTGCTCAGTCCTCAGCTAAAGAGTCCAGCCAGCCTGAACAGATTCTATTGTCTGATGATGAGGAAGTATCTTCAGAACCAGTGGATGCTCCTCTGAGGACACTAGACTTCACCCTTCCTTCTTTCATCAACACTGAAGATTCAAATTTGGTAGAACCCTTCAAAAGAGCTGTCAGTTCAGTGGAAATTTCTGAAATCCCTCCATGGGTTGCTCCTGCTCCTTCAGTTCCTGCACCAACCTCAGCTCCTTCTTCTTCTTCAGATCTGGTGAATAAGATTGAACAGATGCTCATTGAACAGAGAAAGTACTTTGATGAATCTCTAGCCTCAGTAAATAACAAGATCACTACTCTTGAAAAGGAGATGAGTAGAGGCTTTGCTGAAATTCAAGCCAATACTGATGAGCTAAAGAGATTGTTTCAGCTAGGTGGAAAAGCACTAGATCACACTATCACAAGCATAGGTGAACTAAGAAATCAACAAGAAACTGTTGCACATAATCAGATAGTAATGGACAAGAATGCTGAAACAAATGTGATGAAAGTATGTGAAGAAGTTGGCACCTTCAGAGATGAAGCAATTGCCAAGCTAGCTGTAGATATCACCAAGGGGGAGAAAGTTGTAAAAGAACAAATTGAAAAACTATCTGAACAAGCTCAAGCAGCTGTAAAAGAATAAGTTGAAAAACTATCTAAACAAGCTCAAGTAGGTGTGGATGGTCTTGTAAAAGATATGAAAGCAGACATCCTAGCCCAGCTTCAATCTGTCAAATTCTACATTTATGATACAGCTGTATGGGTAAATAATCAGAATTTCCCTAATGCCCAGCTCAACCCTACCATCATTCCCAACTTCTTAAATCCTCTTGAAGAACAACCTCCAGCAGATGCCCCAGCTTAGGCAACCATACCAGAAGGTGTGCCAGTCTTCTCACCCAGACCTGATGGTGATGTGACTGAGCCCCCTCTCTCCTATTCTGATATGTGGCAAGATGAAATTCCTCCTAGTTCTCAAGGTGCCCCAAGAAAGAAAAGAAAATATGGTGATGGTGCTTCTGCCAGCCGTTCTGCACCTAGAAAAGAGCCTGCCCAAGCTTCTGAAGGTAGATCAGAAATTATTCACAATGAAGTTTGGAGTCCAACCTCCAAATCTCTGATCCTTGATACTCTGAAGTTAGTAACAGATCATGGTGAGAACATAGATCACTATTACAGTTATTCAGAATGGAAGGCTTATGAAGCATCTTAGATCAAGATCAGACTTCATGACAGGAATTGGGGATACAACAACCCAGCTGCTCCTCCTAGGCCCAGAACTTATTTTCCTAAACCTTTCAGTTACCTAGAGAGGCAAGAGCTGAAGAGAGAAAGAATGCACAAAGGAGCCCCTTCTTGAGTCTATGAGAATGTGCAAATGGATATTTTAATCTGTTAAAAACATTTCTATATATATATATATATATATATATATATTTGATTCTGATTATGGCTATTTGATTCTTTATCCTGCTTCAGTTTATTTTCTTTTGGTATATGTGTGTTGTTCTTTTTACTTTAAGTAATTCACCTTAGTATAGAGGGTGCTGACATCTACAAATAGGGGGAGATTGTTGGGATTTGTCTCCACAATACCTCAGATTTGTAGGAGGTCAGACCTTGAACTAAGATGAATTAAGGTGTATTTGATATTGTGTTTCAAGTTGTAGGTGTGCAGGTTCTCATTGCCAAGTGTAGACCAATGTCAGTCTGTAATGGGTCACCAAACACAGGACCATACAATGTAATCCTTCATTGTGTGATCCAAAGTGTTGGCCTATGTATAGCCTCTCTATTGGGATACACTTCCTTCATGCACTTGGATTGGTGGACTGAAGTGTTGAAGTTTATCTTTTCAGAAGAAATTTTTCTAAGTCCACATACTCGAGTAGCCTTCTTCATATACTCGAGTAAGTGACTTAGTACTCGAGTAGATCCTCAGACATACTCGTGTAGACTCTGTATACTCGTGTAGATAAGTTTACTCGAGTAGATAGTTAGTCACTCGAGTAAGTCATATATTATACTCGAGTAGATCCTTCTGTTCTTAGATCCGAAATTTTCTCTAAGTCCACATACTCGAGTACCTCCTTTTATACTCGAGTAAGTGAGTCTGCACTCGAGTAAGTTGGGTTACATACTCGAGTAGACTGTATTATACTCGAGTAGATGATAACTTGCACTCGAGTAGTTGGTTAGTTACTCGAGTAAAGGTTCTGTTCATACTCGAGTAGATCTGTGCTTCTCATCTCAAAATAAATTCTAGAGTCTACATACTCGAGTAGTTCCCTATATACTCGAGTAAGTGACTCTGTACTCGAGTAGTCGTTATTCATACTCGAGTAGTTCCTTTTTATCTTATCGGAGAAATTTTCTCTAAGTGTCTTTACTCGAGTATATACTCTCATACTCGAGTAGTTCGAAAATCACTTGAGTGTTGATCTCTGAATCACTCGAGTAGCTTCTCTTCTTATACTCGAGTATTCTCCTTCTATCCACTCGAGTATATACCATCTGATACTCGAGTATGTCTCTTCTATGACTCGAGTATATCTGTTTAAATTTTCCTGAAATTATCTAAGTCAATTTCGTTGTGTATTTCAAATTAATCATTTCTGATTGGTCCACGTGTCATCCCTAATTAATTTTCTGACCGTTGGAGTCCACCTATAAATAGGTCCTCTCAGATTTGACTAATAACAAGTTTACAGAGATTTTATTTTAAGAAAGAGAAAAAGTTCCGTGAACCCTAATTTCTCACGCCGCCGCCATTAACGTTCACGGAAGAAGCTCTGGATCGACGATCTTCGATCGCTAGTTTCAACTCTGATTCTCCAGCGATCCAGACGAAATTTAATCACTCGATCTCGCCAAGCCTCAAAGATTTCAGATCTATTTTTTCGATCGAGGTGATTCTGTTTTTCAGATTTGTGGATCTCTCTCAAGTCGTCTTCAACATACTCTGATTAAGCCAAAGTTCTTAAGGAAGAAGACTATCAAGATCCAGATCTGAGAATATTACTGGTTGTATTTTATTTTCAAACCAAATCTCTTTGTAGGAGTTTCTCTCCAAGTTTTGTAGGAAGGCTTTATCTTCCGAGTTTTGTAGATCCGATTTGGATCGAGTTTGTAGGAACGTGGTTCCGAGGTGTAGGATTGTTTTCAATCCGAGATAGTGGAGTAGCCGAGTCTAGTGATTTGCTAGATCGGTGAGCAAAGTGGACGTACCCAAGATTGGGGAACCACTATAAATCTCTTGTCGTCTGTGATTGCTTGATGTGTGCTGTGTTATTTTTTTTATTCCGCTTTTGACACGTACTTCACCTATTCACCCCCCCTCTAGGTGATTTAGGCTAACAACTTAGTACTCTCAGGTAGTATAAGCATATTTGGGCTCTCTCCTTACCTTCAGCACATCTTTTCACCCTCAGATGGATGGTCAGTCTAAAAGGACCATTAGGACAATGGAGGAGAGACTTTGTGTATTGGATAGAGGGCAACCATGGGAAAGGCTCTTACCACCTGTAGAATTTTCATACAATAATTTCCATCAAGCTAGCATCGGGATGGCTCCCCACGAAGCACTTTATGGGGGAAGGTGTAGAACTCCATTGTCATGGGTGCAGGATGAAGATCCAAAAGTCTTGGGGATAGAGTACATTGATGACACTGATGCGCTTGTCATATTGATACGAGACCGCTTGCTTTAGGCTCAAAGTTGGCAGGCAAAGTACTATAATGTGAAGCATTATATGGTAGAATTTCAAGTGGGTGACAAGGTATTCTTGAAGATCAGACCAATGCATGGAGTGTCGCGAGAGCGTGGTATGAAGAAGCTCAGCCCGAGATATGTGGGGCCCTATGCTATATTGGAGAGAGTTGGCCCTTTAGCCTATCGACTGTAGCTACCACCAGAGCTAGAAAACTTGCACAATGTTTTCCATGTGTCGTCGCTCCGGAAGGCACTACTACGGCCTGAACAATATGTCCACACTGTAGATGGAGCAGTGAAAACTGATAGATCCCTCCGACTAGAGCCGGTGTGATAGTGGACCACGAGATAAGCATCTTGTGGCGAAAAAGTATACCATTGATAAAGGTTCAATGGTCTAATCACGGGAAGGAAGAATGTACTTGGGAGCCTTTGGACTTGATGCAAAAGCGCTACCCGTAATTGTTTTCCCAAGATAAAATCTAAAAGCACAATTTATTTTCATGCTTTCTCACCCCATAGCCTTAACATGATTTCGGGGATGAAATCTTTTATTTTGTTTATAGGATTTGTAATGTCCCGATTCGCGCTAGGCCCCTTGTTCGCACTTTCAAGTCAAAAGAGCTGACTTGGGCTCAGGGTGTGCTGGCAGATAGGCTTGCACCTGAGCCAGGGAGGAGGTCCTGATTTGACACCAAGTGTCTAGACACTATTGCGCAGAGATAGTAGCTATCACTCGGTGTTAACAGGCATTGTGTAACACCAAAAATTTGACAGCAGAAAGATTATCACTATCGCTAGGCGATACTTGGTATCGGCTGATGGCGATAGCGATGCAGAGTTCATCAAGCTGCACTCAACACACTCAATGCATTCGACGAATCGTCAAAATGATCACCGAGTGGCGACATTGGGTATCGCTAGATGGCGATAGCGATAAGCATTGAGTGGGCACTCGACGCACTCGACGCACTCAATGCCTGAAAGCATTGAGTGGCTTGATATCGTGAGTGACAGTGGGTATCGCTGGGCGATAGTGCCATATGGCATATGTCAATTGCTGTTAAGCGGCCAATAAGTGGTGGTTGACCTGGGCCAAAGCACTCAAAGCGGTGAAATCGATATCGCCGAGTGGAGATAGTCGATATCGCCACACGATAGCGCCATAGTTGACCAGTCAACTAAAATCCTGGACTTTCTTTTATTTTGAATGAGAGATCATGTGGCTGAGATTAATCAAAAATCCACTTAACTAGATAAGAATTGGAAGGAGGTTTCATTCTCTTTCTCTCTCTCTCTCTCTCTTCATTTCTTGATTTTCCTTGAGTAAAAAGGAAGAAGAAGCTAAGGAAGTGCTGGGTTGAGTTTTGTGAGCTCGCTGAAGGAGATTGTGTGGTAAGAGGCCAGATCCGAGGATAGATCCGCGAAGAGGAGAGCAACATACTCCTTTCCATCCGCGTAGAAAAGCTTCGCCATGGATCCGAAGAGAACTACAAAGGTAATGAGTTTCTCCCGGACAAGTGAAGTCCTCAATATGCATATTTGCATGGATCCCCTCATCAAAAGGTGAAAAAGGGTAGATTCCAATGGGAAGATCGGTTTGATCCCCATATATTCCTACATTTAGATCCGGAAATGTAAAGTACGGAATAGACATGCTGTGAGAAGCCCATCTGGACAAGTTGGTCTGGATTGGTGATGTTTAATTTGCGTGCCGAAGAAGACTTCGTGGATATGCGTGTGATGTACTTGTGAAATCTGGGGTCTAGGGGTGTGCAGGATGCTCCATCAAAGTACTGGAAGCATTTCTAGGAAAAGACCCAGAAAAGATCACAGTCTGGAGAACTGTTGATATCGCCGGGCGATAGTGAGTATCGCCAAGCGATATCTCTTAGTGAGCTGGAATTTGTCTTGCCTGTCTTTCAAGACCTGGGGGTCACTGTTTGAGAAGCTGTGAGCATAAATTGCCTAGCAATGGTGGGTTCCAGCCTGAAATGGAAAAAGAATGAATTGTGTCGTGAAGGCCAATTACTGTGCCATCAAATTAAGTACCTCTGAATGACGGAGTCGTTAAGTTAAGTACCTCTGAATGGACAGTTAGTCATTAAGTTAAGTACCTATGAACGACATAATCATCAAGTTAAGTACCTCTGAACGACAAAGTTAACGGTGGTGATACGCGGGAAGCCGTGGACACCGAAAATGTTCCCTGAGTGCACGGGGCGTGTGTCCGTTGAGCCTACGTCTGTGATGAATGGTGCTTAAATTGCACTTTGAAAATGCTACAATATATATGATGCCTTGTTTGCAGGGATGGAGAAATTCCGCCCTAAGTAAGGGGTGGGATCGTGATAAACGAGTCAGCAAAATGCTGACCGTTGCTTTGTTTGCCACATTTTGGTGGGCCCTTTTATGCAGGTGCTGAAGAGCCAAGTGGAAAGTAGCGGGCTGAAGCCCATGTGCCGCAATTGGCTGGCCCTTGAATGTCCAAAAGGCAAACATTTACTGTTTTCATGTGTGGCCGGCCTGCGTGTCGAAGTATGAAACCACTTGTTGAAAAAGGAAACAGTTGTAATAAGGCTACGACCAAAACATGTGTTATATATATATATCGATATATCATTCCTGTTGTGTAGTGGAAATTCTTGTTTGGTATTGGTTCTTTAACTAAAATGCTTCTGCTAGAATGCTCTGAGTTAGGGTGCGTTCATAAGTGAACTTGGATTTGGAAACAACTTGTAATCTCCTTACCTGTTCGTAGTATATGGCATCGGGCCCCGACCAGACCTTCTGTCATATGCTATACGACGGATGGGGGTGTTACATATTGAGTGTATATGCAGAGGTGCCGAGGCATTGAGAGCGTTGAGTGGACTCAGTAGCATTGAATGATACCACACAGCAGTAGCGAGATACCGTACGGTGGTAGCGGCACAACCGAGGTGTTGAGAGCATTGAAGGAATTGAGTGATGTCAAGTGGACTCAATGAGTGTCAAGTGGCGCTACCGCACGACGGTAGCGGGATATTGCGCTGCGGTAGTAGAGTGATTTAATTGACATACGACTCGGGAACCAAGCGCCTGGCATTAGCATTACCGCGAGCGATAGCCCACTGAATTATTTTGACAAGGTGCTCGGGAAGATATTGCGTGGCGGTAGAAGGATACCGCCCGGCGATAGTGGTACATGTGGCGACACCTGAGTGGGCAGTTTGGATGGTGGCCTGTGGAAGAAGTCGTTCTTGGTGATACCACTCGATAATAGCATACTACCGCGCGGCGGTAGCTCCCTGATCAGAAAACCCTAATTATATTTGGCCGCCCTATATTTATAATCATCCAAGTCTTTGCCTCCAGTTACTTTCTCCAAATTTTCTAAGAGAACGACTACGATAGAGCCTTTCTTAGAGACAAGGAACGGAAGGAGGAGAACGAGAGCCAAGGTCGACGCCATTATGCCTCTAAGGAGAGTGAAGAGATCCATGGCCGGAAATGAGGTGAGCTTCCTACCCTCTCCCTTAGTGCAAGATCTGTAGTTATTTTCTAGGAGAGATTTCGGCTCAAAAGAGTTTGACTTGTGAGATGAAGATCTCCTAGGTAGAGACCTTGCTAGGGATTGTGCCCTAGATATTTGATGTCTTCAACCTCTCCTCTCTTCTTTATGAAGATGGTGGACTTGGTTTCGCGAAGAGAAATGGTCTGTTGAGGGTGAATAAGGGAGGAAAAAATTTGGTCTATGTTTTGAATAAATGTCTAAAGGAAGAAGATGAACCGATGTCGTTCATATTACTTTAAGATGCGTGCAAAAATCTATTTTCTGTGCGCAGCAAACTTCAAGGCCATTTTCGGGTATGTTATGGCCATATTTGGGCTTTTGACTAAATATGAAAGTCGTAGCCCTTGGAAATACCTTCCCAAAGGATGGTTATATGTTTTCCTATGAGTCCTGTAGGCTCGGGAATATCCAGTCAAAGTTGTTGTACAGTCAAGACTTGAGTACATGTTGTTCTCGGGTTAGTGTAGATCCGGGTTTGAATTTGGTAGAGAGGTCATAGTAAATTAACATTGAGATTTACTGAACTTAATTTATGGATGTTTGTGATAAACAAAGGACTGATGGGATAGATCCTTAAGAAAGTAAATAAGGTTGAGGTTTTGGTAAACTTAGTCTATACATAATCGTGATAAACAAATGAGTTGGTGGAACATGATTACACCAATGGTTTGAAGGAGGTTGACAAACAAATGGTTTGGGTAAGCTAGTTAACAAATAAATTGATACATTTTATTATACAAATGATATTCTTGTGGAAGCATAATTGATTGTGAATGCTTGACTTTAAGACAGAATTGGATGAGGTTAATGCATGGCCATGTGATTGAATGATTAATGGAATGTGTATAATAGTCTACTACCTAGAGTTGTGTCTCCCTACAAGTAGCAGTGTGGGATTGGTATGTTGCATAAGGTGGCTTGCCACTTGTGTAAATTATGAACCCTTGTGTGGTAGAGAAATGTGGAAGGGTTGGAAGTGCGTGTGTGTTTGCCGCACTAGAATGATGTGTTGATAAGGGACTCAATGTGGAGCCCTTGCATGCTGTTGAGCACGGGATGTGAATAAGTAAAAGGTACTCATTGTGGAGCCCTTGGGTGTTGTTGAGCACTGGATTGTTGATGGAAAGGCCTTGTGAAATTGCATGCGGTGTGAGTTGACATGCGTGGTAATAATCCTGGGTTAAGGATAGTGTGGCAGGTCTATGGGCTCGCCAGTCATCACACCGACGGGAGTTGGCAGATAGACTTGCACGGTTAGGCCTTGGTCCTCGGTGCTTACTTCTCGAGGCACCCTACGTGCTAGTGGACGGTTGGTCTTGGTCCTTTGGTGATGTGTTCATAGAGGCACCTTCCGTGCCACGATGATAGGCTAACATACGGATATGTTCTTAGAGCACATCTACCCGAGACCCCTCTGAGCCGTAGTACGCATGTAAGCTCTGCTGTTGTGTTCTTATCATTGAGGCATACATAGGCCTAGGCTTGGTAGTGTGGATGCCTGCCTAGTCTTGGAAAAACTTGTTTCACTATCACCGTCTAGCCATGACGGATGACACCTGAGAGGTTAGCTACCAACTTTAAAAGTGGGAACTACAAGTCTGTGTCAACATAGCAATTGCCTATGTGTGCATGGGTAAGTCATTGCATTGTATTCATAACATTGCATTGCATTACATACACAAGATCCTCATCATATAAGTTTGTATGGGCACTCTTATATGATGAGTTACTTTACTGTTAAGCTGATCCTTAACTTATATGTTTGTATAAGCATTCATATAAGTTAAGTTACTTCCTGTTGTATATTCATACTTGTATACTGCTGTTGATAGTAGAACTGCTAGTATATATTGTTGTAGTTGCTGTGATATACCCCGATATAGTTTAGCACTTTGCCACTTGTTTTATACTACTGCTTACATATATATATATATATATATATATATATATATATATATATATATATATATATATATATATATATATATATATATATATATATATTGTACCCTTTTTCGTTTCTCCGCCCGGTCCTTAAGAGTCGCCGGGGGAGTGGATGTGATAGCCACTTAGTCTTTATGACTAACGGTTGCTATGTCTACCTTTTAAGGAGGAAACCCTGTAGCAGTAGGTTATGCCGGAGGGCAGCCAGGCCAGGGTGACAGGGCCTGAAGTGATGATACCATCGCTGCCGTTAGTGACTAATGTGAGTTTTTGAGAGACTCATTTTGTAGGCTTCTTGGCATGATGTACTCTGATATTATAGAATCCTTAGTTGCTTCTTTTTATTTGATGTATTCGTTTTGGACTTTATACTTATGTGGATTTTGTCTTCTGCTTATATTCTTATGTTGGGTTGGTAATGATGATATTAGTTTTAGCCGGTAGGATATGCATCTTTTACAGGTCGACCCGTATGTTGGCACTACCACAAGGTGGCTATACCGGGAATAAGACTCCCTTCGCCGATGTTTTGTGGTCCGGGAGGGGGGTCTTACATGTTCGTCATATCGTACTCACACGTGCATTCACATCTTCTCTAGGGCTGAACATGCCGCTAAATTCCACCCAAGTTTGATTAGAACTCACACTCATTCCGAGACCCTGAGAACTCTCCATCCCTTAGTATTAGGGGTTAGACTACTTGCAAAACTGGTTACGCGTCATTCCTGCTCGCTGCGAGATCTCTCCCACCTTAGGGGTTTGCTTAAGGCCCGATTTTTCCAAGTAAAACTTCAATGAGATAGTCTTCAGTTGCCGAGGACAGCCCAATCCATTCTCACTCGCCTGGTAGTTCTCGAACCTTCGTGAGGGTTGAATGTGAGTGAAGGGTTTGGATCGGCGAGAGCTCGACTTGCTATCTAGTTAGTGAGGTCACAGAATGTGAGTCCCTAGTCGGCGAGATCGACCCCTGAATAATGCGACTCGCTCTTATATTACTGCTTTGCCGAGTGATTGTTTCCCCTTACTGCTTGACAATATCTCAGCTCACCACAACCTGACCTTTTGGATATTGCATGGTCTGACACCTTGTCCCCTCATGATCTTATGTCCTGCTAACTAGTAGTAGTGGGATTTTTTGGAGGTCAACTTGGTAGACACCATCGAGTGACATCCAGCCCTGCCAGCTAGTTGGATCATAGCAGCGAGATCTACTTAGGGTCTGGGTAGACACCATCGAGTGACATCCAGCCCTGCCATCTAATGGGAGCCTGATAGCAGGATCTGCTCGGGGTCTGGGTAGACACCATTAAGTGACATCCATCCCTGCCAGCTAATGGGATCCTGACAGTGGGATCTTCTCGTGGTGTGGGTAAACACCATCGAGTGACATTCAGCCCTGCCAGCTAATGGGAGCCTGGCAGTGGGATCTGCTCGGGGTCTGGGTAGACACCATTAAGTGACATCCAGCCCTGCCAGCTAATGGGAGCCTGACAGCAGGATCTAATTGTGGTCTGGGTAGACACCAACGAGTAACATCCATCCCTGCCAGCTAATGGGAGCCTGGCAGTGGGATCTGCTCTGGGTATGGGTAGACACTATTAAGTTACATCCGCCCTGTCATCTAATAGGAGCCTGTTAGTGGGATCTACTAGTGGTTTAGGTAGACACCATCGAGTGTTATCCAGCCTTTCCAGCCAATGGGAGCCTGACAGCAGGATATTCTTGGGTTCTAAGTAGTCACCATCGAGTGACATCCAGCCCTGCCAGCTAATGGGAGCCTGGCAGTGGGATCTTCTCAGGGTCTGGGTAGACACCATAAAGTGACATCCAGCCCTGCTAGCTGATGGGAACCTAACAGCGGGATCTGATCGAGGTCTGTATACCATTGAGTGACATCCTGCCCTGCCAGCTGATGGGATCCTTGATGCGGGATCTTCTCGGGGTCTGGGTAGACACCATCAAGTGATATCCAGCACTGCCAGCTAATAGTAGCCTGGCAGGTGGATCTGCTCGGGGTTTGGATAGACACCATCGAGTGATATCAAGCCCTGCCAGCTAATGGGAACCTCTCAACGGGATCTGCTCGGGGTCTGTGTAGACACCATTAAATGATATCCAGCCCTGCCAGCTTATGGGAGCCTAGCACCAGGATCTACTCGGGGTCTGGGTAGACACCATCGAGTGACAACCAGTCCTGCCAGCTAATTTGAGCCTGGAAGCAGGATCTGCTCGGGGTATTAGTTGGTCGGTTCTTCACCCATTCATACAATCCAATGCAAATAAAATCTATGACAAAAAGTCTGGAATGTCAAGAGATATCATATTATAAAAAGATGTTACGTACATGGTTCAAGGATAGAAATGCTTTAGGTCATCATCGCTCCATATGTGACTTAGGGTCTCGCCCTCCACATTATGAGGGTGGTATCTCCACCTCCTCCACCTCCATCTCCTTTTTCTCTCTCACATCCTCCTGCACAAATAGCTCCTCCATTATTCTCTCCATCTTCTCAACTCCCTCCTACTATGAAATTGTGGTGACCGCGGTTACGTAGCATTCCCTTGCAACCCTGGGATCTGTAACGCCCTGAAACTCAAAAGAGGGACGGGTGGCATTTTGAGCCAAGTCTGGGATTTGGTAGAGGTGACACGGCCTGGAACACAGACGTGCCCCAGGGGTGTGTCGTGCTAGGGTTTGACGATGGTCGTATGGTCGACAAAATTGCAGTCGACAAGTGTCGACCAGCGAATACGTCCTGAGACACGGGCGTGTCCCAGGCCATGTCCTGCTCGGGTTGTTAGCCGAGTTGTGTCGGGGAGAGATACGACCTGAGCCCAGGCATGTTCGGGTCCGACACAGGCATGTCAAATTTGACACGGGCATGTTTAATACCCGTGTTCTCCTCGGGTTGGTGCTGGGTAGGTGTCGATGGAGGAACACGCCCAGCTACACGAGCGTGTACTGGGTGACACGGGCGTGTCAATCCTAACACGCGTGTGTCGAGTGCCCGTGTACTTTTCGGGATGCGACGCTTTCTGCGTCGAATGAGGCACACGACCTTGGATACGGGCTTGTCGCAAGTCGTGTTCGGCCCAGGAAGTTTATTTTCAGGGCGAATCATGGCCGTTCATTTCCTTATTTTGGGATCTAATGGCTCAGGCCTATCTATCCTAGGGTTAAGGCCGGGATTGGGGGTTTAAACCCTAACTTTTCATTGGCCTTTCTCTTTCTAAATTCTAGAGAGAAGGGAGAGAAAGGAGGAAAAAGGAGGGAAGATCCAGTCCCTAGAGGAGATTCGGAGCGCAAAATCACAAACCAAGTCCAGATCTACAGAGCCGAGATCATCACGGTGCTTTTCATCCGTGTAGATTTCCATAGCGTCGAGGAGGAATGCTAGGGTAACGATTCTCTACTTGAGCATGTGAAGCTCTTCTTCTTTTTGCATAGGGAAAACCCGCTCCCACGAGTGTGAGGCGAGTTTGTGGTGTTCCTTGGGGTAGATATGTAAAGTCCACCTTATTTAGAGTCCGGAATCATAGTACGAACATAGGTATGATGTGTAAAGCCTACCCAGACATGTTGGTCTGGATCGGTGATGTTATGCTATGCATTGTTAGTCGGAGAAGACTCCGTGCCTTTTGTTATTTTCGGGTTTCTACGTGGTAGATTGCAGCAGGGATCCTTGGGGATTAACCCCAAGGCGCACCCGGAAAACTGGGCAGAAACGCATTTCCGCCATCTTAGTGGCCTGGGAGCCAACCTTGAACATAACTGGGTTATGTGTTTGTTTGATCGATTTTGGGATCCGGCAAAGCTTGACCCGCGCGCTCGTCTTAAGTTTTACATTGCGGTGTGAGCAATGGGCTTGTGGAACCGGACTCGGGCTATGTGGTTTGGTTACAGATACCTGAAAAAGGGACAGTCCACTGGCATAGTCGTGTGAGCCTTAGGCTTAAGTCGGAAAGGCTAAATGCTCACGAGATTTTCCGTCCAAGGGATGGTGGTGAGACCGCGGTTTTGACCGAGTTCATCGAGTTAGTGCCCTGAGAGCACGGGGTGTGTGGCCATGTGAGCCTGCACCTATGATGTTGTGTTTATTCGCTATATTGATTGTTATGCTAACAAGTGCAGGGAAGGAGCTTTGCCGCTCCGAGTTTGGGGGCGGAATCGTTATAATTTGGTCGGCTTTAGCTGACCGTTATTCTTGTTTTCCACCGTTGCGGTGAATTGTGCTTGCAGGTGCTGCGGAGCCGAGTGGAAAATAGCGGGCCAAAGCCAAAGTTGCTGAGCCTGCTCTCGAAGGCCTTGCTTGTTTACTTGTTTAATTCATGTGTGGCCGGCCTGCGAGCTGAAGTTTGTAAGACACTGTTTTAAATTTAGTGAACTATTGTAAGGCCATAAGGCCAGTACTTTAAGTACTTTGTATTTCATTCCTGCTGGGTTTTGTTAGTAGACATTCATGCTTGTGGCTGGGTACTTACTTTTGCAACTTAATAAATTGTTTCCGCTAGGTGCTCTGTGTAGGACGTTATGATTGGAAGGATGGTTTCATCTAGTAACCCACCGATCTGTCCATGGTATATGGCGTCAGGCCCCGGCCAGACCTACTGCTATATGCTATATGACGTATATGGGTGTTACAATTTGGTATCAGACTACCGGTTTTGGTAACACTTAAATGAATTCGTGGACGAATTCACTTTAAGGGGTGGTGAGCACATGTGTGTGCGTCATCGATATAACATGAAAAGAACCCATGAATGTCCACTTAGGAATGAAAATACACATGTTTGAGGAACCCGCGTGTTCCTATAATTGCTTTTTGTAATTTCGTTCGGTCACTTATTGGTGTTTTATACGACTATAGGTGTCCGGGAGTGACGCGTGGCAGTCTGAACGCATGCTTTCTAAGAAAAGTATTGCACCCAATGACATGCCTGAGACCCCTCCTTCTATGGAAACCATAAGAAGGGTAGTTGAGGCGGTGTTCGCGGTGACCAATGCATAACATGGAAGGAATGTGCAACCCTCTGTCCCTGAGGTGTCCTCGACACCGGGCAGTATGATGGAGCAAAGGGCATTTAGAGATCCATTGGGGCAGCAATTGAACATGCTTGTAGTGCAGGGAGCGCACTCAGTGGTCGAATATTTGCAGGCATTCCTTATGATAAGACACTACCCAGGCTTTGAGTTAGAAAGCAAGCAGTCCATAGTCGATAGATTTTATAATGGTTTGCACAGCGAGTTGCGAATTCTATTACTAGGACCAAAGTTTTTGGGATTCCGAGCCATGGTGGAGTCTGCCAGATCTTTGGAAGTAGAGTTGGGGAGAACTCACCAGATACTAGTGAGTAGGGTACTGAACCCTGTAGATCCTTTAAGGGCTGCCTACCGCAGAACGCTGGGAAAGAAGGCTAAAGCATCCACTCGCAAAGTTATTTACACTTGTCATACTTGTGGCAAGAAAGGGCACTTTGGACGAGATTGTTGGGAGGGTGCTCAAACGACAAAGAAAGCTATGTCAGGAACAGTTGGAGACGCTGGTGCTAAGAAGTCAGAGTTTAAGGTGCCGACTTCAAAGTCCGGTTTACGAAGGTGGAATAAGAAGGTTAGGTATTCAGGTCCTGCCCCTCCTTCTGGTGCTTCGGGGGAGAATACAGGTCGTGCACCGGACGCTTGCTTTACTTGTAGGAAGCCGGGGCATTTTGCCCGTGACTGTTGAAGAGGACGTCCAAAGTCCGAGAGGAATTAGGGAGCAACTTGTGAGGAAAAGGGCAAGGCGGTGGAGTCAACCGCATCCCATTATGCTTCGACTCAGCCAAAAGTCTACAATCTGGGCCAGCATGAGGCCATCAAATAAGCAGATGTGGTGACAGGTATGGTTTAAATTTATAGCAAGTTAGCTCTAAATACTATTACCTAGTGCTTGTTAGCTTAGTACTATTTGTATAGGCTTTGTTCTGATTTGCGATAGTCCGACAAGGGCATTATTCGATACGGGAGCTTCACACTCCTTTTTGTCCGAAGGTTTCATATCGCGCAATGGAGTCCCTTCTTCGATGGTGAAGGACAAATTGGACGTCTCGCCGCCAAATGGGTGTTCTATGCGTGTGGACAGAGTATGTGCCATAAAGATTTGTATTGGAAGTCAGGAGTTCGATTTACTAGCGTCGTTACTTCCACTAGTTGAGTTCGACATCATTTTCGGTATGGACTGGCTTTCGGAGCAGAAGGCATACATAAATTACAACCGTAAGGAAGTCAAGCTGGGTGTAGGGCGGGATACAATGTTTGTAGGATTGAAGGGGTCGAGCAAGACTTTAATGTCTGCTCTTCAGGTGGTCAAGGTAGTCCATGCTGGTGCAGAGCTGTTCTTCACATTGGTGGAGGATATAAAGCCTAAGCCCACCTTTGGTAGTATCCCAGTAGTGTTCGAGTACCCTGACGTGTTCCTGGACAATCTTCCCATAGCCCCACCTCAGCGGGAGATCGATTTCATAATTGAGTTGGTGCCAGGTGCCAAACTTGTGTCACGCTCTCCTTATAGGTTGGCGCCTAAGGAGATGGCGGAGCTAAAGGTTCAACTAGAGGAGTTGTTGGAGCAGGGCTATGTGCATCCAAGTTCGTCGCCTTGGAGCACACCGGTCCTTTTCGTTAAGAAGAAGGACGGAAGTTTGCGGCTCTGTATCGACTATAGAGAGCTGAACAAGTTAATGAAAAAGAATAAGTACCAGATTCCAAGGATTTATGATCTTTTTGATCAGATAGTCTGGTCACCCGTGTACTCAAAATTGGATCTGAAGTCCGGTTACTATCAGCTGAGGATAAGGGAGAGTGATATCCCAAAGACAACATTCAGCACAAGGTATGGGCATTTCGAGATTACGGGCATGCCGTTCGGGCTGACTAATGCGCCATCAGTGTTCATGGATTTGATGAACAGGACGTTCAGAGAGTACTTAGACCGTTTTGTGATCGTCTTTATTAACGACTTATTAGTGTACTTGCAGTGCAAAGAAGATCACTTCAAGCATCTGCATTTGGTTTTGGAGACGCTGAGGAGGAACGAACTATACACAAAGTTCTCCAAATGCGATTTCTTGTTGTCCTCAGTAGCGTTCCTTGGTCACATAGTCAGTGGTGAAGGGATTGCAGTGGATCCGACGAAGATAGTTGCGATACGGGAGTGGTCTGTATTGTCTACGGTAGTGGAAGCCCGGAGTTTTTTGGGGCTTGATGGCTATTACAGGCGCTTCGTAGAGAACTTATCGCAGATAGCGTTACCTCCCACGATGTTGACCAGGAAAGATCAGAAATTTGTTTGGATGCGCGAGTGCGCACAAGATTTTGAAGAGTTGAAGAGTCGGTTGACCACGATGCCAGTGCTAAGTTCGCCAAGTGGGACTGAAGGCTTTTAGATCTACAGCGATGCTTCGGGCAGTGGTTTGGGCTATGTGCTGCTACAGCATGGAAGTGTTATTGCGTATGGATCGCATCAGCTGAAAGTACACGAGAGGAATTATTCAGTCCACGACTTGGAGTTGGCGGCCGTGATTTTTGCGCTAAAGCTGTGGAGGCATTAATTGTACGGCATAAAGGTTGATATTTATACCGACCACAAGAGCCTGAAATACTTGTTGGACCAGAAGGATCTGAACATGAGGCAATGAAGATGGATGGAATTCTTGGGGGACTATTCATTCAAAATTCATTATGTGCCTGGGAAAGGCAATACGGTTGCGGATGCGTAGAGTCGCAGAGCTCCCGCACACGCCAACTGGTTGTCGATGCATAATGAGCGGTTGATTCGGGAGTTGGTGGAGTTAGATATATCCTGTGTTGACAAGCAGACTAGTGCCGAACCATTATTGAACTGGACGGAGGTTCAGTATGATCTGGCTGATCGGATTCGGTAGGCTATGGATTTGGATAGCAGCATGAGGGAAATCATGGATGCAGCTTCAGATGGGTCAAATTCCCAATTTACAGTTGAAGATGGACTGCTAAGGAAGGACAGTCGTTTGTGTGTCCCAAGCATGGGTAATTTATGTGTGGAGTTGATGTACGAGGCTCATCATACTAAGTCCTCAATTCACCCAAGGAGCGCAAAGATGTACCGAGATCTGAAGAAGTTGTTCTGGTGGCCAGGACTCAAAAAAGATGTTGCACTATATGTGGCTAAGTGTCAGACTTGTGACTTAGTGAAGGCAGAGTGCAAAAAGCCAGGGGGTTTCTTGAAATCTTTGCCTATTCTAGAGTGGAAGTTCGACGATATTTCGATGGACTTTGTGCATGGTCTTCCAAGGTGCAGAAGGGAAACAACTCCATCTGGGTGATCATAGATCGGTTGACAAAAGTTTCGCACTTCATTCCGCATAGGAAGGATGATTTGGTGGAGAAACTAGCAAACCTTTACTTGGATAACATTGTTAGACTGCACGGTGTGCCCCGCAGCATTGTGAGCGATAGAGATGGATGTTTTACGTCCAATGACTGGATGTTGGTGCAACAAATGCTGGGAAATATGTTGAAGTTCAGCACAGCCTTTCATCCGCAGATGGATGGGCAGACCGAGAGGGTCAACAGGATGATGGAGGATATGCTTCGCATGTGCATCCTAGACTTCAGAAAGTAGTGGGAAGACCATCTGTATTTGGTGGAGTTTGCGTACAAAAACAGCTACCAAGCGAACATACAAATGGCGCCCTTCGAGGCCCTATATGGTAGAAAATGTCGCACGCAGTTGTCGTGGTTATAAACAGGTGAGAGAAGGTTGTACAAAAAGCAAGAGGTGGAGAGCGCCACTTCATTGGTGCGAACCATTCGAGAGTGTTTACTGATCGCTCAGGATAGGCAAGCTAAATACTACAATGCCAAGCATCGGAACGTGGAGTTCACGGTTGGCGATTAGGTGTATCTGAAGATAAAGCCGTTCAAGCGTGTTTCACTGGTACAATGCTTGAAGAAGCTGAGTTCGAGATACCTTAGACCATTTGAGATTCTGGAGCGGATCGGCGAAGCGGCTTATTGTCTAAAGCTATCGGTGGAGTTGAGTGGTCTACACGATGTATTCCACATATCAGTGTTGCGAAAGGCGGTGCAAGAGCCTTCGCAGGTGATCGCAGTTGATCAAGTACCGGTGGACGAAGGGTTAACGACAAGGGTCAAACCTGTTTGTATTGAGGACTCTGAAGTCAAGCGACTTAGTAACAAGGAGATCAGGATGGTCAAGGTCCGTTGGGACAACTATGGTCGGGAGGAGCTCTCTTGGGAGCGAGAGCAGACCATGCTGGAGCAGTACCCAGAGTTATTCCACTCAGGTACCGCTTTTGGTTTTGTGTATCTTTTCCTTACGGTAATTTCGTGAATGAAATTATTTTAAGAGGGGGAGAGCTGTAACGCCCCGAAACTCAAAAGAGGGATGGGTGGCATTTTGAGCAAAGTCTGGGATTTGGTAGAGGTGACACGGCCTGGAACACGGGCGTGTCCCAGGGGCGTGTCATGCTAGGGTTCGGTGATGGTCGTGTGGTCGACAAAATTGCAGTTTACGAGTGTCGACCAGTGAACACGGCCTGAGACACGGGCATGTCCCAGGCCGTGTCCCGCTCAGGTTGTTAGCCGAGTTATGTCCGGGAGAGACATGGACCTAGCCCAGGCATGTTCGGGTCTGACACGACCGTGTGCCTCACTCGAGACACACTCGAGGCCCACTCGAGTCCTACTCGAGACCCACTCAAGCATATGGAGCAGGACACGGCTTGGGATACGCCCGTGTCCCTAGCCGTGTTGCCCAGTCTACATGCCGAGTATTTTTGGGGTATTATAACAATCCTAAAGAATAACATTTCAAAGCTGTTAAACACATCTTAAGGTATCTCATAGGCACCCAAAATCTTGGTCTTTGGTAACCTCACCCCATCAACTTCACGATCCACGGGTTTTCTGACTCTGATTATTCTAGATGTTCACTCGATCGCAAGAGCACAAGTGATACTTGTCACTACTAGGTCCGACACTAGTTTTATGTTCAAGTAGGAAACAAAACTCAGTTGCCCTCTCCACTACTAAAGCCGAGTATATTGTCTTAGGAAGTTGTTACCTATAAGAACTTTGTATGTCACAAACATTAGAGGACTTTAACATAAAATTTAGGAACGTTAACCTTAGGTGCGATAACAAGAGTGCCATATACTTGACGAATAATCCAGTACATCACTCTTATTCCAAACATATTGACGTTCGTCATCATTTCATCCGGGACCACATTAAGAAAGAGAACTTGAGAGTGAGCTTCAATGGAACTGATAATCAATTAGCTTGTATCTTCACAAAACCCCTCCCTAATGCTCGTTTTTCTTTACTTTGATTAGAATTGGGTGTTTTGGATCTCATTCTTTGATCGTAATGCATCATCTACTGCATTTGAATTGATCTATTTTGTGTGTTTCTTCTTTTGGTTTTATTTTTTTTTCTTTCGCTTACCTTACAATAAAAAAATCATCAAAAAATGAAAAACCTCAAAAATAAAAAAACATGTCTTATTTTTCAGTTTACTTTATTTGTTTAATCGATTTAAAAAAAACAAAAAAACAAATAAATAAAATATATAAAACCCCAAAACACAAAAACTGTGGATCGTTCTTTCCTAGGAGACACATGACTAGAACCCAGAGCATAATAATTACGTGTAATGTTTTATTTAGGATTGTTAATCCCTTTGAACATTGTCTATTTTTGTCATGGTGTGTCAAATCTATAGGTGCTTAGCTACTGAGTACGACTAGACATGATAGTGTATGTTGAATATGCGTATAGGTATGTGTGAGGATTTAGGTAGCGTAATGACTTTACACTATTCACACATCCCTTGAAAAAGAACTTACATAGAAATTCTAGACTTACATGGTATAACTCATGATATTGTGTGTACCATGTTAGGAATGTCTAGAACAATCAATGTCACAGTGTTCACTTTTTATATAAAGCTTAGAACTTTGGGCAACAATTCTAGTGCATAAGTCTTTTGTATACAAGTTAAAGTGCATCTATCTATGTGGGTAGATTTTGATTGATTCGAGGACCTAGAAATAAGTGCTATAATACTGATAGTACGAAAATAAGTGTAGAAAATAGGCATGCTGTCAAATCATGTCTCAAGGATACCACCAAGAATAACTCACTCCTCCTGATAAGTTTTCATGAGCATTATGAGGATGAGCACCTTGGTTAAATAAATCATTTCGATCTTGTACAAAGACTAAAAATTAAGTTTAGTGCCCCTAGTTCTAGTCTTGGTATGAAGTAGATAGGAACATGACGTGATTTTTCACTTTATTTCTCTTATGATAGCAGAGTGAATTATTGAGATAAAACATGTACTAAAGGTTACTTCTACCTGATGTTTTTCTTTTGATACTACACGTACATATGTCAATGTTCTATCTAAAGCTTCCATGCATAAGAATTGGCCTGAGACTGTATTATAAGTCTATAACACATAGGTACTGGTACATGATTTCTATTCCTGACTCTTACAATGTTACATTGTGTTAACTCTATAAATCTCTACACATTGTACTCCAAATCGATGTGTACTTAGTTTTACTTATGCTGTCCAAACCTTTTTTGTACTCTGACAACCAATAAAATTTGCTTCTGTGTACTCCGCTCGTATGTTTGACTCGTACGCATTATATTCTTTGATTTATGTTTGGCCACCCCTATTATGTTTGCTTGGTGATTCACTTTCTACTATGCATTGTTAGCTATTTCTCACGCTTATCTCGACTGGATATTTCCCCATATATGCTTATAGATTTTTTTGATCTTGCCCACCCCTTTCGGTAATATCAAAAGGGGGAGAATAACATGTTCATGAGTCATGAGTTAGGGAAGATCACATGTAGGGGGAGCTTGTTGAACTGTATGCATGTAGATAGGGGGAGCGCATAGAGCACATATATAGAGGGAGCGCGTTTATAGGGGGAGTCGTAAGTAACCTGAAACCTGACTTTTTAAAGGTTATTTCTTATTTGCACTGTATCGTGCATCTCAACTATTATATCTCATGAATGAGATTAGATCTTATCAAAAGGGGGAGTTTGTTGGATCCTACAGTTCATATATCTTCAGTTTGACAATTTTAATTCCCATGCTGTATTTGATCACACTTGTGTTTGGTATAGTGTGCAGGTTTAAAGGTTCAAAAGAAGCGAAGAACTCAAATTTGTGACCTACCACCACGCGCTAGCACTACCGCTGAGCATTAGACTCGATTTAATATGAATGGGCACTCGAGTACCTACCAGGTCGCGCTAGAGATACAGCCAGCATTAGCGTCTGGATTTATTCTAGACATGGGTTTGGTGACCTACCGTATAAAGCTAGATTCCTACCGCACAGCGCTAGCTCTCTCAATGATTGTCGAGATGGATTCATCGAGAATATTGAGCTACCGCCAGGCGATTGCTAGGTAACGCACTGTGCCAACACGAAAAAGCGGATAAATAAAATTTTCAAATATTTTTCCAAATTTGCGGGATAGCTGTCACCTCGACGCGCAACGACCTACCACCGGGCGCTAGTCTTACCGCCGGAGGTAGCCTGTTTTTCAAAGACGTATAAAATGGTTTTGCTTTAAAGTTCCTTGGGCAACTCAAGATAGACATGACTTCATTCTAGTGTTCTAGTGCCGTCTCTGAGCACCGTTCTACTGTCTCCATCGAAGGAAGAGAAAGCTGCCTCCCTCCCTTTTGCGCACGAAGATCTCCGACAAGCAAAGTACTATAACGACCAAGAGGAATTGATCCGTTGTAATCAAACAAAGATCATTTGCACCGGTCCCACATCGCTCAACTGAGGAATCATCTTGAGGAATAAATCTTAAATCTTCTTTACTCTTTTTGCACTTTTCTCTTTTCTCTATGTTTGTGGTGAGGGAAATTTACCGGTGAAGGTTGTCGGAATCCGAGAAGAAGTCCGTGAGAAATCGTCCTGGGGAAGGAACGTCTAGATCGGGGGATCTAGGATGGCTCTAAGACACTTCCTTGTGTGAAGGTGAAGAGCCGTCTCAAAGACCTTTCTTGGAGGAAAAAGGAGAGAGCCAACCAGTCTTGGTAGTGGGTCGGTATAAAAAATGAAAAGAAATTTGACTCTTACCTCCTCCGATCTCCGGCTTCATGGAGATCTAGTGCTTAAAATTATAAAACACTTTTGTTTCTGTTTGAATAAAATTATTTGTCATTCTGAATTTTGCATGTGACGTCGTGGTTATTTGTCGGTAGATCTCTGAAGGGTGTGTGCATCTCTAAGGAGAAATTTGCTCAGAAAAATGAGGTATGTGACCTTCCACCGCGCGCTAGCCAGCTAGCACCACGCGGTAGCATCCAGAACTAGTTTTCCTGGACAAAATTGATTGAATTTTTAATTAACTCGTAAAACCTTATGCACTTCCCCCCTCTAAGGTTGGCCACTAGATCCAACAAATAACAATGTTAAAATCTTTTTGGTTCTTTTGAGCTTAGGGCTAATTGTGTGTTAGATTTTGTTTTTTAGCTTTCAAGAGACACCACAACACACAAGAGTTTATAGTGGTTCTCCTATCTAGGGTACTTCCACTTCCCCCCTTCACCTATCTAGCAGTGAGCTAGATTTGGCTAAGTCCTCCATTTACTCGGCTCCTTGGGCTTACACCTCAGATCCCCCAGAATTCTACACCTCAGAGTGAAACTCACTCCTACAACTCAAAGTATAGCAACTCCTACCTCAGGCAAAGAAACCCTACACTCAGAGATACACAGATCTCCTACCTCAGATCTATGCAAAGATCCTACCTCAGGAACATGCCTTATCTCAGATCCTAAATAGGATCACACACTCATAGACACAAATATTACACTCAGCCTTTATTACTCAGGCTTACAGCTGAGATCAAACTATGATACTATAGAGTGGGTAATGATTTGGTGATGATTTACTCAAGAGAAATGGACCTCTGAGTATCCTCCCTGAACTGAGTAAACTCAGTCCTAACTCTTCACAACAACAATATTCTTGATCTTTAGTGTAGTTCTGCTTGTGCTGAGAAGACATGATTTAGAGCTCTATAACATCAATCTTTAATATATCAGAGTTGAAATCCGTAAAATTGAAGATGAATAGTAACCTTCTTTGAGTGCTCTACTACTCCCTCTTTTATAAAGAATACTATTTTTTGTTCTTGCTAAAGTTTATTTTGAGATATCTCTTCAATCAACAAGCAACTTACTGTCTTCTTTAACTCTTTTGTACAAACTAGAATAATCAATTGAGAAGAAGAAGACTTCTTCAGGAAGAAGATGAAGAATCTCCTTTAATTTCTCTGTAAAGTCCTATTTATCTTCTGCCGTACAACGACTCTTTATTCTGTATGGGCAAGACAAAAATAATAGCTGTAAAAGTACTTTAATTTTAACCGCTGCTTAGAAGGATTTTTGCACCATTTGGTTTCTAGTGCACAAATCCCACTTAATTTGAATTCAGATGACGTCAGCATGACATAACACTTGTGGACTTAGCAGTTTTCACAGTCAATCTACACAGGTGTTGAGTGAAGCTATGCGACTCAACACAAAAACAATTAGTAGAAAATCTACTTCTTGAGGCGTTGAGTAAGCCTTCATCTCTCAACGCTTTTATATTAGACAGCTGAACAGATAATGCATTGAGTGAACCTTCATCACTCAACGCATTTGTACTTGGCAAAATTCTTCTGGTTGAAGGCGTTGAGTGAAGCCACTTTACTCAATGCTTCTTGACTTGGCTATCATCCTGAATGTAGGCGTTAAGTGAGCCTTCCTCTTTGAACACTTTTGGACTTGCACTGAATTTCTGAATGAAGGAGTTGAGTGAATATCCTTCACTCAATGCTTCTGGACTCTGCTGCAATATTGATAAGGCGATGAGTGAGCCTTCTTCACTTAATGCATATGTACTTAGATAGAATTCCTTTTGAGTAGGCATTGAGTGAATATCCTTCACTCAATGCTTTTGGACTCTGCTGAATTATTGTTAAGGCATTGAGTGAGCATTCTTCACTCAATGCTTCTATACTTAGACAGAATTCCTTTTGAGTAGGAGTTGAGTGAACAACCTTTACTCAATGCTTCTTGACTTAGCCAGAATTGAGTCTTGTACCACTTAGGCTTTCAGTGCCTGATCTTATGTCAATGCTTTTAGCCTTCTGGAGTTGAGTGAACTGAACTCACTCAATGCTTCTAGACTTAGCGAGATTTTTGCTATTCCAGCATCCTGTCTTGAGTCCAAAAGATATTCTGACCCTAACAATCTGTCTAATCATGGAATAGTAGACATCCTGTAAATATTGAACTTGAACATATATCAAATACAATCATGTATATACTATTGACTTGTGGGCCTTCTTCAAATCTAGGACATTGTGATCATTGGACCCCACAATCTCCCCTAATTTGAAGTAGTCAGAACCCTAGTTTATGAAATACACTGCCACATAAAAGAGATAATTTTCATAGTAAAGAAGATTAGTAAATGACACATAACCAAGATATGATTAATTAACGCATAAAGAAATAATTAGAAAACAAAATGTGTGCTCAGAATAAAGTTCATGTTCCTAATGCCCTAAGGAGCCTAGTACATAAAATAGTTTATGTTTATGGTTCCTTGATAACTATGCCCATACTTGATCTCTTGACAGCCTTCTCATCAACTTCTGTATAAGCCTTTGCCTTTCAAAATAACTGTAAGGATTTGGGAAGTACTTGCTAGGCTCTGGGACATCTGATGGCACTATTCTTGTCTTCTTATCCCTTTTGAAGTTCCTTCTTAACTCTTCATTCCTTTCCAATATTGCCCATTTTAGGGAGCTGCATAGCTTTCCTCTTTCAGTTTTATTTTCTTTGATTTGGTCCCAGACTCACAGAATGATGGTCCTGGATTGAGGGCTCCATCTCTTAAAGTCAAGCCTGGATTCCTTTTCTTCTCTATATCTCTTCTTGCTTTGCCTGATCTCTTCATACTCTTCAGTAGCAGACTTGCCTATCATTCTTGATATCTGTTTAATTGCGGGGTTGAAGGTAGGAACATCATCTACTGAGAGTTCAGCCCCATCATTATCAATCTATTCTTCTAGAGCAGGAGCAATATAATATATATACTGATCTAGACCCAATGATCTTCTGATGACATTTGTGGTCTAGATAGTATTGTTTGTATTTGCCTTGATCATTGATTTCTCCATCTTTATGACTTCTTCACAGATCACAGTAGTCAGGGAGTTCTTGGTGAGGGAGATTCTATCATCTAAATAGTTGACTCCTTTGGTGACTTGATTTTTAACTTCAAGCATATGATCATCTAGAATCTGTGTGCAGACATCCATCCTCTTCCCTAGAGTGATCTTGTATGTTTCTATGAGTTTCTTTTTTATATTATGCACATGTCATTCTATTTCTATCTAATCTCCTCATGCTTACGTTCAATATAAGTTATAGCAGGTGCAACTCTCATGAAGAATGCCACAGTGTTGGCCTTTAGCAAATTTACCTCAAATCATATAGACTTGATCTCAGTAGATAGATCTTGTCTTAATCCTTTGATAGAATCATCAACATAATGTTCTAGCTATCTCCTCTGGTCATCTAGCAGGCCTTTCAAATGTGCTAGGAAGGTTGAAGATATAGTATCAATTTGATGAGATGCCCCTTTGAATTAAACATCCTCATCATATTTCCTTGTACATCCCCTTTTTTTTGAGTCAGCCCTCACGAAATCAGAAGAATGATCATCAATATCAGCAGATGGCTTGTCAGATTCAGATATTTAAATTGTGTGTATAGTCTATAGAGTAGGGAGCTCTTTGTGAATCTCCCCCTTAACCTCAGCACTATCCATAGTGACTTGCTGGTCTTCAATAACTGTGTTGAGCAGATCTTGTTCTTATGTAACTGAAACTTGCTCCCCCTTAGCAGGAGTACTGGAGGGCAGCAACTGAGACTCATCCGAAGTCTGATCTATTCATCTCTTCAAATTATACAAGAAGGAATCAATCTGGTCCTATAATTATTAAACCCGCTTCCCCTCATCAGGAGTATCCAACATGGGAGTCTCCCCCTCAATATCTGTACAGATTCTGTCCACCATATTTCCAGCCACTTTTTAAGTTGTTTCTGCTGGAATGTCCTCAGAATGAGAAACACTGCTGGGTAGAGTCCTTGCTGCATGTTTTGATGATATAGAAACCTGAGAACTCACATCTTTTCTTGTATCTGTAGAAGATTCAGATAACTACGGGTCATGTGGTTCTTCTTCTCTACTCTTAGAAGAGCTTCTCTCAGAACTATCTTTTGTGATGGTAATTGTTTTCCTTTTATTCTTATCAATAGCCTGTTGGTGTGGGAGTATTACCCTATCCCACCTATCAAACATCTTTGAATCCATCTTTCTCATATGGTGGATCTTTGTTCCTAGGCTTACATTGAGGATCCCTGGAACAAAACTATGAAGGTATATGGACAGTATTCTTCCCGAGTTTAGTTCACGTACATATTCCACTATTGTTTCAAACAGAATCCTTACCCAGTCAGTCCTTTTGGATAAAATTACTCTAGTAATTGTCTCAACATTTTTCTAGATATTTTGTCATGACACCCTATTTTATAGATCAAGGTCTTTCCTATCACATCAACTAGGAAATTTCCTCCAGGTTCATTTCCTTCCTTAGTATAGATCTAGTGGTGTGCTTTGAAAGGCCACACCATTTCAGAGCTGACTTCACATCCTCCTAGAAAAGCTCATCTTCTTCATCTGTAGGCCCAAACTTTGTAAGATTTAGAGCTTTGCTCGGCCTTCTTGGGGTAATTTTATTCTTATGTACACTAATAGAAGTCTTGATCTTATTGGAAGAGGATTCAACTTTGGCATTTGTGTAGAGTTCTAACACTTCTCTGTTCTGACAGGACAAACTCTAGGTCGGTGACCTGCAACAAGTGGTGAACCAGCTAAACTTCCTCTAGTGCATCCTTGAACCAATTCCTAACGAGTTCAGAACCCTCAAAAAGGAAATCCACTCCTTTGGGCTCCATTGGAACTTTGAAATTCTAGAGATTTGAAGAACTTGCTCGAGATATCTTCGCAGGGATACATATAGTCGAATAAGACTTGGATTTATGTGATTTATTTTAAGTACACATTTCTATTTATAGTTACCTATATTCGAGAATGTTGAGAGGTGCGTACATGTCATAATTAACATGATTCGATCAATGACTGATATTAATCTCGGAAGATAGCGTAATCAGAAATGCCAGAGTGAATTCTTTGAGTGGACTCGATAAACTCGATGCTTGGAGTTATCTTAACATGCTCGACGCCCGGACAGTTAGTCCATCTTTCTTGATTACCTGCAAAAAGTTAATCCTGCAAAATGTACATATGCATGTAAGGACAATGAAGCTACACTAAGTTCAATATACCAAACTCAAATTTGAAGGTGTTGAACATTGCTTTATCTAGTGGCTTAGTGAAGATGTCAACCACTTGTTTGTTTGTAGTGACAAACTCAAGACTAATGTATTTCCTTTCTACATGCTCTTTAATAAAATGATATCTAATCTCTATATACTTAGTCGTGCTATGAGACACAGGATTCCGAGTAATAGAGATAGCACTAGAAAAATCACAGTACATAGGAGTTTTACTTAGGTGAAGATTGTAGTCTTGGAGTTGATGTTGAATCCCTAGTAGCTGTGCACAACAGCTTTAAGCTGAAATGTATTCTTATTCTGCAGTGGAGATGGCCACACTGGTCTACTTTTGCTACTCCATGATAACCATATTCTCCCTAGAAACTTACAGGTTCCTGATATTCTTTTCCTGTCTTCTCTACAACCTGCAAAATTTGAGGGTTGCATAACTTAGACTTCCTCTTTTAGGTCACCATTTAGGAAAGCTGACTTAACATCCATTTGGTAGAACTTAAATCCCTTATATGCAACATATATAAGGAATACTCTGATTGTCTCAAGTCTAGCAACTGGTGCAAAGGTTTGATCAAAATCAACACCTTCCTCCTACTTATATCCCTTGGCAACTAGTCTAGCTTTATTTTTGATGATAACACCATTCTCATAAGCTTATTCCTATATATCCACTTGGTTCAAATGATGTTATGTTCATGTGGCCTAGGAACTAGATTCCATACCTAACATCTTTTAAACTGGTTCAGTTCCTCTTGCATGTCCACAATCCAAAATGGATATATGTTTCCATCTTCAAACTTCTTTTGTTCAACTTGAGACAAAAAGCTTGAGTACATGGTAATGTTGAGGCTTCTGATCCTTATTGTAACACCTTGGTTTGCATCTTCTATGATTAGATCTCTGGGATGATCTTTCAAGTTTCTTATAACAACTGATATATTGTCCTTAACACCTTGAACTTCGGTTACTGGATACTGATGATCTTCATTAATATCCAGTGCACTTTGACCTTCTTCATGAATGATCACACCATCTCTTTCCTCTTGTACAGTAGGAGGAGTGTCATTGATGCTAAACTTGTCTAACTTCAATTCTGCACTTGTAGATCTAGAGGTGCTAGACAGCTCACTAGGAATCATGGAAGACTCATCAAATACTACATTGATAAACTGTTCTACAACTTAGTTTTTCAAGTTGTAGACTCTATAGGCTTTGTTGTGGTTGATGTACCCAACAAAAATTCCCTCATAGGATTTGACAACAAACTTTGTCATTTAGGACTTCCCATTATTGAGCACAAAGAAATTACTTCCAAAGATCCCGAGATAGGCAAGATTTGGTTTTCTGCCTTTCACAATCTCATAGGGAGTCTTCTTGTGATACTTGTTGATAGATGCTCTATTCAGGACATGACAAGAAATATTTACTGCCTCATCCCAGAAGTATTTTGGGAGAGAAGTGTCACTGAGTAATGTCCTGCCAGCCTCTATGAGAGTCCTGTTATTCTTCTCAGCAATCCTATTTTGCTGGGGGTGTTCTTGGATAATAAAACTACTGATGAATACCTTGCTCTCCACAGAACTTTGTCATGCCTTCAGACTGAAATTCTGTACTATGGTCACTTCTGATTTTGACCACAGAACTGTCCTTTTCATTTTGAACTTGCCTAAAAAAGTTCACAAAGATGTCAATGGTTTCAGACTTTTTCTTAAGAAAGAATACCCAAGCAAATCTGTAATAGTCATCAACTATCACAAGTGTGTAGACATTCCTACCTAGACTTTCCTACCTCTTAGAATCCTTGGCCCCAATACTCTTAATGGAGGCCTTTTTCTATTTGCCATTTTGGCGTATAGAGCAAATGCCCTCTTTGGTGCATCTCAGATTGGGTCTATTTCTAACTAACCCTTCATTGAAGAGTTTGTTGATTGTCTTGTAATTCAAGTGAGCAAGCCTTTTATGCCATTGTACACAATAAGAGACTTTCTCATTTGTAATTAGGAACACAGAAGAGTCTATACTAATACATAAGAAATTTAAACAATAAATATTTCTACTCCCAGTGCCTATCAAAATGACCTCTTGATCACTTTACCTTTTGATCAGACACTTATCCTTGTGGAAGAAAAGGATAACCAATATCACATAATTAGCTTATGCTAATCAGATTGTGTTGGAATCCTTCAACATAAGCTACTTTTGTAATGGATACTATGCCATTGGTAATCATACCATGTACTTTGGTAACTCCTCTTTTTGAACCACTAAAGATTACTTTAGGTCCATCCTCACTGGAGTATAGTCCTTTAGATGACTCCTTGTTCCAGTCATATGTTTGGAACATCTACTGTCCAAGTACTATATTGTCATTGTATGTGTACTTGGACTATCCTGCAATCACAGATTAGTTTACCTTAGAAACCAAAAGGGTTTGGGTCCTTGGTTTATGTTAGCCTGAGAATGATAATGTCTATCTACAGCAGCCCTGACAGGAAGACTCACTCTTACCCTTGGCACACTTAGGTTGTGCCAACAGCTTATGGAAAAGTGACCCACCTTGCTATAGTACCAACACTCATGGATATTATATCTACTCTTCTAAACAGCCTTTAAAGTAGGAAAGCTATCAGGTTTTGTCTATTCAGAGAGGAGAGAAGCAGCCTTTTTCCTGTTTCTTTCAGCAAGTATTTGACTGGAAATTAGTCTGCCTATAGGTACACAAGGTTGATTCTAAGTTACACCAACAAATGTCTTCATTGCAGCTGACATAGTGTTGATGGAATCAAAAACAGCCAAGTGAGGTTTACTGACTGACATTCTCACAGTCTTGCCCTTTGCTGAAGGAACATGGGGATTGGCCACAACCTTATCCTTGAGAGTAGGAGTTGGAGCACCAAACACAAATGGTCCATGATGGGCCATTTGAATTTCCTCATGGGGAGCCTTCAGTGCACTCAATCCCATGCCCTTTCTTCTTCCATTGCAAGGTACACTTGTATCCTTACAAGAAGAGCAACCATTCATCCAGTGACCATACATATTGTCCTGGTCATACCTATTAGAAGGGAGAATTACCTTCTGAAAGGTGTTTTGAGGCACTACTTGAGCCTTGCCTTTCCTTTTGGAATGGACAGCTTTAGTATTCCACTTGAACCCCAAACCTCTCTTATCTTTTTGAGAGGTGAAGGAGTCAATCAGTGGCAATATAGTTTTGGGCTTAGAAAATTCTGCCACTAACATCCTCTCTTTGAGGAGCTTCTCTTCAAGATCCTTGATGATCTTATTTTTCTGGCTAATGGTGCAGATTTTGATGACTGAGATTGTCTTTAGCTGACTGAGTTCCCTCATCATCTGAGCTAGCAAAGGAGCAAACATAGACTGTAGGGAAGAAGCTTGTTGAAGAGAGGCAATCTCCTCAGCTTGTCTTTTGACAAGCTTATTGCTCTTCTTCACAGCATCCAGAATTGCACCATACTTGTCAATCATGTGGTTGACATCATCATCAGATTCTTATCCATCATCCCCACTTGAAGAAGTTGATAATTTAGAGTCTGAGCAAGTATCATATACAGAAGGAGAGTTAGGGGGAGAGTATACCTCATCAGGAATATGATTGTCCTAATTGTCTTTAGTTAGAGCCATGCTACTGAAATCTTCATCCTCTTCAAAGTCACTGTAAATAGAGGATAGTAGAGCTCTTATGCTAGTTGAGGTAGCTGGATGATCATCCTTCTCTTCAACAGAAATGAGACTAATGTAGGCCTCTTCTTCCTCAGATTTTGAAGACTCATAATTACTATCTGATAAGCTGATTTTCTTCTTGGCCAAAAAGCTCTTTTCAGCCTTCTTATCCTTATAGTGCTTCTTGTCATCAAATTTCTTGTGCTCCTTCCTCTTGATTGGACAATCAGCAATGACATGTCCATTCCTGTTGCAAAAATATAAAATAATATTAGTCTTAATATGTTTGTTCTGCTTATAGTTATATCTTTCCCCAAAGGGATCTTTTCTTGACTTGTCCTTATTGGAATAAGGTATTCTTAAAGTGGAGCTTGAAGAGCCCTTATTCTTCCACTATCTCCTTCTGCTCAAAATTTTCTTGAACTATTTGGAGAATAGTGTTAGTTTTCCATCAGGCAATTCATTGCATGAGGAGCTGAGATTTGAACTCTCAATCTCTGCATCTCACCTTGGTGGAGAATGAAAGTCTTTGTTTTCAAGGGTAGATAAATACTTAGAGGGGGGGGGGGGGGTGAATAGTTTTTAATGTATTTTTTAACAATCTTTTTTACTTTGGTGTGTTGTGACTTAGTTTTATGTTAGCTTTGAAGAATACACAACATCAAATAATTGTTTATAGTGGTTCCCCAAGGTATGGGTACATCCATTATCCCTCCCACCTTTCTAACAATGTGTTAGACAAGACCAACTTCTCCAAACTCGGCTCCAACAGCTTACAAAACAAATCCCACAGGATCTCTCAGACTCCTCCAAGTCCTACCTCAGTCCCAAGGTCCTACCACTCAGAGCAAATGAAGCTCCTACAGCTCAGTGATTCACAGATCACCTTCCTCAGACTTTAAATGAAGTCCTACCACTCAGGCTAGGAGGATATCCCCACACTCAGATCCATAGGAGGATCCTACACTTAGTGAATGAACTCATCTACAGCTCAGGCACACCGATCCTACCTCAGATCCACATAAGGATCCTACACTAAGCCTTTATAGATCAGGCTTACAGCTCAGATCTATTAAGATACTATAGAAGGAGTATTTTGTTGATGATGAAATAACTCCAGAGAAAATGTTCTCCGTGTCTTCTCTCTGGACTGAGATAGCTCAGCAATATCTTCTTCTCAGCTCTAAGGCAGCAGATCTTTAGGATGTTTTAGCTTGAGCTGGGAAGAAATTAGAAACAAAAGTTCTTGAACTTGCTGAAGAAGATCAATGAATTTTTATTCTTTGTGTGTCTTCAATCAGCAACCTTTGTCTGAAGTTATCATACTATCTCAAGATGAACTAATTGCAGAGCCCTTCTTCATTTTTTAGGAAAAAGATGAGTTGATTCAGAAAATCTATCTTCAAAAAGTTGACTTTTCTTTCTCAAAACTCTGCCCTTTGTATTCTGCCGTCCAACAGCTCTTTGAGTAGTATGGACCACTAGAGTAGTTAGCTGCACCACCACTTTTGCATTAATTATTGTACAACAGGAAAGCGATGCCATTTGTCCTATAGCAAGACGATCCCGCATTGTTTGAATTTCTGCTGACCTCAGGATGACTCAGCTCCTGTGGACTTATCCAAAATTGTAGTAATTCTTCTTTAGCATTGAGTGAAGCCTTGCCACTCAACACACTGGTACTTAGCTAAATTTTGACTGGTGGTATTGAGTGCATTGAGTGATCCATTATCACTCAACGAATGTAGACAATTCTGGTCTAACAGCTTAGGAGTCGAGTGAACCTTCATCACTCGACGAATTATACTTAGATTTCCTCTTCTAGAAGGCATTGAGTGAGGCTTCTTCACTTAGCACTTTCTGACTTTACCTGTTTTCTTGATGAGGCATTGAGTGGCCTGTCTCAACTCAACTATTATATACTTAGTTAGATTATCTGTTAAGGAGGCATCGAGTGAACTTCCTTCACTCAATGCTTCTAGACTTAGACAGATTTCTGCTTTGCCAGCATCATGTCATGAGTCCATCTGACTCTGTGATTTTGACAACCTATCAAATCAGTTCAACAAAGAACAACCTGTATATATTAAACAAAGGGCATGCATCAAATACATTTATGTGTAGACCATTGACTTGTTGGCCTTCCTTAAATATGGGACATTGTGATCAATGGACCCAACAATCTCCCCCTATTTGAAGAAGTCAGAACCTTTATCAATGATATACACTAACTTAATTAAGCAGATAATCATTACAGAATATGAAATAAATAATATGTAAATAAAAACCATAAGATTTAAACACATAGAAATAAGATTTTTATTTAAGGAAATGTTCATAAATAGATGTGTTCTTAATACAAAATATTCATATTCCTATAGCCCCTTAAGGAAAGAAAGAAACATTTCAAGTTTCAGGTTCCTTAATCACAATCCCTTTGTTGGGTTTCTTGGCTGCTTGCTTTTTGTCTTTGTTGTTCTTTTCCTTTTCTCTCTATCTTTCAAAATAACTATAGGGCTTGGGAAAATACTTGCTAAGCTCCACATCATCTGGTGGCAGTGTACTAGTCTTTTTATCCCTTCTGAATCTTCTCCTTAGCTCTTCATTCCTTTCAAGCTTGGCCCATTCTAGGGAACTATAGAGCTTTCCTCTTTCAGTTTTCTTGGATTTGACTTGGTCCCGGGCAGACAATATTAAGGTCCTTGATTGAGGACTCCGCTGCAAAAAGTCTGGTCTGGAATCCATTGAAAGTATTTGTTTACAAGGGTAGCTAAACTACCTAAGGGTGGGGGGGGGGGTGAATAGGATTCTAGGTATTTTGTAAATATTTTAAGTTTTATAAACTTGAGCAGTGTATTTTGATTTAATTCCTAGTGCTTTCAAGAAATCACCCAAATGAAACAGTAGTTTATTGTGGTTCCTCAGATTATGGCTATATCAACTATCCCTCCCGCATTTTTAATAGTGTGTTAGACAAGGCACTTCTCCAATATCTCGACTCCTAAGAGCTTACAACCCAATCCCGCAGGACCACTCAGTCTCCTCCAAGACTTACAACTCAGGCACAGAGCCCTACAACTTAGTGGTTAGATTACCACCTACCTCAGTCCAAAAGATCCTACCACTCAGGTAGGGAGGACAACCCTACAACTAAGATATAGAGGATCCTACAGCTCAGGCCTAAACCCTACCACTCAGACCTATCACATATCTTATAAACTCAGCCTTTATAACACAGGATTACAGCTTAGATCCAAAAGGATCTTATAGAGAAAATAAGAGTAGGTTTTGAATTGACACCTGAGAAATTATCTCAGTGTCTTGCTTCTTCTGTCTTGAGAAAAGTTTAGTCCAAATTTCTTCTTCACAGCTCCAGAAATTTTATTCAGGAATTGCTCAGCTTGGGCTGTGAAGTGGCTGCAGCTAGGGTTAGCCCTGCTGCTCCTTCTTTCTTGTTGTTGATGATGAAGACGAAACAGTTAACTAGCTAAAATTTTGGGTCGAATGATTAGGGCTTTTTCTTCTTGTCTCAGTAGCAATGGCGAGGAAAACAATGAAGATCTTCCCCCTATCGAAAAGAAATTTTCCCTTAAATTCCGTATCTTCATCTCCCGATTTTCTTCCTTTTATCTTCCATCATGCAACGACTTTCTTGAACTGTGGGCCTAGAATTAATTGCTGGTAAATGGTCTTCCTTTTACAGAATATATGATACAGCTGGCCGCCACTGCCATATGAGGTGGATTCCAGCTTTCTCGCAATGAGTTTGAATTTCGTTGACTTTTATTGACTTTGGATAACGTCAGCATCTGTGGACTTAGCCAAATTCTCAGTTCGGACTCAGGCATTAAGTGTGTTGAGTGAACAAGAATCACTCAATGATTCTATACTTAGACAATTTTTTGCTTCCTCAGGCATTGAGAGATTTGAGTGAAGCTTACACCACTCAATGCTTTTAGACTTGGCTCGTCATTCTGTATTTAGGCGTTGAGTGAAGCGTACACCACTCAACGCCTCTGGAATTAGCCAAATTTTCTACTTTCATAGTCCATCACTCTCTGCACAATTAGGCATTGAGTGCAATGAGTGAACTGACTTCACTCAACGCCTCTGAACTTAGTCAATTCTTCGCCTTTATGAAGGCATTGAGTGAACTGACCTCACTCAATACTTTCTGCCTCTGCCTCTTCTTTATTAGGTGTTGAGTGAACTGGCTTCGCTCAACGCTTCTGGACTTAGCCAAATTTTGTTCTCAATCTTCTTAGGCTTTGACTGCAGCAACATAACTCAACGCTTTTTGGTCTTGGGGTTGAGTGAGTTGACATCACTCAATGCCTGTGGACTTAGTCAATTTTCTGCCTTGCCAACTTATCAAGCTTTGACTTCATAGTCTTCTCTCAACGCCTTTTATTGTATGGCGTTGAGTGAACTGACTTCACTCAACGCCTATGGACTTAGTTGATTTTTTGCCTTGCCAACTTCTCAAGCTTTAACTACAAATTATTCTCTCAATGCCTTTTGTTGTATGGCGTTGAGGGAACTGGCTTTACTCAATGCCTGTGAACTTAGTTGATTTTCTCCACTATCATTGCAAAGGATTTGACTGACTGGTCTTTATTCAATGTTTTTTGTTGTATGGCGTTGAGTGAACTGGCTTTACTCAATACCTATGGACTTAGTCGATTTTCTGCCTTTGTCAACTGTTGGACTTTGACTGTCCTATATTCTCTCAGCGCTTTTAGCTATACGACGTTGAGTGAGTAAAATTCACTCGACGCCTGTGGACTTAGTCATATTTATGTTTTTGTTAGAATTATTCCTTGACATCTGGCATTGAGTGAGCTTGCTACACTCAATGCTTGTTGATGCTAAAAAGATCACGGCAGTGAACCGGTCGCACAAGTAATATAAAATGGGCGAGTTTTCCCAAGTATCGATCTCACAAGGAACACAGTAAGGTGGAGTTAATTTCGAGGAGGACTTGAGGTTGAAGTCCTTAGGTCGGAGGTAACGATGGGGGTTTTGATTGTTGCGGTAAAAGAAAATAAAACACTATCAACTACACCTATGCAACGCCGCTATGCGAAGCTTCGTCAGGCGGGATGGAAGACTAGTCGGGCCGCTATGCACCGAATCACTAGGCGGATGGGCGAGAAGGCTTGCGGAATGAGGGTCGAGAGCACCTCTTCGCAATGCACGCCCCTAACAATTGTTAGTGCGGCAAGGGTGGATGGAGGTGGATGGAACAAGGCGCACCTCAAGCAATAAATAATGAAAATACAAATCACATAGACATGATATCGTATAAATGTATTACAACTAAGCACACATCATCAATAAATGAAGTTTACAACAACACATAAACAACAACAAAGGTAGAACAAGACAAGAGATCGACCGTATCCGAAGTCTTGCTGAGGATTCACGGTTGGAGTCGTCGGGTTGTCAATCCGCGTCCAAGCTCGGTCCTCAACTGCGTCCAGGGTAGAGAAGGGCTGTCACCACCTTCCAATGGCCCGTCTTCTTCGTGTCACGATAGCGGAAGAAGGTTGCAAGCTTCCCCTTGCTTGGTGGATATGGCGTTGAAGCTTGAAATAAGCCCAAGAGATGATGGAGGAGGCCGAGAGGAAGCTCCGGCTTGGATATGGAGGTGAAAGCTTGCCCGGAGCCTCTCCCTAAGGTGGAGGATGAAGGGAAATGGCGGAACCCTTCGTCGGGGACAAAAAACGGCGGAAGAAATCGCGTATTTCTAAATTAGGGTGAGACCTGCGCTATTTATAGAAAACAGAATTAAACACTGCGCACGATCACAAGCGCACGACTAGTGGTCGTGCGCACTATGGCCCGTGATCGTATGATATGGCGGCAGAACTTGCACAAAAGAGGTCATGACTGCGCACGATCGGCAACGCACAAGCAGTGATCGTGCGCGGTATAGATGGTGATCGTGCGATATGGCGGGACAGAACTTTCACAAAAGAGGTCATGACTGCGCACGACCAATGATCGTGCGCCAAAGAGGTCGATGGTCGTGCGTGGGTAAAAACGCACGACCATTGACTCCTTTGCCAAAAATGGTGAAAGCCCTATCCCGAACGCCCTCATGATCCCCGAACCTGCAGGAAAACTAGACGGGTGATCGAACATGGCAGTCACAGGCATTAATAAAATGCATAGCAAAAGGGAAATACACACACGCACAAAAATAGGCTAAAAAGGTGCACAAGATGTGGAATGTCGTAGCGAACCAAAAGGAGTGCTAATGGCGCTAAATGGTAGTGCAAAGACATGCAAATGAGCCCAGATGAGTCCGAATTAAGTATAAAATATGGACTCATCACACCCCCAGACTTAACTGTTTGCGCGTCCCGAGCAAACACAATCTAAGCAGGCTGGGAAAATAATCTAGCTGACATAGAAATTGAAATACGGAGTACCATGCGAAGTCGCATGCTCGCGTGCATAAAAATACAATCGAAGAAATTCATAAGTATGCAAAATAGTTTATATTTTTCACAATGCGTATCAACATTTTATTACTACTCAAAAATAGAATCACGGTGAATCAACCGATCACGCATAGGAAGAAAGTAGACTGGCCATTAAGGTGAGCTTTGCCAAAGATCGGGGCTCAGGATCACCTCCAAAGGAATCCACCAATGTCGGGGACCATACGCTTGCCCGTTCACACTCTCTCCACGGCACTAGTTTGACTCAAGCGCAAATCTGTAGGACTTTAGGATAATTATGGGGCTTGGGTTACAATGAGGTAAACAATGATTAACAGAAAGGCTAAACACCTAACCCAAATGAGCTAGCCTAAAAGATATTGTTAGTACCCCAGTTTTGATTTGAGTTTAGTCTTGTCTTTTTAGTCCCTTGACCCAAGAAATATCTATGGTCAATGGTTAGTAGTCTAGCTGTAGAGTCCTCACTTTTCCAGATTGAGAATTTGGTTAAGTAGTTTGTTCGTTCGACTATCGTCGAACGCCGCTCGACTATCGTCGACTAACTGTTCGACGATCGTCTATCAGTTGTTCGACTTTCAGTCTGCGTGGATAGTTCGACTATCGGTTGATAGTTCGACTATCTGTGTGCTTTGATAGTTCGACTATCTGCTTGGATAGGTCGACTATCTGATAACTCGACTATCTGTTGACAGTTCGACTATTTGTTCTGCGTTGATAGTTCGACTATCTGTTGATAGATCGACTATCTGTTTGTCTTTGATAGTTCGACTATCTGTTGATAGGTCGACTATCTGATAGTTCGACTATCTATTGATAGGTCGACTATCTATTTGTTTTTGATAGTTCGACTATCTGTTGATAGGTCGACTATCTGATAGCTCGACTATCTGTTGATAGCTCGACTATCTGTTTTGCCCTGATAGTTCGACTATCTGTTGATAGGTCGACTATCTGATAGTTCGACTATCTTCTGGTAGTTCGACTATCTGCTGTGATAGTTCGACTATCTCCTTTGATAGTTCGACTATCTGGATCGTTCGACTATCTGTCCGATAGTTCGACGATCTCCGTGCGTCGGTCGACGATCTCCGTGCGTCGGTCGACGATCTCCGAAGGTCGTTCGACGTTTTCTATCTGCCTTTATATTTTGTATTTATTTATTATATTTAATTAATTAATACATTATCTGGCATATCTTTTCAGTTGATTTATGATAATATTTCCAGGCATATCTGCTCTATTCTTTTTGCCTGAGTAAAATCTTTTTAGATAAAGTTGTTTGTCTTATTAGCTGACTTTGTATTTTACTTTATCTGCTGACAGTCCTTTATAGCCGTTAGACTGAAAAGTCTTCCTTCTGCTATAAAGAGTATTTCTCTGATGTGACTTTATTTAGTCCTTCTGTTATTTGATTTGATCCTGCAGCTTCTTAGAAAGAGGTTTATTCCTTTTATAGGATATCTTGCTGTAGAGTTTGTTTTGCTGTGTGTTATTTGCAGCCCAGGTCTCAAGTTTCAGAAGAAGACAAGTAATTCAAATTGAAGAGAGCCGTTGCTTGCTGCTGTTATATAAAGGACCCTTTGAAGAAGGATTCAAGCTAGCTAATAGCTAACCAGTTGTTCACTCAAGCATTCAAGCCTTCATCAAGATCAAGTCTTCTGCTCTCAGCAATACTCATCTAACTGAGAAGTGTTAAGATCTTCTACTCTTCTCCAACCTGAGTTCTCCTGCCTTCAGGAAGTTCAAACTCAGAGTTCTTTTGAAGAAGAAGAAGAAGAAGATAGCTGCATGAAGATCTTTAATTTTATTATTTATTACCTTCTTGTAGTTTTTCCTTCAGAGCTTTCTGAAGATTTTTTCTGCACTGAAGCAAGACTTCACCTGGACATCTTTGAGCCAGGGGGAGCCTTGATTCTTTAGAGCTTTCTAGCTCAGTGCAAGTTTTTGTTCTTCTCTAATCTATTGTAAAATAGAGAAGACATCTTAACCTTCTTCCCCCTCCTGTACAGGGTTATTACTCCCTTCAAAAGTATCCCTTGGTGGCAGGGCACCTGATCAAAAACCTGTGCTTGGTTTTTAGACACCTGATCAAAAGTCTAAAGGGTTTCTGGATCTACCTGAAGCAGATCCTATTGGTGGCAGGGCACCTGATCAAAAACCTGAGTGGATTCCTACCTTGTTGGTAGAAGAGTGGACGTACCCAAGTTGTTTGGGGAACCACTATAAATTCCTTGTGTCGTCTGGATTGCCTTGTTTATTTCCTGCACTGTGGCTGTGAATAGATATAACTAGGTTGCTAGTTGCTGTTTAGGATTTCCAAGCCTTAACTGTAATTACAGTTAGCTTGAGTTTGTGCACAACACTTGTGTTAGGCTTTAGGGTTAACTCTATATCTATAATCTTTTAATTCCGCAATTCACTCCAAGGGAGTTGGGTAGACCTTCAAGTTTTGTCTAGTGCAAAATTTGATAACTCTATTCACCCCCCCTCTAGAGTAGTATCTATCCCTTCACTTTCAATTGGTATCAGAGGGAGGTTGACTGACTGAATAGGCTAATACCTAAGTCACAAGATCTTGATAGATACCAATGCTTATAGATATTCACTATCATGGCCCAGTCCAAGGATTATTCCAGCACCAGACCTCCAGCATGCAACTTAGCTAAGTTTGGCATCTGGAAGGCAAGGATAAAATTATATATGAATTCTATTGATGAAAGCATCTTTGCTTCTATTTTGTCAGGTCCCCCAAGAGCACCTGCTGCTGCTACTGCCTCATCATCTGATATGAGTGCAGTGCCTCCTCCAGATTACAACGATGAGTACAAGAAGGCCAAAATAGCAGATGCCAAGGCAATGAACATACTGGCTCAGACAATGTCAGATGAGGTATTCCAGAAGGTAGCTGACTGCTCTTCAGCAAAAGCTATGTGGGATACACTGAACCAGATTGTGGCTGGTTCAGCTGATGAAAGGAAGGACAGAAGGTCCAACCTGATCTCACAGTATGAGAACTTCAAGAAAACTGATGCTGAATCAGTTGAAGCCATGTACACCAGGCTCAGCTCAATCATCAATGAGCTGAGGACCCTTGACAAGGACATATCATTGACAGAGGTCAATGATAAGATTCTTATGTGCTTCCCTAGCACATGGGATCTAAGGATCTGGCCCATCAAGGAAGCCAGAAGTACAAATGAGATCTCCACTGAAGCTCTTCTCGGCAAGCTCAAGTCTTTTGAGCAAGTGCTGAAGATAAGGGAAGCAGAAGCAGAAGCAAAGACCCCTACTCCAACAAGAAAAGAGCAATCTCTAGCTCTTAAGGCTGCTGATGCTTCTGAAGGCAGCCAATCAAATGAGGAACTAATGGCATTGTTTGCCAAGAGGTTTCTCAAGATGGGGAGAAAGGAGTTCAGAAAGAAGTCTTCACGCTATGAAGACAAACCAAGGTATGATCGTTCACCTGCTAAAGAAATTATTTGTTATGGTTGTAGGAAGCCTGGACACATCTTACCAGAGTGTCCAGAGGAGAAGAACAAAGAAAAAAGAAAAGAAAAGGAACAGCACAGGAAGCACTCCAAGCCATCCTCCTACAAAAACAAGAAGAAGGAGAGAGGTTTCATTGCTGAAACCTGGAGTGATTCTGATGAAGAATCCTCCTCATCAAGCTCCAGTGAGGATGAGGAAGAGAAGAAGGCAAAAGATGTTTGCCTGATGGCAATAGATGCCTGCAGCAACCACTCAGCTGTAGAGAGTTCAGATTCAGATGAAGAGATGCCAACAGAAGATGAGGTACTATCTTCTTATGACTTTACTTCTGAAGAATTTAAATTAGATTTTAAATCTTTATGCTTAGATTTGATTAGCTCAGAAAAGGAGATAAAAGAACTTAGAAATAAGTTAGCTGACTCAGAAGTAATTGCTACAGAAAATATTAGGTTAAAGAAAGATCTCACTACTTGTAGTGAAGAAATTAAATTTCTTAAAATGGAGTTAGCTAAGTCTAAGAGGTTAGAAGAATCACTTAATGGTAGAAGCCTTAAGTTGTTAGAAATTACCAGCATGACTAACACTAGGTCAGGTAATGACAAACTAGGCTTAGGAGCTTCTCCCAGTGAACCCCCAGTTCCACTTAAAAATAATCTTTCAACACCAGTAAACTTCATTTCAGCTAGTGGAATGAAGAACACTAAGCAAGTAAACCTAGTTAATAAAACTTTAAATAAAGCTAAGAGAGAAAAGAGAAAGAAATTTTTTAAAGAAATGCAAAGAGCGTCGAACGCCGCTCGACGATCGGAAGCTCAATGGTCGAACGAAGCTCGACGATCTGAGCGCCCATCGTCGAACGTCGATCGACGTTTTCAATATGATTTTCAAAATCATCATTAGTACCATAGAAACCTAAATGAAAATAGAAACCCTAGGTTGGTTGACCCATCATCTGCATGGAGAATCCCACCTAGGAGATCTCACCCACTAGGTTATCACCCTCAGCCTGCATTTTCATATATTTCCAGTTTTTCTTATGTGAAAAACAAGGGACCCAAGGTTACCTGGGTCCACACTGTCTAAATAAATGTCTTGCAGGTGAAGGCCTATCTAATCACTCAAAATAAGTGGTATTTGGATAGTGGATGCTCTAAGCATATGACAGGAAATAAAGATCTTCTGTCAAAGTTCAAAGCTAAGCTCGGCCCAAAGGTTATCTTTGGAGACTCCAGCTGTGGTCAGACAGAAGGCTATGGCAAGATCACAATTGGAGCAGTTACTTTCAAGAGAGTTGCATATGTCAATGGACTGAAGCACAATTTGATTTCAGTCAGCCAGCTATGTGATGCTGGCTACCGGGTTTCATTTTCTAACTCTTCTTGTAATATTACTTTAAATAATAATGTTGTTTTAGTAGGTATTAGAATAGGTAATATTTATTTAGTAGATTTCAATTCATCTCATTCTGAAATCTGCCTGTTTAATGAAGTAATAATTAATAATAATTCCTTGTGGCATAAGAGGCTTAGTCATGTTAACCTTAAAAATATATCTAGGTTATCTAAACACAACCTTGTTAGAGGTTTACCTTCTTGCCCCTATAAGAAGGAGAGCCTATGCAAGGCTTGTCAGCTAGGCAAGCAAACCAAAAACTCTTTTAAATCTGTAAATAAGAGTGATTCTCCTAGAATCCTGTTGTTAACCCCAGAATCCGCAACATTTCCAGCTAGGCATCTTGCCCTTCCCTCGCTGAGCTTAAGTACTCAGTTCGCCCAGCTCGCCAGTGGGCATGGTCCGTCACCTAGGCGGACTCCAGAAATCCGTCCGCTCAGGTCGCCCTCAGTTCCCAGCTCTGCTAGATCGGCGAGTCAGGCTCAGACCGGCAGGCTCCGAGTCAGGCCGCCCAGGTCGCTCAGGTCGCGGCTAGTCTAAAAGACGCGCTCAGTACGACCAAGGGAGGTCTCCAGCTCGCTGGCTCAGTCCGCCTGTCCCGCGCGAACTGCTTGTTCCTTCTCTTTCTTGTTTCCCGTCACCGCTGCCCGGCTCTTTTGTACCCCGGGCAGCCGGTTATTTTAGCCCTGCCCGCTTGGGCAGGCCCCCAATCTATAAATAGGGGGAAGTGGTGCACTCAAAGCACGCTGACTCGAGCCCAGGAGCCCACTTGTTAAAGGCTGCGGACTCGAATCTCTGGCTTTGCGACCTCCGGCTTGCTTTCCCCATTGCTTTCTTTTTCTTTTCTTGTAACCGCATCTTGGTAATAAAAAGCAAGCCCGTCGCAGGAGTGGCATTTAGGCCGCGACGGGCGAAGTCTGGTGTTGCCGTGCTCTACGGCTCTGTTGCTTTTCCGTTTCCTTTTCTAGTCCGCCAAGTAGATTGCTGCTCGCAGTTTGTTTTTCCTTTCTCTTCCCCAAGTGTTCGAACGGTTAGCTGGTGGTGCCCGAGTCCGTCGCTTTTCGAGCATCAACAGTTAACACGCGACCTTCAGATTCGAGCAGTTTTTTGAAACCGCGGATAGAAATGTCAGACCGCCGAGGTCGCCGCTCCGACCGCTCCAGCTCCCCCGATGATTCGCTGTGGGAGGCGTTGGAGCAGTCCCGCTGGGAAGCCGAAGTATCTCGAAGAGAGACTGACCAGCGGCTCGATACGATTAGCCAAGCTTTGTTAGCATTGACTCAGCGACTTGCTCCCCAGGTTGCTGAAGAAGTTGCTGAGACACCTGTCCGCCAGACTCCAGTCCGCCGGACCCCGGCTCGTCGCACCCTTCTTCAGCAGTCGCCTGCGACTGCGCCTCCGCCTCTCCACCAAGCTCAGTCCGCAGCTCCCCCGCGACCTCAGGCGGCTCAGTTCGCCCCCCTGATGGATTTCTTCAGGGAGGCAGCCCGAGGGACCCCTGCTCGCCGACTAGACTTTGTCGATCGGCAGTCCGCAGAACTCGCAGAGTTTCATCCTCCAGTCCGCACTTCTACTGATTCTGAAACTCCCTCTCCCTTCATCGATCGAATCCGATGGGAGTCAGCGCCGAGCAATTTCAGAGAGCCTCGTCTCCCTTTTTATTCAGGGGAGACTGATCCAATCTCCCACCTGCAGGCATTCGAAGGGGCAGTAGCACTGAGAAGCCTCTCCGACGCCCTGAAATGTAAACTTCTGGTGACCACTCTTGATGGACAAGCAAGAGAATGGTTTTATGAGTTGCCTCCAGGCACCATTTCCTCCTTCGCTGAGCTTCGTAGCGAGTTGCTCCTGAGGTTCGCAACCTCTAAGAAGAGAAAGGATGGGCCGGCAGCCCTTTTTGATATTAGGCAAAGAGACAATGAATCGGTGGCAAGATTCGTTGATCGGTTCCAGAAAGAAATTCAAGGGGTAAGGAATGTGAACCCCGATTATTATAAAGTTGCCCTAATTCACGGCCTCCGGGAGGGCCCGTTGAAATTCAAAGTGACAACAAAAGCACCGTCAACCTATCAGGAGCTCATCGCGATAGCCAATCGCTTTATTGAGGGGGAAAATGCCAATCCTACCTATATCTCATCCCTGACAGCTAAAGCTGGAGGAAGGGATGTCCCTCACTCTTCTTCCAACAATCAGTACCACAGTAAGCCTCCCCGGCCTGATTTCCACCCTCCACCTCAGAGGGGGCGCAACCTCCGCCATAAGAAACCTTTCCTTAGCCATCAACAGTTTCATGATCAGAGACTGCCATTGGCCGCCGCTCCCGCCGTTCCCCTTCAAGCGCTCCCCATTCTTCAGAGAACCCAGCCAGCTTCAAATCCTCACGGGAGCAGCCCTATGGAAGAGCTTGCAGATCTAGGCGTCGACTTTGAAGAGGCTGCCCAAGTAATCCAGAAGAAAGTTGAAGAAAAGAGGCAAGGGCCTCAGAGAGATTGGAAGCCCAGAGACAACTCTCAGTTCTGTAATTTTCACAAGGAGAAAGGTCATCTGACTAAAGACTGCAAGGCTCTTCAGAAGCTAGTTGAGAGGTTGCTCGCCGAGGGTAAGCTCGAGGACCTGGGCAGGAAGAATGATTCTTCAAGGCCTTCCACCTCCAAGGGCAAGGAGGTGGCTGAAGTTCACCAGGAGTGCATAGAGATAAGGGATGAGGGCCATCTGGGGCTCATTGACATCCAAAATGAGTGTATTGATGTTGTGGACGAGGGGGCCTTGGGAAGACTCTTTTTCATCCATGGCGGAGCAGGGGCCGAATCTACCCGGAAGTCCTCTTTGTCAAGGCTTTCGCGAACTGAGGTTGCTTCTACTTCTTCTGCCCCACCTTCTGAAGTCGTCACCTTTGGCTCTGCGGACCTTCCTGCCACCGCCAACCCCTTCGATGATGCCATCGTGGTCCAGGCAGCCATCGGAAACTTCACGGTCGATAGAATTCTCATCGACACCGGCAGCTCCGTGAATCTCCTCTTTAAGTCCACTTTCGAAGCCCTGAGGACTGGAAAGACTCTGCTTTCCACCGAGGGGCCACTCTATGGCTTCTCAGGAGAAAGGAAGGAAGTTGAAGGAAGTGTCACACTCACGGTGACGCTCGGAGGGGTGACCAAAGAAATCCAGTTCATAGTGGTAGATGCTCCGAGCAGCTATCATGCCATCTTTGGAAGACCGTTGCTAAACAAATATCGCGCCATCATTTCAACATACCATCTAGCCCTCAAGTTCTGCAAGGATGGCCGCCAGTGTAGGGTCAGGAGCGACCCAAGGCAGGCTCGAGAGTGTTACCTCCGAACAGTCAACATGACTGAGGTTTCCCCCCCAGCTTTTCCAGCAGCAGCGGAAGCCACTCCTTCAGAAGATGCTGAGAATAGAGAAGGAGCTCACCTGGAACCTGCCCAGGTGACGCAAGAAATCCCGATCGCAGAGGGAGAAGGAAGAAAGCTCTCCATCAACTCCGAATTGCCAGAAGATCAAAAGGCGGAGTTGATATCTTGCCTATTGGAGAATCTGGATGTCTTCGCTTGGTCAGCGGAGGACATGCCAGGGGTGGATCCCGACGTGGCTTGCCATCATCTCAATGTCGATCCAGCCGCCAAGCCCGTCCAGCAGAAAAAAAGGGATGTAGCTGTCAAGCTAGCAGAGCCCATCAGAGAGGAGGTTGCTAAACTCCTCAAAGCGCGCTTCATTCAAGAGATTCAGTATCCCGAGTGGGTCTCCAATGTTGTAATGGTTAAGAAACCTGGGGGAAAGTGGCGTATGTGTGTAGATTTCACCCGTTTGAATAAAGCATGCCCGAAAGATTTCTACCCCTTGCCTCGAATAGATTTATTAGTTGATTCTGCGGTAGGGTATCCGTTTATGAGTTTTTTAGACGCATTCTCTAGTTATCACCAAATAAGAATGCATAAACCTGATATCCCTTGCACATCGTTCATCACTAATGACGGTTGCTATTGTTATCTTGTGATGCCCTTTGGGCTTAAAAATGCTGGCGCAACCTATCAACGCATGATGGACCAAGTGTTTAAAGAACAAAAAGGTAGAAACCTCGAGGTGTATGTGGATGACCTTCTGATTAAGAGTAGGTCTCTTCCGCAGCACCTGGTAGATCTTGTAGAGACCTTTTCTACTCTACGAAGGCGCAAAATAAAGCTTAACCCGTTAAAATGCATCTTTGGGGCAAGTAAAGGGAAATTTCTTGGCCATCTCCTTACTCCCGAGGGTCTTGCCCCCAATCCTGATAAGGTTAAAGCCATCCTTGGTATGACCCCTCCCCGTTCACCCAAAGAGGTTCAGCAGTTAGGGGGGAGGTTGGCAGGACTCGGGAGGTTCATCTCTCGAGTTGGAGATAAAAGTGCACCATTCTTTAAGACTCTTCGGGGAGCATCCAAGTTTCAATGGACAGAAGAGTGCTCCTTGGCTTTTGAGCAATTAAAAAAGCAACTAACCTCGACTCCTTTACTCCAAAGCCCTCGAGCAGGGGAGGCGTTATTCCTATACCTAGGGGTTGGTCCCGAGGCAGTTAGTTCAGTTCTGATTCGCGAAGAAAGCAGGAGGCAGTTCCCTGTTTACTATGTCAGTCACATCTTGAAGGATGCAGAGGCAAGGTATCCCATCCTAGAGAAGCTAGCTTTAGCATTGGTTATGTCTGCCCGCAGACTCCGTCCGTATTTCCAGGCTCATTCAATTCAGGTAGTTACTGATCAACCTTTGAAGAATGTGTTAGAAAAACCAGAGCATTCAGGCAGGCTAGCTAAATGGGCAATCGAGCTGAGTGAGTTTGAAATTTCCTATGTGCCCAGAACAGCTATCAAGGCACAGGTGCTTGCAGATTTCATGATTGATACGACAGAATCCAGCTCGGACCAAGCAGCAAGGTCCCCTTTATCTTGGACCATTTATGTGGATGGAGCTTCTGGTAGAAACTCCTCGGGTGCAGGAGTAGTTCTGATAAACCCGAATGGTGTCAAACTTGAGCAGGCCATCAAGTTCTATTTTCCAGTGACTAACAATCAGGCGGAATATGAAGCTTTATTAGCCGGCTTGAGGCTTGCGCGAGAGCTTGGAATTGATCACGTCCATATCAAGACTGATTCACTGGTAATGGCTTCGCAAGTTCTCGGCAACTTCGAGACCAGGGAGCCAGTATTGAAAAGGTACCTTATGCTGGTAAAGGTTGAGGTTGGCAGATTCAAAAGTTTTACTATTGAGCACATTCCAAGAACAGAGAATGAGGAGGCCGACGTTCTCGCAAAGTACGGGCTCTCGTCAGGAGGGACAACTTCTGAACTTTTTCGCCCAGCAGTGGAGGAAGAAGGGCTAATGCAAATCGATCAGTGTCCCTCTTGGATGGACCCGCTCATTCTCTACCTGTCAACCGGGAATCTACATCAGTCAGTCAAAGATAAGAAGAAATTCAGGTTGAAGGCAGCACATTATTACCTGATATCCGACATTCTCTACAGGAAAACCTTCTTATCCACAATGGCAAGATGTGTTTCAGAAAGTGAGGTTCCCACCATTCTCCGAGAAGTGCATTCTGGCGAATGCGGAAGCCATTCGGGAGCAAGAACATTAGAAAGAAGGATCCTGCGGCAAGGTTACTTCTGGCCTACAATGAAGAAGGACTCTGAGGCCTATGCGAGAAAATGTGTTCAATGCCAGAAATTCGCCCCTCTTCAGCATCAAGCAGCTCAATCTCTCAGGTCGATTACAACCCCTTGGCCCTTTGCAGTTTGGGGAATGGATCTCATTGGCCCTTTTCCCATGGCAAGTGGGCAGCGGCGCTTTATTATAGTTATGATCGACTACTTCAGTAAGTGGATTGAGGCTAAAGCATTGGCAAAGACAACAACCCAGGTCGTGAAGAATTTTATTTGGGGAGAGATAGTCTGCCGACATGGAATCCCTATGGCAATAATCACCGATAATGGACCACAGTTCAATAATGCGGAAATGATAGACTTTTGTAGACAGATCGGAACAGAGCTGCGCTTCGCATCGGTGCATCATCCCAGAAGCAATGGTCAAGTAGAAGCAGCTAACAAGCGAATCCTCAACCTGCTTAAGAAAAAGGTTCAAAATCTCAAGGGCAGTTGGGCTGATCAACTTCCCTCAGTCCTCTGGACCCTGAGAACAACACCTTCATCTGCAACAGGAGAAACCCCGTTCAAGCTTTCTCACGGGTCCGAGGCATTGATTCCTGTTGAGTTTGAAGTTCTGTCGCCTAGGGTACTGCTTGCCAGGCAGGGCACGGAGGATTGGCTTGAGTTGAACAGCGAGGAGATGAGGTTCAGTTTGGAGCATATCGAAGAGGTCAGAGACAAGGCTGCTATCAGGCAGGAGGAAGTAAAAAGAAGAATGGCCCGTTACTTCGATAAGAATGTAAGGATCAAACACTTTCAAGTGGGAGATCTGGTTCTTAAAAAGGTCGATGCTGCTGCAAGAGCCAGCTCAGTTGGGAAGCTTAATCCTAGCTGGGCAGGACCATTCATTATCAAGGAAGCACTTCAAAATGGGGCCTATCGGTTACAAACGTTTGAAGGTGAAGACATGCCACACACATGGAGCGGAGATGACCTAAAGCGGTTCTTTTCCTGAACTTCTTTTCCTTTCTTCCGGTGTAAACTCTTTAAGAGGTTCACTATTAATAAAAATTCCTTGCCAACACTTTTATCAAGTATCCTTGTGTTTCAAGCATTGACAGTTAAATATATGGAGCAAGGGTAATTCTAAACGATTCTCTCTGAACTCTCTATTTTATGGTTATACGAATCTCTCAAAATTAATACTCGCCTAAATACTCATACTAACACTTCCTCGAATGCCTCTTCTTTCTTACCTCCTCGAGCAACTCCCGGCAGTTGCTTGATGCCAGAAGATATCGCCGTGTCCAGCAAAAACCTCCCCTAGAACCGTTGGTGTCAGCATAACACCACGACGACCACGTGTTGCGGGGAGATTTCGCACCGTGTAGTGGGAGCCTACCAACTCTAGTGCGGTAGGATACTGGATTTCGGATCCCGGCTAGTACCTAACCCCACTTCTGCATTATGGAGGAGCAGAGTGGAGGTCAGCTCTACCACGCCACTCAAGGGATATTGTTACAACCCAGATGATCGCACGGGGAAAGCAATGCCGCTCCGGCCGCACCTACCCCCAGATCATCTTAGGGTTGTGACTCTCGAACACTCCTTGGTACCCTCAAGCAGTGCCTGCAGGAGACCCACAGTCTTGTCGATCTCAAAGGAAAGCAATGCCGCTCCGGCCGTACCTGCCCGAGAGATCGACTTAGACTGTACTCCAGGCAAGAGGGCAGTAAATTGAGTTATTGAGTCTGCAGATCTCGAGGTCCAGTGAGGAAAGCAATGCCGCTCCGGCCGCACCTACCCGCTTGGCCTCCAGACTACGGCTTTCTTCTTCACAGGGGTCGTCATTATTAATGAAGTGCGGACTCCAGTTGCCTTATCCGCTCAGTCCGCCGTCACCTGGGTTGATTCTGTAATTCATAACCTTGTGAGGAAAGCAATGTCGCTCCGGCCGCACCTACCCGCATGGTTGTGAATTACAAGTCATTTCTGATATTGTTCATTAATGAAGTGCGGACTCCAGTTGCCTTATCCGCTCAGTCCGCCGTCACCTGGGTTGATTCTGTAATTCATAACCTTGTGAGGAAAGCAATGTCGCTCCGGCCGCACCTACCCGCATGGTTGTGAATTACAAGTCATTTCTGATATTGTTCATTAATGAAGTGCGGACTCCAGTTGCCTTATCCGCTCAATCCGCCTTTCCATGGTTGATTCGCTAATTCGTAATCTTGTGAGGAAAGCAATGCTGCTCTGGTCGCTTCTACCCGCTTATTATGAATTACAGGTCATTTCTGATGTTGCTGACTGAGGCAGTGCGGACATTGGTTTTCTAATTCGCCTAGTCCGCAGAATTTGTTCGATGCGCACAATGTGCTTAGAAGAAATTCAAGCGCGAATATTTGCGGATGGTGATCCTAGTCCATCCAATTCGCTTATTCATGATGTTTGGGTTAGCAGATTATGGTTTTTTCGTTATCTTTGTTCTCGCAAAAACTGGCAAAAGTTCTGTGAAATGCGGACTGAGAACTGAACTCATCCAAGTCCGCATCACTCGTCTCTTTCCCAAGGAATACATTCTGTTCGTATTATAACAAGATTGTGGCAGTGAAATTTCAGCTAGCAAAGATATAAGAGCGACCTCTAAAAGTATCAGCAAGCAACAAGCAGAAAATCTCAGAAGATATCAAAAGTATCCTTTTTTATATATATATTCATTCAAAAATTACATGTCCTGGTGGACTCGCGTAAAGTCCGCCCCTCCCCCTTACATTAAAGAAAACCAAAAAATTACAATATATATATCCCCCTATTCTATCCTCTGCTTCTTGTCCGCGGGCTTCTCAGGGCTTGACCCATCCACATCCACTATAGGCGAGTAGCCGCCTGAGTCACTGTTGCTGCTGTCGTCAGAGTGAGAAGCGGCTGAGGGTTCTGTTCGCGAGCTACTCTCACCAGAGCTGGAGTTAGCGGACTGATCCGATTGACCTCCTTGCTGTTGGCTTGAGGCCACTTCCTCGTCAGCAGACTCCTCCTCGTCGTCTTCGGCAACCGCTTTTCCCTTGTCAGCTTGCTCGAACTCGGCAACTTTATCCTTTAGCTCCGGGAAGAGCTTCAGGAAGGGAATAGAGTCTACCCCAGCCTTCGCGTACCCATCGCTGATAACGCGCTCAAGCGCGACCTCGACGCTTTCTCTTACAAAAGGAAACATGGCCTTTTGAAAGTCTGGGTTGGTTACCTCATATGAGATCTGCAAAAGATTTCAAAACATCAGTCCGCGAAAGATAAGCAAGATTAATGGCGATTAACTAAGCACTTACGGCCTTGTCTTCTTTATATTGATTAACTTTTGCACCAAGCCGCTTATTCCTCTCTTTCAGCGAATCGCTTTCTTTCCTATGCCGCGCATTGTCCCTAAGCAGCTCGCGTGTAAGCCTGCCTAAGAAATGATTGGTGACGGCAGCGTTCGCACTGGCCTGCGCAGCGAGAAGGGGGAGGTCATCCGGGGCCACACCTTGCAGATCGCGGAGGTTCTGCTTCCCGTACAAAGCGGACAGGGCGACGTGGGCATGGAGAGACGGGCGCGGGCTCCTCCAAGAGGGAAGAGCCGTTGATAGGCGGACATATTTTTTCCTTTTATGCCAGTGGATCATGGGGTTGCCTCTCAGATCCTTCTGCTTCTCGCCGAAGCCCGCAATGTCGAAGCTGCCATCAGAAGAATAACCCGCGGCGGGGTCTCCGTCTTCCCTCCTCTTTTTTGCGATTTCTTTTCTCCTTTCCGCTTGCGTAGGAGTCTGTCCGGCAGGCGCAACGGGCAGATTTGCGGGCACCGCCAAGGTCGCTGCAAGAGAGAAAGTTAGCTAAAATTCCTAAGTTGTTGCGGATACAAACGAAGGTCGCAAGACTTACTCTCTTGGCGGCTAACAGTATATAGCCCAGGCAGCAGCGGGATGTAATAGTCAACATCCAGCCTCGCTCCGTCAAGGAACTTGACGATGGCGGTCTCGGCATCGTTCAGCCGCACGCTCTTGAAGTCAGCGTCTGCGCGCAGCTGCGGACTGGTGTGAAGGAACCCCAGGTCGCCTTCAAAGATGAGATACCTAGAGGTCCAGTTGTGGATCTTATTCGGCAAGCCCACAACTTTCATTCCCCTACAGTAGAAGTAGATGATGCCTTTGTACTCAGGGTCTCCCGTCGGTGTAATAGAGCGAACAGAGAAAATCTTCCTGAAAACCTTCAAGGAAAATTCAATCCTCTCAGCCCGCAGGTAAGCAATGAAACTGCAGATCGCAACCATACTGTTCGGGGCAAGCTGGCCCGGAACCACCCCATAATGCTCGAAGATCTCCGCGACCTCCCAGAGCAGGGGAAATGTGAAACCGCAGTCAAAATGATCTATTGGAATTGCGAGCTGGGTAGCGGTTGAAAAATTCAGCCGTTCGTGGTGCTCGGGGAGCCGCGCGAGCACGGGCGAGTCCGCCATATGAACTCCCAAGAACGCCTCCAGATCGGCTTCGGTTAATCTACTCTTTTTATGATCAGCAGCGTGGAAGGCGGCTGCGGCTTCAGTACGTGCGGATACCATGTTTTCAGACCGCAAGTCTTCAGCTCCCACTGCTTTCTACGCAAACAAAGAATAACAACTCTATTTATATAAAAATCGTCTGACATGACAGCCGTCAATCCGCTCAGATCGGAAAGCCAGTCCGCTCAGCTCGCCGCTTCCCTGTTTTCCCTGCAATATCAGATATTTTTCAAAGGCTTTGCGGATTCAAAGCCAGTCCGCTCAGCTCGCCGCTTCCCTGTTTTCCCTGCAATATCAGATATTTTTCAAAGGCTTTGCGGATTCAAAGCCAGTCCGCTCAGCTCGCCGCTTCCCTGTTTTCCCTGCAATATCAGATATTTTTCAAAGGCTTTGCGGATTCAAAGCCAGTCCGCTCAGCTCGCCTCTTTCCTATTCTCCCTGTAAATAATTGCGAATTCACGGTATGCCCACAGGGATCGCAATTTTCTGGTAAACAAGATAAGCGGGCATAAAACACCAGTCCGTAAAACTTACATTTCACAACAGGATTGTCCAAAAAGAATAATAGTGTGCGACAAGCAGAGTAATATCACAACGCAGATACAATCACACAACGAAGAGTTTCAACAACAATATTATACAGCAGCTTAAAAAAATAATAGAAAGCAAATGTTTAGGCCTTAGCGCCTTCCGCGGTCTCTCTGAGCAGGTCGCACCTCCTCCTCCATTCCAACATGTGCAGCCAGGTCACTTCCTCGCAGGATCTCGCAGTAGAGTTGGGAAACCAGGTGGTGCATGTTATTGAAGGTGCGGTGCATATGAGCCATGTCTTTGGCTACCCGCGGAAATGGAATCATTTGAACTGCCAGGGTTGGATCTGCGACCACCGCGGGCTGCCCGCCTGCCGCAGGGGCTGATCCCTCCCCCACAGTAGGCTGAGGCGCTTGCGATCTCACCCCAACGGCTTCGCTTACTTGCTTCTTTCCTTCTCTCGCCAAAGCTAAATATTTGCTCCTATAATGGCGGACATCTCCGCTCAGACGATTTTTCTCCTTGTTCGCACCTTCCAGTGCGGCTGAAAGGCTGGCGACCTCGCTTTCCAGGATTTTTTCCCGCGCTTTGCTTTTCTTTAGTGCAGTTCGAAGCTCGCATAACTCTTCCTCATTATTCTTCGCTAACAGTACACTATCTTCTTTAGCAGGCAGCTCCTCCGGTGCGAATTCATCAGCAGTCCGCGCCGCGGCCTCCGTCACATTTGGTGGCGTAGGCACGATCTCGCCAACCTCGACGGAATCGGGCGTGGACTTCTGAACTGCAACAAAGAAAGTGAAGACGCCTCAGTATCCAGGCCGTAATAGCTCCAGAAGAAAAAAGAGAAGGGAAAAGGTTTTTATCCACTTTTGGTTATCTTCGCGGCGATCTGACGACTATCAAGGATAGGTCGCCTCACGCGCTCCGGATCAAAAGCCTCTAGGCGACGCCTCCATTCACGGCGGACTAGCGCTCTAGTCTCGGCCAGCGATCTGCTCGAAGTAACTATGTCTTCAGTTTCTGTAAGGATCTTGACTGGCCGCGACTTTCGTGGAGGGGATTTGTACAACCAAGAGCTCTGAAACCACCTGGTCGCCGGCTGCAACTTACCAGATCGCATCAGCTCGGCAGCAATCTGAAGATCCTCAGTCCGCTTATCCACCACGAGCTTCTCCGAGGCCGCTTCAACCTTCGCCTTCATTATTGCGAGTTGATCCTCGTTTTTCTTCCTCTCTTCAGCTGGAAAAAAAGAAGAAGGGTCGTCAAGATTTTCTCCTCCAGTTGCGGTATCAGGCTGCAGCACCTCCAGTAGAGAGCGATTTATACTCGCAAGCTGATCGTTATCTATAGAGTCGAGTATCTCAGTGGTTGATAAGCTGAGCGTGGAAGGGGGATCACCTCCTGCGAGCAGAGGATCGGGGGTGACGAGATCATCTTGGACTTCTTTTTCTCGCGGCCTATGCTGCAAGCTCGCAGCTCCAGTCCGCTTGGAGATATTTTTCTCTTTTCGAACTTTCAACTTCTTCTCTACCCGCTCGGCGGCATTACCATCTCTTTTCCTCTTTTTCTTCTTCTCAGGAGTCTTCTCTAAATCGATGACAGCCGGCTTGGGTTCTGGAACTGAGTTTGGAGCGACAGCTTGCTTTTCGATGGAACTGTTGGTCGCGTTTTCAGCGGACTCCTTATCTCGCTCCTCGGCAACTTCCTCTCCCCTTTCCACTATCGTCTCACTAGCAGGAAGCTTCTCCTCGATCCTTTGCTGCTGGACTTTCGGCGAGGAAACTTCTTTTTCCGTTTCTATCCGCAACATGATTGTCCCAGAAGGAGAGCGATGCACCTCCATACTGGAGGAGTTCGCAGGGTTTTGGTCAGAAACGGAGGGCGGGTTCGGTTTCTCCCGTAGAGGGCTTGGAGGAGCATTCGCAGTCTCTACAGTATCGCGGACTGGATCTTGCTTTGCCTGGCCTGAACTCTCCCCCTGGTGGCGAGCAGGCGCATCTTTTCGGTGGCTCGATTTCTTAGGCCGAGAACTCGCTTTCAGCTTCTCAATCGGAACAGCCATGCTACCAAAGAAAGACCCTAGCCTCGCCATGCCGGACTGGAAAGTCGAGACCGCAAGTGGTGAGTAACGACCCGTCGCGCAGACAATTCTGACAGAAGACAGCGCTTCCGGCAGTATTTATAGCACAAATAGCATTAATGGTAGTTGCGGACTCAGCGGTTAAGGAAACATTTTCGGAATTTTCCAATACTCAAAAATGTGCGGGGATTATGTTAACCCCAGAATCCGCAACATTTCCAGCTAGGCATCTTGCCCTTCCCTCGCTGAGCTTAAGTACTCAGTTCGCCCAGCTCGCCAGTGGGCATGGTCCGTCACCTAGGCGGACTCCAGAAATCCGTCCGCTCAGGTCGCCCTCAGTTCCCAGCTCTGCTAGATCGGCGAGTCAGGCTCAGACCGGCAGGCTCCGAGTCAGGCCGCCCAGGTCGCTCAGGTCGCGGCTAGTCTAAAAGACGCGCTCAGTACGACCAAGGGAGGTCTCCAGCTCGCTGGCTCAGTCCGCCTGTCCCGCGCGAACTGCTTGTTCCTTCTCTTTCTTGTTTCCCGTCACCGCTGCCCGGCTCTTTTGTACCCCGGGCAGCCGGTTATTTTAGCCCTGCCCGCTTGGGCAGGCCCCCAATCTATAAATAGGGGGAAGTGGTGCACTCAAAGCACGCTGACTCGAGCCCAGGAGCCCACTTGTTAAAGGCTGCGGACTCGAATCTCTGGCTTTGCGACCTCCGGCTTGCTTTCCCCATTGCTTTCTTTTTCTTTTCTTGTAACCGCATCTTGGTAATAAAAAGCAAGCCCGTCGCAGGAGTGGCATTTAGGCCGCGACGGGCGAAGTCTGGTGTTGCCGTGCTCTACGGCTCTGTTGCTTTTCCGTTTCCTTTTCTAGTCCGCCAAGTAGATTGCTGCTCGCAGTTTGTTTTTCCTTTCTCTTCCCCAAGTGTTCGAACGGTTAGCTGGTGGTGCCCGAGTCCGTCGCTTTTCGAGCATCAACACCTGTATCTATTACACTTGGACCTTTTTGGCCCAATAAATGTACAGAGTTTAGGAGGGAAGTATTACACCTTAGTAATCGTAGATGACTTCTCTAGGTTCAGTTGGGTTTTCTTTCTGAGAACTAAGTCTGATAACTTCAAAGCCCTTACAGACTTTCTACTATGTGTGCAGACTGAGTACTCTACTCATGTGGCCTTGATCAGAAGTGATCATGGTACTGAGTTTGACTCTCTTCTCATGCAAGAATTCTGTGAGAGAGAAGGTATCAAACATAGCTTCTCAGCTCCTAGAACTCCTCAACAAAATGGGGTAGTTGAAAGGAAGAATAGAACACTCATTGAAGCTGCTAGCACATTGTTGGCAGATGCTAACATGCCTCTCTCCTATTGGGCAGAAGCTGTTAGTATAGCTAATTATGTCTTAAATAGAAGTCTGATACACAAACTTAAGTGTAAAACTCCTTATGAGTTGCTTAAAGGAAAGAAACCTAAAATTAATTATTTCAGAATTTTTGGTTGTGTTGTTTATATTCATAATAACAATATAGAATATCTTAGGAAATTTGAAGCAAAAGCTTCAATGGGAATCATGCTTAGATATTCCCAAGTAAGCAAAGCTTATAGGGTTTATAACAAATCAACCTGTAAGATTGAAGAATCTGTGCATGTATCTTTTGATGAGTCTCAGATGTTTTACAAGGAGAAAGAAAATTCTCCTTCCTCTAGTTCATTGCAGGTACCTGATGCTCCTCAAGAGATTCTTCAACTATCAACTCTTCAGATCACTGAATCAGACAGTGATGAAGACATTGTAGAAGCAGTTGTTGTTCCACCACCAGTAGATCAAATTCCTCCTGAGGAATTAATCCCAACTGTTGCTGAAGATCACATCCCACCTGCTGATATTGTCACACTTAGAGATCACCCCACATCTCAAGTGATTGGAGACATATCAGCTGGTGTGCAAACAAGACACCAATTAAGACAGGATGTGATGCATGCTTGTTTCCTCTCACAGGTTGAGCCCCTCACCTTTAAAGATGCAGAGCTAGATCCCCACTGGATCATTGCTATGCAAGAGGAACTCAATCAGTTTGAGAGATGTAAAGTTTGGACTTTGGTTCCAAGACCTAAAGACCAACTGATCATAGGCACCAAGTGGGTGTATAAAAACAAGTTGGATGCAAATGGAATTATAGTAAGGAATAAAGCAAGGCTTGTAGCTCAGGGCTACACACAGGAGGAAGGTATAGATTATGACCAAACCTTTGCTCCTGTTGCAAGGCTAGAAGCAATAAGGATCTTCTTGGCCTATGCAGCCTACATGAAGTTTAAGGTGTTCCAAATGGATGTTAAAAGTGCATTCCTGAATGGTGAGCTTAAGGAAGAGGTGTTTGTTGAACAACCACCAGGGTTTGTTTCTTCAACTCAGCCCTCACATGTGTTTAAGTTACAGAAAGCTCTATATGGACTAAAGCAAGCTCCCAGAGCCTGGTATGAGACTCTAGCTAGTTTCCTTTTAGAGCACAACTTCACTAGGGGAGTAGTTGATAGAACCCTTTTCGTCAAGCATCACAAGGACACAATCCTGTTAGTTCAGGTGTATGTAGATGATATTATATTCGGCTCCACTGATCCCAAACTTTGCAAAAGGTTCTCTGACCTGATGCACTCTATGTTTGAGATGAGTAGTATGGGTGTGCTGTCTTACTTTCTTGGTCTCCAAGTTAAGCAAGATGCTGATGGTATCTTCATCTCCCAATCCAAATATGCCAAGGAATTGGTAAAGAAATTTGGGATGGCTGATGCTTCAGCAATGCCTACACCTATGGCTACTAATGTAGTTATTGATTCTGATGATCACGGCAAGCCAGTTGATCAAAAGAATTATAGGGCCATTGTTGGTTCCCTATTATATCTAACTGCAAGTAGGCCTGATATAATGTTTGCTACATGCCTTTGTGCTAGATTCCAGGTCAACCCCAAGGAATCTCATCTGATTCTTCTAAAGAGAATCCTGAGATACCTTAAGGGATGTCCAGATCTAGGACTTTGGTACCCAGCTGAGTCAGAATTTGAATTAATTGGATATTCTGATTCTGATTATGCTGGTTGCAGAGTTGACAGGAAGAGCACCTCAGGAACTTGCCAGTTCCTGGGAGAGAGATTGGTCTCTTGGTTCTGTAAGAAGCAGGCTTCTGTCTCAACTTCAACTGCAGAGGCTGAATATATAGCAGCTGCTAGTTGTTGTTCACAGATTCTGTGGATTCAAAACCAGCTTGTGGATTATGGTTACTCACACAAGAACACCAAAATCATGTGTGATAGTACCAGTGCTATTTCAATTGCACAAAATCCAGTGCACCACTCTAGAACGAAGCACATTGAGATTCGGCACCATTTCCTGAGAGATTGTGTGGAAAAGAACAAAATTTGTCTTGAAATCATATCCACTGAGTTTCAGAGAGGTGATATATTCACCAAGCCTTTAGATGAACAGAAGCATCTGTTCTTTTTAGTTCAATTAGGCATGATCAATGGACGAGACTAAGTGTGACTATATCTGCCTATGTTGAAACCTGCTTGAAAATCGTCGAACGATGATCGAAGATCGTCGAACGGATTAAGCCTATTGTCGACCTCTGGTTAATGATAGCTTATCTGTTTGAAGATCGTCGACCGGCATTCGAAGATCGTCGAACAGGTCGAGCTTATCGTCGATCTCTGAACAACGACAGCTTGTTGTTTGAGAAGCCAGAAATAGTCAAACGATGGCTCGACTACTCTGCTTCTGAGCCGATCGTCGAACGGCCGTTCGACTATCGGGTCTAGTATCTTTTTAATAGATCGACTATCTCCGGTCTAATATAAAGCCGATAGTCGACCTAGGTTAAAAGATCTTTTGTTCTTTCGTCGACGGAGCGTGACTTTTTGCATTCTGTCTTCCCGCTTGCGATTTTTTGCCGCTTCATCCCCTTCGTCTTCGCCGTCCTTCTCGCGCTTTCTCCAGCAATCAATGGCGATTTCTCCCGCAGTGTTAGCAGTTGTAAAGTTCGATGCAGGCTTCAGCGTTGATTTTGACGCGTTCAGTTGCTGCGAAGCAGGGATCGTGGAAGTTCTCCAGTTGTGCCGGGATCAAGGACTAGAGAGATTAATGTCATCAAGGATTAAGTTAAATATACCCGAGATCAAGGAATGGGCTTTCACGTCGTCCTCCACCGACAATTCGATGACTGGCACCATCAGCGGAGAAGAGGTAATTTTAACTCCGGCCGTTCTGACTGATATTTTTGGTTTGATAAATGGTGAAGAAGATTATGAGCAAGATGCTCAAGAATTTGGAAGAATGTTAGTTGAGCTGGGATATGCAGAGGGCATTCCCACGAAGCTGCTCAAGGTAAATTTCCCTTTCAAGATTAAGTTTCTTGCTGAGTTGGTCGGAAAAGTGCTCCTCGGTAAGCACTCTGCTCATGACAATATAACAAGGCAACAAATTGCACTGATGTGTGCAATTGTTAATCGGAAAAAGATTGATTGGGCAGGAGTAATGTTTGATTTAATAAGGAAAAAGAATAGTAAGAAGGAAGTTACCCTCGGAAGGGTTACTGGAATTTTCCTAAAGGAAAAGTATCCCCAGCTGCTGAGTTCAACCGCAACAACAATAAATGCAAGCAAGAAGATGGACCCAAACCTGTTCTATAAGTGGAAGAGAACCTTTGTGAAACCCGCTCTCACAGGAGTTGCTCCAGCGACATCAGAGAGCACCAGGACTGATTCGGTCGCTCCTCACCCTGTAGAAGCTGGCTCAGCTCTTTCCCTTCCCTCTTCTTCTGCTATGCAGTCTGCCTCAGTTGAAGTTCCATCAACTTCAGCTGAAGTACGACTTTCCACTTCTCCTGTTAGAGAAACAACCACGGTTGTTCTTCCTTCCCCTCCAGCATCTCCTCTTCCTTCTCATCAGGCTAGGATATCTGCTCTTAGTTTTGATTTGTTAGGATCTGAGAAGATTCCAACTCCTCCTCAGTCTCCCATTCATTCTCCAGTTAACACTCCTATTAACTCTCCAGCTCCATCTCCAATTCAATCTCCAGTCCACACCATTCTTCATCCCAGCACTACAACCATATCTGCTGCATCTCCATCCACTGCACTTCCATCTTCTTTTGAGATAACCCCTCAACTCATCTCCAGCATTTTGGAGTTGATTACCCCTTCAATCAAAATTATGATTGAAGAGGCAATCGCTCCACTTGCCTCCTCCATTGATACCTTAACCGCTACCATCAAATCTCTTTCCAAATCTGCTGAGCCCTCTTCCTCAAGGGGCCTAGTTTCAGTTTCCACTGAAATCAGGCAGGGGGAGATGTTCTGTGAAGATGCCTCAGAGCCTCCTGCCTCCCTTCCAGCAGTAACAGATACTGTGATGACAGTTCAAGTAGTGTCTGCTCCAGCTGAAAAAGAATCAGCCTCTGTGTTATCGGAAAAGGAAATATCTGATGCTATCATGTTATCTGAATTTATTGTGAAAGTTTGCTTAGAAGATCTCACCTCTCCCGTGATTGCAAATTTCATAGAAGGGATTATTACATCCTACCTAGATGAGTCTTGGGAGTTGGTCAAATATGAAGGTAATTCACTCATTCGCTTTATTGACGAGTCAATTAATTTGCTAGCTAGTGAATACCTAGAAGGAATGATTTTTGCTTATTTAGCAGATCTGTGTTCATAATTCTACAGATTATATTAGAGAAGATTTAGCTGCTCAGATCATAGTAATTGTTTCAGAAGCTGCCCCAAATGTTCCTGATATTCAAGCAGATCCAGAACTGGATTCATTTTTAGATGATAGAGAAGATGAGACTGAAAATCAAGATGAAATCAAAGATGACACTCCTGTTCTGAGTGTGGAAGAAGAAAAAGCAAGAGCTGCCTGGAATCAAAGAGTACAAGATTCTTTAAAAGAGAAAGAAAAAGAGTTGCAAGTTGAAAAGTCAACTATTTGGGATGATTCACCAGGGTTGGATTTAGATTTCTTTCTGGCTCAGGATGCCATTGAAGAGGAAAGAGAGAAATCTGATCTGAAGTTAAAAGAAAAGGCTGTTTCTAAAGCCTATGATCCTTATGATAATCCTCCATCATCTCACTCTGATGATGAAGATGATTCTGATTTATCTGAAAATGCTAAGAAAAAGAAAGCTGCTCAAAAGAAAAGGAAAGCAATTGCTCCTCCTCCTCCCAGCCGAGACAATGATACTCCATACTATATTCTTAAAGGAATTGACCCCAAATCGAAAGAATTTCAACATTGGATGTGGTTCTCCAAGAACCAGCAGAAAGAGAGGAAAAGATCTAAGAGGTATGATAGTCCTGTTTCAAGATGGACTCCCAGAGGTCCTCCTCCTCCACCTCCCAGTGCAGGAGCCTCTGGGAACCTATCTGCTAATCCATCCGCCTCTTCTGGAAAATCTGCACCTTCTCAGCCTCAGTCAAGGAAAAGCTCTCAAAGTTCCCAAGGCAGATCTTATTCTGGTTCTCAAAGACAAGTGAAGGAGGTTGTGTATCAAAGACCAACCTTTTCCCCTCCTCCTTCTCCAAAGAAAAGAGCTTCTTCTCCAATACCAGTACAGTCTGAAAAAGTTGTTTCAAAAGGTAAGTAGTTTATTTTGTTTTAAATATTCTAGCAAGAACTTTGCTAAGTCTGCTCCCATGTCTTATCTAGTTAATCAAGATAAAGAATCAGATGCTACTCCTCTTGAGTCTGTTTATGAAAGTCCTGAGCTTGATCCTAACTTTAGGATGGCTCGTTTTCACGAATTAGTTGGAGCAGCCCAAATCAGAAAAGCAAAAGCTGAAGGGAAGGACACCACTTGTTTAACCACCATGTCTACTTTCAGAAAGAAGGAATTAGAAAAGTTCCAGGTTAACCCTGAGGTTTTTGACCCTTCTAAATATATGGAAAAGCACCCGGAAGCTGTTGTGCCAAGGACTACAAAATTAAAGATCATTGGCTTGCAAGATCTAAAGATGTCTAAGTTAGAGGCCATTGATCCTCTGCGAAAAATTTCTTTTGTTTCTAGCTCTTCTGTATCTAAGCCTGACTCTGTTGATCCTTAGTTTTGTTTGACTGTTATTTATCTATCTGTTTGATAATTGCTAGTTAATTGCTATCTATTTCCTGTATTGTTTATAGTGTTCTATAGCTAGCTCTGTGTTTTAGTTTTTAAGAGACTTAACTCAAATAGGGGGAGATTGTTGGTACCCCAGTTTTGATTTGAGTTTAGTCTTGTCTTTTTAGTCCCTTGACCCAAGAAATATCTATGGTCAATGGTTAGTAGTCTAGCTGTAGAGTCCTCACTTTTCCAGATTGAGAATTTGGTTAAGTAGTTTGTTCGTTCGACTATCGTCGAACGCCGCTCGACTATCGTCAACTAACTGTTCGACGATCGTCTATAAGTTGTTCGACTTTCAGTCTGCGTGGATAGTTCGACTATCGGTTGATAGTTCGACTATCTGTGTGCTTTGATAGTTCGACTATCTGCTTGGATAGGTCGACTATCTGATAGCTCGACTATCTGTTGACAGTTCGACTATTTGTTCTGCGTTGATAGTTCGACTATCTGTTGATAGATCGACTATCTGTTTGTCTTTGATAGTTCGACTATCTGTTGATAGGTCGACTATCTGATAGTTCGACTATCTGTTGATAGGTCGACTATCTGATAGTTCGACTATCTGTTGATAGGTCGACTATCTATTTGTTTTTGATAGTTCGACTATCTGTTGATAGGTCGACTATCTGATAGCTCGACTATCTGTTGATAGCTCGACTATCTGTTTTGCCCTGATAGTTCGACTATCTGTTGATAGGTCGACTATCTAATAGTTCGACTATCTTCTGGTAGTTCGACTATCTGCTGTGATAGTTTGACTATCTCCTTTGATAGTTCGACTATCTGGATCGTTCGACTATCTGTCCGATAGTTCGACGATCTCCGTGCGTCGGTCGACGATCTCCGAAGGTCGTTCGACGTTTTCTGTCTGCCTTTATATTTTGTATTTATTTATTATATTTAATTAATTAATACATTATCTGGCATATCTTTTCAGTTGATTTATGATAATATTTCCAGGCATATCTGCTCTATTCTTTTTGCCTGAGTAAAATCTTTTTAGATAAAGTTGTTTGTCTTATTAGCTGACTTTGTATTTTACTTTATCTGCTGACAGTCCTTTATAGCCGTTAGACTGAAAAGTCTTCCTTCTGCTATAAAGAGTATTTCTCTGATGTGACTTTATTTAGTCCTTCTGTTATTTGATTTGATCCTGCAGCTTCTTAGAAAGAGGTTTATTCCTTTTATAGGATATCTTGCTGTAGAGTTTGTTTTGCTGTGTGTTATTTGCAGCCCAGGTCTCAAGTTTCAGAAGAAGACAAGTAATTCAAATTGAAGAGAGCCGTTGCTTGCTGCTGTTATATAAAGGACCCTTTGAAGAAGGATTCAAGCTAGCTAATAGCTAACCAGTTGTTCACTCAAGCATTCAAGCCTTCATCAAGATCAAGTCTTCTGCTCTCAGCAATACTCATCTAACTGAGAAGTGTTAAGATCTTCTACTCTTCTCCAACCTGAGTTCTCCTGCCTTCAGGAAGTTCAAACTCAGATTTCTTTTGAAGAAGAAGAAGAAGAAGATAGCTGCTTGAAGATCTTTAATTTTATTATTTATTATCTTCTTGTAGTTTTTCCTTCAGAGCTTTCTGAAGAGTTTTTCTGCACTGAAGCAAGACTTCACCTGGACATCTTTGAGCTAGGGGGAGCCTTGATTCTTTAGAGCTTTCTAGCTCAGTGTAAGTTTTTGTGCTTCTCTAATCTATTGTAAAATAGAGAAGACATCTTAACCTTCTTCCCCCTCCTGTACAGGGTTATTACTCCCTTCAAAAGTATCCCTTGGTGGCAGGGCACCTGATCAAAAACCTGTGCTTGGTTTTTAGACACCTGATCAAAAGTCTAAAGGGTTTCTGGATCTACCTGAAGCAGATCCTGTTGGTGGCAGGGCACCTGATCAAAAACCTGAGTGGATTCCTACCTTGTTGGTAGAAGAGTGGACGTACCCAAGTTGTTTGGGGAACCACTATAAATTCCTTGTGTCGTCTGGATTGCCTTGTTTATTTCCTGCACTGTGGCTGTGAATAGATATAACTAGGTTGCTAGTTGCTGTTTAGGATTTCCAAGCCTTAACTGTAATTACAGTTAGCTTGAGTTTGTGCACAACACTTGTGTTAGGCTTTAGGGTTAACTCTATATCTATAATCTTTTAATTCCGCAATTCACTCCAAGGGAGTTGGGTAGACCTTCAAGTTTTATCTAGTGCAAAATTTGATAACTCTATTCACCCCCCTCTAGAGTAGTATCTATCCCTTCACTTTCAGATATCCTCTGCTAATCCAAAATATAAACAAGTACACCACACCCCCAGACTTAATTTTTACAACATGGGTGTGTGCTCCGCCTACTCCAAATCAAAAGCATCTCCAAAAAGATTTTCAATCAAACTTTTCTTTTCACTTTTCATTTTCACTTCTTTTTTTTATAATCATTTTCTTTTCTTTTTCATCTTTTTATTTTCATAATTTTAGCAGATATAACTTGGAAGCACTTCCACATTTTCACAAATAATAACACCACATCACAACCCAACATAAACATGTAAAACACTAAGCTCGACTTGGGTGTGCGACTAGGATCGGCTATGAGGCTTTGGTGAAATAAATGTGGAGCTGAATCAAAAGGATGGTAGGCACAACAGGGCTTAGCGAGGATATGACGTTAGGAACGGTACAAAGCACAACCGGGCCAAAATGATGGCCTACATCATGCTCACGCTAGAAAAACCATGCACCAATGCTTCGAAAGTAGCTTGGGGCAAGTTTTTAGCCACCGAAAAAGATAATCCTTCCTCCCGACTCGAGCAAAACGAGTCTAGTGACGGCTGCACACATTCCTAAGCCACTGTTTGATTCACACTGGATTCACCAATTTTTGAGTAGAATAAAAAGTATTTATGCAAATAGAAAATTATAAATATATAAGCATACAGAAAAATTAAATCTACTCAAATTTCTACACAAGACGAGAGCAGTTGACTAGAAACACAACAAGGTCAACATTTTACTCTGTCTCACAATCCTAAGCAAGCACCATAATTTTCCCAAATCAAACAAAGACACAAGTTTAACTCGCGGCACGGTAACAACTAAGCACGCGCTCATGTGGGTGCAGTGGTGTGCAAGAAATGAACTAAACAAAATAATAACTATAAAAGCTTCTAGTATGCACATAAAATGTGTGCGTGCAAAAGGTAAACTGACTCTCCCCCAGACTTAAGCTAAACAACACATCAATTGATATAGAAATTTAAATCAAAAAGAGCTAAGGGAAGAGGTTACCCAATGCTCAGCTAGTGAGCATACTAGAAGACGCATGAAAAGTAGAAGCAGGCCCGCCAAATGAAGAATCACAACCCCGCCATTACGAAGTTGTCATGAATACCTGCAGGGGTGAGCTCCGCAAAAACAAAAGAAAAATATACAAAAAGAATTGCTAAAATGAAAATAGACATGAAAATAAGAATGCAGAAAATAAGATAACTACTGGGGTTACTGTCATCCCAGCACGACTTATTAAATTCTATACAGTTCTAGCTAATGGGCCTATGAAAAGAAAAAATGAACAGGTAAATGTTCTAATATCCGTGTCGGTAACAGGTACCGATATGGAGAAAGAGCAGTTACCCCTCTACCCGAGTAATAATACCTGCGACGCACAGGTAGAGGAAATAGGAAGTCAGATGAGGAGGAGCACTGGTCCTCACTCAACTCACCACAAAAAATATCCTTGCCTAACAAGGTATCGTCCACCACAGGTTCGTAGGAAGCAACGGCAGCGGCAAAAATGCCAGGCGCATCGACAACCTCACAACCCGTGGATATTCCACCTGCACAGGCTCAGATAAAGAAGGGGGATCAAGAAATAAAGTAGAAGAAAAACTAAAAGAATTAGAAATAGGGAGAGTGATCTCGGAATCACTCTCAGCAGGATCCAAACATAGATCACTGTCGGTGTCATGTGAGTCATGGCGAGGGGAAGCTGAGACCATGAGGTCCTTGGTGGTGATTTGGACCTCCTCTACCAACAAGGAAGTGGAAACTTCCTCATTAGCAAGGATCTCCTCATCAACACACCTCGGTGCGTCACTGTGTTCCAAGACATAATACTCTCCATTGAAGAGAATAATGTCCTCGTCACACCATGGCGCATCCTCATGTTCCCAATCTCCAAAGGGCACAACATCATAAACCAACTCACTAAAAAGAGGAGTAGATGATTCTTGCAAAGAAAGCGGAGGAACAATAACATCAGAGAAAATAGGTGCAGGTTCCTCCGGGGGTGAATCAAGAAGAGGGGAAGAAGGTATAGAGGGCGACGGTATCGCAATGTCGTCACATCGATCAGTAGAAAGTCTGATGGGTGTATCCACAGCAGTCCCCCATAGACAAGCTGGTACTGCGAATACATCATCAGAATCAGAAGGAGCAGCCATTTGAGAGGTGGATGAGATAATCCGGATATCCGGTTCATCATCCGCCTCCAACTAGCGCTGAAATTCTGCGCAATCTTTCAACACATGGTCGGTGCTACGACAACAAAAACACCGTTTTCCATTACTCCTCGGTCCAGGTGGGACCGGAGAGGAATATGAAAAAGGTGAAGGCGGAGAAGAGTAGTGACCATAAGACTGGGATATGGTGTATGAAGTACCATAAGACAACGGTGCTCCATACACTGAACCACGAGAATTATGCTCCCATTCTTCAGTGGGGCACTCATCACTGCTATGCCTATAATCCCCGCACCAACGATAACGGATATTCACATAAGAATACATGGTGCAGCAAGAAATAATTCACCACGAGAATTTTCTAAGACAAAAATTAACTACACACAAGCAGATAAATAAAAAGGAATACCTGCTACTGAAATATCAAAATTAGAAAAGGAATAAAGAAAAATAAGTAACAAATTATAAAAACTAAAGCAAAGAAAAATAAAACATGGAATGAACAGATGGAAAAGGGCTTCAATCTATAATCTCCCTCTCCAAAAACTCACACGACTGTGTTCCCCGACAACGGCGCCAAAAACTTGATGCTAAAAAGATCACGGCAGTGAACCGGTCGCACAAGTAATATAAAATGGGCGAGTTTTCCCAAGTATCGATCTCACAAGGAACACAGTAAGGTGGAGTTAATTTCGAGGAGGACTTGAGGTTGAAGTCCTTAGGTCGGAGGTAACGATGGGGGTTTTGATTGTTGCGGTAAAAGAAAATAAAACACTATCAACTACTCCTATTCAACGCAGCTATGCGAAGCTTCGTCAGGCAGGATGGAAGACTAGTCGGGCCGCTATGCACCGAATCACTAGGCGGATGGGCGAGAAGGCTTGCGGAATGAGGGTCGAGAGCACCTCTTCGCAACGCACGCCACTAGCAATTGATAGTGCGGTAAGGGTGGATGGAGGTGGATGGAACAAGGCGCACCTCAAGCAATAAATAACGAAAATACAAATCACATAGACATGATATCGTATAAAAGTATTACAAATAAGCACACATCATCAATAAATGAAGTTTACAACAACACATAAACAACAACAAAGGTAGAACAAGACAAGAGATCGACCGTATCCGAAGTCTTGCTGAGGATTCACGGTTGGAGTCGTCGGGTTGTCAATCCGCATCCAAGCTCGGTCCTCAACTGCGTCCGGGGTAGAGAAGGGCTGTCACCACCTTCCAATGGCCCGTCTTCTTCGTGTCACGATAGCGTAAGAAGGTTGCAAGCTTCCCCTTGCTTGGTGGATATGGCGTTGAAGCTTGAAATAAGCCCAAGAGATGATGGAGGAGGCCGAGAGGAAGCTCCGGCTTGGATTTGGAGGTGAAAGCTTGCCCGGAGCCTCTCCTTAAGGTGGAGGATGAAGGGAAATGGCGGAACCCTTCGTCGGGGACGAAAAACGGCGGAAGAAATCACGTATTTCTAAATTAGGGCGAGACCTGCGCTATTTATAGAAAACAAAATTAAATACTGCGCACGATCACAGGCGCACGACCAGTGGTCGTGCGCGCTATGGCCCGTGATCGTGCGATATGGCGGCAGAACTTGCACAAAAGAGGTCATGACTGCGCACGATCGGCAACGCACGAGCAGTGATCGTGCGCGGTATAGATGGTGATCGTGCGATATGGCGGGACAAAACTTTCACAAAAGAGGTCATGACTGCGCACGACCAATGATCGTGTGCCAAAGAGGTCGATGGTCGTGCGTGGGTAAAAACGCACGACCATTGACTCCTTTGCCAAAAATGGTGAAAGCCCTATCCCGGATGCCCTCACGATCCCCGAACCTGCAGGAAAACTGGACGGTTGATCGAACATGGCAGTCACAGACATTAATAAAATGCATAGCAAAAGGGAAATACACACACACACAAAAATAGGCTAAAAAGGTGCACAAGACGTGGAATGTCGTAGCGAACCAAAAGGAGTGCTAATGGCGCTAAATGGTAGTGCAAAGACATGCAAATGAGCCCAAATGAGTCCGGAATTAAGTATAAAATATGGACTCATCACCTATGAACTTCTTCGAATATTAATACCTTGCATTGAGTGAGCTTGTGTCCACCTGTCCAATCATTTTGAGAAAGAGTAGCTAATATGCATGAACTAGAACATACATCAAATACAACTATGTATATACCATTGAAATGTTTGACTTCTTACAAATCTGGGACATTAAGCACAATGGACCCAACAATCTCCCCCTATTTGAAGAAGTCAAAACCATTCCTCAAAACTCTTAGTCAATGATACACACAACATATGCAACAGATAATAAGTACAATGGAAAAGTTAATAAGGCACATGTTACCACATTTTTCCTGCCACAATCTCATTTCCTTGCTCCATGCTCCCCCTAATTTGCTGCTGGACTTGATCATTGCCTTGATCACTTCCTTCTCCCCATTTTTGACTTCTGTAGAATAGTCCGGGGGGGGGGGGGGGGTACTGGCCCTATCTCCTCTGAGCATTTTCTCCCCCTGTAGGATGGTAAAAGCTTTACCACCTGAGGGGATAGATCTATTTAACAATAGAGGGGGGGGGGGGGTGAATAAAGTGTTTAAAATCTTAATTGGTTTTTATAGCAGAATTTAAAAATAGTGATATATATCTTAAGAAAATGCAGGCATAAAAAGCCAACTAACACATCACACATCACACAATAATAAGAGAACAAGCAACCAGACTACATAATAAATTTATAGTGGTTACCCTAAACTTGGGTATATCCACTCTTCTACCACCCTAGTAGGAATACACTACAGGTTTTTGATCAGGTGCCCTATCACCAACAAGTTTTTGCTCAGGTGCCCTATCACCACAAGATCTATTTGAAGGGAGATCTCACAACTCTTTAGGCTTTTGATTAGGTGCCCAAAAAACCAAATCTAAGTCTTTTGATCAGGAGACTTAACAACCAAGTGATAACTTTTGAAGGGAGTTAGAAACCCTATGTATAGTGGGGCGAAGAATGTGATGTTGTCTTATCTTTCTCAAACAGTTGAGAAGACTTTAGTGGATTGCTTGATGTTGTCAAAGCTCCCCCTGAGATGATTATTATTTAGGAATTGATGGAAGCTTTGTAGGGTGTAGGTCTTCTTTGATGATCACCAGAAGCTTTTAGACTAATTGTGTTTTGATGTCTCTTGAAAGCTTGGAGAAGAGTTGCAGATGATGAAGACTGTATGAGAATGCAGACTGAATATGTTTTCCCTATCTGCCTGTGTCCCTTTGTCAATGATACAACTTATTATCTTAAATCTTCTTAAAAACTCTTTTATTTATATTTCCTGCAGAAATTCTGTCTCTGAATTTGAATTCTACTCTTTGATTGACTGCTGAAATCTTGGAACTCGGACAAATGGCTAGAAGGGCAATAAATGGATTCCTTAACTGTCCCAGTTATTAAGCCGAATATTGACTCTTTGAAATCCAGTAATTAATGATGCTAATGAACGCCTATATTCATAAGAATATATGCATTTAATTACTCAGAGCAATATAGGCAATAATATATTACATAAGCCTTGGTTAATCTAGAAATTAACTGTAGAGAATAGAAAAAATGAACTGACAGATTTCGTCGATCAGAGATCCAAGATCGTCGAACTAAATCCTCTTTTTCGTCGAAATGAGCTCCAAGAACTTCGAACTGAGTTAATGCTATCCATTCTGGGCTCCAAGTTCGTCGAACTGAGATAGTTGTTCGTCGAACTCAACAATTGATAGGAGATCAGAGTTCGTCAAACTCAGTTAAACTTTCATCGATCTCAACTTTAGAGAAGAAACTTTGAGATCGTTGAACTGAGAATGAAGATCGTCAAACTCCATTCAGATTTCGTCGAACGACTTCTTCAACATAGAAAAATCTATCATGTTATGAAATCTTTAGTCTTCTAAGTCTTCTGAGAGATTGGTCCAATCAAACTGACTTGTTGACCTACCCTAAGATCTAATAAAGACCTATGACCCTACATTATACATTGTGGGTCAATCTATGATATCCTAATTGTGAACCTAGCCCAAATCAACCCTAAAACAAGCGGGGTTCCAACAATCTCTTCATATTTGGGTGAGGTCACTATGTACAATGCATTAAGACAATAAAATACAATCACAAAACATAACAACAAATATCTGGCAGAAAGTAAAAGTCTAGCAGATATATATACATCAAGTGCTTTGTGACAAATTAACCAAAACAAATAGTTCAGAGGGAAAATAAGCTAATCAACAAGCTATTTAGATTTCTTAGACTTGTCTTTCTCTTATGGCTGCCTTAAAATGATTTCCCTGTTGGGATTTGCTGATTCTCTTTTAGACATAGTCATATAAGCTACTCCAATCATATTGCTTGAAGTTGCTCTTGGAACAACTATCTCTAGATGTAAGCTCATGTAAGTATCAACATTGAAAAAGTGTTTAGCTTTGTCATACCTTTTCAATTCTTCTCTTCTGTAAGAAGACATTGTAGTATATTGAGAAGCATCTTTGCCTTCTTCTTTAGCTTTATTTATCAGAGAAAGTCCAGCCAGCTCTTGAAATCTGGCCATTTTAGAAATGTTTTCCTGTTCTAGATCAACAAATGGAACTGATGAAGAGTAAGGTCTTTCCTTATATTAAGATTTAGAAGAGTGCTGCCTTATATTGCTGTTGTGGATGCTTTTGTAGTCACTCTTGGCAGATTTGTCATATTTCTGATAGGATGATTACCTTGAGTGCTGAGAAGATGTGGTTCTTGAGGCTAGATTGCCTGAAGCACCTGTAGCTGGTAGAGGAGGAGGAGGTGGATCCTTTCAGAATTTCTTAGTGGGAGCAGATCCAAACTTCTTCCTCTTCTTTTGTACTTTAATCCGATTCTTTCAAAGCTTTATCCAGTAGGGAGTAGTTGGAGTTAGAGGAATATTATACAAGATATAATATGGAATGTCATTCTTGGGATTAGGTGGTTGCACTGTCGTTGCCTGAGAAACTGCCTTCTTTTTCTGAAACTTTCTCTTCTTAGACTTAGTATCCTTTGAATCTTCTGAATCATCATATTCATCTTCACTGGATTCACTTACAGGATTGTCATACAAAGCATCAATCCTCTTTAGTTGATCTGCAGACAAGATCTCTCTGGAAGATTCACTCTGAACTTGAACTTTCTCTGAAACTTGAACTTCTGGCATTGGAATAACCTTTGAATCATATGTAATCATATCTTCCTCAAAAAGATGATCCATATTTAGAAGAGGAGATTTTGCCCAATCAAAAGTTGGAGGAGAGAAATCCTTTGGCTCATCCTCTAGTCCTAAAGGGGAAACTGAAGGTTCTACAAAACTTCATCTGATTTGATCTATAATCTCTGAGCTGATAGGGGCAGTATAACATACTATAGCTCTAGAATAAATTTGCTCAGGAATAGGAAGAGAATGATAAAGAATATCAAAATCTCTTAATAACTTGGCTAAGTCCACAGAAGGGACTAGGAAAAAGAATGGTGCAGCCCGAGGCTCTACAATCTCATTATCAAATACTGAAAAATCTATCTCAAGAAAAGCTGACAACTCCGTATCTGTATTTACAAGCTCTGTAACTGCTGTATCCATATTTACAACTACTACTTCATAAATTGTTACTACTGCTGGAAAGGGGACCTCATCATAGAACATCTCCCCCTTCCTGGTATCAGGAATTCATGAGGCCAGACCCTTGAATGAGTAGGGACCAGTAGAGGTAGCAAGTTGAGAAGAGAGAGCATTGATGGAAGAAATTAGAGGTGCAATGGAATCCTCTATTAGAGATTTGATGGTGGGAGTTAGTAGAGAAATAATGGTGGATGTGGGATCAGATGATGATGATGGAAAAGAGGTGGTTGTGTTACCATAAGAAGTGCATATGTTGAAGGTGGTAGATGGAGTTGGAGGTATAGATGGTGGTAAGAAAAGTGTGGTGATGACTGGATGGGTGACAATTTGAGGGATGTCAATTGGAATGTCATCATGATGTGGAGATGGTGGTGGAGTGTGGGTTGGAGATGGAGATGGTGTTGTGATGAGAGTGAAATAAGGTGATATCTGGGTGGAAATAGATGTTGTGGATGGAATTTCAGGAAGAGAAGGTAGTGTAGAAGAGGGAGGAGGAGGGACTGGAGCTTCTACATCGGGTTGGGGAGTGACTATTTCAGTCCTTATGTCCTTTGAGGTCCTGGAGGAAGAGGAGGCCCTCAAAGGCTTGATAATGGTCCTCTCCCATTTGCCAAAGAGGGATGGTGTTAACCTCTTTGAAGCATTAATAAAAATGGTCTGGGAGACCAGGAGCTGAGGGCACTTTTCCTTGAGGAAAAGCCCTAATACCCGTCCAAAACTAACTTCTCTTTTATTATTCTTCTTCTTTATCAAATCAAACAACAAAGTACTCCAGTTGACTGATTTTCTATTCACCAAGACACTCATCACAAAAAACTGATGCCTTGTGATATAGTCATGTGCAGTGTGCTTGCCCAGCAAGACTTTACCAACAATATCAGCAAGGAGCTTATATTCCACAGATAAGTACTTCTTCAATAGCTTGCTAGGGTTTCTAGCGGAGTGACCCATCGCAGCCAGCATATTGGAAAATTCATCACTGTTCATCTCTATATCATCTTCTCCATTAATAAAACCGAAAATTTCAGACAAAATTACAGGAGTAAGAGTGACCTGTTGTCCTGTAATGGTGCCGATAAGGGTTTAGGCGTTAGGAGACGAGAATGAATAAACCCATTCCTTGATCTCGAGCACTGGAAGTTGTATTCTTGTTGACATGAACTTCTGTAAATGCGGTTCCTAAAACAATTTCAGTATATCCTGGAGGACTTGATCAGTATGACTGAATGATTCCAAATCAATGTCAAAGCCTGCATCAAATTTCATTGCGGAGAGAACGGCCGCTGAAATCTCCATGGAGGTTTTCCTGCAAAGAAAGAAACAACGATCAAGTGCAAAGAGAACTGAAAGCGCATGATAGATTTCGCTAAAAACCTAGTAATAAGGTTTTTAGAAGATGAAAAGACGATCTCAGTCCAACGAAACGAAAACAAATCTTTGATCTGAGTTCGACGAAATATTTTATTAATAAATGAGTTCGTCGATCACAGTCTGAAGAACAAGAATAAATCGTCGATTGCCGTTCGACGAAGTACTCACTTAAGCAGAGATTGTCGATCTCCATTCGATGAAATCTGTTTCACTAAGAAGTGTTCGTCGATCTCCGTTCGACGAACTCTTCACAAAGAGTTCACAGATCGTTGATCTCCGTTCGATGAACCGTCCCAAATCGTCAACCATAGACAAAAATTAAGTTAATCCTTCCCCATTTATCATACCTAGCTGATTTAAGAAGAACAAATGTTTCTTCTCATCCAATGGCTTGGTGAAGAAGTCTGCTCTTTTTAAATCAGTAGATATAAAGACAAGATTAAATTTCTTTTTGTCTATACAATCTTTAATGAAGTGTTGTCTAATTTCTATATTCTTGGTCCTACTATGATGCACTGGATTTTGTGCAATAGATATTACACTGATACTATCACAAAATATAGTTGAATTATTTAAGTTGAGACTATAATCCAGTAATAAATTTTGTATCCAAAAAATCTGTGAACAACAGCTGCCTGCAGCTAGGTATTCAACTTCAGTAGTTGATAGTGACATAGAGGTTTGCTTCTTATAAAACAAGGATACATGCCTATCACCAAGAAACTAGCAAGTTCCTGATGTGCTCTTCCCGTCTACTCTACATCCAGTATAGTCAGCATCAGAAAATCCAGTTAAATCAAATTCTGACTCTGATGGGTATAGGAGTCCTAGATTTGGACAATCCTTTATATATCTCAAAATCCTTTTTAATAAAATATAGTGAGATTCTTTAGGGTTCACTTGGAACCTAACACAAATACATGTGACAAACATTATGTCAGGCCTACTTGCTGTGAGATATAATAGAGACCCAACAATAGCCCTATATGTTTTCTGGTCAACAGGCTTGCCATGTTCATCAGAATCAATCACAATATTAGCAGCCATAGGTGTTTTCATTGCTGAGGCATCACACATCCCAAACCTTTTAACAAACTCCTTAGCATACTTGGATTGGGAGATGAAGATACTATCAGATGATTGCTTCACTTGAAGACCATGGAATTATGAAAGTTCACCCATACTACTAATCTCAAACTTTGAATGCATTAGATCAGAAAATCTTTTGCATAGTTTGGGATCAGTAGAGCCAAAAATAATATCATCTACATATATTTGAACTAACAAAATTTTATTGTTATGATGTCTAATAAAAAGAGTCCTATCTACTATGCCCCTAGAAAACGTATGCTCTATAAGAAAGCTAGCTAAGGTCTCATACCAAGCTCTTAAAGCTTGCTTTAAACCATAGAGAGCTTTATGCAATCTAATGACATAAGAAGGATGAGTTGGAGAGATAAAACCTGGTGGTTGCTCCATATACACTTCCTCTTTTAATTCTCCATTTAGGAAAGCACTTTTTACATCCATCTGGTAGACTTTGAATCTTTTATAGGCTGCATAGGCTAAGAAAATCATTATAACCTCAAGCCTTGCCACTGGAGAAATGGTCTGATCATAATCTATTCCTTCCTCCTATGAATAGCCTTGAGCTACTAGCCTTGCTTTGTTCCTTATAATATTTCCATCAGCATCCAGTTTGTTTCTGAATACCCATTTGGTTCCAATGACTGGATAGTCTTTGGGTCTAGGAAACAAATCCCAAACTCTGAACCTCTTAAACTAATTAAGCTCCTCTTGCATTGCAATGATCTAGTGGGGATCTTGCTCTGCATCTTTGATGGAGTGGGGCTCAAGTTGAGAAATGAAATAAGCATGCATCACATCATTTTTGAGTTGATGCCTTATTTGCACACCAACTAAAATGTCTCCAATCACTTGAGATATAGGGTGATCTCTAAGTGTGACAAGATCAGTTAGAGGAGTTGGTTGAGCAACAGCTTATGGAATTAATTCCTCTTGTGGAATTATATTAGCTGTTGGAGGAAGTTCAGCCACTTCCAAACTTTCTTCTTCACTTTATTCTTCAACTAGTGGAGAAGGATGTGATGGAACCTCTTGGTTGAGTTTTAAATCATCCAATTTATCACACAAGTGAGGTACCTACAAAATATTATTGGTAGAAACTTCTTTCTCCTTATAAAACATATTAGCCTCTTCAAATATAACATGAACTGATTTCTCAATTTTTAAGGTGGATTTGTTAAACACCCTATTAGCTTTGCTGACTTGGGAATATCCTAGAAAAATTCCCTCTGCAGTCTTTGCTTCAAACTTTCTAGTGTATTTCTTGTCATTATTGTGAATATAACATATGCATCAAAATACTTTAAAATATGTGATTTTAGGTTTCTTCCCTTTAAGTAACTCATAAGGAGTCTTATTTTTAAGCTTGTGTATCAGACTTCTGTTCAGTATATAGTTTACTGTGCTCACAGCCTCTGCCCAAAAAGATAGGGGCATGTAAGCATCTACAAGTAATATGCATGTAGATTCAATTACGGTTCTATTTTTCCTTTGAACATCCCCATTTTGTTGAGGAGTTCTAGGAGCTGAGAAGCAGTGCCTGATACCTTCCTTCTCACAGAACTCTTGCATAAGAAGAGACTCAAACTCAGTACCATGATCACTTCAGATCAATGTAACTGGAGTAGAGTACTCAATCTGTATGTTCTTGAGAAAATCTATAAGAACCTTGAAGTTATCTAACTTAGATCTCAGAAAGAACACCCATGTGAATCTTGAGAAGTCATCTACAATCACTAAAGTATAAGATTTCCCTCCTAGGCTTTGTACAATAATAGAGCCAAAAAGTTACATGTGTAGCAAGTACAATATCCTTGATGAGTCACTTTTATTTACAGATTTAAAGCTATTTTTAGTTTGCTTGCCTAACTGACAAGCCCTATAGAGGCCTTCCTTCTTGTAGGGGCCAGAAGCCAATCCTCTAATAAGGTTGTCCCTAGATAACTTAGCAATGTTTCTAAGATTTACATGTCCTAATCTCTTATCCCAAAGTTCATTTTGATTGTTAACCTGATTAAATAAACAAAGTTCTAAACTAGCTCATTGAAAATTTACTACATATATGTTGCCTTGTCTAGGTCCAGTTAAAACAAGTTTGTTTTCTTTACAAGAAATAATACAGGAAGATGAGTTAAATGATACCTAACAACCTTCATCACATAATTGACTTATGGATATTAGGTTATGCTTTAAGCCACTCACATAAAACTTTCCTGAAGGTGACTGCTCTAACTTTAAAATCTCCATAGTATTTAGTTTGGCCACAGTTGGAGTCACCAATGATCACCTTTGGACCTAGATTGAACTTATAGTTTGTTAGATTGTCCTTACAGCCAGTCATATGCTTTGAGCATCCTCTTTCTAGATGCCATTATTGATTAAAGACTGGACAATCCTTCACCTACATAGAAAGGAATTAGGTGTTCTTTACCCAGGTTACCTTGGGTCCTTGTTTCTTTTGATAAGAGAAACTGGAAATAACAGAAAATTCTGGTTGTTTTTTATATCCTAAGGAATGATATCTTATAGGTGGTATTTCCAATTGAGTAAAAGGATTAGTAGATTCTCTCAATTGATTGAAGTTTCTAACGGAGTTATAGTTTTTATTAAACCTGACTGGGTTCGACGAATTATTATAAGTTCGTCGATCTGCGTTCGACGAATAGGGTTGAGTTCGTCGAACTCTGCTCAGAGAATGAACATAGTCATTTTTTGTGCCCCAAGTTCGTCGATCGCTGCTCGAAGAACCATATACAGTTCGTCGATCGCAGTAAGAAGAATAATTATAGTTATAATATGCATTCATAGATCGTCGATCTGGGTTCGACGAACTATACATATTTCGTCGATCTGAGTTCGACGAAATTTGTTGAACATAGTTTTTATTCAGATTCTTATTCTTTTTCTTCTTATTTATAGATTTCTGAGAGACATTTGGATGAGTAGTTTCTCTTATTTTCTCTTTGCCTTTTTCAGAGATAAATTTAATTGGTATTGAAAGAATATTTTTCTTTAATATGGGGGTAAGCTTGATGAAGCACCTAAGCCCAGCTTGCTATTTAATCTGGTATTGACTATGCTTGTGATGTCCATCAGCTTAAGGCTTCTACCATTGAAAGATTCCTCAAGTTGCTTTACCTCACATAATTTAGTTTTTAGTGAAATGAATTGTTCATTAGCTAAGTCTAGATCATTTTTCAGTTTGATATTTTTAGCAAATAGGTTATCAAATTCAAGCTGTCTATCTCTAAGAATTTTTATTTCCTTCTCTAAATGGATTAAATCATTGCACAAGGATTTAAATTCAATTTTAAAATCTTCTTAATTGAACTCAAATGAAGAGATTACCTGATCTTCTTCAGATTCAGATTCCTCTTCTGATTCTTCAGCTTGTTCCTCATCATCAGATTTGCTGCTGGAGGAATTAATAGCCATAAGGCAAACTTCCCTTGCCTTTGCCTTGTCTTCATCTTCACTAAGGCTGGAAGATGAGGATTCTTCATCTGTGTCACTCCAGGTCTCAGCAATAAAGCCTTTCTCCTTTCTCTTATGTTTGCTAGAGTGCTTGCTTGATTGCCGCTTATTCTCCTTTTCATTTCTTCCGTCTTTCTTCTGTGCCTCTGGGCATTTAGGTAGGATGTGCTCAGGTTTTCTTCATCCAAAACAAACAATCTCCTTGGTAGGAGTCTTATCATATCTTGGCTTGTCATCATTCTTTGATTACCATCTTCTAAAGTCTTTCTTGGCCATTTTATAGAATCTTTTAGCCAACAAGCTCATTAGTTCTTCATTAGTTAGAAGAGGTTTTGATTCTTTTGCTGCTTTGAAAGCAATGCTGTGCTCCTTCCTTGAAGAGGTACAAGCCTTCTGTTCAGCAACCTCCCTTATCTTGATCAACTGCTCATAAGGCTTGAGCTTGCCAAGGAGAGATTCTATAGAAATCTCATTTAAACTTCTGGCCTCCATAATTGACCATATCCTGGAATCCCAAGTGCTGGGGAAGCACATTAGGATTTTATCATTTATCTCAGTTAATGAGATGTCCTTATCTAGGGTTCATAGTTCATTTATGATGACACTGAGTCTGTTATACATCTTAGCAACAGTCTCTGATTCCTCCTTCTTGAAATTCTCATAGTGTGATATGAGGAGGGATCTCCTGTCTTTTCTTTCATCTACTGAGCCAACAACTATTTGGTTCTGTGAGTCCTAAATGGCCTTTGTAGAGGTGCACTCAACCACCTTCTAAAAGATGTCATCTGTCATTATTTGTGCTAGAATATTCATTGCTTTAGCAACAACCAACTTGGCTTTCTTTTGTGCATCAGTCCACTCAGGTGGTGGAACTTCATGTGTATTGGTAGTTGTAGTAGCAGCTGTAGGTTGAGGAGGACCTGTCAAAATAGAGTTGAAAATGTCCTCATCAATAGAGTTCATGTAGAGTTTAATTGTTGCCTTCCAGAGTGCAAATTTATTAAAGTTGCACACTGGAGATCTTGTACTAAAATATTCCTTATTATGTGCCATGCTGTAAATAAGAGGCTAGAGAGAAAAAGATCTCTCAAAGGATCTTGGTTCAGATGTAAGCCTTGAAACCAAAGAAATAGCCCTCGGATACCAATTGAAGGATGATAAAAGCTTTACCACATGAGGGGATAGATCTATTTAACTCTAGAGGGGGGGGGGAATAGAGTATTTTAAAAACTTAATTGGTTTTTATAGCGGAATTAAAAATAGTAATATATATATCTTAAAAAAGTGCAGGAATAAAATGTTAACTAACACAACACACAACACACAGAAATAAGAGAACATCAAGCAACCAGATGACACAAGAAATTTATAGTGGTTCCCCTAAACTTGGGTACATCCACTCTTCTACCACCCTAGTAGGAATCCACTATAGGTTTTTGATCAGCTGCCCTATCACCAATAAGTTTTTTGTCAGGTGCCCTGTCACTATAAGATCTATTTGAAGGGAGATCTCACAACCCTTTAGGCTTTTGATCAGGTGCCCAAAAAACCAAATCTAAGTCTTTTGATCAGGAGACTTAACAACCAAGTGATAACTTTTGAAGGGAGTTAGAAACCCTATGTACAGTGGGGTGAAGAATGTGATGTTGTCTTCTCTTTCTCAAACAGCTGAGAAGACTTCAGTTGACTGCTTGATGTTATCAAAGCTCCCCCTGAAATGATTATTATTCAGGAATTACTGGAAGCTTTGTAGGGTGTAGGTCTTCTTTGATGATCTCCAGAATCTTTTAGACTGATTGTGTTTTGATGTCTCTTGAAAGCTTGGAGAAGAGTTGCAGATGATGAAGACTGTATGAGAATGCAGACTGAATATGTTTTCCCTGTGTACCTGTGTCCCTTTGTCAATGATACAACTTCTTATCTTCAATCTTCTTAAAAAATCTTATATATATATTTCCTGCGGAAATTCTGTCTCTGAATTTGAATTCTACTCCTTGATTGACTGCTGAAATCTGGGAACTCAGACAAACGACTAGAAGTGCAATAAATTGATTCCTTAACTGTCCTAGTTATTAAGACAAATATTGACCCTGTGAAATCCAGTAATTAATGCTGTTAATGAATGGCAATATTCATAAGAATATATGCATTTAATTACTCAGAGCAATATAGGAAATAATATATTTTATAAGCCTTGGTCAATCCAGAAATTAACTGCGGAGAATAGAAATAATGAACGTACAGATTTCGTTGATTTAGGATCCAAGATCGTTGAACTCAATCCTCTCTTTCATCGAGCTGAGCCCCAAGAACTTGGAACTGAGTTAATGCTATCCATTATGGGCTCCAAGTTCGTCGAACTGAGATAGTTGTTTGTCGAACTCAATAACTGATAGGAGATCAGAGTTCGCCGAACTCAGTTAAACATTCGTCGATCTCAACTTCAGAGAAGAAACTTTGAGAATGTTGAACTGAGAATGAAGATCGTCGAACTCGATTCAGATTTAGTCGAACGACTTCTTAAACATAGAAAAATCTGTCTTGTTCTGAAATCTTAAGTCTTCTAAGTCTTCTGAGGGATTGGTCTAATCAAACTGACTTGTTGACCAACCCTAAGATCTAATAAAGACTTATGACCCTAGACAATACATTGTGGATCAATCTATACAATCCTAATAGTGAACCTAGCCTAAATCAACCCTAAAATAGGTGGGGTTCCAACACCCCCTATCTGATTACAGATAATCAGCTTCTTGCACCTTCTCTATATGAAACATAATTGGTTCCTGCAAGTGCTGAACTTTCTCCCCCTCAATAGGAGCATCCTGTCATGATAACACTTGATCCACTTGAGTAGTTTGATACCATTGAAGGTCTTTTACACCTATAAGAAGTAGTAAAACCTGTAACAGAAAACAACATAGGGAGCAACTAAAGCTATACTAAGTTCAACATACCCAACTCAAATTTGAAGGTGTTGAATTTTGCTTCATCTAGTGGATTAGTGAAGATGTCAGCCACTTACTTGTCTTCACATTCCACATGCTCTTTAATAAAATGATATCTTATCTCATTCTGCTTAGTCCTGGTGTGTGAGACAAAATTCCTAGCAATTGAGATGGCACTAGTAGAATCACAAAATAAAGGACTTCTACTTATCTGGAGCTTATAGTCCCTCGGTTGATGCTGGTTCCACATCATCTATACACATCAACTCCCAGTAGAAATATACTCTGATTATACAGTTGAGATTGCTATACTTGTTTGCTTCTTACTGCTCCAAGACACTAATCTTCCTCCTAAGAACTAACAGGTGCCTGATGTGCTCTTCCTGTCCTCTCCACAGCCTTTAAAGTCTGCATCTGAGTAGCCAGTGAAAGATTATTCTATGGGTAGTTAATCACCAAGAGGGGGGGGGGGGTGAATAGGTGTCTTTTAAATTTCTCAGTCACTTAGATTAACTATTCAGCAGAATATTAAACAGGAACATTCACAATATATAGCACAAGCAGTCCACGGAACACAACACAAGAAATTCACAAAACATAGTATAATCAACCCACAGTACACATAAATTTATATTGGTTCACCTATCTAGGGTACATCCACTTTCCCCCTTCTTCCTCACTAGTAAGAGCTAGATAATGTTATATATTCTCCTCTTCAACTCAGATCAAAATAACTTATAGGCTCAGTTTCTGTTAAGAAAACTACACTCAGACCAACAGGTCCTACCTCAGAGATTCACCCAATATCCTACCTCAGGTCCTTCAAGAACCCTACCTCAGCCTTTATAACATAGGCTTACACCTCAGTGATCCCACACAAATCACCTACCTCAGGTCCCTCAAAAACCCTACCTCAGCCTTTATAAATTAGGCTTACAACTCAGAAAATTAATCTCCACACACTCAGATCTAAAATAGATCTTACAAAATAAAGAGGTAAATGAGAATGATAATAATCTCAGAAATCAGCAATCCTGTAATCTGACTTATCTGAGAATTCTTATTCTTCAATTCAGTAGCAAAGAATAAATTCTTGATAAACTGACTGGCTGAAAAGATACTTCTCTGGATCTGTAATCTCCTTATTGATGATTGGCTTGATTTCTTTGAAAAAATTATAAAACAGATCCACCTTAATCTTCAGATCAACTTGATGAAAGGATTTGAAGATTTTCTTGAAGACCTTTGTCTTCCTTATTCTCCTTGGGGTTGTCATCCTCCCCTGACTTGGAAGAAATTAGAATAAGAGAATTGATTTTTCTGATTGCTTCCTAATCGTTCTCATCGCCAAATTCTGTGTAGACAACCCCTCTTTTTATAGCTTTCGTGGGTTGTTGGATTCTGATTGATGACGTCATCATTATGCCATCATACTCTAATTCTTTCTTCTAACAGTTTCTGATGAGATATCATGATACTGTAGCTGATGTGACATTTCTGACATGTCTTGACACTTCTTTGTTGACACTGCACATCTTCAGAAACATAAGTGTCGAGTTATCCAAAGTATCTCGACACTATATTACTTAAGTGTTCTTAGTAGGTGTCGAGACATCTTAGCAGTCTCAACACAATTTTACTTAGAAGAATTTTCAGTCTGAACTTGAAGGTGTCAAGACAGTTGACTTGTCTCGACATAACTATTTTTTGTGTAGACATCTATAAATCTGCACTGTGTCAAGATTGTTGAATTGTCTCGACACTACTGCCTGCTGTGTGTCGACACTTACTTTATTCTTCACTATGTCGAGATAGTTGAATTCTCTCGACACTTCAGCCTGCCCGATGTCAACACTTATTATAATTTTTCACTGTATCGAGACAGTTGAATTGTCTCGACACTACTGTCTGTTGAGTGTCGACACTTTAAGTTTGTACTTCAGTTCTACATTCTGTCGAGATAGTTGTATTATCTCTCCACTTCAATCTTAAGGTGTCGAGATATCTGACTTGTCTCGACACTGCTGACTTGATCTTCAAAGTGTCGAGATAACTGACTTGTCTTGACACTGCTCTTACAAAGGTGTCGACATAGTTGAAGTGTGTCGAAACTTTTGTACTTAGTAATTTTTCTGGAATGCAATTTGCTATGTGTTGACTGTGCTGACTTCACTCAGCACTTTGCTGATTTCACTCGATGCTTTTGCACTTAGGCAATTTTCGTCACTTTCCAATCAGCTTCTTTGAGTCCACTTGTCAATATGACTTGAACCACCTATCCAATCAATATGAAATAGGAAACTTGCATACATGAACTGAAACAAACATCAAATATATACTTGTGTATATCATTGAGTTTAAAGGGCTTCTTAAAATCAAGTACATTGTATCCAATGTACCCAACAATCTCCCCCTATTTGGAGAAGTCATAACCCTAATTCAATGATATACACCACAATACCAAAATAAGATAATTATGATGTACAGTAAAAGTGCTGAACAAAATATAATAGAACACAACAATGATAACACAGATATAAAAAATACAACCAAACTTTTCATTCAAATTTATTCAAAGATTACACCTTTCAGTTTTGTTACAATGTTCTTAAAGCCAAATTACATAGTTTTTAGAAAAGAAAAATAAATTAAGAATCCTCTGTTCTTTGATGACAATGCCTTTTCCCGATTATACTTTAGCTTTGACTTCAGGCACCTTGTCATCAACCACTTTCTACATTTCCTTGGCATTCTTAACTTTAGAAATTTCTTTTTGCTTGAGCCTTTGCCTTTTAAGATAATGATAGGGCTTAGAGAAATATTTGCTGGGTTCAATAGAATCAGCTGGGATCTTCCCTGTCTTCAGATCATTTCTGAATTTGTGGATGATCTCCTACTGCTTTATGTGTTTGACCCATTCTTATTCAGAATACCATTTCCCCATGTTAGCTATATTATTATTGACTGCTTTCCATGTAGTGAGTATAATGGATCAAGAAGTTGAACTCCACTGCTCAAAATCTGGCCTAGCTTCAACCTATTCCCTGAATCTTTTCTTGGATAGTTGAGCTTCTTTCTCTTTAAGTAATGTAGAAGCAGCCATCTCCACCTCCTCACATACTATATTCTGAATTTATGGTGGAGGGCTGTATATAGATTGTACTACAGTCTGACTAGCTTCAAAATGAGCTGGTTGGCAACCAGACTCAGCAGTTTGATCTTAATCATACCATATGGGAGGATGACCTAGAGTTTCTCTAATGCTATTTGAGATCCAAATAGCATGCTCAGAGCTTGCCTTTATCATTACTCTCCCCCTTTATGACTTCTCTTTCTATGTGATCCCTTAAATCATTCTTATGAAACCTGACTTGACCATCTAGATAATTAATTCCAGAGGACATAAGATTCTTAACTTTGAGAAAATGTTCATCCAATTCTTTGCCAGAGGCCTTCACTTCCTTAACCAAAGAGTCTTTGTGAGTAGATAGCTGAGTTTCAATATCCTTGCCTCCATAGCAGTAGTTTTCTTAGCTATCTCTGCCAATGTAGCATCATGCATAAATATCATATTCTCATTCTTTCTAGTCTGATTTTCCATGACATATCCTTGTTTTACAGCTATTTCATTTTCAATTTTCTTTGATTCCACTTGCTGTTTAGCAATATACACTACAATATTAGCTCTTCTTTGAAAGAAATCAGTCATATCTTTCTTCAACAAATTATCCTCAAATCTAATTTATTTGATTTCTTGAGCCAACAAGAACTACAACTCCTTGTTGTTTTCATCCACATACTTTTCCAGTTTATTTCTCTGTTGATTTAGCATTATTTTTAGTTGAACCAGAACTGAGCTTGAATCCATTGCAGGAGTAGGTGTTGGTACAGACTGAATGATCTTCTTATAGTTTTTACTCCTCTTTTTGAGTTCAGTTATTTTCCTTTTCTTTATCTGAGATGCTTCTTCCTCCTCAGATTCTAAAGAACTGACTACTTCAATAGATGTAGGCTCTTTAGCTTTTTCAGTAGTTGGGGCTAGGTCTGCTAACTCCCACTCAACTCTTGCACCTTCTTCACCAAGATCTATTTCATCATGAACTAGATATCTGTCTTCTTCCCCTGGATATCTGTATCTTTATTCAGAAGGATTTCTTCCTCTGTCTCCTTAGAGACTACCTCCTAATTCTCTTTATCATACATTTCCTGTTCAGGAACCTCTACTTGCTTCAGAACATTATCCAGCTCTTGTACTACTTCCATTACTATTGTATTGACAGTATCCATATCCATATCTGGCAGAACATTGAGGTTCTAACCCTCAATTGGATCCCTATCTAGAATTGTCTCCCCCTGCATTTGATCACCAGTAGCAGGAGAGGTCCTTGGAGATTTTATAGGTGATGTATTATCCTATTTCTCTGAGCTAGAACTTCCTTGTTCTTAAGATTCACTGGAAGAATCTTCTTCCATAACCACAGCCTTCTTCTTTTCTCCTCTTTTTCCACTATAGGTGTGTCCTTTGATAGTACTCTATCCCACCTTGCCAGTATCCTCATGTCCATTCTCCACATGTGATTGATCTTAGATCTAATATTGAGGTTGAGGTGTTAGGAATGGTATGTACCAAGTATAGGCTTATAATTCTACCAATATTGGGCTTCTTGATGCTCTCTATAATCTTGTCAAAGACTATTTTACTCCAGTTAGTATTGACTTTAAAGATTATTCTAGTCATCAGCTCAAAAATGAATGCTGAGATCCTGTCATGTGCTCCAGTCTTACACAATAGCACCTTTCCTATAATTTCAGACAGGAATTTGCCTTGGGTATTCATACCCTTCCTGTTCAGGGTGCTTCCAATCTTTGTAATTGGGACTAATCCACACAATTCCAGTGCTTCTGCAGTCCTAGCAAAATCCAAATCATCTTCTTGATCAATCCTTGGTAATTGAAATTTCCTGGCCAGCCTTTTGGTTGTGATTTTAACCTTTGCTCCATTCACTTTAGAATTAATCTTTTCTGAGTTTGAATCCAGATGAGCATTTGAGAAGAATTCTAAAACTTCGCGTTTCTAGATATTTGACGGTTCAGAGAGCAGATATTCCAAACCTTCTTCATTGATTAGGGTTATTACATTCCTAATTTCTTCATCCGCTGAGTTGAATCCATTGTGAACAATTTCATATCCTTAAAAGATGTTATAGTCATTCTTAGGAGCCATGAGAGTGGAGAGAAAAGATTGATGAGTGTCGACTGATCAGGGTTCTATGTCTCGGCACTCAGGGATCAACAATTCAAGAAAGCGTAGTCGACTTCTACTCTTACACCCTATTTATAGTCTAATATTTCCTGAAGACGAAAGGGCGGGCGCTGCATTTAGGATTTTTCAAATTTAAGGTAAATACTTAGTGTCGACATAGGTAAAAATTGTCTATCGAGATGTGTCGACACAAGTGGACACAAGGATAATGTCTCTCGATATATACCTTTGAGTCTCAACACCCTTGATGTCTCGACACTTACTTTGGTGTCTCGACACATTGCATTATATTGTGCGACATAATTTCTGGTGTCTCGACACATTATAGTATATAGTGTCGACACATTTTTTATTGTCTCGACACTTTCTTTGATGTCTCGACACATTCTCTGGTGTCTCGACCCAACTTGTGACTTAGTCAAAATTTTGTTTTCTAAACTATAGATATTTGACATTTTTGATGTTTATTCTTGATATTTACGTAAGTAAACTTAATTATTGATATTTATATTATATTCTTATTTTTATCAGTTTTTATTATATATGCATAAATTATTCAAGATTCAACATGCCAAGTTCAAACTTAAAGAATTTAAATTTCTCTTCTTCTAGAGGCTTAGTGAAAATATCAGCAATTGTTTATTTGTTGGAACAAATTCAAAACTAATATCTTCATTTTTTAAATGCTCCCTAATAAAGTGATATCTAATTTCAATATGTTTAGTTCTACTATATAACACGAGATTATTTCCAATTGAAATGGCACTAGTAGAATCACAATATAATGGAATTTTACTTAGCTGAATGTTGTAATCATGTAATTGGTGCTGAATCCAAAGCAATTGTGCACAGTAACGTCCGGATGAAATGTACTCAGATTCAGCTGTGGATATTGCTACACTTGTTTGCTTTTTGTTGCTCCATGACACCAGCCTTCTTCCAAGGAATTGACATGAACCTGATGTGCTTTTCCTGTTTTATTTACATCATGCATAATCTGCATCTGAAAAGCCTGTCAGTTTAAAATCACTATTTCTGGGATACCATTGGCCAAAATTAGGTGTGCTCTTTAGATATCTTAATAGTCTTTTAACTGCTGTATAGTGAGATTCTTTAGGGAAAGCTTGATACCTAACACAGACACAAGTAGCATATATTATGTCTGGCCTACTGGCTGTTAAATAGAGAAGTGATCCAAATATACCCCTATACAAGGTGATATCAGTTGGCTTGCCAGCACCATCCTTATCTAAAGACATACTGTACCCCATAGGAGTTCTCATGGAAGTGGCTATTTCCATATCATACTTCTTGATTATCTCCTTGGTGAACTTAGACTGACTAATGAAAAGTCCATCTATAGTTTGCTTAACTTGGAGACCCAAGAAAAACTTGAGTTCACCCATTCTACTCATCTCAAACTTACCTTGCATAAGTTTGGAAACTTAGTGCAAAGTGACTCATCAGTAGAACCAAATATAATGTCATTTACATATATTTGTACTAAGATGGTCTTGTCTTTGACTTCCCTTAGGAATAGTGTTTTGTCTATTTTCCCTCTTGGGAATTTATTCTCTAGAAGGAATTTAGACAGAGTCTCATACCAAGCCTTGAGGCTTATTTTAATCCATAGAGAGCTCTTAATAAAAGATAAAAATGATTAGGTTTAGCAAAGTAAATTAAACCTGATTATTGCTCAACATAGACCCTTTCTTTAAGGTTACCATTAAGGAGGGCTGACTTCACATCCATTTGGAAAACCTTGAATCCTTTGTAGGCTGCATATGCCAGGAAGAGTCTAATAGTCTCCAATCTAGCCACTGGTGCAAAGGTTTGAACAAAGTCTATACCCTCTTCTTGTCTATATCCCTTTGCAACTAGTCTAGCCTTATTTCTGACTATAACACCATTCTCATCCAATTTATTCCTATAGATCAACTTAGTTCCTATGATGTTACAGTTATTTAGTCTAGGAACTAGCTTCCAGACTTTACATCTCTTGAACTGGTTCAGTTCTTCCTGCATAGCCCTATCCAAAATGGATCTATATTGGATTCTTTAAACTTCTTTGGTTTTGTTTATGACAGAAAACTTGAGTACATCACAATGTTGTGATGTTTACTTCTTGTGGTCACACCATAAGCTGCATCTCCAATGATCAGTTCTTTTGGATGATCCCTTAGATGTCTGACAGCTAATGGTAATGTGACCTCTTCTCTTGAAACAACTTCATCTTGTTGCTGAGTCTCTTCTTCTGGTTATTCCTGTGCAAGCTCTTCCTCAACAATGTTGAAACCATCTTGTATACTTTTGCTTCCTGGAGTAGGGTCTTCTATTGACAACTCCGTTAGCTTAAAGTCTTCTCTTATTGTGCTTGATGTACTTGACTTATCATTGTAAAACCAAGAACTTTCATCTAATACAACATGAACATACTCCTCTACAACTTAATCCCTCAAGTTGTAGACCCTATATGCCTTACTGTGGTTACTATAACCAAAAAATATGCCTTCATAGGACTTCTCAACAAACTTAGTTATGTATGTTTTCCCATTATTTACGACAAAACATCTACATCCAAAGATTCTGAAATAGGCCAAGTTTTGTTTTCTGCCCTTCATTAGTTCATAAGCAGTCTTATTCAACCTTTTGTTGATTGAAGCTCTTTTAAGAACATGACATGCTGTGTTAATTGCTTCATCCTAGAAATATTCTGGGAGAGAAGAATCATTCAGCATGGTTCTTCCAGCTTCAATGAGAGTTTTGTTCTTTCTCTCAGCAATTCTATTTTGTCGGGGTGTTTTTGGAGTAGAAAACTCTTGCTGAATCCCAAGTTCTTCACAAAACTTTGTTATGCATTCAGATTAAAATTTAGTTCCATGATCACTTCTGATTCTGACCACAGAACTATTCAATTCATTCTGTATTTGTTTGACAAATGTCTTAAAGACATCAGAAGTTTTAGACTTTTTCCTTAGAAAGAAAACCCAAGTAAATCTAGAATAATCATCAACAATCACAAAAGTGTAGACTTTCCATCCTAGACTATGAACTGGCATAGGACCAAACAAGTCCATATGCAAGAGGTATAAACATCTCATTAAGTCTTTGGTTTCAATACTTTTGAATGAAGCTTTGGTCTGCTTGCCTTTTTGGCATGTAGAGCAAATGCTCTCCTTCGAGCATTTAATGTTAGGTCCATTCCTAACTAGCTCTTTACTAAAAAGCTTGCCTATGGCCTTAATGAGCTAGCCTCTTATGCCATTTGACACAGTGTGGGGCTTTCTCATTTGCAACTTAACATATGGGTGAGTCTTACTTTAAATAAAGAAAATTCAAACAATATACATTCCCATGCCTAGTGCCAGTCAAGATTACCTCTTGGTCACTTGACTTCTTTATGAGGCACTCATCCTTGTTGAATGAAATATCATAGCCAAGATCACAAAGTTGGCTTAAGCTTATAAGGTTGTGTTGCAACCCTTCCACATAAGCTACTTTAGTGGAAGTGACTAAGCTATTTGAGATCTTACCATAACCTTTGGTAATCCCTTTGTCATCTCCACCAAAGATCACCTTTGGTCCATTCTTTACTGGAATAAATTCCCTCAAGTTATCATTTATTCCAGTCATGTGTCTGGAACATCAACTATCCAAATACCAGATGGGCCTATCTCTGGTTCTTGGACATACCTATAAAATAAGAATTTATTTTTACTTAGGAACCTAAATTACCTTGGGTCCTAGGTGCTTGTTAGCTGTGGCTCCATTAAGACCACCTGAAAATTTCTTAGCTGGGAACATCTTCTGCCCATGAGATACAGTTTGATTGAACTAACAGTCTGGGGTAAAGTGTCCAATTTTTCCACACCACCAACACTCATATTTATTGTACCTCCTCTTTGGAGGAACAGAAGGAACTTTATGCTGACAATCCTTAGGACAGGAATCAACAAACTTGACAGTTGTATTTTGATTGGGAGTATAATAATAGTTTTGCCTCTCAGTCATAACAGTCCTCCTTGGAGCAAGCATATTAGGAATAGCTTTCCTATTCACATATAAGTTTGGTCCAACTTGTCCAGACTTTTGGATTTCTTTTCCCTTAGTCTGGAACACAGGTTGTGGCATGACTTGATCTTTTTGTCCTGTCATATTTTTGCCTCTTCTTCTCTTAGGTTTAACATAACCAAGTCCATTTCCAAGTGTTCCTGAGAAGGTATCTATAATGAGAAGCACAATTTTAGGTTTAGAAAACTGCTGAACAATTCTTTTCTCATTTAGGACTTTGAGTTTTAACTCCTGAATAGTTGCATCCTTTTGTTTTAGCAACATGATTTGATCATCAATGATCTTAGTTAGCTTAACCAACTTTGAACTTTGAAGACCAATCTTCTGAGTAGCCATCTCATGATGGTACTTAAGACCTTTTTGAGATGCAATCTCAATGGCTTGTTCTTTGACAAGCTTTTTACTCTTTACAAGAGCCTCTAGTAGTTTTTCAAATTTAACTGTAAGCTTTTGCAGTTCAGTCTCAGAGTTGGACTTATGTGACTCATAATTTTAGTAACATGAGTCTGACTAATCCCCAGTCTTATAAACAGAAGTTTTAGAATAAATTGAGTTATCATAGATTACTTGAGTATCCTGACAGTCAAGAATTTTTGTTTCTGGATCAATAGATAGTTCCATCATGTTAACCTCCATATCATCTTCAGAATCACCATAGTGTGATGAAGTTGTGGAGTTATTTCCCTTATATATGGCCTCTCTGACGAATTCCTCTTCATAAGAGAACAGTCCAATGTGTGCATGTTCTTCTTCTGATTCAGTTGAATCAGTATCACTATCAGATAGAGTCTTTGGTCTGTTTGCCATCAGACACTTTTTTGATTTCTTATCTTTATAGTACTTCTTCTCCTTGGACTTCTAGTTCTCCTTTCTTTTTACTAGATAGTCAACTATAACATGTCCAAGCCTGTTATAGCAATAACAAATAATGTCAGTCTTAATTTGTTTATTCTGGTTTGTATCATACCCGACCACTGATTTATTTCTATGTTTGTCTTTGCTTTTACTGGAACTTGGCTCAGAAGATTTCTTCTTATTCTATTGCTTCCTTCTTCTCATCATCTTCTTGAATTGTCTGGTGAACATTGCCAATTCTCCATCTGACAATTCTTCGGATGAAGTACTAGTCCCAGTGCTAACTGTATCTTCATCCCTTCTTGGTGATGATGGAATTTATCTTCTAGTATTCTTTGATGAGTCAGCTTTGAAAGCTACAGACCTGGTCTGATTTGAACTTCTGGCAGATTCATCTTCAGCTTTTCTGGAATTTAACTGAAGCTCATGTGACAACAACTTTCCATACAAGTCCCGAGGTAACATGTTCCTCAGATTCCCCATCTTTCTTAATGCACAAATCTTTATGTCGCATTCTTTATTTAGGGATCTTTGAAACTTGTCATTTAGCCTATAGTTTGAGAATTCTCTGCCATAATTCTTTAAGTCATTGACAATTCTAAAGAACTTTTCATAACATAGTTTTATGGAGTCAGTCTTCCCTTGTCTGAATGCCCCATACTGCTGATTGAGTAGAGACTTTCTGTCATCTATGACTTCTTCTGTGCCTTCCATATAGACTATAAGAGTGTCCCATATCTCCTTAGATGTTTTACATTGCAATAAGTTCGGAAAGCTTGAATTATCTATTGCACTGACAATTATATTATTTGCTTTTTTATCTATGGTGGCAAGAACCACCTCATCCTTTGTAATTTCATACAATTTCTTAGGGGTTTGCACAATTGCATCTAAGAAAGATACTTTTATGGGTATATATAGTCATTCTTGTCCTATGACAAAAATTCTTTGATCTGATGCCTTCACAAACAATCTAACCCTTTTCTTCCAAATAGTAAAGTTATCCTTAGTACATATTGGAAGCTTCATATAACTGAGTTCTCTGTGAGATTCAGAAGCCATTAGATCTGATATTTTTCAACCACCCTTAGGATCTTTTTCAGACTGTTAGGTCTTTTTTTGAATAACCTCCCTCTGATATCACTTGAAAGAAAATTTTATGGGTAGTTAATCACTTAGGGGGGTGTGAATATGCATCTTTTAAATTTCTTAGTCACTTAGATTAACTATTCAGCAGAATATTAAACAGAAACATTCATAGTATACCACACAAGCAGTCCACTGAACACATCACAAGCAATTTATAGAACACAACACAATCAATCCACAACACACAGAAATTTTATAGTGGTTCCCCTATCTAGGGTACCCACTTTCCCCCTTCTTCCTTACTAGCAATGTGGTAGATAAGGTTATATCTTCTCCTCTTCAACTCAGATCAAAAGATCTTACATGCTCAGTTTCTGTTAAGAAACCTACACTAAGACCAACAAGTACTACCTCAGAGATTCACCAAATCTCCTACCTCAGGTCCCTAGAGAACCCTACCTTAGCCTTTATAACAAAGGCTTACACCTCAGTGATCCCACATAAATCAGCTACATCAGGTCCCTCAAGAACCCTACCTCAGCCTTTATAAATAAGGCTTACAACTCAGAAAATTAATCTCCTACTCACTCAGATCTAAAATAGATCTTACAAAATAAAGAGGTAAATGAGAATGATAATAATATCAGAAATCAACAATCCTGTAATCTGACTTATCTGAGAATTCTGATTCTTCAATTCAGTAGTAAAGAATAAATTCTTGATAAACTGACTAGCTAAAAATATACTTCTGTGGATCTGCAATCTTCTTGTTGATGATCAGCTTGATTTCCTTAAAGAAATTGTAGAACAGATCCACCTTAATCTTCAGATCAACTTGATGAAAGGATTTGAAGATTATCATGAAGACCTTCGTCTTCCTTCTTCTCCTTGGGGTTATCATCCTCTCCTGACTTGGAAGAAATTAGAATGATAAAATTAATTTTTATGATTGCTTCCTAATCACTCTCATCGCCGAATTCTGTGTAGACAACCCCTCTTTTTATAGCCTTCTTGGGTTGTTGGATTCTGATTGATGACGTCATCATTATGCCATCATACTCTAATTCTTTCTTCTAACAGTTTCTGATGAGATATCATGATACTGTAGCTGATGTGACATTTCTGACATGTCTTGACACTTCTTTGTTGACTCTGCACATCTTCAGAAACATAAGTGTCGAGTTATCCAAAGTGTCTCAACACTATATTACTTAAGTGTTCTTAGAAGGTGTCGAGACATCTTAGCATTCTCGACACAATTTTACTTAGAAGAATTTTAAGTCTGAACTTGAAGGTGTCGAGACAGTTGACTTGTCTCGACACAACTGTTGTCCGTGTCAAGATTTTTAAATCTACACTGTGTCGAGACAGTTGAATTGTCTCGACACTACTGCTTGCCGGGTGTCGACACATGCTATATTCTTCACTGTGTCGAGACAATTGAATTGTCTCGACACTTCAGCCTGCCCGGTGTCGACACTTGTTATAATTCTTTACTGTGTCGAGACAGTTGAATTGTTTCGACACTACTGTCTGCTGAGTGTCGACACTGTATGTCTGTACTTAATTTCTACATTGTGCCGAGACAATTGTATTGTCTCGACACTTCTGTCTTAAGGTGTCGAGATATCTGACTTGTCTCAATACTGCTGACTTGATCTTCAAAGTGTTGAGATAACTGACTTATCTCGATACTGCTCTTGCAAAGGTATCGAAATAGTTGAAATGTGTCGAAGCTTTTGTACTTAGCCAATTTTCTGGAATGTAATTTGCTAGGTGTTGACTGTGCTAACTTCACTTAGCACTTTGCTGACTTTGCTTGGCATTTTTGTACTTAGGCAATTTTCTTCACTTTCCAGTTAGCTTCTTTGAGTCCACCTGTCAATATGACTTGAAGCACTTGTCCAATCAATATGAAATAGGAAACCTGTATACATGAACTGAAACATACATTAAATACATACTTGTATATATCATTAAGTTGAAAGGTCTTCTTCAAATCAAGTACATTGTGTCCAATGTACCCAATAGCCAGTTAGTACAAAATACCAATTTTAGGGTACCATAAGACAAGATCTTGTGCGCCCTTAAGATACCTTAAAATCCTCTTGACAGCAGAGTAGTAAGATTCTTTAGGACTAGCCTGATACCTAACACCGACATATTTAACATACATGATGTCTGGCCTACTTGCAGTGAGGTATAAAAGTGAGCCAATTATCCCTCAATACAAAGTTTCATCAACATGTTTAACTTTCTTATCTTTGCCTATAGGCATACTTGACTCCATGGGAGTTTTCATGATGGAGGCATTCTCCATACCAAACTTTTTGATCAAATCCCTGGTGAACACTTTTTGATCAACAACCTGGTGAACTTAGATTGAGATATGGACAATCCATCATCAGTCTGTCTTACTTGGAGACCTAAGAAGAACTTGAGCTCACACATGCTACTCATCTCAAACTTCTAGTGCATAAGTTTTGCAAACTTTCTGCAAAGGTTGTCATTAGTAGATCCAGAGATTATATCATCAACATAAATCTGGAGTAGGATGATCTTGCCCTTAGATTCCCTTAGGAATAGGGTCTTTTTTTATCTTTCCCCTTAAGAATTTGTTCTCAATAAGGAAGCTAGACAATGTCTTATACCAAGATCTGGGATCTTACTTCAGCCCATGTAGAGTTTTCCTAAGTCTATAAACTGAATCAGCTGAGTTAGGAATAACAAAACCTGGAGGCTGTTCAACATAAACCTCTTCCTTTAAGTCATCATTCAGAAATGCTAACTTCATATCCATCTGGTAGACTTTGAATCCTTGGTATGCAACATATGCAAGGAAAAGTCTTTTGGCTTATAATCTGGCTACTTGGGCAAAGGTTTGATCAAAATCAATACCTTCTTCTTGCATGCATCCTTTGGCCACCATTCTAGCCTTGTTCTTAATTTTAATGCCATTTTCATCAAGTTTTTTCCTGTAGATCCTCTTGACTCCAATGACATTATGTCCTTGTAGTTTGGGAACCATCTTCCAGACCTTATACCTCTTAAACTAGTTTAATTCCTCTTGCATAGCCACAATACAAAATTGATCTGTGTTGGCCTATTCAAATTTCTTAGGCTTAACTTGTGATAGGAAACTAGAATACAAGGCGGTATTCAGACTTTTACTCCTTGTCACAACTCCTTGGCTAGGATCACCAATGAACTGGTGTCTTGGATTATCCCTTAGATGCCTGATTGCTGTAGGTAATCTTACTTCAGCTTCCTGATCTTCATTATATTCACTTTGTTGCTCATCATCCACAACTTGTATGCCTTATGCTTCCTCTGGAATGCATACTTTGTCAGATTCATCTTGAACTAGTAGTGCAGCTTCCTTGATAGTCAGCTTGTCCATCATCAGTTCAACATCTATAGGACTTGAGGAGGAGCTTGGTAGCTCGTTGTTAATCATTGTAGACTCATCAAAAACTACATTGATAGATTCTTCTAAAACTTGATTTTTCAAGTTATAGATCCTATATGTGTTGATATAGTTGTTGTACCCAACAAAGATTCCTTCATAGGACTTGGCAAAAATCTTAGTCACATAGGACTTTCCATTGTTTAGCCTATAACACTTACTACCAAATATCCTGAAATAGCTCAGGTTTGGTTTTCTGCCCTTCTAGATCTCATAAGGAGTCTTCTTGTGGCTCTTGGTGATAGAAGCCGTGTTGAGGACATGACATGCAGTATTTACTACCTCAGCCCAAAAGTATTTTGGGAGAGATGTGTCACTCAATAAGGTCCTTCCATCCTCTATGAGAGTCCTAATCTTTCTCTCAGCAATCCTATTTTGTTGGGGTGTTCTAGGAGAGGAGAATTCTTGGTGAATCCCTTGCTCTTCACAGAATCTTGTCATGCATTCAGACTAAAATTTAGTCTCATGGTCACTTCTGATTTTGACCATAGTACAGTCAAAATCATTCTGAATTTGCTTAACAAATGCTTGAAGACATCAGGGGTTTTAGACTTCTTCCTAAGAAAGAAAACCCAAGAAAAATCTAGAAAAGTCATCAACAACTACAATGGTGTAGACTTTTCTATCTAGACTATAAACAAGCATTGGACCAAACAAGTCCATATACAAGAGGTATAAGCACCTCACTGAGGCTCCGTTTGGAGGGACTTATTTTCACCGGTCAAGCGATCATGACCGCATGAACCGGACCTTAATTAAGTCCTGATTCATGTGGTTGTGACCGCTTGAACAGTGAAAATAAGTTCTCCCAAACGGAGCATAAGTCTTTGGTCCCAATACCCTTGAAAGAGGTCTTGGTCTGTTTGCCCTTTTAGCATGTAGAGAATATACCCTCCTTAGATCACTTCATCTTAGGGCCATTCCTAACTAGATCTTCACTAAAGAGCTTTCCCATGGTTTTATAATTCAGATGAGCTAGCCTTTTATGCCACTAGACACAGTATGAGGTTTTCCAATCTGCAACTAGGCATACAGGAGAGTCTGTGTCTAAGCATATAAACTTTAGACAGTAGATGTTCCCACTTCTAGTGCCTGTCAAGATGACCTCTTGGTCACTTAATCTCTTAATCTTGTGCTTATACTTTTAGAATGAGGTGACATAGCCTAGATCACACAATTGGCTTATGCTTATTATTTTATGTTGCAAACCTTTCACATAAGCCACTTTGGTGATAGTGACTAAGCCATTAGTGATCTTACCATACCCTCTGGTGACTCCTCTGTCTGAACCACCAAAGATAACTTTTGGTCCATCCTTCACTAGATTATACTCATTCAGATTACTCCTTATTCTAGTCATGTGCTTGGAACAACCACTATCTAAGTACCATATAGGGGTATAAGCACTTGGACTA